>CM077190.1:7439030-9839030 GCA_039654105.1 Coreius guichenoti
GTCCGTCCGTCCGTCCGTCTGTCTGTCTGTCTGTCTGTCTGTCTGTCTATCTATCTATCTGCCCACTCGCCCATCCATCCATCCATCCGCCTATCTATCTATCTATCTATCTATCTATCTATCTATCTATCTATCTATCTATCTATCTATCTATCTATCTATCTATCTATCTATCTATCTATCTATCTATCTATCATGTATGTACTGTTCACATAAAGAGAGAGAGAAGTACATAAAGGAAGAGACGAAAGAGGGGGCGGAACTGCATTCCACACTTAATCATGGAAACTGTGAAAATAACACAACCACGCAAACTCCAGCCTTGGAGCACAGCCTCTCCAAATACCTCAATACTCCAACTATTCACCCTGAGTATTTTTTTAAAATAATTAAATTAAAAAGAGAGAAACATTTGTAATTGAGCCCCCTTTAATAACACTCAGGTAAAACCAATATTTTTACACGCTTTGAAGATAAATAAAAAAGACTTATCCACATCATAAATAAAACCTCCAAGTAACAGAAATATAGCAAGCTACATTCGTCCCACTGTCACAAAGCTTAATCCACTATGACCATCATACTGAATCAGCACAAATATTTAGTAGAAAAATACATCACACACACGGTCGAAATCTACATTCTATGAACATCTTGTCAGAAAAGGCAAAGAGCGAAAAATGCAAAAGACTTTTAGAAAATGTACAAAAGTTCTCAAAAGAACATTAAGCACTTATTTTAGCTATAATGGCACTGTTCTGCATGCAAACATGACCTTATTACATTACACCTATTCAAGAAGAATATTGCACATTGATTAAAAGAATAGATGTCTGTTGGTAGGTACAATGTGCGTTCCCACTAAGTCTGAGCATTTTAGCTTAAATTAGTTCATAAAGTTCATACAAAAAAAAAAAAAAATCTTATCTTTAATGGGAGACTTTTTTTTTTTTTTTAGGTTTTATCAACAAAAACTAATGCCCTGTGTAAGAATCATGTCCACAGTGTAATGACACTTTGTTTTTGGCTCATCTACTGTATTTATGTATTTGGAACAAAAGCCTGAGTGGATTAAAAAAAGGAAATGATTTGCAAATCATATATTAATATTTGTTGTAATAGGCCCTGCACTAATATATATTGCTTTATGTATAAATCACACTACGGTTTGGGGTCAGTAAGACTGTTTAATATTTTGTTCTCTAATGCTCACCAAGGCTGCATTTATCTGATCAAAAATACAGTAATATTGTGAAATATTATTACAATTTAAAATAACTATTTTAAAATGTAATTTATTCCTGTGATGGCAAAGCTGAAGCTTTTCAGCATCATTACTCCAGTCTTCAGTGTCACACAAGGCCGTAACCATGTCTTAGACATTGGGGGGACCAAAGTTTTTTGCGTGGGGAGGGGGGGGGGGGGTATTGCTCTTATTGGTGTATTTAAAGGAATTAAATTATTAAAGGATTAAAAGGGATTTAAGGAAATATAGAAAAAGAAATAAGAACAGTAAAAGTTCCAGTTCTATTGTAGTTATGAAGTAAACTATTTGCAAATAATATATATTTTTTAAAATATGCTCACATTCACATCAAATTCAGTTATGATTTACATAATGTCATATTTTCCATTCAAAATGGTGAAATTTCATAAAAAATGGCATCACTTGATATTACCGTTTTTATAGTAAAACAGTTGTCAAATATTAAATGTTTAGCTACTTACATCTACGACGCACTCTTTCACTGCTGTAACTAAAGTGTTGCGTTGGAATTCGCAAAATAACAGTAAGCCCCGCCTTCTTTGATTTGATTGGCCATCTCACTCATTATAACAGTGGCGAGCGCTGTTAGACCGCTGAGGCAGACCAACCTAAAAACGTAATATTTTACTTTTGTCATCCTAGCAACAAACAGAGCAGTGTGTAATGGAGTACAGCAGAGCAGCATCAAGAATATCAAATATTGGGGGGGACAATGTGGCCATTTCTAATTATGCCCCCTAATTATGTCTATGGTGGTTACGGCCCTGGTGTCACATGATCCTTCACAAATCATTCTAATAAACATTTCTTATTATTCATGTTAAAAAGTTGCGCTGCGTAATTTTTTTGTTACAGTGTAAAAGTCTTTACTGTCCATTTAATGCATCCTTGATGAATAAAAGTATTAATTTCTTTAAATGAAAACCTTATCGACCCCAAACCTTTGAATGATAGAGTAAATAGTTAAGTTTTCTTGTATCACCTATTAGTTTGCATCAGTTCCTCAAATTTCAAATTAAAGTGATAATCACTAAATACTTCAAGTAATACTGGGAATTGTTTATATAAATTAATAAATTCAGTCATCTGAAAGACAATGCTATATTAAATTGTCAGATTTCTTCAGTATCTAAATAAACTTGCCCTTACAATCCTTCTATTTCATTTGTTATGAAAAATATAATAGTAGATATTATTTTTATGAGTTATATAAAGTGGCACAACATGCAACTTCTAAGCTAGGGTAATAAAGAAAATGACCAATATTTAAACAAACTGCTTTGCGCTCAAAGGCTCAATTTGGTCCTACATTCAAACATTTGCACTTGCGTTGTATGTGAAGAACCGTGCAAGACGTTCAGGCATCTTGCTGACAGGCAACAGGAGAAATAAAAATGACATCGCCAGGAGCAGGAGTTTGGTTATTTTACACACCTGTGTGGATTGACGTCGTTGGAATGTTATTAAATCTTCCAGTCTACAGACTGACCAACATCAGTAACTTCTTGCCAAGAAGGGCCATAAACTTCTGGTGCACAAGAGCATATCAAGTACATCCTTAATTATCTGAAAAGCAGTTTGGTGAAGTGCCTTTCCCTACGCAGATCGGGATTTTGAGGACGGGCTGGATTCCAAGCACCATAAAACGTCCTCAGTGAGTGCTTCTATATTAAGAGTTTACACTCCTTGACATTTACAACTGGGTTTTGCAATCTAAGCAGATGCGCGCTCTCAGGAGTTTCCTCTCTGTCTCCTTCCTGCGCTCAGAATAATCTCTCAGAGTGAAGAGGAGCTCTGGCTGTAGTGCCTAAGCATCAACTGGTCGTATATCGGGGAGCAGGGCTCACACAACGGCAGCTCCGAGGCTGGCGATGTGGGAGACTCGCTGATCGAGTCCACGGAGGAGTCTCTGAATGGCGAAGGTGGTGTCAAGGCGCCCAGATCCTCAAAATCAGTGGTCCTGACCGCACACGAGGAGTCGTAGGTGCTGTCAAAAAGGCTGGCCGGTGAAGCCCTGCTACTCCCACCGGCTATGATGCCCCCGGTGATGCCGACCGCGGAACGAGGGTTGGTGTTTGCTACGGCCACCACATCTGCATAGGTGGTGACGGTGGTGGGATGCGGCCTTTCTTGCGGGTGGAGACGGAAGGAGGGGGAGCAGGGTCTAGGGACCGGGGCGGTGGTGTTCACGGCTGTTCCCGGTGGTGACCCGGGCAGCATCATGCTGTTGAGCTCACTGATGTTCGCTGTGAATCGACTGACCACACAGCTGATCTGATCCATGATGGAGGTCTGGGGCGGGCCGCCATGATGCAAGCGCTCCGTCAGGTATGATGGTATAGTCACCACTGCCGCACGCTCTTCATCACGCTCTTCCACTTCACACCTCTGCAACGGAGGTCGCTGACACACGGTCGGCAGCGGCGAAGGGGTCCGGGGGTGGTAGGTTACAGGGTAGCGCTGGTTTTTCTGAGACCCGTCGTATGCCAGCTTCACGGTGTCTGGCAGCCGATCACAGCCTTTTGAGAAGGGCTTAATAATGGCCGTCTGGTTGGCCTCTTCCTTTTTCTTAATATGGATTGAGATCCGCTTCCACAGGTTTGGCCTGTAACTTCTCTCATTCTGTGCCCAGGTCACCGTTTTTCCATTGGAACTGTGGAAAGAAAACAGCAATGTGTATTTGACTGATTAATTATACATATATACATATAAATGTTTATTTTTCACCATAATTAACTGTGTTTTTAATATATATATATATTTATTTATTTATTTATTTAATTATAATTTATATAAAAATAGTATATGCAATATATATATATATATATGTTATTATATAAAAATTTATATATATATATATATATATATTAGTGCTGTCAAATCGATTAATCCAAAATAAAAGTTTGTTTACATAATATATGTGTGTTTACTGTGTATAATTATTATGTGTATATAAATACACACACATGCATGTATATATTTAAGAAAAATTTGTTATATTTATATATAAAATGTTTATATTTATATATAATATAAATAATATAAATATATATACAGTATACATGCAAATATTTCTTAAATATATACATGCATGTGTGTGTATTCAAATATACATAATAATTATACAAAGTACACATTATGTAAACAAACTTTTATTTTGGATGCGATTAATCGATTTGATAGCACTAATATACATGTAAAAAATATTACATTACACATTTTTAATGTAATATTTTTTAAATACTTGTAACAAAGTAATATAATTAACATTTGGTATAGTATATATATATATATAAATTAACTATTTAACAGTCAAGAAACAATATCTTTATTCTCAATATTTTCAACAACATGTTTGTAAAAAAAAAAACAAAAAAACAAAAAAACACTGAGCTGATATATGCATCTGGCTGCTAATATAATCACCAAAGTATACAGTGGGGAGAACAAGTATTTGATACACTGCCGATTTTGCAGGTTTGCCCACTTACAAAGCATATAGAAGTCTGTAATTTTTATCATAGGTACACTTCAACTGTGAGAGACGGAATCTAAAACAAAAATCCAGAAAATCACATTGTATGATTTTTAAATAATTAATTTGCATTTTATTGCATGACATAATTATTTGATCACCTACCAACCAGTAAGAATTCCTCTCACAGACCTGTTAGTTTTTCTTTAAGAAGCCCTCCTGTTCTCCACTCATTACCTGTATTAACTGCACCTGTTTGAACTCGTTACCTGTATAAAAGACACCTGTCCACACACTCAATCAAACAGACTCCAACCTCTCCACAATGGCCAAGACCAGAGAGCTGTGTAAGGACATCAGGGATAAAATTGTAGACCTGCACAAGGCTGGGATGGGCTACAGGACAATAGGCAAGCAGCTTGGTGAGAAGGCAACAACTATTGGCACAATTATTAGAAAATGGAAGAAGTTCAAGATGACGGTCAATCTCCCTCGGTCTGGGGCACCATGCAAGATCTCACCTCGTGGGGCATCAATGATCATGAGGAAGGTGAGGGATCAGCCCAGAACTACACGGCAGGACCTGGTCAATGACCTGAAGAGAGCTGGGACCACAGTCTCAAAGAAAACCATTAGTAACACACTACGCCGTCATGGATTAAAATCCTGCAGCGCACGCAAGGTCCCCCTGCTCAAGCCAGCGCATGTCCAGGCCTGTCTGAAGTTTGCCAATGACCATCTGGATGATCCAGAGGAGGAATGGGAGAAGGTCATGTGGTCTGATGAGACAAAACTAGAGCTTTTTGGTCTAAACTCCACTCGCCATGTTTGGAGGAAGAAGAAGGATGAGTACAACCCCAAGAACACCATCCCAACCGTGAAGCATGGAGGTGGAAACATCATTCTTTGGGGATGCTTTTCTGCAAAGGGGACAGGGCGACTGCACCGTATTGAGGGGAGGATGGATGGGGCCATGTATCGCGAGATCTTGGCCAACAACCTCCTTCCCTCAGTAAGAGCATTGAAGATGGATCGTGGCTGGGTCTTCCAGCATGACAACGACCCGAAACACACAGCCAGGGCAACTAAGGAGTGGCTCCGTAAGAAGCATCTCAAGGTCCTGGAATGGCCTAGCCAGTCTCCAGACCTGAACCCAATAGAAAATCTTTGGAGGGAGCTGAAAGTCCGTATTGCCCAGCGACAGCCCCGAAACCTGAAGGATCTGGAGAAGGTCTGTATGGAAGAGTGGGCCAAAATCCCTGCTGCAGTGTGTGCAAACCTGGTCAAGAACTACAGGAAACGTATGATCTCTGTAATTGCAAACAAAGGTTCCTGTACCAAATATTAAGTTCTGCTTTTCTGATGTATCAAATACTTATGTCATGCAATAAAATGCAAATTAATTACTTAAAAATCATACAATGTGATTTTCTGGATTTTTGTTTTAGATTCCGTCACTCACAGTTGAAGAGTACCTATGATAAAAATTACAGACCTCTACATGCTTTGTAAGTGGGCAAACCTGCAAAATCGGCAGTGTATCAAATACTTGTTCTCCCCACTGTATAAACAGATAAATAAAAAGAACAAAAGCAAATATTTAATCTATTGCACAACACCATGTAGACAGCCACATGACAACAGAGTGTTTTATGTAATAAGAATGAATAAAGGATCTTGTGCCTTTGTGTGATGACTGTAAGTGACTTGATTGTCATGTAAACAACGCTACAGGACAAGCTAGCATATATAATTTAAGCAACTAACAGCCTTCCCAAAACTGATAAATTGAGACTGAATTTATGGACTTTTGGTATGGATATATGCAGGGCACAGAATCATCCTCCTCACGGCTGCTACGCCCTTGCTAGTGTGTAACATCACAAGTTAAAGCCATGAGAGAACTGACCCTACCATTAGCCATTCAAATCCATCCATTCCAAGCGCAATTACCACCCTCATCCAGTCCTGTACGTCAGACAGGAAATCTCTAACTTCAGTTCTCTTAATGCACCTGGGGACCCATCGACCCAAATGCATGAAACTCCGGAGTTGCTCCAGGAATGATTCACAGGCAGACAGGGTAATTGGTTGGGGCTCTTTTTCTCTTTCGAGGGGAATATTGGCTTTTTTTTAATGTGCTCTAAAATATGCTCAGTTATAGAGTTGATTCATTTTCAGCTTAAACTCATTTTCATCCTCAAAAGCAAACCTTTGGCAGGCATTACTGAGAGATAAACAGATTTAGTGTGAGCTTTATTTATTTATTTTGTCAGAAGTGGCTTCTGCATTTGAGAGCAGTGACTGCACATCATCTTATTATAAAGAAGAAAAAAATAAGGATTTTCAAAAATGACATAAAAATAATTGACATGTCATGCCTTATTATCCTTAAATTCATTCAGTGTAAATCCAATTAAACCAAAGAGTTTCAAAGAAGCATAAATGAAAAAGTAAGATGTCAATACCTAACGTTAGACAGCTGAATAACAATAAATTCAAGTCTGCAATTATGACCAAGCATTTTTTTGTAACCTCTCATGCAGGATTATTAATAACTAAAACTATTCAAAACATTTTGGTAACAGAAAAATAATAAAATAAAATAAAATAAAGTATAAAATTTAACTAAACAAAAGTATTTTAAAGCATTAAAATTACTAACAGGAAATAAATAAAAACTAAAGGAAAAACTAAAATAAAAATAAATTACACCTAAATGGTAATATAAAAAAAAATATTCAGAGCAAAAAAAATAATGCATATAACAAAACACCTGAAAAAATAAAATGAAAACTGAAAATATATATAAAAATATGAATAAAAAATATAATAGTATATAAATAATACTAATACTATAAATAATACTAAAATAACGCTCTCATACTGACCTGACTGTGTCTGTGCCAGAGCCTCGCCGTCTGAACAGGTTAGCCAAGCTGCTAGACCGGCTAGCGGCCGAGGCAGCTTTCCCATCACCCACGTGCATCCTCACAACTGTCGACGTGGTGAAAGCGCTGCGTACGTTCCTCTCAGGTTTGGCCAACATGATGTAGACTTTGGGCACAAACATGCAGCACAGCGCAGTAGTGGCGCTGAGGCTAACGGAGAAACACATGGTGATTATCTTGTAGTTTGAACCGAAATAAATTGGCACAAAAGCCAGCCAGATAATGCAGGTGGTGTACATGGTGAACGCGATGTATTTGGCCTCGTTGAAATTGGCGGGGACGTTGCGGGTCTTAAAGGCGTAGAAGGTGCAGCTGAGGATGAGCAGCCCATTGTAGCCCAACGGCGCCACCACTCCGAGCGTGGTGGTGTTGCAGATGAGGTGCACCTCGCGTATTGACGGATAGTCATAGATCACTTGTGGAGGTTCCATGATGAAGAGCGCCACGATGATGCCCAGCTGAATCAGGATCAGGATGAAGGCAATGACCAGTTGGGCACAGGCGCTCATGAAACGAGGCTTCTTAGTGCAGATCTTCTTTTTGCTGCCCGCAAGGATGCGAGCGATGCGGTTGGTCTTGGTGACCAGGGCTGAGTAGCTCATGGCAGGCGAGAGCCCGATGCCCAACCTCTGCAAGTAACAGTAGGCCACGTGTGGCTTGGCGATGAGGCAGAATGTACACAGATACCCCAAACAGATGCCAGCCAGGATGATGAAGCACAGCTCCCTGCTGGAGGACTTCACCACCGGCGTATCGTGGAACCTGATGAAGACTAAAGTGACGAAGATGGTGGCAAGCAGGCCAAGGCAGGCGAAGACCACGGCGGCGATAGGCTCAGGATCTCCCCACAGAAGGTACTGCACCGGGATTGGCTCACAGCCTGAGGAACACGAATTTCAAAAGACATTAATGTAATGTAATGTAATGTTGAAAATTTGTAAAGCTGTAGAAAAGCTTGTAAATGTAGAAATTAACATTAAAGGCACAATTTGTAAGATTTTAAGATTAAAATATCCAAAAACCACTAGAATATTTTGTTGACCTGTGTGCTTAAATTATCCCAAACGTTTCCAAAAATGTTTAAATCCAGAGAAATCAGCTAATTTAACCAGTGTTACGGACCGTCGCCTGTCAATGATGTCATATCTGCGCTACCCTTGATTTCTGTAGAAACCATGGAAACACCAAAGACGCTTTAATATAGTATGTATTTTATTAGACAGACGAGCAAATGTTTGGATATACATTTATCAACCAAGAACTAATCATTGTTATACAGCGCAACACGGTTACAGCGCAATCCTGTTTTTATTAATATGATATTCTAATATCGATCTAGATTACTGCAAAGTGCAACAAGTCTTTCATACCAGGCACCGAGCGAATGCAAAGAGTAACGTTATAACATCACTTTCAACACACTCAAATGTATATAGTCGGATTCTTTTCTATCGGCTGTGGAGGTGAAGAGTCAAGACTACAACTCCCATGATTCCACGCTCATTCACGGTGTCATCAAGCTACGCCTTTGTTTTGAATAAGCGACCTCTAGCAACGAAACTTACATACTGTGCCTTTAACCAAGTATAATAAGTGTATAATACAAGTATTGCTCATTGTTAGTTCATGATTTTCTATCCTCCGGTATCTTTATCCTGATAGTATATTTGTAAACGTTCAATAAACAGCTTAAGCAAAAAAAAAGCACGTCGGTATGATGCCCGTGTCAATGATTATTCAGAATCACTGATGTGTGACATTTACACTCGTATGGAGAACATCCATCATTATGCAGATAACAGAGTAAAACTGTTGGCTGAATTACCATACAGCTTTATAAACAACAACAACAACAACAAAAAAAACAACTGCAAAAACAAACAAAACCATCCGTTCAACCAAGCGTCATGCATTATGCATTACAGGCTGACATCAACAAGCGCTGATATATTTAGCATGTGCGATTTGCATCAAGAGACAGATGAAACTGAGTCTTGATTTGGATAGCCTTTAATGAGGACGATCAGAAGGTTTGGTCTGTTTTTACAGGTCAGAAACACTGTCAGACTCAAACTAGTGACACCTAGAGTTACTCTGGAAAGTTATGTCCATTACCAAAAGCTTTTGTGAAAGTCCCTTTAGGGCAAGCCAACGAAATCGGCAGCCATATTTGTAATGCCCCCGGGCAGCTATTAATGCTCCAAAAAATCTCTGTAAATGTTTGTCTTTAATAATGTTTCAAATCAGGAATAAAATATAACAGCAATTTCATTATAAATTAGGCTCCTTAAACTCAAATTAAGCTAAAAACAGTATTTTTCAGAATGGTCCGACTAAAGCACATGCACTAATGCTTATATTCAAGTACAAACAGTAGCACTTTACACTAAGGTTTAATTAGTTAGCATTAGTTTATGAATCATGCACTCACAATGAGCAACCATTTTTTATCACATTTACAAATCTAGATCAGGGATTCCCAAACTTTTTTGTCAGCCAATCCCCTATGACCTAAAATATTTTTTTGAAGAATCCCCTTAGATTTTATGTTAATAATTTCATAATTAATTTAATGTTTTATTATTTATGTATTTTTGTAAGTATTTTGATTGTTTTTATTAATAAATTATTTTCATTATTCAAATAAATTTTAATTTAAAATTTTTATAATTGTATTAATTATTAACTTTTCATCACCAAACCAATACCCATTGCAGTTCCCTTACGATCCCCCAGGGGTTCCAAACCCAAATGTAGATTAATATTAATTTACAAATATACTATTGTTTATTCATGTTCGTTTTTTTTATATTTTACAAATGTTAATTTATACAACTTGAAATGTTAAAAATGTCTTAGCATATGTAGAAATTAACATTAAAGGCACAATTTGTACGATTTTTAGATTAAAATATCCAAAAACCACTAGAACAATGTTCTATATTTTGTTGACCTGTGTGCTTAAATTATCCCAAACGTTTCCAATAATGTTTAAATCCAGAGAAATCAGCTAATTTAACCAGTGTTACGGACCGTCGCCTGTCAATGATGTCATATCTGCGCTACCCTTGATTTCTGTAGAAACCATGGAAACACCAAAGACGCTTTAATATAGTATGTATTTTATTAGACAGACGAGAAACTGTTTGGATATAAATTTATCAACCAAGAACTAATCAAACGCAAAGAGTAACGTTATAACATCACTTTCAACACACTCAAATGTATTTAGTCGGATTCTTTTCTATCGGCTGTGGAGGTGAAGAGTCAAGACTACAACTCCCATGATTCCACGCTCATTCACGGTGTCATCAAGCTACGCCTTTGTTTTGAATAAGCGACCTCTAGCAACAAAACTTACATACTGTGCCTTTAACCAAGTATAATAAGTGTATAATACAAGTATTGCTCATTGTTAGTTCATGATACCTAATGCACTGATTGATGTTAACATATTATATTATAAAGTACTTTATTATACAGTTTTACTGTTTACTCTATATTATGAGTATTAGCGTATACACATTAGCTAGACCAGCTTGAAAAATACAGTTTTTAGTGATTTGAGCTTAAAAAGGTAATTGGTTGTTTTAATTTTAAATGAGACTATAGCCGCCACATAGAAATTTTGATTTCTCCTATTTATACATTTACATGTGCACTATCTTTGTACAATGCATAAACTATATAGAAGATCCTTGTAAAAATATATGGTATAAAATCTAAAAACAACTAAATCACAGGTAATCAAAATCAAATGCTCCTAAATGTTGAAAATTGGCACTCAGGCTCTTGCATGAATAGCAGAGCGGCCTCAGCTCCCAGTAATGTACTACATGCTGAGAGACTGCTGCTTCAGGGCTTACGCTTGACAGCAATTCTGGAACATTCTGACGGGGACCCCCGCCAAGTCCAAATCTCTGTTTTTGGCATTAAGTTGCCATGGTCCAGATTCTCAAATAACGCTCTAAGAGATAAATGGGTCTCCTATGTTATTCAGTGACCCAGATACTTATATCACACACTGTTGTACAAGATGATAAGCTTATGTGGCTGGTCTAAGAGTTTTAGAATCATGGGTAAAAGACGGTTCTAGATGAACTACAAGAAGAACATTTGCTCTGAAAGTAAATGTAGAATCACCTGTGAGGTCATCTGTAGGCCAGGATCCAAGCTCACAAGCACGGCAGGTGTATTCATCGAACACAAACTCGTTTTCTTTACACGGAGTGCAGGTCCAGCAGCAGCTCACCTCACCTTTACGGATAACCTGAGGTGGTCAGAACAGACCGGTTATCGATTTTTGTGAAGAAAATGCCTGCTCTTAAAGCTGTCGCCACAATGCTAGTGTTGTGGGTGTCTATGCAGTTGATAAGGTGTTCTAAGTGGTTTTCAGTGCATTGCTATGTGGTTACTAAGGTGTTTTGAGTGGTTGCCATGCAGTTGCTAAGGTGTTGTGGGTGCTTAAAGTTCCACCTCCAAGATTAGATGATAATCACCTGCCTAAATATGGCTCAGGCTCTTGTATCGATATAAATCAATATGATTCACACATGTATTACTGCTAGGTGAAATTTGTAGTTTTTTGTAAAAAAAATTCTCAAATTTGAAATTGTTATTGCTTAGAAAACTAGAAAACACCTCTCCTATTAAGCCACATGCAAACAAATGCTGTTCTTTCTAACTTTGTATTCATCAAAGAACATATTATGGTAATAATGTTGTCAACATTGATCGTAATAATAAATGTTTCTTGAGCAGCAAATCAGCATATTACAATGATTTCTGAAGGATCATGTGACACTGAAGACTGGAGTAATGATGCTGAAAATTCAGGTTTTCCATTACAGGAATAAATTAGATTTTAAGACATATTAAAATAGAAAAGAGTTATTTGAAGTTGTACTAATATTTTATAATATTACTGATTTACTGTATTTTTGATTTAGTAAATGCAGCCTTAATGAGATAAAGACTTCTTTAAAAAACATAAAAGATCTTACAAAATCCAAACTTTTGAATAATAGTGTATAATAAATAAGCACATACACTCACCTAAAGGATTATTAGGAACACCATACTAATACTGTGTTTGACCCCCTTTCGCCTTCAGAACTGCCTTAATTCTACGTGGCATTGATTCAACAAGGTGCTGAAAGCATTCTTTAGAAATGTTGGCCCATATTGATAGGATAGCATCTTGCAGTTGATGGAGATTTGTGGGATGCGCATCCAGGGCACGAAGCTCCCGTTCCACCACATCCCAAAGATGCTCAATTGGGTTGAGATCTGGTGACTGTGGGGGCCATTTTAGTACAGTGAACTTATTGTCATGTTCAAGAAACCAATTTGAAATGATTCGAGCTTTGTGACATGGTGCATTATCCTGCTGGAAGTAGCCATCAGAGGATGGGTACATGGTGGTCATAAAGGGATGGACATGGTCAGAAACAATGCTCAGGTAGGCCGTGGCATTTAAACGATGCCCAATTGGCACTAAGGGGCCTAAAGTGTGCCAAGAAAACATCCCCCACACCATTACACCACCACCACCAGCCTGCACAGTGGTAACAAGGCATGATGGATCCATGTTCTCATTCTGTTTACGCCAAATTCTGACTCTACCATCTGAATGTCTCAACAGAAATCGAGACTCATCAGACCAGGCAACATTTTTCCAGTCTTCAACTGTCCAATTTTGGTGAGCTCGTGCAAATTGTAGCCTCTTTTTCCTATTTGTAGTGGAGATGAGTGGTACCCGGTGGGGTCTTCTGCTGTTGTAGCCCATCCGCCTCAAGGTTGTGCGTGTTGTGGCTTCACAAATGCTTTGCTGCATACCTCGGTTGTAACGAGTGGTTATTTCAGTCAAAGTTGCTCTTCTATCAGCTTGAATCAGTCGGCCCATTCTCCTCTGACCTCTAGCATCAACAAGGCATTTTCGCCCACAGGACTGCCGCATACTGGATGTTTTTCCCTTTTCACACCATTCTTTGTAAACTCTAGAAATGGTTGTGCGTGAAAATCCCAGTAACTGAGCAGATTGTGAAATACTCAGACCGGCCCGTCTGGCACCAACAACCATGCCACGCTCAAAATTGCTTAAATCACCTTTCTTTCCCATTCTGATATTCAGTTTGGAGTTCAGGAGATTGTCTTGACCAGGACCACACCCCTAAATGCATTGAAGCAACTGCCATGTGATTGGTTGATTAGATAATTGCATTAATGAGAAATTGAACAGGTGTTCCTAATAATCCTTTAGGTGAGTGTATACACTAATAAATAAAACAAATTTCAAATAAAAAAACATATATATACACTGACATAACACATTTTGGGCTAGATTTACTAACAGCTTGCGCCAGCACAAACCCTCTTTTGGCGTTAAAAAACTACTGTCAGGATTTACTAAAGTGATAAATTAGCGCTGAAAAGGTGTGGACAGAGTTATTTTTGCGGCTGACCTTATTGCATATGCATTTGTAGGAGTTTCCCTTTCAGGCGCAAAATTTATAGGAGGAGAGTATTTAAATGAATCATGCGAGGTGATTTACAAAGGATTGCGCTCGTCAATTTACTGGTGTTTTGCGCCATTATTTACCGCCCAAAAAAAGCGCGTCTTAAACCACATAATAACGGGTAGATTGTGCTGGTCATTATGGAAATGATCCGGCTGCGTCTGTGTTCATTAATTTGCGCGTTGTCAGTAGATCACGCGCAGAACTGTCCACTCCCATCGGCACATTTATGGAATTGCGCTTTCACGCTAATTTGCCCTGTTTAGTAAATCTGGCCCTTTCTCTTTAAAAGATCCTTCTCTGCCTTTTTCACCTTTATCTGAGCTTTTTCACAGGGATCACTGCACACTGATCTGATAATGGCACTGCTGTTGGCCCAAATCTCCTCGTCATCCATCTTCAGCCCACTGTTGTCCCAGCTGCCCACGTGGATGTAGCTATAGTCCTCCTCGCTCATCTGTTTAAAGTTCATAATCTCATACCTAGAAAAACACATGTAAAAGCAACGTCATGGGCGTGAAATGGTTAACCCAGAGTCATTCTTAAAATCATCAACATGGTTTGCCCATATAGCCATTCAGTCTGAAGGAAGATATTTTTGAAAATGACTTCACAATGACATCAACGAGAGATTGTTTTCAGTCACTTTGAAAGGAGTTTATAAGCACATTCTGACTTGTGAATGGAGCAGAATATGAAAGATTCCTACCTCCCCGGGGAGTCTCCGTTCTCGTCAAACAGCACCACTTCTCCCGAGACACCACTGAAGTTTGTCCTCATGAGGAATTCTAAGAGTTTACCTCCATCAATCGGCCGCATGGCTTCACAGAGGCCTGCATAGCCAGGACACAGAGACTTCTGCATGGCGTGCAGGCCGTAAGCCATAGAGTAGATGGCATTGATCACAAAGCCCATCTTCGTGTCCTGAGCATACTGATGTCGGAGCGACTCTTTCTCTATGAAATGGTGTAGTGAAAACAAACAATGGAACAAAATATATATTCAGTTCTAAAGTCACCCTTTTTTATTAATATCTATTCAGTGCTTTCATCTGCCACAGTAATGTCTTTATCTTCATTTGGGGGCTTTTCTCAGCAGACACAGATATTATGTAATTTATTTGATTACATTTCTGTTATTAGATGGATAAATGGACAAATGGATGAATAGATGAAGTAGTGAAAGGACATGGATGGATGGATGGATGGATGGGTAGATAGATGACGAATAGTTGAATGAATAGATAAATTGATGGAATAAAAGACTGATGTACAGATAAATGGATTGATGATGGATGGATGGATGGATGTATGGATAGATAATGAATAGTTGAATGAACAGATGGAATGAAAGACTGCTACACAGATGGATGGATTGATAAATGATAGATGATTGATGGATGGATGAATGAATAGATGGATGGATGGACGGACAACTGGATGTATGATGAATAGCTGAATCAATTGATAGAATAAAATGGGTGGATGAATGTGAAGATACATGGATGGATAAATAAATGATGAATAGTTGAATGAATAGATGGAATGAAAGATGGGTGGATGGATGGACGACTGGATGGATGTATGGATGGATAATGAATAGTTGAATAAACAGATAGAATGAAATACTGCTTCATGGATGGATGGATGGATGGATGAAAAGATGGATGGACAACTGGATGGATGATTAATAGCTGAATGAATTGATGGAATGAAAGATGGGTGGATGTATGGATGGATGGATAATGAATAGCTAAATGAATAGATGGAATGAAAGATGGGTGGGTGGGTGGATGGATGGATGAATGAAAGATGGGTGGGTGGGTGGATGGATGGATGAATGAAAAGATGGATGGGCAACTGGATGGATGATGAATAGCTGAATAAATTGATAGAATAACATACTAATGTATTGATGGGTGGATGGATGGATGTATAGATAGATGGATAGATGAATAAATAATGAATAGTTGAATGAATAGATGGAATGAAGGATGGGTGGGTGGATGTATGGATGGATAATGAATAGTTGAATGAACAGATAGAATGAAATACTGCTACATGGATGGATGGATGATAGATGATGGATGGATGAATGAAAAGATGGATGGACAACTGGATGGATGATGAATAGCTGAATGAATTGATGGAATAAAATACTAATGTATAGATGGGAGGGTGGATGGATGGATAGATGGATGGATGGATGAATGAATGATGATAAGTTAAATTAATAGATGGAATGAAAGATGGATGGATAATGAATAGTTGAATAAATAGATGGAATGAAAGATGGGTGGATGGATGGATGGAATAATGAACAGGCAGGTGGATGGATAGACCTATACAGAGAGAGATAGATGGATAAACAGATGAATTGATGGAAAAACAAATGGATGTATACAGTATATGTTTGGATAGATGGATGGACGGATGGATGTATAGCTGGATGAATAGATGAAGGCATGGATTGACAGACAGATGGATGCATGCATGCATGGATGGATGAACTGATGGAAACGTCCTAAAATCATGTAAGCTGTGTGTCTGTCATGGTCAGGGATCATCTTCCACTCACTGGTGCAGGTCTTGTTGTATTTGACACTCTCTTGAGGATGACCCTTCAGTCGGCACTGGAAGCGGTGCTGCCAGAACTCAGGGAACCAGGGGTTCCGGATGTTCGTGTCCGGCTGCAGGTTCAGGTAGTAATCATCGAACCATGTGACGTAAGCAGACTGCAGCTTGATAGTGATTCCCCCTGCTGCCTCCCTCTGGAAGCCATCCGTGACGTCATAGCGGTCAGCCCAACCATCGCTGCAAAGTGTGCAAGAGACAAGTGAGTAATGAACGGCTTTTTTATAGAACAACCTCCCTTGAGACACAGTCAGGGAGCCTCCCAGTCCAAACTGACCCACATAACAGCCAAAGCATAGTAGTTATGACCAGGTTACACTATGAATTAGGTCTTGAGGACACAGCCTGCCAGTATTTCATACTGACAGTACTGTCACAGACTCTGGCGGCCATAATAAACCTCTCCATGAGATGTATATGCTCCAAGACTTCACTATTAAGCATCAAAGGGATCTTTGGATGGCAAGAGAGGAGTATCTGTTTTCTTCCTCCTCTTTTATAAAAAAAAAAAAAAAAACTATACTTTTCAGCATCCTTTCCATCTATATGTTCTCTAACACTTCCTAAACTCACAGCGCTAAATGTTACACAACTCAGCAGTGTGTGGGAGGTATCATTTTTGTTCTCATGGTAGGTAAGGAGAGGCTTTCATAACTTGTCCTTGGAGGCAAAAGCAATGGGAGGGAAAGCATAGAGGAGCACATAAGCAGGAGCTTGAATCATCTCATGGAAAAGAGCTGAACAGCTCAGTAAACCCACACACTGACCCCAGCGGGTCAGCCTCACTCTGCCCACTGCTGCTGCAGGAAAACTTACAAAGACAACAAAAATGCCAAAGCAAAGGCGCCACAGCCTTTACAAAGATGTCTGACAGCATTTACAGCACATTAAAGCATCTTGTACATACTGCAAAATGATGCTGGGTCAATTTATTGAATATTTGCTTTATGCAATTGATGTTATTTTGGTGACAAAGTAATATTAATCAACAAATAGGACATTTCTCACTTGTTCTTTGTGTTACAATGTGCGTATGAGACAATTAAAAGAGAAATATTTTAACAGTACATGAATACAGTACATGAATCTTTTGAACGGTCAGTTTAAATTAATCGGTTTAAAACACTGATTCAATTATTTGTTTGTGTCAGCAGGAAATACATGAAAGTTCCTCAGATTAAAAAAAAAAAAAAAAAAACCCTAAAGCCAATTCAGTTCCAATACAATAATAATATCAAGCTTGAATATCTTCTGGAAAATAAAGTATTGAGAATCTTTTTTCCCATGTGCTCTATAGTGGACTAGTCCCTATACGACTATGGTTAGACTTCATTAAATGATAAAATTGATCAATTTTCAATCACATTTGAGATTATTATTATTATGTTTATTTTATTCAACCAGATCCGGAACTTTTATAGCATAAAAAAAAAAAAAAAAAAATCACCAAATCTGGATTTAGCGAGAATTAAAAAAAATAATAATAAAAGAAATAATAATAAAAAGTATGCTTTATTAAAGTATGCATATATATATATATATATATATATATATATATATATATATATACAGTCATAGAATTTGATGGTTTTACATATCAGAACCATATAAAAACCATCTGGTCGTTAGCAGGTCTTAAAATGAGGTAAATACAACCTCAGATGAACAACAACAAATGACATATTACACCGTGTCATTATTTATTTAACAAAAACTAGGCCAAAATGGAAAAGCCATGGGACAAACCAAGTACACCCTATGATTCAATTGCTTGTAGAACCACATTTAGCAGCAATAAGTTGAAGGAATGGTTTTCTGTATGACAGTATCAGTATCTCTCATCGTTCTGGACAAATTTTGGTGCGCTCTTCTTCAAAATGTTGCTTCAGTTCATTGAGGTTTGTAGGGTTTTTGTTTATGGTTTGTTTATTGTTTGTAGGGTTTTTGCTCTCTTAAAGGATTAGTTCACTTTAAAATGAAAACGACCCCATGATTTACTCACCCTCAAGCCATCCTAGGTGTATATGACTTTCCTCTTTCAGACGAACACAATCGGAGTTGTATTAATAAATATCCTGGCTCTTCCAAGCTTTATAATGGCAGTGAATGGGGGCCCACGAGTTTAAAGCTCAAAAAAGTGCATCCATCCATCATAAATGTAATCCACGTGGCTCTGGGGGTTAATAAAAGCCTTCTGAAGCTAATCGATGGGGTTTTGTAGGAAAAATATCCATATTTAAAACTTTATAAAGTAAAATATCTAGCTTCCGCCAGACCACCTTCCGTATTCAATTTAAGAAGAAAGTGTAACGCCTCTTGCAGTTCAAAACGCTTGCGCTACGTCCGACGTCGAGTTGAATACGGAAGGCGGTTCATGGTCGACACAATGACTGCAAGGTGCCCAAGTCCTGTGGCTGCAAAACAAGCCAAAAAACATCAACCCTCCATCAGCATGATGGACAGTTGGTATGAGGTGTTTGTGCTGATATGCTGTGTTTAGTTTTCGCCTAAATTGGCACTGTGCATTATGACCAAAGATCTCCACTTTGGTCTCTTCTGTCCAAAGGACATTGTTCCAGAGGTCTTGAGGTTTGTTCAGATCTAACTTTGCAAACCTAAGCCGTGCTGCCATGTTCTTTTTTTAGAGAGAAGAAGCTTTCTCCTGGCAACCCTTCCAAACATGGCATACTTGTCCCGTCTTTTTCTAATTGTACTGCCATGAACTTTAACATATTAACTGAGGCCTGTAGAGTCTGAGGTGTAGTTCTTGGGTGTTTTGCGATTTCTCTGAGCATTGCACAGTCTAACCTTGGGGTGATTTTCTGGGACGTCCACTCCTGAGAAGATTGGCAACTGTCTTGAATGTTTTCCACTTGTGAAAAATCTTCCTTACTGTAGAATAATGGATTTCAAATGTTTGGAAATGGCCGTATAACACTTCTCAGATTGATGTCTGATCATTGCTGATGTCTTTCCTCATTGGCATTGTGTTAACACACACCTGAATGCTCTAGACCAGCAAACTGCCAAAACTTCTGCTTTTATATAGGTGATCACACTTGCTGATGATCAAAGAGATTTGATTAGCAATGCCTAAATGCTACTTACCCTCGTAATTCCCATGGAAGCAGTAAGGGTGTACTTAGTTTGTCATCCATGGCTTTTCCATTTTGGCCTAGTTTTTGTTAAATAAATAATGGCACGGTGTAATATGTCATGTGAGGTTGGACTAATTTTAAGACCTGCCAAGGATCAGATGATTTTTTATTATGTCCTGATACATAAAACCATAGAATTCAATAGGGTGTCCTTTTTTTTTCACATGACTGTATGCTTTATATATCAATGTTTCAGGAAAAACATGTGGGTGTTTCACGTTTTGGAATCTACACGAATCACAGTTTTAAACCGTTAACAATTAGCCCACAGAGAAATGACACACACTCACTTATGTGGGATGCTGCTGTATTAAGGACAGAAAATAATATCAGATTTACACCAACAAATCCTGCAAATAAGCTGCAAAGTGAAACTGATGATTAAATTAAGGTTACATTTTTATCCATCCCCAGGGTGGAGTCAGATCAGCCCTCATCGGCTATGGATCAGCTCTTGTGCACACTTCACTGATGAACAATTCGACAGATAATACAACAGAATACAATACAGGGTCCTCACACTCACTAGAGACAGATGGCTGGGCACAGTCTGCAAACTGCTCGTTAGTAAATAATTGAAAGCCATTCAGTTGTGAAACGGCAGAGCCTGGACATCACTGCTTTCGTGGCTGTCAATAGGCTGCTGAGAGCAGATGTTGTCAGACAGCCTTTCGTAACAATTGTTTTACAAATATTTGAAGCATGAACAAAAAATGCTTTAGGTCATCACATTAAAAATAACATTTAAATTGGATAATATTCAGACTTTTGAGCTTTGAAGTGCTGGAAAAAGTTGTGAAGTACTTGAAAGTCTTTGAAAAGTCCTTCATTCTTATAACAATGGTCTATAATTGTCTAATTTGCTGGGTTATAATCAAAGCTATATGTGATTCATCTTTGGACGCACCAGACACACACTTGACGTATTTTAAATTTGGTGAAAAAATTGTTGTTTTTCGCTATCGCTATGGAGTGGTGCAGGTATGACATCACTTTGTAGGCCAAAACGCGGAAGCGAGTTAGCATTTTAGCACTTCCGGTTCCCTCGTCTCGAAGTCAATGTGTTTTTTTAATGGGATTTTGGTTAAATGGCTGAAATAAAACACAAGCTCAAGACACTTTCATGTTTTATTCTACGACATAAAATACATCTGTATTACCCCACTCGTGATTTTTTGAAGCTGTTACGTGTCTTGAAAAAGGCGGTTGCTAACAAGTGGCTAAATGGGACTACAGAGGCTGTCGAGGAGATTAAATGTCATCACGCCGAGCAGGTAAGCTCAGTCCGCTTTTACAGCCTCATTATGCTTATAATTGTGCTCTTATAAACTATTCTAACTCAGACGTTCTGTGAAAATGTTTTGAGATAAAAACTGAAAGAGTTGTCGGAAGCTTAGTGATGGTGATGTTGAATTCGTGGGACTGTGGTGTAGTTTGTTTATAGCTTACCTTTAGCTTTTTACTTCTGGCGACTGCATTTAGGCTTTAAAATTCATAAAAGTTGTGTTCATCTGTGATAATTATCTTGATGCACAAAACGTGTAAGTATCATAAACTTTTGTTGATCACAGGGCTTGTTTTTTGCGATAATCCAAAAGCCTATGGGAAAATCCTATTGGGTTTTTCTCGAGGGAACCAGTGCGATGCTAACGGCCGGTTGGCCTACAAAGTGACGTCATACCTGCAGCACTCTATATCTTTGCATGAATTTCAATTTCATGCATTTCAATTTGTCAAATGGCTTCAATATGTGAAGATGTGCTTGTTGTGGTATTTGAGGATGGCAGCTGCAACAGCATGTTTGGGGTTAGGAATGAAAGAACATAAGTGGGACAATTGATGACATCATCAGAGTTCGCCATATGGCTTTTGGTGAATTGACGCCACCGAGTGTAGGGTTAATGAATGAATGCCAATGAAGCAAATGTGCATATGCAGGGTATTACATGAATGAATGAAGTCAGAAATCAACCGAGATACCAAAGAAAGTACGTGGAGCTTTTTTTTAAATGTCTTGAGACACTTTATCACTTCTGCAGCCACATAGAGATCAAGTAACTAGAACAGAGACACAGTGGCCATATTCTTATTGAACCAAAGAAAAAAATCTCAACACTCAGCTGCCTTCCCTGGAGTTGGTGTCTGACACCTCATCAAACAAACACACACACACTTGGTCATCCACTCATGCACACACAAACACACTTCACCCACGCATACACACACACACACACACACACACACACACACACACACACACACACACACACACACACACACACACACACACACACACACACACACACACACACACACACAGAGTCACTGGCACCCCCATAAACATGGCATCTTCTCTCAGCCCATCCAGGCTGTTTGGAATGCCCAGAGGCCCAGAATAAAGACCATGACGCCATTTTCTGAGATCCTCTTCAAATATTCAGAAACGACATAAATAAGCAAAATATAGGACCTTATCACAGAACAAATCCTGTTAAACTTCACCAAAACAAAAATGTTCCAGATGCATGCAGTTTGATATCATCTGATTACAAAGTTATTAAAGGAGCTGATCTCAAAACAATGGAGTTTGTTTGTGTTTTGAAAAATTATGGCCATTGAAAAAAATGCCAAAGCAAATTATTGGATATTAAATCCAGATTAAATCAAAATTTCACAAAAATATTTGGTAACACTTTATTTTAAGGTGATATAGTTACATGTTACTACATGTACTTACTATAGTAATAACAGTAAATTATGCATAATTACGAGTAACTAACCCTAAACCAAACCCTAGCCCTAACCGTAACTCTATAGTAAGTACATGTAGTTAATTAATATTACTCGGTACTTATTTGAGTAAGTACAATGTAACTACGTCACCTTAAAATAAAGTGTAACCAAATATCTCTTTAGAGAAGAGACAAATATTCACAGCACATGCTTAAAAAAATCTAATTTTCCCAAACATTGATGATTTGTTACCTTAAAGGTACAGTATGAAAGAATGACAGCTGGTG
Source organism: Coreius guichenoti (assembly GCA_039654105.1). NCBI lineage: Eukaryota > Metazoa > Chordata > Actinopteri > Cypriniformes > Gobionidae > Coreius > Coreius guichenoti. The sequence continues at coordinate 7,462,053 of CM077190.1, forward strand.
GTTGAAATGGGTACTGCAGTCAAAATTCTAAATATTGTTTGCCCCGCCCCTGCCCCCTCCTCATCAGACTCGACGCTCAAGCAGGTTGCCAGTTTGGGGACACGCAACAGGAGCGAGAGCAATTGACAATGGAAGGCGAGGAGACTTACACACTGTAAGTTGATGAGTTGATTTATCTGCGTTTTAATACTCCCGTTCATTGAGATTTTTAGATGGAGGCCGAGGCTTTTTTAGGTCGGGTAGAATCTGCGCTCTCTGACCCAGTTTGTTCGCTGGCTTCCATGGCTGCAATACGCTGTTTTTTCCGCCAACTGGCAACCTGGAGTCTCTAAATACTATTGGGTAAACTGGCGGAGTGCGGTTTCGCACCGACCAAAACAAAAACAGACATTCCGACACGGAACACACATTTCAAAGTAGAATAACTGGCTGTAGCATTGTTTTTCTGAGAAACGAGTATGTGAACTCAGCATGTTTCCTAAATATCTGCAAACATATGGTATTTTTAAGCTTTAGTACAGTCAAAAACTTACATACAGCACCTTTAAAGAGCTGTTTTTGGTAAATAAAATAAAGCTGAAATAAAATAGTAAATGAAAAACAAAACAAAAAATTAAGAAACTTAAATGAAAATTAGAAATGTTGTCTTGGCTTGGCTTATTAACTGAAATAAGTTTAAGTTGAAGTACTAAAATTACTAAAACAAACTGAAATTAAAGCTAAATAGAAATATTAAAAAGCAATTAAAAATTATGAAAGTTAATGCTCTGAAAAATTAGAGCTAATTCAATTTATTAATAAATATTAATACATACTATAATAGCATATAAATAATACTAAAATAACACTGGTATAAATTCATGTACTTTGTTAATTCAGGTTGATTCAGTGATATTATAAATATCAGCTGCTCCTTTTCGAGGTCACCACTGTGGACCATCCGCATATTTATTTGGCATATGTTTTACAATATTTTTGACTCTAATAAAACCCATTAATTTAGCTGTCACCATTTTTAGGTTGCCAACTGAAGGTATGATATATCAATAATTATATATTTACATTTAGCAGAAGGTGTTCTTATCCAGTCAATTTAATGTAAGCTCATCCTTAAAGGTGAAGCGTGCACTAAACAGAACTGCAAAAAATAATGTTTTCCCAAAACGCTCCCAACAGCCCCAGCATGTCTTCCATTGTTTGGTTGAACAGGTAATCCCACCCCAAAAATACACCATAGGTTGAGCCAGATATTGCCTCATCTGAACTTCCCTATAGTCATCTCTGGATATAAAACTGGGATAAGGAATTTTAACTTTGAAAAAATGACACTTCACCTTTAAGATTTTACAAAATGGTCCTCACATCCACCAATGAGCGAATGTCTAAATACCAAACCGAAGAGCTCCTGAACAGAAGCAGAAATTGGAGGGATTATTCTTAGTTTAATATCTCAAAGACATAATACATTATTTCAGTCCTTAATATCCATAATAAGCGATTTATTAATGGAACAGTGAGAACTGAATTGGGGGTGAAGCTAAAAATAGGTCATTTAGATGTCATACTCCAGGAGATTAAAAATGGGAAGAATCATTTCTTACTTCATTTGACACTATGAATATCATGTGCACATTTTTCAAGATGTCGATGCCAAGTCAAACTCTTAAAATACTCTTTTCACAGGATCTGTCATATATCAAGTCATTGAATGGTAAATTAGTAATCTTTCACAAATAGCTGGAGCGTCTCTAATGTGTTTGTTAGGTAACGTTGAAATGTAAGAGTGTTATAAGACAATCTGTACTTGTTGAAACAGATACAGCGTAACAGAATTACTTCGGTGTCACTGCACCTCTCAAGTCTTGATTACAGAATCAATAGGCTCACTCAAGAGGAGTTATTATCATAACACGAATCAAGTGCCTATCACTAAAACAATCATAAATCACATACCTTGCATCAGTGGTGGATGATTGTTCACTATAATGGTGATGATGATGGTGATGGCAACATTTGTGGTGATAACAGACAGAAAGATGAGCCTTGCTTCCATGTTTTGATCCATCTTGATTTTGTCTCTCACGCACACATACAAGTAAAGAGTTGCAGATGATGATCAACAGGCGTGGGTGGACATTCAAAAGGTAAACACAGTCTCTTTGAGATACCTACAGAACTGTCTGATGGTGTGGCCCTATCTGACCCACAATATCTGTGGAAAAAGCACTAAATGAACAGAAGATAACAGGCAGTAAAGAAGATACAGAAGATAGGGGTCGCCGGGGCTGGTTGTCACATGCGCTATATCTCAGAAACCATCACATGGTTTTGAATCAAACATCCAAATACAGAAATGTATGTTTACTCTAGGTTTCTCAATGTGTTGTCAGAGCAAGTTCTCTCATGTGCATCATTTAATACAATTGATGAATTATAATAAATGTTAGGCAAAACAATAGTTTTTTTGTTGTTTATATTCTCTCTTTTTTTACATTTATATTAGTGCTTTGTTTTACACATTTTTGTTGTTTATTGAATAATTTAGTGCTTTATAATAGTTTACTGTTTACATTTTTGTGGAGAAACCTACGGAGCCCCTGAAGGAACAAATGTGATGGGAAAAAAAATGAGATGGGAGGAAAAATTATGTCAATGCTTTTGTGTTCTCTCGCAAATGTTTTGCATTCCCTTGAGAAACTTTGCGTTCCTTCAAAATATTTTTGCACTCCCTCATAAAATGTTTGCGTTCTCGAGAAACTTTGCGTTTCCTCACAAAATGTTTGAGTTCTCTCAAGAAACTTTGAGTTCTCTCACAAAATGTTTGCGTTCTCTCGAGAAACTTTGAGTTCTCTCACAAAATGTTTGCGTTCCCCCGAGAAACTTTGAGTTCTCTCACAAAATGTTTGCGTTCTCTCGAGAAACTTTGAGTTCTCTCACAAAATGTTTGCGTTCTCTCGAGAAACTTTGAGTTCTCTCACAAAATGTTTGCGTTCTCTCGAGAAACTTTGAGTTCTCTCACAAAATGTTTGCGTTCTCTCGAGAAACTTTGAGTTCTCTCACAAAATGTTTGCGTTCTCTCGAGAAACTTTGAGTTCTCTCACAAAATGTTTGCGTTCCCCCGAGAAACTTTGAGTTCTCTCACAAAATGTTTGCGTTCTCTCGAGAAACTTTGAGTTCTCTCACAAAATGTTTGCGTTCTCTCGAGAAACTTTGAGTTCTCTCACAAAATGTTTGCGTTCTCTCGAGAAACTTTGAGTTCTCTCACAAAATGTTTGCGTTCCCCCGAGAAACTTTGAGTTCTCTCACAAAATGTTTGCGTTCCCCCGAGAAACTTTGCGTTTTCTCACAAAATGTTTGCGTTCTCTCAAGAAACTTTGTGTTTCCTCACAAAATGTTTGCGTTCTCTCAAGAAACTTTGTGTTTCCTCACAAAATGTTTGCGTTCTCTCAAGAAACTTTGTGTTTCCTCACAAAATGTTTGCGTTCTCTCGAGAAACTTTGCGTTCCCTCCAGGGCTTGACATTAACACCCGCCAACCCGCCATTTGCGGGTGGATTTCAGCTGTGGCATGTAACACAGTAACTCCCACTATCCACTTTGGCGGGTCAATCACACGCGATTCTGTTGAGCTAATGAATGGAATGTCTAATAATCAGAGGCGTTCAGATTAGTCATTGCTGAAACGCCAGAGTTTTGTTCAGAGCGCGCTCTCACTCACTGAAATCTGCACTCTCATCATAAACAACAAAGCAGAGATATGTGTGCGATGTACGTAGGAGATTCATTCATCATAAATAGTTTCAAACAAAGATCACAGCAGAACCATAGTGCATCTGATGTGACTGGCATAAAGTTGGCTTGACGTTGGACGTTCAATATTCGTGAATTTAGGGAGTGTCTCTAAAGTTACATACGACATTGGTATACACGTTTCTAACTTCAATAGCATTTGAACAGAATGACTTGGTCATAAAACCAACTGTAAAGTGTTCATCGAAGTGTCAGGTATGAGGCACATCTTTTAGATTTTTGATATTTAATAATATAAACTGTCAAATCACATGAAAATATGGATATGTATTTCACTAGGCTACTGTATGGGCCCATACACAAAATATTCTAGATTTAAATATGTCATAGCTGATAGAATACTGATGAGAATATTTTTTCAGTCAAACATCTGTTAGTGTTTCTCTGTCTAGATTAAGGATCTTTACACACAACCTTATCAGAGCTATTTGATGACCTGTCATGTTATACATTTCATGTAGTGATTGTGGCCAGTGAAAATGCTGAGTGGCTAGTAACTCTGAAAAACCACTAGCCACAGTGGCTGGTGAGCAAAAAAGTTAATGTCAAACCCTGGTTCCCCTTACAAAATATTTGCGTTCTCTCGAGAAACTTTGCGTTCCTTCACAAAATGTTTGCGTTCCCTCACAAAATGTTTGCGTTCTCTCAGGAAACTTTGAGTTCTCTCACAAAATGTTTGCGTTCTCTCAGGAAACTGAGTTCTCTCACAAAATGTTTGCGTTCCCTCAAGAAACTTTGTTTCCTCACAAAATGTTTGTGTTCTCTCGAGACACTTTGCGTTGCCTCACAAAATGTTTGCGTTCCATTAAGAAACTTTGCGTTCCCTCACAAAATGTTTGTGTTCAATCGAGAAACTTTGCGTTTCCTCACAAAATGTTCCCGTTCCCTTAAGAAACTTTGCGTTCTCTCACAAAATGTTTGCGTTCCCCCGATAAACTTTGTTTCCTCATAAAATGTTTGCGTTCTCTCGAGAAACTTTGCGTTTCCTCACAAAATGTTTGCGTTCTCTCGAGAAACTTTGCGTTCTCTCACAAAATGTTTGCGTTCCCTCGAGAAACTTTGCGTTCTCTCACAAAATGTTTGAGTTCCCTTAAGAAACTTTATGTTCTCTTACAAAATGTTTGCGTTCTCTCGAGAAACTTTGCGTTCTCTCACAAAATGTTTGCGTTCTCTCGAGAAACTTTGCGTTCTCTCACAAAATGTTTGCGTTCTCTCGAGAAACTTTGCGTTCTCTCACAAAATGTTTGCGTTCTCTCGAGAAACTTTGCGTTCCCTCACAAAATGTTTGAGTTCCCTTAAGAAACTTTATGTTCTCTTACAAAATGTTTGCGTTCTCTCGAGAAACTTTGCGTTCTCTCACAAAATGTTTGCGTTCTCTCGAGAAACTTTGCGTTCTCTCACAAAATGTTTGCGTTCTCTCGAGAAACTTTGCGTTCTCTCACAAAATGTTTGCGTTCTCTCGAGAAACTTTGCGTTCCCTCACAAAATGTTTGAGTTCCCTTAAGAAACTTTATGTTCTCTTACAAAATGTTTGCATTCCCTCGAGAAACTTTGCGTTTTCTCAAAAAATATTTGCGTTCCCTCAAGAAACTTTGCGTTCCCTCACAAAATGTTTGCGTTCCCTCGAGAAACTTTGTGTTCTCTCACAAAATGTTTGCGTTCCCTCATGACTATCCAACTACGTTATGTGTCTAAACAGAATGTAACATCCAAACACAACGAATCTACTCTGAGAAATATTCACTGGAAGAAAAACATGTGGCAACTAGCCTCGGTCTCCCCTACAATCTTTCTCAAGTGTGCTGCAAAAGTAAGCTAATACACCATCTAAACTTTGAGGCAAAAACTAGATTTGTTTTCCAAAACTGCCAAGAGTGCTTGCCACAGCTTACAGGCACAATTTCAGGAGTATTTTCTTGCTGCTTCTTTGATAAGAAAGCATCTGCCAAGAATATAAATCAATGTGTATTGAGTACATGTGTTGGGTTACTCACCTGCCAACCAACAGGAACTCTCCAACTAGGCGGCGGCGTCTCATGGCCATGAGGATGCCACGTACTGTCATGCCCTCGCAGAAGCACGCCACCACACGAGCTTTGGGCAGGTGGCTTCTGAGCTTATCGAGAAGACGGTCAAAACTCTGTTCTCCAGCATTGCTGTAGATCTTGTCAGAGTGGGCGATACAGATGCCCTCCTTTGCGGCCATGTCTTTGAAGGCCTCCATTCCACTCTCACCATAGTTCCCTGAAGAGTGAGAAATTGAATGATTTTTAAGCTTGAAACATGCTCTCTATGTTATGTATTACATTACATTACAGTAGTGACCAAAAATGATGTCCAGAGGGGATATTTGTTTTCAATGACCTACAAGTTAAATTAAACTGTCAAAATTTGAAGAAAATTGGATAATTTTTAAATATTTTAAATATGAGGGAAGAACAAAACACTAAACTTGGTTAAGGTGTGTATCATTGCAAAAAGTTTTGGCAAAAAACTACAGCTGAGAAACTGTCACGTGGAGTTGAAGAGGAAGATGAAAGAGGTGAGGGAACAGATAGCTTGCCACTTAAAGATACTTTATTTAACACAACAAAACAAGGAACAGTTATCCAAACAAGAGAAAACCCAGGCAGCAACACATCAGCTTACACACACACGAGAACACTGAAAAAGGAATGGAACAAACTGAGAGCTTAAATACAAGAGATATCAAGCAACTCAACAAGAACCAGATGTGTAACAATCTGTAACCATGACAACTGATGAGTGACAGGAACACAGGAAACTGAAGGCAGCATATGAAGGAAGGCAAACTAATAATTAACTAGAACAAACAGTGACAAAACAAAACCACGGCTAGAAATGAAACAGAAGACAATGGGTCTCATTCACTAATAATTGCGTGGATTCTTTCGTATTTGTACGCATAGAAGAACCTCTCACGAAAAATCTCCACCTGATTCACAAAACGTTCGTACGCACATTAATTTGTTCTTAACCTCGTTCTGATGTTAGTGAATTTGGAGTATTCTAAATGAGCGGCTGCGTGCACGAGGTTAGTCATTTGCATAAAACACACCCAAACCATCTCCATATAAGGGCTTTACAGCCTTTCGTCACTCTCATCAAACTTGCCGCTGTTCGCAGACACGCTCTCGGCCAGATCCTCGAGCAATGCCAACTGTGCCATTCTCACAATAAACACAGATTATAGAGCTCTCATTAGCCAGCTACGTTATTCAGAGAAACCTCGCAGCTGAAACTATAACGCAGCTTTTCTTACTCTTTAACTGTATATGATCGAATGTATTTACGATTAAATTTTTTATAAATTGTATTATTTAATAATTTTGGATTATATAATACAATTAATGCAATATACTTCAATTATAGTCATGTTAGGATGAAATATAACTTCTTAACACGATTATAAAGCCATACAGAGTAAGTTTTTTTTTGCGTACGTGCGGTTTCAGTTGTTTCTATATTTTTTCGTAAATTTAGAAAGAAAAAAATACTGTGAAATCTTTGGTGAATTATAATGTGCGCTTGTACGCACATTTCACGCACAAATTTGTGCGTACACACGCTTAGTGAATGAGACCCATTGAAACTAAACATGACAAGAATGTGACATTGACCACAACATAACCAGTTATTTTGTTGGCTCTCTCTTGTTTTTGTTCATAATTTCTTTGTATGACAGCCTGGCCAAAAATTATGTCAGCAAAATTTGTTTCATTGCATGTTTTATTGCGTTATCAAAAATAAAACAACTGACTCCAAGCACAATCTATCAAATATGCTTACAAAATATTTGAATAAAGGGGGAAGATGTCAATTTTAGGCCGGACATAACTTTTGGCCATTATTATATTATATTATATTATATTATATTATAAATAAAATAAACATGTAAAATGCATTTATTTATGTTGTGTTTATATTATACGTGTCTGAAAAATATATTATATTATATATTTATTTTATTATAAAATATTATTATATTAGAATTTTGAATAAACAGTGATTCAATAAAATATTTATATCAAATAATTCATTGTGTTTTTAATATAACATAGCTTATAATTGTACAGCTACAATGTAACTCTGTGACAGCAAAATTTGTTTCATTGCATGTTTTATTGGGTTATCATAAATAAAACAACTGACTCCGAGTACAATCTACCAAATATGCTTACAAAATCTTTAACAAATTTGTAATAATATTTGAATAAAGGGTGAAGATGTCAATTTTGGGCCAGACGTCACTTTTAGCCACTATATTATATTATATATAAAATAATACATATATAAAATACATTTATTTATGTTGTGTTTATATTATAAGTGTCAGAAAAATATATTATATATTTATTATATTATATATAATATTATTTTGGAATTCTGAATAAACACTGATTCAATAAAATTTATATCAAATAATTAATTGTGTTTTTAATATAAAATAGCTTGAAATTGTACAGCTACAATGTAACTCTGTGTCACAAACATGTTGATTGGTGCACAAAACAACCCACACTAAAATGTGATGCTCAACATTTCAAAATCATGCTGAAATGACTTTATTTAGGTGTGGTAGGTGCTACACAGTTATGAACAACAGCACAAGGTTTGACTGACTTTCTCACATTTTATCCTCATAATTAGTTCTTCCAGTGTTTAGAAATAATATCTATACTACTTCTTCTGTATTACCACGAAATAATGAGCAGGCCAGTGGAGGAAAGTGTGAGATTGTTTCTCAACAGAATTTTGAACGCTATTTTGAGCAATCATGGAAATGTAGATTTCTCATGAAATTACCCTTTCAAACAGTTTGTGCTGCTGAACTAAAAAGTAATGTAATGTCAGATTTACTGCAACGACTCCAAAATAATCATTTATATTCTATAAAAGTGTCCATGTTCTGTGCTTTGCTTCCTGGATATATTTAGTAAGAAACATAAATAGATTTCACTTTTTAGAAAAACTAGTGAAAAACAGGCCATGGTGCCCCTCTTACACAAAGCGTCAGGGGTAAACTCCCCCAATTTACATAAAAATCAGGTCACCTACTTTTGTGTGAGGAATGTTCCCAGTCTTCACACATTTTATGAGGTGTGAATTTCATACAATTGCAGAGACGGCTTGATAAAAAGCAAACATAACAGCTTAATTTCACCCAAAAATCGACTTTCACCATTTCTTACAAATCAATGCACAAAAATCTTAATTATACCCAAGATTATGAGCACTGGTAATGAAGATTAGCAGTGATTAAGCTTTGCTAGAAAAAAAAAATCAGTACATCAACAGTGAACGTAGTGGTTAACAGTCTGGACTCGTAACCTAAAGGTTGCAGGTTCAAATTTGGCAGGGGTGTTATGTGAACTGTGAAGTTACTGAGATGCCCTATCACCACTGCGTCCCAGAGGAAAGCATTTAACCCCAGGTTGCTATTAGCATTCCAGTGAGTACTCTGTGTTTGCAAGGGGAAAAATGTCCATTGCTGTTCATCCTGACATGAGTTTCGAGGAACTGTACCAAGACAATATGGAGGGTGTTTGCTAAAAATGCAGCAGTGTTTGGTCATTACTGTTATGCAGTACATTTTAATGTTTCCATCAATAATGTCTCAATATATTAATAATGTGCACCACCATTCAAATGCTTGGGGTCAGTAGGATTTAAAAAAAAGATAAATTAATAATTTTATTTGGCAATTAAATGGAATTAAATTGCATTAAAATAATCAAAAGTGACAGTAAAGCCAATTTTGTTTTATTTTATAATATATCAAATGCTATTTCAAATCAATGCTGTTTTTTTGAACTTTCTGTTCATCAATGAATCATGGTTTTCAATATTAAGCAGCACAACTTTTTTCAACATTGATAATAATAAGAAATGTTTCTTGAGCATCAAATCAGCATATTAGAATAATTTCTGAAGGATCATGTGACACTGAAGACTGGAGTAATGATGGAGCTTTACCATCAGAGGAATACATTACATTTTAAAATATATTCAAATAGAAATCAGTTTTTTTTAATAATAATATTAGTTGTAATACAATTTCACAGTATTATATTATATTAATTATATTATGAATAAAATAATAAATATGTAAAATGCATTTATTTATGTTGTGTTTATATTATGTGTCTGAAAAATATATTATATTATATATTTATATTTATTATATTATATATAATATTATATTAGAATTTTGAATAAACACTGATTCAATAAAATATTTATATCAAATAATTCATTGTTTTTAATATAAAATAGCTTGAAATTGTACAGCTACAGTGTAACTCTGTGACAGCAAAATTTGTTTCATTGCATGTTTTATTGGGTTATCATAAATAAAACAACTGACTCCGAGCACAATCTACCAAATATGCTTACAAAATCTTTAACAAATTTCTAATAATATTTGAATAAAGGGTGAAGATGTCATTTTAAAATATATTCAAATAGAAATCAGTTATTTTAAATAATAAAATTAGTTGTAATAATTACTGTTTTACTGTATTTAATAAATGCAGAGACAAAGAAACAAAGAGACAAAAAGAAAATCTTAGCAACCCCCAAACTTTTGAAAAGTATAGTGTCTGTCTATATGATAAAATGTGAAATATTAACTATTATTTTAACACTTTAGCTTTAAATATAATCTTTTAACTATAACAAATGCCAAATAATGACAAAATCCTCCAGGAAATGAAATAACAACAACAACAATGCAAGCATCAGTGCGTATTAGTAATGGATTTGATAGATTCTGTGATGTTTTGTGGTTTATCTCACTCTAAAACATCTGAACTGTTTGCTGAAATTACAGAATCAGTATGATAATATCGAAATTTGAAAAAGAAGAGAATGAACTCTCAGTCCCTCATTGAGCAATGATTTAGGTTATTTAGCACCATACATTCTGTTCACTTTATTGCCATAATCAAGGCATAAGTGTGTCACCCATGTCTAACTTCATGACTATCATATGCATCTCATACTTCTGATGTCTTAGATTCGAGAAATGTACTTCCAAATGCACATGACTCCATCTCTAATCTCTCTCCCCAGGGAAGGACTTCTTCAAATCTTTCACTCCATTCCTCTGTGCCAGTTCGGTGAATTAATTCTCTTGCTGTGCTCAAACTTCACTAGTACCTTCTGTCTCAGATAAAAATGGATATATAATTAAAAAATCGGAGTTACATAATATTTTCCAGGCACTTCATCGATAAAGAGCAGAAAACAAGTGGTCTCACAATCCAATAGGTTGGTCAACAAGGAGCAATAACAAATGTGGCTAAAATGACCTCTGCATAAAGTAACAGAGATATTTTGATGACCTCAACTGTCTCTTTCCCTCCTACAGAGAGACAGACACTGCAGACAAGTCTTTAAACAGTGTGTTCACTCAAACAGGAAAATTCATTAAACGCCCACAGACGGCGAAAACAGAGCTAAAGATGTAAATGATCATCATGGTCGCCTTTCAGTTCATGATTTCTGTTTGTTCTATGATCTGTCATGAGGCCAAAAAAGGCCAGAACAAAAGCACAGCAGCAACACAATACATGAGCGTGTCTATTAACTATCATTCTGTGTACGCTGTATGCAAAGCATCATGGGGTGTTTTCAAACATCAAAGACACACTTGAACATTATGAAACAATACATAGACAAATCTACAGGAAGGGAAGATTCTGCTTGGCACATCATTTGAATGGTCTTAGTTTGAACTCTGCAATTAACCCCGGGTTATCGTCGTTCTAAACACCGCTTTTAACCCCAGGTAAAGGAACATGTAATTTAAATGCAGGGTTAGCACCACTTTTTACCCGGGGTTATGAAACCGTGCTCTCGAGCAGAGTTAGCACTGCTTTTGCAGTGTTAACCCCGCATTGCGGTGCCAAACTTGTACAGTGTGAAACGGAGCGGTGTTAGAATGTTACCGCTGGATGCTTAGCAACAGACAACCAATCGTGTACATATTTGTGTACAGCTGTGGCCAAAAGTTTTGAGAATGACACAAATATTAATTTTCACAAAGTCTGCTGCCTCAGTTTTTATGATGGCAATTTGCATATACTCCAGAATGTTATGAAGAGTGATCAGATGAATTGCAATTAATTGCCATGAAAATGAACTTAATCCCAAAAAAACATTTCATCTGCATTTCAGCCCTGCCACAAAAGGACCAGCTGACATCATGTCAGTGATTCTCTTGTTAACACAGGTGAGAGTGTTGGCAAAAACAAGGCTGGAGATCACTCTGTCATGCTGACTGAGTTAGAATAACAGACTGGAAGCTTTAAAAGGAGGGTGGTGCTTGAAATCATTGGTCTTCCTCTGTTAACCATGGTTACCTGCAAGGAAACACGTGCAGTCATCATTGCTTTGCACAAAAAGGGATTCACAGGCAAGGATGTTGCTGCTAGTAATATTGCACCTAAATCAACCATTTATCGGATCATCAAGACCTTCAAGGAGAGAGGTTCAATTGTTGTGAAGAAGGCTTCAGGGCGCCCAAGAAAGTCCAGCAAGCGCCAGGACCGTCTCCTAAAGTTGATTCAGCTGCAGGATCGGGGCACCATTGGTAGCAGGCAGGTGTGAGTGCATCTGCACGCACAGTGAGGGGAAGACTTTTGGAGGATGGCCTGGTGTCAAGAAGAGCAGCAAAGAAGCCACTTCTCTCCAGGAAAAACATCAGGGACAGACTGATATTCTGCAAAAGGTACAGGGATTGGGCTGCTGAGGACTGGGCTAAAGTCATTTTCTCTGATGAGTCCACTTTCCGATTGTTTGGGGCATCCGGAAAAAAGCTTGTCCGAAGAAGAAAAGGTGAGCGCTACCATCAGTCCTCTGTCATGCCAACAGTAAAGCATCCTGAGACCATTCATGTGTGGGGTTGCTTCTCAGCCAAAGGAGTGGGCTCACTCACAATTTTGCCTAAGAATGGTACAAAAATATGCTCAGAGAGCAACTTCTCCCAACCATCCAAGAACAGTTTGGTGATGAACAATGCCTTTTCCAGCATGATGGAGCACCTTGCCATAAGACAAAAGTGATAACTAAGTGGGTCGAGGAACAAAACATCGAAATGTTGGGTGGCCAGGAAACTCCCCAGACCTTAATCCCATTGAGAACTTGTGGTCAATCCTCAAGAGGCGGGTGGACAAACAAAAACCCACAAATTCTGACAAACTCCAAGCAATGATTATGCAAGAATAGGCTGCCATCACTCAGGATGTGGCCCAGAAGTTGACTGACTGACTGATGGCAGCCCATTCTTGCATAATCAATGCTTGGAATTTGTGGGTTTTTGTTTGTCCAAAAGCCTTAATACCTCCAGTATTAAGGCTTAAAAAAGAGAGTCAATCTCACTATTATACACACAGCTTTCATTAACAAAGGAATAAAAGGAATGTCAAGGTTGTTTTCATCTAAGACAAGGCAAAACAACTATTTTCCATTGGTGCTCAGCAGGCTGATTGACAAGCTGGTTAAAAACCAGTCAAATCAAATGTGACTACAAACATTTGGTCTATTTTATCAATAAAGCCAACAAATGAGCCCACAAATGTCAAAGTAAGATATAATACAAATAGAGGTACAGAATATGCAAGCAAATTAATCAACATCGTGGAGCTTTTCACAGCTCCTTGTTCTGTATGTGGGTGAAAACTGGGGTGGGCTTCACATTTAACTACCTGCTGGCAATTAACACCTGTCTGTGAGGTCATCAATCTTCCAGCCAAACTGCTTGAGGTTGTAATATACAGTAAAAATGGAAATAAAAAGGATTAAAAGCTATATAGATACATTAAAATAAATAAATAAAATGACAAAAAACACAACAGAATTACTAAAACTTTAACTAAAATTAAAATGAAAACTAAACTAAATAAAAATAAAAACTAATTAAAAATATGAATAAAAACTACAATAGTATGACACTCAATTAACACTGTTATGCACATCCAAGATATAGTTTGACTCAATGCAGTTTAAATGGTGTTAAATCTTTTCTAACCAAGTATAATTTAATAAACAAGATAAAAAATATTAACAGATTCCTAGTTCTTGACTATAAACACTTTATAAGGAAGGATTCCTTAAAAGATCTGACATTTCCCTCTATGAATAATAAAGAGATTTTGCTGTTTAGGCCTAGATTAAGGTGAACCACAACGGATAGAGGGATATATTATCACCTAATAAAATCCCTCTGGAAATCTCTCACTTTGAAAGTGTGGAAGATTTAGCACTTTGAATAATAGTGTTACGTGCTGGTGGAGATCTGCGTTTCTCACTGGAAGACTTTTGTGAAATACTAATGCGAGGAAGAAATGAAACTTCCAGAACTAAAAAATGAATTCTGCTCAAAAGGAAAAACAGAGTTTCAGGGCAGATTTAATTCTTCTAAGTTTCTTTTCTAATGGTGGAAAATCTCATGATAACCGTAAAGAAAAAATGCTTCCCTAAGGAGAGAGATCACGTACCTTCAGTGTGAATGGCAGATACGTAGGTCCAGTTATATCGTTTGACGATGTCCACCATCGCTCTGGCTTGCTGGGCATCGGAGGGCACCACCCTCATAAAGTACTTGTACAAAGACTTATCGCTGAGATCCATACTGGTTGCCGAATATGCAATCTGGGGAATGTTGAACAGCTGAAGGAGATTCTGAACCTGGATGGCCACAGAACTGGACCCAGGCCCGATCAGCCCCACAATGGGCTTCTTCCCTTTCATGGGAGTCCCTCCACCTTCAATTGAGCACTTGGTCATGCCCTCCTCCTCCTCGGCTGAGACCAGGGTGTCACGGATGAACTCGATGCTCTGCTCCAGAGCCACGGCCGAATGCCAGCAGGAGTCTCTGATCTCGCAGCCCAGCGTGATGTTGGGTAGGATGTGTGGGTCCGCATTGATGCGGTCCAGGGTGTGCATCATGGCCTCCACCCGCTGGATGCCGTACTGCTCACGTACGGCACCGCACTTGCGCTCGTGAACCTTGTCAGCTGGTGGCTGATGATGGACGGAGAAGAGCGCCCCGATGATGATGTCCCCGGGAATGTGGGCCAAGACGCGTCGCTCGCTGGCCTGGGCCTTCGCTAAATTATCCGGCTGTGTAGGACCCAATCTGTCTCCGATCAGCACAAACACCAGTAAATGTAACATCCCCATTTCCTCGACCCTCTCAGATCAGTGTAGAATACAAGCAGGTTCCTCAGGGCATCTGAAAGAGTCACAAGAAGCAGAAATCTTCAGAGCAATATCCCTAGAGATCATCAACCTCCCACTGAATCACAGAGGTGCATATTTGTGAGAGTCGTGATAAGGATGAGCTGTCGCCAGGGCAACGTCTTATTCTAAAGAGTGAGGATTTTCCAGCCTTCCTCTAAATATCTTGAGATCAGGAGGAAAACAAAGTTGAAACGCACATGAAGAAGTTCATGCTTATTTCCAGCTTCATGCTTATAATGGGATACGTTATTAACACCTGTTAGAAACAATAAGCATGTAAATCTTAAACTATGCATTGATTCAGATTCATGTATTCATTCAGAATCATAACCTCAGAGATTTTCCACAACACAGAGACCCAGAAGATAATGATCTTATGCAGATTTGCAGCCACTGAATATTTATACCGCCTCTTTACCCTTAACCCCCTTTTCATTAATCTAAATGAATTATTAATTTCATTAAAAAGGAGTTACACAGATAAATACAGAATTCCCCAGAATGATTGTTGATTACTTATAAGTCACCCATTATATCATAAAATATATATGTCTCGCTGTTTCCTTTAGTTTACAGGATCTGAGGGTAATATCTCTACTTTTACAGATCACTTGGAGACCACGTCATGTCAAGAAAACATAGGAGAGGAATTTGGTATCTGATATTGATGAATGTGACTGGGCTAAATGTCTATCCACAATACTTTTTGTTGCAACAGACTGATGAAACCCACTGTATGAGCACAGAACACCATATATACTTAATGAGACTGATCTTTCATACTGTGCTCAAAATACAGAGTTGTTATTGGTGCAACATAGTTGCACTATTTATGCTCTTCCATTGCTATGTTTTGCTCTTTAACTTCAAAGAAACTACAATTAATTTTTAAACAGCCAGGACTGTATATCTTAAGTTTTCCAACTGTAGACCCTGAATTTCTTTAACACATAATTGTTGGGCAGACTATTAAAGTGCATTCCGTTAAATTGAATTCGTGACAAACAACCAACAGTTACTCAATAGTACAGAGAAATCAATACTGTAAAGAGAGCTTGCCATGGTTGAACGGTTTCTTTTATTTTCTTTTTTTTTGTGGCATTGTTTTGTTCGTTTAAAAAAGACGTTAAACATTAGCAAGAAATTAATTACTTTATTAATTGAGAAGGTGCCAGATTTAAAAGTTACACGATACAAGAAGCATTCGCTGTTGTCTGAGCTGTCCATGGTGCTGAAATACATCAACCATGAACCAGGGAATCTGAAGCAATAAATGGCAATGAAAATCAAACTGTGGCGGAATACCACTTCATATGTTGCCATAACACATAATTAAGAACTCACTAAGAAAGCACATGCCCGTTCAAATCATTAGAAACATGACCATGAACTTAAGCGTGAGGCAATAGACATATATCGAAAAAGAGTTAAATACCAACGATTATAAAAACACCAATGATAATAAAACTTACCGTTCGGTCGTTATTTTGGTCCAAATGCTCGTGTTCTCACAATCGGAGTGTCTCTGGGTGTATGAGCGCGTGCGATGCGCGTTCACTTCAGCGACAACTCTCGCGCGCGTCACGTGACATATTTTGCTAAATATTTACATCATGCTCTCACAGTCCATGAAGATGAAAACCATACAGAAGTTACATCCTCCAGTCATCTGTTAGTAGAAGAAAAGTCTAAAACTATTTATTTTGTATAGCCTACCCATAAACTTCTCTGTTTTACAAACTATAGAGGTATGTGTTTTTCATTGGAGTATCCGCTCTATGTGTTTTAATGTTTACCTTTTTATGAACATCTTAAACGATTGATGGGGGTAATTTTTTTTTTTTTATTAAAAGTCAGAATAAAAAAATTGTAAAGTTTCAATAATCTTGCAATTCCCTGACGACTAGAAAACGTTTTTATTAGAATTTTTCTCTTAAGTATTTCTTGCAGCACTGATGTGACCATTTCCATTTTTCTCATACGGCCACAGCGCCATCATCTGGTAACTCAAAAAAATGATATCATTTATTAAATATCAGTGCGATTTTTCACCTTTTTGTCTTAAAAACCCACAATCCCATAACTTATTCTCAAGTACCCCTTCATCAACACCAGACCAGAAATAACTTACAGGATATAATTTAGTTTTATCATTAATATTATTCACTTACCCACTATTACAATGTGCTTTCTCAGTTGTGGAATGGTTTACTGATGTCTGTTAGATCCTCGACTTCTGTCAACATGTTGAAAACCTGTCTCAAGATGTATTTGTTTGATGAGGCCTTTACTACTTTGCATGGACCATTAGGTTTGGCATTTTTTATTTTATTTCTCTAATATGATTTTTTTTTTTTTTTTCAATTTATATTTTATTTTATCCTTATGAAATTGTACAGAACTTTGGTACACTCTGTGGGTTTCAAGGTACTTCAAAAAATATATTTTGATTTGATTTGATTCACCTTTAAACTAAAACTATACTAAAACTACGAAAAAAAATATACGAAAAAATATACGAAAACAGACTCACCAAGCAGCTCCTTTTAATGAGGAAATTTTGACAGTTCTGTGGTTGCGTCCAGTCCATCTGACATTGTTTTGCTGAAAAAAAGAGAGAAGTGTGAGTAAGACAAATTAGAAATGTAAAAAATCTCCCTCTGTATATTACTACAAGCGTAACCAATTTTTTTAATTTACATATTTATATAAACCACTATAGATCACATTCAGATAACTAGTCATGCTATACAGGCCTATAGTTATAGTAACAAAATATTTAATTGTAAAATATGTAATGCTTTCAAAGATGTTTTCCTGGAGCAAATCCAAGTGAGATTATGAATAGTTATGAGACATTTTATTATTAATAAGACATAATGTATATAAAGGTTTTTATTAAAAATTATATCGATGTATTTTTTATGTCAAATTTATATGAATATTTTTCATATTTGATGTACTTCTATATAAATATTTTCTATATACACTCACCTAAAGGATTATTAGGAACACCTGTTCAATTTCTCATTAATGCAATTATCTAATCAACCAATCACATGGCAGTTGCTTCAATGCATTTAGGGGTGTGGTCCTGGTCAAGACAATCTCCTGAACTCCAAACTGAATGTCAGAATGGGAAAGAAAGGTGATTTAAGCAATTTTGAGCGTGGCATGGTTGTTGGTGCCAGACGGGCCGGTCTGAGTATTTCACAATCTGCTCAGTTACTGGGATTTTCACGCACAACCATTTCTAGAGTTTACAAAGAATGGTGTGAAAAGGGAAAAACATCCAGTATGCGGCAGTCCTGTGGGCGAAAATGCCTTGTTGATGCTAGAGGTCAGAGGAGAATGGGCCGACTGATTCAAGCTGATAGAAGAGCAACTTTGACTGAAATAACCACTCGTTACAACCGAGGTATGCAGCAAAGCATTTGTGAAGCCACAACACGCACAACCTTGAGGCGGATGGGCTACAACAGCAGAAGACCCCACCGGGTACCACTCATCTCCACTACAAATAGGAAAAAGAGGCTACAATTTGCACGAGCTCACCAAAATTGGACAGTTGAAGACTGGAAAAATGTTGCCTGGTCTGATGAGTCTCGATTTCTGTTGAGACATTCAGATGGTAGAGTCAGAATTTGGCGTAAACAGAATGAGAACATGGATCCATCATGCCTTGTTACCACTGTGCAGGCTGGTGGTGGTGGTGTAATGGTGTGGGGGATGTTTTCTTGGCACACTTTAGGCCCCTTAGTGCCAATTGGGCATCGTTTAAATGCCACGGCCTACCTGAGCATTGTTTCTGACCATGTCCATCCCTTTATGACCACCATGTACCCATCCTCTGATGGCTACTTCCAGCAGGATAATGCACCATGTCACAAAGCTTGAATCATTTCAAATTGGTTTCTTGAACATGACAATGAGTTCACTGTACTAAAATGGCCCCCACAGTCACCAGATCTCAACCCAATAGAGCATCTTTGGGATGTGGTGGAACGGGAGCTTCGTGCCCTGGATGTGCATCCCACAAATCTCCATCAACTGCAAGATGCTATCCTATCAATATGGGCCAACATTTCTAAAGAATGCTTTCAGCACCTTGTTGAATCAATGCCACGTAGAATTAAGGCAGTTCTGAAGGCGAAAGGGGGTCAAACACAGTATTAGTATGGTGTTCCTAATAATCCTTTAGGTGAGTGTATGTTTTTAGAAGAAGTCTCTTATGCTGACCAGGGCTGCATTTATTTTATTAAAAAACACAACAACAACAACAACAACAACAAATAATATACAGTAATATTGTGAAATATTATATTTTAAAATGTAATTTATTTCTGTGATGCAAAGCTGAATTTTAAGCATCACTACTCCAGTCTTCAGTGTCACATGATCTTTCAGAAATCATTCTAATATGATGATTAATTTGCTGCTCAAGAAACATTTATGATTATTATCAATGTTGGAAACAGTTGTGTAAAACATTTCTTTCAGGATTCTTTGATGAATAGAAAGGAAAAAAAAAAACAGCATTTATTTTAAATAGAATCTTTTGTAACATTATAAATGTCTTTACTGTCATTTTTGATAAAATTGAATGCATCCTTTCTGAATAAATGTATTAATTTACAAAAAAAAAAAAAAAATAATTCTTACTGACCCCAAACTCTTAGTACAATGTTGCAAAAGCTTTCTATTTCAGATAAATACTGTTCTTTTGAACTTTCTATTCATCAAAGAATCCTAAAAAAATGTTTTACACAACTGTTTTTAACATTTATAATAATCATAAATGTTTCTTGAGCAGCAAATCGTCATATCAGAATGATTTCTGAAGGATCATGTATCATGCATTCATCACACTGAAGATTGGAGTAATGATGCTGAAAATTCAGCTTTGATCACAGAAATAAATTACATTTTTAAAATATATTCAAATAGAAAATAGTTATTTTACTTTTTAATATTATTTCACAATATTACTGTTTTTTTGTTGTTGTTTTTTCAATAAATAAATGCAGCCTTGGTGAGCATAAGAGACTTCTTCTAAAAACATTAAAAATCTTACCGATCAAAAACTTTTGAACGGCAGTGTATATATATTGTAATGGATTTTTAAGAAAGGACATTCATTAAAAAAGACAAGCATATGCTGCTTCTCTGTATCTTATTATATCACCATTGGCCTCTAGATGGCAATAATATACCTTTTTTAGTTCACAGGTACACAAAAACTTCAA
Organism: Coreius guichenoti; assembly: GCA_039654105.1. Lineage (NCBI taxonomy): Eukaryota > Metazoa > Chordata > Actinopteri > Cypriniformes > Gobionidae > Coreius > Coreius guichenoti. The sequence continues at coordinate 7,482,376 of CM077190.1, forward strand.
AAAATTCTAAATCATATTTTGCTGAGGTTGTGGCATTAGTTGGTTATTGATTGACTTTTATTATTATTATTATACTGTATTTGTGTGATCCAAAACGTGAAACAACATCTTATACACACCAAACAAAGTGTGAATCCTCTGATCTGAGGTGTGTCTCAAAGCTATAAATTAATATCACCTGATTCTAATTATGCCTGTCTATTTAATGCTCTTTTCAGCTGGTTACCTTATTGCAATTGAGTCTAGCGTTAAGAGATCTGTTTTGTACACAAACTCCTGCTGTCAGTTCTGTTTGGGCAGTTATTATAACGTTTGATCTTAAAGCCTCTTGTAGAAGTTTGTCAGGAGTGATTAGCCTTTGGCTAGTGCATTGAGTGTGAAAATGCCTACAGAAAATCTGTCTGATAAACGCATGTCCAAGTTCAAAAATAAGGGCAAGGAGCCAACGGTGAGCTGTGCATCCATTCTGGCTACTTTTTCCACTTTTAACTGTTTGTTCCTTAATCTCTTGATAGACTCACACCTTATCTCTGCTTGCAGAAAATGCGTGACCGCAGAATTGCAGAATGCGTTGAGCTTCGAAAAGCTCAAAGGGTTGAAAGTATTCTGAAGAGGAGAAATATTTCATCCATGGGAGATGAGGAACCTCTGTCACCAGAGTTTAACACTGACAACGAACAGGTGTTTACTAGCTTTACCTTCAGTTAAAACTCACATTTTTACAATACTCCTGCATCTCACAGTTTTTGTTTTGTTAAGGTCATATCTGCAACGATTCAAGAGATTGTTGCAAATGTGAACGGTGACTGCCCAGAGAAGCAGAGACAGGGTTGTCAAGCAGCTAGGTACAGTAACCAATCTTAACTTGACTAGCATTCATCTCAAATCATGTTACAGAACATTACCAACCTTCAAATTGATCCCTACAGGAAGCTGCTTTCTCGGGAGAGGAACCCTCCCCTTAAGGAGATCGTAGAAGCAGGACTTCTGACTCGTTTTGTGGAGTTTCTAGGGAGGAATGATGACCCCACGCTGCAGTTTGAGGCTGCCTGGTCTCTTACTAACGTTGCATCTGGCACCTCTTGGCACACACAGCAGGTGGTAGAGCATGGAGCGGTGCCAGCCTTCATCGCCCTGCTGGCTTCACCAATGCTGAACATCAGTGAACAGGCTGTCTGGGCTTTAGGCAACATTGCGGGTGAGGCTTCAGGGGGCTCTGCATCCTAACATGGGGATAGAACACTTGTACTGTAATGTTTGGTGCAACTTAGGTAGTTTCATCAGGAAAAAGATGAAAGGGACCAGTTGTACTATTTTGAAGTTTTGGAACCATTTGCCAAGGTGTTTATTCTCCCATTTAGGAGATGGGCCATCATATCGAGATGCCCTGATTGACTGCGGCGTCATTCCTGCGTTGTTGGCACGGCTCACACCAGATGCTCCTGTGAGTTTCTTCTGGACACCCCACACCTCTTGAATAGCAAATGTAAACAAACATGCAGAAGGGTAACCACATTAATTGTTTTGCAGGTGGGATACCTTCGCAACCTTACGTGGACCCTGTCGAACCTTTGTAGGAACAAGAATCCCTTCCCTCGTTTTAGTGCTGTCCAACAAATGCTCCCCTCCATAATCCAACTGCTCCACCATGGTGACAAATCCATCCTGTCTGATGCATGCTGGGCCATTTCGTACCTCACCGATGGACCCAATGAACGGATTGACGTGGTTATCAAGACTGGAATCCTTCCACGGTTGGTTGAGCTGTTGGGCTTTGAGGAACTTGCTGTGGTGGTAAGTACCCCAGTGTTTTTTTTCTTTTTACCTTTTTGGTCTTGGTGTGACCACTTAAGAGGAGTTTTACCAATATTCTCTAGACACCAGCCCTACGTTCGATTGGGAACATTGTCAGCGGCTCAGACCTGCAGACGCAAGCGGCCATTGACGCAGGCGTGTTGAGTGCCTTGCCCCAGCTGATGCGACACCCCAAGTCCAGTGTTCAGAAGGAGGCAGCTTGGGCAGTGTCCAACATTGCAGCTGGACCCTGTCAACAGATTCAACAGCTCATCACGTGTGGATTGTTGGCTCCTCTAGTGGATCTCATAAGGAATGTATGTTGTAACTGATTCTTTGCTTTTGTTTTCCTCCCCCACAGAGTTGCCCATAAAACGTTTTGGCTTCAACGTGATTGCATGCTTCTCCTAAAGATGGGCATAAAAATGAGGCCAATTATACAAGTAGTCCCTCCTAAGGCCCTTTGAAATGTGGCTTCATTTCCAGTTGGGAAAAGTATACTGTAACATGCGTTGTTAAATCTGAGGTAATTGTATGGAAAGAGCAGGCTTTAACAAGCAAATGGCTACAATGAATTTGGTCTTGTACAAAAACTTATGACTTTTCTTAATGTTTGCAGTTATATCATGAATTGACTTTAACCAAAACCTTTTTGGGCTGCAGTGGTGGTTTGATTTGGTATTTTTTTTTATTAACCATTTCTTATGGTACATAAGAAAATGGGTTATGTACCAAAATACAGTACGTGCCTTTTCATTGTTGGTTTGGCCAATATTTGACACTTTGGGATACTTGTCTGTAACTCTTCAAATTGTTTTGCAGGGTGACTTCAAAACCCAGCGAGAGGCAGTATGGGCAGTGACCAACTACACAAGTGGTGGGACTGTAGACCAAGTTGTTCATCTGGTCAAGTGTGGTGCTTTAGAGGCCATCTTGAACTTGCTTCAAGTTAAAGACACCAAGACTGTCCTGGTCATCCTAGATGCCATAAATAACATTTTCTTGGTGAGTTCACTGTGGTTTCATAAATATGCAAAACCTTCCAGTGCATAGCATTGTGAGGGATATGCTAAAATATTAACTGTACCTTCTGCAGGCTGCTGAGAAACTTGGGGAGGTGGATAAGCTTTGTTTGTTGGTGGAGGAAGTGGGAGGGCTGGATCGAATCGAGTTTCTTCAAAACCATGAGAACAATGCTGTGTATAGAGCGGCTCAAGCTCTTATTGAGAAGTATTTCAGTGAGGTGGGTGTCGAGTCATTTTTGTTAGTTTCTTGTTAAATGTTTTTGTAATACATTTTGATTGCAAATGCATTTTGATCTTGCAAAACTGAAGACTCCTTTCCTTTTTTTTTTTTTTTTTTTTTTTTTCCCCACCCTCTGTCTTTACATGATGCTCACTCAAGGATGGTGAAGATCAGTGCCTGACAACTGAAGCCACAGACACAAACTTTGTCTTTGGAGCATCTGAGGTCCAAAAAAGATTTGACTTTTGATCTTTTTTTTTTAAAAAATAAGCTTCAATTGAATAAAAGATTTTTGCAGCATGTTCTGGCATATTTTCTTGTTTAAATTTGAGGGCCAAGGCAGTTGTCAATTGTACAGTAGAAGTTCATTAAACCGTGCTTGCAAGGTAGCACAAAGTTTTAGACTTGTTTTGTGGGGACATTCTAAAACGCTTAATGTACTAAACTCAGTAAACCCCATACTAAAGCATACTATGTACAGAAAAGCAAATGAGCCCAGAATTCATTTCTCCCATAGAAATGCTTAATGTACTAAGACAGTGATAAAACCCCAAACTCTGTAAACCCCATAATAAAGCATACCATGTACAGAGAAATTGGTGTGTAGAATGATCTTTTTAATATAACCCAAATGATATTTTAAAGGGTTAGTTTACCCAAAAATGTAACTTCTGTCATTAATCACTCACCCTCATGTCGTTCCAAACCCGTAAGACCTTCTTTCATCTTCAGAACATAAATTAAGATTTTTTTTTTTTTTTAAATCTCAGAGCTCTGACTCCTCCATAGACCGCAATTTAACTAACACTTTTAAGGCCAAGAAAGGTAGTTGAAAACCTCATTAAAATAGTCCATGTGACTCCATTGGTTCAACCTTAATTTTATGAAGTGACTAATTTTTGTGGGCAAAAATGACTCTTCAATTTCGTTCTAGCCTGTGTCCCTCTCCTACTCAGTTTACGCTGTAACTAGTGCAACTCCCGCGTCATCATGCTCACATGAACAAAGTATTCATCACTTCACAAAATTAAGGTTGAACCACTGGAGTCACATGGACTATTTTAACTGTTTTTACTACCTTTCTGGGCCTTAAAAGTGTTAATTAAATTGTCTATTGAGGGCTCAGAGCTCTTGGATTTCATCAAATATCTTGTTCCGATGATGAACAAAGGTCTTACAGATTTGGAACAACATGAGGGTGAGTAATGACAATTTTAATTTTTGGGTGAACTATTCCTTTTAAGCCACGTTAAGCGTTTTCTTTATAACTGTTTTCTATGGGAGGAAAACGCTTAACATGTAATTAAACGCATTGCGTTCATATTCTGGGCTCATGTGCTTTTCTGCACCTAGTATGGTGTTTAAGTTCGGTTTATTAATGCCACTGTCTTAGTAAGCCACGTTAAGCGTTTTAAACTGTCCCGTTTTGTGTAAATGCCACCAGAGCCACTTAATGTGCTGAGTCTCTCAACAAATGGCATAAGTCTTGTTTGCTGCTGGCTGTATGTGTATCAATGTTAACCACTGTAACAGTTTTGTGCCACCGTTAGTGTAAACTAAGACGAGTCACAATTTAGTATGCAAATCTCTCCAGGCTCACCTGAAATTTATTATACAATATTGATGTTAACATACTTGCTGCTTAATCTAGTAGACAATTCAAATTTAATACTTGAGCAGCTTTTGTGTTTTTTGGAAAAATAATCCTTGCATAAGAATTTTACGAAGCTACAATTCCCCCCCCAAACACCCATTCATCCCTTGTAAAAATCCTGGTCTATTTCAGGTGTTTTCAAATTGTAACAGTTTTACAGCATTTTGAATAGCAAGAAATCTTTCACAAGAAAAATGTGCACTTTCAACTTGACATATCAGCAAGTGTGAACTCTTGCTCCGAATAAACCAATATTAATGAATGGAGCTTAGTGTGAAAGCTTTCTTAAAAATAAAAACCCTTTAAACAGGTCCTGTACAATAAATCTATAATTTGACCTTGGACAAAGATTTCAGAATTTTCATAACATTCATGCTTCATTATGGATCAAACCTTAGAATCAGAGAAAATGATTCCCACTCAGAGCTGAGAATGGTGGTCATCTTACAGTCTCTCAATTTAATCATCACACTCATCCTCACTGTCAGCATCTTTTTCATTCTTTTCCTCCTTTGGAGGAGCTGCAGGTGGTAGATCCAGTCGGGCCCATGACATTGGCTCTGCCTTCTTCAACACAACCTCAATTTTGGTAGCCATCATGTTCACAAAACTTTTACTTGCATCAATTACCTTAAGGGAAAAGCAAATAGACAACCTCAGAATTAAACAAAGTCATGCTTTGTTTGTACTGTGGTGCTGAAGTTTATATTTAAGCAATAAACCTCAAAAAGTAGTGGTGTTAGGCATGATGTGGAGTGGAAACTCTTTTAGGACCAGAACTATATGATTTATAATAAAATATTTAATACTGTAAAATTAAAATACTTTTTCATATACAGAGACAACTTTGGGAAAGCTATTTTTATATATTTTTTTTATTCTATCTGGTAACGCTAAATGCCACAAAATGTATGCACTTCAAGCTCTAAAGAAAAAAAAAAGTTTGATAAGTATTTTACAACTGAATACTCACCCCCCACAAACTAATCTGCTTTTCAAATTCTTTCTCTCCTTCAAATATAATGTGGATTTTGAGCTGCAAGAATAAAAAAAACCTTATTTGGCAAATGTTCAATTCAGTATACAGAATTTTGCAAATAAATGTTAAATTATACAGTAAAAAAACTGACATTTTCTATGTAATGACAGCATAAAACAGATGTGACCTTGATGTCTTACCACAGTACTGTTCCCCTCCACTGAGCTCAGCTCTGGTAATGAATTTTTGGCATAAATGGAAATGATGACCTGACTTCCTGTTTGGTGCCAATCAAACTTGCATGGTACAACCTTTTTTCCCTGTACACACATAAAAAAAAGTCATACTCCATTTCAAACAAGATTCACATGTAAACGTATTCAATATTTTGGTCTTCAATAAATGATTTGTTCATTTGGAAGTAGCATATGGGCCTGATAGAGCCGCACACCATGTTTTATTGGATTGTACGTGAAAATACAATATCATTGCTGTCTACAAAAAATGCAGGGGAAAAAATCCAATGCAAGTAATATAGTGCTTTGACTTTTAAATCTCATGGTGGGCACTTACTGTATCTTTCATATTCCACTGATGATTTCCTCTGGTACAGCCCTCCTGAGACAGAAACGTGTTGAAGTCTGAGGTTTTCCTCTTACAGCAGCTCCAATATTTCATCCTTTTAAGAGGAAAGTTAAAAGGAGACTTAGGGGCAGTTTACACGGCACTGTTTTCAACTAAAAATGGAAAACGTTTTATGCATTTTGGCTAGGGGTGTTGAAATGAATTGTTTCTACGATGCATCGCGATGCGGACGTGGAAGATTCTGCATCGATGCAGTAACAGACAATAATCGATTATAGCCTAGACGTTTCTGAAGCCATTCGTCACATACGTGCTTGTCTCGCTAGTGTAAAACGGAGGGAGGCGAAACACAAAAGCGAGAAATAAGTTGTGTGTGTGCGTGTTATTGTAACTTAAGTAGGCTACACTACTTCACAGTTTAGTATTTACCAGTGTTTATTAGCTATAAATGCTCCTGTTGTCTGCTGTGTTCAGACTTAAGTTTTGTTTAACTACATTCAGGAAGTGTACTTTCTTGGAAAATAAAAAGGGAGTTCATACACCGATCAGGCATAACATTATGACATATTGTGTTGTTCCCCCTTTTGCTGCCAAAACAGCCCTGACCCGTTGAGGCATGGACTCCACTAGACCCCTGAAGGTGTGCTGTGGTATCTGGCACCAAGATGTTAGTAGCAGATCCTTTAAGTCCTGTAAGTTGCGAGGTGGGGCCTCCATGGATCTGACTTCTTGTTCCTCAAACCATTCCTGAACCATTTTTGCTTTGTGGCAGGGCGCATTATCCTGCGGAAAGAGGCCACTGCCACCAGGGAATACAGTTTCCATGAAAGGGTGTACATGGTCTGCAACAATGCTTAGGTAGGTGGTACGTGTCAAAGTAACATCCACATAGATGGCAGGACCCAAGGTTTCCCAGCAGAACATTGCCCAAAGCATCACACTGCCTCCGCCGGCTTGCCTTTTTCCCATAGTGCATCCTGGTGCCATGTGTTTCCCAGGCACCCTGACTGGTCAGAGGCTATGCAGCCCCACACGCAATAAACTGCGATGCACTGTGTATTCTGACACCTTTCTATCAGAACCAGCATTAACTTCTTGAGCAATTTGAGCTACAGTAGCTCATCTGTTTGATCGGACCACACGGGCCAGCCTTCGCTCCCCACGTGCATCAGTGAGCCTTGGCCACCCATGACCCTGTCGCCAGTTCACCACTGTTCCTTCCTTGGACCACTTTTGATAGATACTGACCACTGCAGACCGGGAACACCCCACAAGAGCTGCAGTTTTGGAGATGCTCTGACCCAATCGTCTAGCCATCACAATTTGGCCCTTGTCAAACTCGCTCAAATCCTTACGCTTTCCCATTTTTCCTGCTTCTAACACATCAACTTTGAGGACAAAATGTTCACTTGCTGCCTAATATATCCCACCCACTAACAGTTGCCGTGATGAAGAGATAATCAGTGTTATTCACTTCACCTGTCATAATGTTATGCCTGATCTGTGTATATCTGACTGCTTGTATTCACTGACGAAAATGTAGCCATGTGCAGTAATACTGCAACGCATTGTGATGCATCGTGATATCGAATCGAATCGTTGACATGATAATTGTAATTAAATTGAATCGTGAGACCAGTGACGATTCACAGCCCTAATTTTGGCCGTTCATGTACGGCATTTTGGAGGCAGAAAATGCAAACTTTGGAAAACAGGTTATAAAGTTCAAGTTTTTGAAACAGATACCGTTATTGTCTCCTTGTAAACTACTGTACCAAAACATAAATTTGTGAAAATGCGCATGCGCATTACGTGTTCAATCTATAGGTGCGTAGTGCTTCTTTACAAAATGACATCACCAACTACTGGCATGTTTTTGCAGATCCATGTGAACGGGGATTGTTTTGACCACATTTCGCCTGTACACGAGAAACGCAAAGGAAAAACTTTACAGTTTTTAGTACATTTGTTGTGTAAACATACCCTAAATTGCAGACTCCACAGATACAGTGGGGAGAACAAGTATTTGATATATCATAGGTACACTTCAACTGTGAGAGAAGGAATCTAAAACAAAAATCCAGAAAATCACATTGTACGATTTTTAAATAATTAATTTGCATTTTATTGCATGACATAAGTATTTGATCACCTACCAACCAGTAAGAATTCCTGCTCTCACAGACCTGTTAGTTTTTCTTTAAGAAACCCTCCTGTTCTCCACTCATTACCTGTATTAACTGCACCTGTTTGAACTCGTTACCTGTACAAAAGACACCTGTCCACACACTCAATCAAACAGACTCCAACCTCTCCACAATGGCCAAGACCAGAGAGCTGTGTAAGGACATCAGGGATAAAATTGTAGACCTGCACAAGGCTGGGATGGGCTACAGGACAATAGGCAAGCACCTTGGTGAGAAGGCAACAACTGTTGGCGCAATTATTAAAAAATGGAAGAAGTTCAAGATGACGGTCAATCTCCCTCGGTCTGGGGCACCATGCAAGATCTCACCTCGTGGGGCATCAATGATCATGAGGAAGGTGAGGGATCAGCCCAGAACTATACGGCAGGACCTGGTCAATGACCTGAAGAGAGCTGGGACCACAGTCTCAAAGAAAACCATTAGTAACACACTACGCCGTCATGGATTAAAATCCTGCAGCGCACGCAAGGTCCCCCTGCTCAAGCCAGCGCATGTCCAGGCCCGTCTGAAGTTTGCCAATGACCATCTGGATGATCCAGAGGAGGAATGGGAGAAGGTCATGTGGTCTGATGAGACAAAAATAGAGCTTTTAGGACTAAACTCCACTCGCTGTGTTTGGAGGAAGAAGAAGGATGAGTACAACCCCAAGAACACCATCCCAACCGTGAAGCATGGAGGTGGAAACATCATTCTTTGGGGATGCTTTTCTGCAAAAGGGACAGGACGACTGCACCGTATTGAGGGGAGGATGGATGGGGCCATGTATCGCGAGATCTTGGCCAACAACCTCCTTCCCTCAGTAAGAGCATTGGAGATTGGTCGTGGCTGGGTCTTCCAGCATGATAACGACCCGAAACACACAGCCAGGGCAACTAAGGAGTGGCTCCGTAAGAAACATCTCAAGGTCCTGGAGTGGCCTAACCAGTCTCCAGACCTGAACCCAATAGAAAATCTTTGGAGGGAGCTGAAAGTCCATATTGCCCAGCGACAGCCCCGAAACCTGAAGGATCTGGAGAAGGTCTGTATGGAGGAGTGGGCCAAAATCCCTGCTGCAGTGTGTGCAAACCTGGTCAAGAACTACAGGAAACCTATGATCTCTGTAATTGCAAACAAAGGTTTCTGTACCAAATATTAAGTTCTGCATTTCTGATGTATCAAATACTTATGTCATGCAATAAAATGCAAATGAATTACTTAAAAATCATACAATGTGATTTTCTGGATTTTTTTTTTTAGATTCCGTCTCTCACAGTTGAAGAGTACCTATGATAAAAATTACAGACTTCTACATGCTTTGTAAGTGGGCAAACCTGCAAAATCGGCAGTGTATCAAATACTTGTTCTCCCCACTGTATATCTGAGATTTCTCCATCTACACTTTTCTAGTAGTTTCAAGTAGTCATTTTCAGTTTTGATCGGATGTTAATTTACCCTTCATGGAAGATAGGTACACCAGCATGGTACAAACACGTCTCGTCATCACTGTCTTGTCCGCTGAATGTCTTAAAAACAGAATAATGAGAATCCATTGTTTATATGATGGACTAAAGAAACTCTATGTGCCATGGTTTTTAATCGGTACCTTACTGCAGCCTCCATTCTTACAGGACGTCCCTATCTTAATTTCATCACTATCGTCCTCTAAAATACAGGAAAGAGAATAAAATGCATCAGATTAAAAGAAAAATATAGAAAGGTAGGGAAAAGGAGGGTTGGGCTATTCTTACCTTTTATCTCCTCTGCATTTTCCTCAGTTAGTTTCAGCTTTTCTAAAGCCTGTTTGAGCGAAGGAGAGATCTTCTGTTGTAGAATGGAGAAAGGCTCATCTGGACTACAAGGACAAATAAAAACGTATGTTTTCATTTATCCTTAAGAGGTTCTAACATCAATGTGGGTTTTGGCTGGGTGTACTGTTAATGAGAAGAACTTGTTCCCTATAGTAGATTAAATGCTGCATTACTTTATCCTCTGAACATCTGAACTAATGAGCCGGAAAATACAAATGGGGAAGACCCTGTCCTTTTCAAGTGTGTTTTTACCTTGGTCGCTGAATAGACTCCAGAGGTTTTGGTGCTTGGGTGATGCATTCATCAAACTTTGGCTTCATGTCATTCACATTCTTGTCCACAGAGGACTTCACCTCTGGTTTAGCAGGCTCAGAGGGCTTCTCCTGATTATGAGGTCCTTTCGTGCAACCCTAAGAGAATCATAAATACAGACAAACATTTCAAGACTTAGCCATTTCAATATAATTAGATATTTTTAATCTATATGAGAAAATACACAACTTTATCTATGAAATTGATCATTCGGTCTAATTATAGCACTCACAGCAATACTGAGGAAATCTGAAAAGTCAGTTGTTCGTCTCTTGCAGCAAGACCAACCCTGGGAAGACACAATTGAATAGGTTTAACACTGAGTAACAGTAACAATGGCACGATTATATTTTCCATTAAGAGGTAAACTGATCTTTTTGCATGTGCACACCTTTAATGCATCATGAAACACTGGCACTCCGGGGTGGTATGTGCATACATCTATGGATAAGAAGAGATTGATTATGAAATGTGACGTCACAGGAATCGAGTCACGTGTTCACACAATGTGCAGACTACAGTTAGTTAGTTAGCTGCTACTCCACCAACTGCTCAGCTACAGGATTCTTCGTTAAGATGTTTATATACAGTAATTTGCTTGTATTCTAGCCATCTATTAAACAAATATTAATTTACGAAGTCTGTGCTATTGATTAAACGTCATTCAAACGTTAATGACCAGCTTCATTGTAGATGCTTTACTAAATTAACATGCTAAATAACGTTCAAATAAAATTTATATCTGACCCTTTTTAGAGGCGGTCATGTTTTGTTAATAATATATGCATATGAATAAATGTTAAACAAGTGTCTTTTCTTCAAAATGTACCCTGCTATATACCATAGCCATTCAGCTATCGTTTATCTAAAGTCTTACCATCTGAATTCTTGTCGGGATCAAAACGTTGTCCACATCCCTTATTATAACACAGTACAGACATAATGTTTGACAGAAATGCAAACGAATGTTATACACCGTAATCAAGAGGGAATGATCCGAAGTCCTAACTAGCTCGCTGCTGCTGCTGCTTTCCGTCGTGCGGTTCCTTCCGGAATCTTTCGTGAATTTCCGTAAGTTGTCGTTCAGGGCTTCGGCTCCAATCGTGTATTTTCGGAATGTTTCGGAATTGGAATGATGGGATCACAGAGTGGGAGATGGGATGCACCGGCTAACGGTGTTTAAATGAAAAACACAGACAAGGCTGAGCATGAAAACGAACCTTGTTCAGTACTATTTCACTCCGTCACATTATTGTTTTAATGTGTTCAATTATTATCGAAATTATTGTTTTTGTTTATTTTTATATTAAAATAGCAATACAAAATTATTTATAGCGATAAGAAGATAAATTGTTTTGTGCGCTCTATGTAGCGCAAACACATTAATCGAATTGTCAAATTTTGTATGAGATAAGGTTTAGATCCTATTGTTGCTATGGGACAGCAGCAACAACAACTCCGGTTTCATTTGCGCATTCACGGGATAACGTGCACACGTGAGCGCGCTTTAGGAGGTGCGCGCTCCACTGATTACAGTCAACTGTGAGTGGTAGCGAGTCCTGTATGGCAAAGAAGTGAAGGATGTAGTTTCACAGAGCTGGCTCCTGGATGTTTGCAGCGCAGAGATTTCTTTCTCCCTAAACCAGAGGTAAGAGCTCATTCGCATAATTTCGATGCACTAATTATCGGAGAACAAGTGACTGCTCGCTCTCGGTAACAAACATATTTTACTAGACTTCACAGCGTTGAAAGTTTCCTTTGATTACAATCGGATTTTAATAGAGAGTCGTGTGTTTATCCGAGAGGATAGATTTTGTTTGACGTTATCAAAGTTATTTACTTTAAATGCAATACAAATATAATGCCAAACTGTAGATAATGTTATTTCGTCAAATTTTCTCTTGTTGCATATTTCTTTCAAGACTATGTTAATATTATTTGCTGTGAATGTGTTTCACTTTTTTTGTGGGTGATAATCGTCATTTGTGCTCTTAATTGCTGTTATCAATCTTGCAGTGAGATTATGGCAAGCTGTTTTGACTTTTATTCATTCACAGGATATGAATTCTCGATATCAACAATTCAATTGAATTTGAATGGCAGCCTATGGTGACATTTCACTACTGAAAATACAATTACTGATATCAAGAATTAGTTTTTACTAGTTGAAATTCAGTTGTTGATATCAAGTATTAGCATTTTAACTAGTAAAAATTAACTTGTTGATATCAAGAATTAGCATTTTAACTAGTAAAAATTTAATTGTTGATATCAAGAATTAGCATATTAACTAGTAAAAATTGAATTGTTGATATCAAGAATTCATATCCTGTGAATGAATAAAAGTCAAAACGGCTTGCCATAGTGAGATTACCATTTAACTGGCTTGTCAGTGTTTTGTGAAAGGCCATTACTGAGTAGAATGAGAGCAGGTCAGGTATTTATTATCATTATAATTTTTTTTTTTTTTGACAATTTAATCCAAACCAAGGGCTTCTGAATAAATAACTGCCATCAGATTTATTTGAGCAATAGGGATATGTCTTTGTGAGAGAAATGCCCTAGACTGAAATGGTTTACTGCATATATCTCTTATTTGCAGGGTAACTGGATGATGGCATGGCTATAAACAGCTGCCCTGGGGGCAGTATGAGGATCCTTCTCACCAGTTTCTTCTTATTGCTCCTCCACCTGCTTCCTTGTTGGGGGCAACTGCAGGAGCGAGTGTCCTCCTCCTTTCAGTTTACCGCCTCCATCTACAATGCCACCGTTTATGAGAACTCTGCAGCTCGGACATACATTAGGACTGAGGTTAAAATGGGGATTGCTCTATCTAAGTTGGGCCCTTTGGACATCAAATATTTAATTGAATCTGGAGACGATGAGGGTCTGTTTCAGGCTGAGAAATTTGTGTTGGGGGACTTTTGCTTTCTCCGCATACGGACTAACGGTGGGAGTGCTGCCATCCTTAACCGTGAAGTGCAGGATAATTATACATTAACGGTTAGGGCAACCAGCAAAGGCGTGCTGGAGGCTTCTGTGATAGTTAATGTGCAAATTATGGACATGAACGACCTCAGACCTTTGTTCTCTCCCACTTCCTATGCCACTGATATTCCAGAAAGTACTCCGTTGGGAGCAAGTGTGGCTCAGGTGACCGCCACTGATGCAGACATCGGCTCCAATGGCGAGTTTTACTATTTCTTCAAAGAAGACATAGCGGAGTTTTCTGTTCACCCAACCAGTGGGGTGGTATCGCTCACAGCCAAGCCCAATGCAGATAAGAACAGCAGATTTGCCCTTGAAATTTTAGCTGTGGATCGTGGAATGAAGGTTTATGGGAACAGTGGTATTAGCAGTACAGCCAAACTAGTGATCAGTGTTGTTCGTATCAATGAGTTTGCACCAACACTGAATGCAATCGCACTTTACCCTTTAATATCAGACAAAGAGCCAGTATACGCCACTGTTACTGTTGAAGATTTGGACGAGGGACCCAATGGAGAAATTGAGTGGGTTGCCATCATCGCTGGTGACCCACAGGAGCTGTTTGTCCTTGACAGAGCTTCACTTGGAAATGAGTACAAGCTGAAGATGTCTGAAACAGTCAATTGGGATACATTTCCTTACGGTTGCAATCTCACTTTTCAAGCCAAAGACAGAGGCACACCACCAAGGCTCTCCAACACTCAGACTGTTCAGCTCTTGGTGAACAAACCACAGTCTGTGAAGGTGAGTTTTGAAAAGAAGATTTACAAAACCTCAATTATCGAGATTGCACCACCAGGGACCATTATAGAGACTGTGAGAATATCTCCAAGACCGCCGGTCATCAGCTACGCCCTAAGTCTGACCTCAGATTCAATTTATTTTATCATTAATCCACTTACTGGTGTCATCTCAACAGCTCAACAGTTTACCACATTAAGCCAGGAGCTCTTTGATTTGGAAGTGATGGAGACAGTGAGTGGCATGACGGCAAAGGTGCAAATCATGGTTGAGGATGCTAACAACAACTCCCCAATGTTTACCAGCACATCTTACGAAGTCTCTGTCAATGAGAGCATCCCCATTGGCACTGTCATTCTCACTGTATCAGCGGTGGATGATGATAAAGGTGACAATGGGTGCATAACATACAGCATTGCCAGCCTTCAGCCCCTCCCGTTCATCATCAACCAAAATACAGGAGAGCTGACAACATCCACAGAACTGGATTTTGAATCATCTTTGGAGACATATGTGTTCGCCGTCAGGGCCTCAGACTGGGGCTCGCCTTACAGACGAGAAAGTGAAGTCAATGTCACGGTACAAGTGTTGAACATTAATGACAACCAACCCCTTTTTGAGCGTGTGTCATGTAAAGGTACGATAGGACGTGATTTTCCTGTGGGCCAGACGATCATCATCATGTCTGCCATTGATATTGATGAGCTTGGGCTGGTTACATATAAGATTCTTTCTGGAAATGAGCAAGATGTCTTCAGTCTTAACCCAGACTCTGGGATGTTGTCATTGAGAAGACCCCTTGCTGCAATAAGTGTAATGAATGAACAGTTTAACTTGATAGTAGCTGCGTCAGATGGCGAGCTGCTTTCCAAACCAACCTTTGTAAATATTTCATTGGTCAGAGACAGAATGGCAGCAAGGAGTTTCAATTGTCGAGACACAAAAGTTGCACAAAAGTTAGCTGAGAAACTACTGAAAAGAGCCTCCGCCATTAGCAAATACAAAGTGGATGAAGGGTACACAGATCTGTTTTCTGTCAACAGACAGACGCCTCAGTTTGAATCCTTTCCGTCAGATATTGTAATTCGTGAAGACATGCCTGTGGGAGCCAGTGTCCTTCAAGTGAACACAAATGATGGTGACACAGGCTTCAATGGTCGCATCTTGCATGCCATATCAGATGGGAACGTCGACAGCTGCTTTAATATTGACATGGAAAGTGGCCTAATTTACATTTATCAGCCGTTGGACCGTGAGCGATCAGACCGTTACCTCCTTAACATAACTGTATATGACTTGGGCCTACCACAGAAATCCAGCTGGAGATTGTTGACAGTTAACATTGATGATGTAAATGATAATAGCCCAAAATTCTCCCTCAAGAGCTATACTGCCGTTGTACCAGAGAACGCAGCTGTCGGCACAGAAGTTATCCAGGTCACAGCCTCAGATGATGATCTCGGTCAGAACGGTGAAATCTCATACAGCTTGTTAACAAACACCCCTCTGTTTTCTATAAACAGTGAGACTGGCTCTGTTTATGTGTCTAGTCAGTTGGACAGGGAGTCTATCTCGGATTTCACCCTCAAAATTCAGGCTAGAGATAAGGCAGAAAGACGGAATCAGATGTTCTCAGAGACAACCCTGATAGTGTATCTCGAGGATGTAAATGACTGTGCCCCTATGTTTATTCCCAGGAGTTACAGTTGCCGTGTTTTGGAGGACCTTCCTATTGGTGCAGTTATAGCTTGGCTGCAAACGCAAGACCCAGACATTGGATCTGGTGGATGGGTGAGATATTCCCTGTCCAATGACTTCAATGGGACATTTAAGGTCCATGCTGACAGTGGTGCCATTAAGGTGGCCAAGGACCTGGACTATGAGAAGCAACAATTCTACAATCTCTCAGTGGTTGCAGAGGACTTGGGTTTTCCAGTGAAGCTTCGCTCTGAGTCTTATCTTGAAGTGGAAGTCATTGATGTCAATGAGAACCTCAATGAGCCATACTTCTCAGAATATGCAGTGAGGGGCACTGTGAAGGAAAACTCTCGACATGGAACAAGTGTCCTCCAGGTGACTGCTCAAGATGATGACAAGGGCAGAGATGGAGTGATCAGATACTCTATCAAAGCTAGAAGTGGTCTTGGAAGGTTCTCCATTGATGAAGAAACAGGTATTTATAATTTGATTCTTTATGTGCTTTTTGGTTGTGTTGTCTGCTATGTTTTATCTCTTTTGAAGACTAACCAGTCCTGAGTTGATGCTTGCACAATAAAACAAAACCTGTGAAAATGGTCGTGAATTTATGCCCTAACATTTTACTGCAGTGTGCTGACTGAATGGTATTAAAAGGTCACTGTGATGTTATTTGTCTTGGCAATGAATTTGTGCTCTGAGTCTACAATTGCCTCTGAAATTGCTACCACTAGAGAAGACCACTGACCTAGAAAGGTAGGACTTAACCTCTGTGTGGTTTGAATCCATGCTCTTCTGTGATTTCTAACACAGTCTGTGTTTCAAAATCTGTTATGTGAGATCTGATATTTGCGATATTGAAGAAGAAAAACTGCTTAGTTACTTAGTTACTTCATCATTAATTACATCTAATGACTATTGATTAGATAACTACGACGGGCAGTGGGATGTAACTGTGGTCCTCCATTCACATGTCAGCTAATTAGGCTGAGCCTGTTAATCAGCCCCCTGTTTAAAGTAAGCGAGTGGGGCACGCTTGTGCCAGAACCTCAAATGAGCATGGATTTTCCACAGAGAATTGAATGCCCTACCAGCAGCAACAGACAAGTTGTAGGGGAAGCGGATACATGAGAACAAGAGTTGTCTTTCATCTTCAAAGTAAAACCTCTGGGACAAGTAAGGACAGTGGCATTGGCTCAGCACGTCTGCTACATACCCGCCTACCAACATTCATTTAGCTGCCATGTTGTGTGGCGTGTTACGAGTCCTTGACATTGTCACTAGATTTTTGAGATGATTTATAGTGGGCAGTTCATGCAATACACTTCCGAACAAGCAGAAATCAAAGCCACTTGATCTTGGTCGCCAGATGAGATGTGTTGGGTTGAAGTTGTTTGTATGTAGAGTGATTCTGATATAGGAAGTCTCTTTGCGCAGATGCAAGAGTGAACTCAAAAGGCTGCTGGGATTTATGAAGGCCTTATCGGCAGAGCGCTCTTCTGCTTTGAGCAGGCATTGGTATTCCTGCCCACACTTTGGGAAATAAATCAGAGTGCACTCTCACTCAGACGCCTGTCGAGAAACAAGTTCAGCTCTAATTTGCCTCTGAGATTTGGCCTCTTTTTCTCCAGAGTCAGGTTAAGTCCTTTGTCAAAATCTCTTAGACACCTGCACAAAGGGCCACTTGTGCTGCACATCCCCACACACTGCAAAAGACTGATGTATTCTGTTTAGCTTTTAAAGATAACATATTTTTGGAGCGTATGGGAGTTGAGGATCTTTACCACAAGCCCACTTCCTCTTACAGACTTCTTGAACTTTGATTGTAATTCAGGGGAGATATCAAGGGTTTTCCTTTTGATTCCTGCATGGCATACAAAGGAAATGTTTCTCTCACTGTAACAAAGATGCAGATTTGGAGTAGAATGAAAGGAACAGGGAAAAGATTTATGTTGAAAGAGAAAAATGCTTTTTCAGCATGTTTTGGTGCGACGCTTGTGAACTCAAGATAATTCGAGATACCTTGCATGAAAACAACTGCCCTTGATCTTGTTTGTAGACATAAAGGATGACTTGATGGCTTAGTTCTGCCTGATTATGTTCTAAATTCTGACAAATTATGAATATTTGATTGTTTACATCTTAAAATATGATGAACTATAATTTTTCTCAGGGAATTTGAAATTAAAATAGTGACACCAAATGTTATGAATATTATGAAATTGCATTATGGCTACCATTTTATTTGCAGCAAAACATGTGCTATTAAACTAAATCGGATGTGTGTCAACGTGTTTTGCATTTGAAATTGGTTATTTCTGTAATTTGCGAGTTCTATAGAGGATAATTAGGACCTCTTTGTGATATTGCTAACCACAAAACACATAATCATCCTTTTAAAGTCTGTTACAGTTGAAGGACATGCCACCGATTTTCTGCCTTCTAGCTCCATATGCAGTCATACACACCTGTTGGTTGACTTTCATGAATAATGATAAATGCTAAAAGCAATGGCTTGTAAAGCAAAAGAAGCAGATGGATTTAGTGCCGTTTCAATGACATGATCAGTGGTTTGAGATTCACAATCATCTGAAAGCCAATTGCACCGTGTCAAATCATTTGCATTGCTGTAGTCGCTTTTGCGACTGCAAATTAGCATCTCATGTTCAAATGCTTTACAAAATCAGGCACTTAGTGTAAATCTGTGCCTCTTTAATTTGAGCTGGGACAGGCCTCGTGTTTGGGAGAATTTCTGATCCTCAGCGTCAGAACCTGTGGGAATCCATCAAAACATCCTCCGCTTCAAAGCTGGAGTCTTTGAATCAAAACTGTGGAAAACATGTCTGTAGAGTCCTGTTTCAGACAGCACTGAAAATTTGTCTTTTTTTTTTTATGCCATCTGTCATATTTCTGACTCGACTGATGTTGTTTATCAGTGTATGAATGTATAGAAGTAGAGCGCTGTATTCTGAGTATGAACATTGTTTGCTTGTGTGACAAATTTTACAGCAGTTTGGCTGAAAGGTTTTTGAATATGATGAATGTGTAATGTGATATATCAATGAACTTTCCACACAGAGGTTAAATAGTTATTTCATGTCAAGGGTTTTGTGCATACTAAAAAGCAAACTTCATATATACATTTTTTTTTTTTTTTTTTTTACCATTGCAAATTTCAAAGGTTGTTTACTCCTGGTAAACTCTAGCTATGTGTTTCCCATATTCCCTGAGTTGCAAGACGTGGGTGTAATAAGAGTACATTTGGCTGAATTGCGTCCCAATTTACTCCTATTGCAGTATAACAAATCTAGCATGCTTAAAAGCAGAAACGGCTCATTAGTGAACCTTCTCTCCCTCCATCAAATTCACTTTAGCTGGAAATATCTAGATGAATTGGTACACTTTTCATTTTTCTGTTTGGTGGTGAAACACTAGCTCAAATTGCTTATCACTTATGAGAACTGGTCATAAACAAATCTTTCAGCTTGGTAACCTGCTGCAACCTGACATACATTATGTATGTCCTAAAAGTTTTAATTTATTTCTGATGGTTTTAATTAGTCAAAGGATGACTGAAGGGTGAAATAAGGTTATTTTTACATGTAAATTATTACAATATATGGGACGCCAGATATAATATTTGGCAGAATTTGAAGTAGCATTTACTAACATACCCCTCTTACTATTTCTGATATACACTCACCTAAAGGATTATTAGGAACACCTGTTCAATTTCTCATTAATGCAATTATCTAATCAACCAATCACATGGCAGTTGCTTCAATGCATTTAGGGGTGTGGTCCTGGTCAAGACAATCTCCTGAACTCCAAACTGAATGTCAGAATGGGAAAGAAAGGTGATTTAAGCAATTTTGAGCGTGGCATGGTTGTTGGTGCCAGACGGGCCGGTCTGAGTATTTCACAATCTGCTCAGTTACTGGGATTTTCACGCACAACCATTTCTAGAGTTTACAAAGAATGGTGTGAAAAGGGAAAAACATCCAGTATGTGGCAGTCCTGTGGGCGAAAATGCCTTGTTGATGCTAGAGGTCAGAGGAGAATGGGCTGACTGATTCAAGCTGATAGAAGAGCAACTTTGACTGAAGTAACCACTCGTTACAACCGAGGTATGCAGCAAAGCATTTGTGAAGCCACAACACGCACAACCTTGAGGCGGATGGGCTACAACAGCAGAAGACCCCACCAGGTACCACTCATCTCCGCTACAATTTGCACGAGCTCACCAAAATTGGACAGTTGAAGACTGGAAAAATGTTGCCTGGTCTGATGAGTCTCGATTTCTGTTGAGACATTCAGATGGTAGAGTCAGAATTTGGCGTAAACAGAATGAGAACATGGATCCATCATGCCTTGTTACCACTGTGCAGGCTGGTGGTGGTGGTGGTGTAATGGTGTGGGGGATGTTTTCTTGGCACACTTTAGGCCCCTTAGTGCCAACTGGGCATCGTTTAAATGCCACGGCCTACCTGAGCATTGTTTCTGACCATGTCCATCCCTTTATGACCACCATGTACCCATCCTCTGATGGCTACTTCCAGCAGGATAATGCACCATGTCACAAAGCTCGAATCATTTCAAATTGGTTTTTTGAACATGACAATGAGTTCACTATACTAAAATGGCCCCCACAGTCACCAGATCTCAACCCAATAGAGCATCTTTGGGATGTGGTGGAACGGGAGCTTCGTGCCCTGGATGTGCATCCCACAAATCTCCATCAACTGCAAGATGCTATCCTATCAATATGGGCCAACATTTCTAAAGAATGCTTTCAGCACCTTGTTGAATCAATGCCACGTAGAATTAAGGCAGTTCTGAAGGCAAAAGGGGGTCAAACACAGTATTAGTATGGTGTTCCTAATAATCCTTTAGGTGAGTGTATGCTATTATGCTTTACTAAAATCAGCATGGGCGTAATTTACTACAACTCGTGTGTAAAATCAACTTAGATTCACTAATGTTGTTTAGAATACATAATATTTTAAGTTTATGTTGATTAAACCAATCTCTTTGTATTAAAGGCACAATATGTAAGATTTTTGGATTAAAATATCCAACAACCACTAAAACAATGTTATACAATTTGTTGTGTACTTACATTATCCCAAATGTTTCCAAGAATGCTTAAATCCAGAGAAATAAGAAAATTTAACCAGGACACGCAACGTGTCTGTGCGTCGCCTATCAATGACATACCTGAGTTAACCTCGATTTCCGGTTTTATTTTGTAGAAACCATGAAAACACCAAAGATGCTTTAATATATTGTGTTTTATTAAACAGGTGAGCAACTGTTTGAATACATCGACAGAAAACTAATCATTGTTATATAGCTTAACACAGTCTTATCTCGTTTTCTTGATTTTGTTCCATGGTTTACCATGTCTAATATCGATCTAGCTTACTGCAGTGTGCAACAAGTGTTTCGTAGTAGCCACCGAGCGAACGCACAGAGAAGCATTATAACGTAACTTTCAACACAGTCAAATGTATGTAATATGATAAAACACTGTCACTTTTACAAAGGCCCGTCCCACGACTGTTGAGGTTCACTGCTGTTTCAGCATAGACCCGCCCTGAGTGAGCTGTACACAGTCTGCCATTGTTTCGACGCCAGAGCAGGTTTAGGTTCGTTTATCTCTGCGCAAATCATTTTACTCCAGACTGCTTTGTGAACGAGGGGCAATACAAAGCAGGCTTTGCTAAAAAGTTGTTACTCAAGGATGGATCAGTACCAACTGTTCGTGATCCAGCTTACAGTCTCCAGAGCGATACTGGTCACGGCAACAATAAAAGGGAGAGCAGTAAAGTTTACCAGTTTATGAAGCATCCCCTGAAAAGATCTGTATATATTTGTTTACTGTTAGTTGTAACGAGTGTTTTTGTGTAATTCACTGTGTATGCTGATGAAAATGCAAGGGAGAGAGAGTGTTTATGGACAAGACTTTAATGCGCACTTCTTGTACTGTTTTATTCAGCTCTTACATTGATTTTGTGGAGTAAAACGGACGCTTCATCTTTTGTGCGAAGTACAATAAACTTTATAAATCTCATCAGTAAAGTTTTGCCCATCATTCAGACAGGGTCCGCTACAACAGGCTTGTACTAATAGTGGATAAAAGCAAGATGACAACATAAGTTACAACCGTAATTAAACTATACCTGTTCTATCTCCATACAGCACTTATTCTCTGGCTCTGTAGGCATTATTGTCTGACTTATTATCATTCCGTGAGATGAGATTGTCCTGACACCACACACAAGTTCTTGAAAGGGGGCCGGAGGCAGCAGCTCATTTGCATGTAAAGGGATACACACAAAAACGGCACGTTTTTGCTCACAATTTGCTCAACATGCTGTAAAAAATGATCTGTGGGGTATTTTGAGCTAAAACTTCACATACACACTCTGGGGACATCGGAGACTTATTTTACATATTGTAAAAAAGGGCATAATAGGTGCCCTTTAATGAAACTGTTTATTGTGCTTTAAACTGGTTTTGAGAATGGCACACATTTCAGTTATTAAAAGATCTTACGCATGCTCTCAGAAAAGGTGAGGTTGTGCAAAAAGCCAGTTTGGGCATGTTTTATGCAAATTACCAGATGTGGGCATGCACTCCTTTATTATTATACGTAATCATCAATTAGAATGCATCATTAGAACGTGAGTAAGATTCTGTTGTGAATCCATCTGAAATTTTGCACAAGATCTTTTTTTTCCCGCACACATGTGCAAATTGTATGAAATTAATAGTGAATTATTAGTGAAGTCCAGCGTACTTTTTAAGATAATGTTTGTCTGCTCCACATATATTTTGTGTGGTCTTTTGCTCTGTTTAAATGTTGATTTGAAAAATTAATTGAGTTAAATAAGAGGAACTGTTTTTGTTTTCTTTGAAGGTGTGTATTGTGAATATAGCGGATTTCCTTTAGGCAAACCGACCTGTCACACTGTGTTAGCTCACTGAGGAACCCTTCAGTCAGCTTCAGATGTCCCTGTATCCTTTGTGTCTTTGTCCCCTTGGGTGTCCTACTTTTAAATGCTTTTAAGGTTTTAGTAAGTATCAGGGACCAGCTTGCTGTGTTGAGTACTCCTCTTTTTTTCAGCTCCAGTGGCTGTGAGAGTCGGAATCCCCTCGGCTGAATCACTTCACGCCTGAGTGGTTTTGTTCTGTGCCATGGTTGGCCAATCGACTCATTGCATTGCATTGCATTGCATTGCAATGCACAGCCACAAAATGGGTCATTCTGTCAGTGAAGCCTCTTCCTATCAGTGATCGTATTTGCATGTGCTCGTGATGCAATGTCAAAGCGCTCCTAATCATAGAATGGCAGAGCCAGCATTTTGGTCAGGAATGATTAGATGTGCTATGCTGAAGGCCTGAAGGTCATACAGTCTCTGAGTGGAGCCATTTGTACCCTGCGGTGGGATTCCCAGCCCATCTAAAGTTAGTGGTATGTCCAAGATGTCAGTTTGGATTGGACACCACCAGCTTAAAATCTGTCCGCTCAGCAAGCATGTCCCCTAAAAAAAGTGTAACTCTATTACACCTGAAGTGTAAACAGACTGTTTGACACAGTGTTATATAGAGGAGACCGGGGTTAGTTGTCACACTTTTTACTTCTGTACATTTTCTGTATACCTTCATAGCTTAAAATCTAGGATATTGAAAATTTTTGCAATTGACCTGGATAAAGAAACTGACATTGATTATTTTTTTCTGGATAAGTTGTCATGTATCTCATGTATCGGAGCACCACATAAACCAAAAAAAAAAAAAAAAAAAAACCTTAAAATCTTAAATTTTACATTTATATAAATAGGGATGTGAATTGATTAAAATGTACATTTAATTAATTATAGTTAACTTTGGGAAATTAAGCAATTACTTGCATATATCAATATTTGCTAGTAAACTCAGGATAATTTAAAGATGAAAGACAGAGGCATTTAATTATAGACCTTTATTAATTAAACATCTGATTTATTTAGCACTTTTTTTTTTTAATAAATCACTAAATTAACACATTAATTTGACAGCCCTTATATATAAGACTATACTGCATAAATGTATGTAATTTACATTTTTAATCTATAGGAAATAAGCAAATTAGAGGAAATTAAATTAAAGGAACTGCGTTCACACAACATGGAGAAAGACTAAATCGTAGTTACTGATATATAACCTTAGATATATGACAACTAGCCCCAGTGACCCCGATACCAATGATTTCTGTGTAGCTCATTGCCAAATTGAATAATTTTTGCAGATACCTTTTATATGCGTCTAATATTTTCACAATTTAGATGTAGGCAATGGACTGTAGTAAGAGAATGAAACCCTGCATCCCCCTCCCCCCCCCCCCCCCCCCCCAAAAAAAAGGGCATTTTCTCTGAATTGCTTTAGGTTGGTCCCAGGTATCGTTGACAGTTGAGTAAATTTCCCCAGAGAAAAACTGAAGAGAAATTACACTTTTAGGCAGACCACACCAGCTCTGGTATTGAAACACTCTGCTGAACTGACTTTGGTTTCTGGGAGTGTGTCTGAAAACATTAATCTTTAAGCCTGACTCTAGTCTCCTCAAAATGTTAGGCACATTACAGTTTAATAAAGTTTGACACCAAAGTTTGAGTCATGGTAGGGTCGGATGCTTTTGATTTGTAGTTGAATCACAAACCAAGTTATGGATAGCTTGAAAAATAAGTGAATGTTCCCAGCTCACTCAGGCTAGAGTACTGATAGCAGTTGATGTGTCATAAAAAGAATTTGTCATAAAAGCTCTCAAACTGTGTGTAGTTCTTGTTGAATTCATCAAAAAGGTGATCGATATTAAATATGTTTTTCCTCTGTTCTTACAGGAATGATTTACACTACTGGCACCCTAGATTGCGAGACTCAGAATTCCTACTGGCTAACGGTCTATGCGACAGACCGAGGTGTGGTGCCGCTCTCTGCCTCTATTGAGGTGTTTATCCAGGTGGAGGATGTGAATGATAATGCACCTTTGACCTCTGAACCCATCTACAACCCGTACGTCATGGAGAACTCTCCCAAAGACGTGCCTGTTGTTCGTATCCAAGCCCGGGACCCTGACGTTACCGCCTCAGATAGCCGCCTCACGTATCGTATTACTGCCGGAAATCCTCAGAACTTCTTTTCCATAGATTCCAACACAGGTAAGAAAAAAACAAACAAACAGTATTTTTTATAATAAAAAATAAATTTAATCGATATGTCAATTTTTTTCTGAGAAATTATAAGTTTTTATAATTTATAATATTATAGACATATTCATTGTCATATTTATTACTTATTTGAAGTCATCACAAAATTAATACATTTAGTAATTAATAAGTGATCTATACAATTCAATCATGACAACTCTTGGAGTGAATAGATTCAACCAGCATTTTATTAGCATAGAGCATGGAATGTACATAGGCTTGATTTTGGCGGACGAGATCTGCTACGCTGCTGCTGCTGAGCAAATACATAATGTTCAGCTTAGTCAAGATAACAACAAGGGAAGGCTGCTGCAGAATGACATAACCCCCCGTAGCAGATCTCTACAGGTGGCGCTGGGGAGGAGGTGGGATGATAGGAGTTCTCATATTGTGCGGCGTGCTGATAGCGGCTAGGATACGGTATAAATAAAGCCACGTAAATGAGGAAGTACCTCTGATTGGTTGGTGTCGTAGACTGAAAGAACCAATCAGCGATTAATAGAGTTTCATGACTGAACTTTATATTTATACTGCATAAACATATGCAAATGACATTTTATGGAATTTACATTCTTATTATAGAAAGAAAAAAAATGATAATATATGTAAGATTATACTACATGTATGTCATTTACATTCATTTAATGTCATTTTTTTATTTATATATATATATATATACACACACACACATACACACACACACATACACACACACACACACACACACACACACACACACACACACACACACACACACACACACACACACACACACACACACACACACACACACACCGATCAGGTATAACATTATTACCACTGACAATTGAAGTGACTAACACTGATTATCTCTTCATCACGGCACCTTTTAGTGGGTGGGATATATTAGGCAGCAAGTGAACATTTTTTCTTCAAAGTTGATGTGTTGGAAGCAGGAAAAATGGGCACGCGTAAGAATTTGAGCGAGTTTGGAGCACGTGGGGAGCAAAGGCTGGCCCGTGTGGTCCGATCAAACAGACGAGCTACTGTAGCTCAAATTGCTCAAGAAGTTAATGCTGGTTCTGATAGAAAGGTGTCAGAATACACAGTGCATCGCAGTTTGTTGCGTATGGGGCTGCATAGCCACTGACCAGTCAGGGTGCCCATGCTGACCCCTGTCCAGCGCCAACAGTGGGCACGTGAGCATCAGAACCGGACCACGGAGCAATGGTAGAAGGTGGCCTGGTCTGATGAATCACGTTTTCTTTTACATCACGTGGATAGCCGGGTGCGTGTGCGCCGCTTACCTGGGGAACACATGGCACCAGGATGCATGATGCATGAATGTTATGCCTGATCAGTGTGTACTATATAATATAATATAATGTAATATAATATAATATATATAAAGTCATTTATTTTCTTCTATATTTGCAAGAAAATAATCTTTGATCATATTTTCATTTGAAATTTCAGTGCAGTGTCTCCCAGTCCAACCTCCTATTGCTTTCACAGATCCTTTCACAAGTACTACTAAACAAACTGAGCAGCACAGGCTGTAATCTGCTTCAGTGTCAGGACATTCTAGTGTGAAGAGTTAACACACATGCAGAGTTCTGATCCCATGGCATGCTGGGTGCATGCTGCACTGCTGATTACACCGGGGTGCTGCTTTCCTTGTCATTTAAGAAGTGAGTCATGGGAGCTTATGTATGCAGCAGTAGTCAGTGAATTAATTAAACAAGGTTTGGTGCCAGCAGGAAAGCTTTTCATTCTACTATTGGCAAATCCCTCCAAGGCGGCATGTGGCAGCACATATTTACACTGGAATACAGAGGTTTAAGCTCACTAAATCTAACTCAATATATATAATGAGATGTGAGCGAGCGTGTTGCATGCATTGATATGTGGAGAGGAGAGAAGTAATGCTGTATTTCTCCATGATATACACTCTATATGAAAGCCTTTGGACCAGTATGAGTGTTCAAGGATGAAATATATGAAAAACAAAACTGGAAGCGAATGAAATTATGGTTGAATCAACCCTAAGGTATCAAACCTTGAACGTTTCATAGTTTGACCTTGGACTACAGTCATAGATCCTACTTTAGCTTTAGCCACTGCTGGGAAAAGCAGTTGTAATTGCTCCCCACTTATCTAGCTCTCTTTTTGTGATTGCCTGTTGAACTCCGCCTAAGTGTTCAGATAAATTGCATTGTGAGCTCTTTTATAAAAACAAATGTGCTGTGACTAAGCCAGCAACCAATTACTGCACCGTGAAAATAGAGAGTGCATGTTTGATTATTAGTTTAGAGTGCTTGCCTCTAATAGAGTCATATCTTTTACATTTTTACATTTCTTTTAGTTACAAATGCTCTCCCAAGAATATCTTTACAGTATATTTAAATGGATGGCTTATGAGTAAAAATCCTTTTCCTACACTTTTTTTTTTTTTCTCACAGCCATTGTGTTCCTCGTCAGCTCATTCATAGTTCATAGCTTCTCTAATTTCTCTAATTGAGTCTCTCTGGATGACACCCATTAGGGGATACTGTGGATTCCAGCAGTGCGATTCAACCTGTGCCATAAGGAGTTCTTTGTTGCCATGGTTATATTTCACTGAGAATCATTGGCTCTGAAATCACGTAAAATACATTTATTTTAGGTAAATAATGGGGACTTATGCTAAAAATAATAATGCTAAAATGGTCACAGTGTCCTTTTAAAATGCTGAAATTTGCAATACATTTGTGCATGGTGTATATAAGAGAATCATCCATATGACTTTGTTAAGTGGAACTCAAAAGGAGAATTTCACAGTAAATGGGGGCTAAAGCTCTCAAGCTTAAAAAAGGATGAAAAAGCACAAAAAAAAAGTATTATAAAAGTTATCCATACAACTGATGTGCAAGCTCTGGATGAGAAACTGAAATTTGAGTTCATTCTTCAGAATTTCTCCTTTTTTTGATCCACGGAAGAAGGGAATTAATACTGGCTTTGTACTACATACAGTGGTGGTCAGAATTATTGGCACCCCTGGTAAATATGATCAAATATGGCTGTAAAAAATAAATCTGCATTGTTTATCCTTTTGATTTTTTTTTTATTCCAAAAATTCACAAAAATCTAAACTTTCATTGAAGTAAAAGAATTGAAAGTGGGGGGTAAATCACATTATGAAATAAATGCTTTCCTCCAAAACACGTTGGCCACAATTATTGGCACCCTTTTGTTAAATACTTTTTGCAACCTCCTTTTGCCAAGATAACAGCTCTGAGTCTTCTTCTATAACGCCTGATGAGTTTGTAGAACACCTGACAAGAGATCAGAGACCATTCCTCCATATAGAATCTCTCCAGATCCTTCAGATTCCCAGCTCTTCTCTTCAGTTCACCCCACTCATTTTCTATAGGGTTCAGGTCAGGGGACTGGGATGGTCATGGCAGAAGCTTCATTTTGTGTTCAGTGACACATTTGTGTGTTGATTTTGATGTTTATTTTGGATCGTTGTCCTGATGGAAGATCCAACCACGGCCCATTATAAGATTTCTAGCAGAGGCCGTCAGGTTTTGATTTTTTTTATCTGTTGGTATTTGCTAGAATCCATTATACCATGTATCTGAACAAGATGTCCAGGACCTCCAGCAAAAAAAATAGGCCCACAACATTAAAGATCCAGCGGTATTTTTAACCGTGGGCATGGGGTACTTTTTATCCCTGTTTGCACCAAACCCATCTGGTGGATTTGCTGCCAAAAAGCTCTTTTTATAGCTTCATCTGATCATAGAACCAGGTCCCTTTTGAATTTTCAGTCGTGTCTGACAACTGAATATGCTGGAGTTTGTTTCTGGATGAGCAAGAAGGATTTTTCTTGAATCCCTCCCAAACAACATGAAGTGATGTAGGGGTTGTTTGATTTATTTTTATTTGTTTTCTTTTATTTTTTTAGGCTTTCTGACCCCGAGACTCAACTAATCTCTGCGATTCTCCAGCTGTGATCCTCGGAGAGTCTTTGGCCACTCAAACTCTCCTCCTCGCCGTGCATTAAGACAATATAGACACGTCCTCTTCCAGGCAGATTCGTAACATCTTTAGTTGATTGGAACTTCTTAATTATTGCCCTGATGGTGGAAATGGGAATTTTCATTTTTTTACAGCCATATTTGATCATATTTACCAGGGGTGCCAATAATTCTGACCACCACTGTAAGGGTGGGTAAATATTTTTTTCCCCTCTATTTGTTTAAGGCCTCTTTTCTGCAGCTTGTCAGTATGTTCACAGCAGGAATTGTTGTCAAACCTATAGACCCGCTTAAAGTTATTTACCTTCAGACTCCAGATGTCTTGTGCCTTAAGGAAGCATTCATATTCAAGAATGTCTTCCTGTTCTCAATCTCTGCTGCTCCGTCAGCACTGAAGTGTTTTTAAAGCCTAGTTACTGCCACCGGGGTTTTGGAAAATAATGCATTCACTAGATGCCATCTGTGGGTTTACGTTAGGCTGCTTGAGCTGCTATTTTTTTCCCCTTCTGAAATAAACAAACAATGTTGTGTAAATTTATGCACCCTTGCTGACATGTTATTAATCATTGTCGAGTGGAGCGGCTCTCCTCACTGATCGTTGCAGCCCTTACATTGCACAGTTGTCATGGAAGTTTATTGCTTATTAAATTTGTCATTTAAAAAAAAAAAACAAAACAAATGTTTTTCAGGACTCATCACTACGACTTCAAGGAAACTGGATAGAGAGCAACAAGCAGAGCACTTCCTAGAGGTACTGTATACATTACCCACTGTATACATAACCATGAATGAATTACTTCTTTAAAGGCATAGTTCACCCAAAAATGAAAATTACCCCATGATTTACTCACCCTCAAGCCATCCTAGGTGTATATGACATTCTTCTTTCAGACGAATACAGTCGGAGATATATTAAAAATGTCTTGGCTCTTCCAAGCATTATAATGGCAGTGAATGGCAGCCCAAAATTTGAAGCCCAAAAAAGTGTATCCATCCATTATAAAAGTGCTCCACACGGCTCCAGGGGGTTAATAAAGGCCTTCTGAAGCGAATCGATGGGTTTTTGTAAGAAGAATATCCATATTTGATACTACATAAAGTAAAATATCTAGCTTCCGGCAGACCGCCTTCCGTATTCAACTTACGAAAAAAGTGTAACTGGCACGACGATGACGTCGGACGTAGCATAAACATTTTGAACTGCGAGAGGCGCTACACTTTCCTCGTAAATCCACTGGAGCCATGTGGATTACTTTTATAATGGATGGATGCACTTTTTTTGGGCTTCAAATTTTGGGCTGCCATTCACTGCCATTATAACGCTTGGATTAGCCAGGACATTTTTTAATATATCTCTGATTGTATTCATCTGAAAGAAGAATGTCATATACACCTAGGATGGCTTGAGGGTGAGTAAATCATGGGGTATTTTTCATTTTTGGGTGAACTATCCCTTTAAAGAAGTAATTAATTCAAAAATAATAAATAAAATATTAATGCTGCATTCTATACAAACTTCAATTTGGGATATTCCTACTTGATATTGGCATTTTAATGTATCTTAAAACATAATTTATTCCTGTGATGGAAAAGCTGAATTTTCAGCATCATTACTCCAGTCTTCAGTGCTTTCATACACTCACACCTCTGCAAAATCAGAGAGTTCCAAGTTGGAGGTCTGACTTCAAATGACATTCTATTGCTTTTTTGTAAGTACAGTAGTATGTTACAACTTTCTGAGTTGAATGGAACACTGCATTACTCAGTCATTCCAGAATTCATGCTGTTATGTTTTTCTGTGGTAGTCAATGGGGGCTGAGATCTGCTTGGTTACAGACATTCTTCCAAATATCTTCCTTTGTGTTCAGCAGAACAAAGAAATGTATACAGGTTTGGAACAACTTGAGAATGAGTAAATGACAGAATTGTCATTTTGGGGTGACCTTTTTCTTTAAAATGAAGTATTGTATTTATTATCATATAGGATACACACACTGACTCATTTATTGATATATTTTAGGAACACGTTTTCTGTTGAACAAAATAGAGAGGTGCTACCAGTGACCTATTGAATTCATTGTAATATAAAGGGAAGCAGTTGTAGTATCGAGTGAGGGATGGCTTTGCACAAAAGGCAACAATGTTTCCATGTGATTTTTAATTTCTAATGTCTTATAATAAGGTGCAGTACAGCAAATGACTCGCCCACACCTGCATTATGAGTAACAGAAAGGATAAAGCCAGTGCATACTGACCAAGGACTCTTATTTAACACCAAAACACGTGCAGATGTGCAAATTTTCATACAGTCTGCTGAGCAGCCCTTAAATTACTGATCCGTCAATGAGGGCAGTACAGTAGCGCTGATCAATGGGCGAGGTGTGGCTCCCCGTGATCCCTGCTCTACATGGACAGAGAGGAATGAGGGCCATTGATTTCTGTTCACTAAATAATAATTCACTTTGCAGAAGGCTTCTTGTTTCAAAGTTCATATCTTCCATCTAGCGCCTCAAGGTGCCTGCTTTGAGAGAGCAGCCCAGGCATCAGCGTCTCCAGTGTGTCCGCGCTGACTGCGGACGGTCCCCATTAAAGATTTAGTCCATAGAGGCTTTCATGATCTGCTGTGAGTTTGCTGTGGTGTAATTTGCCCCTGGCCTCTTTTTGTGACCAGTCTCTGATCAAGCTTTGGGAATCTCCAGTGTAGCACCATGTAGAAGAGTGAGATCAGTTGGCTCATTGCGTTCTTTTCTGAAGAATGTGACTGAGTTGATCTATTTTTCTATTCGTTTATTTTAAAATAGATTTTGAGTAGAGCCAGTTTTTTATTTTGTGTATAGGCTTTTTAAAGCCTTTTTATGTCTTTTGACAACATATAGATGTAGAGTTGCTGTGAGGTTGCTAAGGTGTTTGAGTGGTTTTTGGCACATTGCTTTGGGGTTGCTAGGGTGTTCTAGGTAGTTGCTAAGTGGTCACTTACTGGCCCCAAGTTAAAAGAGCCCACACTCAAGTTCCTAGATATGGCTTGAGTCCCTCCTTCAATGTGAGTCTGGGAATTTTTTTTTCCCCGTTTTAATGTCTGTACATCAAAAATCGTTCATTTGTGTGCATGTTTTCATCTTTATAGTCCAAATGGTATGGGATAGAAATAAAAAAATACTCAAAATGTGTGATGTTATTGCAAAATATTTTGTAGTGCAAAGGTAATGAAAAATGAAATGTAAAGGTACTTGTGCAGATGCTGCACAAAGAATAACCAGGGAAAATGGGCATATATATATATATATATATATATATATATATATATATATATATATATATATATATATATATATATATATATATATATATATATATATATATATATATATATATATATATATATATAGGCTGCATTTATTTGATGAAAAATAACAGTAATATTGTGAAATATTATTACATTTTAAAATAACTGTTTTCCATTTTAATATATTTTAAAATGTAATTTACTCCTGTGATGCCAAATGAATTTTTAGCATCATTACTCCAGTCTTCAGTGTATGGGTGGCCAATATGGCCAAAATCTTATATTACGATGTGAGTAATTTTATTTCACGATAATTACTTTCTCGTGATATCAAGTTTTGCTTTAAATATGGTTATGATATTAATTTTTGATACCATTGAAATTTCATAATTCTTATCACCATTTTCAATAACATTTAAAAAACTAATACTAGCCTAAAAAAGCTTACTGAGGACAAGTAAACAGTGATAAATGAAATAGACCTACCTGAAAAACTTCAAGCACTAGAAATAAGAAATGCTACATAAAATGTATAAAGTAATCAAATGTATAAAAAAACAATGCATAGTCTTTACTGTGTAAATTAAATATACATTTATTCTTATTACAGTTACAAAAGTGATTCAGTCAAGAGCAGTGAGAGATTTTTCTGTTGTTTGATTAGCATTAATAATGACAGCAGGTAAATTTGGATGCTGTCACTTTAAGACCGACTGCACGGATCTATTATACTCGTGTGTTATCTTTATCAGCTGATTACATTCATTTAAGACATAAATTACTGTTTACATTTGCAAATACATGATCACTTTGACACATAGGTATGTGTATTTAACCGTTCAAGTCCAATTAGGCGGCAAAAAGTACAAAGTGAGTTCGTGAGTATTGGCTTCATGTCGCGTGTCTCTCCTTGACCTTAATATTAGCCTGAAGTTAAAACTTTATCTCCACAAACTATGCATTTTCATCATAATTGTACTTATATGTGTTTATCTAGGTTACAGTTATGGATGGAGGAGGGATCTTCAGGCAGTCCACTGTCTGGGTGATAGTGCATGTTCAGGATGAGAATGACAATACGCCTGAATTCAAAGAGTCGGTGTACCGCATCATCCTTCCGGAGCGGGACCGCAACAAACGCGGTGACCCCGTCTACAGAGTCTTCGCCTACGATCGAGACGAAGGGTCCAATGCAGATCTCACATACAGCATTGTGGATGGAAATGATGATGGCAAGTTCGTTATTGACGCTAAGACAGCCATGGTGTCTTCCAGGAAGATGGTCACGGCTGGTGGCTATGATATTCTCACGGTAAAGTACCAGACAGACGGGTATTTCAGTACATATTAAAGTACATATCATATTTTTTTATATGCAGCTTTAGCAGCATAAAGTTTTCAGCCTTTTCTACTTCATATTTTCTATGTCCTCCTCAGATAAAAGCCATTGACAATGGGACCCCTCAGAAGTGGTCGACCACCCGTTTGCATGTTGAATGGATTCGGAAGCCCGTGCCTTCGCCACTAGCCTTGCGATTTACCGTAGCCGTTTACAACTTCACAGTGGCGGAAAACGCCAAAGTGTATGAGTCAGTTGGAGTGGTCTCAGTTTGGCAGACAGCTACTCCTTTATGGTTTGACATCATTGGTGAGCATCAATAATGCTGCAGTTCCAGTCATAAATTAAGTCAGGTTGCAAACTTTAATGTCCGTAATATTACTGATGTTACTGTCTGCTTAGGATGAATCGCTTGTGTTGTAGCATTCCTCAGTTGCTTTAGATAAAACCGTGCGGATAAATGTAAATGTAATTTAAAGGAGTAGAGATCTGTGGTAAGCTATGCTGACAATGATTTACTCCATTTGCTTGTTGCTTACAGCTCTTCTACATATTTATCATTTGCACCTATATATTCTGCTCATAGTTGGACAACAGAAGATGCATGGATGGTGAAGTTAGTCAACTAAAATATGCAAAGAGGGTCATCTTGATTAAACCCTCTCAGTATTTGGGATTTTGCTGAGCATTGCAGATGTTGTACCACGTGGGGGCATTGCTTGTGTTATTTAGTTGGAAAGCTCCCAAATGAATAAGCGTTTAAAAAGTTGTTTTTGAATTTTAGCTTAAAGGAATAGTTCACCCAAAAATGAAAATTCTGTCATTAATTATTCACCCTCATGTCGTTCCAAACCCGTAAGACCTTCGTTCGTCTTCAGAACATGAATTAAGATATTTTTGATGAAATCCGAGAGCTTTCTGAACCAGCCTTAGGCAGCAATGCCATTGCATCTTTCAAGGCCCAAAAAGTTAGTAAAGACATCATTAAAATAGTCCATGTGACTACAATGGTTTAACCTTAATGTTATGAAGCGACGAGAATACTTTTTGTGTGCAAAAACCCCCCAAAATAACGACTTTATTCAACAATCTCTTCTCTTCAACGTCATTCTCATACGCTATTCATGTAGTGAAAACAGTACAGCATTTCCAGGTTCTTCGCAGAACGCCGCCTCATTATTGGCCATCTCCTGAGTCTACATGCGTCGTTGTGCTCACGTGAACAGCGTCAGCCAATGGCGTTCTGACATAGAACCTGGAAGCTCTGCACTGTGTTTACTACGTCAATAGCGTAGAAGACACACAGACGAGAAGAAATTGTTGAATAAAGTTGTTATTTTTTGGGTGCACAAAATGTATTCTCGTCGCTTCATAACATTAAGGTTGAACGACTTTCTGGGCCTTGAAAGTTGCTGCCTATGGGTGGTTCAGAAACTTCTCGGATTTCATCAAAAATATCTTAATTTGTGTTCCGAAGATGAACGAAGGTCTTACGGGTTTGGAACGACATGAGGGTGAGTAATTCATCACAGAATTTTCATTTTTGGGTGAACTAACCCTTTAATATGAGCTCTTGACATCCATGTCAATTTTCTGTTTTCTTTTTCTTTCCATTCATCTGGATCTGTCTCTGAGAAGGTGGAAGGACGTCACGGGAGATGTTTTATATCCCACAGAGCTCCTGTGGTGGAAACTGTTCATCTGACAGTGGTAGGCTAACTGTCAGTATTTTGTAGTTATTTTCCTGAGCGTGAAGGTTTGGCTAGTTTATCTGATACTTTTAGATACTCGCTTTAAAAACTCCATTTGCCGCAGGACAAACGTGAAGCGCTCAATCCTGTAAACACTTTGAGTGCTGAGATACCTTCCAGACTTTGGGTCTTCTGATCTCATTTAAGTGCAGTGGAAATTGAGTGGAATTGGAACAGATGCATGCAATGAATACTAAAGATGCTCAGAAAGTTTGCCCTTATCCGTCAGAATGGACCTGAATTAATGATTTGAGAATCTGCCGGGAAGAGGTTTGTACCTGACACAGATGTTTGTGGGAGTCGAAGATAAGAGACCCGAGGCTGATGGGAATGATCCCAACATAAAGCGGTTGATGTTTCGAATGCTGTGAAACTTTGATGAATCGCTGTGAAACATAAAAAATGTATTTCTCACAGCAGAGTAAAACTGCATGACTGTTTGATTGGTAGAGTGTTCACCTTGATCCTTTTCTGCTGAACCTTTACCACTTCGTTGAATAAATAAATGCATTGAATGCATTTTCTATCACTTTTAATTTTTCAGGTCATGCTAACTGATTTCTTGGTATAACAGGAAACTATGATGGTCCATTTGATATTCAGAGAAGAATGGGGACCATAGTAATAGCCAGACCTCTAGATGCAGAGACACAATCGCTATACAACATGACAGTACAGGTGACAGATGGGACAAACACCGCCACTACACAGGTATATTTTTATTGTATGAACATCCTGGGAACTTTTTCTTACAGAATCAAGACTGCTAACTTTGCAAGAAACTAGCAAAAATAGTATTTCTGGCAGCTGTGGTTGAAATAACCAAGAGAGAAACATCTCTAAGGTGTTATGCAGTGTGCCAGCTTTTATCTAATTTTATCAATGTAAGTTTGCTGTGTGAAGGAGATATCTATATAATCTTCACTGAATATGTCTTCAGATATGCCAGGAGCTGCTGAGTATTCCAGTGTCCCAGAAACCCACATCGTATTGTCACTCTAGCATGTGCATTTTCTATTTATTATTTAAGCTTTGACATCAGTGCATATTGCAACAGTGTAGATTACTTGTAGGTATCGGTTTAAATGAGATGAATTTCTGTGTGAAATCTAACAATGACTTGATGTCTCCTGTATCTACAGGTTTACATAAAGGTTTTGGACGGCAATGACAACACTCCCATTTTCTCTGAGGGTACATATGAGGTCTTGGTGTCTGAGGATACGCCAGCCGACACTGAGGTCTTGCGAGTCCGGGCCAGGGACAAGGACGAACGGGCAAAGTTGAGCTACTCCATCCATGGCAGCGTTGATCCGGCAAGCATGCGGATGTTTAGGATCAATCCTGGTACTGGTGTCATGTACACAGCAGATCGACTGGACTATGAGGTCCGCACTCAACACATCCTTACTATTATGGTAAGAAACAAGATTTGTATTATGCTACCGTACTGAGGTTGCAATATATTGGTAGATTAGTTAATAAGTAATTTCAAAGCTGAAACTGACCATTTCACATGTGACATACAGTGGGGTCCAGATATGATATAATATAATATAATATAAAATTACCATTAATTTTGATATATAAATATAATTTTTTTTTATTGTTCAAAATTAAACATTCTATTTGTTTCCTGGTTTTAATTACATTTTTAATCAGTGTGGACTCTTGAACCCCACTGTATCTGATCTTTACAGTATATAGTATTTTAGATAATCATAAATATAGCTCAGCATACTAGATTTTATATTTGGACATTTTGCATTTTTAACTATTACTTTCTGTCTGCTGTCTTTTTTTTTTTTTTACTTCTTTTTTCTCTTTTGCTTGTTTCCTCACAAATCTTTCCATGCAAAAACTATTAGTTTTTCTCTTCAGGTCTGTCGCCCTGTCTCTCCTCCTTTTTTTTTTCTTTTTAGGTGAAAGATCAAGAATTTCCCTATTACAGAGACCTGGCACGGATTATTGTGACTTTGGAAGATGCCAATGACCAGCCACCCTTTTTTACACGCACTATTTATGACAGTACAGTGTTTGAGTCGGCCCCACCAGGAATGTCAGCTTTGCAGGTGATCGCACTAGACAGAGACTCAGGGAGAAACGGGGAGATAGTTTACTCAATTGATGCAGGTAAACACTGTGTTCTATGCTCTTGAATTTATTACACTCCCTGATAACATTTCCATTGTTCAGCTGTTTTGAGTAAAACTGATTGTCTATGTCGCTGAGTGTGATTCATTAGCTCATTCTTTTAACATGTCATGCGTCTTAAGATTTATCTTTGATATATTCTTTACCTGAAATGCCACTTTTCATGATGAACTGACAAGTGTGTGTCATTTTTTTTCTCAGGCAACACTGGTGGCTTATTTGGAATAGATCCACTATCTGGCGTCATTTCAGTAGCCAGAGAGCTGGACCTTACAAATGTGGGTTTTTATACCCTTACTGTGAGAGCCACTGATGGAGGTACACCGGCATTAAGTAGCACCACTACTGCTAGGATTTCCATCTCTCTGTCTGATTTCTCCATTCCAAAGTTTGCCCAACAAGAATACCAAGCTGAGGTTACGGAGAATGTTGCTGTCGGGACTTTTGTCATAATGGTCTGTGCAATTAGTCGATCCACCCTAATTTATGACATTAAAAAAGGGAATGATGAAAGGAGGTTTAAAATAAATCGTTACACAGGTGTCATCACAACACAAAGGGATTTTGACTTTGAGATGACCTCCTCATATATGCT
The DNA here is from genome assembly GCA_039654105.1 of Coreius guichenoti. NCBI lineage: Eukaryota > Metazoa > Chordata > Actinopteri > Cypriniformes > Gobionidae > Coreius > Coreius guichenoti. The sequence goes on from CM077190.1 coordinate 7,520,734, forward strand.
GGCCATTCAGGCTGTCAACATGGCTGGGATTGCCTCCAGTGTCACTGTCTGCATCCAGGTTGTTGATGAAAATGATAATCCTCCAGTTTTCCAGGAGCTTACATATAAAGGGACCATCAGTGAGGCAGCCCCTGTCAATAGTGTGGTGATGAGTGAGGATGGAAAGCCCTTAGTAATTGAAGCCACAGATGCTGACAAGAATCGCAATGCCCTCCTGGTCTTCCAGATTGTGGAGGACACAGCTAAATTGTTCTTTACTGTGGACTCGGGAACCGGCTCAGTCAGAACTATAGCCCAACTGGACTATGAAACATTCAGTGCTTTTTATTTTTCTGTTAATGTGAGGGACAGTGGCAGGCCTCAGCTAACAGCTGAGAAGCCAGCCCAGGTCCTAATCAGGATTGTGAACATCAATGACTCTCCCCCTCAGTTCTCACAAGAAGCTTATGACACTGTGTTGCTTCTTCCAACATATGTTGGGGTTGAGGTTCTGAGAGTAGAAGCCACTGATCCAGACATGACCACTGATCTGATGTATTCTTTGGCTGATAGCAACTTAGAGCACTTCGAAATGAATCCATCATCGGGTGTCCTCACAGTCAAAAACAATAAACTCTCCAAAGACCGCTATCGTTTCAATGTCAAAGTGTCAGATGGGCGGTACTTTTGCACAGCACTTGTGACGGTGTTGGTCAGGGAGGCTATGGACAGTGGCCTCCTTTTCAGTCAAACCTCATACTCTTCCTCTGTACTGGAGAACAGTGTGAACATTACCACAGTGAGCATTGTAAATGCTGTAGGAAACCGCTTAAATGAACCACTAAAGTACACTCTTTTGAATGCAGGGACACTCTTTACAATTCGTCCCACATCAGGGGTTATTCAAACTACAGGAGTCCTTTTCGATCGAGAACAACAGGAACTATATGAGCTGGTGGTAGAGGTGAGTAGAGAATACGACCAGCTGCGAGTTGCTAGAGTAACCGTCAGAGTAGAAGTTGAGGATGTTAACGACAATGCCCCTGAGTTTTTAGGCCTTCCATATTATGCTGCTGTGCAGGTTGATGCAGAACCTGGCTCATCTATCTTCCAGGTGTCTGCGACAGATCTGGACAAAGGGATAAATGGAGCTGTGTATTACGAGCTTAAGGAGGACCATCCACATTTTGAGGTGAACAAGCTCACTGGGGAACTTACTCTTAAAAAGGCCTTTGATGCAGACTTGTCCAATGTTGAATATCCACTTGTCGTCCTTGCACGTGATGGAGGCTACCCCTCCTTGTTCACTGTTGTTGAGCTTCCAGTTACAGTTGTGAACAAGGCCATGCCTGTGTTTGACAAGTCTTTTTATGGCATATCAGTAAGAGAGGACATTGCAGTGTTCACTCCCGTTTTATGCATAAATGCCACCAGTCCAGAGGGCCAAAACATTATATATACTATTGTGGAAGGGGATCCCTCCTTTCAATTTGACATTGGCTTCAACAGTGGTGCGATTAATGTCATATATCCATTAGACTATGAGACCACACCCTACTACAGGCTAACCGTCAGGTCTACGGACACTCTCACTGGAGCCAGATCCGAAGTAGATGTGGACATAATCGTGGTGGATGTAAATGACAATGCCCCTGCATTTCGCAATGCCTCATACACCACTACTTTGTCAGAAAACTCAATGATCGGGTCTAACGTGATACAGCTCTTGGCAACAGACAAGGACTCTGACAAAAACAATGTGATTAGCTATCAGATCCTCTCTGATGGATTTAACAGCACAGACTACTTCCAAATTGACAGCACTAGTGGACTCGTGTTAACAGGCCGTCTTCTGGACTACGAACTTACACCAAGTTTCAGCTTTATCGTTAGGGCAACAGACAACGGTTCCCCGTCCCAGAGCAGTGAGGTTACTGTCACCGTCTTGGTGAGTGACGTGAATGACAACCCACCGTCCTTCAGCCAACCACTTTACGAAGCTTTTGTGAGCGAACTAGCTCCCAGAGGGCACATTGTGACATGTGTCCAGGCTTCTGATGCAGACAGCTCAGATGCTGAGAGTTTGAGGTACAGCATACTCTCTGGAGATGAGAAAATGAACTTCATAATAGACTCCCAGACAGGTGTCATTTCCTTGTCCAGCCAGCGCAGACAGGGGATGCGGACAGCGTACAACCTCAATGTGTCTGTATCGGATGGGGTGTTCACCAACACTGCACAGGTGAACATTCGAGTCGTGGGGGCTAACCTTTACAGCCCTGTCTTTAGTCAAAGGTTCTACTTGGCGGAGGTGCGCGAGAATGCCCCTGCAGGTACCAGAGTCATTCAGGTGCGTGCCACAGATGAGGACTCAGGGATTTTTGGTCAGATCATGTTTTCTTTTATCAATGACCTTGGAAAGACTCAGTTTTACATTGGAGCCGATGGCCTAATAACGACAGCTCAGAAACTGGACAGAGAGAACCCAGTGAACCGAGACATTGTGCTAACTGTGATGGCACTTGATGGTGGGGGAAGAGCATCCTTCTGCACCGTTAGGGTAATTCTTGCTGACGAGAATGATAATGCTCCACGTTTTAGGGCTATGGAGTATAGAGTTAGCATAAAGGCTAACATCCCAATGGGATCGCTGGTGACTCAGATCCAGGCTCAGGACCCAGATGCTGGCGACAATGGCAGAGTTAGCTACTCGCTGTACAGTGAGGCGAGGCTTCCTCTAGTAGATGTGCTGGAGATTGAGCCTGACAGTGGCTGGATGGTCACAAAGGGAAGCATGGCACATCTCAGAGGAACGGTCCTCTCCTTTTTTGTGAAAGCTACTGATGGCGGGGTCCCAGCCAAACATTCCCTTGTGTCTGCATTTATTCATGTCTTACCACCGGATGCAAATGTGCCCTCCTTCACCCAGCCCCAGTACTCTTACACGGTCCCAGAGGACACACCTGTTGGAACAGTCTTGGGATCAGTGTACTTAAGTCCCGGTCAGACTGCCTCATTTTCTATGGTAAATGGAGAGACTGGGGAGAGTAACCAGGGTGGGACATTTTTGGTTGAGAGAGAAACCGGACTTCTAAGGCTTGTTAACCCCCTTGACTATGAACTCATCAACATTTACCGTTTCAAAGTCGCTGCCACGATGAGGCAGGCGCTGGTTGAATCTATGTCTGTAGTAGATGTAGAAGTGAAGGTGCTGGATGTGAATGACAACAAACCATTTTTCGAAACAAGTTCTTATGTGGCCATGGTTATGGAGGGCATGCCTAGGGGTACACGGATTATCCAGGTACGAGCACTTGACCCTGATTGGGGCTCTAACGGACAGGTTAATTATAGCCTTGGCCCGACCCTAAACGAAGAACAGGACAAAGCGAGTGGATCTAAATCTGTCTCCAGTGCTATGTTTGTTATTGACAGCAAGACAGGTTGGATTACCACTCTCGGTGACCTGGACCATGAGATGTGCCCATCTTACACCTTCAACGTGGTGGCGTCTGATCTAGGTGAAGGTGTCTCACTATCCTCCACAGCTGTAGTGACTGTTGCAATAGCAGACATAAATGACAACCCCCCTACCTTCGAGAGGGAGTACTACAGAGGTGCTGTGCGAGAGAGTGACCCGCTGGGGGAGGTGGTTTCAGTGCTGAGCACTCGTGACGGGGACAGCTCTGATCAGAATCGGCTTGTCAGCTTCTATATCACAGGTGCGTATTAAAGTAGGCCACTGGAGGATGATTTATGGCTCTCGGAGGCTCTCTGGGAAAGATAATCACATTGAAAGGGTTTAATTTAATGAACTAAGTGTGCAAAAGCTATATGAGTAAAGAGCCATCTGCTTTATGTGTCACATTACTTTGTTTAAAGACCATCTGGGGATGTGAACAGATTGTTAGAATTAAGCTCAGCTTATTGTTTCCAATAACTTGGGATACTTTATATACCCTCTCCAAAAGTGTCCCTAAGTGTTTTGGTTCACTTAGCATGCTCTTAGAGTTATTTTGATAGGTGTTAGCACACATTTTAATTTGATGCATTCAGTACAATTTATGAAATATTATATGTTTTGTTTTATTTCAAATAAAGAACAATAATACCTTACAGCAAATAAACATTTCAATGTGTTTATGGAAATGAAAAAGACAGAGTTTGGTTTCTGTGCAGGCCATCACAGTTTTACAAAACCTCCTTGATCATTTATCTAAATTCTGTGGCCATCTTTTTGACTCAGGAGGAAACCCCAAGGGGGTGTTTGGTCTGGCTCCTGTTCAGGGGGAGTGGAAGGTCTTCGTGAAACGGCCTTTGGACAGAGAGGAGCAGGATCGATACCTGCTCAATATCACAGCCAGTGACGGCCTGTTTGTAACCCGCATAGGCGTAGAGGTCACTGTCATGGATGCCAATGACAACAGCCCTATCTGCAATCAGGTCTGAGCAATTGATTTAGGCTGGCATTTGTCATCTCACACAGCCCAAGTTAACAACTACCATGTTTAATGCCTGCATACTGATATAAATGAAGTCTTGTTACACAAATGTATTTTGTATTGAGAATTCAATACACAGTTTTAATAATTTTTTCATCATTATTTTTTAGGCTCAATATGAGGCCTCATTTCCAGAAGATGTGGCTATTAATACTGCTGTTCTGACAATTGGAGCAACAGACTTGGACACTGGTGTCAATGCAGAAATTCAGTTCTCTCTGTTTGGCATTGGAGTTGAAGATTTTTACATGGATGCAAATACTGGTATTTCTGTACAAACTTCTTTCACAGTTGCTTTTATACTTTTGACACTTTTAAATGTTCTGTATCTTAAGGCTAGAATACACTACACGATATTTGCCCTGATTTGCATTGGAGGAGTCAACACCAGTTGCATAAAGCCAGAGCATGTCTGCAGATTTTGGGCAGTCGGAGTTGACAGGTTTCACAAAAAATCTTGATATCAAACATGTTTGCCATTTTGAGCCGATTTTAGAACACAATTGTTTTCATTTGTCATGCAATGAGGCACATGTTTCTGCATGACTGTGTTCGTCCTGTTTATTTTCTGTAACAGATTTTTTTTTTTTTAAGGTGTTCAAATGCCCTTAATACAATTTTGCCTGCTATCCCAGATTGACTGAGAAGTTTAAAGCATCTTTAGATTGACTGCATTGATTTAGCAATTACTTAATTGACGTCACTAGGCTGAATTGAATGAAACATTTATGACACAAAAATATTTAGCACCATCATCCATCATTTAATGTATCTTTTATTCATCTTGCTGAAGTTTTTACATAATGCAGCTCTGGCCCATGGTTCTGAAATCCATCCTGTGAGGCTTGGCACTTTTCTTATTTCTCTCTGTTTTTGTGCCAGGTGAACTGAAGACGGCCTCTCTGTTGGACCGTGAGAGAACTGCAGGTTATAAGTTGATAGCGCAGGCTACAGACGGAGGAGGGCTGTTTTGTCGCTCTGAAATTTCTCTGACCATTCTGGATGTTAATGATAATGCACCATCATTTGCCTTCACACGGTTCATGGCGAGTGTATATGAGAGCGCGGCGCCCAAGGCCTTGCTCACACGCCTTCAGGCTAATGATCCAGATGAAGGTGTGTATTTCACACGTGTAACATTTAGGTTAAACTTTATATGAATGTATAAGGGGTCCTGTGACTGATCACCATCTCTTTTTTTCCTAACCATTTTAACCCCTTTTGCCTTCACCACTTAATTTTAAACAGTCCTGCGATGTGATTGTGAAAACTAAAAACATAAGCTCATAAAACAATATAATAGCAAAATACTGTTTAAAATTGTTTTAGATGAGGTACAGCATATCACATTGCAAGCCTGCATTTAGCAAATGATCCTTTTTTGGATCATAAAACATTAATCTCTACAGGGAAACATTATCATTGCATGTTATATGTTGTTTTATTTTTGTGTTTTTTTTCTCAGTAAAGTTATAGTCAAAAATATGCCTTCTCCCAGGTCTGAACAGGAAGATTGTATACACACTTGTTGACTCTGCTGATGGCATGTTCTCCACTGACCCATCCTCTGGTGTGGTGATCCTGGAAAAGTCTCTGGACAGAGAGGTGCAAGACTCGTATCAGATAAGGATCAAGGCTACTGACCGAGCAGGGGCCGATGGCTCACTTTGCACCGAGGTGGACCTCACCATCGTGGTTCTGGACGTGAACGACAACCCACCTGTGTTTCAAAAGCAAGATTACGCGGTCACAGTGCCTGAAGATGTTACTGTTGGAACAGAAGTGCTGCGCGTCTTTGCCACTAGTGGTGATATTGGAGTGAATGCAGAAATCTACTATAGATTCTTGTCTGGAAATGAGCTGGGAAAGTTTTCCATTGATGATTTAACAGGCAAGGCGGGGAGAGTTATATATTTCTGGTTTGAAATTGTTTTCCAGTTTTTAGTTAGCATTCTTCCAAGAGCTCACTCGTCAGTAACACAGACAAAGGCTAATTGTCAGGTCATTTATATTTCCTTTCTTCACGAGTCATTGAAATAAATGCAAGAAAGTCTATTGGCTCTAGACCGGACGTTATGATTTGACAAATTGTGTCTGTTAAAACAGCACAATATAAGTGCAGCGATTGGGAAAATTAGTTATGAATGCTCCACAAAACTCTAATAATCGTGCTTAACATGCAGAAAACATGGGAACAGTTACTGAGAGCCCTCTTTGTCTCTTAAAAGGATGTAGGCAGTCAGTGGAAACCCTGAAATATAGTTACATTTTTATAGTTATATCACTTCCCATGCATTCATTTTGACAAAACAATAATGCGCTTTTAGTTTAAACCTGTTTTTTAAAAGAATTAAGCTCTTAAAGGCTATTGTGTGTGAGCTAAATGTTCTGGCTTTTCATGCATCCGAAGGAGCCTTTGTATTGCAAGTTTATGTAGGCCTAACTGTGACGTCTCATATTCATATAAATTAATTGGCTTTGCTCTGACTCCTATCTCGGATGATTCCAGGCATTATTTCTGTGGTGGACGATCTTGACTATGAGCTCTGCAAGGACTTTTACCTAAATGTTGAGGCCTTTGATGGTGGATCGCCTCCCTTGAGAGCCACGACCATAGTGACCATAGAGCTACTGGACGTCAATGACAACTCGCCTTCATTCAGCGAGGACATCTACAATGTTCTTATCAGCGAGGACGTAGCCATCGGAGAGACCGTCACGAGGGTAAAGTTCTCTCATTAGCCGAGCCACTTCATTGGCATTTAATTAGCCGCAGACATAATTTCAATTTCACAGCTAGCATATAATTAAGCTTATTGCTCGCATAAATCCCCTTAATGAATTACATTAGTTATTCATTTGTACTGTGTACTTGAGCTGTAATATAATTTACCGTAAGAGGGTGTAATTTGCTTCATGATCCGTATAAATTCAGGGAGTTTTGGCCCTTTTTGCTCTGGAATATGCTAGAATATATGGGCTTATTATCTGTTTGTTATTTGCAGCTGTTCGCAGAGGACCTGGACAGTCAGATCAATGGGCGAATAACTTATTCCATTCTGAAAGGGGACCGTGACAACCAGTTTTGGATCGACCCTGTCACTGGGCTTCTGAAAGTTAACAAGGCACTGGACAGAGAGACGGTTAGTCCTTGGAATGAGCTCAGTTACTTTGACTAATGAATCTTGACATCTCTTCGAGACGCTCTCCTGAGACGTTGCATATGATTTCGGCCAATTATGTTTAAATCAGCCAGTCATTAATTAGTCAATGTAGGAATGAAATTGAGGCTTTTGAGAGACTGTGGGTGATCGGACAGTCCTGTTCTTTTAAAAAAGACATTTATTGAGAGTTGAGTCATTCTGAACTGTTTTTGCCTGACATTTATCATCCTGTCTCACTTGCTTAAGGTCTCAAGCTTCTCATTGTCTGTGCAAGCGTTTGACAGCGGGTCACCTGCCAAGTCAACCACTGTGAATGTCAATATCGAGATTGCCGATGTGAACGACAACCCGCCGATCTTCTCTCCCGCTAATGCTTCAGCTGTGATTCAGGTGTGAGCCACATTTTTATTTCTGTAATAACCCTTTTATTTGCAGCAATAGACATTGTCACATACCTACATTATATGTGACGTGACTGTTGCTAAGGCAAGTGCTATTATTACTGTTGCTTAGGGATTTCAGCAAACCCTGAACTAGGACTGGATGATTTATTGAATATTCACAATATATTTACAATGCTTCTAATGTAGTTTTTTTTACCATTTAAGAATGTGTCATTAGATTAGTTTTGTGATGTTACAACATGAATGCTAGGACGGAAATGTTTTAAACTTTAGTAGCAAAAACGTTTTTTAGAATTTGTAAGTTTACAAATTCAGTTGTGAATCAGTTGAAACTGTCTGTTTCAATGAATTGATTCAGAAGTTGAAATGTTCCTTGTGTGAAATTTTAAATGCATTTAAATGTCTCAAAAGTTTGGGGTTGGTAAGATATATTAATGCTTTTGAAAGAAGGGTCATATTCTCACCAAGGCTGGATTTATTTTATCAGTACCGCCTTCCGTATTCAACTTACAAAGAAAGTGTAATACCTCTCGCAGTTCAAAACGCTTACGCTACGTCTGACGTCATCGACGCGCCAGTTGCGCTTTTTCCGTAAGTTGAATACGGAAGGCGGTCTGCCGGAAGCTAGATATTTTACTTTATAAAGTTTTAAATATGGATATTTTTCTTACACAAACCCATCGATTCGCTTCAGAAGGCCTTTATTAACCCCCCGGAGCCGTTTGGATTACTTTTATAATGGGTGGATGCACTTTTTTTGAGCTGCCATTTACTGACATTATAATGATTGGAAGAGCCAGGACATTTTTTAATAAAACTTCGATTGTATTTGTCTGAAAGAAGAATGTCATATACAGTGGGGAGAACAAGTATTTGATAAACTGCCGATTTTGCAGGTTTGCCCACTTACAAAGCATGTAGAAGTCTGTAATTTTTATCATAGGTACTCTTCAACTGTGAGTGACGGAATCTAAAACAAAAATCCAGAAAATCACATTGTATGATTCTTAAGTAATTAATTTGCATTTTATTGCATGACATAAGTATTTGATACATCAGAAAAGCAGAACTTAATATTTGGTACAGAAACCTTTGTTTGCAATTAAAGAGATCATACGTTTCCTGTAGTTCTTGAACAGGTTTGCACACACTGCAGCAGGGATTTTGGCCCACTCCTCCAGATCCTTCAGGTTGCAGGGCTGTCGCTGGGCAATACGGACTTTCAGCTCCCTCCAAAGATTTTCTATTAGGTTCAGGTCTGGAGACTGGCTAGGCCACTCCAGGACCTTGAGATGCTTTTTACGGAGCCACTCCTTAGTTGCCCTGGCTGTGTGTTTCGGGTCGTTGTCATGCTGGAAGACCCAGCCACGACCCATCTTCAATGCTCTTACTGAGGGAAGGAGGTTGTTGGCCAAGATCCCGCGATACATGGCCCCATCCATCCTCCCCTCAATACGGTGTAGTCGTCCTGTCCCCTTTGCAGAAAAGCATCCCCAAAGAATGATGTTTCCACCTCCATGCTTCATGGTTGGGATGGTGTTCTTGGGGTTGTACTCATCCTTCTTCTTCCTCCAAACACGGCGAGTGGAGTTTAGACCAAAAAGCTCTATTTTTGTCTCATCAGACCACATGACCTTCTCCAATTCCTCCTCTGGATCATCCAGATGGTCACTGGCAAACTTCAGAAGGGCCTGGACATGCGCTGGCTTGTGCACGGGGACCTTGCGTGCGCTGCAGAATTTTAATCCATGACGGCGTAGTGTGTTACTAATGGTTTTCTTTAAGACTGTGGTCCCAGCTCTCTTCAGGTCATTGACCAGGTCCTGCCGTATAGTTCTGGGCTGATCCCTCACCTTCCTCATGATCATTGATGCCCCACGAGGTGAGATCTTGCATGGTGCCCCAGACCGAGGGAGACTGACCGTTATCTTGAACTTCTTCCATTTTCTAATAATTGCGCCAACAGTTGTTGCCTTCTCACCAAGCTGCTTGCCTATTGTCCTGTAGCCCATCCCAGCCGTGTGCAGGTCTACAATTTTATCCCTGATGTCCTTACACAGCTCTCTGGTCTTGGCCATTGTGGAGAGGTTGGAGTCTGTTTGATTGAGTGTGTGGACAGGTGTCTTTTATACAGGTAACGAGTTCAAACAGGTGCAATTAATACAGATAATGAGTGGAGAACAGGAGGGCTTCTTAAAGAAAAACTAACAGGTCTGTGAGAGCCGGGATTCTTACTGGTTTGTAGGTGATCAAATACTTATGTCATGCAATAAAATGCAAATTAATTATTTAAAAATCATACAATGTGATTTTCTGGATTTTTGTTTTAGATTCCGTCTCTCACAGTTGAAGTGTACCTATGATAAAAATTACAGACCTCTACATGCTTTGTAAGTGGCCAAACCTGGAAAAACGGCAGTGTATCAAATACTTGTTCTCCCCACTGTACACCTAGGATGGCTTCAGGCTGAGTAAATTATGGGATAATTTTTTATTTTTGGTCCCTTTAAGACTAAAAGTAGCTCCTAATCTGCTGATTTAGGAGAAACTCTTAAAAATAATGGGTGTGTCAGTCCTAATTTTAGGACTCTTAAATTTAGTATTTCACAATGCATTTTAGTGCTAAAACCAGCTCCTAAATCTGTGAAAAGTTAGGAGTAGTCAAGAGTACCCCTAAGTCACTAAGACCAAACCATAAACGATCCTAAAATGGCTGTTGCTGGCAATCCACCCAAAGACACTGTAAACCAGTGAGGCGATAGGCGATAGAGCCTTAGGTGCTGAGTCTTTCTTCATAAATGCAATAAATATTTTGATTTATAGATTTTAATCTGCGATGACAACATAACTGTTAATTTATGTACAGGCAAAATGCGTTGAATGATGGAGAATAAAATAAAAAATAAAACATCAAGTTCAAAATATCATCTGCGCTGATAGCCTTATGGGCAGCTCAGGTGACCCGAGTTCAGTTCTGACTCGTGGACCTAACCATCCAAACCCCCCCCCACACTTCAAATCCTGTCCACTCACTGTCCTATCATAATAAAAAGGCCAAAAACGGCCAAAATAAATCTTTGAAAATAAATAAATAAAAGAAAATAATGTCCGCTTACCTGTGGCAGTTGTTTTTACAAGTTCACACTTACAAATGATCGAATAGAGTAAAAGAGTAAAATAAACGTATTTGGTGTGCAGAAAACTGTCGTGGTAACTAGGTGAATCAGCTGTGTATATTTATGCCTCCTCTCAAGCTGATTAGATGTGCTCCTCTCGAACTTTGTTTATATAACATCATTTGTCGCTTGAAATTTTCCAATCTCTCAAGATGCAGACATGTAAGAGGCTGAAATTAGCTGAACATATGTTTGTTTAATTAGTGACAGCCTACATTTTAAAATCTTTATCTGAATATGGCAACATATCTCGTTCTACAATATTTATATTGTAGAACAAATATTTATAACAAAGTGGAAGCAATTGGGAACAACAGCAACTCAGCCTCAAAGTGGTAGGCCACGTAAAATCAGAGCGGGGTCAGCGCATGCTGAGGCGCGCAGTGTGCAGAAGTCGCAACTTTCTGTCAATAGCTACAGACCTCCAAACTTCGTGTGGCCTTCAGATTAGCTCAAGAACGGTGCATAGAGAGCTTCATGGAATGGGCCTTAAATCACCAAGTGCAATGCAAAGCGTCGGATGCAGTGGTGTAAAGCACGCCACCACTGGACTGGAGACGTGTTCTCTGGAGTGACGAATCACGCTTCTCTGTCTGGCAATCCGATGAACGAGTCTGGGTTTGGCGGTTGCCAGGAGAACGGTACTTAACTGACTGCATTGTGCCAAGTGTAAAGTTTAGTGGAGGGGGGATTATGGTGTGGGGTTGTTTTTCAGGGGTTGGGCTTGGCCCCTTAGTTTCAGTGAAAGGAATTCTTAATGCTTTATCAAGCATACCAAGACATTTTGGACAATGTCATGCTCCCAACTTTGTGAGAACAGTTTGGGGATGGCCCCTTCCTGTTCCAACATGACTGCGCACCAGTGCACAAACCAAGGTCCATAAAGACATGGATGAACGAGTTTGGTGTGGAGGAACTTGACTGGCCTGCAATTCCCATAAACACACTCCTAAACCTTGTGGAAAGCCTTCCCAGAAGAGTTGAAGCTGTTATAGCTGCAAAGGGTGGGCCAACTCCGTATTAAACCCTACAGATTAAGAATGGGATGTCATTAAAGTTCATGTGTATGTAAAGGCAGCCGTCCCAAAACTTTTGGCAATATAGTGTATATTGTTAAAAGGCAGAAAAAAATGAGATAAAGTATTCAATTTCTGCACATAACTCATCTTCCTATGGAAATGAATTGTACGGCTTGTTGAGGAGAGGTTTGTTATGTCTTATGATCTACCTGTCCAATGATTATGGGCCAGATTTACTAAACAGGGCAAATTAGCGTGAGAGCGCAATTCCATTAAAACGCAGATAGGAGTGGAAAGTTCTGCACGTGATCTACTGACGTATTTGGCAATACGTATTTGGCAAATTAATGAACACAGACGCAGCTGGATCATTTCCATAATGACCAGCACAGTCGTTTAAGACGCGCTTTTTTTGGGCGGTTAATAATGCCGCAAACACCAGTAAATTGACAAGTGCAATCCTTTGTAAATCACCTCGCATGATTCATTTAAATACTCTCCTCCCATAAATTTTGCGCCTGAAAGGGAAACTCCTACAAATGCATATGCAATAAGGTCAGCCGCAAAAATAACCCTGTTCACGCCTTTTCAGCGCTAATTTATCACTGCGTGTCTTTAGTAAATCCTAACAGTAGTTTTTTAACGCTAAAAGAGGGTTTGTGCTGGCGCAAGCTGTTAGTAAATCTGGCCCAAAGTGTCTAAGAAATTAGACTTACTAAAGGAACTACTGTACCTGAGCCATATCTATGGACTAGAATAGTAACTTTAGGGTCGGCGTTCTTGACTAGGTCAAGAAGGTAAACACCCTAGCAATTACCCAGGACAGCCTTGCAAACTCATACCAACACCTGGGCAACCACCCACAGCACACTAGCATTCAAGACTTTTGTATGTTCAAGCACCACTCACATTCTCTTTAGAAAATATAAAAAACCTTATAATTAGACCTTTTTTAAATTTCAAAATTAACATCTTATTTCTTTTTTTCTTTTATTTCATTCAAGTTAAACATGCCTGCAGGAACTACCATCCTCACACTGTCAGTTTCTGATAAGGACTCCTCTAAAAATGGCGCACCTTTTGAGTTTCGCATCGTCTCTGGAAATGAGGGCAACGCCTTCAGTTTGGACCAGAATGGAGAATTACGGACAAGCCGAGTATTTGGTCCAGATGCAACGCGGGAGTATGCGCTTGAGATACAGGTTAGTACAACTCCAGAAAACAGCTCAAAAAAGTGAAATGTCTGTTAAGTCGACATGAAACAGAAGTTGCAATGGTCTTTTCTTCCCTATTGTGATGTATATCCGAGTGAAACGGCTTCTCGAACATGAAAAAATGTAGGGTGGGACTTCGGAAATTAATTGGATGGTTGTGGTTTGCTATTGCTGTGATGTCATGTGAGTGACAGGTTGCCCCGCCCTCGAGCCAGTAAACACATCATCAGAGAAGAGAAGAGATGAGCTGCAAGAGGGAGGGGACGTTATTTTGATCAAAGATTATGAGGGCACAAGAATTTAAAAAAATGATGTGCAAAGATAAATAAATAATTTATAATAAGTACTTTATTATTCCATAAAAAAATAAGAATTGTCAGTTTTAATTTCATGGTGACTTTAAAAGTGAATTCAGAATTACTGAATTCACATGTGGGTGTTTCTTCAACTATGAGCATTTTTGACAAACTTAAACACGCTCTTCTGGAATGAAATGCCTGACTTTTCTAAGGCTAATTTCATAACTCATTTTATATATACTAAATAAAAAAATTACCAAATTATAATTTTATTAGGAATGACACACAATAACAATATTTTCTTCACAAGGGTCCATGTACCTTCTGGTAATTTGATTTGATGAAATGATAAATGGTTTGTTTTTTTTGTTTTTTTTGTTTAAGAAACTTAAGCTAGATTTTTCGTATTTTTTGTTCATGGGTAAAAAATGAGGTTATGCTTTTAATATTTGTTTCGCATGTGTGGGCGGCCCTTTTCAACTCGTCCTGTCTTCTGTATAGCCTACTGTCTGTCCCATCACGCAGAATAAGAGTTCATCTGATGCACTGTTCTGCAAATTAGTTACAATAATATTTCTTCATACTGTTTGTCTGTTGCATATATTTCTTGCCAATATACATCTCATTTAGAGCACAACAACACACTTCTTGGATTGTTTCCTGATAACAGCGGAAAGAACTTAAAATACTCTATACTTTTATTTGTATACACTCACAATAACAACAACACTGCTTTTGTAACATAAAGAAAACAAAGTGGATGCGCTTTCTGCCGTCTCTTTCTCCGTGAACGATGAATGGATGGAAAAAAAAGTTCCTAGACAATTTGAATGTAACCTTCATGTATCAGAAAGAGAAATCAACCTCTGGAACATAAAAGTGCCTGTAGTTGAAGAAACACTTTCTAAGGGATGGAATGCATTTCTTTAGTGTGAAGCTATAAAATTGTACAATGTGTTCTTGTTCTTGTCCTTGTCAACAAGGTGCGTGACTCTGGAAAGCCTCGTCTGTCCTCCACATCCTTTGTGTTTGTGCGTGTCATCGGAGACAGCCTCTTCAAACCTGTGGCCTTCCCACTGGAAATCAACATTGTCATGGCAGCAGATGTGTTTCCTGGCGGGATTATAGGAAAGGTCTATGCCACAGACCGAGACGAAAATGATGTTCTTTCTTTCAGTCAGAGAGCACAAACAAAGAGTCTTTTCAAAATCAACAGACAGGACGGGAAGATTGTGGCACTAAATGGCCTGGAGCCTGGAAGGTAAATTAAATGCAACCTTAATTTGAAACAACCTTAAAGGGATAGTTCACCCAAAAATGAAAATTCTGTCATTAATTACTCACCCTCATGTCGTTCCAAACCCGTAAGACCTTCGTTCATCTTCGGAACACAAATTAAGATATTTTTGATGAGAGCTTTCTGAACCACCCATAGGCAGCAACGTCATTGCAACTTTCAAGGCCCAGAAAGGTAGTAAAGACATCATTAAAATAGTCCATGTGACTACAGTGGTTCAACCTCAATGTTATGAAGCGACAAGAATACTTTTTGTGTGCAAAAAACCCCCCCAAAATAACGACTTTATTCAACAATTTCTTCTCGTCTGTGTCATTATTCTACGCGGTTAACGTAGCAAACACAGTGCAGAGCTTCCGAGTTCTACGTCAGAACGCCGGCTCACCATTGGCTGACGCTGTTCACTTGAGCACAACGACGCATGCATGTGATGCTGACGCAGGAGCTAGCCAATAATGAGCTGGCGTTCTGCACAGAACTCAGAAGCGCTGCATCAAAAATATCTTAATTTGTGCTCCGAAGATGATTGAAGGTCTTACGGGTTTAGAACGACATGAGGGTGAGTAATTAATGACAGAATTTTCATTTTTGGGTGAACTAACCCTTTAAGTCAAGTGTGTATTTATTCAGTAATGGGCACTTGTGGCCTGTTGACCTTGATATAAAAATGTACTCCCTTAAAACACACTTTTCATACTCTAGTTTTTTATATTTGTTTTATTTAAAGTTTAATTAGTATTCTAATGATGTCCTGCAAGAGACATCTAGCTAATGAAAATTCTAAAGCTTTATACCTAGCATTTATGAAGACAGTTAATTAATAATTAATATTTTTCATATTGCTAATTGTTAGTTCATGTTAGTTAATGCATTAACTAATGTTAAAAATTAAAGCATTAACAATAATTCTATTGAAAAGCTATTAGGGAAAAAAACGTTTCGTGCAAAATTGTTGAATGTGGTGGAAATGACAGCTGTGGCAAAGTTAATATTTGTGTAATTTGATATAGATCTTTTTCACAATAAAGTTTTTTTCACTCTTTTTTTTTTTTTTTAGAAACACGTTTTTTTTTCATAGTTGTTTTTTTAATCATTTTAATAATTTAAATTTTTAATAAATTAATAATTAATATTCTAGGACAAGCATAAAACAACCCAATCTAGACATAAAACATTTGAAAAATAGGCAAAATAAATGAAGCCATTGTAAAATGTTTCTCAGACTATTTGTGAACTTGTATATGACAAAATGAAATTTATTTTTAATAAAAAATAAACCCATTTAAAAGTTCCGGTAGTTAAAGAAACCCAGCAGATTCAGATATAAATTTAAGTTTTTATATTATTGGATAATCAATATATATTTCCACGTATAATTTTATGCTTGTGAAACTGCATATTTGCTTCATAATAATCAGTAACCAGCATTATTTTATTTTTTTATAGTTGTATTAATATTTTGAATTAGCTTTTATTTTTATATTTTTATTTTTCATGTTGATTTTAGTTAAATTTTTAGTAATTTCACTGTGTTTTTGCCATTTTATTTTTTAAATATTGCTATTTAGGTTTAATTTATTTTCATTTTAGTTTTTCTATATTTTTAGTTAATAATTTTAGTGCTTTAACTTAAACTTATTTCAGTTTATTGCCAATGCAACAATTTCATTTAGTTCAAGTTTTCCAACTAATATTTATATTCTATTTTATTTCAGCTTTATTTCAAGTAAAATAAATGTTTTTAATGGGTTAGTTCACCATGTTGTTCCAAACCTGTATGAGAAGATATTTTGAAGAATGTTGGTAATCAAACAGTTGACGGTAGCCACTGACTTCCATAGTATGAAAAAACGAAATACTGTGGCTACCGTCAACCGTGGTTACCAACATTTTTTAAAATATCATCGTTTGTGTTTAACAGAAAAAAGAAACACATACAGGTTTTGAACAACATGAAGGTAAATAAATGATGACACAATTTTCATTTCTGGGTGAACTATCCCTTTAATAGTGTCAGAGCCCATAGCCTCATGGGCAACACTTTGACATGTAGCCCAATTGCACTTCGGAAGACCCGCGTTCAAGTCCCAGCCCATGTTCCTTTTCCGGACCCCACCCCCCTCTCTCTCCTACTTTACTTCATGTTCTCTCTCAAAACTGTTCTGTATCTGATTAAAGCCAAAAATGGATAATAATAAAAGATAATAACTTTGTCTGTAACACAATGTTTTTCTCCCAGATACTCCCTAAACGCTACAGTCAGTGATGGGCGGTTTTCTGTGACAGTGGCCATTAGTGTCCAGGTGGAGCAAGCCACAGACGAGATGGTGCAGAATGCAGTGACTCTGCGTTTCCAAGACCTGTCCCCTGAGGATTTTGTGGGTGTTTACATGGAAGACCTGAAGAAGGTGCTTCGTAGCTCACTGGTTGCTGACGGGACGGGTGTTATTGACGGGCCAGACCCCCTCCACATCTTAGGAGTGCAGCCACTGAGTCGCTCCAGTCAGCTGGAGGTGCTTCTTGCCATGGAGACTCCAGATGGGGGTTTTGTGGGCCCTGGGGAACTGGCTCTCAAGCTGGAAGAGACAAAGGGTTTACTAAAGGGAGCGCTGCGGGTGGTCAACATCCTGGATCAGAGCTGCTCAGGGGAGCTTGAGTGCGAGGAGAGAGTCTGTGAGCTCACCCTCAGTCTCGACCCCATCGGCGTGGTCACCTACACCACCTCCAGAGTGAGCTTTGTGTCTCCACGCTTCAGCAGGAAAGAGATGTGCACATGCCCGGGTTAGAGCTCTGCTGCCATCTTAAATGATAAAACGGCTAAACTAATTCAAATATTTATTCTAGGATGCATTTCATAGTATGCATTATTTATCCTGGTTGATTAAATTCAAACAGTAGCCTGAGTCGCAAAATTCCCATTTGCTTGCTTTCTAACTTTTTTTGCCCACTGCAGGTGGAATATGTCCATCTTCTCTAGAGCTTTGTGATGGCCAAACGTGTCCGTCAGACATGCAGTGTGTGCGCAGCGGCCCCACAGCTCCCTCTCTCTGTCAGTGTCTGCCTGACACGCTGGACAAATGCGCAGGTTAGACTCAAATATGCTTTTCACACTGCTCCTTTTTAAACTCTGGCCTAACACCTTTAACCCTGGGTAAAAAGGGGGTTAGCAACACTTTTAACACGTAGAATGTAACGGTGACTTAGAGGCTGGTAAATATTAAAGTGTTTGTCATGTGGTTAGTTATGAGCATATGAAGGAAGCAGTTAAAATGTTTAATAGTGATGGCAAATGCATTAACAGCATTGGAAAAGCTGCTTTTAAAAAGATATGCATATACTGTCCTGGAAATATATCTGGAAATATTACAAATAAATAAGAAATATTTCTCAGTTTTTTTATTGTAATAATAAATATATTTATTTGATACTGTATTAATTTGGTTCATAACTGTAAAGGGAATAGTTTTACCTAATAAGAAACAAAAAAAAGTCTGTACACCAAATTTGATAATGGATTTTCTCACACAGGTAATGTTTTGAGCACGCAGACTCTTCATCTGACAATTAAAAAAATTTACCAACACGCCTTTATACTACCAGGTGATTACTCAAGGATCACATGACCTAAAGATTTAATATTTAAATATTAGATTCTACTGTCCATACTTTTTTTAATAAATTTTTTTAATCATACAGAAAAGAAACCGCTTTTCTTTGTTACTGGGTGATGTATTTGTATTTGTTTTAAAGAGTATAGTGATTGATGTATGCATGCGATCATTATGTGTGTGTATATATATATATGTATGTATATGTATGTGTGTGTGTGTGTGTATGTGTATATATATATATGTATATGTGTATGTGTGTGTGTGTATATATATATATATATATATATATATGTATATGTGTATGTGTGTGTGTATATATATATATATATATATATATATATATATATATATATATATATATATATATATATATATATATATATATGTGTGTATGTATATATGTATGTGTGTGTATATATGTATGTGTGTGTGTATATATATATGTATATGTATATAATGCAAATGCATTGAAACCGCTGTCTACAGACATTTGGCTATAATTGAAAACATTTTTCTCTGGGGAAAGCATGATATAATACAAATGATACCATATAGAAATGTTTATTTTGAGCCCCTCAAGCGGTTCCAAGTTAGAAACTGTCATTACAAAAAAAAAAAAATCCTTTTCTGAATGCATTTTCCTTTAGCTTGATATAGCTAACAAAACTTATATCAACATTAATTTCTTTTCAAATAGCGTCTCTCTCTTGTGGAATATCTTAAAGGTTCAGTGTGTAATATTTATGAGGATCTATTGACAGAAATGCAATATAATATACATAACTATGTTTTCAGTGGTGTATAAAGACCTTACATAATGTACCGTTATGTTTTTATTACCTTAGAATGAGCCATTTCTATCTTCATACACCGTGGGTCCCCTTACAGTGAAATCGCCATTTTGCGCCGCCATGTTTCTACAGTAGCCCTAAACGGACAAACTTCTCTACAGAGCGCTAGTCACTCTCTGCTCTCTCCGACGACGACATTTTTGTCCTGTTTCGGCCACCGTAGCTTCTCTATGTGCTCCGAAAGGGAGGGGGGGGATGCAATTCACAACCTCACCGCTAGATGCCACTAAAAATCACACACTGCACCTTTAAGGGTGTGTCAAACGTATATTTAAGTTGCATTTCAGTGTACATTGTTGAGGTCAAACACTGATATCTTTTGTGTATGTGTATAAATAGCAATTAAAAAAAAACAAAAAACAAAAAAAACTTTGAATGACCGATTTCTGTGCCTGTGCTGGTAGGCCAGACATCTTTGAGCTTCGCAGGGAACAGTTACATCAAATACAGAGTGACGGACAGTGATAAGAGCGGAGACATCAAGTTGAGCTTGAGAATCAGAACGCTGCAGAGCCAAGGAGTCATCATGTACACACGCGTTGACCCCTGCACATTGCTCAAGGTAAGATGTGAATATATACAGTGCCCTCCACTAATATCGCCACCCTTGGTAAATATGAGCAAAGGCAGCTGTGAAAATAAATCTGCATTTTGTTTTTGTTTTTTATCCTTTTGATCTTTCATTCATAAAATTTGCAAAAATCTAACCTTTCATTGAAGTAAACAATTGAAATTGGTGGGGAACTCACATTATGAAATAAATGTTTTTCTCCAATGCATATCCACAATTATTGGTACCCCTAGAAATTCTTATGAGTAAAATAACTCTGAAGTATATTCCCATTCATATTTACGTTTTTTTAGCACACCAGAGTGACTAGGAGCATGAAATTGTCCAGCCATGACTTCCTGTTCCACAGGAGTATAAATATGAGGAAACACAAAGGCCAAATTCCCTTAATCATTCATCACAATGAGTAAAACCAAAGAATACAGTAAGTAGAACTTCAGTCGGGACCTGGTTCTGTGGTCAGATGAAACAAAAAAAAAAAGAGCTTTTTGGCAGCAAACCCACCAGATGGGTTTGGTGCCAACAGGGATAAAAAGTACCCCATGCCCACGGTTACATATACTGTGGGATCTTTAATGTTGTGGGCCTATTTTTTTGCTGGAGGTCCTGGACATCTTGTTCAGATACATGGTATAATGGATTCTAGCAAATACCAACAGATAAAAAATCAAAACCTGACGCTTCTGCTAGAAATCTTATAATGGACCGTGGTTGGATCTTCCATCAGGACAATGATCCAAAACAAACATCAAAATCAACACAAATGTGTCACTGAGCACAAAAAGCTTCTGCCATGGCCGTCCCAGTTTCCTGACCTGAACCCTGTAGAAAATGAGTGATGACCTGAAGAGAAGAAGCACCAACATGGATCTGGGATTCTGAAGGATCTGGAGAGATTCTATATGGAGGAATGGTCTCTGATCTCTTGTCAGGTGTTCTTCAAACTCACCAGGCATTATAGTAGAAGACGACTCTTGGGAAAAGGACGTTGCAATAATTGGGTGACAATAATTGTGGCCAATGTGAACTAGAGAAAAAAATGCATTTCATAGTGAGATTTCCCCCCACTTTTAATTGTTTTACTTAAAAAAAAAAAAAAAAAAAAATTACAAAATTCTAACCTTTCATTGAATGAAAGATCAAAGGGATACACAATGCAGGTTTATTTTCACATCCGCCTTTGCTTATATTTACCAAGGATGCCAATATTAGTGGAGGGCACTGGATTTTTATATATATATATATATATATATATATATATATATATATATATATATATATATATACACACACACACACACAGTGGGGAGAACAAGTATTTGATACACTGCTGATTTTGCAGGTTTGCCCACTTACAAAGCATGTAGAGGTCTGTAATTTTTATCATAGGTACACTTCAACTGTGAGTGACGGAATCTAAAACAAAAATCCAGAAAATCACATTGTATGATTTTTAAGTAATTAATTTGCATTTTATTGCATGACATAAGTATTTGATACATCAGAAAAGCAGAACTTAATATTTGGTACAGAAACCTTTGTTTGCAATTACAGAGATCATACGTTTCCTGTAGTTCTTGACCAGGTTTGCACACACTGCAGCAGGGATTTTGGCCCACTCCTCCATACAGACCTTCTCCAGATCCTTCAGGTTTCGGGGCTGTCGCTGGGCAATACGGACTTTCAGCTCCCTCCAAAGATTTTCTATTGGGTTCAGGTCTGGAGACTGGCTAGGCCACTCCAGGACCTTGAGATGCTTCTTACGGAGCCACTCCTTAGTTGCCCTGGCTGTGTGTTTCGGGTCGTTGTCATGCTGGAAGACCCAGCCACGACCCATCTTCAATGCTCTTACTGAGGGAAGGAGGTTGTTGGCCAAGATCTCGCGATACATGGCCCCATCCATCCTCCCCTCAATACGGTGCAGTCGTCCTGTCCCCTTTGCAGAAAAGCATCCCCAAAGAATGATGTTTCCACCTCCATGCTTCACGGTTGGGATGGTGTTCTTGGGGTTGTACTCATCCTTTTTCTTCCTCCAAACACGGCGAGTGGAGCTCTATTTTTGTCTCATCAGACCACATGACCTTCTCCCATTCCTTCTCTGGATCATCCAGATGGTCATTGGCAAACTTCAGACGGGCCTGGACATGCGCTGCCTTGCGTGCGCTGCAGGATTTTAATCCATGACGGCGTAGTGTGTTATTAATGGTTTTCTTTGAGACTGTGGTCCCAGCTCTCTTCATGTCATTGACCAGGTCCTGCCGTGTAGTTCTGGGCTGATCCCTCACCTTCCTCATGATCATTGATGCCCCATGAGCTGAGATCTTGCATGGTGCCCCAGACCGAGGGAGATTGACCGTCATCTTGAACTTCTTCCATTTTCTAATAATTGCGCCAACAGTTGTTGCCTTCTCACCAAGCTGCTTGCCTATTGTCCTGTAGCCCATCCCAGCCTTGTGCAGGTCTACAATTTTATCCCTGATGTCCTTACACAGCTCTGTGGTCTTGGCCATTGTGGAGAGGTTGGAGTCTCCACAATGGCCAAGTATATATATACATACATTTCTTGTCAGTTAAGCACATTTTCACCCCACATTTTACTGTAATGCAAAAATCAAAATTGCGTGTCATAATGTAGCGATTTGGAACTTACTTGGCAAAGGGAGCAATGGAAGACTCATCCTAATCATCTTCATGGGTGCAAAAACGTCATTTGGAATTGCCCAATTGTGTTTGCTCTAGTGAGTGGTTGTGTGTCTGTGTTTGTTCAGATAGAGGAAGGGCATCTGTGGTTTCAGATGGACTGTGACAACAGACTGGACATCCTGGGCATCTCCGGTCGTCCGATCAATGACGGGTCCTGGCACACCGTGACCCTGGAACTGACCAGTAACTACACTCTCCTTTCGCTGGACGATAGCTATGTGGAGCGCCGGCATTCTGCGCGGGCCCCTGTTCGCATCTGGCCCCTGGCTGCAGACGGATCACTATTCTTCGGGGCTCAGGTGTTGCACAGACCAGTGGGCAGAGGCGGCCAGAGGCCCCCACAGGCACAAGAAGGCTTCCAAGGGTGCCTCGGGTCTCTCGTGCTTAACGGGAATGAACTCCCTCTACAAAATAAGAGGAGCCGGTATGCAGAGGTAGCTGGGCTGAGTGACGTGAAGCTGGGATGTGTTTTATCTCCTGATCCGTGCCTCGGAAGGCCATGCCAGAATGGAGCTTCTTGTGCAAAGCTGCCCTCTGGTGGTGAGAAAAAGAATATAATGCATATAATGCTCAGTAGAGTTGTTCAGAATTTAGTCATTAGCATTGTCTTATAAGTCTTGGTTCTTACTGCATTTGTCCCCAGATTTCTCCTGCAGCTGCCTGCCACAGTTCACAGGGTCTTGGTGTGAGATGGAGGTGACGTCCTGCGTGCCCTCACCTTGTCAGAACGGGGGTGATTGTAAGGCTGTGGGGAACACCTTCCTCTGCGGCTGCCTCAAAGGCTTCACAGGACTCATGTAAGACATACTATTTGTGATTTGTAAACATTTACCAATAATCTTGCGTACATTTCAGACCTTAATGACTTTAACATTGTCACACCACCGACAGTTTGGTGGTAACTGAGACAAGTGTTAACACCAAATATATGAGAATTAAAATGGAAAATATAAAGTCCTCAGACTTTCAGATTTGATCATTTATAAATATTTACATGTTTTAATTATATTTAACATATTAATAGTAATACATATTATTTTATTGGTGTTACCCAGAGCATGTCAACCCCTTTGAACCATATAATACATTGAACTATATATTTTTTTAAGAGGTTATATTATATGTCCAATACAATAATACTACCCGGTGAGTCTGATAAATCTATTAAATCTTTCTAAAAATACTGAAAACTTCATTGAATTTTAGGTTTCATTTTAAAAACATGATTGGCAGACAATAATTACATATTAAGGTTAATTATTATATACAGTGCATATATATACATTTTGTCCTCAAAGTTAATGTGTTAGAAGCATGGGCTTGGGCTAGAAAAATGGGCAAGCTTAAGGATTTGAGCGAGTTTGAAGAGGGCCAAATTGTGATAGCTAGACGCCTGGGTCAGAGCATCTCTACAACTGCAGCTCTTGTGGGGTGTTCCTGGTCTGCAGTGGTCAGTATCTATCAAAAGTGGTCCAAGAAAGGAACAGTGGTGAACCGGCGACAGGGTCATGGGCGGCCAAGGCTCATTGATGCACTTGGGGAGCGGAGGCTGGCCTGTGTGGTCCGATCAAACAGACGAGCTACTGTAGCTCAAATTGCTCAAGAAGTTAATGCTGGTTCTGATAGAAAGGTGTCAGAATACACAGTGAATCACAGTTTGTTGCGTATGGGGCTGCATAGCCACAGACCAGTCAGGGTGCCCATGCTGACCCCTGTCCACCACCGAAAGTGCCAACAGTGGGCACGTGAGCAACAGAACTGGACCACGGAGCAATGGAAGAAGGTGGCCTGGTCTGATGAATCACGTTTTCTTTTACATCGCGTGGATGACAGGGTGCGTGTGCGTCGTTTGGGGAACACATGGCACCAGAATGCACTATGGGAAGAAGGCAAGCCGGCGGAGGCAGTGTGATGCTTTTGGCAATGTTCTGCTGGGAAACCTTGGGTCCTGCCATCCATGTGGATGTTTACTTTGACACGTTCCACCTACCTAAGCGTTGTTGCAGACCATGTACACCCTTTCATAGAAATGGTATTCCCTGGTGGCCGTGGTCTCTTTCAGCAGGATAATGCGCCTGCCACAAAGCAAAAATGGTTCAGGAATGGTTTGAGGAGCACAAGAAGAAGTTTGAGGTGTTGACTTAGCCTCCAAATTCCCCAGATCTCAATCCAATCGAGCATCTATGTGCTGAGCAAACAAGTCCGATCCATGGAGGCCCCACCTCACAACTTACAGGACTTAAAGGATCTTCTGCTAACATCTTGGTGCCAGATACCATAGCACACCTTCTAGTCCATGCCTCGATGGGTCAGGGCTGTTTTGGCAGCAAAAGGGGGACCAACACAATATTAGGAAGGTGTTATGCCTGATCAGTCTATATACACTGTATATAATAATTAATATATGTTATTAATGTCTACAACCAATCAAATATGTATATTGATATATATTTAAAACATATCTAAATATATATAAATGATCAAATCTGAAAGTCTGAGGACTTTGTGTTTTCCATGATTGGTTAATATCATTTTAGAATTTAGTTTTTACATGCTTTTAGTTTGAATTGTTTGGACATGATTTTTATGTTTATCTCACTTAACAAAAGCGAAACACATTTTAAGAGGCCATTTCTTTAGTGATCAAATGGTGTTTCTTCTGAAATATGTTTGGTAAGGCATTTGAACAGAATTGTGTTAAAGAGCTCAGGTAACCAGCAGCTCACTTTAATTACACTCTTCTGAAAGTCATTATCCTTAGTGTTCACCTGCTGTTTTCCATCTGAGACCTTGATTGTTTGAACTACTGGTTCAATACATGCGTGACACTATAAAATGGGTTTGTTGTTTACTTGTGTTAATTAGACCTTTCTCACTAATTACTAAAATCATTTAATAAATAAAGAACAGATTTTAGAGCTATCCATCACAGAAATCCAATTAAGGCTTCTCTAATTTCTTTGTGCCATGATTTATTTATTTTTTTTTCAAAATAAGATGAATTTGGAGTTATTTCTCCACTAGATGATGCTGTTGTTACTTTTAGCAAACAAACCTACACCTGAACAAAACTGACTGAGAAAAATTGGATACTGGGACCTGTGCCCTTTTCCTTAAAAATGTCCTTTTTTATATTGGGGAGAGAAAGTAATGAAAACCTAATTGCTTTATATAACTACTATATAACTATTTTCTCTGCATCTCCAGCTATGCCATTACGTTACGCAACAAACAATCCTCTCATTGTGTTCTCTTATGCTCACTTGAGAAATTCGTTGAACTTTTTCGCACTCAGAGTACATGTAAAGAGGTCTCTGAACAGCAGATAATCACATATCTGCTGTTTGCAGCACAGTTGGGAATTTGAGTTCTGCTAAATGTGAATGTATGAATCTTTAAAGGCAACAAAAAACCTCACTCTTTCTCTATGCTTCTGAGAACCAATCAGATAATGAGAGAAACACTAAGGCTGTGTTCAGAATAGCATACGATTAGTTGTTGTTCATGCTGTTTATAGTAAGTATAGTGTGGTATGTATGTAGTATATACTGTGTAATGTATGACAATTTTTTCAAAAGATTGGGTTCAGTAAGTTTTTTTTCAGTAAGTTCTTTTAAATTCAATTCACATTTATTTGTATAGCGCTTTTCACAATACATATTGTTTCAAAGCAGTAATTTAGAGTAATCTGTTATCAGAGGTGACTGTGTCAAACTAATGTCCATATGTCAGAAATGTACAGTTCTAAGATAATACAAATCATGCAGTTAGCCATTGGAACAGGCTGGATCCAAACTGGAGCTGGCATAGTATCTAGTTACTTTGGGATGGGCATCCCGAGATATAACAGAAAAACTAATGGAAAGTAATTAGCATAGCTTCTGTTCATAACATTTTAAGCAAAGATAATTATGTGCATTTGATTTGATATAACTGGAGTACAAGGTTATAAGATGCATTATATGAATGCTTGGCTAAAGAGATGCGTCTTTAGATTTAAACTGGGATAGTGTCTCTGGAATAGCCTTCTTGATGATGTTTGGGACTGAGAGTTTAGGAGCCAAATGCGAAAACGCTCTCCCTCCTTTAGTGGACTTTGATACCTTAGGTACAACCAAAAATCCAGAGTTTTGTGACCTTAAAGAGCATGATGGATAGTATTGCGATAGAAGATGTTAAATACACAGGAGCTAAACCATTTAGGGCCTTATAGGTCAGTAGCAATACTTTGTAAACAATATGGAACTTTATAGGTAACCAGTGTAGAGATCAAGTTCATGTTTATTTATAAGGCACATTTAAACAGGCGTTGTACCAAAGTGCTGTACAGTAGTAAACTGTTTTGTCAAGATGATAAAATTGGTGTTATATAATCATATTTTCTTGACCTGGTAAGAACTCTAGCAGCTGCATTTTGGATTAATTGTAGCTTGTTTATTGAGGATGCAGGTAGTAATGCATTACAGTAGAGGTCATGAATGCATGAACTAACTTTTCTGCATCAGAAACCGATAGCATGTTCGATAGCTTAAGCTGCCTTCACGTGCTATCGGAAATTTCATAATTCCCACGTCAGAAGTTGTGATTACAAGCTTGTTGCATTCAAGTGCTTTGTTGTTGGAATGAACTGGAATCATGGAGGACACCAGGTTTATTCTTGCCTATTTATTGGGAAAATCTTGTTAAAACCAAAATTATATGTAGTGTCACATGCACTGACAACAATATAAACATTTACGATGCTATCCAGATTCTGTAATTTCAGTCAAATGCAGGTTATTTTCGCTGTGTATAAAACATACAATGCGCTTCAAATGATTACTCGTATATGTAAATATGCACTACATTAATGACGAGACGAGATGATTTAGTTGTTTTGGGAGAAAAAAACTAATAAATCATACCTGTCACAGCAGTAGTTCTCCCCACCACCATGTTTAAAGTTTATGGTATGCCCATCTCAGGAATTTGGGTATCAAAATTATTTCCGAACTTCCCAGTGGTAAACATGACATCAGAGGGCGTTTATGTGCAATTTTTACCTCGGAAACTCGTATTTGCGATAATTCCGATAGCACGTGAAGGCAGCATTAGTGACGTTTCTGAGGTGGAAGAAGGCTGTTTTTGTAATATATGAAATATGATTTTCAAAAGACAAATTGCTGTCAAATATAACAGCCAGGTATTTTACTGCGGAGGATGAAGTAACAGAGAATACAATTTGTATCTAGAAGGAAGTACTAAGAGATTCTGTGTACAGGTTTTTGGTCCAGTAAGTAATACCTCAGTCTTATCTGAATTTAATAGAAGAAAATTACTGGTCATCCAATATTTTATATTGTCAACACACTTGGATAATTTGGAGATTTCATCTGGTCATGATGAAATATACAAACCCGATTCCAAAAAAGTTGGGACACTGTACAAATTGTGAATAAAAACAGAATGCAATGATGTGGAAGTTTCAAATTTCAATATTTTATTCAGAATACAACACAGATGACATATCAAATGTTTAAACTGAGAAAATGTATCATTTTAAGGGAAAAATAAGTTGATTTTAAATTTCATGGCATCAACACATCTCAAAAAAGTTGGGACAAGGCCATGTTTACCACTGTGTGGCATCCCCTCTTCTTTTTATAACAGTCTGCAAACGTCTGGGGACTGAGGAGACAAGTTGCTCAAGTTTAGGAATAGGAATGTTGTCCCATTCTTGTCTAATACAGGCTTCTAGTTGCTCAACTGTCTTAGGTCTTCTTTGTCGCATCTTCCTCTTTATGATGCGCCAAATGTTTTCTATGGGTGAAAGATCTGGACTGCAGGCTGGCCATTTCAGTACCCGGATCCTCCTTCTACGCAGCCATGATGTTGTAATTGATGCAGTATGTGGTCTGGCATTGTCATGATGGAAAATGCAAGGTCTTCCCTGAAAGAGACGACGTCTGGATGGGAGCATTTGTTGTTCTAGAACTTGGATATACCTTTCAGCATTGATGGTGCCTTTCCAGATGTGTAAGCTGCCCATGCCACACGCACTCATGCAACCCCATACCATCAGAGATGCAGGCTTCTGAACTGAGCGCTGATAACAACTTGGGTTGTCCTTGTCCTCTTTAGTCCGGATGACATGGCGTCCCAGTTTTCCAAAAAGAACTTCAAATTTTGATTCGTCTGACCACAGAACAGTTTTCCACTTTGCCACAGTCCATTTTAAATGAGCCTTGGCCCAGAGAAAACGCCTGCACTTTTGGATCATGTTTTGATATGGCTTCTTTTTTGACCTATAGACCTTTAGCCGGCAACGGCGAATGGCACGGTGGATTGTGTTCACCGACAATGTTTTCTGGAAGTATTCCTGAGCCCATGTTGTGATTTCCATTACAGTAGCATTCCTGTATGTGATGCAGTGTCGTCTAAGGGCCCGAAGATCACGGGCATCCAGTATGGTTTTCCGGCCTTGACCCTTACGCACAGAGATTGTTCCAGATTCTCTGAATCTTTGGATGATATTATGCACTGTAGATGATGATAACTTCAAACTCTTTGCAATTTTTCTCTGAGAAACTCCTTTCTGATATTGCTCCACTATTTTTCGCCGCAGCATTGGGGGAATTGGTGATCCTCTGCCCATCTTGACTTCTGAGAGACACGGCCACTCTGAGAGGCTCTTTTTATACCCAATCATGTTGCCATTTGACCTAATAAGTTGCAAATTGGTCCTCCAGCTGTTCCTTATATGTACATTTAACTCTCTCATGAAATCCAAAATGAGCCAATATTTGGCATGACATTTCAAAATGTCTCACTTTCAACATTTGATATGTTATCTATATTCTATTGTGAATAAAATATAAGTTTATGAGATTTGTAAATTATTGCATTCCTTTTT
This sequence comes from Coreius guichenoti, assembly GCA_039654105.1. Lineage (NCBI taxonomy): Eukaryota > Metazoa > Chordata > Actinopteri > Cypriniformes > Gobionidae > Coreius > Coreius guichenoti. Next base: position 7,550,416 of record CM077190.1, read on the forward strand.
TATTCACAATTTGTACAGTGTCCCAACTTTTTTGGAATCGGGTTTGTATAACTAGGTATCATTAGCATAACAGTGGAAACTAATTCCATGTTTTCTTATAATATTACCAAGTGGCAGCATATATATTGAAAATAACAGATGGCCTAACACAGATCCTTTCGGCACTCCATAATTTACTGACGTTATCTTAGATTTTTTTTTCCTGTTTAAATAGACAAAATGGTAATGGTCTGATGCAAATACGATCTAAACCACCTTAATGCCTGTCCCTGAATACCAGTGTAATTTTGTAGTTGATCTAAGAGTAGCCTATGTTATGATTTATAGTGTTGAACGCAGCACTAAGTAAAACTAGTATATCGAGTAAAACTAGTATTGCTTTATACAGCCTTGGTCAGATGCTAGAAGTAAATCATTTGTAATTTTAATGAGCGCAGTTGCTGTACTATGGTGCTTTTATTCAGCAAAGATGTATTAAAGTTATCAAAAAATGAAAGACATTTATGTTACAAAAAAATCTGTTAATGCTATTCTTTTGAATCATCAAAAAATCCTGAGAAAAAAATATAGGCTGTTGGGAATTAAATACTAGCTTACTAACACAAACAAATCCTTCTGTCCACAGATGTGACGAGGATGTGAACGAATGTGAGAGGGAGGAATGTGAAAACGGAGGGGCGTGTGTGAACACATTTGGAGCCTTCTACTGTAACTGCACTGTGGGCTTCGAGGGTCAGTTCTGCGGGCAGCCATCTCTGGACGGGCCAGACACTCAGGCTGAGGCACTGTCATACGTCGGACCGGGAGAGATCATCGGCATTGGCGTGTTGCTCTTCGTGGTGCTAGTTCTGCTGACCTTGCTGGCCGCGTTCCGTAAAAAAGTTCTCCGGAAGGACTGGAGCCGGGGGGAGGCAGTGGGCATCTCCACAGAGACCAACTACATGCTGCAGAAGACTGGCATGGGAGCCGAGGGCATTGAGTTCAAAGCCGTCCGTGTCAGTGGCAAGTGTCGTGCCAGCCTCTACCGGAGCGACAGCGCAGGAGGGCCGCCCCAGGTCATGGTGCGGCCCACGGCCTACACGCTTCCCTGCTACCAGGGAATCCCACGAGGGGAAACAGAGAAGGCAGAAGGAGGGCTGGCCACCCTCTCCTGTCCTCCCCAGATGAGCACCTTCCAGGCAGATCCGCCTCACATCCTCGGGATGCCGCGGATAGGTGTGGCCGTCTGCAGCGTGGCGCCCAATCTTCCCCCGTCGATCTCCCCAAACCCATCCGAACGCAGCTCTATCCGCAAACCACCTTGGGAAGAGGAGGACGAGGAAGATGAAGACAACACTATGGAGCATCAAGTCCGAGCTCTGGAGTGGGAAGACAGGGGTTATCAGGCGGATGGAGAGGAAGCGTACCGATCCGAGGGTAACGATGTGGCGCACACACTCTCCACTCGTCTCAGATCAAATGGAGGTTGACAGAACTGCAGCCAGAGCGATTTCAGCGTGACTCCATAACTCCCTGTGGCCAATTAAATGCCAGCCTTTGTGTGGATGAGATTATACATATGCACCCTGGTCGCCATTCGCTAAATCCGTCATACAATGTGTGATGGAGCGCAATTACCTTAGAGATAACATGAGGCTTTCACACAAAGGGAGGAAGTAAAGCATTTAGAGTCTATCCTCATGATTCAAACAGAAACATCCACATGATAAATGCTATGCATAATGCTTTAATCACAGTGATATACAGTAGTGGCCAAAAGAGATGTCAGGATGGGATATTTGTTTTTAATGACCCTACAAGTTCAATGAAATCATCAAAATATGAGGAATATATATGGTTATTTATTTTATTTTATTTTATTTTATTATTATTTTAAATATGAAGGAAGAAAAAAAAACACTAAACTTGGTTAAGGTATTTATCTGACAAAATTATTTGGCAAAAAAAAAAACATAGAAAAACGCTTACAGGAAAAAAGCATATAATGACAATATAATCAGTTATCAATTTTTCCTTGGTTCTCTCTTTGTTCATAATTTCTTGACAGTCTGGCAAAAAATTATGTCCGGACAGTTTGGCAAATAAAAACAATTTTAATAATATTTGAATAAAGGGTCAATTTTCCTGTAGGCCGGGCATCACTTTTGGCCACTACTGTATGTAAAATAACTGGGTTTTAATCAAATCTCCTTTCCATGATTTCGTATTCAGCGATTTTTCAATTTGGCTCTATCTTGAAAATTAACCAGGGACTCATAAATTGTTTCAAAACAAACCAGTTTATAGTAATCAAAACCATCTGCCGTGCTGTAGCAGCTAACAGGAGCCTTTATCTTCATAAAATATATTTAACAGTCTGGCCATGCAGGTAGGCAGCTAGTACATGTGTGAGGGTGATTATTACATTTCCGCTTGTGTAAACGTGTTACATGTCCACAGATTTTCTCTGCGCACTGTATCTAAAATGAATGACCTTGGTCGTGTTAGTGTTTTCTTCAAGCAGAAACTCTGTCTGATTTTGGATATTAGATGTTTGTTTGTTGAATGCAAATGGGCCAGTAGTTCAGACTAGACATGGCAATATTTTCACTGACCCCACCACAAAAAAATTACATTTTTTGCAGCATTTATTTTTTTCATTTTGTTAAAAATTAATTAAATAAATAAATGCTGTTCTTTTGAACTTTCAATTCATCAAAGATCAAAAAGATCAACAAAAATCTTGGTTTCCACAAAAATATTAAGCAGCACAGCTGTTTTCAACATTGATAGTAATAAGAAATATTTCTTGAGCACCAAATCAGCATATTAGAATGATTTCTGAAGGATCATGTGACACTGAAGACTGGAATAGTAATTCTGAAAGTTTGTTTTCACCACAGAATAAAAAAATAAAAAAGGTAATTGCGACTTTTTATCTCACAATTCTGACCTTTTTTCTTGCAATTCTGACTTTTTTTTTTCTCACAATTGAGACTTTATAACTCGCAATTCTGACTTTATATCTCACAATTCTGAAATTATATCACGCAATTCTGACGCAAGATGTAAACTCACAATTGTGATATAAAAAGTCGCAATTATCTTTTAAAATGTTTTATTCTTTGGCTGAAATAAGCTTCCATAGAAAATCCAGATTTTCCATCACAGGAATAAATTACATTTTAAAATATATTACAATAAAAAAAATATTATTTTAATTAGTAATAATACTTCAAAATATTACTTTTTTAAAAAAAAATTCACTTTTTGTCATTTTTTTTTTTTAATATTTACATTTATTTCCAAAAGTAAAGATTTAAACAATTTGATTAATTTTTAATGTGCATAATAGGTGGAAATTTTACAGCTATAATATAACTGCATGACAGCTATAAACACACTTTAGCTGGAAAAATATGAAAAAGACGTTGTGACAACTCTCACACTGGCCCTGGACCATTGCTATTGTTAACCCCTGTTGCGTGTACTATAGGTATGACTGTGTTTACATATATTGTGTGAATGTATAGCACAAATGCATCTGTATAAGGATCTGCTGTTGTATTCTTCTGCAGAAGCTGGAAATGCAGCAGAGGAAGTCACTTGCTTCTCTGACAGCAGCACCAGCGAGGCACACTCCCTCAGGTCTTTCCAGTCCGATTCCTGCGATGACAATGGTGAGATACATGCATTGCATGCCCAAAGTCCTTAACATACCCTCCAAACAACCTCAAAAAAAAAAAAAAAAAACTTCCACTGCTCAAAGAATTTTTGAAGTTTCGCCACTCTGGAAAAGTTCAGAAAATGTGTTAAAGGTGAACCGTTTCTTGAGGGTATATTTTCCTATTATGCTTTAACCATTCAGTTAGTACTGTAACCACCAAAATATTAGGCTCTAGAATATACATTTCACAGTCCAAATCCCACATGGTCCTACAAAAATCATTAGAGCAAGACTGCAGTTTCTGAATAAACCACGAAGCAATTAGATAACATAATGAATGAACCCTTTGCATTGATGTTTTCTCACTTTTTGTTATGTAAGCCTTGTCTCTTTGCAGTCATCAGCTCTTTGTATTAGTCAGCTTTTGATATGCCAAAAGGGAAGTCGTTTACTCACTCTCATGTCATTCTGAACCCATGTGACTTTATTTTCAACAAACAAACAAAAGTTTAGCAGAATGTCCAAGCTGCTCTCTTCAATGCAATGAAAGTCAAACTCCAAAAAGGAGAAAAAAACACCACAAAAGACTCAGCGAAATCGGAAACTTCTTCGCATGAGCTTGCGTTTCTGGTGTCCTGCATTCACATGCTTTTGAATGCAAGTCAATGGAACGAAAGGTAAACCCCCCCCCACCCCCCCCACCCCCCAAAAACCAAAACAAGCAAGTAAAACCCCCCCCAATATTTATAGCCTACCATGGTTAATGGAAACATAGAATCAGGCTATTAATGAATTATATACATAGCACATTCAGAGCTTTTATAAGCACTAAGTTCCCGTATGAACTGAAATCATATTATCTGCGCAATATGACTGAAGCCCGGTTTATAATTGTGCGTGAGTGACGCACGAATCACCGTATACTCTGTGTGCGTTCACCAGCTCGCTCCAAAAGTGTGATAAGATTTGCGTGAGCAGTTCCTATCGCGACACTGTTGATAAAATGCGAATTCTATTGAGAATTTACCGCTTTAAAGCGCTATAGATAAAGTCGAACGTGACCTAGAACAGCCACATGAACTAAAAAGACTGATGAAAAGAGGAGAAAACATCATTCTGCACCAACATAAACTAGAACGCTTTTTAAACTACTCATGACCACCTTTACTAGAATTCATCACGTTCTGTTGTATTTATTGTGGTAAATTTTGACTAAAACTTGATTAAATTTATAAAAGATAATCTGTTAAGGAAATAGATTTTTCACTAAAGATTTATATTACAACTGTGGCGTGTTGTAACCGTAGTTTCTAAACATGTATGTTACTATTTTTCATTACAAATGCTATAGATGTAAAAAAAAAAAAAGAAAGAAAAAGGTTAACAAGACCAAGTACACGGACCTTCTTGAATTAAAAAATGTAAAATGTGTTCTGCTAATAATGGCATACACTACCAGTCAAAAGTTTGGAAACTGTACTATTTTGATTGTTTTTGAAAGAAGTCTTTTCTGCTCACCAAGGCTGCATATATGTTATTAAAAATACAAAAAAAATCTGTAATATTGTGAAATATTATTAAAATGTAAAATATGTAAAATAACTGTTTTCTATTTGAATATATTTTAAAATGTAATTTATTCCTGTGATGCAAAGCTGAATTTTCAGCATCATTACTCCAGTCTTCAGTTTCACATGATCCTTCAGAAATCATTCTAATATGATGATTTGGTGCTCAAGAAACATTTATGATTATTATCAATGTTGAAAGCAGTTGTGTAAAACATTTTTTTTTTTTTTAGGATTCTTTGATGAATAGAAAGTTCAAAAGAACAGTATTTATCTGAAATAGAAAGCTTTTGTAACATTGTACTACCGTTCAAAAGTTTTGGGTCTGTAAGAATTTTTATTTATTTTTTTTGGGAAAGAACATAAAGAAATTAATACATTTATTCAGCAAGGATGCACTAAATTGATCAAGTGACAGTACAGACATTTATAATGTTGCAAAAGCTTTATATTTCAGATAAATGCTGTTCTTTTGAACTTTCTATTCATTAAATAATCCTGAAAAAAAAAAAAATTGTACACAACTGTTTTCAACATTGATAATAATAATAAATGATCAGCATATTAGAATGATTTCTGAAGGATCATGTGACTCTAAAGACTGGAGTAATGATGCTGAAAATTCAGCTTTGAATCACAGAAATAAATTGCATTTTAAAATATATTCAAATAGAAAAAAGTTATTTTAAATTGTAAAAATATTTCACAATAATACTGTTTTTGCTGTATTTTGGATCAAATAAATGCAGCCTTGGTGAGCAGAAGAGACTTCTTTCAAAAACAATCAAAATAGTTTCCAAACTTTTGACTGGTAGTGTATATTAGGTAAAACTGGCTTTCAGATATTCCAAAAGATGACAGAAAATTAACATTTTCAATATAAGAACATTTTAAGTACAGTTAGTTTGACCTATCATAGCACTTTAATTTAGAAAATTCTGTCAAACTGGTAAGTTTTTAGGTGCTTGAATAAAATACAAATACATCATATCCTATGTAAACAAGTAATTGTTAACTAGGCTATTACTTATTTGCAGTTATGTTGTCAACGTATGTGTGGATGATACCACAAAAGACCATTTTGCAAAATTAAACAAACAAATAAATCAATCTCCCCCCTAAATGGTTCACACTTCAACCCCCCCAATGTTCAAACCAAAACTACAAGTTTGACTGAATAGTCAGTACACCTCAAGCACGATATTACTATATTATATTATTATATTAAGTCTTCTGAAGCTGTATGATAGCTTTCAGTGAGGGACAGACTACTTAAAGGGCACCTATTATTCCCTTTTTTACAAGATGTAAAATAAGTCTATATCAAAAAGTCTATATAAATAAGTCAAAATACCCCACAGATAATTTTTTACAGCATGTTAAAATTGCCACTTTTTGGGGGTGAGCAAAAACACGTTTTTTGTGTGTATCCCTTTAAATGCAAATGAGCTGGTGCCTCCGGCCCCCTTGCAAGTAAAGGGCGGAGCTTCAAGAGCTTGTGTCCGGTGTCAGGGCAATCTCATCTCACGGAATGAAAATGTCAGAACAGAAACTCTCAATAGCGGTGTTCAGTTCGATCCGGAGTCGGACAATAATGCCTACAGAGCCAGAGAATACATGCTGTATAGAACAGGTATAGTTTTGTTTAATTACGGTTATAACTTATGGTGTCATCTTGCTTTTATCCACTATTAGTACAAGCCTGTTGTAGTGGACCCGAATGATGGCCAAAACTTTACTGATGAGTTTTATGAAGTTTATTGTACTTCACACAAAAGATGAAGCGTCTGTTTTACTCCACAAAATCAATGTAAGAGCTGAATAAAACAGTACAAGAAGTGCGCATTAAAGTCTTGTCCATAAACACTCTCTCTCTCTTGCATTATCATCAACATACACAGTGAATTACACAAAAACACTTGTTACAACTAACAGTAAACAAATATATATAGACCTTTTCAGGGGATGCTTAATAAACTGGTAAACTTTATATCTGATGAACTGTAATAAAGTGTGCGCTCTCCCTTTTATTGTTGCCGTGACCAGTATCGCTCTGGAGACTGTAAGATGGATCACGAACAGTTGGTACTGATCCATCCTTGAGTAACAACTTTTTAGCAAAGCCTGCTTTGTATTGCCCCTCGTTCACAAAGCAGTCTGGAGTGAAATGATTTGCGCAGACATAAACGAACCTAAACCTGCTCCGGCATCGAAACAATGGTGGACTGTGTACAGCTCACTCAGGGCGGGTCTATGCTGAAACAGCAGTGAACCTCAACAGTCGTGGGACGGGCCTGTGCAAAGTAATGTCACTTTTGCCAGAATCTGCGAACGGCTTGTTCTGAGACAGTGCTTATGATTTATGGGGATTTTAAAAAAAGCACTGGGTGGATTTTTATCCTTATAGGGTGATTTGTGTACACACACTGCCAACACACATTTATGTTCAAACACTATGTAAAAGTGAATTTTGCATAATAGGTGCCCTTTAAGTCAACTTTGGGTCACTTCCTGCATCTATATACCACACACAAATGCAACATTATCACATTAACCTATACATACACTCTCACGCACCCACCCGTAATATAATAACCTAATATTAGGCAGAAGTAACTGATTATTCCATTCACCTAATTAAGATGACTTGCTTTGTCTGATCTTTCCAAAAGGAAATCATGAGGATTAGTGATAACCCTACCCTGCTTTAACAAAGTGACAGGCTGAATAGGTCAGAGCAGTAATTACAATCCATCTGCCTTTGATATGCTCTCCAAACGCGATTGCTATCATGACTCAGTAGTGTATTATCACTTCTGCTGTACAAAATAGATGTCAGGCTGACACATCAGAGGTCCACTTGCTTTTATTTAGCAGATTTCATGATTTATATAAATGCTTATGTAAGGTTTTCATTGAATGTTTGATGTTAGTTTGAAGTGCTTGATCATTTATTCAATTGTTGCCTGACATTTTACACTTGTTTATGCCCTAGCCTCCATAGTGACGGTGATACGACTGGTAAATAATGCAGTGGACACCATTGAAAATGAAGGTATGAATCAATTTTCATATTACCTATTTAATTCTCATTTAATACCCCAGTATTAGTTATGTGGCTGCTAAATGTTGACAAAATTAACTATTAGCAGATTTAACACATTTAGCACAACTTTTTCTTTTTTAATATTGGACTTAGCCTGTAGAGTTTTGTCCAATCAAATGAATGAATGTTTTTTCCTCAAAGGATTTAACAAATATTATTCTTTATTTTTCTGTTTTAATTATTTTTTATTTTATTTTCTGGACTCTGATTATCAATAATTGTCAAAAAAAAGTCAGAATTTCCATTCACGTTCATGAGGGTTCGCCAAAATGTTTGAAGTGGGCGTGGCCACTTTTATTAAAACTTATCTTATTTTTTCCCTAAAGGATTTAACAAATATTATTTATTTTTATTTTTAAATATTTTATAATTAATTGTTGAAATAATATTATTATTATTATTATTATTATTATTTTTTTTTTTTATATATAAAATATATTAAAATTAAACATTCGATTTTTTTTTTTAAATTATTCTTTATTCTAAGTATTTCATTTTTAGTAAAAATATGTAATAATAATTTTAAAAATATTATCATGTGCATATTATTAAGGAATATAGTACAATCATCATTGCAAAATAAATCCAACAAGTGATCAAGACCTTGATTTTCCTGCTTATTACATGGCTACTACACAAATACATCTAGCGCTGCTAGGAAATCAGTTGCCTGGATACAGCGGTCAATTACAGAGTTTAGCATCATTATAGAAGGAAAACTGACCACAGAATGCTGCAATTGAGAGAACGTATTGAGCTGTAGAGTCCTGTAGTAATATTTTATGTTATTCTGTTTAAATATTATAGGGATCAAAAACCATGCTGCATGAAAAGGTAAAATGCCAGAGTGAAGTGTCCAATCATGCAGGAGTTCAGTCCACACTGGAGAAAGTAGGATTAGATCCGTTAATTAAACTGCACAACTCTAGACTCGCATAAAACCAGGGTTTAGACTCGCTCTCTAATCACTCATAATCCAGTTGCATTGAAAACCTGAACTATTGAACTACCCTTTAGTTACTGAAGAACAGCATTCATATCCTCTATGGCAGTGACCTGGTTTTGAAGCGCACCAGAACCAGTCTCTAATTAAACCTGCCCTAGACCAAAGCTCTTTCCAATCAGTGCAAAAACAAGCTGTTTGCTTGAAAGTCTCACACACTATGGTAATTCATGCTGTCTGAGGAGTTCGCAACTCCACCTTCCTTCTCAGAGGTCCGGATGAAAGTGGACTGTTTTTGTTGGTTATGCTAAAATGCTAAAAGTATGACATGCTCCTGGTTTAACAACTTTTGTGGGTCTTGAACCAGCATGCTTATACATTAAAAGTGTAAACTTTCAATTGTTACCTTGAGAAGATATTTCTTACTCATTATTACTATTTCTAAATTGCATTGGTGTAACCCAGTGGTGTCCAAACTCGGTCCTGGAGGGCCACTGTTCTGCAGAGTTTAGCTCCGACTTGCCTCAACGCACCTGCCTGGAAGTTTCTATCAGAGATGGTCTTATTATTGGGATATACGGTGGTCCGTGGCTCCACCATTGGAGAAAGCGTAACGGCTAACTTGAAATAGAAATTAATGAGAAGTGCCTTAAACTGAAACATACCTGTCATACAATTGCCTGTGATTTCTCTTATAAAACAGCATTTTTTTTTTTCTGTGTAAAATGGATACATCCAAAACAAATGTTTAAGAGCAAACATGTTGAAGATTAACCGATAGGCTGTCGAATCATTAAATGATAAGCTATTTCCTCACAAAAGCGGTTTATCCAGCGTAGTGAAGCCTCTCCTCCCACTGACATTCAATTAAAAAAAACAGCCTTGTCTCCTTCCCTGGCAGGCGTTGCACTTTTCCAGCTAAGGTTGCAGGCTTGCCTTCAAGTGGCTTTTGCTGCCTTCCAATTCACATACTATCCATTTTAAATAGTATCTGAAATTAGAATTAGTGTGTCCCAAATTGTAGTATGTTGAAATAAGTATTCCAAAGATACCGGGATAGTCTACTTTTTCCGGTTAGAATCTGAAATGCACACTCTAACAGCTAATATTGCCCACAACCCATTGCGCGCTGGACGAGGATTCCATTAGAACTACAAACACAAATAAAAAGTGTTTAAAAAACTACAAACATGGTGGATGTGCGACAGTTAATAAAGAGGTTTAGATAAAGGGGTTTGAGTGATTAATAATCAGTATCTAACCTGACAAAAATATTTTATTCAATATTATCCACATTATGTTTAATCTACAACATTATTGTGAACTTTTGTAAAGATACATTTGGTCATTAACTTTTAAATGCATCATTATGCAAATTGCAAACACACGAGGAAAGTTCTCTGCATGAAAGACTCACGACTGGCAGATCAATGTTACATTTCTGTCCGGAACAGTAGGAAATTAAATTAAATTGAATGTGGAGGATTTAATCTGTGACAAGGTAATTGACAGGACAGTTTAAACGGTGACATGATGCACGTAACTAAGCGACAGAGCTGTCCGTTAAAGACGAAATTATGACTAAGTAGTATTGTATGTCCCAAAGCTTGCCTACTCTTCTGCTACACACTCAAAAGTATACATTTTTTCTTCATAAAAACTTGGGACGTGGCATGTGTTTCTATTATGCCTAGTAAGAGCTTGATTAGCTGGTCCAGGTGTTTAATTGGGGTTGGAGCTAAACTGTACAGGACAGTGGCCCTCAAAGAGCAGGATTGTAATGTAATCCGATTGATTTAAGTTTATTAATATTATATAATAATATTATACTATTAATCATATTATTTTAATATAAATTTAATGCATATTTTAAATAGATAAATTTAATTTAAATTTATATTTTTTAATATTTTTAATATTTTTAATTTTAAATATATTTTAAATGTTAATTAAATATCAATTAGCTGTTATTTTTTACTTGAATTTGAACTTGTAATTGAATTAAGTACTCCTAAGCTTAACCCTTACATATACAAGATAAGAAGGAAAGGATTGAGTAATAATATTCACTAGTTATCTATTGCCAAAATCTGATTGGTTTATACAAATGTTGTTCCAGGCCAGCTAGAATGTTGACTAAGTCACATTAAACTCGCTCAACATAAGCAGTAATACATGATATGTTTTCCTCTTCTCCTAACAGTTGCAGGTCTGGGTGATGTGCAGTCTCACAGTACCACCTGTGAGTCCACTTTATGTTTGCTTTTATTGTTCCATTTTACTTTAATATCAGTCCCTTTGTTTCACTTGGTCAGACGTATTTATAAAGCATTACATTTCCATCTTCAAATATTTCATCAAGCATAAACAAGTCGATTGTTCTGACTGTTTTGTTTTTAATTTGGCTTTTTGTTGTTTTATTTGTTTTCATCTCATAACTCATTAAAACACTCCCTGTGAAACATTTTCCATTTTATGTCTTCACAGCAAGCGCACACCTCCACTGTGAGGATGAGATATGCGTGGAATTCGTCAAAGAGTATTTTATGAATTGTAAGAGCTCATATCTGCGTTTACTGTACCAAACAAGAGATTCCATAATAGCTCTTATCTAAAATGCATCTTGGGTATTTAAATATCAATGTCCCATGACATAAACTCAATTAGCATTTTTCCATCAAAATCACAGGGGGAAAAAATCACAGAATTTTCACAATTATTTTTTTATATTTACACTATATTGCCAAAAGTATTGGGACATCTCTCCAAATCATTGAATTCAGGTGTTCCAATCACTTCCATGGCCACAGATGTATAAAATCAAGCACCTAGACATGCAGACTGCTTCTACAAACATTTGTGAAAGAATGGGTCGCTCTCAGGAGCTCAGTGAATTCAAGCGTGGTACCGTGATAGGTTGCCACCTGTGCAATAAGTCCATTCGTGAAATTTCCTCACTACTAAATATTCCACGGTCAACTGTTAGGAGTATTATAACAAAGTGGAAGCAATTGGGAACAACAGCAACTCAGCCACGAAGTGGTAGAACACGTAAAATCACAGAGCGGGGTCAGCGCATGCTGAGGCGCACAGTGCACAGAAGTCGCCAGCTTTCTGCAGAGTCAATAGCTACAGACCTCCAAACTTCGTGTGGCCTTCAAATTAGCTCAAGAACAGTGCGTAGAGAGCTTCATGGAATGGGTTTCCATGGCCGAGCAGCTGCATCCAAGCCTTACATCACCAAGTGCAATGAAAAGCGTCGGATGCAGTGGTGTAAAGCACGCCGCCACTGGACCCTAGAGCAGTGGAGACGTGTTCTCTGGAGTGACGAATCACGCTCCTCTGTCTGGCAATCCGATGGACGAGTCTGGATTTGGCGGTTGCCAGGAGAACGGTACTTGCCTGACTGCATTGTGCCAAGTGTAAAGTTTGGTGGAGGGGGGATTATGGTGTGGGGTTGTTTTTCAGGGGTTGGGCTTGGCCCCTTAGTACCAGTGAAAGGAACTCTTAATGCTTCATCATACCAAGACATTTTGGACAATTTCATGCTCCCAACTTTGTGGGGATGGCCCCTTCCTGTTCCAACATGACTGCGCACCAGTGCACAAAGCAAGGTCCATAAAGACATGGATGAGCGAGTTTGGTATGGAGGAACTTGACTGGCCTGCACAGAGTCCTGACCTCAACCCGATAGAACACCTTTGGGATGGATTAGAGCGGAGACTGCGAGCCAGGCCTTCTTGTCCAACATCAGTGCCTGACCTCACAGAAATGCGCTTCTAGAAGAATGGTGGAAAGCCTTCCCAGAAGAGTTGAAGCTGTTATAACTGCAAAGGGTGGGCCAACTCCATATTAAACCCTACGGATTAAGAATGGGATGTCATTAAAGTTCATGTGCATGTAAAGGCAGGCGTCCCAAAACTTTTGGCAATATAGTATATATACAGTGTGTGTGTGTGTGTGTGTGTGTGTGTGTGTGTATATGTATATATCTCTTACGCTCACCAAGGCTGCATTTATTTGATCAAAATACAGTAAACGGTAATATACTGCAGTATTATTAATATTTTAAATAACTGTTTTCTATTTTAATATGTTTTAAAATGTATTTTATTCCTGTGGTGGCAAAGCTGAATTTTACTCCAGTCTGACCCCAAACTTTTGAACAGTAGTGTTTAATATTATTATTATTATTATTATTATTATTATTATTAGTAGTAGTAGTAGTAGTAGTAGTAGTTGTAGTATTGTTGTTGGTGGTGGTTGCTGTTATTATTAATATTATTATTAATTTTGAAGACTTGTGTTAAGAATGAAAAATGTGCAACGTCCAAAAAAGTTATGTCTAATGAAATGTGCATACCTCTGCACTTTTTGATACTCTGCATGTATTTTCCAGCCTACCAATGGCAAACGACAGAGTGGCTTGACACGTGTCTCCCAGGCTTGGAATCACCGCCTCGAGACCAGACTCCTACACCACCACCCCCACCCCTTCCTGCTCCCCCACCTCCCCTGACCCCTACACGGTTAGGTGGTACCCCTACTCGCCTAGGCGGCAGCGTTCGGTTGGATGGCAGCACCCTATCGCTGCAAACTGGCTACCCGTTACGACGATACCAGGGCCAGAGAGATTTCCACACGTCTCTAACGCTGGATGACAACAACTCGCCTATTTATGAAGAATACCGTGACCCGGATCACTACGACACCGCCTCTACTGTTCACCCGCTGGGTTTTAGCGAGGGCCGATCCACACCCGACTACCATCACTCCAGCCAATACCTGCTCTCTTACCCTCCCCTACTAGCCTGGGAGGAACGGCCCCGTGTCTGGGAGAGCACTCACCCCTTCGGAAGCCAGCAGGAGATCGACAGACTGGGCAGAATTTCGCTCCGGGCCCAACGTTTGCGTAGTCAGAGCCCAAAGACATCTTTGTCCGGCATGAGAGAGTATTATTGACCCATTAACTGGACAAACAAGTCCTTAATTATTCTGGATGCTTGTTCATGCAACTGAGGACTCGGCCTGAAGATGTGTACTGATCTGAAATCGAAACTTCTGGACTCTCACAGCCTCAATCATACCATACACTAGACTATTCTTCATGTACCTTATTCATGTTTTGCTATGAAAACTGTCTGATGATGAAAGGAAACCTGTTTTATTCCATGGACTATACAAAAGCCGTTCAATTTCATTTTTGTCGACGCTTCAAGGTTTGTAAGGATCTAGTAATGTGTGCATATTTAAAATGATTCCAGGACAGAAAGCGCACAGGTGTGTTTTACTTAAATGAAGAGCTGTTTATGTATTCATGTGCTGTCTTTGTCTCGTCAGTAATTCATATATGACAGCTACATATTAATCAATCACACATCTGGAGTTTTACAGTGTTTTGCTGTTTATGCTGCTGTTTTTGTGATTTTTATTTAGTTTAGGACCGCAAAACTGTTATGCTAGTATGTTTAACATCTGTGTTAATTGATTAATGCATATAGTATGTTATAGACTTATGAAGCATACATACTTTTTGAACAAGAAAAGATTGCATTTATATTGTGTGTGTGTGTGTGTGTGTATATATATATATATATATATATACACTCACCTAAAGGATTATTAGGAACACCTGTTCAATTTCTCATTAATGCAATTATCTAATCAACCAATCACATGGCAGTTGCTTCAATGCATTTAGGGGTGTGGTCCTGGTCAAGACAATCTCCTGAACTCCAAACTGAATGTCAGAATGGGAAAGAAAGGTGATTTAAGCAATTTTGAGCGTGGCATGGTTGTTGGTGCCAGACGGGCCGGTCTGAGTATTTCACAATCTGCTCAGTTACTGGGATTTTCACGCACAACCATTTCTAGAGTTTACAAAGAATGGTGTGAAAAGGGAAAAACATCCAGTATGCGGCAGTCCTGTGGGCGAAAATGCCTTGTTGATGCTAGAGGTCAGAGGAGAATGGGCCGACTGATTCAAGCTGATAGAAGAGCAACTTTGACTGAAATAACCACTCGTTACAACCGAGGTATGCAGCAAAGCATTTGTGACGCCACAACACGCACAACCTTGAGGCGGATGGGCTACAACAGCAGAAGACCCCACCGGGTACCACTCATCTCCACTACAAATAGGAAAAAGAGGCTACAATTTGCACGAGCTCACCAAAATTGGACAGTTGAAGACTGGAAAAATGTTGCCTGGTCTGATGAGTCTCGATTTCTGTTGAGACATTCAGATGGTAGAGTCAGAATTTGGCGTAAACAGAATGAGAACATGGATCCATCATGCCTTGTTACCACTGTGCAGGCTGGTGGTGGTGGTGTAATGGTGTGGGGGATGTTTTCTTGGCACACTTTAGGCCCCTTAGTGCCAACTGGGCATCGTTTAAATGCCACGGCCTACCTGAGCATTGTTTCTGACCATGTCCATCCCTTTATGACCACCATGTACCCATCCTCTGATGGCTACTTCCAGCAGGATAATGTCACAAAGCTCGAATCATTTCAAATTGGTTTCTTGAACATGACAATGAGTTCACTGTACTAAAATGGCCCCCACAGTCACCAGATCTCAACCCAATAGAGCATCTTTGGGATGTGGTGGAACGGGAGCTTCGTGCCCTGGATGTGCATCCTACAAATCTCCATCAACTGCAAGATGCTATCCTATCAATATGGGCCAACATTTCTAAAGAATGCTTTCAGCACCTTGTTGAATCAATGCCACGTAGAATTAAGGCAGTTCTGAAGGCGAAAGGGGGTCAAACACAGTATTAGTATGGTGTTCCTAATAATCCTTTAGGTGAGTGTATATATATATATATATGTATATATATGTATATATATATATATATATATATATATATGTATTTTTTTTTTTTTTTTTTTCGTTTAGTCTATCTGGCTACAAATGGGAATGTATGTTTTTTTTCACCTGATGCCTCGTCGTATCTTCGTTTCCTTCATTCCCAGTAGCAACTAATCAGACTGGCAATCTAGGCACAAGATATTTCAGGGCAGGTACAGTGGGGAGAACAAGTATTTGATAAACTGCCGATTTTGCAGGTTTGCCCACTTACAAAGCATGTAGAAGTCTGTAATTTTTATCATAGGTACACTTCAACTGTGAGAGACGGAATCTAAAACAAAAATCCAGAAAATCACATTGTATGATTTTTAAGTAATTAATTTGCATTTTATTGCATGACATAAGTATTTGATACATCAGAAAAGCAGAACTTAATATTTGGTACAGAAACCTTTGTTTGCAATTACAGAGATCATACGTTTCCTGTAGTTCTTGACCAGGTTTGCACACACTGCAGCAGGGATTTTGGCCCACTCCTCCATACAGACCTTCTCCAGATCCTTCAGGTTTCGGGGCTGTCGCTGGGCAATACGGACTTTCAGCTCCCTCCAAAGATTTTCTATTGGGTTCAGGTCTGGAGACTGGCTAGGCCACTCCAGGACCTTGAGATGCTTCTTACGGAGCCACTCCTTAGTTGCCCTGGCTGTGTGTTTCAGGTTGTTGTCATGCTGGAAGACCCAGCCACGACCCATCTTCAATGCTCTTACTGAGGGAAGGAGGTTGTTGGCCAAGATCTCGCGATACATGGCCCCATCCATCCTCCCCTCAATACGGTGCAGTTGCCCTGTCCCCTTTGCAGAAAAGCATCCCCAAAGAATGATGTTTCCATCTCCATGCTTCACGGTTGGCATGGTGTTCTTGGGTTGTACTCATCCTTCTTCTTCCTCCAAACACGGCGAGTGGAGTTTAGACCAAAAAGCTCTATTTTTGTCTCATCAGACCACATGACCTTCTCCCATTCCTCCTCTGGATCATCCAGATGGTCATTGGCAAACTTCAGACGGGCCTGGACATGCGCTGGCTTGAGCAGGGGGACCTTGCGTGCGCTGCAGGATTTTTAATCCGAGACTGGTCCCAGCTCTCTTCAGGTCATTGACCAGGTCCTGCTGTGTAGTTCTGGGCTGATCCCTCACCTTCCTCATGATCATTGATGCCCCACGAGGTGAGATCTTGCATGGTGCCCCAGACCGAGGGAGATTGACTGTCATCTTGAACTTCTTCCATTTTCTAATAATTGCGCCAACAGTTGTTGCCTTCTCACCAAGCTGCTTGCCTATTGTCCTGTAGTCCATCCCAGCCTTGTGCAGGTCTACAATTTTATCCCTGATGTCCTTACACAGCTCTCTGGTCTTGGCCATTGTGGAGAGGTTGGAGTCTGTTTGATTGAGTGTGTGGACAGGTGTCTTTTATACAGGTAACGAGTTCAAACAGGTGCAGTTAATACAGGTAATGAGTGGAGAACAGGAGGGCTTCTTAAAGAAAAACTAACAGGTCTGTGAGAGCCGGAATTCTTACTGGTTGGTAGGTGATCAAATACTTATGTCATGCAATAAAATGCGAATTAATTATTTAAAAATCATACAATGTGGTTTTCTGGATTTTTGTTCCGTCTCTCACAGTTGAAGAGTACCTATGATAAAAATTACAGACCTCTACATGCTTTGTAAGTAGGAAAACCTGCAAAATCGGCAGTGTATCAAATACTTGTTCTCCCCACTGTATTCTTGGGCCATGATGAAAAATATTGTTTGGTTTGCCCGTGAAAATATTTTAGATATTTTTAATACCTCATTTTAGTGATTATGCATAGACTTATGGAATTATTATTTTTATTGTTGTTGTTGTTGTTTTTTCTTCATAGCGCCTTTGTAGTCCAGAGTCATTTTACAAAGCATGATGTAAATAATGTTTTATTTTAGTTTTATATTATTTTAGTTTTATATATTATTTGTTTCTGTAAAAAAAAAAAAAAAAAAAAAAAAAAAAAAAAAGAATATTTTATTAAACTAATAAATAAGATTATTTTAATGGTTTTCAGGATGACCCTGTGGGTCAGAGGTTCTGACGGTCTGTATTATGTTCATTCATGTTGATGCTGTCCATTTAGTGTGTAGAACCCACCTTGTATGTACGAATGAAATGCTGTACATTGTCCAGTGTAAAATAAAATAAAAGAACAACTACCGTTATGCATCATCTATAGATTGAGTATGTGTCAGTAGTAAAGCTGTTTCAGCACAAATGCACATCATATAATCTTTTTGGCTGTACGATTAGGCTAAATCTTGTTTATGTAATTCCTCTAAGAGAGAAGCTTCTGTTCTCTGAAAAACTCTGCACTCCCAGTTTCCTTTATGCAAATTTATGTGATTTACAAATGATGACAATTTTTACTCCTGCTAAAATTTTCCTGATTGCCATTTAATTGAGCAGTTGCAGACAACAGCGTTATACAAAATGTTCGTTTTTTTTTATTTTATTTTTTTATAGTTACATCATTGTTTGTGTTCCATCTCTTGTGGAACAAGTGCACAAAATGACTCTTAATTTAAGACACTGTAGAATTTCCAAATGCATTATTTGTCCTTTTGCTATATTTAACTATACAGAAGACAACACAATCTGATTGCATGATCCAAAGCTTGTTTACGGGCAAGGTTCCAGCTTATATGATCGAAACATAATGACGCTTTTACGTATTTCTGGGCCTTTTTTCTATTGTACGGAGACATTTCCAAGAATATGGTTTCATCAGAGAGGTGGTCTTGTAAACATCCTGCGTTTCTGTTCTTTTATGCTCTGGGTGTATCATTAGGCATGACCACTTTGTCCTTTTATATTTGAAAGTTTATGCTTCAATGTGCAGTGAAAATAATAGAGTATTGTACTTTGTTAATGACTTTGGCTCTAAGTCAGTTAAATGGATAGGAAGAGGGAGGTTAGAAAAATGGGTTACATGGCTAGTTGAATTACTGTCATTGCAGTTTGTGACTATTTTACCTTTTGTCGAATTGGTGAATAATTTATATGAAGTACAATTTTATTCAAACGTTTTCATATAATGGGGTTTTCATATAATTGAAGCAGATCTCTTTTTTTTTCTCGATAAGAAGACATGCACATAAACTACGATGAAAACACATTGACCGGTGTCATGCAAATCAGGTCCTCCCTTGAAATCAGGTCTCCCCAAACTGTCAGTTAATGATTATCAAAGTATATGCGAATAATATTAATTTAAAATATATAATGTATATTACTATAATATATACTATATTACTATATAATGTATATGAAAACACATTTGTGCATTATAAAACCAACTGAACGTAATTTCTTACACTTGATTAACTGATAAATAATAATAATAGCCTATCAAGTGAATAATTGAACATAATTAATTTGTTTTATTTATAACTGAAATATTTGGACATTTAACACTTGATTTAATACATAATTACATAAAAGAAGTTTGAGAATATATGTAAGTGCAAATGTGTGTATAAACTAAGCCATCAGGCTAATCGCTTATCTGTATGCTATGCTAGTACATAAGCTAACTAATACAGACATAAATGGTCATTATAAGTTGAAACAGCATTTATCATAACATGATTTTGCAGGAATTGTAATCAGGCGCTAAAAAGACCAATGGGATTGGGGTCCTAAAGGAGACCCGATTTCGGGGGGGACCCAATTTGTCACTACACCGGAAAAAATTCCTCAATGCGCAACAAAAGAAAAGTCATGTGACTGCCTTGATGGATCATGTAATCAGAAAAATATTTGGATGGACGACGAGGTCCGAACATTCTCAAACATCATTTTTTGAAAAAGAAGTGACTTCTTTGTGACAATTGACAATTTTTGATTGAAAACATTAACGAAACACGCAGATTTTTTTAGTGCAAGCGGAGATGATTCTTAAAGGTTACGATAACCTGTGAAAACCTAAGAAAACATAACAGTGTTTACTGTGTTTCGTCTTTACAAATCATAAAAGTAATTCATGATGTCCGAAAAAATTTCCCAGGAAGTGAATTTTTGGTAACACTTTATTTTAGGGTCCAATTCTCACTATTAACTAGTTGCTTATTAGCATGCATATTAGGGTATTGGCTGTTTATTAGAACTTATAAAGCACATATTAATGCCTTATTCTGCATGACCATATTCTACATCCCTTAATCCTACCCAATACCTAAACTACCCAATAATAAATTAAACTACCTTACTAACTATTAATAAGCATTAATTAGGAGTTTATTGAGGCAGAAGTCGTAGTTAATAGTTAGTTAATAGTGCGAATTGGATCCTAATCTAAAGTGTGACCGAATTTTTTTTTTCTCTTGAAACAGTGTTTTATTCACAAATGTTTTATGCGATATTCCAATTTTGCACATTAAATTCACAACTTTGGATGAAAATCTTTAATTTCAGTTTGAATCACATTGTACAAATTCATATGAAATTGCCAGCTCATAAAATAATTACATTTTCTCATGAGATCAGGTTGGATACTTTTGTTTGTCAAAAAGAGTAAAATGAAAAATTCATAACATGTACGATAACGTTCTAAAATTGCTTAGTTAAAATGTGAAGTGTTTCATTTGCACCTCTTCACAATATCAATATTTTCCATTCACTCTTGTGAGTAAAGCAATTTCACTGATTTCCAAAACTGTGCTAATCACATTCCACCACCAAAGAATGATGGGTAATTAAGCCCAAACAAAACAGAAGTAGATCTGCAAGGTCAAACCGCCACAATCTCACAGTCGACATCCACTGAATCAAACGTGCGATGCTGAATGCAAAGAGGATAACTGAAGAGGAAATGAAACTAGTCGTAATCCCTCTGAATAAATACTGGTGTTTACATCTTAAAGTATACTGAAACACTGGGGAATCCACACTCCGTTAGCACCATTTCCTTTGACTTTTAAAACAAGTAAGAGCAAGCCACTTGACAGACAGAAATATGGCTGGTTATATAAGGGGTGGGGGAGAGACGCTGGATTATCATTCCCCTGTTTCAGCTCGGAGACATGAGAGAGTTAGGGGTGATTATACCCACACAGTCTACTGAATAATACCCAGATTAGACACACTAACCAGGACTCATCTCCACGCAGAACATCTGCCTTTGCCTCCTGACAGACACACACACTCGCGCTCTGTCACGGTGGCTGTTAAACACACCCCTTTGGAACAGATGCCAGTATACGTCACAAGCTTATAACACCACGAGCCAGAAACAGAGACATACAGACAACAGAGGCATGTTTACAGAGCTCTCAGTTCTGCCAAATTCCCTCTTTTTGTCTTTTGCTGCATATAGGGAAGACCTGACAACGACAAAACTTGGGAAACTTAAGACAAAGCTAATGTAAATATGTTGGTATAATTACTTTATGATTGTTGGAGGAGGCTAAGAGCAGACATGAAAGACGGAGGTGAACTAAACAGTTTCTCATAGTACTTTATCTTCGACTGCATTATGATTTCCTAATTCGGAATATGAATAGGCCTATTGCGTATGTGGACGGAATTGACTATTGAAAATATAACATTTAACTCCGCTTAAATGAACAAAATTACTTGAATATAGATTTGTTCATGTTGCTGGACAAGATTTAAAAATAAAATCACTTAAATGAACCGACGGATCTCATCTATTTTTGCTCCTCCAACAAAACTAGCTTCAAACAAAGCCACAGAAAAATCCATTGTTGCATCTCTGAGCAACACACAGTGGTGTTCCTGAGTAAATCAGTGTTTTGAACGAATCGTTTGAGTCAATGATTTAATCAATTATGATAGACAATCAATTGTTTATTTCCTGAAAGAATCAGTGTTTAAATGAATTGGTTGCACTAATGATTCAATGACTTGCTCATAAAAGCAGCCTATAGCTATATGTCATACATACTGTATCAAACCTGTACCTGATGTCTCAAGAGTAAACAAACATAAACTCTATGTGTAAGATAATGTGTAAGATAAACCTTCAGTGTTGGGAAGGTTACTTTGAAAATGTAATAGATTACAGATTACCCTATGTAAATGTAGTGTAGTGTAACTATTTCAATTACTTTATTAAAGTAATGTAACTGATTACTTTTTGATTACTTTTTAAAATTTCTAATAAATGTTTTCAACTGTTTATCATTTTCAAACATTTAACCTTTAAAAAAAGAGAGATATTTAGTTATATTTAAGAGAAAACACACAATTCTAGATCATTATACTGTAGTAAAAAAACTACAGTATAATGATAAAAATAAAAACTAAAAATACAGTATATTTTTCTTCTTACTGATATAAAAAAAATAGTATAAATCTGCATACTATTCTTCTTTTTACCACTATGTGTGTGTGAAGGGAAAACATTATACCATAAGGCCTAATATTGATTTCTCACTAACACTAACCTGAAGGTGTGCTGTGGTATCTGGCACCAAGATGTTAGCAGCAGATCCTTTAAGTTCTGTAAGTTGCGAGGTGGGGCCTCCATGGATCGGACTTGTTTGTTCAGCACATCCCACAGATGCTCAATTGGATTGAGATCTGGGGAATTTGGAGGCCAAGTCAACACCTCAAACTCGTTGTTGTGCTCTTCAAACCATTCCTGAACCATTTTTGCTTTGTGGCAGGGCGCATTATCTTGCTGAAAGAGGCCACAGCCAGGGAATACCATTTCCATGAGAGTGTGTACATGGTCTGCAACAATGATTAGGTAGGTGTTAGGTAGTTCACATGCCCACTGTTGGCGCTTTCGCCGGTGGACAGGGGGCAGCATGGGCACCCTGACTGGTCTGCGGCTATGCAGCCCAATACACAACAAACTGCGATGCATTGTGTATTCTGACACCTTTCTATCAGAACCAGCGTTAACTTCTTGAACAATTTGAGCTACATTAGCTCGTCTGTTTGATCGGACCACACGGGCCAGCCTTCGCTCCCCACGTGCATCAATGAGCCTTGGCCACCCATGACCATCGCCGGTTCACCACTGTTCCTTCCTTGGACCACTTTTGATGGACCACCCAGTCGTCTAGCCATCACAATTTGGCCCTTGTCAAACTCGCTCAAATCCTTATGCTTGCCCATTTTTCCCGCTTTGAAGACAAAATGTTCACTTGCTGCCTAACATATCCCACCCACTAACAGGTGCCATGATGAAGAGATTATCAGTGTTATTCACTTCACCTATCAGTGGTCATAATGTTATGCTGATCGGTGTATATATACAGAAAATATTCAGATGTAACTTTGTAATTGTTAACATTTTCATAAGTAACTGTACAATTACACATCTTTTCTCAGTAACTTTAACGGATTACAGTTACATTTATTTTGTAATTAAATTACGTAAGCGCACCTTGTCGAAATAAAGAGTTCACTGGATTAAGGCACGCTTGAGGCTAGTTTAGATTTTGTTGTTTTGCAGTTCTTTGTTTTGCACAGTCTGTTGAAACTGAACCTGTCTGATAGACTTCTAGCTTGGAGCCATGTTCCAGCTTGTAAATAACTTCAGCTATCCAAACAAATCCTCTTTGAATCAATAACAGGCTGCTCTAAATGAGACTCCATGGAGTCCTTAAATCACCAAAGTAAAGTACACGGTAATTACCTAATCCAGGCATAATCATAGTTACAATAGACTAAAGATTGTTTTATGCTTATTTTATTACAAACTACCATACAAACAGCCAGCAGTGTTGCACAAAATTGGCAATATGTGTCTAATAAAGCACAGTCCTGTTCTATGTACACATCCACTTGTTCATGAAAGAAATAGTTTTTCAGTACACCAGTTTTGACAAAAAAAGTCTGGAAATTGTGGATCAAAACTGAATAGCAACCCATTTATTTTCACAAAGCAGCTGTCCTGACTTGCTCTTCACGGCTGAGTTTGGGTTCCAGATTCATACTGGAAAAAATAACTGCATGACAATGATTCAGAGTCTGTGACACCAATTTCCTATTTTCCCCCCTGAATCTGCTTTACTCAGCCTATCTATAAATAAGTGGCAGGTTATTAGTGTCACTCATAGATTTCCTACAAGTTCCTGTTTATCTCAAAGGCATGACGGCTCTAAACGCATGGAACATGAGGGTCAAGATCTGAATTCAGTTCAAACACTTTGGCTTTCTTCCAAAACATAGTGAACTGCCTTGCTTTCTACTGCCTATGGGCTGCATCCTAGCTGAAATGGGACTTCATAAGGCACTCATTTTGAACACACTACATAGGCAGAAATTCACATGAAGTACATAGGTGACTCTATTGATTTAACAGACTTTTTTATTATTATTTTGATTAGTGTGAATGGGATCACAGCACATGTTCTCTGTTCTTGAGTTTAAGTCTTCTACAGATAGCAGTCTCTCATTAAACTGATCTCCTGCAGTGATGGAGATCCATGTGCCAGTGGGATTCAGCTTGAGAACACTGAATTTAATCATCCCTATTATCCAGTGCATTTTCTCTCTAGGAGTTGTGCTTATAAACAATTTATGATTATGCTGAAAAAACGTAGTGCAGCCAATGGGATAAAATGCTTAATTAATGCATTACAAAGTAAAAAAAGACACCAACATATGCTTGTGCTAAGATTAAAAGGCATGGCACTATTTCAGAACACAGCAAAAACATAGTCGCTTCAAATGTTATGCCTACTATCTTTCATATGTAAGAGCTGCCTTATGTTCTCCAACTTAACAGCTTCTCAAGACTGAAATATAGAGCACAGTTCAGTCACAACTCCTCTACTCTTCCAGTTTTCACACATTTTCTTTGAATATACCGCTTGCCAAGCCGTCTCAATTCAGATTCGTTATTCTACTTTGTAGTGGGAATGAAGAAAAATACCCTGAGGATATTTTCGACAGACCCGAGTGTCCAGAATGAGAAGACTTAGATCAATGCGGAGTAATTACACATGCTTCCATCCAGTATTACTGAAGTCGTTAAAAAACAGAGGGAAATTACATACTTGTGGGATTTTAGACTGTCATGCTTATCAGTTATAGTCTAAAACATTTATAAATAAACAAGTATGATTAGACCTAAAGATGTCTCAAATCATGGCAGCTGCTCGGCTGATGCAGGAAGTAGACACTTCAGCAGGGAAAACACTTCACTTTCAAGAGCCTTAAAACAATTTGTCACTAGTACAGCATCTACTATTGTATAATAAAGCAATAAAAACAATTTAGAACAGCTAAGGGGTGTTGTTAAAACCCCCAGAGCTGTTCTAAAATCACTGTAAACCACAGCTTCACTGGGCTTATTACTTTTTTAAAACGGTTAAGGTGCATTCACACATTTAGCGACCTTGTCGCTGCATGTCGCCAGTGGCTGGCGGTGAGGTCGCTAGTGGGCGTTCCCACTACTGGTTGCCTAGTAACATTTGTGAATGACATTCATGGATGTTACTCCATGTTGTAGACAACAAATCAGTTTTCTTGCTGCTACAAACAAACATTTGGAAGGAAAAGTCTAAATATAAATGGAATCAGTACATAAAATGCCTAATATTAAAGATGAACGAGAAACAGAGAGTGCTCTTTGCCATCGCGGCTATTTATCTGCAGCAAAAGGGCAAATGGCGGTCTATCTGGGCTCACAAAACCATTTAGGCTCAGAGTCAGCACAGCGAGTACCACCGTATATACACGGAGACATATCATAAATTATAGGACAGTTGCTGACTGCTAAAATTAGCTTGTCCTTCATCTTGCCTCGGAACTGAAGAGTGACGGATCACGTGCGCTCCACTGACTTCACTCCTATTGGTTGTTGCTCCTGAAAGTCGCTCTTCATTTGCATAAAGTTGAACAGATCTCAACTTTGTCGCATCGCTGGACACGCCCCATCTGGTCGCCAATGGTCACTGTCACTCTTGTCGCCGGAAATTGCCCGCTCTCTATTGAAATTAATGGGATAGTGTCACTTTGTCACTGCGTGTCGCTGGTAGTGTGAATGCACCTTAAAGGTGCAGTGTGTAGTATTTATGAGGATCTATTGACAGAAATGCAATATAATATACATAACTATGTTTTCAGTGGTGTATAAAGACCTTACATAATGCACCGTTATGTTTTTATTACCTTAGAATGAGCCATTTCAATCTTCATACACCGCGAATCCCCTTACAGTGAAATCGCCATTTTGCGCCGCCATGTTTCTACAGTAGCCCTAAACGGACAAACTTCTCTACAGAGTGCTAGTCATTCTATGCTCTCTCCGACGACGACATTTTTGTCCTGTGTCGGCTACCGTAGCTTCTCTATGTGCTTCGAAAGGGAAGGGTGAGTGGTGGGCAATTGCAATTCCCAACTAAATTTACACACTACACCTTTAAGTTCATAAAAATATTTATTTTAATATTTAGAGACAGTGGCACAGATGTAATGATGTCACATCTGTATGTTTTTGAGTAATTTACAACGGCTTTGAACGCAGCTCAACCAATCAAAATCAAGGACCAGAACTATCGACTTAATAATAAAATGTATTTTGTCAGAAAGCATGATTACTTATTTGAATGGCTGTGGAAACATGTTATTTGCCATCATAACTGTTTAGTTCTGTTATCTACCAGCAGGGTGATTTGACTCTCCAACAGTCCATATTTGGAGAGTCTCCGGGCAGTGATTTCAGGCATGCAAGACCAACTCTTATACACTTGGGGATATGAGGAAATACCAAAATCTCAAAAACTGCTTGCCAAACTCATGTTTAATACTCTGGGTTCGGGCCAAAATTCCTCCCCCGGACAGCACGCCAAATACACATAATCTTTACGAGTGTAAGTGTGAACTTGTGAACTTATTTCAAATCAGCAACAAAATCTGACAAGTCTGTTACATGCAGACTACTAAACAGACAATTTTTATTTTAAAGTATTGCTCTGTAAACTCTGTAAAGCTCTGTAACAACTTGCAATTTTACACCACTAGTCTATGTTGTAAGCGTCCCATCGGGTAATCAAAAGTTCTACACACACTTGTGGTCTTCACGCCCACTTGAATACTTGGGCCAAATACAGGAAATACATCATGTAAGTAGACAAGGCATCCGAAATCTAATACGTCCCTACTATACAGACTATAGGCAAAAAACTGTATGTGACAATAATAGCATGTCCGAATTCAAAGTGATTGTAAAAGCGTAGACAAAAAGTACCCAGATGACCTACTTCTTCCAGCGGGATTCTGAAATGTGCATACAAGGGACACTTTAAGGGACTTCACTTTACTATGCGTGATGTCAGACTTTTGGGCATCTTTAACCTGAGCTCAATCAGAAAATGTATTTATTTTATGAATTGCTCTGAGACTGTTGGCATCTGTATATAGTCATTTCAATGTGTTTGAATACAGTGAATAACATTAATTGAATGCTAAAAAAAGCATTTTCACATAGTGTTTAAACACATTTTTCTGGCTTCTCAAGGCGTTCTGGAAGTTTTCAAGCACACAACACTGGGGAAATAGAGTAAGGCTGGATATTTTAAAATCAGTGGAATTGAGAGAAATCGTGTTCTGTGATGATGAAAGCAGCATGTTTTTTTTTGTTGTTTTTTTTTTGAGATCTTGAGAACAAATTAGAAACATTACTATTAAATTATTAAAGTGTCCTTAGGCAGGTAGAATTACACAAACTTTGCAGGTGGGGTCAGAATTGAGCTGGTGGAAGGATTAAAATGTAAAGATTTTATGATTCATGGTATGACTTTATGGTGCTGTTCATCGTTGTATAGCAGTCATGTCAAGTATTTGTCAACTGCTCCTCAGCTGTCTTCTTCACTTAATATTAAAAATATGTCTTCACTGGACAGTGATATCTGAGTACAAAAAGGCCTCTGGTGTTTGGATATAAAAATCCTATTATATTGCTATAATTCATTACATACATGCATGGAGCAATCAGTGCATTTGTGAGTGGGAAGTTTTACATGTCAGTATATTTAAAAAGAAACATTGATTAGTTTTATTTTTTTACCCCTACTTAAAATGTTATAATACACCTCTATCTTAATTTTAATCAATAAGCTACTTTTTTTCTAGCTCCCAGTAGCATGCAACAATTTTGTGCTTTCAATCGCATGATGACAAATGCACCTGCTGCTACGGTTGCTATAGTTATAAATGTAGCTGTAATTGACTACAGGTAAAAACACATGCTGTGATTTGCTTTGTTCATTTTTCTGATTACCTAACCATTACTGTAACTTACTTTCAGTGCTATTTTAAAATGTGCTGTCATTAACATTACATTTTAGCAGACAACATTAATCAACACTGTTCTACAACAGTTTATTTATTAGATAGCATGCAGTTACTTTTTAAAAAGT
This sequence comes from Coreius guichenoti, assembly GCA_039654105.1. Lineage (NCBI taxonomy): Eukaryota > Metazoa > Chordata > Actinopteri > Cypriniformes > Gobionidae > Coreius > Coreius guichenoti. The sequence continues at coordinate 7,578,924 of CM077190.1, forward strand.
TAGGTTTACTTTGCACTTTTTACATGTAGCCTATGAATAAATGCGTTTTAACCTTTTATTTGAGCCTTTCGTGCAATGTCAATAGACCCATTTTAGGTGTCTTTGAAATAACATTAATTCAAAAAGTAAATTAGCCTATTGTTGTATGTGTAATAAGACCTCCTAGTTGTCGTCATAATTGTGACGTCCTTTAAGTGATTAAAAACTTAATTCGCACTCTGACGTAGCCTGTAGCCTATACTTTTACGCATGTCCATTTAAGGTGCTATTTATATAACTTAGTTGTAAGCAATGTAAAAAGTAGCCTATTAAAATAGTTACCTCAATGATCTATTTACCTAATCTCATCCTTAAACTTACTTGTTGTTATAACTTAATTTAAACAGTTTGATTCCGTCATGTTTTTGACAAATAAAACCACCACAAGAAGTACATTTTGGTTACCTGACACTTTTATATTTAAAGGTTTATATCTTTGTTGGAGGCGAGCGGTCCTGGAGCACAGGAGTTATGACAACTCCCGCGCATATAAAAGTGCGCGGCGCGCGCGTGCCTCAGTTCGGAGCGTGAGCCAATCATCTTTTCCCTCTGATTACGAGCTGGATTTACAATTCCGAGCAGCTGCTTTAAAAAATAACTTGGAGCGAACGTAACGCTCGCCATGGGGCAACACGGTGCCAAGACTGTCGTATTCCTTAGTACTTTTAAGGTGAGGGGGAGCAAAGGTGAACATTCGCGCTAGACAAACAACTGAACTACAAGACAGAAATGAGTTTGAGGTGCTGATAAGATGTTGAGACGGACTCTATCTCGTTTTTCTGGAGAGAGGAATGAGGGACGTGCGGATCAACCAGAGGCGACACGGATTCATGGCTCAACTGTTCCCAACTTCTGTTGAAAGGCAGCTGGAATGAGTCGCTTTTTACAAGTATGGGAATTACCAATACAAAGAAAAGATACGATATATTCAAATATATACCCTTTTACTTTAATAGGCGCAGTCCGTTCTGAAGTTTTTCTATTTAATTCCTTAGGTTGCGTGAATAAATTTACTCACCAATCCTCGGAGAACAAGTTGGTCCGGGATGCCAGACAATATCGCCTTTCTGACGAACAGCACAGAATTGGGGCACGTCGGTCGCGCGTTGGGTTCGAGCGCGCGCCCAGCCTGGGCAATAGCGGTGCTGGCCAGCGTACTGATCTTCACCACTGTGGTGGATGTTTTGGGTAACCTGTTAGTCATAATTTCGGTGTTCAGGAATCGGAAACTGAGAAATGCTGGTGAGCTTTCATTTATCTTTATGGGCTACACAATACTCAATAAAGCGATTCACGTGCCATTTAGGGCGCAAGTGTTGAATGGTGATACAGTTCATGAATAATGTACTAAATGACTTGTTTCTCCTTTACTTGACACGAATCTCCTTTGACATGCTGCCTTAAGTGTAAATTATACATTGTGGAAAAGTACGCGCTTCTAATTCTCTGACATCCTCGCCTGTGTGTTTTAGGGTTTTGAGTTAGTTAAATGTAAACCGTTTACACTTACACCCTCACTCCTGACTTATGGAGTAATTTACTAACATCATAGTGTGTATGTAGTGTTAGTGAAGAATTATATTAGTAAAAAGTAAATGCCCTGAAATTGGCTAAACATCTTATGTAACCATTCCACCCAAACAGCAAAAAGTCAGCTTCTTTAGGAAGTAGACGCCTAAAAGTTTGTTTTAATTCAGATGCAACATTTTAGCACTGAATGTGCTCATGCATAAAGAAATCAAGGCTTCCAGCAACCATATCAATATTTTGCTTGCTTACAAGTTCTTCACAGTTTTGGGGTGAAACACCTTGTTTCAGCATTTTTTAAGTCTGAGCTTTAGGTAGTGTTAAGATCACTTCACCTTGACCATGTCATGAAATTTTTACAGCGGCTTATCGCTCTCAGCAGTATGGGCTTCAAAGACATTTGACTGTAGTTAAGGCATAATTGGACGTGTACATCAGTGAAAAATCTGGCACCCTTCTGAGCCTTGTTAGACCCTTTATTTAATTGTAAATGGATGCGTTTGATGTTTTAAAATTGATGTTAAATCTAATTACCCACTCGAATGACCCCCTAACACATGAACAAATTGTGTTTTCACACATAATCCTGTCTATAAAATGTTTTAGGAGAAGAGCTGAACAAATGTTGAGCTATATTGTCTAACTGCTGCTGGACAGATTTCAGCTCTTTCAGGGCCTTTGGCAATGTGTGTATATATGCATGTGAGTGTTTGTGGGGTCGTTCCACACACCACTGATGCAATTGAGTGGGACTGCATTCAGAACCCTTTGACAGGCCAAAAATGGCAAAATATTTAGTGGTCTTTGCAGGGTGCAAATTGCACAGTGGCCTTCAGGGAGGTCATTATAGTAATGAATGCAACTTTCACGTGCAACTAATTTGACAGATAAACTGTGCACTCCTATTTCATTGTTGTTAAGTGTTAAGTTGAGGATATTTTCAGCAAATGGTTTGCTTCGTACATTCAGATTAACAGCATTAAAGAGCGCAAATGCAGTGATAACGTGCCCTTGTTAATGTTGTTAATGCTTGTCAACTGAACTGTGTATATGCATTTTAAACACATTATGTTCTTCGTCTATGCAAGAAATGCCTGTCCTGAATGAGCGCAGTTTTTTAGCTTATTTAAATGATGTTTAATTAACAAACTTCACGAGGAGGACGTTCAAATTATCTATCCAAACAACTCATCATCAGCAATTACCACATCTATTCTATCAGCATGAGATGAACCCTATATATACACACTGACATTCCTCGACAGTTTTCAGCATCAGTTTTCAGAGCTAGAAATGTATCTTCATATTTACATGTAAAGCTTCATATTATGGGTTGTCCTTCAGGGGTGATTGAGCCTTCTTTAGTGGGGTCAGAAGCAAGCCATTCTGGAATATTCTCCTGTACTCCAAAGCATTAAATGACTTTTCACAGTGAAGTAGCTCACCGATACCAGCAGCTAAAAAGGCTCACAATGACACTTCTTCCGCCATGCTTCACTGTGATAGAGATGCATGTATTATTATATTTCTCAGCAGATTTTCAAAGACAGCGCTCTAGAGCATCATCATGCAACTTGTTTCATTGTGATTCATCACTCCACACTCCAAAACTTCATTCTGTCTTTGATGTTTTTCTAATACAGTAATGCCTTTTTAAGTAGTGCATTTCCTTAAATTTTGCTAATTTTCTGACCAATAGTTTGTGGTTAAGACAATTAAAGTGGCAAACGCTTACACAAAAGCGCACTTCAAAGCTCATGCATTTTTGCAGTGAGCAAGAGCAAGAGCCTAGACACTCCTGACTCTCTCTGCCTTCCCCCTCCAAAGCTATTCGAGCACATGGAGGTGGGATCACCAGGTCATTAGATTGAGTATGAATGCTGTCATTTTGTGCGTGGTTTCCCCCCGATGGCCGTGGCGACTGCCGCTGTCTTCTTGCCTCTCGTCTGAGTGGATCTTCTCTGAAAGAGGAGTATTTTTTTCTTCATCTTTCAGCCCTTTGTCATTACTAGGGCCAATCAGGCATCTAACGCAAGCAATAACACTGTCACTAACACCCAAAGAGGCATTAAAACACCACGAAATGGTGCACGGAGAAAATTGGATCTTTAGTGGTGCGTGTTGTGTGAACTAACAACAAGGGCAGAGAGCTGAGAAACAATGGAAACTGAAAGCCTTGTTCTCCAAACAAGTGTCTGTTTCCATAATCCTGTGTGCAGATTCACCTTGTAATCACCCCGGACATAACAGATTTATGACTGGTAAAAATACTTCACGATAACGAAGCACATTCTGATGAGAGGACGGGTATGAAAGAGACTGTATAAAAAGGCTCTTTCTCTCCATGTGTTTCACTTCTCTGTTTATCTAGAACTGATGCCATGCTCTATTAGTCGGACTTCCACGTCGAGTTCACATTCAGGATTACTCGTACAGCTGTCGTTTGAAGGCACATGGCGACCAGGGCTTCTGGAGTATCTCTGTCCGTTGGCCCCTCTCTCTTGCACTGTCCTCTGTGAGGTTATGTAATCGTGTTTCTAGAACGAGGGGCGAGTGCTAAGTGAAGTCCTCCTGCTGTCAGATTCCTGTCACATGAGTATGGATGTTACAGTAGTTAGTGTGACTGTCAGCACGTGTTTGTGAGCATTGAGATATGTGTGTGGTGAATATGGCATCGCAAGCCACAGGAGACCATAATAAGTGGAGACAGACTGAGAGTTTCTGTGCTGTGATTGGGGAAGTGTAGTCTTATCATTTAAGCTTACGTCAGACATTAGTAGGCTTGACATAAAGCCAAAACTTTGGAGAAGATTAGTGATCGCTAAATGACTGTGACTGGTATGGCGTTAGCTGTAGGTTTTGATTAAGTCAGAGATCTGAGCTTCAGATTCATATTTGGACTTAAAGCGATAGAAAACTTATTTACTCGCCTTGACTGACATTGTTTCAATTTTTTGTTTTTGAAAGAAGTCATTCTCAAGAAGTATTCTTACCAAGGCTGTGTTTGTTTGATTAAAATACATTTATTGTAAAATATTATTACCATTTAATATATTTAAAAGTGTTATTTATTCCTGTGATGTAAAGCATCATTACTCGCAGTCTTCAGTGTCACTTTGGAAATCATAATAGAATAATCAAGAATTATTTCTTATTATTAGCATTGTTAAATAATGATAATATTAATTTTTTTGTGTAAACCCTGATACATTTTTTTTTTTCAAAATTTTCAGGATTGAATAGAAAGTAAAAAAACTGCATTTGTCTGAAATGTAATTTTTTTTGTAACTGTAAAATGTTTACTGTCATTTGATCAATTTAATGCATTCTTGCTGAATAAAATAATTTCTTAAAAAAATTATTCAGACACCAGATATAATTATTTTCTAGTGGGTGCAGGACACTATAGTTCATTTATGTAAGTGAGGATAGCAAAATAAAGTAAACTGTGACATATTATACCCAAAAATTCTTCATACAGTGGACTACCAGTAAAATTGATGAAATTTGACCAAAATTACACTTTGACCTGACCATGTTTTGCTTAAGTGTTTTTTCTTTAATTGCTAATGTGACCTTTTACACCACAGACTGAACTAAATTAAGCATTGCTTGGTAATTGGTTGACATAAATTGGTATTATCTAATTGTGTACTTAAATTTAACAGCTGACAGCTGATTGGTTGATTGTAATCCATTACATACCTTTCTATCAAAGTTATCTGACATTATCAAGATAAACAGTTTAACTCTGAGTTCTTGTCATATTTTATTACCATTTTCTAAACTTTAGCGAATAAACTGTGATAATGTGAGAAAATGTTGAAGGTGTCTGAATACATTTTGGTTTGACTGTATGTATGTGTTATATATGTGTGTGTGTATTCCCTACATCACAGCATCATGGGGACCATTACTTTATGAGGATATTTTTCATCCCCATGAGGAAAACAGCTTATAAATCATACTAAATGAAATGTTTAGAAAATCTATGAAAGTCAAATGAAAATGTGATGGGTAGGTTTAGGGTTAGGGGATAGAATATACAGATTGTACAGTATAACAACCATTACGCTTATGGAGAGTCCCCACAGATAACAAAACCGAGTATATGTGTGTGTGTGTGCGCGTGTACCTACTTTTTGGCAACAAATTGTACCCAGAAGTGGGCAAAACCAGACAAAATCTCCAAAAACCTCTCTTTGGGGACATCCTCAATTGTAAAACTGGTATAAAAATAAAGTAATTTAAGGTTTTTTTTTTTGTTTTTTTTTTAAATGTAAAAATGCAGAAAGTTTTCTATGATGGGTAGGTTTGGGTGTGGGTTAGGGTTAGGTTATAAAATGTACAATTATCTGTATATAAAAACAATAGAAGTCTATGCATTGTCCCCATTTAGATAATTGTGTGTGTGTGTGTGTGTGTGTGTGTGTGTGTGTATTGCTCTGTTCCTTACAAAATCCTTTTTTTGCTTTCAACAAAAAAAAAAAAAGTTTTTTTTTTTTTTTTTACAACAAAAGGGTGAATAACTTTCATTTTTGGGTGAGCTATTCCTTTAAGGAATCTTGAAAGATAATATTCTGTTTGATTCATGTTTGTGTTCGGAGGGGAGTTTGTGCTTTTTTCTCAGCCACAGGGCTATGCATGATTAAACCTAAATCGGGTCAGTGTCCATCTGCAGAGTTGTCAAAGCCTCTCAGCATCTGTGGTGCTTCTCGTATAAGGTGTGTATCTCTCTCTCTCTCTCTCCTCTCTCTCTCCAAGGCTCAAAAGTTAAGATGACAAAATCCCACACATTCACAGAGAGAGAGAGAGAGAGTGGTATAACTGAACTGCTGGCCTCATCACCTGCCTCTGAAGTAGTAATGCAGAGCTTAGCAGGGTGTTCATGTCCTGCACAAGTGTGGAAACACCTCGCAAACAGACACACACGCAGGGAGACCAAAGAAATGAACACCACTAGCAAAGTGGATGGGTGTTTGTTTGTCTGACATTTAGAGACTCGAGAGGAAGCAGGAAATAAAGGAAGAACAGAGCCCTTCAAAGAAAGACTGCCATCAGCAATAAGCAGTCAGCGCAATCTACATCCCATGTCCCCAGATCAGTCTTACAAATCCAAATCCCTTCTATATCTGTTTTGAATTCTTTGTGCATTTAGGACCCTTGGGCAATTCTGTTAGAAAGTGGGTTTGGGCTGGAGAGCTGTGGGTTGGATTCACATTGCAGGCTGTAGACTGTCTGAACAGTGCTCAAAGAGGGAGAGAGCAGCCCACCTGCAGTTATTTAATGCCTCACAGGGCAGTAAAACCATTTCCAGAAGCATCAAAGTTTAACGTGGCTAGGGTCTACTCTGAGGAAAGCAACACAGATTTTTAGGCTCTTTGAAGACATTCAATACCAAGGATTTTAAATACAAGGCCTTTATGATCGTAATGTAGCAGATGATTATCTGTTTTCTGTTGTGTGTTTCTGAGAGCGATAACCTCAGGTCTCTGGTAAGAAGTTAACCTCTCTGTTTTTCCTCGCTGTCTTTCCTGTTATACAATATATATTTTTTCAAGGTCAGACATTTAAGAAAACTTAATTACATAGCAGTAATAAAATGAACATGAGGTCTAAAGGTTAATAAAAGGTAGTCATTTTTGATATTTTTGCCCATGCCTCTTGAAATTTTGATAATATACAAATTTTCATTGATTGTTTTAGAGATAAACCACTAATACAACATTATATAACATAATCCACTGTTATTCAACTGCATATGTGTCACATCCAGAAGGATGTCATTATAGTTAAAGGAATTTAATGAAATATTATCAAGAGGGCTATATTTATAATATAAAATGATTATTGGTCAAAACACTATTCTCAAAAAAGCATGTTTTGCTTAAAACATTTTAATTAGAGAATGGAAACGCTAAGTATTTTTGTCTTGTTTCCCAGTACAAATATCGAAACATTCTTAAATTAAGACATTTACTTGAGAAGCAAAACGACTTGAAATATTAAGTCTTGTTTTCTGAAAGAATTGAAGTGAGTTTATGCTAAAAATAAGAACAAACATCTGCCAGTGCGGTCAGAATTATAAACTTAATTTAAAGGGAAAACAAGATTATTTTTCTGAACCTGCATTGGCAGATATTTTTTCTTGTTTTAAGCATACACTCACTTAATTTTGATCACATTTTCAGTAAACAAGAATTAATATTGTGTCATTTTGGTTCTCAAGTAAATGTGTCTTGATTTAAGAATATTTAGATATTTGTATTGGAAAACAAGACAAAAATACTTAGCTTTCTATTCTCTAATTAAAAGGTTTTAAGCAAAACATGCTTTCTTGAAAATACCCAGATAGCATGTAATCATTGAAACAATGTTGAGTCAGTGTTGATGCGTCAACACCAATTACATTGATTCAACATTACAAAGTGATATTTTTTCAACATCACTTGCACCCTCAGTTACTGTTGAAACAATGTTGAGATTTCAACAAAAAAATCAATTATAATATCATTGAATCAACATTATGAACTGATGTTAGTTCAATATCACGTTTGCACCCGCATTTAATGTTTAATCAATGGTGAAATAAAAATGGTAATGGTAATGCTATTGAATCAACATTACACTATAATGGATTCTACATCACTGATGTTGAATCAACACTGAAATTAACAAAAATAATCAATGGTAATATTGTTGAATCAACGTTACGCAGAGGTGGAAAGAGTACTGAAAATTTGTACTCAAGTACAATTACTGTTACATTGCTGAAATAATACTCAATTACAAGTAAAAGTACTGGTGTCAAAAAAGTATAAATTACTCCTCAAAAACTACCCAGAGTACTAATTACTAGTTACTTTTTAGCTGGCGATATTTAATGAATTACCAATATATATTTAATCAAATATCTATTTAGAATAGAATAGCTACTTTCAACAAAACACACTTTTACATTATTGATGAAGGAATTAGTGGTCATGATACTGGAATTTCTAACTTAAATACGATACCTTGAAAAATATCAATATTCAGTATCATTTTCAATACCATTTCAAAACGCCACATGCTTTATACTTCCATATAAATATTTTGATATCTCAATTTTTGTCCATCCATTTTGTCAAGGCAATCATTATTTTCAAGCTTCAAAAAGCACAAGACTCATTGTAAAACTAATCCATTTGATTGGAGTGGTTTAATTTCAAGTCTTCTGAAGAGACATGTCTGCTTTATACGATGAACAGATTTTAATTTAGGCTTTTGTTTGCATATTTTAACATTGATTAACTAACCATTACAATAATCTCACTTAAACATTTGCTCATGTGTAGTTGTGTCTTTACAATAGGGTAACTTTGTTGCAATAGCTTACGCGCAGCACAAAGAAACTTGATATCAAACTGAATTAAATTTACAAAAAAGTCAGTAATAAAATAACAAATAAAACAAATTACCTCAATTCTATTGAGGTATTTGGAATGACAACACTGAATTTTTATATGCAGTGTCTTAAGAGCCATTTAGATAAATCGAACAGAGCAGTTTGACCTGTAATGTCTGTACAGTGTAGAGATGCAGTTAGACAGACTAGGTTATTTATGTACAAATCACACAAATGCCCCATTCTGAAACATTTCTAACATACAAACCCGATTCCAAAAAAGTTGGGACACTGTACAAATTGTGAATAAAAACAGAATGCAATGATGTGGAAGTTTCAAATTTCAATATTTTATTCAGAATACAACATAGATGACATATCAAATGTTTAAACTGAGAAAATGTATCATTTTAAGGGAAAAATAAGTTGATTTTAAATTTCATGGCATCAACACATCTCAAAAAAGTTGGGACAAGGCCATGTTTACCACTGTGTGCCATCCCCTCTTCTTTTTATAACAGTCTGCAAACGTCTGGGGACTGAGGAGACAAGTTGCTCAAGTTTAGGAATAGGAATGTTGTCCCATTCTTGTCTAATACAGGCTTCTAGTCGCTCAACTGTCTTAGGTCTTCTTTGTCGCATCTTCCTCTTTATGATGTGCCAAATGTTTTCTATGGGTGAAAGATCTGGACTGTAGGCTGGCCATTTCAGTACCCGGATCCTTCTACGCAGCCATGATGTTGTAATTGTGCAGTATGTGGTCTGGCATTGTCATGATGGAAAATGCAAGGTCTTCCCTGAAAGAGACGACGTCTAGATGGGAGCATATGTTGTTCTAGAACTTGGATATACCTTTCAGCATTGATGGTGCCTTTCCAGATGTGTAAGCTGCCCATGCCACACGCACTCATGCAACCCCATACCATCAGAGATGCAGGCATCTGAACTGAGCGCTGATAACAACTTGGGTTGTCCTTGTCCTCTTTAGTCCGGATGACATGGCGTCCCAGTTTTTCAAAAAGAACTTCAAATTTTGATTCGTCTGACCACAGAACAGTTTTCCACTTTGCCACAGTCCATTTTAAATGAGCCTTGGCCCAGAGAAAACGCCTGCGCTTCTGGATCATGTTTAGATATGGCTTCTTTTTTGACCTATAGATAGGCGATATAGGCGAATGGCACGGTGGATTGTGTTCACCGACAATGTTTTCTGGAAGTATTCCTGAGCCCATGTTGTGATTTCCATTACGGTAGCATTCCTGTATGTGATGTAGTGGCATCTAAGGGCCCGAAGATCACGGGCATCCAGTATGGTTTTCCGGCCTTGACCCTTACGCACAGAGATTGTTCCAGATTCTCTGAATCTTTGGATGATATTATGCACTGTAGATGATAACTTCAAACTCTTTGCAATTTTTCTCTGAGAAACTCCTTTCTGATATTGCTCCACTATTTTTCGCCGCAGCATTGGGGGAATTGGTGATCCTCTGCCCATCTTGACTTCTGAGAGACACTGCCACTCTGAGAGGCTCTTTTTATACCCAATCATGTTGCCAATTGACCTAATAAGTTGCAAATTGGTCCTCCAGCTGTTCCTTATATGTACATTTAACTTTTCCGGCCTCTTATTGCTACCTGTCCCAACTTTTTTGGAATGTGTAGCTCTCATGTAAATCAACAGCAAATTTAATTTGTGGGGTGAACTATCCCTTTAATTTCTAGTTCAAGAGCACAAAGAATCGCGATTGCAGGGTACACACAGTGAGCGCACACAGGAGAGGTAGTTCATTTGTATATTTGAGAGCTCGCGTCTAGTTTTCTGCGATTACACGAACGCGCTCTCGACATTTGTCATTAAATACGCCATAGAAACCTGCGGGTATGATTAAAATTATGCGCAATACCTGCAATCCTGCGCTGACATTCAGGCTCTGAACTGAGGCGGGTGTCAAACTCACCGTCAGAGGGGAGAGAGCGAGAAAGCGCAGCTGGTATCGATGTATATATACTGCAAACAACGAGTATTGGAACCGTGTCAGATATTTTAGTATCGCTATGTATCAAAATATAGATATTTTTGACAACACTACCATGCAGTTTGTTTCTTCAAACTTTCAGTCCATAAATCACTCTGATCTCCTTCACTGTGCGGTTGATCAGCTCTCCAGAAGCTGCTGCTGCGCCGCAGGTCCGTTTACGATCGGACATCTTTATTGGCTACCGAAATGCCGGTGGTAAAATGTTTGAATATTGATTAAAGTTGTAGGCCTACTCAGTAACGAATTGTGATTTTAAAAGTAACAAAGTAGATTATTTAGCTTAATTTGTACTTAAGTACAAGTAAAATTACATATTTAAAAATGTACTCAAAGTACAAATACCCAAAAAAACTACTTAATTACAGTAACGTGAGTAGTTGTAATTCGTTACTTCCACCTCTGACCTTACCTTATGATGGATTCTACATCACTGATGTTGAATCAACACTGAAATTAACAAAAATAATCTTTGGTAATATTGTTTGATCAATGTTACAATGTGATGTTTCTAGATCACTTTTGTTGAAACTGAAAATGCAACTTAAATGTAATGACAACATAAAACAATGTTGCCATCTGATGTACCAAGTTAATGTTGAAACAACATTAATATTTCAACTACACTTCAGTGGACCATTTCAAATTTGGAGAAAACCTTTTAAAATATAAGTGACACCTCAGTGTCAGTTCAGTCAATTTATTTTATTTAACAGTTTACCACAACCACTGACAAAAAAAAAGATATAAAAGATCCTTCTTTAAAAAAGAAAGGGGGAAAATAGGACAAAAGCATTACAAACTTTAAAAATAAAATTAGTTTCAGAAGTCTGATGTCATTATAACTACAGGTGGTCCAACGGTTCAGGTTTTAAAAATCTGGCTTGCATCAAACTACTGCCTCTTTTCCTTTGGGTTCTCTGAAATCTGAAAAAGAAAGCATGATATTACTTAAGAACAAGTCAATTCAGTTGTCATACATACAGTCACATTCAATAATGTTAATATACTAATCACAATATGATTCACTTAAAAAAAAAAAAAGTTGCTCAACACAAAATATTCAAACTATGATTATAGTACCGTTAAATTCTGTATATTCTAGTTTTCTAAAATCTATTAATGCTTCAATATCAAAAGAAAGTGTGCCTGATTTTTCCCACCTAGTTTATCTCCAGCCTTAATTAAACACACCTGAAGCAGCTAATCAAGGTCATTAGGATCAATGAAAACTTCAGGCAGGTGTGTTGGAGCTAAACATGTAGAGGTATGCTATGACCATAGACCATTACATAAATCTCAGTTCATTTTCTGTGAAACTACATAGCATTCAAATAGCAAGTTAATCTTGAAGAATAAAAGAGCTTAGGTTTTTTCAACAAAAAATTCTTTAAAGGGATAGTTCACCCTGAAATGAAAATTCTGTCATCATTTACTCGTTCCAAACCTGTATGAGTGTCTTTCTTCTGCTGAACACACAAGAAGATATTTTAATGAATGTTGGTAACCAGACAGTTTACGGTAGCCATTGATTTCTATAGCAGGAAAAAATACTATGGATGTCAATGGCTGCCATCAACTGTCTGGTTACCAACATTCATTAAAATATCTTCTTTTGTGTTCAGCAGGAGAAGAAAAGAAATTGTAATATTTCACAATATTATTTTTATTTTTAATTTGATCTAATCAAAAATGAGCTTTCTTTCGAGAACAATAAAAAAAAAATTGACCCACCTTTTGAATGATAATGTATATGATGTGGACTTGAAAATGTACTTCATAACATGAATGACCCAGTAAATGTTAAGTGATTTTGTCTATTCTGTGAAAGAGTGCTCGCATCTCCCTTAATCAATTTGGCTTGTTTTTCCAAGAGGTTTTAGAAGATCATATAATTATATTCAATCTGTTCAGCCCAGTTGAGCTATGGCATCATGAGAGCCTGCATGTGTCAAAAGTGAATTCACCAATGTAATAGAACTTCGCTGGTGTCCTTTATTCCTTCTTTCACTTTTTTTCCTTTCCAGTCTTTCCCTCACTGATGCACCAGCAAATGTCATTGCCCAGGGAGGGATTTGAAATTTAATGGGTAAAAAAAAAAATCTCTACCAAACGGTTTGTATTCAGTTCTTGTTTCGTTCTACAGCAGGTTCAAATAGGAGAGTTTCGGCGTCACTTTCATGTTTACTTGATGATAGGTTCACAGCAATAACTGTTTGTCTCCACCTGTCTGTTCTCAGGACGCCAGCCTCTTTTAAACTTTTTGAAAGATGCTTAGATTTGAATGCATAAAACACAAATATGTCCACCCTTTCTGTCTCCGTCCAATTTAACAGATGCAGCCCTGATACTCATTGGACCATGATGTTGTTGTCTTAGGATGACACTTTAAACCAAAGGTCTTGCAGTTGGATTGTTGCATTGACAGAAACAGCTGTCCTGGAACCACTCACAATCTTGCTCAAAAACACAGTTTATGGTCACTTTTTCCCCCTTCTTTGCACCCATGCACCCATAATAAAGCATGTTAAATTACACAGAACTAAACTGATGCTGAAGCTTTGCAAACCTTACTTTGCTCTCTAGGCAAATGCTCTCTTTTACATGCTGCATGGTGACTTTACCTTGGCACAAGATAAAACAGCAAAACCTTGGGCAGGCAGGCTAAGGCATCACCATCAAAACCCATTCATCCTGATTTCACAAACCAGAGACCCAGCAAAAAAAGTGCTGCATGTCAAGATTTCCGAGATCCATTATGCATGCGTACATCGGGGCATGATCTGATCACTTTACTTTAATGAAATCCATCGTTCTACCCCCTACAACCAGTGATAATAATGCAAAGCTCTGGACTAAATCATTTGATCATTGGGAGTTGTGGGCTGAGGCATACACTCTGAATTTCATGAACCCCTAATTTTGATCTGATCAAAGATTGCATGCCTGAAGCATTTCAAACCCTTTAAATCTTTACTTTTACATCAGCATAAAATAAAAATCCACACTGTTCAGAAAAAAAGAAAAATTAGGCAAACCCAACACACACATACACCGATCAAGCATAACATTATGACCACTGATAGGTGAAATGAATAACACTGATTATTTCTTCATCACGGCACCTGTTAGTGGGTGGGATATATTAGGCAGCAAGTGAACATTTTGTCCTCAAAGTTGATGTGTTAGAAGATGGAAAAATGGGCAAGCGTAAGGATTTACTGATGAATCACATTTTCTTTTACATCACGTGGATGGCCAGGTGTGTGTGCGTCGCTTACCTGGGGAACACATGGCACCAGGATGCACTATGGGAAGAAGGCAAGCCGGCGGAGGCAGTGTGATGCTTTGGGCAATGTTCTGCTGGGAAACCTTGGGTCCATGTGGATGTTTACTTTGACACGTACCACCTACCTAAGCATTGTTGCAGACCATGTACACCCTTTCATGGAAACGGTATTCCCTGGTGGCTGTGGCCTCTTTCAGCAGGATAATGCGCCCTGCCACAAAGCAAAAATGTTTCAGGAATGGTTTGAGGAGCACAACCACGAGTTTGAGGTGTTGACTTGGCCTCCAAATTCCCCAGATCTCAATCCAATCGAGCATCTGTGGGATGTGCTGAACAAACAAGTCCGATCCATGGAGGCCCCATCTCGCAACTTACAGGACTTAAACGATCTGCTGCTAACATCTTGGTGCCAGATACCACAGCACACCCTCAGGGGTCTAGTGGAGTCCATGCCTCAACGGGTCAGGGCTGTTTTGGCAGCAAAAGGGGGACCAACACAATATTAGGAATGGTCATAACGTTATGCCTGATCGGTGTATATCTTCCCACTAAAGATTTCACCACAGCCGGAGAAGTTGAACCTTTGTGACGTTTATTCTGCTGTTTGCAATTACATAACATAATCTGAGACATTTTATTTACATTATTCCATGACTCATCTGATTCACGTTGAAGGAGTCAAAGGTCAATATGTTGACATTTTGACAGAGGCCTTCAATGAGGATACTGTGTTTTATATGGCTGTTCAGAGAGCTGAATGATGTAATAGTGTTTGGCTGGAAGGAACAGAGGTTCGGAGTGGGCTGACTGATCATGTTGTAGTTTGTAGAGAAGCAGCCGATGTGGTTTGATACAAGTAGGATAGTAGGATGTGAAACTCATGCAGCAGTTATACTTTGAGAGGGAAACAACAAATTCCAGAGCAGGAAGAGCAAGATTTTGAATGTGATGAGAGCCTCTTTGTGTAGTATATACTTTGTATATATTTTATTTAATGGATATAATGCAGTCAGATTTGATCACAAAGTAAATCCGAAATCGGGTATGAGCAATTCCATGAGTTTATTTTGGGCACAATGGCTTACTGAAAATGATCCTGTTTATTTTACGACCAATTAACACTTTCCCCGCCATTGACAGAATTTTCCGTCATTTACTGTATGACAAAACGCTATTGATGGAAATTTACGCCAATCCATGTTTTCACTGTTATATGGTAGGTGTTGCTATTAAGCATCTTTGGAAATAACACAGAATCTCCAGATCCAAAAACAAGCAAAGAAGCAGAAAAAAGCGATAGAAGCATTGCTTGCGTTATTTGTAAAATAAAGTAACCATCAAACATTAAACTGCATATATACAAAACAGCCTAACATTACCGAACAAAATGTCAACCAAGGAAGAGCTTTTGGAGTGTTGATGGATTTACTCTATGTTTTGATTATTGTTCTGATCCAGACAAAGTCTTTGACAATTTTATCTCAAATTTCTACCTGATCTTAACCTTAAATTTAGTTTTTCTTTTTGGTCTAACCTAACATATTTAGGTTGTGTCAGGATTATGTTGTGTTTTGTGTTAATTTCATTCCTGTGTGGTTGTATGTGCTTCAGTCTTAATTGCATCCTAGTTAGGCTACGTCTACATTAATCCGGATGGATCTGAAAACAGAGTTTTCGTTTCGTTTTCCAAAGATTCTCATCCCCACTGAAATGTCAGAAAATGCCAAATTCACTGTACTGCGCATGCGTAAAACCTCATAAACTCTCACTTAGATGATACAGACGAAACAGACATCATAAAGTTATCACGCAATTCTTCTGGCAGGATTGTTTTATTTAACAAAATATCTCACCAGATATTATCACATAGAGACTGTGTCTGTTCCCTGATTTAGTAAATACAAAAAAAACATCAAAACCATTCAACGGTAAAAATTTAATCGATGTCCAAAAAATAAATAACAGATATAATACAGATGAACAAACGATAAAGCTCGGGCTGCTGAATATTCGATCCCTTTCCCCAAAAGCGCCTATTGTTAATGATATGATTACAGATAATAATCTAGATGTGCTGTGTTTGACAGAAACCTGGCTAAAACCTGACGACTACATTACTTTAAATGAGTCCAACCCCCAAGATTATTGTTATAAACACGAGCCGCGTCTGAAAGGTAAAGGGGGAGGTGTTGCTATAATTTATAATAATATCTTCAGTATTCCTCAGAAGTCTAGTCTCAAATATAATTCCTTTGAAGTTTTGGTGCTTTATGTAACGTTATGTAGTGTAATTGATAAATCCCGTTTGACATTTGTGCTGGCTACTGTATACAGGCCACCAGGGCACAATACAGACTTTACCAAAGAATTTGCTGATTTTCTATCAGAGTTAGTACTGGCTGCAGATAAAGTATTAATTGTTGGTGATTTTAATATCCATGTAGACAATGAAAAAGACGCATTGGGATTGGCATTTAGAGACATTCTAAACTCTATTGGAGTTAGGCAACGTGTCAGGACCCACTCATCGCCGTAATCATACTTTAGACCTAATATTGTCACATGGAATAAATGTTGATACCGTTGAAATTCTGCAGCAGAGCGATGACATCTCAGATCATTATCTAGTATCATGTATACTTAATTTAGCTAAGGCTGCAAAGCCGTCCCCTCGCTTCAAATATGGCAGGATTATCACCGCTGCCACTAAAGATTGCTTTGTAAATAATCTTCCTCATCAGTTTCATCTCCTCAGCATGGAGGTAGTTGGTCGTGAATCAATAGGTGTCTTTAGAAACTCAGAAAAATAACAGAGAGAGAGACCACAGTTAGCACCCCAAGCAGTTACCACCCTAGTGGTCCAATCTATATGTGGATTGTGAAGGGATAACCATGGGAAGCCAAGAATTAAAGGGAACTCTGGTGAATGGATCAAGAAAAACTATCTTCTCATTATGACCACCAATTTGGAGATGAA
The DNA here is from genome assembly GCA_039654105.1 of Coreius guichenoti. Lineage (NCBI taxonomy): Eukaryota > Metazoa > Chordata > Actinopteri > Cypriniformes > Gobionidae > Coreius > Coreius guichenoti. The sequence goes on from CM077190.1 coordinate 7,596,179, forward strand.
GGGGTGTAGTGCACTGGCTTACCTGACCAGATCCCTGGGGTCTCCCATCCAATGCGGTTATGGACAGGGGTTCTTGAAGAGGGATAGGCTGAGCTCTCAGGTGTCTGGCCAAATTAAAGTCCATAAAATTTCCAGCAGCCCCTGAATCAAGGAAGGCCAGAAGATTGTGATGCTGGTTACCCCAATGCAGTGAAACATCAAGTGAAACCCCAGAAGCTGCTGGTTGGGGAAAAGTAATTACTCTCGTCCCAGCCCCCCTCTTCTTGGACGAGAGTTGTCTTTTCTGTCAACTCAGGACAGTTGGACCTGAAGTGGTCTGGCTTTCCACAGTACAAGCAGCATTTCTCCCTCATGCGTTGTTCCCTTTCGGCTTGCGACAGTCTGGCCCTTCCCAACTGCATGGGTTCCTCGAAGTTCATGGGAAGTGGAGGGGATTCAATGGCACTGCTAGAAGCTTGGGGCTCAGGAAGCCTGACCTCCCCACAGCGTTCCCATCTGCGCTCTCGAATGCGGATGTCCACCCTGATGGCAATGTCAATAAGGGATTCAAGGTCAGGAGCCGGGTCTCGGAAGGCCAGTTCATCTTTCAGTTCAGGGGCCAGGGCACGGTGAAACGTTGCTTTCAGGGCTCACTGGTCCCAACCGCTCTCTGAGGCTAATGTGCGGAACTCTATTGCGAACTCTGCCACACTCTTTGTCCCTTGAGATATCTGTAACAGCCTGTGGTCAACCTCTCCCCCACTGGTAGGGTGATGGAAGACCTTCCTCATTTCTGCAACAAACAGGTCACAATTGTCAGTAAGCGGGGACTGTTGTTCCCACAAAGCCGTAGCCCAGTCCAGCACCTTTCCGGTGAGGAGATTCCTAGTTTCATCATTCCTAGTTCACATATCCCCAAAGACTGGACCCCTGCCACAATTTCCAATCTGTAAAAATACAACAAAAAACATGTCACCGTCCTCATCTGCATATCCCAAAAGTTGCAAAAGCCCTATAATGTGATTTCCATATTTTACCTAGTATGAAATGACCTTGTGAATATATCACTCCAAAGGAACAGAAAAGTGGTTCCTCAGTAATCCGCCTTGACCCGAGTCCTTCACCCTGCTGCATGTTATAATATATGTATAAAAAATTTAACTGCTTGACTGAGTATAATTCCCAACGCGGTTAATATTGATAAGTGCTTTAACATTTCAGAATCAAGGTTTATACTTTAAACATATAAACTAAACATTTAGCTCTTCACTGATTAAAACCTTTTTAAATGATAAACATTGACATTTATGTCACAGGTCATTTGTTTTCTCTCTTGAATCAGGAAGTAGCTTTTGAGAAGTAAAGCAGATCATTCATCATTTGAGTTTTCTTGTTGCATACTGCACAGAACCACCATCTAATTTTTCTAGAGCTCGCCCACTAACATCTAAATGGAAACAAAGTTGTAATTTGTATCTTATTTTTGTTATTTTTTTATTTGCTGATATGATATTTTGAAAACAGTAGGTAATTTATTGCACATGTTTATGACATATGAGAGCTGTAGGTCACCCAGGTTTGAATCTGTTCTGCATAATGCCTGATGCTGTCTTTATTCCTCTGATGCTGAACATATAATAGTGTGTGTGTGTGTGTGTGTGTGTGTGTGTACATAATGTGTGTGTGGCTATAATAATAAAAAACATCATGTAAACTAGATCGTAAAGTTTGTAGACAAACTTTGATGTTGGCTTAAGAATGCCTAGTCTGAATGTTTAAAAAAGTTTAGCAAGCTGTAAGTTTGAAGAATTTAAGACTGAATTACTATAGATGCTCTATATAGATAGATGGATGGATGGATAGATAGATAGATGGATAGATGGATAGATGGATGGACGGATGGACGGACGGACGGACGGACGGACGGACGGATAGATAGATGGATAGATAGAACATTCATGGACACAGAACAATCATGTTACTAGCATGCTTTTAGAATTTTATCATGTAGTTAAATGTTGTTAACACATTTCTAGCATAGCTAGAATACGTTTTAATACGTTGCTAGAATGTTGGTAGCATGTTTCTAGCATAATTTAACACATTGCTAACATGTTTTAGTATGTTGCTAGGATGTTTCTTGCATAAATTAGCACACTGCTAGCATGTTTTAGCTTTCTCGAGCCAACAAAATAATATAGTCGCTGTCATTAAAATTGTGTCAACACCAAGGTTCTAAATTCAAGCATTTTCTGAATTCATTATTTTTTTGTACTTGGTGTTTAATCATATGCAGTAGAGAGGTGGCATGTGGTATCAGCTTTTATCAATTATGACTAACAGCACAGATGCTGTGCTAATGAGCACATAAATGAGGCTGCATGTGATGTTCCTCAAGGTCATCCTCCTCCATTAGTAATTACACTTCTTGAACTCAAGCGGAATTGAGCTCAAAGTGAACCATAAGCCACATTTAGCAAGTTCAATTTCCTCTGATTACACTTGGATCACCTTTCACTCTCTGAAAGAAGTTTTATTTTGGGCAAAATCATTGATAGTTAGGCTTTTCTTTTGGGTTTATTAAGAGGAACATGAAACATGTCAGAGCAGCATGTCAAGCATGTCAAGTCAGTCCTGCTCACATTTTTCCTCCTTCCAATTAGCTTACTTTCTTGTGTGATAGAAGAAAAGATCTGGAATGTAAACAACATTTGGGGTTAGTTATAGCCTAAAAGTCAAAACTGCTGTTCTTTTTAAATTTCTATTCTTCAAAGAATCCAAAAAAACTCACATTTTCCACAAAACTATTTTAAATAAATATTGTTTTTTTTATCAAATAAATGCAGTATGTGTGAGCAAAAGAAAACTTGAAAGAAGTAAAAACATTTTAAAAAATTGAACGGTAGTGTATATATGGTGTCATATGAATGTGAATAAATTGTATTTGTCAATTTATATAAACTACTACTAAACTACTTATATAAACTACTAAACTACATTCTAACTACTTTAAGGGCCCTATCATAAGGGCCGCAATGCAACGCCAGGTGCGACGCAACTGTTTTTTGCAACATGTCCTCCAACCAATACGCCTATATATACCCATAGGAGCGTTTACTACAGTTGCGCCCCTATCGACAACAGGACACTTTCATGTGCTCATAAAATGTATATGCACTATAAATCACTGGGTAGGTTTAGGGGTGGGGTGGGTGTAAATGGAAATATGACAAATGGTGGTAAAAAGTCCACACATTGCATTTAAATGAACACGCATTTTGATTGGTAACGACAGTCATACGTCATTTCATGACGTCAGACGTAACACGACACTGTCATTATTTTTACGCCAGCAAGAGGGCGCATGACTTTAAAACGTAAATAAAGGTCGTAATAAGGTGTTTGAAAAACGACCTATAGAGTCGTTTTTTTTTGGAGGAGTTTTTTGCTAGTTTCAGCCCAACGCAGTTATCATTTTCACGTCCAGCGCCACGTTGTTTAAATAGCAAATGTACTCGCGCTCATCTGTTCAGCCATGGGTGTGCTGGTCTGAAAATGAGGTGTGTTCAGGCGCATTGTTGGTGTGTTGCTATTTTGAGGAACTGAAAACGACTGCGTCATTGACCAACAAAAACCTGGTCTAAAGTCAACAGTGCAGTATTTTTTGTGTTATTTAAAGGGCGTGTTAGTAATATGCACCTATAGGCGGGTACACAACGTGCATACACTGCTTATTACACACACAGGGACGTGCAGCAGCACACAAACATTTTTAAATATTAAAAATAAAAGGATTCCTCTCTGGAGAAGCGTTCAGTCTTTCCGCTCACAAATTCTGCCATGTAAATAGCGAATCCACCATGGTGCAAGCGCAACGGGAGATGGGACTCTGGTTTACATTACGCCCAAAACACACCCATGGCTCATTAAGAGACTAGTACAACCATTTTGGACCATGCATCTGGCGCGCTGACCGTTTTTTCAAACATGTCCTCTAACCAATACGCCTATATAGGTCGTTTGTCACTTCCCTGAAATACGACCCATAGGAGCGTTTACTACAGTTGCGCCCCTATCGACAACAGGACACTTTCATTTTAATGCATTGTTCCCTTTTATCTGAGTCATATTTCAGGTTTTGCATAGCTCAATTGGTCGAGCATTGCAATATACAGCAACATGTTCTCATGTGATCATGCAATCGTGGGTTCAATCCCAGGGAACGCATGTGCTCATAAAGTGTATATGCACTATAAATCACTGGGTAGGTTTAGGGGTGGGGTGGTTGTAGTTGTTAATAAAAAACGATTTTTGCTAAATGGAAATATGACAAATGGTGGTAAAAAGTCCACACATTGCATTTAAATGAACACGCATTTTGATTGGCAACGACAGTCATACGTCATTTCATGATGTCAGACGTAACACAAGTTAATTCACAACAGCAAGAGGGCGCATGACTTTAAAACGTAAATAAAGGTCGTAATAAGGTGTTTGAAAAACGACCTATAGAGTCGTTTTTTTTGGAGGACTTTTTTGCTAGTTTCAGCCCGACGCAGTTATCATTTTCACGTCCAGCGCCACGTTGTTTAAATAGCAAATGTACTCGCGCTCATCTGTTCGCCCTTGAGCGTGTTGGCACGTTGCTATTTTGAGGAACTGAAAACGACTGTGCCATTGACCAACAAAAACCTGGTCTAAAGTCAACAGTGCAGTATTTTTTGTGTTATTTAAAGGGCGTGTTAGTAATATGCACTTATAGGCGGGTGCACAACGCGCATACACTGCTTATTACAGCACACAAACATTTTTAAATATTAAAAATAAAAGGATTCGAGATGAGACTCTGATTGGTTTACTTTATGCCCAAAACACACCCATGACTCATTAAGAGACTAGTACAACCATTTTGAACCATGCATCTGGCACGCTGACCGTTTTTTCCATCATTAAACTAGCAAAAGTGGATTCGGACACGGCCTAAGTGCACCTGCGCCATGCGCTTCAGACCATGCACTCAGATCGTTAAAATAGGGCCCTAAGTGTGTGCTTATGTAAATGTGAATTGTCGTCTTCTTGTGCCATGGCTGGAGGTTTGGTTTCAGCACCATGGACAGCGCAATGAAACGCTTCAAACCTAAAGACTCAGGAAGCTGTCTGAAAAACAAATAGGATTTGCATGTATCAGTCAGAAAGGACTGCATGGATTTCTGCTGATAATTTGGCTTAACTTTCTGTTTATGCTCTGTAGCAATATTTACTGACCTTTCAATTTTTCCAAGGGTTCATTATTATTACATTCATGATTAAAACCCTTCAGTGAATTAATCATACTATTGATCAAATAGCCATTTATATGAGGGATGCACTACCGCACTGTAGTGGCTCTCTTTCTCTTTTATTCTGATGATTTGTGTGGTCATTCATTCCCAAGAGTTCCTGTACCTGTCTGGATGAACTGCCTGGACACAAATGAAGGATTTCCTCAATGGCGATTGGTTAGAAATGGCAGGGTCAAGATTTATTATTGTTCTTGGCATGGCTTCACAAAATCTTTTTTGAAAAGGTTGTCCAGATCCGTAAGGAAAGCTAAAAAGGCCACCAGTCTTGTGGGCATGTTGAAGCAGGAGTGTCTGTGTCTCGTACAGCTGTAGCTCTTCTTTTCTGCGCTTAAAGTCATTTGACAGGTGAGCAGGGCATGCATGTATCATTTTATACTGTACCCTGAGGGTTTCATAACCCTGTCTGACCCTGTTCAAGTGCTTTTATAATGAGCCTATAAGAACCCTTGCCTTCAGTACTGTCTCCACAACTTTTCCCCAGATTCCCCTGTCAGGTTTTCCTTCACATTGTAACTATTCCAAATAGGAAAAGACATTTACCTTCATCTTCCTGTCCCTAACTGCCTTTCTTTTCTCACTCTTCCTCTTCATATCTCCATATCGTCGCAGTCGGGAGAAACCTTGTTTTTCCAAAACCGCTACTTTTCAGGAAATGAAAAAAAAACACAGTGTTGTCAAATTGATATGTGACATTCATATCCCATTAAATGAGAGTTCCCATAGTCCTGGAAAACCTGGAATCATCAGACAATTTTTGAAAATCTTTGTCATGGAGATTCCATGTTTTTTTCCAGTTATGCTCAGATCAAAAAAAATGTATTCGGCTTTCACAAATTACTGGAGAAAATCATGGAAAATAATGAAAATGTGTTTGTCAAAAGGTGTAGGAACCCTGATGCACAATCTTGAATGTGGAAAGGTATGAACACAATTGAATAGCAATTTTGATTTCTTTGTACTCCAAATAGACATTCATGTCACATGCACATTCTCACATCAGACTAGATTGCTGTGTCTCGCTCTGTCTCACACACACACACACACACACACACACACACACACACACACACACACACACACACACACACACACACACACACACACACACACACACACAAACACACAAACAAACAAACAAACAAACAAACAAACAAACTTACAGCTTGTTAAACTTTTTTAAACATTCAGACTAGGCATTCTCAAGCCAACATCAAAGTTTGTCTACAAACTTTACGATCTACTTTACATGATATTTTTTATTATTATAGCCACACACATTATGTACACACACACACACACACACACACACACACACACACACACACACACACACACACACAAACAAACAAACAAACAAACAAACAAACAAACAAACTTACAGCTTGTTAAACTTTTTTAAACATTCAGACTAGGCATTCTCAAGCCAACATCAAAGTTTGTCTACAAACTTTACGATCTACTTTACATGATATTTTTTATTATTATAGCCACACACATTATGTACACACACACACACACACACACACACACACACACACACACACACACACACACACACACACACACTACACCATTAATCAAACATATTACTCATATACGTTCTCTTATATATGTTGTACATATTTTGATATAAGACAGAGAGAACTATGTACACATTACTATATTATACTATATTATCTATATTATATTATCTACTATATTATCATTTTATTATTATGCTGTATTGTAGCTCATTAATTATTGTTCTTGCTCAGCGGGCAGCATTTATTTAGCATTATCTGAAATCACATCAATATTCTGCATAATCATCTCTTGATACGGCTCTAAATATGCAGAGATGCATTATATTAAAGTAAATAAAGAAAGAAATATCAATATAAACTTTTAATATGACATTATTCATTTAAAAATACAACAACAACAAAAAAATAAAATAGAGGATTATATAGCGATTGTATACCATGCAAAAAATGTCTTTTATAGCTCTCACATTGTGTATTATTTCATGGTACATTCATCTACAGAGCAGCAGTATGACCTTGAATGTGCTTCATCCCAGGTTGAATTATAGTGGCTGCATGGGGATAAAAGTCTAAAGAAAAGAGAAGAAAGCACAGAGAAGAAAGGTTGGGCTCCGGTAGGTCAGGGTAATTGTGTTTATCTTTCCGATAGCTTTATCCTGTGAATAAAGCTGAGAATAGGGAATAGCTGAAAAGAGAAACGTCAGTGGGGTTTCAACATGACAGGCTAAAACCGTTTTTGCTGAAACAGTTTTTTGGATAATTTTTTAAAGCCCATGGTGATGAACAGAAGAGGATACTGGGTTAAGATCTCTATAATGTCATGCTGAGAAGTGCCAGGGATGATTTTTGGCATTTGCTGGAAAAGATGGTTGTTTGGTGATATCTGACAAAATCCAAGTGAAATGTTTTGCATCGCTTTCAACAGGAAAGTCTGATTAATGGGGGTCCTTATGTTTATGGCTCTCACGTTTCTTCCAGAGTCTTAGGGCTGGGAGGGAGAAAGCCACTGAATGTTAAAATGGTCTAAAGAAGCTTCAGGCAATGAGGGGAAAATGTGTGCCTGATTAAAGCTGTTCACTACTCATGACTTTGATACAATTATTTATTATTCTTTTATCTCTTTCCCTGCCACTGCCTGTTTTTACGGCTTTCTGTGTTCTCACTGTTATAAGGTAGGGAGCGCTATTACGCATCTCCTGAACGAGTACAGTATCTCCAGATCAAAACACAGGAAAAGAAGAAGGAGAAACGAACGATACATATGAAAATAATGCGATCATCAACAATAAACAGCATATAAATCAAAATGGCCTAATGTTACTGAATGAAATGTCAACCCAAGAAGTGCAATAGGACTGTGAAGCTTTGGGGGTGTTGATGGACTCGATCTACTCCATCTATGTTTTGATCATCGTTCTGAATCTGATCCAGATGTAGGTTTTTGACAAAAACACCATTTTCTCAGCTTTTTGCTCAAAATGTTGCCTTTTTTATGAAACTTACCCACATTCAAGTGCTGATTAAAAAAAGAAGCACGAGGATAGAATAAAATAGATTTTTTTCATTTAAAAGCAGAGGGCCTGCTCTTTCTTTTGATATATTGGATGTTCAGATATTCATACAACAACATATTCTGGGGGCCATGGACATTTTTGTTAAAATGAACAAAAGCACTAGCGGTGGCTTAAAAAAAAAAAAACATTGGCGGGGAAAGAGTTAAAGGTGAATCTCATGAAATTTGGCAAGAATATGTCCAGATCACATTTCACTCCAAAAAGAAAATAATAATAAAAATAAATCTTATTGTGCATAAAGAAAATCATCTTATTTTTAGGACCATACTGTTTTTTTTTTAATTATTATTACTAAGTATGATTATTATAATTAAGCACATATTCCCTAAAGTACAAATGCAAATCTTATTCTCACTACAGAATTGTATTTTAAACTACTCATGTATGCTGCTTTTATATAAAAGTAAATGTTATTAGTATTAAATATTGATTTAAATTATATAAATAAATAATTGTGTTAGTTAAAAATAATTTGTATAAATAATATATAATGTCTGCTGCATTGTGGTAATGTGTTAAGGAGGAACACATTCTTTTTTTATTTGTCATGAAAATTATGATGCACAAAAATTGTATTGATTCTAAAATAGACTTCATTATTTTATGCAAAATATTAATTTGGGGGTAAAATGTGACCTAGCATGTTTTTGTGAGATTCTACTTTCCACTTTCATTATTCTACCTGGGAAATCACTTTCTGAAAATTATACCTCAATTTACAAGAATGCATCTGTAGCATATTTGTCTGTATGCAGATATTCATCCACCAGTAGTATGGAATAAAGGGCTATCTGGACTCTATGCTAATGAGTTGCTGTTTATACAGTAATCTGTAAATGATGACTGTTTAACATGAGAAGTGAGTAAATGGATCGGTCGACATAACAGAAGTTTAAACGCAGCAGACCATGCGTGAGATTAATCTGAGAGGGCAGAGGCTGAAGAGAGCGCATTGTTTTAGAGAGCGATGTGTTTTCTGCTGTCACACTGTAATCAAAGGCTTCACACTCTCTGGAGATGCTGCTTTTGAAGTTGATGTGATTCAGTCTTTGTCTTTGCTTTTCGCTCTGTAGCTTTGTCATTCTTGATTCTTGTTTCCTCTCTCATTTTCTCCCTGGTTCTCATCTTGTTGTTCACATGAGTTTACCTCTGTGTTCAATTTAAGTGCCACAACACAAGCTTTGAGGGGCAAAGAAGGCATAGATAGTAACATGTATACTGCGAAATAGTGCTTTTTGGTGCACAGTTAACATACATCTATTTGCTGGAAACATAAACGCATGAAATGATTCTCATGTACTGCTGACGAAAAATAAAATGTGATGGTTAAAACTCTAAAAATCTGTCGATGTACTACCGTTTAAATGTTTGGGTTTTGTCTTTGAAAGTAATTTCTTTTGCTCACCAAGGCTGCATTTAGTTGATCAGAAATACAGTAAAAATTAAGTAAAACTGTGAAATATTTTTACAATTTAAAATGACTTTTCTATTTTAATATATTTTAAAATGTCATTTATTCCTGTGGTGGCAAAGAAAATGTTTCAGCATAATTACTCCAGTCCTCAGAGTCACATGATCCTTCAGAAATCATTCTAATATGCTGATATTCTTATTATTATTATCATCATCAATGTTGAAAACAGTTGTCCTGCTTAATTAAACTATGACTTTTTCTTCCAGGATTCTTTGATGAATAAAAAGTTCAAAATAACCATTTATTTTAAATATAAATCTTTTGTAACAGTATAAATGTCTTGACTGTTAATTTTGATCAATTTAATGCACCCTTGCTGAATAATAATAAAACAAACTTAGTGACCTCAAATGAATCTTCAAGATGATAATCATATTAGTTTAGTCATATAATTCTACAGTAAATATTAATAATAATTAATGCTGTCAATCGATTAAAAAAAATTAAATAATGAATCGCACATTTTTCTGTAAGTTTTTAATATTTTTATATTGTAATAATCTCAGTTACTCTCCAAATTAATGTAGAAACAACTTAAAGACAGTATTTTTTAAGTAATGGCATCTTTTAATGAATGAAGGCCAGTATGACTGATACTAATACTGCTACTGATGTCTCTATGAAATAGATTTTTTTTTTAAACTTTAATGACAGACATTCAACATTACAGTATAATTGAAAGCTATATCAATTTCAACATTTATTAGGCTTTAAAAAAATAACAACTTTTAATTTAAGTGAACTTAAACAATCTTCACATAAACCCATTATAATAAATGTCATATTTAACTGTGTCCTTCCTACCTGTTTACCAGGTATAGGAAATATACAGAAATTTAATAAAGTTATCAAACAGTCCACACTGCATAAATAATAAATTAAATATAGATTAATTCTTATTAAAGCTATAATTTTCTCTGTTCCCTTTGTTCTTTGATTAACATTAATGACAGACCTCACAGCAACTGGTTTATTAGGCTGCTGTCACTTTAAGATCTGCCGCTGCCGAACATGACGCGGATCTGACGCGCTGTCAGGCGCATCTTACAACTCTATAAGTTCATTTAAGACATTATTTAACTCATTTAAGACTGCTCTTATGAGAATACTTGACAAAACCAGCATTTTGGCATAATTATGTGTGTTATTGTTCGTTCAAGCTCGAAAGAGAGCTCGATTCTGGCGCACGTCTTTCTGTGCATCGAGTGTGTGTCAGGACAATCACAGACAGCGCGTTCTCTTTTGTCTGCGCACTTGAATGGTTTAAAAGCATTTGCATAAATAAGAGTGTGATCATATAATGTAATGCTAGCCCAAGGATGACAGAAAAAACGGATGCTGCATTAAATATTTTTAACGCGCTAAGCTGAAAAAATTAATCGCATGCGTTGACGCTAATTTTGACAGCACTAATAATATATATATATTTATAAAAAATGTTTTGTTTAATTCATGTGAAAGCAAATTTTTACCCGGTCACAGTGTCAATTTGTGAAAGTAAAAATCATAATTTTATTTCTTTTATTGATATGATCCCAGACAGCAACATAGTGTTGGCCCAGATCCAGGCCACATCTGGTATATGTGGATTACACGCGTACCAGATGTGGGCCGGATTTGGGCAGACACTATTTGGTGTCTGGGATAAAAGAATTTTTGATCTGGCCACAGTATAAAATTCTGCAAGATTATTAACAAGCCCTCTTTCTCTTGCTCTCTTTCGCACAGGCAACGTGTTTGTTGTCAGCCTGGCCTTCGCCGACCTGGTGGTGGCTTTCTATCCCTACCCGCTGGTGTTGTACTCGATCTTCCACGACGGCTGGTCTCTGGGGGAAACCCAGTGTAAAGTCAGCGGCTTCCTAATGGGCTTGAGCGTGATCGGCTCCGTTTTCAACATCACCGGCATCGCCATCAACCGTTACTGCTACATCTGTCACAGTTTTGCCTACGGTCGTCTCTACAGCTTCCGTAACACGCTGCTGTTAGTGGCCCTGACCTGGGCGCTCACTGTGCTGGCCATTCTTCCCAACTTCTTTGTGGGCTCGCTGAGTTACGACCCCCGTGTTTACTCCTGCACCTTCACACAGACTGCCAGCAGCTCCTACACTGTGGTGGTGGTGGTGGTTCACTTCCTGGTGCCCATCGGTGTGGTGACCTTCTGCTACCTGAGGATTTGGGTTCTGGTGATACAGGTGAGGCGGAAGGTCAAGAGCGAGGAACGCTCCAGGGTGAGGCCCAGCGACCTGCGCAACTTCGTCACCATGTTCGTGGTGTTCGTTTTGTTCGCGATCTGCTGGGCTCCGCTCAATCTCATCGGACTGGTGGTGGCCATCGACCCAGAGGTCATGGCTCCGCGTGTTCCAGAGTGGCTCTTCGTGGTCAGCTACTTTATGGCCTATTTCAACAGTTGCCTCAACGCCATCATTTACGGACTCCTCAATCGGAACTTCCGAAAGGAGTATGTGCGGATCATGACATCGGTGTGGATTCCTCGGAGGTTTGTGACTGAGACCTCCAGGGCCGCCACAGATGGGATAAGGAGCAAACCCTCACCGGCCATCAATAACAACGAGTGACTTTTGTTTTCAACCAATCACTGTTTAAAGGGAAACGTCATGGATGCATGAAGCAAATTTATACACTTGGAACTGTGAACACTTGACTTTTTTAATGCTACTAAACCATTATACACAACTCAGGGTGCTTGTTTTATTTTTGATGTTGTGATCCATTCCAAAACACTATTATGATTAAGATATACACTCACCTAAAGGATTATTAGGAACACCTGTTCAATTTCTCATTAATGCAATTATCTAATCAACCAATCACATGGCAGTTGCTTCAATGCATTTAGGGGTGTGGTCCTGGTCAAGAAAATCTCCTGAACTCCAAACTGAATGTCAGAATGGGAAAGAAAGGTGATTTAAGCAATTTTGAGCGTGGCATGGTTGTTGGTGCCAGACGGGCCGGTCTGAGTATTTCACAATCTGCTCAGTTACTGGAATTTTCACGCACAACCATTTCTAGAGTTTACAAAGAACGGTGTGAAAAGGGAAAAACATCCAGTATGCGGCAGTCCTGTGGGCGAAAATGCCTTGTTGATGCTAGAGGTCAGAGGAGAATGGGCCGACTGATTCAAGCTGATAGAAGAGCAACTTTGACTGAAATAACCACTCGTTACAACCGAGGTATGCAGCAAAGCATTTGTGAAGCCACAACACGCACAACCTTGAGGCGGATGGGCTACAACAGCAGAAGACCCCACCGGGTATCACTCATCTCCACTACAAATAGGAAAAAGAGGCTACAATTTGCACAAGCTCACCAAAATTGGACAGTTGAAGACTGGAAAAATGTTGCCTGGTCTGATGAGTCTCGATTTCTGTTGAGACATTCAGATGGTAGAGTCAGAATTTGGCGTAAACAGAATGAGAACATGGATCCATCATGCCTTGTTACCACTGTGCAGGCTGGTGGTGGTGGTGTAATGGTGTGGGGGATGTTTTCTTGGCACACTTTAGGCCCCTTAGTGCCAAGTGGGCATCGTTTAAATGCCACGGCCTACCTGAGCATTGTTTCTGACCATGTCCATCCCTTTATAACCACCATGTACCCATCCTCTGATGGCTACTTCCAGCAGGATAATGCACCATGTCACAAAGCTCGAATCATTTCAAATTGGTTTCTTGAACATGACAATGAGTTCACTGTACTAAAATGGCCCCCACAGTCACCAGATCTCAACCCAATAGAGCATCTTTGGGATGTGGTGGAACGGGAGCTTCGTGCCCTGGATGTGCAGCCCACAAATCTCCATCAACTGCAAGATGCTATCCTATCAATATGGGCCAACATTTCTAAAGAATGCTTTCAGCACCTTGTTGAATCAATGCCACGTAGAATTAAGGCAGTTCTGAAGGCGAAAGGGGGTCAAACACAGTATTAGTATGGTGTTCCTAATAATCCTTTAGGTGAGTGTATTTAACTCGCAATTTATATTGAAAATTAAGTACCTTTTAAATCCATGTATGTATATGGACTGTTTATGAGCCATGACTATTTACTGAAGACATTTTGTACAATTTTGCGGGTCTGTTGTATATATGTTGCATAAATCAGTATGCTTCACATCTTTATCAATTTAGAAATTCTGCCTTACACTTGAACTTTCACATGAAATATGAAAAAAAAAATGCATTTAAGGTGCCAAATATTAATACATTGACAGCAAGTTTCTGATATACCAAATCAGTTCGTCATATCGAACCAAATGAGATTCTGAGAGCATACTAATTTAAATTTAGCATCAACAGCTCTTTAATGAGCGAAGAGCTTCCAGCACAGCAAGATAAAGCACAAACTTAAAAAAAAAAAAAAGCACTTCATGCGGATTCCGCAAAGAGAAATGTAGCTTTTTCAAAGTGAGCGGTGACAGCGTGCGGTCAGTCAGTCTTCAGTTTCAATTTGTGTTCACCTCTTATCTTTCAAAAATTAAATGTCATTCATAACTTTGGGGTTATTACTTTGCCAGGACACGTGCATGACTCTGAAACCGTATATTTTCTTCCAATGATCTGTGAGCAAAACGCAACAGGAATTTCAATTAAGATAAAGGTTACTGGCAAAAGAGGGAAAGCATTAACGAGACCTGGTTCGTCGAATGTATTATTGTTATCTGTGCTTGTTTTTACTTGATTTGACAACGTGCGTTTTAATCCTCCTGACATTACGATACGTTCCACTCAGTGGGATTGTACTGTGTGAGAACAATGCTTCACTATTGACCTCAATAAAAGAAAGCAACCAAACTGATGAAAGCCAAGTCTATCGGTGATTGCGCAACCTCTCTCTGGTATGAATGGGCTGTGAAGGGATTATATGGAGAGACTGGGATGAGCTTGTTCCTTATGGCCACATCTGCGCAGGGAATTATGGGGGATGTGTGGCTGGCGTCCCAGCGGATGGGGGACTGAGGTGGTTGATAACATAAACACTTGGCCAAGTTGAGAGCGATCTTGTCATCAATTTGCTGAATACATTATCCAGAGGGATTTCAGGGAGGGAGTCGGGTTGAAAACCGTAGCAGAGATAAGCCTTTGGAATATAGAATACTATTAGGAAAAAAAGCAAATGTCATAGACAATTTCAGGGCATTTTGCAAGCTACTCGTAATAGTCAAGCTACTTGTTTGAAAAAGAACATGTAAGTTACCTATACTTTATAGGGCTCTATATAGAAGGGTTCTTGACTCATTTAAAGAACCCTTTATGCTAAAAAGGTTCTATCTTAAATGATTGCATAATACTTTGATGTTTACCTGGTGATTTCATTATTTTCTAGTGATAAAATGACGAGCTGTTAATTTAATAAAATGTAATCAAAACAATTAAAACTAGTGCTGTCAAAATTAGCATGTTAAAGCATTTTTCAGTTTAATGCGTTAAAAATATTTAAAGCAATTAACGCAGCATCCATTTTTCTGTCATCCTAGCATTGCATTATATGATCACGCTCTTATTCATGCAAATGCTTTTAAACCAATTAAGTGCGACAAGACAAAAGAGAACGCGCTGTCTGAGAATTTCCTGACACACACCTACATGAAGCACAAAAAGACGCGCCAGAATCGAGCTCTCGTTCGGGCTTGAATGAACAATAACACACATAATTATGCCAAAAATGCTGGTTTTGTCGAGTATTCTCATAAGAGCAGTCTTAAATGAACTTTTAGAGTTGTGAGATGCACGTGACAGCGAGTCAGATCCGCGTCATGTTCGGCAGCGGCAGATCTTAAAGTGACAGCAGCCTAATAAACCAGTTGCTGTGAGGTCTGTCATTAATGTTAATCAAAGAACAAAGGGAACAGAGAAAATTGTAGCTTTAATAAGGATTAATCTATATTTAATTCATTATTTATGCAGTTAAGAAAGGTGTTTGGTAACTTTATTCAATGTCTGTATATGTCTAACAGGTAGGAAGGCCACAGATAAATATGATTTTTTTTTATAATGGGGTTGTGTGAAGATTGTTTAAGTTCACTTAAATTAAAAGTTATTTTGTAAAGCCTAATAAATGTTAAAATTGATATAGCTTCCAATTATACTGTGATGTTGAATGTCATTAATGTTTAAAAAAATAAATTTCATAGAGACATCAGTAGCAGTATCAGTGATACTTGCCTTCATTCATAAAAAAATATGCCATTACAACAAATATTTAAAATATACAGTTGTTTCTACATTAATTTGGAGAGTAACAATTTTGAGTGTATATAAAATGTTTTTAATCGCGATTATTACAGAAAAAATGTGTGATTAATTAGTTAATTTTTTTAATCTATTGACAGCACTAAACAAAATCCACAAAATGATCCCATGATGGGAACCCCTAAAAGGTTCTATATATGAAGCGCCTGACAGAGCCCTTTAAGGCAGTGGTTTTTAACCAGGGGGCCAGGGCTCACTAGGGGGTCTCAACAAACTTCCAAGGGGGCCTTAAGATGTCTTAAAAAAACAACATGAAAATAAGCTAAAAGTACTAAAATTCAAGATATTTCTTATTTGGTTATTTTTATAATGAATATATATCTTTTAGTTATGCC
Source organism: Coreius guichenoti (assembly GCA_039654105.1). NCBI lineage: Eukaryota > Metazoa > Chordata > Actinopteri > Cypriniformes > Gobionidae > Coreius > Coreius guichenoti. Next base: position 7,612,675 of record CM077190.1, read on the forward strand.
AGGTTCTAAAATATTTTATCGGGTAAAAATTGTGAGTGAAATAAGTCAAAAAGGTTGAGATGCACTGCTTTAAGGTATAGAACTTTTTCTTGCAAGCTAGTAACATACAGTTGTTATATTCAGAATTATATTCACCCCTGGTAAATATGATCAAAGATGGCTGTAAAAATAAATCTGCATTGTTTACCCTTTTGATCTTTCATTCAAAAACATGGATCTGGGAATCTGGAGAGATTCTGTATGAAGGAATGGTCTCTGATTCTCCAAACTCATCAGGCGTTATAGAAGAAGACTCAGAGCTGTTATCTTGGCAAAAGGATGTTGCAAAAAGTATTTAATAAAAAGGTGCCAATAATTGTGGCCAACATGTTTTGGAGAAAAACTATTTCATAGTGTGATTTTTCCCCCACTTTCAATTCTTTTACTTCAATGAAAGGTTAGAATTTTGCAATTTTTTCAAATAAAAGATCAAAAGGATAAACAATTCAGATTTATTTTTACAGCCGCCTTTGATCATATTTACCAGGGGTGCCAATAATTCTGGCCACAACTGTACTAGTAGTAGCTAAATAATTTTAAAGTTACTTAATGGGGCAATATCAATTTTATATATAACTATCAATTTATGTAACTTTAGAGCCATTTCTTTCAGGCAAAAAAATAATTAGGGTTGTTAAATTAATAATCATAATTATATATAATCTACGCTTTTTTAATGAAAATTAATACTTTTATTTACAGTAGCAAGTATGCATTAAATTAATCAAAAAAGTGAAATTAAAGATACATAGGCCCTATGCTGTTCTTTTGAACTTTCTATTCTTTAAAGGATCCTGAAAAATGCATCAGTTTCCACAAAAATATTAAGTAGGACAACCCTGATAATAAGAGTTTTTTTGAGCACCAAATCAGCATATTAGAATGATTTCTGAAGGATCATGTGACACTGAAGACTGGATGCTAAAATGATGCTGAAAATTCAGCTTTGCCATCATATTACATTTTATATTAAAATAGAAAACATATATTTTAAATTGTAATACTATTTCACAACATAACTGATTTAACATAATTTTGAGCAAAAAGATGCAGCCTTGGTGAGCATAAGAGACTTCTTTCAAAAACCTCTTACTGACCCCAAACCTTTGAATGGTATATAGATAGATAGATAGATAGACATATTATTATACTGTTACTTGTTCAAAAAATAAATAAATAAAAATTGGAAAGTGGTGAAAGAATGCAGAGAGAGGAAAGTGGTGAAAGAATGCAGAGAGACAAAGAAAATAGAGAAAATGGTTCCTGTGTGGGTCACTTCTTGGGTCAGAACTGGTTTTGAGACCTTTGAGAATGAAGTTCAGGTTTGATTTTGCAGCCGTGGGCCAGTCAGTGCCTTACAGCGCTCTTGCTTTACACAGTGACTTGAAAAACCTGCCAAAAATAACAGAAACAAACAAAAACAAGCTAACACAACTATAGCCACACAAACATACACACTGAAAGGACTACATCCAAAATATAAAACTTAAAATTGTTTCTGTACCAAAAAAATACTCAAATTAGTAGTTCATGGTAATCAGTGTGTTGATTCATAAATCATGAAGCTTTGAGTTCTATAATAGTATAATGGAACCCCTGTGCTGCTTTTTTGTGCACTTTCACCTTGCACTTTGGTTTATCACGTGTTATAAACCGATCAGGCATAACATTATGACTAATATTGTGTTGGTCCCCCTTTTGCTGCCAAAACAGCCCTGACCCATCGAGGCATGGACTCCACTAGACCCCTGAAGGTGTGCTGTGGTATCTGGCACCAAGATGTTAGCAGCAGATCCTTTAAGCCCTGTAAGTTGCGAGGTGGGCCCTCCATGGATCAGACTTTTTTGTTCAGCACATCCCACAGATGCTCGATTGGATTGAGATCTGGGGAATTTGGAGGCCAAGTCAACATCTCAAACTTGTTGTGCTCCTCAAACCATTCCTGAACCATTTTTGCTTTGTGGCAGGGCGCATTATCCTGCTGAAAGAGGCCACAGCCACCAGGGAATACCATTTCAATGAAAGGGTGTACATGGTCTGCAACAATGCTTAGGTAGGTGGTACATGTGAAAGTAACATCCACATGGATGGCAGGACCCAAGGTTTCCCAGCAGAACATTGCCCAAAGCATCACACTGCCTCCGCCGGCTTGCCTTCTTCCCATAGTGCATCCTGGTGCCATGTGTTCCCCATGTAAGCAATGCACACGCACCCGGCCATCCACGTGAGGTAAAAGAAAACGTGATTCATCAGACCAGGCCAACTTCTTCCATTGCTCCGTGGTCCAGTTCTGATGCTCACGTGCCCACTGTTGGCACTTTCGGCGGTGGACAGGGGTCAGCATTGGCACCCTGACTGGTCTGCGGCTATGCAGCCCCATTCGCAACAAACTGCGATGCACTGTGTATTCTGACACCTTTCTATCAGAACCAGCATTAACTTCTTGAGCAATTTGAACTACAGTAACTCGTCTGTTTGATCGGACCATATGGGCCAGCCTTTGCTCCCCACGTTCATCAATGAGCCTTGGCCGCCCATGATCTTGTTGCCGGTTCACCACTGTTCCTTCCTTGGACCACTGCAGACCGGGAACACCCCACAAGAGCTGCAGTTTTGGAGATGCTCTGACCCAGTCGTCTAGCCATCACAATTTGGCCCCTGTCAAACTCGCTCAAATCCTTACGCTTGCCCATTTTTCCTGCTTCTAACACATCAACTTTGAGGACAACATGTTCACTTGCTGCCTAATATATCCCACCCACTAACAGTTGCTGTGATGAGGAAATAATCAATGTTAATTACTTCACCTGTCAGTGATCATAATTTTAATGCCTGATCAGTGTATAATCAGATCATGATCAACAAATCATACAAATATAGCAGATCTTTGCACAGATAAAAGGGATTTGGTGTGTTAAATCCAATAAAAAGAGCTATTCTGCCAGCACACACACACACACACACACACACACACACAAACACACACACATATCATAATGAAAGTAAATATTGTAATAAGTAATTTTTTCACTTTAAATTAAAGCGTAAAGCACACTGTGAAGTGAGAGAACTAAATGGTTCTCTCAGCAGATGAAACTTCCCTGTGGGAAAATGATCATACTACAAGTCCATCTAATTTACCTTTACTCTCGCTTTCATCTCTCAAACACTCACGCACGAAGACTTACCCACACTCATATGGGAAAGCTTATTTAAAAACATTTATGCAACACACTTAAAGGCCCCAGAGACTGGTAAACATTCAATCAAGCACACGTATGCTTGCTTAAAGAAACACTTTGCATATAAATCAATATATGCACATGTACTTATAAAATGCATGGGATTGTGGGAGAGCAATTGCAGGTTCAGTCACGGATCGGCTGAGTTACTGCGATCTGTCTGAGCTCAATCACTATTGTACCTCTGAGAAAAGCCCTCGACCCTTGGTTATGAATGCTCTCCGCGTGCTGTAAATTAAAAAAATAAATAAAAAGATGCTTTATGGAGGAGGTTAAATACACATACCATTTTTTTTGTATGAAACATGTTGTTTACACTGTATTATTTAGTATTCATTACTTTTATAACACACCTAAAAATTTACATTACAATTTTTCATTCAACAGTGAAGTGTACTTCATTTACATAAACACAAACATGCTTAAAAAAGAACCATAGTATGACACTCACATAAACACTCAAGAATTGTTTTCCTCATTAACATATCAATACCATTTTCCTCCCTTTCATTTTCAAAGCCAGAAACACTATGCACATGTCATGACATGCCTTTAGAGATTCACGTTTGCGTGATTTGATTATTCCATGTCGACAAACCATGTCGTCACAACAGCTCATGGATGAACTGGGACTAAAAATCAGCCTGAGACCTTTACCAGCCCATCACAACCCTCACACAGATAATCCCCCACCATCATACACATAAAATACAATAATACTTTCAACCGCTTAAAATCGTCTAGACAGCTTTGCAACATGATGATTCTGCAGCTGAAAATCCAGTATTGTGTGTAGTATACAGATGCTTGTACACTGTCAGTTATACATAAAAGTATAATAATAATAATAATAATAATAATAATTAACAAATAATAACATTTATTAACATTTTATTATAGTATGCTTGTAAACCATGAAAGTTATAACAGAAATCTTAACATTTTAAATGTCATTACTGTCACTTTTGCTCCATTTAATGCATCCTTGCATTTTTATTCATTTTACTGACTTCCATTTTGTCAGACAAACTCTATTTTTAAAGTGCCCCTGTTATGCCTAATTTTGTTTTGGAGTTCTCCTACAACAGGTTTACATGCATCAAAGGTCAAAAACCAGCTTCATTTTCTCATAATAGGTTGCACATCACCACATTTTTCAATGATTCTCAAACGGCTCGACGGATGAATCAGTCTCTCTAAATCCCTCCTTTCCACAAGCCTACTCTGCTCTGACTGGCCAGATGGCCCCGTCTGTTGTGATTGGTCTACCGCTTACAGCGCATGTCGGAAGCTAAACGCTCATTCCCATAACTGTACTTCAGCTCCCCCTGTTGAAAAAACCAACATATGCTGGTTATGTTTTAAAGCATGGCAGCTGGTTTGAGCTGGTCCTAAGCTGGTCCTAAGAAACTAGCTCCAGCTCAGGACCAGCTTGTAACCAGCTTAAACCAGCTCATGACCAGCTAAGGACCAGCATAAACCAGCTGCCATGCTTTAAAACATACCTAACCAGCATATGCTGTTTTATTCAACAGTCCGTCCAGAGGCTTCCTCATTGATTGTACACACTGTAAACACAGTAATGATGACGTCGATTTTACGATATCAATCTGAGCGCGAGTCCGATGATGAAACACTGGAAGAACTAGTTATTCAACCCGAACCTCCATCGCAAGGACGACTTGAGCAGGACATTTCTCAATAATACACTACTCATTTTACATTATGAGATTTTGCAACTGTAATTCCTCTCCATCGGCATTAACAAATGTATGTCCAGCAACAAACCCATGTGTATATTTCTAATTTATTTCTAGTATATTTCGCGGGTGTTTTGTTTGTGTTTATTTTTACAATAAATCTACCCTTCCTGCAAATGAGTCCTTGCTCCCTTTTCTTCCCGGTTATCCCTGCTATGTAGTGCATTTGATTATATTTTATTGTAAAAGTTGTATGTTTTAAGTCACTTTTAGAATGATTGGTGTTGGTTATTCCATTTCAAAGAGTGTATATAGGCCTACAATTTGTTTTGGTGTAAAGAAGTAATCCTATATAACTTTCAGTTTGCTCAACAAACTGACACACAAGTTACCCAGAAAGCAATAGCCGTCATTTCACCGTCTCGGTTAACTATAGACCCGATATAGTCCGGCTATGAGTAACCCACTTCTAGCCAAAACAACCTTGAATTTGGTTACATGTCATTTTTTGCCAAAATAACTTGTGAGATGAATGATATTCCATCATGTAAGCAAAGTCAACAGTGATTACAAGGTGTTTGGTTTCATTTCTTTGACATGTTCATGTTCTAGATGTTCTATTCTTGGGCTATGGTTAGACATCTATTAAATTTTCACTGACAGCCCAAATTTTGCCTTGTTTTAGCCTAGACGTCAGGGCTGTGTTTGGACGGCCGTTAGACGTCCTTTAAATGCAAAATTGCTTGCTTGGACTCAAACAATTCATACGTATTTTACGAGGTGACTAATTCGTACGAATTTGTACGAATTCGTACAAGTTTTGCAAAATCGTAAGTATTTGACGAGTTGCCCAATTCGTATGATTTTGTAAGAATTACCTATCCCTAATCCCGCCCCTAAACCTACCCGTCACTGTGGTTTAGACAAATCATACGAATTCATACGAGTGAGGTCGTACAAATTATCCACCTTGTACAAATACGTACAAATTGGTCGTGAGATAGTGTTGGAAAGTTTGAGTCACTATTAATGTTAAAGGAACACTCCACTTTTTTTGAAAATAGGCTCATTTTCCAACTCCCCTAGAGTTAAATAGTTGAGTTTTACCGTTTTCGAATCCATTCAGCCGATCTCCGGGTCTGGTGGTAGAACTTTTAGCATAGCTTAGCATAGGTCATTGAATCTGATTAGACCGTTAGCATCTTGCTCAAAAATGACCAAAGACTTTCAATATTTTTCCAATTTAAAACTTGACTCTTCTGTAGTTACATCATGTACTAAGACCGACGGAAAATGAAAAAATAACCAACGTGACAACCTGCTTGCACAGGAAGCGTGCTGGGGACTATTTTCAGGTGCTGCGTAATATCATTGCGCCTGCTGCACCCATGGTACGGCAGCAAAGTTCCTTGATTATTACGCAGGAATGAGAGTGTAGTTCCTACGCATATTGGTCTAGAAAATCACAACTTTTAATTTTCCGTCGGTCTTAGTACACGATGTGACTACAGAAGAGTCAAGTTTTAAATAGGAAAAATATCGAAAGTCTTTGGTCATTTTTGAGCGAGATGCAAATGGTCTAATCAGATTCAATGATCTATGCTAAGCTATGCTAAAAGTTCTACCGCCCGATCCGGAGATCGGCTGAATGGATTCGAAAATGGTAAAACTCAACTGTTTGAGCCTAATTTCAAAAAAAGTGTTCCTTTAATGTCAATGCTCAGCTTGATTTAAAAATCCATGCCTATTAAACTTGCATCCACAAGTAAAAAAAAAAAAAAAAAAAAAGAAATCTGTGTGTGTACATTTAATCTTCTAGCACTTGTCTTTGCAAATTATCAAGAGCAAGAATAAAAAAAAGAGCGAGTCATTAACAATCACCATTCTTGTGCATGACATTAAACCCCAGGTCGCTACATAAAGACTGTTCATGTAATGAGTGTCACTTTGGATTAAAGCATCTAGTAAACAACTGCTTACAAAAAGATTTTATGTTGCCTCAGGGTGATGCTCTGCAGTACAGGGTTAAACAAACACAAACAGACACACTCTGTCCGATACAGCACAGGAGGAAGTGTCGTAAAAGACAGGGATCAGCAGCCGCTTATGACGCATCATGACATCCGTTCGCTCTCTCTCTCAAACTTTAGATGTCACATCTTGCCTTGCCTTTCCAAAATCACAAAGGACTTTATTGGGCTTGTGAAAATGTGATATCAAATCGCCAACCTGCAGATAGGAAATGCTCTTTGGCCACAAACAGGCACTGATGTAAAACGACTTCTCATGAAATGTCACATGCATGCATGAATAAGCAAAACACTCATGCATACACACACACACACACACACACACACAAATCGCCCTGAGTTCCAGCACCACAGCCTTCAAATGTTGATCTGAATCTTGCACGACATGATAAAAGCTTCCTCCTCAGCTTCTATACAAATTCATTTCTCACCGAGTAATTTTGCATTCAAGTTTCTTCACCCTAATGACTACAGAGGCATATTTTATGACATAAAGGTGAGGACGGAGCACACGGAGCTGCTGTTTGCTCTTAATGAGAGCGCTGGAGAACACTTCAGCAGATCATGGGGATGTGCTTTAATCTAGAATTTAGTTCTAGGATGCAAGTTCAGACCCCACAAGAGGCAACATTTCTAATTTTCGCTTTGCATTTCTAGTTTTTAAAGTTTACATTTTTAATCAAATACTTTTATTTTATTCCATCACTGTAAACCCGAATAAGTTGTCAAAACTCAAAAAATCTGAGGCAATCAGTTGTCTCAAAATATTTAAGTTAAGAAATTCAAAGTTTAGGTAAGCAGAACTTGCAGATTTGTACTTTGTACTCATACATTTGAATTGCTCTTAATATTTGAGTAAGATAATTCATACACAATTTAAAATTATCATGTAATCTCAAATATTTTTAGTAGTGGAAACTTGGTTAACTTTAAGTATCTAATTCAATAAATGTTACCTTGCTAATTAGTAACACAATGCTTTGATAGCATTAGCATAGCACTTGCTGAATGAGTAATATAAAACTTTAAACATATATCTGTTCTCAAACTAATCTCATGCTCCACTCGTCGCCAAACCCCAAGAAACTCTTCTAGCAAGTTCATTAAACTCAAAACAATTAAACAATTCAGATTACTTAAAATGTGTCAGTTTTGTGAACTCAAAAGAAAAAGAAAGTTGTAAATACTCATTAAAGTGAATTTGATTGAACTAATTTGAGTTGGCTCTATTTAAACCAATCAATTATTTTGAGTGTTGGGGTTTACAGTATGCAAGACTGAATCCTAACAGGCTCAAATTGATAAGTTTCCACAAACAAGAAATGTGTCTGCTCACTGAGCGTGCAATTGCTGTGCCATTTAGAAGATATTTTGATGTTTTATGTTGACAGTGCTAGTCCAAATACCCTCTGTGTGCGAGCATTTTTGTTTGTGTGTATATGTGCACTCACAAACTAACAAAGTGAAAAAGTGTGAAACCACAGCCTGAAATACAGCCTCACTTCCTCCAGCGACCTTAAATCATCTTGTGAGCCGTGACCTCACAAACCCAAACAAAAACCCAGAGCTCCAACATGCCTGGAAGTCACATCACCCATAAGTGCACATGCAAAACTACAGGTGTACCAGCATGCCATCTGCACCGTAATAAAATAATAAGTACACACTTCTAAATTCAGCTTGGTTCTTCTGGAGAGAAGAAGCTGCTCGTAATGACAGAGCATTTGTTCTAGTGGCGTGGCAGGTTCCTGAAAGGCAGATGTCCTGAAGGACAGAGTAAATTACTGTGTATCTGTGCGGCCTGCCAACTGTCAGCTCAGCTCGTTGCCGATGACCTTGAAATACTATTGTTGTTCCTTTGACTAGGCTTGAGTAATTGCACTCAAAGCTTGTAAGGAAGGACAGTGTGATGGGGAGGGGGACTTTTGAAGACCAAAAACATAAATCAGGTTCAATCAAGATGTGCGGAGTTGAGTGCAGATCAGAGACAAAGAGATAGAGAGATAAATGCAAGCTAATATATGATATAATACACACACAAACCAAAAGCGAAAAATTAAATGTAATTTAAAACATTTGTATAACTAAAATAAAAGCTGACACTAACTAAAATTTAAAAAAAAAATTGTTACATGCATGGCATGGCATATAAAATATATGGCATTAAACCTATTTACAGGATATAGGTTAAAGCATTAACTTTGGCAGCCCTAAAATACTAAAACTAAAATAAAAACTAAAAGTGAAACTAAAAATGACATTTTTAAGAAAACTAACTAAAGGAGGAGTGCTCCTCATACCGGCCTATATCGGTCCTGAATGCAGATTTTAAGCTCCTCGCTAAAGTCCTTGCCTCACGATTGGAGACCCTTCTCCCCTCCATTATTAATGATGATCAAACAGGTTTTATCCAGGGGAGATTCTCATCGCACAATGTAAAGAAGGCTTCTTAACATCATACATTTCTCATCTGTGAATAGCTCTAAAGTTCTGGTTTTATCTCTAGACGGTGAAAAGGCGTTTGATCGCTTGGAATGGCCCTACCTCTTTCTCACACTTAAAAAGTTTGGAATGAGTGAGGACTTTATTAAATGGATTCGGATATTATATACCTTCCCCCTATCAGCAGTGATCACTAATGGTATTAGTTCAGATAACTTCAATATTGGCAGGGGGACCAGACAAGGTTGTCCCCTGAGCCCGCTATTATTTGCTCTTGCGATGGAGCCCCTTGCGATTGATATAAGGCAAGATGTTAATATTAAAGGTGTTATGCTAAGAGGCCGTCAACATAACATTTCGTTATATGCTGATGATGTCTTGTTGTATCTGGAATCCCCCAAGCAATCCATTCCCAAACTGATAAGCCTGATTAATGAGTATAGTTTGTTCTCCGGATACAAGATTTTTCCAAAAGTGAAGTTATGCCCCTTAATAGTGCGTATAGAGCAGACCCTAACATATCACAACCGTTCCATTGGTCCCCGACAGGGTTCTCCTAATTAAAATGAATATTCTCCTGCGCCTTCTTTATATATTTCAAATGCTTCCTATCAGAGTTGCGAAAAAAGCCCTAGCCGATTTAAATAGCTCAATAATTTCATTCATATGGGCAAAGAAAAGACCTAGGCTGCGGTATAGTGTGTTGTGTTACCCTGTCAAGGCAGGCGGCCCAGCAGCTCCGTGCTTTTCAATGTATCTGCTGGCTGCCCAGTCAAGATTTCTTTTGGAGTGGCTCATAAACGATCCTTCCATATGGATTGGGTGCGAGGTGGCGACATTGAATGGGATTCCACTATTTAACTTGTTATATGTCACACGCTAAAATTACAGGCCTAATTAGAGGCAACGTTATTCTGAGGAACATGGTGAATGTTTGGCGGCAGATTAGGAGGCGTGAGGGATATGGATATGGATTTTCATTGTTAACTCTGACTTCCCCAACTTGATCTGGTCCGTGTCCTAGTTAAAACTGCTTATTTCTCTGGATTTAAACATTCTTGGAAACATTTGGGATAATGTAAGCACACAAGTCAACACAATATGTAACATTGTTCTACTGTTTTTTGTATATTTTAATACAAAAATCTTACATATTATGCCTTTAAAGCTTTATCTATCGATTACGTGGCGGCCATTGTAAAGCTGCATTCACAGCATGTTGTAATTATCATAATTTCACAAGTTCACACTTACATATAATCAGATATAGTATAAAATATGTGTATTTGGCGTGATGTGCGAGGAGAGGGCTCAGAGCTCAGAATTTGGCCCGAACCCAAAGCACCTCCACCAACACCCCCATCCCTGGCTGGGATAGGAATAATCAAGAGTGAGGAGTTGGGGTGGAAGAGGGATGCTGGGAAAAAATGTGGAACAGAGGTAAATCGGCTCTCTATATAAGCATCCTCTCACGCTGATTGGGTAAATTACCTAACATAATTTCGACATGACAACTCTGTTCTCCTCAGGCTGGGAATTATGCGTTTCTGTGGCAACACTATTAATGCCTAAATGAATCTACAGCGGTTAGGTGGTACAAGTAGGAGCTCTCAGAAAATCACCAGCTTACAAGTTGTAATTATGAGCTCTGCGAGGATGTGAACGCTCTTTACAATTTGAAATCTTGTAATTACAATGTGGCGTCAATGCACATCCACAAGACCGTAAGTGCATATGACGTGTGCCATTTGAGACGATGCCAAAGTCCTCGCATGTGCCGTGTGTTGTTAGTGGCTGGGGCGACACACACACTGACCAAAAGTTACAGCCCAGAAATGTCCAGAGAACAGCAATTCAAGAAGAAAATATGAAAATACAGGCAAAGGGCACAAACACAAACACCACCATACACTTCTAGTGGACCATAAGTGAGGTTTTTTTGTTTTTTTGTCTTTTGAAAATCCTGCATACAGTGCACCTTTAAACATTAGGCTGTAAGGTCCAAAAACATCCATGGATGAATTGTTCACATTCACAATATGATCTATGATATGCATTTAGAAAATAGATTCTATAAGCCCAAGTCTTTTCTCATCAAAAGATTCTATTTGCTAAATAAATGAGCCCCATTGCGAGCCTTCTTCTGCTAACAAAAAAAGGAGGTGGTACCATAGTGATGGTATCAGATTGTAATAGTAATAATACTTTTAATATACTAAAAGATCATTTGTACCATTGTACTGTGGTATTTACATACTCCAAGGTGAAGTATACATGGTACTAACATCAAAAAAAAAAAAAATTGTGACTGTTATTGCCTCTGTCTGTTTCTCACAAGCAATTTATTAAAACAGCACGATAAAAAACGCCTCCAAGATGTGTGTGTGCCTCGATCACCCTGTCACGCCCTCGTGACATACAGCAACGGACACACATATCTCAGTGCCACTTTCTCCCACTCTACGCAAAGAGAAAGTGCAAAGCCATTACATGACGCAAAGACCTTGGAATTTGAACAAAAGAGTTCCTTTAAAGTGCATTTATCTGAGATGGGCCATGATTGGAGGTCCAACGGAGGCTATGACGGTGAGGATGATGGCCCTATTCTCCTTAATCAGACTCAAATGCCCCTGGAAGCCTCTGACAGCTCAGAGTAATTCCTTGTCAGGTTAATGACAGAGTGAGGGAGCAAGCGATTTCTGAATTGAAGGACACTGGGTGCCGTTACCTGTGTTTTTTTGAACACCTGTTCTGTCATCTAAATCTTCTCTGTCATGCACAAGTTTGACAGCGTGATGTGAGAATTACACTCAGGATAGGAGGAACCCTATGAAATAAATAAGCACTTAGTCTACAAGCTTTGTGTTTCTCAGCTACCCTGACAAATTTGAAATAATTTAGCATGGATTAGCTGCATTAGCACAACATGTCAGTGGCATCAGAGTTAGTTTTCCACACACTTAAAGTGTAAATGTAAAAAACGCTGCAATCATCTAACATCTTTGTATAATTAATATGATATGTTTGTTAGCGATGCAAAAAAGGTTGTATTTGTATGCAAATCTTTAAAGAACAATTCGCTAAATATTGTGCAGTAATGTGCAATTTGGGAACAAATGATTCTTTTGAATCAAATCTTTTCAATGAATCTGTTCACTGATCTGGTAATATCTGCTACGGTAAACTGCCGTGGAATTTCAGGTTTGCCGAATATATGAGGAAAATACAAGTTACACAGAACAGCAAATTTCCAGAAAAACCCAGTCCTTTGTGTACACGGACATATATACAACACAAATCTATGAAATGAAACAGCTGAAACACATGGCTGCATCCGAAAACCTAGGCAGCTGACTTGTTGCCTCTCTGCCTTATCAGGCAATGACTTGTAAGGCAGTGTAAGCGCACAAAGGTACCTCACGAAACTGATTTCGAACAGACTTCTGAGGCAGTGTAACAGTTTAATGATGTACAGCAAAATAAAGCAAGCTTTGGTGAGAACTAAACAAATATTCAATTACTACAGTAGTAATTTCTCGCTAGAAGTGACATAAAAAGTGGAAAACTTTGGTCAAAATTGTACATTTACACACAAACTGACAAGCAACCGCAACTTTCAGACGCCATCTTTCTTTTTCTAGCTCAACTGTCACCGAATGGAACGCATAGGATTGTGGGATATCAAAGGCAGCGAAACATCTATGCTGCCTTCAAAAATCGATCCGATGAAGGTCTCTCAGGAGGCAGGAAGTGAAGCTAACATTAGATTCGGACGTGCCTTGATGCCTTCCTACCTTGAAATGTGTCCTCGAAGGAAGCATTTTTCAGTTTTCGGACGCAGCCACTGCTGGTTGAGAGGACTGATGGCTGTCAGGTGTGAAGACCTTTCATATGTTAATGATCAGCAGTTAAGGTGCTTGCTTTGTTCTCGGACGGAGAGTGAGGGAAGTTTCACAAAAAAAGCCTCAAAGTAGTCTTAATATTATTGAACTCAAATACACTGCCCGGCCAAAAAAAAGTGATGGAAATAACATCACAGCATTTATTTTCATCAAGAGGTGCATTCATTTTTGGTCAAGATCATGTATTGACAATGCAAGAGTCTAGCACTCTGTAAAGTCTCCTCCAGCACATCCCAAAGACTTTCAATGAATTTAAGGTCTGGACTCAGAGGTGCCGATTCATGTGTGAAAATGATTCTTCATGCTCCCTCCCAACCATTCTTTCACAGTTTGAGCCTAATGAATCTTGACATTGTCATCCTGGAATATGGCCATATGTCTTCCTACATGGTTGTTTAAGAAATGAAAAGCTACACACTCCATCAATTAGGGTTGGAAGAACTGTTTCCAAACATATAACATGCTAGAAACACACAAATCACTAAAATAATGATCCAATCATTGACTCTTAAGCATTTGCCAATTTAAATCAGCGACTTTTTTTTTTTTTGGCCGGGAAGTGTATATCTGTGTTTATAAATTATGACAGAGCCATTAGATGGCTGTTGCACAGAAGAATACCTCAACTAACATACATCCAAATTGGTATAATTTCAGCAGTATACAGACCTGTGGTATTTCCAATATCTGGTCAGTAATACTCCTGGATTCATCCGAAATTCTGCGGTGAGTATACTGACCCATACACCTCTTTTCATGCGCCACCGTCTGAACGATTAGCTCATGAAACCGAATCGGTCCTATGAAAAATTTGTTTCGGTAAATAAAGCTGAACTTATAGAGAATGTGAAGATATGTCACGCTGCATTGCTTGAAGATATTATGAGCTAAATTGTGGCTGCTGTAAAAATGCACAATTGATTAGTAACAATTTATTCTCTTAATATGCTTAAGACACAATTAACATGTATTTCGAAGTTTGTGCTGCCATTTTTAGCCATTAAAACTATAATATAGGCAACATTTGTAAGACCTAATCAATATTTATCACAGTTATTTTCAATGTGGAGGCAAAGCACTGAATGTAGCAGAGGATATTACATGGCATGAACACTAATCTTCATTAGAGTGGGCTCAAAACTGAACTGAGACACATGAAATTACAATAAACACCCTAATTAAAATATGTTCATCAGAAAAACTGTAATAAACCACAATCTGGGTGTTAAAATTGCATTATGAGAATGTGTTAGAGTATTTAATATGCCATAACAGCAGTCATGGAACACATAACAATAATGAAAAAGAACCACTGAATCATTTTTTTTGAGCTGGTTCATCAAAACTAATTGTCTGAAAGAACAAATTTGTGGAAATGAGTCAGATTTTCCATTACTAATGAATCTCTAAACCTTCAGAGGGCATGATCAGGGCTGTTGCTAGAGGGGAGAAAGGTGCTAATGAATGAAAGGTGCACGGGGCCCCTGGCTTTCAAAGTAAATGTGTTTGTATTTCTGTTTTCTATTTGAATATATTGGAAAGGTGGAAAGCTGTTACATAAGCTATATATATATATACACTCACCTAAAGGATTATTAGGAACACCATACTAATACTGTGTTTGACCCCCTTTCGCCTTCAGAACTGCCTTAATTCTACGTGGCATTGATTCAACAAGGTGCTGAAAGCATTCTTTAGAAATGTTGGCCCATATTGATAGGATAGCATCTTGCAGTTGATGGAGATTTGTGGGATGCACATCCAGGGCACGAAGCTCCCGTTCCACCACATCCCAAAGATGCTCTATTGGGTTGAGATCTGGTGACTGTGGGGGCCATTTTAGTACAGTGAACTCATTGTCATGTTCAAGAAACCAATTTGAAATGATTCGAGCTTTGTGACATGGTGCATTATCCTGCTGGAAGTAGCCATCAGAGGATGGGTACATGGTGGTCATAAAGGGATGGACATGATCAGAAACAATGCTCAGGTAGGCCGTGGCATTTAAACGATGCGCAATTGGCACTAAGGGGCCTAAAGTGTGCCAAGAAAACATCCCCCACACCATTACACCACCACCACCAGCCTGCACAGTGGTAACAAGGCATGATGGATCCATGTTCTCATTCTGTTTACGCCAAATTCTGACTCTACCATCTGAATGTCTCAACAGAAATCGAGACTCATCAGACCAGGCAACATTTTTCCAGTCTTCAACTGTCCAATTTTGGTGAGCTCGTGCAAATTGTAGCCTCTTTTTCCTATTTGTAGTGGAGATGAGTGGTACCCGGTGGGGTCTTCTGCTGTTGTAGCCCATCCGCCTCAAGGTTGTGCGTGTTGTGGCTTCACAAATGCTTTGCTGCATACCTCGGTTGTAACGAGTGGTTATTTCAGTCAAAGTTTCTCTTCTATCAGCTTGAATCAGTCGGCCCATTCTCCTCTGACCTCTAGCATCAACAAGGCATTTTCGCCCACAGGACTGCCGCATACTGGATGTTTTTCCCTTTTCACACCATTCTTTGTAAACTCTAGAAATGGTTGTGCGTGAAAATCCCAGTAACTGAGCAGATTGTGAAATACTCAGACCGGCCCGTCTGGCACCAACAACCATGCCACGCTCAAAATTGCTTAAATCACCTTTCTTTCCCATTCTGACATTCAGTTTGGAGTTCAGGAGATTGTCTTGACCAGGACCACAACCCTAAATTCATTGAAGCAACTGCCATGTGATTGGTTGATTAGATAATTGCATTAATGAGAAATTGAACAGTTCCTAATAATCCTTTAGGTGAGTGTATACCGATCAGGCATAACATTATGACCTAATATTGTGTTGGTCCCCCTTTTGCTGTACAGCCCTGACCCGTCGAGGCATGGACTCCACTAGACCCCTGAAGGTGTGCTGTGGTATCTGGCACCAAGATGTTAGCAGCAGATCCTTTAAGCCCTGTAAGTTGCAAGGTGGGGCCTCCATGGATCGGACTTGTTTGTTCAGCACATCCCACAGATGCTCGATTGGATTGAGATCTGGGGAATTTGGAGGCCAAGTCAACACCTCAAACTCGTTGTGCTCCTCAAACCATTCCTGAACCATTTTTGCTTTGTGGCAGGGCGCATTATCCTGCTGAAAGAAGCCACAGTCACCAGGGAATACCGTTTCTATGAAAGGGTGTACATGGTCTGCAACAACGCTTTGGTAGGTGGTATGTGTCAAAGTAACATCCACATGGATGGCAGGACCCAAGGTTTCCCAGCAGAACATTGCCCAAAGCATCACACTGTTTACATCACAAATCCTTACACTTGCCCATTTTTCCTGCTTCTAACACATCAACTTTGAGGACAAAATGTTCACTTGCTGGCTAATATATCCCACTCACTAACAGGTGCCGTGATGAAGAGATAATCAGTGTAATTCACTTCACCTGTCAGTGGTCATAATGTTATGCCTGATCAGTGTATACATATACATTTTATTATGTATGATTTTTTTTTAAATCCTTATGGAGAAAACAAATAGGAACAAAACTTCTAGAACTAAGGCCACTGATAAAGTGTCTAGCCACTGTTGCAATTTGTTGCAATCAATAGTGACTAATTTGTGCATCTCTAGCTGTTCTGCAGACTAACTAGCACAAGTCAATTAAACTAGTGTTTGTAGGTCTCAACCTGATCGTTATCCATTTTTCTCAGTCTTGTCCTCTGGCATAACAGCATAATTGTGAGAATGCATACTCGAGAATCACTCATTACCTCGAGGCTTGAAACTACAGAACGAATTGTCATGAGGAAGACAAAAAGGAAAAAGAAATGCAAGAGGCTTCCTAAGGTCAGTCAGGCTCTCTTGGTCCCTGTCCAGATGGTGATTTGAGTCTGTTGTCCTTCTGCCAGAATTGGCCCAGCTGGGAAGTCATGAGGTCCATTTACACACCAATGAAGCCTATTTGTTGATCCCATTTTGGGGGCTGATGTCTTGCTAACAAAGGATCACTTACCCTCACTGAGGTGCATTTAAAGGCAGCGTGTTTGCTCAGATGTGCACTCGCACACACACACACACACAAACAAGCTCCGACAGACTCATTTTATAAATACTAAATGATGCCTCCACCTTAGCTGGTCTGGTCTGTCAGACGTTATGTTTGTCTGGGTGTGTGCTTGTGTCCTCTGTGTCTGAGAGAATGAAAGGAAGCACAGCGGTGAGGGAAAGAGGGGACTTGGGTATTTGAAGTGCACTTGTGTCCCTGGAGAGGAGAAACAGAGAGAAGAGAAAGTTTAAACAAAAGTCATGCTAAGAGTAAAGTACGGGTTATGAGGAAAGGAAAAATCGAGTGAGCGTAATGATATATTATCATATTAAATCAGTAAAGTCAGTAGTCCAACGCTGTGTCTAAAATCACGTACTGTCTGAGTAGGTACATACTACTTTGCGACGTGTTCTATATAGTATTAACATGGGTAGTATGAATAAAATTCGGAAGTACTACATCCGCCATGTTGTTACTGTCATGTGACCTACCAGTGTCAGTTGCGTCGCTTCACTGCCATTCATAAACCCTCTACCGTGGCCTCACGGGATAGCAAAGTGTCCATCGAATGTGCATATCAGAATCTTGGAGGAAGTAGTAGGTCATCTAAGGACTTGTCACCTACTGTTTTTCAAATACTCTTTTGCCATACTGTATATAGTAGGGAAGTATTTGATGCACACAGTCTCACATAATTTTCCGATAGTGACATTATGCTTGTATCTTAAGCGTAATAGCTAATGTTGTATACCTGCAGACAGCTAATATTATATTCTACTTAAGTTAATCCTCATGAATCCCCTAAATAAATCATTTAAGACGGTAACTGTCAGAGGAGTTTTTTGAAAATCTTTTCAATGCCTTTTTAGGCTATTTTATCTTAACCCCTTGCTGCAGCTCCAGGCACGAAAGGTGCATTAGAGTTACAATTAGCATCAAGCTACATAACACAATTTAAAAGATTAATATTACACTTTTACTTTTTACTGTGTTTGTTTTAACTTTCGAATGCCATCTAATGTGGATTTTAGTCATATAATGATGTTGAAATATGTTATTTTAATCCTTTTATATGCAGCTAATCGCTACATCTGCTTAGCCTTTATAATATACCCCAAAATATCCCAAATCGCATGATAATCACACACAAACCATATACTATCGTAATCGTGTGTTTATTAACTTCTTGATTCACGTGTATACATTTTTCTTTGGGTTTGTTTTTGACGGAGCTCAGAACGAGGAAGTGTACAGGACAGCATCATCCAGAAGGCAGGAATTATGGAATCACGTAAGATGATTGACAGCTCGCTGCCGAATGAACACTCGATGAGTCATAACTGACGCAAACTAGGAACAGGAGCAAAAGAGCGCACTCTAAACATTCAGCTCTTCAGATCGCATAATTCAGTGGAAAATAATAGAAATGGCATTCTATATGATTAAATATTTTGCAAATATGTGAGAATAAATCAATATTTCTCCCAATATGCACACTTTTGGACTAAAAAGTTTTGGACGCTGTTCAGTGAAGCTATGTGAACACAAATAAACCGGAGCAGATATGACTATTCATATGCGTGTTGATATTCTATTCAAAATATAAAAAAAAAAAAAATCAATTATTTTGCACTCCTGACATAAATTAAGAAATTAATGTCATCGCAGCCTAGTTTTATCATAAACAGTGGTCAAATATCGAAGCTGGAGTCTTTAATCTTTTTAATGATACTCCATTTGTCCGGAACAAGTAAGAGTGTGATGTTTTAAGGTGTGGTGAATGTTGAACAACAATAATCTGGGGCCGTCAGTGATCTGCAGTAATGTAAAAAACATACACTATATTGCCAAAAGTTTTGAGATGCCTGCACATGAACTTTAATGACATCCCATTCTTAATCCGTAGAGTTTAATATGGAGTTGGCCCACCCTTTGCAGTTATAACAGCTTCAACTCTTCTGGGAAGGCTTTCCACAAGGTTTAGGAGTGTGTTTACGAGAATTTTTGACCAATCTCTTCTAGAAGCACATTTGTGAGGTCAGGCACTGATGTTGGATGAGAAGGCCTGGCTCGCAGTCTCCGCTCTAATTCATCCCAAAGGTGTTCTATCGGGTTGAGGTCAGGACTCTGTGCAGGCCAGTCAAGTTCCTCCACACCAAACTCGTTCATCCATGTCTTTATGGACCTTGCTTTGTGCACTGGTGCGCAGTCATGTTGGAACAGGAAGGGGCCATCCCCAAACTGTTCCCACAAAGTTGGGAGCATGAAATTGTCCAAAATGTCTTGGTATGCTGAAGCATTAACAGTTCCTTTTACTGGAACTAAGGGGCCAAGCCCAACCCCTGAAAAACAACCCCACACCATAATCCCCCCTCCACCAAACTTTACACTTGGAACAGTGCAGTCAGGCAAGTACCGTTCTCCTGGCAACCGCCAAACCCAGACTTGTCCATCGGATTGCCAGACAGAGAAGCGTGATTCGTCACTCCAGAGAACACGTCTCCACTGCTCTAGAGTCCAGTGGCGGCATGCTTTACACCACTGCATCCGACGCTTTGCATTGCACTTGGTGATGTAAGGCTTGGATGCAGCTGCTCGACCATGGAAACCCATTCCATGAAGCTCTCTACTCACTGTTCTTGAGCTAATCTGAAGGCTGCATGAAGTTTGGAGGTCTGTAGCTATTGACTCTGCAGAAAGTTGGCGACTTCTGCGCACTGTGCGCCTCAGCATGCACTGACCCCGCTCTATGATTTTACGTGGACTACCACTTCATGGCTGAGTTGCTGTTGTTCCCAATTGCTTCCACTTTTTTATAATACCACTAACAGTTGACCGTGGAATATTTAGTAGTGAGGAAATTTCATGAATGGACTTATTGCACAAGTGGCAACCTATCACGGTACTACGCTTGAATTCACTGAGCTCCTGAGAGCGACCCATTCTTTCACAAATGTTTGTAGAAGCAGTCTGCATGCCTAGGTGCTTGATTTTATAGACCTGTGGTCATGGAAGTGATTGGAACACCTGAATTCAATGATTTGGAGGGGTGTCCCAATACTTTTGGCAATATAATGTATGTATGTGCATTGAGTATGTACATTTAAATAAACAACCATTTGACAAAAATATCTACAACTACCAACTATGGATTTTTTTTAAATGATATTAAAACAAAAATAAGATGCATTTTCTGTGGATTCCATATCACTTTTGATTTAATATGCAAATTTGTGAATATTTTGCATATTGTAAAAGCTCAAATGGTTAGAGTCACATAAAGCACTTAACACTTAAATGACATGATGTTCTGTATAGTAATGCTTTGGCCTACATGTGGACTGAGTGGCCCTTCACGATAAGATGAAATGCTCTGATTACCATATCAGAGTCGTTTAACCTCTAAGATGCAGATCAACCTGATTTCAAATGAGTTAACAAATGTAATTTCAGGTCCTTCAGATTTAACTTTAAACTATCATTTAACCTGCAATTCAGAGGATGTTTCCATGCTCTCTTTCTCTCATTCTGTTCACACTCACATACACACAAGCATCTTTGATTAAAAAGCAGTTTGCCACTAAACGCCTCTTACATAATCTGAAGCCTTTGCAATCATTTGAAAGTGCAAAATCAAATGTTAAATTATTCCAATGTAATATCTAACATTTAAATAGTTTTCTTTTTCAATATTTTGAGCTCTCTGAACATGTTCTGCTTTTCAGAAACATTGCTAAACACATTTAGAATGTAAATGCAGAATGAAGGCATATTTCCAAGGTTCTGTATGGGATGCATACTCTGTCTGGGGAATACAGAAAGAGAGAGTTTTTGCCACAGCTTACACATGCATGAATTTATTTAGCAACCTGTCTTTTATTAGAAATTATTTCAATTCCTGTTATTGTCTCGAGAGAGTCCTAAGTCAAAGAATACATTTTCGATTCTTGTCCCTACAGAGCTGACATCAGCGGTAAAACACCAAAAACATCTTTCATTAGAAATTCAACCAGTTTCAATGTCACCAAGCGTCTAAAATAAATAGTTTTCATTCACATTTTACTGCTGGTTTTATACAGTTTTGGAGCTAATTTACCCTGTCCTGCCATTGCATTTCCATCTGCAATCATGTGCCTACATTTGTAAATACTTTCTTGATAGATTTTTATATGTGCCCTGCAGGATCTCTTTTGCATCATGGGTGTTTTTAAATATTTCAGACACAAACATTTTGTGTCTGAACAGTGTTGTACATTAATCTGGATATGTGGGATTTGTTATGGTTATTTCACAAGTTCGCCTGCCCATTCAGTCTGAATGGTTAATGGTAAAACAAACTTGGCTTGCTGTCCTCGAAGGAGGCTCGAACCAGAGGCTTGGCTCGAGCTCCGAGTTAAACCCCCCTATAATAATACTGCGCAGAGGGAGAATAAGAGAAATAGAGGAGGAGATGGGGAGGTGGAGGGATGCTGGAAGAATTGTCGCTGGGATGACGCAGTGACTGCTGCTTATATATGCTCGTAATGATGATTGACAGGACTTAATGTTTAGGCTCCTCCCGAACCTACGTTTGGAACTACATGTAAAATACGGCCAGATAAACATGTTCAAATCTTTTTCCATTGGCCGCACATTCAGAAGAGCACTAATGCCTGTAATGGTCTAATGTCTGATAGTATCTTTTCTACACTGCGTTTACGATGAACTCATGAGTTCATGAGTTTGAAGCGTGTGCCAGTCAGCCCTATTTAACCTAGCAAGGCCATCCAGGCTGTGTTAACATGGATCTAAGAATAGATTCATGCTGGGAAAATTACTTTAATAAAGTCTCTTGTATTGAAAGCCAGACAGGTGCAAGATAATTGGAATGAGGAGTGTGTGTTTGTGAGTTTATCCATGCATGTGTCCTCACACATCAGTGGGTCATTATGGTTCTGCCTGGAACCAGGCATCTTTCATGAGTTTATTGACTGAAGATGAAGCATTACCCATAATGCACCTTTCAGATGGTCACCCTCTGTGCCATTTATCTGCTTGAAATAAAAAAAATAATAATTGAATGGCTTGCTCAGCAGAGAGTAACAAAGACAAAGGCAGGAACAGCATGGGCACATCTTCCATGCTGTTGCATAAATTAGTTTAAACATTAAAGGCCAATTTGAGATTAAGATCCTGTAGCTGACGCGGCTCGAGCCAAATCACAGCATATGAATGCACAGTCTCTGGAGAGATTAAACTCATTACTCACATGCACTGACAAATGGGCCCTGGCAGGCCTGGCATCACTGTGGCCATGAACATGTACCGCACAAATTCGCGCAGATGTTGGAATGCATGGGTGATCTGTGAGTAGAAGAGAGAGAGAAATGGAGAAAGAGAGAGCGATTGATCTCTCTCATTATCCTTTTCATGCTGAGAGTCCTCCTGTGTAAATCTTCAGATCTTCTACTCTTTCACATATATGGCAATGGTCTTTAAACATCTGTAAAACAGAACAGATATAACAGACAGACCTCCAAACCCATCAGTTCTCCTGTCTACACAGAGAACACAGTCTATAAAACCTTCTCAAATGAAATCAAAGCCCATCTTCAGCTGCTCCATGGGCAGTCTGATCATAGTCATTGAGACTTCATCAGCCATATTCAACTTAGAACACAACCAAGACCACATAAATGATCAGTGAAAGTGTCTTCCCAACTGGAATCTTTCCTGAACAGCATGTGAGATTAGAATTAGCACATTCCAAATCATTGTATGTTAGTATACCAACATGTTCAGAGAGTGTGTCCCAATTTGTGTACTCATTTTATGCCATTTTGTAGTATAAATAGTGAGTGGTGTCCACAATGAAAATTCCAAAAAGACAAAGTGCACTTCAAATACCCAGATGAAACTTAATTAATCAGAAAAGCGAAGTGTGGAACCTTATGTTTAAATAACCTTATACATTTCATACATACAGTAGAGTACATACTGCATAATATAAGTACATAGTGTGTCATTTGGAACAAAACAACTATACTATTTTCAGTAGATTTTCGAATAGTGCATCCATGAATGCTTTTTCTCACCCCAGTGTGTGATAAAAAAAAAAAATCTGCTAAATGTAAATTAATGTAAATGTGAGGCTCAAACATGTCCTAGTGCTTAGATGCTAGCGCTTAGTTATTCTAACACTGTACGTAGATTTAAAAGGGGTCTGTGATGCTAATAACAAGTCATAAACTTGTGTTTTGACATCTCCCAATACTGGTGTACTGTTTGTTAATGCTTAACTTCTTAATAAATACTAATGCTTAACTATGCTAACACTTATAAGCAAATGTCAACATGGGGGTCTGTGATATCAAGACACAAGTTCATTGCTGAGTACCAATTTGCCTACTTATACTACACCCTTAAAGGGGTCCTATTATGCCCCTTTTACAAGATGTAAAATAAGTCTCTGATGTCCCCAGAGTGTGTATGTGAAATTTTAGCTCAAAATACACCACAGATCATTTTTTATAGCGTGTTAAAATTGTCACTTTTTGAGGGTGAGCAAAAATGTTTTTGTGTGTGTCCCTTTAAATGCAAATGAGCTGCTACTCCCGGCCCCCTTTCTGGAAGAGGGCGGAGCTTCAAGAGCTTGTGTAAGCAGCTCCGATTACCTCACACAGACACGCACTGAAAATGTCAGAAACTCTTCAGCCTTTTATTTTCAAATTGGAGTCGGACAATGATGGAGAGACTCAAGAAGAAGTGACAACATGTAGAATGCAACAGGACGTTTCTGAATGGTTATTTGCTGATGTGTGAATTTATGTAGCTGATGTGGAGTTAACTATCTTCAAGTCATTGATTAGCATATTATGTCATGATAATCTATAAATCGCTCGTGTGGGAGCTGTTGTAAAATGCCTTCAGAGCCAGAGAATATATGCTGCATGAAGATATAACAGGTATAGTTTAGTTTAATTACGGTTATAACTTATGTTGTCATCTTGCTTTATGACATGCTATTGCATTTGTGTTACGTACTGTATAGCAATAAATGTGAAAAGATGGATGCGACAGCTTGAGCAGACTCCTAAATGTGCTCTACTACAACAACTCTCCCTCTTCTCTAAAGCAGTCCAACACGGCCTCACCTCCTTCCCGGGGGCAGGGTTTATGTAAATTTTAGGGTTAGCACGTTGTAGTCCCTACCAGCCATTTGTTGTAGTCCTTAAAAAGCGATTCCTGTAAAAGTAAATATCTCCCTTTGCATTGAACTTTGAGCGTCATAACTTTGCAGATGTTGTTTATGCTCAAACAGCAACATTACACACTAACTAAACTAAATTTAAAAAAGTGAAATCATAATCAAGGACCCGTTTAAAGTATGTACTCGTTTTGTGAAAAAAAAAAAAGTATATACAATACTTTTGAGTATGCAGCAGAAGAGTAGGCAAGCTTTGGGACATACTACTTCATCATATTTGTATCTTTAACCGAGCGCTCCTGTCACTGTTTAAACTGCCCTGTCAATCATCTTGTCAGTTAACATCCTCCCCATTTCATATAATTTAATTTCCTACTGCATTAGAGAGAGATGTAGTAGCACATTGAAATTGAAATTGGGTCTTTCATGTGGAGACTCTCCTCATGTGTTTGCATAATGGTGCATTTAAGTTAATCACCAGACGTATCTTTATTAAAAAAGCTTTATAAAAAAATATAATGTGGATAACATTGAATAAATATTTTTCATCAGGATAGATACTGATTATTAATCACTCAAACCCTTTTATCTAAACCTTTCTTAATTGTCAGGTCTCAAACACCCGTTTGTAGTTTATAGTTTTTTTTTTTACACTATTCTAAACGTGACTATCCGGGTATCTGTGGAATACTCATTTCAACATAAGTTTACACAAGTTTATGACTGATTAGAATGTCCCAGTACTGGTGTACTATCTTAATAGATGCTAACGCTTAGATATGCTCCACCTTCCACCACAACACAAGCATAGAGAGGTGTTCACTCAAAAGCAGGCTATGCAGTTTCCCATCATCAGTGAAGTACATACTTTTAGCGTTTAGTAGTCTATAAGTTTGCAAATTGATATGCAGCCAATGTGTAGCGAAGAAGAGAGAGAGACTCTGTCCTGTAACTCAAAGTAATATGAAAAGTTTGAGTCAAAGCTTTAATATCAAAGATAACTTCAAATGCTTTAATGATGTATGAACCGTTGTCATCAGCCGTTAGCATTATTATTCAGCACTCAGACATTTTTTCACCAGTTCTCAAGCAGTTGGACTTTTCTTGAGTGCTAAGATTCCCACATATATTACTAGTTTAATCATTTCTGTCCTTAAACTGCTCACTTTGCACATCTATATGAATGTGTGTAGGTGTTTTTTTATGAAGTGAGTTTTATCTGGATTTTACTGTCTTTTTTTCCCCTTGAGCATCAACATACAGTCGACACTTCAGTTTGAACTTTTAGAGATGCTGGAGGCACATCAAATCTCTAACAATTAGTTTGAACTGATCAGTCAGTTCTTCTGATTATATCAATGCAATGATAACATGCAGAATGGAACATCTAGAGTGCGTTATGTTAAATAAACTACTGATTAATGATGATTAATATGATATCTTTAAGATAAGACTGGAAGTTAAACATGGAATGGGAAAAAATGCAGAGTACTATATAGTTGCATAATGTAGAGTGGGAGACTCTATAGAAATCAGCAAAGACGTTAGCAAAGAACCTTACACCCCCTCTTCTCCTATTCTCACATATTTCAATGTGTGACAATAGGAGAATAGCTCTCTACTCTCTCCAATGCACAAACGCCCCCTCCCAGTCCATCCAAGCAGAGGTGGTTTGTCCAGAAACTTCCCACCCTAATCTCATTCTGAGTGTGTGCTGTGGATTTGAACAATTTCGCCTCTCTGGAATGCTTCAGTAAAGCCGTTAATTGTCATGATTCATGAAGTTGTGAGTCATGATTCATTTGTCAAACCCTGCTCTTCTTCGCACTGGCCCCACTCTCCCTTCATTCGTTTAATTGTCATGTGCATTAAATAATACACAAATTGGTACAGATTTTGGAGGACACTGTGTTATGGCAAAGTTATTTATGACTAAGTAAGAAAATTAATTTATTAACAGCTAAAGAGAAATTGATTTTGGCCCTCTAAACATTTACTGTAGAGTATAAATTATATTGAATTGTTGTATAAAATATAGTTGTATAAAATATAAACTGGCATTTATGTAATATACAGTATAGGTTTTAAAAGTAGAGTATTATGGTGTTATGAGAGGGAGTCGACTAAACGAGTGTATTACCTGCATCTTGTTACAAGCACGCCAGGCTCCACCCTCTCCCAATCACAGCGCACTCCATCACCAGAGTACTGATCACACACACCTGCACGTCATCATCACTGGCAATCACCATCAGCACTTAAGCCCACACATTCATTCAGTCACTGTCCGGTCTCGTTTGCACATAGCTTTGCTTCTGCTTACCTCAAGGACTCACCGGTGATACTTACCTGCCTGTTCCATGCTCCTCCAAGTCTCCAGTGTTCTCCGTGTCCTGTCTCCTAGTCTTCGTGTCTCCTGTGTCTCCTCCCTTTGAGTTACCCTGCGCTATCTACAACTACAAGAGTACAGTATCCTCCAGTTATCTGCTACATTCCTCTGCCATTCACTCACCTGCCCCGTTTGCCTCTGGTTGCTTAATAAAGACTGCTTCACTTACCATCTGTTCTCTGTGTCAGCCTGTTTTTAACAGAAGACCGGACCACATCGCAGAGCACCAGATGAGCACTCCAGATCCCTTCCAGGAGCTCGTCGATGCATTTCGACGAGCTCTCACCCCAAGTGCACCTGCACCTTCACCAACGAGCACTTCCGCAAACAACACCGCTCCTTCGCCACCGATGTATGCCAGTCCCATGGCCAAACCGGCGCCCTTCTCTGGTTTGGCGGAGGATTGCAACTGATTTCTCCTTCAATGCTCGCTGGTCCTGGAGATGCAACCGCACTTATTTCCTAATGAACGCGCTAAGGTAGCATTTATAATCTCCCAGTTAACAGGCCAAGCACTTCGTTGGGCAGAGACTCTTTGGTCCCAGGACAACCCGATTACTCAGTCTCTCTCCAGTTTCACTTCTCACTTCAAGGAGGTTTTCGGGAAGCCCACATGGGATTCAGCTATCAGTGAGCAACTGTACCACCTAGAACAAGGAATGAAGTCTGTAAATGAGTATGCCCTTCAGTTTAGAACTCTCGCTGCTGCCAGTGGATGGAATGAATGGTCCCTGCTGACGACTTACCGGCAGGGGTTGGATCCCCGAGTGCGGTTGCATCTCGCTGCATACGAGGATACCATCGGGCTCGAACGTTTTATCCAGCTGTCCATCTGTTTCGCCACTCGTATGCAGTCGTGTATAGAAGAACACCAGGGTCAGCCACTATTTTCCCCTGTCCTCCGACCAGAGCCTGTCAGCCCTCCAGAACCAGCCCACGAACCCATGCAAGTGGAGAATTCCCGGTTGACGATGACTGAGTGGCAGAGGCGGCTGAACCTGAACTTGTGTTTTATATTGTGGATCGGCAGGGCACTTCATTACTGAATGCCCCATTCGTCGTCCTCGTCTATGGTGAGTGCCATTATCCCATCTCTGAGTAAGATGCAACCACTCACCACAATAATAAACCTTACTGCTGCCGGTGTTTCTCTTCCAGTCAATGCTCTCCTCAACTCAGGGTCAGCCGGTAACTTCATCTCGGGTACTCTCTGCCGCCAGCTCAAGCTCCGGACGTCAGCCACTCCGGCGGTCTACCAAATCCACTCCGTAATCGGAAAAGACCTCTAAGTCGTCGTCAAGTCCACTCCTCGGTAGGTCCCGTTACCATCCAAGTGGGTCTCCTTCATGTGGAATAACAACATCTGCTGGTTCTGGAGGAATCCACCGCTGACATCATCTTAGGGCGCCCATGGTTGGAGCAGCACAACCCCATCATATCGTGGAAGACGGGAGAAGTCCTGAAGTGGGGCGACAGCTGTTTCCCGCATTGTTTCCCTGGTCTTCCTGTCCCTCTGTGTTCCCAAGACCTGTCTGTTTGTACCACGTCCATCGAAAGCCTTGTAGAGAAACGCTCCGTGAAAGTTCCTCCTTGCTATGCCACCTTCAGCGACGTGTTCTGCCCCAAACGAGCCTCCAAGCTGCCTCTACACCGGCCATAAGACTGCGCTATCGACCTCCTTCCGGGTGAGCCAGTGCCCCACAGTAAGATCTACCCTCTGTCACTTCCGGAGGAGAAGGCCATGGAAGAGTACATCAAAGAGGCCCTGGAACAAGGTTATATCCGACCGTCTACTTCCCCTGCTGAAGGGCTTGAGGCCCTGCATCGATTACCGCTCCCTCAACAAGATCACTGTCAAGTTCCGCTATCCCCTTCCTCTCGTCCCCGCTGCGCTGGAACATCTCCATGGTGCCACGGTGTTTACCAAGTTGGACCTCCGCAGCGCGTATAACCTCATCCGGATACGTGAGGGGGACGAATGGAAGACCGCCTTTGTGACCCCTACTGGCCACTATGAATATCTCGTAATGCCATATGGATTGGCCAACGCCCCCTCCGTATTCCAGGATTTCATCCATGAGGTGCTCCGGGAGTTCCTTCATAGATTCGTGCTGGTCTACATTGATGACATTCTGATCTACTCCCGGAGCCTGGCAGAACATCGCCACCACGCTGCGGAGGTCCTGAAATGCCTGAGGAAATTCCATCTGTTCCTGAAAGCCGAGAAATGTTCCTTCCATCAGTCCTCAGTGCAGTTCCTTGGATACAACATCGACCGCAGTGGCATCCGGATGGACGAGGGGAAAGTGAACGCCATCCGGTCTTGGCCCATTCCCACTTCCATCAAGGAACTCCAAAGATTTTTAGGTTTTGCCAATTTCTATCGCCGGTTCATCCAAGGTTACAGCTCACTCGCCAGTCCACTCACAACTCTCCTACGTCACAAGCCCAACTCTCTGTCCTGGTCACCAGCTGCCACGGAAGCTTTTGAGGCCCTAAAGACCGCCTTCACCACCGCTCCCCTCCTTGTCCATCCCAATCCGGATCTGCCCTTCGTCGTGGAGGTGGACGCCTCGACCACTGGAGTGGGAGCGGTCTTGTCCCAGCAGCAGGGGAACCCCAGTAAACTCCACCCATGTGCCTTCTCCCGCAAGCTCAGCCCGGCGGAAGTCAACTACGACATCGGGAACAGGGAACTCCTGGCTATCAAGCTCGCCCTTGAAGAATGGAGGCATTGGTTAGAGGGAGCTCAACATCCCTTCCTCATCTTGACAGACCACAAAAACCTAGAGTATCTTCGAGCTGCTAAGAGGCTGAACCCCCGCCAGGCACGATCGGCATTATTCTTCACCCGGTTTAATTTCACGATTTCCTATCGACCAGGTCCCAATAACGTCAAGGCGGATGCCCTCTCCCGCATTTACAGCCCCGAGGAGAAGATCGAGGATTCCAAGCCCATCTTGCCTGGTAAATTGTTTGTGAGCCCAATCGTCTGGTCAGAAGAGACTCTGCCCTCCTCCAATGCCTCCCCCAACGTTCCGCCGGGCTGTCCACCTGGCTTGCAATACCTCACTCGGTCCCAGCGCACTCCACTCATCCACTCCTCCCACACCTCTCTGGGCACTGGCCACCCCGGGGTCAATGAAACCCTCTCGCTGCTCAAACAGCGCTTCTGGTGGCCCAATATGGCATCAGACATCAGAAGGTATGTGCAGGGATGCCAGGAGTGTGCCATGTCCAAAAGCCCTCGTCATCTTCCCGCCGGCAAGCTCCATCCTCTGCCCATTCCTAACCGTCCCTGGTCACACCTAGGAGTGGATTTCATCTCCGACCTCCCTGTCTCCAACAATTACACCTGCATCCTAGTGGTGGTAGACCGATTCTCCAAAGCCTGCCGCCTGCTCCCTCTGAGAGGTTTACCCACTGCGATGGAAACTGCTGAATTGATGTTTAACTACATATTCCGTTATTTCGGCATTCCCGAAGACATCATATCTGACAGAGGTCCTCAGTTCATTTCAAGAGTCTGGAAAGCTTTCTTCACTCTCCTAAGTGTGACCGTCAGCCTCTCCTCGGGTTACCATCCCCAGTCGAATGGGCAGACGGAACGCAAGATCCAGGAGATCGGCTGCTTCCTCCGTACCTTCTGTCACGGCCACCAGGACTCCTGGAGCCAGTTCCTGGGTTGGGCCGAGTACGCCCAGAACTCGTTGCGTCAACCTGCCACCCTTCCCCATCATCCAACAGATCAACCCTGTCACCTACAAACTCCAATGTTACAAGCACGCCAGGCTCCACCCTCTCCCAATCACAGCGCACTCCATCACCAGAGTACTGATCACACACACCTGCACGTCATCATCACCGGCAATCACCATCAGCACTTAAGCCCACACATTTATTCAGTCACTGTCCGGTCTCATTTGCACATAGCTTTGCTTCTGCTTACCTCAAGGACTCCCCGGTGATACTTACCTGCCTGTTCCATGCTCCTCCAAGTCTCCAGTGTTCTCCGTGTCCTGTCTCCTAGTCTTCGTGTCTCCTGTGTCTCCTCCCTTTGAGTTACCCTGCGCTATCTACAACTACAAGAGTACAGTATCCTCCAGTTATCTGCTACATTCCTCTGCCATTCACTCACCTGCCCCATTTGCCTCTGGTTGCTTAATAAAGACTGCTTCACTTACCATCTGTTCTCTGTGTCAGCCTGTTTGTAACACATCTGATATAGCGTTCATTCTTCAGGTCGATGTCCATAATATTATATCCATTATAAAAAAATCAGTTTGAATGTCCACTGAGGAAAGCGACAGTTTTCCTTGACCTCTAAAAGTCAAGGGTATTCCCATGACAGCGCTAAAACTTCCTTGTTCTGACCAGTGACTCACTCATAAAGACAGTCTTTGCCACCATCTAATTGCGTATTAATGTAACTTTCACTTAAGTCACTAACGGACCGTTTCGTAATACCAAATACGGCATATTATTTATATAAAATAATATTTATTGAACAACAATATTTAAACGAACAATAGTCGGTAACGCATTAGATTACAGCCCGAAAGTACTGCGTAAGTAAAATGAATTTACAGCATAACTTTCGGTAATTATAGTGTAACTATAAAGTACATGTAGGTATAAGGGAACAATATGTAATATTTAGGGAATAAAGGGGGAACTACCAGGAAAATTAACAAATTATTTATACTGTAAGTATTTTTTATTAAGGGGTAATTATCCATGTTACAGGGTAAGTGGTGCTTGTTCCCCTCTTGTTTCATGTAGTTACAGGGTAAGTGTGAATCTACAGGCTGTAAATTAAAGTGGTGCTTGTTCCACTCTTGTTTCATGTAGTTACAGGGTAAGTATAAATCTACGGGCTGTAAATTAAAGTGGTGTTTGTTCCACTCTTGTTTCGTGTAGTTACAGGGTAAGTATGAATCTACGGGCTGTAAATTAAAGTGGTGTTTGTTCCCCTTTTGTTTCGTGTAGTTACAGGGTAAGTATGAATCTGCGGGCTGTAAATTAAAGTGGTGTTTGTTCCACTCTTATTTCGTGTAGTTACAGGGTAAGTATGAATCTACGGGCTGTAAATTAAAGTGGTGTTTGTTCCCCTCTTGTTTCGTGTAGTTACAGGATAAGTATGACTCTGCGGGCTGTAAATTAAAGTGGTGTTTGTTCCCCTCTTGTTTCATGTAGTTACAGGGTAAGTATGAATCTACGGGCTGTAAATTAAAGTGGTGCTTGTTCCCCTCTTGTTTCGTGTAGTTACTGGGTAAGTACAATAAAAACACGTACACAATCTGATATCACTCGGAAAAACAACTTTCAAAACAGATTTACGACACTTCTTATTCGTTTCTCTTGCTTGGCTTCGTCCTCCTCTTGTTCCTCTACTTTTTCGTTTTTGCCAGAGATGAATCTTAAGCAGGAATCCCATGTCTCTAGCTATTATTAAAAGAAAATACAGTACACCCAGAAATGTCCTCACCATATACTCGACTTTTACCCTCATGCCATCCGAGATGTATACGACTTTCTTTCTTCAGATGAACACAGAAAAATAAATAATCTCTGCTAATTGGTTCCTAAAAGTTGAAGCATCAAACAGTACATACAGCAATAACTACAGTAATCCATACAACCCCAATGGATGAATCAATGTCTTCTGAAGTGAAACGATAAGTGTTTGTAAGAAAAATACCAATATTTTACATTTTTTCAACTGTAGACTATTGCTTCCGACCCACAGTCACTTGCGCATGCTTGAGAGGATTAAGTTCACGCTTGACGTAACTTGAAGCGTGACGTGAGCGCGCCGAGAAACTCTAGTCACGCGGATGTCGGATGCCGTCGGTTTTTATTTGATTAGATTTTTTTAATTACTGCTCACAACACTATACAAACAATAACATAATATATGATAATAGCAATGAGAAACAAACAAGACAGGAATATAGAGACGCCAGTTCTCGCGTGAGTTTCAGATGAGTTTCAGACTCATATTGCACGCGCTGGTAACAGTTGGAAGCGAAAATATTAGTCAATTATGAGAGCATTTCTGGGTGTACTTTTTATTTTAATAAATATTAATACAGACTAGCAAAAGACATGGGATTCCTTCAGTGGAAATAATGAAAATGAAGAAGAGGAACAAGAGGAGGAGAAGCCAAGCAAGAGAAACAAAAAAGGGACAAAACGTGCTTTTTTCTGTCAGGACGTTAGTATTTGAAATGAAAAGTTTATTTAAAAAAAAAGAATACATGAATAAGAAGTGTTTTGAAAGTTGTTTTTCAAATAAATGTTTCAGAGTGATAGATTGTGTACGCGTTTTTATTGTATTTACCCTGTAACTACATGAAACAAGAGTGGAACAAGCACCACTTTAGTTTACAGCCCGTAGATTCATACTTACCCTGTAACTACATGGAATAACAAGCATCACTTACCCTGTAACTACACAAATAATTACCCCTTAATTAAAAAATAATTACAGTATAAATAATCTGTTAATTTTCCTGGTAGTTCCCACTACATACGAGCCAGTGGCAAATTCCCGAAGGACTGGCCGAGATGAAGCTGTTCTGAGCGGGTACATGAGCGCTGAACGGCCGCTGAGGGTCTGGAGCATCTGCAAAAGCGTCTAAAGAAATTGTAAAATAGGTGCTATGTTTATATATATATGTCACATATTTGAGGTCTAAATAACTACATTCTCATCTAAAAAAACTCTTAAAACTATATTCCGTCACACAATAACAGTAGTATTTAAAAAAAAAAAAAAAAATGGTGGATTTGCTCGACCGCCATGACAGTCGTCGCAAGCGGAGTGATACAAATGGTGAAACCATGTCACAGTGCTGTTTCTGTGGGAATATCACACGGTTGGAAAAGGCTCTCAGTCTCAGACACACATTAAAACTGCACATGGACAAACACATAATACTATGTACTGCATTCATTCTGTAAAATGAAACTGGTACTACATTTGCCTGGAAAATAAAGTCATTATGTAAAATGGTCATATTAGTGAAGGAATTTGAGGCATTCACTAATGTCCTGCTCATTGAGAGTTATGACCTTGTCTTCAAGCCATTCGGCAGGGATACATGAGGGACTCCAGCCAAACCATTTACATTTCTGATAGACAACATAAAATGTGGCTTTACTGCACTTATAATTGGCTTAGTGTGTGAGCCAAACTTTGGGGTTTCTTCTCTTAGAAGGAAACAAAAGATTAAACTTCTGAAAAGAACTTTTCAATCTACTTGCTGACACTACTTATTCTGTCAACCAAAACGATGTGCCTAGCGAAATTGAGAAATTAAAAAAAAAAAAAGTTTGTGATGAATGAGGGTGAGGACAAAGATGAGAGGAGCAGAGAGGATGAATATGAATGGGAACACCTCCTGTTGCTCTCCTGCTTGTTGTATAAGATGGGATTTTTGGACATGGTGTTCTCACTGATGCTTCTCCTAAACCACTTATGGCTTCGCCATTTGCAAACACGCGTCAATTGTCTGCAAGCACAACAGGGTGGGACTGACCTAGTGGGCGTCAAATCTCCCAAAGATCCCATCTGCAGTGGAAGGAAAAAAAAAACTTAGTTAACTTTAAGCTGAACTTTAAAAGAAAAATGTCAAGTTACCATAAAATTTGATATGATTGACAATTTTAGGTAAGAACAACTTATATTTCTTAAATTGTGCTAATTAAGGAGATGATTATTCCCTTTATGTATAGTTAAATTAGATTGGAAAGTAAGCAACAACATTTTTGTTATCTGAATTAAAACATAAATTGGGAAAAATTGAACAAAAATACACTTTTGTTACGCACTGCTCCAAGACTTGGTTTGAAGATCCAAGTGCAGCTTTATTGTGTAATCCATAATTGCAATCCATAAAACAAAACATCCAGATAATAACAAAATTCCAAGGCACAGGGAAACAGGGAAGTCCAGGGAGACAGGAAGAAGATCAAGACCATGATACAGAAACCAAACGTAGCGCTCAGAAATGCAGCATAACACAAACAAGACTTCGCAACAAGTGCATGAACACACAGGGTTTAAATAGGCAAACATAAAGGAGATAATCACACACAGGTGGCAGGAATCAGAACATAATGAGTCCAGGCAATGAATCATGGGAAATGCAGTTCATGATACGCTCAAGGAGACAGGAGGAGTGCCCTCTGGTGGCTATCATTGGCATTCCAGCTGACAGGGGTGACATTTATGATGAAAAATAAATAAAATAAATCAATTCATTTAGTTAATCAAAAAAAAAAAAAAAAAAAATTAGAAACATGGTATATTATAAAAGTGTAACACCAAAAATTATTTACATGATGGTTGGCAGCCATAAAATACTAAAACTATAATACAAACAAAAAACAAAATTAAATTCAAAGGACAAATAAATACATAGAACAGAAATAAAAATGAAATATCTAAATTCAAAACCACATCACAAGAACACTCAAGAAATACCTTAAAAAACACAAACTTTAACACATTTAACTGGAATGCAATACTTGTGTTTAAAGTTAGAATTTTGTAATAGTAAATGTATCCAAACAACTAAAACCTAGTTATTTTGCAGCATTATTTACTTGATCCTATAGAATAATTTTTACAGTGTGCTGAAGCACAAAGACTCAACCAGCCCCCTAGAAAACAAAACACCCGAGTGCTTACAGGATCCTTTTGTAAAAGTCTCGAGAATGAGTCTCTGTTGTCAAAGAAACAACAGATAAAGAAGCTTGTTTAACAAACCATCATATCTGCCAGTTGAGAAACCAGCTGAAACACACCACGGGGAAAAAAATGATAAGAACTGCAAACTTGGACTGAGGCAAACTCACTTATGCGAGTTCAGCCAAGTTTCTTGCTTTGTAGTTTCTTGAAAGAGCCAAAAAAATCAATAGGAGTGGAGACCGGGGATGGTTGTAACACTTTTTGTTTGAGCATCAGTAACTCAGTGGTTGTTTATGCTAGATGTCTCAAATTTCGATACATGGTAGCCACATTTGTCTGCTACATATATAACTTAATTGAACAATTGTACTACACAATCACAGATTATGTGAGTTAATGTCAAATACAAAGAATTCCGTTGTTACAATCTACCCCACTACTGGGGTGAGTTGTAACACTAGCTGGGGATAGATGTAACACTGAGAGGTCATTTGCTGAAATAACACCAATTTTTGCATAAACATCATTGAAGAACAAAGAAAAAAACTTTTTGAACAACGTGAACAATTTAAACTGACAAAAAAACATTATATTGCATTTTTTATAACTTTAAATGTAGTGCAAAACAATTGCTGCGTGTTTGTGTGAGTGTGTGTGTATTCCTGTTACATAAGGGTTCAGTCACTAGCTATGTTTCCGTGATCCACCTATTTTTATGTGAATTTTGATATATTGCATAAAAAACGCTGGATGGAAACATCAAGATGCGCATAAATTCTAATAATGTGCACAAAAAAACGAGTTCAATTGAGGCAGATAATTTTTATCTGGTAAGAAGACATGCGCATAAACTATGATGGAAACACATTTACTGAAAAAATCCCTCAATACGCAACAAAAAACTCACATGACTTTGCCACAACAAAGGATGTGATTGATAACTGGACTCATTGGAATCATCATAGGGGTTGGTTGTAACATTTTTAATAAACTGTTACAACTATCCCCACCCCTAACAGCCATAACTTAGCTAACTGTTTTAGCATGTGGGTTTGAAGTTAGCATAAATACAAAGCATCAAATTAAACTAGAGAAACAGCTACTTCAGGTCATGTAAGTTAAATAATTGTACCTACAATTCAATGATTGCTAGGCAAAAAATAATCTTAAAAAAAATATTTACTTTCTTACTTGAAAATCAGTTTTTTGGTCATAAAATCTACAAATTTGCTCAGTCACATGCAATTTCTCCTGTGAGCTTGAAAAGAAGATGGGACTTTATGATATTAATGACGTTACCACAGCTCTTTTCTGACCTGTCAAACTTGTGTTACAACTGACCCCATGTTACAACCCTCCCCGGTCTCCCCTAATGCTAAAGACCAAATCCTGTAATGCAGAGGGGAACACAGCAAGATGAATAAGACTGTAAAATCTGGCTTTAGTCTGTGTATGATGCACAAAACTGAGTTCAAGCCTCTCACTGAAGCTTTTAATGATATATGAGAATTTCTGTTGTATTTTTCAATGGAAATGTCCTTGGGACATAGCAGCATAATACAGATGATTGTCCTGAACTAAGTAAAAGAGATGCATATTCAGCTGTTCCCACATGCACACACACACACTCTCTCTCTTCCAAAAGAAAAAAAATTCATTTTGATTCCACTCCCCAAAATCCATTAAACAGCGCATCTTAAGAAGAAGCTGTTTTTCTTCCCTCTTTTACATCCTCCCTTCAAGGGCCCTGAAGAGAATATAGTGTCTGACACATTCCTTTTTTCTATTTTTCATTCGTGGTACCTTACCTGCTCTTTTAAACTAGTTTGAAGTGAAAGCAATAGTTCATCCAGGAAAGAGAATTCTGAAATCATTTACTCACTCTCATGTCTTTTGAAACACACGTTACTTTCTTTCTTCTGTGAAACACGAAAGGAGATGTTTAGCAGAATGTTCAAGCTGCTCTTTTCTATAGAAAGTGAATGGTGACCATGTCTGTCAAGTAAGATTTTCAGTGAATATCCACAATTTTACTCTGTTCGTCACACAAAGCTATCAAATTACTTCAGAAGACTTGGAATATAATGCATTAGTTTTGACATCCTATTATGATGCTGTTATGGTGCCTTTTTGAAGCTTGACAGACACTAGTCCCCATTCACTGACATTGTGTTAAAGTCCCCCTGTGGTAAAAATCAAGTTTTTAATGTTGTTTATATGTCTATGTGATGTTTTTAATATGCTTTAAGACAAACCATGTGCAAATTCATAAGTCAGCACCATTGCTGAGTATTTTCTCTTTAAAATTATATATTCATAAAATACATTTCACACAAAAACTTTCGAATGTTTAAAATTTACAAGTTCATCCTTGAATGTGAATGTGCAAATCGTCATTCACGTGTGAATTGCCTTGGATTTGTGTGTGTGTGTATTTTTGAGACTTTCCTGGCAGCGCTCTCCTCCCAACCGGAGCAGTCGTACTTTTTAGCCAATCAGATTTAAGCTTATCAATCGGCCAATCATAATCGCGTGAGGGCGGGCCCACCTGGTGTTACATCATCAGCTTTCGACCACAGTTCAAGTCATGGCTAAGCAGAGGTATGTGCAGTTTGATCGGTTCATTTCTGTGTTTACTGAAACTAAGAAGTTAGAGATCAGTTGAAGCGATAGTTTATTAAATATTAACAGATGTAAGCAACTGCTGTGGTAATCAGTTGTCCCATATGAAGAGGAAATTATGCTTGTTTTGTTGTATTTTAGCTGCAGGTATAGAGCCCCTCAGACAGCTCTTTCAGTTACGATCACGCAAATGATTGCAAAACAATCATCTGGGTGACCAATAGCTCCCACTTAGCACGGGCCTCATCGAGATTGTTTTTTACATAGTGAAAAAATATTTTTATGAGCACTCATTGTTAAGTGATGAAGATATTTTGCCATTTGTGCAACAGTATACAGTGTTAAATTATTATTACACTTATTGTTCCCCTGTATTTTTCAGGATTACACACCTTTGGCGTGACATCTGGATAGCAGTCACAAACATAAATTCATAAATAAATAAATTCATATTGTTTCTTTATTTTCTTTTATACTTTGTATTAATGTCTTAATCTATTCAATACACATGTACTTTCATTAAACATTCGAAAGTTTTTGTGCACAGTTGTAAATCTACGAATTGTGTTTTGCATTTGTGAAATGTATTTTATGAATATATAATTTTATTTTGCTCACATGAATTGTTTTTTGTGCACGTGAATTTGGTTTCATGTATGTGAAATTGGCTACACATGTGTGCATCGTGTTTTTGGCGTGAATTATTAATGATACTATTCTGACTCCTACCTTTTAACCAATCACATCAATGTGTGAGTGGGTATCTGAGCTGGTGCGAGTGAGTGGAGGCGGGGCTAATTTGCATATTCATAGAACCGCGTATACAAAATGAGGTAAGGGTGTAGAGTTAAGTCAAGCTATTTTAAGGCATGAAGATTTTTTTTTTTTTTCAAGGAAAAAAAAATTCATTTTGGTGATCAAAGATGAGTTTTAAGGGATAAAATTATTAACTACTGCTAACTACTCTTTAAAAGGAGCAGCTTAATTCTTACCAGTGGGGGTTAATACAATGATATGTACAATAACAATTGCAGAAAAAATAACATTACAATGTACAGAAATCAATTTCAATAGTACACAAGTTTAATTTATCGACACAGAAGTCATGTTTAACGTGATAGTTTCAGCCTTACATCTACTATAGCCTAATATAATTAATGTGATACATGCATAGATTTGTATGGAATGATTGTGCTCTAGTGGTAGATTTTTTGGTTCTGAGTTCTAATCCACCCTGGTATAGTGTTTTTTTCTCATTAAAACTAAATGTGTTCATTAATGCTTCTATATCAAGAGCAGGGACACGTTTGTGTGCATTTTGTTTTGTGATTTCACCAGAACGAATAGAGAGTCTCCGCAACACCGTTAAGCGATAGATTAAAGCGCTCGTCTGTGCGAAGACTGTGCACGAACGCCGAGAGAGAACTGATAACAGCGCAAAAACAACACTTCTCCTCTTATTTAACACAAACCAACAAATTGCTAATCAAATGGAGATGTTTCTTTCAATTAGGTACATCCGTGCTGCGAGATGTTTCAAAAAGTGGTGGGGACAATATAGACCCTGGCAAAAAGTGGAAGGAACATGTCCCACCCGCAAATTACGTCTATGATTCTTACACACTTCTATACATTTCACAATAACATGGATAACATTGTATAATTTCCTGAATTCTGAGCACACTACCAGTGAAAAGTTTGAAATAATTAACATTTTTTAATGTTTTTGAAATAAGTCTTATATGCCCACCAAGGCTACATTTATTAATTAAAAAAATACAATAAAAACAATAATGTTGTGAAATATTATTACAATTTAAAACAACTGTTTTCTGTTTAATTATATTTTAAAATGTAATTTATTTCTGTGATGGCAAAGCTGAATTTTCAGCACCATTACTCCAATCTTTGGTGTCACATGATCTTTCAGAAATCATTCTAATATGCTGGTTTGATGCTCAAGAAACATTTATTATTATTATCATTGTTGAAAAGTGTTTTTCTGCTTAATATTTGTTTGAGAAAAATGTTGTAAACTGTTTACAATATTGATAATAACAAGAATTAAGCATCATTCATAATTGATAATACCAGAATATTTTTACATGTTACAAGACCATCATGATGCTACAGTATGTGGTTGCTAGGGTGTTGCTACGATGATCGGGATGGTTTCTTACTGGCCCAAGTCAAAAGTGCCCACCCTAAGCATTCTGGTCATTATTTGACCCCAGTTTGACTCCTCCTTCAATGAAAGCCTAGTCCACTCTATAATCTAGCACCACAAATTATTTACAATCAATCAGGACTGAAGAGCATGATGGGATATTGTCTGTCTTAGGCCACAATACAAGTACCAGACTAGTCTGATAATTTCTGCTTGCATCTGCATTAAAAGTACTGTTTAGACAGTGACAATGTTTGATGTCTGCCA
This sequence comes from Coreius guichenoti, assembly GCA_039654105.1. Classification (NCBI taxonomy): domain Eukaryota; kingdom Metazoa; phylum Chordata; class Actinopteri; order Cypriniformes; family Gobionidae; genus Coreius; species Coreius guichenoti. The sequence goes on from CM077190.1 coordinate 7,653,387, forward strand.
CAGTCCTCTGGGACTGTAATCAGATTAATTCAATTCACATTTTTCAATTTACATTTATTTGTATAGTGCTTTTCACAATACATATCGTTTCAAAGCAGCTACGCAGAAAATGCATGCGTCTACATTACAATTTAAAGTGATTTGTTATCAGAGGAGACTGTGTCCAAGTTATGTATTTCAGAAATGTACATATACAAAGCACACAGTTAGCTAACAATGTATTATTAATAAATGTAAAAAATAAATTAAGGCACAGACAATGGGCTGAGTGAAATAAGAATACATGTTGTTAACAATGATTAGGGTATATAGAAATTTGAGCATTGGTGCGTGTTGATGCAGAGCTGCGTCATCTGAAGTCCTTGTGCTTTTGTATTCTGTATTTATTCAGAAATGCTATAATCAGTATCAAGCAATCAGCCTGTTAATCAGTAATGTTGTGACTACAATAATTTCACAGCAACGATCCTTCACAATGTAGGGCACTTCTGCTACTCCTGCCATTTAAATCCACAAAGAAAGTGACAATCAACAGGAAAAAGCCCCAATTTAATGTACTGAAATTATCAGCGAACACACAACTTTGGAGTTGTTTGCACCAGTTGAGCTACAACATTTCAAACTATATTTTACAGCCACTCAACACAGAAAATAATTGTGTCACATACTGTATTCATCAGGTGTCGTGTAGGCATGTGTGTGCAGGTGTGTGTGTTGGAGTGTCGGGCAGATGGTGGGGATGGACCAGAGGGAGCTGCTTTGTGACCCACAGGTGGCTGTTCACAGGATACGACCTGCTAAAAGGCAGACCAACACCTGGAGAAGACTTAAAGCTGAAAGAGAGAGGAAATAATGAGTGGCGAACACACTCTCACACAGAGAGAAGTGCAGCGAGTAAAAGATAGAGGACACAAAGGTTAAAACGGGATGCCAGGACTCCCCGCCTATTTCTCTCTCATGACAGTCTCTGAGAGTTGCCTAACTCTCATCTCTTACATAAGGCTGGGCTATATGACCAAAATCTTATAGTGCAATACACTCACCTAAAGGATTATTAGGAACACCTGTTCAATTTCTCATTAATGCAATTATCTAATCAACCAATCACATGGCAGTTGCTTCAATGCATTTAGGGGTGTGGTCCTGGTCAAGACAATCTCCTGAACTCCAAACTGAATGTCAGAATGGGAAAGAAAGGTGATTTAAGCAATTTTGAGCGTGGCATGGTTGTTGGTGCCAGACGGGCCGGTCTGAGTATTTCACAATCTGCTCAGTTACTGGGATTTTCACGCACAACCATTTCTAGAGTTTACAAAGAATGGTGTGAAAAGGGAAAAACATCCAGTATGCGGCAGTCCTGTGGGCGAAAATGCCTTGTTGATGCTAGAGGTCAGAGCAGAATGGGCTGACTGATTCAAGCTGATAGAAGAGCAACTTTGACTGAAATAACCACTCGTTACAACCGAGGTATGCAGCAAAGCATTTGTGAAGCCACAACACGCACAACCTTGAGGCGGATGGGCTACAACAGCAGAAGACCCCACCGGGTACCACTCATCTCCACTACAAATAGGAAAAAGAGGCTACAATTTGCACGAGCTCACCAAAATTGGACAGTTGAAGACTGGAAAAATGTTGCCTGGTCTGATGAGTCTCGATTTCTGTTGAGACATTCAGATGGTAGAGTCAGAATTTGGCGTAAACAGAATGAGAACATGGATCCATCATGCCTTGTTACCACTGTGCAGGCTGGTGGTGGTGGTGTAATGGTGTGGGGGATGTTTTCTTGGCACACTTTAGGCCCCTTAGTGCCAATTGGGCATCGTTTAAATGCCACGGCCTACCTGAGCATTGTTTCTGACCATGTCCATCCCTTTATGACCACCATGTACCCATCCTCTGATGGCTACTTCCAGCAGGATAATGCACCATGTCACAAAGCTCGAATCATTTCAAATTGGTTTCTTGAACATGACAATGAGTTCACTGTACTAAAATGGCCCCCACAGTCACCAGATCTCAACCCAATAGAGCATGTTTGGGATGTGGTGGAACGGGAGCTTCGTGCCCTGGATGTGCATCCCACAAATCTCCATCAACTGCAAGATGCTATCCTATCAATATGGGCCAACATTTCTAAAGAATGCTTTCAGCACCTTGTTGAATCAATGCCACGTAGAATTAAGGCAGTTCTGAAGGCGAAAGGGGGTCAAACACAGTATTAGTATGGTGTTCCTAATAATCCTTTAGGTGAGTGTATATGTCATTTTATTTCACAATAACGAAATATACCACAATATAGTTATTTTCCCTGGAAATAAGGTTGTTATGATGCCAGCATTTTAGATGACATAAAAATGTCACAATTCAATTATTCTAACGAAAAACTCGCCTAAGTAAGTAAAAAGTTCTCAAGCTAATTAAAGACAAGTATACGGTCAGTAATAAGAAATAATTACAAGCAATAATAAACATTTTTCTATAGAAAGTGAATGGTGACCATGTCTGTCAACACAAAGTTTGCAACTGTCTGTTTGTAACACAAAGCTATCAAATTACTTGAGAAGACTTGGAATATGATGCATTAGTTGTATGATCAAATGATCTATCCAATCAGCACGAGAGGAGGCCTACATATATACATAGTGTATGTTCCTCAACAGTTTTCTGCATTGCCCCGCCCTAAGTCCCCAACACGTCAAAATCAAGCTTTTCCTATCAGATGAAGAATCTTTCGTACTTGGGGAATCTCCGCCTCAATCCTCCGACCTAAGGAGCGATTCACCTCTGCCTAACATCGCCGCAAGCCCCAGCATTATCTCGGGGGCATCAGTCCATCTAAATGGGTCCTTACCTGCCAAGACGCTGAGGCTGACATTCGCCATCTTCCTCTGTGTCTTTCTCTACTTCGGCCCATTTAGTCATCCCTGCCATAGAATTGACAGTTAAAGGCTTAAGAAAAGCCCTGATTAATTCAGACATTCAATTCTCACAAGAGCACAACTCATGTTCTGTCCCAGGTTGAATTTTTCACTGCTTTCGGTCACTACACCAAAATAGTTTGTTCAGCTTTCCCCCATAGACGGTGCAAATTAAGCTATTGAGAAGCCAACATATTATTATACTATTTAAACGTATTATTTTTTTATTCCCTCTTCTCCTGAGACTACATTTTTGACCGGCAATAGATCGAACAAGACCCATAGGGCCCCTGCGCAAGACAGGGCCCTCTGTGAGTGTTGGGCCGTGGCGGCAGATCTTCAGCAAAGTCTGGGCCACAAATCAGATCCTGCCACCACCAGCCCCCAATTTTCTCCACCTCCAGCAGCAGCAGGCTGCCTTAGCTATCGTCACAGGCCAGTCTCGCCTACCTATTCCTCCAGCTATCTCTAAACCTCTCCCCTGTCTGTGGCCCACAGCTCCAACAGCAGACCCTCGCGTAAGGATGCCTCCGCTATCAGAGCAGGCCCAGACGCCTTATTTTCCTCCCCAGTTTTCCTCTTTCCTTACCCTCCCTGTTCCTCCCCAGGTCCCAGGGGCCGAACCAAGCATGAGGCTGCCTCCACAAACATCCTCAGCCCTGGCACTTCTCCCTCCTAACTCTCTCCTCCAAGCTTGATCTTCGTTCTCTATGTTCTCCGCTACACCGATGTCCATCCACCGAACGCTATCGCCTTGGATCCACCTCCCCCACATGCATCCCTTCTAATCGAAGGCATTCAAAGAACCCAACCCATCCGCCCAGATGCCAGACAACCCATAACTTTAGACATACTCAACAAATGTATCTCCACTTTCTGCCTAGGCTACCACTCCATCATGAAAGCATGTCTTACTTCATTAAATAGACAGAGACAGATAAAAAATAAAATGTATTTACATTCCCAATCTCCCATAACCTAATCAGTCGTACCAATCCCTTTTAGCCTATTTACATTTTAGAAGGTCACAGCCTAAATTCCCATCCGAAAAACATTATTCAAAAAAAACCCCAGACAATATTGTTTGTAAAATAGGCTATATTATAATTTTAACTTCTTATTTATGCAACTGTTGTACAAAATCAATATCACATTTGCACTCGTATTCGGGATAAATACAGCACTCGTGTGATATTGTGCATGTTACTCATGTGATATTGCTTAACCATATCATATCATATATATATACACTCACCTAAAGGATTATTAGGAACACCATACTGATACTGTGTTTGACCCCCTTTCGCCTTCAGAACTGCCTTAATTCTACGTGGCATTGATTCAACAAGGTGCTGAAAGCATTCTTTAGAAATGTTGGCCCATATTGATAGGATAGCATCTTGCAGTTGATGGAGATTTGTGGGATGCACATCCAGGGCACGAAGCTCCCGTTCCACCACATCCCAAACATGCTCTATTGGGTTGAGATCTGGTGACTGTGGGGGCCATTTTAGTACAGTGAACTCATTGTCATGTTCAAGAAACCAATTTGAAATGATTCGAGCTTTGTGACATGGTGCATTATCCTGCTGGAAGTAGCCATCAGAGGATGGGTACATGGTGGTCATAAAGGGATGGACATGGTCAGAAACAATGCTCAGGTAGGCCGTGGCATTTAAACGATGCCCAATTGGCACTAAGGGGCCTAAAGTGTGCCAAGAAAACATCCCCCACACCATTACACCACCACCACCAGCCTGCACAGTGGTAACAAGGCATGATGGATCCATGTTCTCATTCTGTTTACGCCAAATTCTGACTCTACCATCTGAATGTCTCAACAGAAATCGAGACTCATCAGACCAGGCAACATTTTTCCAGTCTTCAACTGTCCAATTTTGGTGAGCTCGTGCAAATTGTAGCCTCTTTTTCCTATTTGTAGTGGAGATGAGTGGTACCCGGTGGGGTCTTCTGCTGTTGTAGCCCATCCGCCTCAAGGTTGTGCGTGTTGTGGCTTCACAAATGCTTTGCTGCATACCTTGGTTGTAACGAGTGGTTATTTCAGTCAAAGTTGCTCTTCTATCAGCTTGAATCAGTCGGCCCATTCTCCTCTGACCTCTAGCATCAACAAGGCATTTTCGCCCACAGGACTGCCGCATACTGGATGTTTTTCCCTTTTCACACCATTCTTTGTAAACTCTAGAAATGGTTGTGCGTGAAAATCCCAGTAACTGAGCAGATTGTGAAATACTCAGACCGGCCCGTCTGGCACCAACAACCATGCCACGCTCAAAATTGCTTAAATCACCTTTCTTTCCCATTCTGACATTCAGTTTGGAGTTCAGGAGATTGTCTTGACCAGGACCACACCCCTAAATGCATTGAAGCAACTGCCATGTGATTGGTTGATTAGATAATTGCATTAATGAGAAATTGAACAGGTGTTCCTAATAATCCTTTAGGTGAGTGTATATATGAGAGAGAGAGAGATTATTTTAATTAAATTATCAAATGTAAATATAAAGTGCAGCATAGTCATCACTGTTTGAATTAAATGTACAGTGATTCTTATTAAAGCTACTGAAGTCAAAAGCAGTGAATTTTCTTTTTTTCTTTTGTCGTTTGATTAATATTGAGGACACCGGCGGCAGCAGTATATATTAGGATGCTGTCACTAAAGCTGCGCCCCAATTCAGAGGCTGCATCCTTTGAAGGAAGCAGACTGCAAAGGCCACACCTTTGAAGGCCACAAAGTTCGGACCGAGCGTTGTTAAATGGGACTGTCTAGCCTACGGAGGCTTGTTCTTCTCACTGCCATTGATAACTTTTGTGCTGGACTTTTTTGAAAGTTATATTAAACTGTCTAAAAACAAAACAGGGTTCACAAACTGTCTAAATATGTTCATCATGGTCCATTTCTGTATAAAATAAGGAGTATAAACTATATATAATTGCATCTTAGTAAGATATACACCGATCAGGCATAACATTATGACAGGTGAAGTGAATAACACTGATTATCTCTTCATCACGGCACCTGTTAGTGGGTGGGATATATTAGGCAGCAAGTGAACATTTTGTCCTCAAAGTTGATGTGTTAGAAGCAGGAAAAATGGGCAAGCGTAAGGATTTGAGTGAGTTTGACAAGGGCCAAATTGTGATGGCTAGATGACTGGATCAGAGCATCTCCAAAACTGAAGCTCTTGTGGGGTGTTCCCGGTCTGCAGTGGTCAGTATCTATCAAAAGCCGTCCAAGGAAGGAACAGTGGTGAACCAGCGATGGGGTCATGGGGGGCCAAGGCTCACTGATGCACATGGGGAGCGAAGGCTGGCCCGTGAGGTCCGATCAAACAGACGAGCTACTGTAGCTCAAATTGCTCAAGAAATTAATGCTGGTTCTGATAGAAAGGTGTCAGTATGGGGCTGCATAGCCTCCGACCAGTCAGGGTGCCCATCAGGGTTAGCATCAGAACTGGACCACGGAGCAATGGAAGAAGGTGGCCTGGTCTGATGAATCACATTTTCTTTTACATCACGTGGATGGCCGGGTGCGTGTGCGTGGCTTACCTGGGGAGCACATGGCACCAGAATGCACTAATGGAAGAAGGCAAGCCGGCAGAGGCAGTGTGATGCTTTGGGCAATGTTCTGCTGGGAAACCTTGAGTCCTGCCATCCATGTGGATGTTACTTTGACACGTACCACCTACCTAAGCATTGTTGCAGATCATGTACACCCTTTCATGGAAGCGATATTCCCTGGTGGCTGTGGCCTCTTTCAGCAGGATAATGCGCCCTGCCGCAAAGCAAAAATGGTTCAGGAACGGTTTGAGGAGCACAACAACGAGTTTGAGGTGTTGACTTGGCCTCCAAATTCCCCAGATCTCAATCCAATCGAGCATCTGTGGGATGTGCTGAACAAACAAAGGAGCCTTCGAATTGGGACAGCCTTTGTTGTGCCACGGTGACGCAAACGGCCTTCGAATGTGGCCTTTGAAGGATGCAGCCTCTGAATTGGGATGCGGCTTAAGACCTAGTGCATGGCCTACTGTTTATGTTCACCTAAAGGCATAATTCACTGCTAGCTTTTAATAAAACTTGGCTGTCTATGCACTTTTTTTAATCGGTACTACATGACTAGAGAGAGCAAAGAAAAAGGGCTGTGGCGTTGCCTTTTGCCAAAAAGTTAAGGAAACGTAAACACCCATAATGCACCACAATTGATTTGACTCTCTGTGAGCGGGGATACAAAAATATGGAAGTACGATCTATTTTTCACAAAAGCCCTGGAGCTGTCAAAAGTCTGTCGAATGATGCCTTTTCATTGCTCATTTACATAATGCTACTCACAGTGTAAAAGCTGGTTAAAAAATTACTAAGTTACCCTACAAGATATGTTTACGAGGATAATCGCCAAGACGGACATTTTGACATAATTTTGTGAGCATTTGACTATTTAAGCACAATAAAGGTGCAGTCAGTCCAAAAAAAGGCAATTTTTTTTTGTCAATAGCGTAGAGATATATGAAGCACAGCTCACACTTTCAAACTAAGCAGTTTCTTTTGGTCAGCATGGTGAATCCACATGACCAACTTGAATCAGAAATCTGCATGGGGAAACTTTTTGCTCTCACGTGAATGTCACGAATGCATAGATTCATATTTAAATTACTGAATTTTGCTGAACAATGGTAAATGCTTACCAAAAGAGAAGTTCTTTCTTAGTGACATAGATTTATTATGTTTGTTTTAAGTACTGCATAGTAATTCATACCAGTAATTCACATCTCAGTTTGTGTGTGTGTATAAAACGGAAATTAAATTCTCTAACGCAGTGTAAATAGGTCACTTCTTATGAGATTCAAAACATTAAAATTCCTCAAGGCTCCAAACTCCTTGTTAAGGATGTGGACTGCATCTTAAATGATACCTGTTATCACAGGCAATACAAACTCATTTTTTTCCCATTTCAAAACAAAACATTTCATCTTAGGCACACAAGGGTAATTATTGTATAGTCATCGTTCAACTGCAAAACTTTTAATTAAGGTTAGTACTTGCATATTTTATTCTTTGCTGTTTGAGGACTTCTCAATATTGGGTTGACTGTACTTATAAACAATTCAATATTAGCATGTATTTTCATTAATGATACTATATTTTCCTCTGTGCACAGCACAGGGCCTGCTGACTTTTTGATGAACTGACAAAGAATAAAAAAGGCAAGAGGATGAGACTACAGACCCCAGAGAATGAAACTAGTGTGAACAGCCCATCACAGCTACCACTGGACAGACATCTTATGATTTCCTGAAGTTCTGACACTTAAGGCTAAAATAACTCTCTCTCGTGCACTATAACAGCTACAGTATTTTAGTTTGACTCATGCATCACCAATACATAGCTTTACACATCTATCTCATAAAAGTTTTGTTTTGTTGTTTAGTTGGTGTTAAAAGTCAAACAGGCAAAGACAAGCAGAGCAGCTAAACTAAACAGAGCTACACAGAGAGAACATTTAGCATTAGTAAGATGTTAATGTCTAACTATAAAAGACTAGAGACTAGAGGTTATTTATGAGCAGGACTGAGCTTTAGGACCTTGCAGTGGCATTCAGGAAGTGAATGTGAGCTCTGGTCAGAAATAATTGAATTGAACCGATTCTTATTTCACACAGAAAGCAGCACTGAACATCTAATGCTGATCTGTTGATGCAGATCATTTGTAGAGTTCAACATGTTAATGTTCTTTAAAACAGCTTTAAACATACTTTTAAACATACTTTTTATGTCACGGGATCTTGAGCTTCACACATTTATTTTATGACAGTTCTGTTTTGTTTACATAGTTGTGTGTGATAAAAGCAGAAATGCAGCAAAGACAGGAAGAGCTGAATGACAGAAAGAACATTCATTATTACAGAATAATAGCAGAAATGTCTGATGGTATTTATGACGACGTGATCAGGACTGAGTCTAAAGGAATGAACAGAGAGAGAGTTGAGATGATGGTGGAAATCTATGAGAGTGCAGATGCTGTGAGAGATCATGACTTCAGGATAGAGACAAACACACACCAGCCGCTTCAGCAGACAGGTAGTCACATTCGTTTCTTTAATAAAATCATTATAGTCTGCACATGTTCAGTCATTTATTTTCATATCTGTGGTGTTCAGGAAGTGATGGTGTGAGGATCAGAAGCTCCAGAGCAGCTGCAGTGTGTTTGGTGCTGCTGTGTGTTCTTCTGCTGACTGCAGTCATAGTGCTGTGTGTCCACATCCATACAAAGAGCACAAACTACACAGAAAAGAGAGATCAGCTACTAAACAAGAACATAAACTTGAAAAATGAAAACCAGATTAACAACCTGACTAAGCAAAGAGATCAGTTAAATCAGGAGACAAATGAACTGTGGAAGAGCCTTAGTGAAATGGGTAATTTTGAACTGCAGCTAAACATTATACACTCACCTAAAGGATTATTAGGAATACCATACTAATACTGTGTTTGACCCCCTTTCGCCTTCAGAACTGCCTTAATTCTACGTGGCATTGATTCAACAAGGTGCTGAAAGCATTCTTTAGAAATGTTGGCCCATATTGATAGGATAGCATCTTGCAGTTGATGGAGATTTGTGGGATGCACATCCAGGGCACGAAGCTCCCGTTCCACCACATCCCAAAGATGCTCTATTGGGTTGAGATCTGGTGACTGTGGGGGCCATTTTAGTACAGTGAACTCATTGTCATGTTCAAGAAACCAATTTGAAATGATTCGAGCTTTGTGACATGGTGCATTATCCTGCTGGAAGTAGCCATCAGAGGATGGGTACATGGTGGTCATAAAGGGATGGACATGGTCAGAAACAATGCTCAGGTAGGCCGTGGCATTTAAACGATGCCCAATTGGCACTAAGGGGCCTAAAGTGTGCCAAGAAAACATCCCCCACACCATTACACTACCACCACCAGCCTGCACAGTGGTAACAAGGCATGATGGATCCATGTTCTCATTCTGTTTACGCCAAATTCTGACTCTACCATCTGAATGTCTCAACAGAAATCGAGACTCATCAGACCAGGCAACATTTTTCCAGTCTTCAACTGTCCAATTTTGGTGAGCTCGTGCAAATTGTAGCCTCTTTTTCCTATTTGTAGTGGAGATGAGTGGTACCCGGTGGGGTCTTCTGCTGTTGTAGCCCATCCGCCTCAAGGTTGTGCGTGTTGTGGCTTCACAAATGCTTTGCTGCATACCTCGGTTGTAACGAGTGGTTATTTCAGTCAAAGTTGCTCTTCTATCAGCTTGAATCAGTCGGCCCATTCTCCTCTGACCTCTAGCATCAACAAGGCATTTTCGCCCACAGGACTGTCGCATACTGGATGTTTTTCCCTTTTCACACCATTCTTTGTAAACTCTAGAAATGGTTGTGCGTGAAAATCCCAGTAACTGAGCAGATTGTGAAATACTCAGACCGACCCGTCTGGCACCAACAACCATGCCACGCTCAAAATTGCATAAATCACCTTTCTTTCCCATTCTGACATTCAGTTTGGAGTTCAGGAGATTGTCTTGACCAGGACCACACCCCTAAATGCATTGAAGCAACTGCCATGTGATTGGTTGATTAGATAATTGCATTAATGAGAAACTGAACAGGTGTTCCTAATAATCCTTTAGGTGAGTGTATATATATATATATATATATATATATATTAACTAAAAACAAGTTGCATAATTCATTAGGAATGACAATAAAGTCCTAATAGTTGAACTGGTTGTGTTTACAGATGGATGGATTTACTATAAATACCATCTTTACTTCCTTTCTTCTGAGACAAAGAGCTGGACTGAGAGCAGAAGATACTGTACAGAGAGAGGAGCAGATCTGATCATCATAAACAACACAGAGAAACAAGTGAGTGAAAGAAGTGTCTCATTCACTAATAATTGCGCACTCTATTCGTATTTATATGCACATTTGAACTTCTCATGAAAACTTTCCTTCTATTTCACAACACATGCGTACACACATGAATTTGTTCTTATCCTCGTTCTAATGTTGATGAATTCGGAGTATTCTATGAGCGACCGCGTGCCCGAGGTAAGTCATTTACATAAAACATCCTATATAATTTAGTGGTTTCAGTTGTTCCTACATTTTTTCATAATTTAGAAATAGAAAATTTTAGAACGAAAGTTATTGATGAATCATGATTTGTTCATGAAAACGTTCGCACGCAGATTTCACACACAAATTTGTGTGTACGCATGAATGAGACCCAGTCTGTGTGCGGTCCCGGTAAATGGGGGACATTTTTTGGCCCCCATATTATTTAGCTTATTTATTTATTTTTAAATGTAAAAATGCTGTTTTTTTTCTGTGAGGGTTGTGTTTAGGTTTAGAGGATAGAATATACAGTTTGTACTGTATAAAAATGTCTATGGTAAGTGTGTGTGTGTGTGTGTACTTGCTGTGGATGGATGTGAAAAGTCAATTGAAGTTTGTCATTATCAGATTACAATGTAATTGTTCTTCTCCTCAGGATTTTGTTAAGGATATATCTGATAGTAAAGTATGGTCTGACTGACAGTGATGTGGAGGACACATGGAAATGGGTTGATGGCATCACACTGACCTCTGGGTGAAAATGTCAGGGTTCTCCTCTGACAGTTCTGTCAGTCTTGTCTTTGTTTAATGTGTCTTTCTTTGTGTTGTGCTTGAACACATGGCTCTGTCTTTGTTTGTGTTGGCCATGTGCTCCTCTGTTCCTGCCTCCTTGTTTCCAGTTACCACGCCCTCTTGTTTAGTCGTCATTTTTTCTGAGTGTGCTCACCCTTTCTTCATGTTCTCTGCTCCTCGTTTGTCTGAAGGCTTGTTCGACTTCATACAGCGCTGCACAGATCGAACGGCGGCTGACTTGAAGCAGTGCATTCTGGTTAGAAATTTTGTCCGACTTGACAGAGCGTTGACGCCACGTGACTGTGACGTATGGCCTCAAAGTGCCGTGAGAGTGATTCAAGAGCAGCCGGCTGGTGCATTTTGCGCAGCTCCAGAGCGGCTGCACAAGCTCTGATGACGACACAGCTGTTCCACGATTGGCCGGACTCACCGAATGACACACGCTGTATTAAGCAGCACATAAAGTATTACATGGCAATGTCTCTGAAACATATGTGCATTATATTGCACTTATTTCTCTTCAGCTGTGATAAAGTATGCAAACACATCACGAGCGTCACTACGGGAAGCAGAAAGTGTCCGACTTCACGTCTCCGTTTTCAGCTCCTCCCCGCCTGCACGCGGCAACTCTCGCCGATCTGTTACAAGGTGTGTTCGACACGATGTCGTAAACACCTTAAGTGTTCACCTGTTCTTTGTCTGAGTGTTGTCACCTGTTCCTCATGTTTTCTGCTCCCTTTATAATGTGTGCTCCTTACCTCATGTTTTGCCAGTTTTGCTAGTAGTAGTTTCTCTAGTTACTGCCAAGCATTTGTTTCTGCTATCTGCCTTGTCTTGTGTTTGTTGGGTCTCCCGTTTGTTCCAGTCCTGCCCTGCAAGCTGAGCATCTCTGGCTGCTTCCTTTCTCTGCCAAGCAGCAAGTCCGGTGCTATGCCTGATCATGCCCTGTGAGTCTATCCACATATGCTGTGTGATCCTGTCTGACTCTCGCTGCTTCCATCTGCCTGGTGCTTCTCTTCTACCATAGCACACCAGCCTGGTCACACCCTGGGCTGGTCTCAGCGGCCATTCCCTCAGCTTGCCTGTCATCGTGCCTTGTCCCTGCCTATTGTCTGGACTGTTATCACCTCCTCTACCTCACTATATCTTGTCTTGTCTGCTGTTTTGTTAATAAAGCCCTGAACACTCATTCTGCATTTGAGTCCTCCCTCATAGATCCATGACAGAGAAATTACTGAACTTAATGATTATTATTTAATAAACGATTCTCACAGTCAGTATCATATCACACAGAAAGCTGCACTGAACATCTAATGCTGATCTGATCTTTCAGGTTCTGGATGAAGGATGAACCCAATGGCCAAAGAACAGAGAACTGTGTTCTAACTGTAGGAGATTGGGCTGATCATTCATGTACAGATGAATTTAAATGGATTTGTGAGAAGAGGAACAAGAGGAAGATGAAGCCAAGCAAGAGAAACGAATAAGTGTTATAATTCTGTTTTTAAAAAGTTGTTTTTCAAATAAAGATTTCTGAGTGATATCAGATTGTGTATGTGTTTTTATTGTACTTACCCTGTAACTACATGAAACGAGGGTAACAAACACCACTTTAATTTACAGCCTGCAGATTCACACTTACCCTGTAACCACATGGAATAACAAGCACCCCTTACCCTGTAACTACAGTGGGGAGAACAAGTATTTGATACACTGCCGATTTTGCAGGTTTGCCCACTTACAAAGCATGTAGAAGTCTGTGATTTTTATCATAGGTACACTTCAACTGTGAGTGACGGAATCTAAAACAAAAATCCAGAAAATCACATTGTATGATTTTTAAGTAATTAATTTGCATTTTATTGCATGACATAAGTATTTGATACATCAGAAAAGCAGAACTTAATATTTGGTACAGAAACCTTTGTTTGCAATTACAGAGATCATACGTTTCCTGTAGTTCTTGACCAGGTTTGCACACACTGCAGCAGGGATTTTGGCCCACTCCTCCATACAGACCTTCTCCAGATCCTTCAGGTTTCGGGGCTGTCGCTGGGCAATACGGACTTTCAGCTCCCTCCAAAGATTTTCTATTGGGTTCAGGTCTGGAGACTGACTAGGCCACTCCAGGACCTTGAGATGCTTCTTACGGAGCCACTCCTTAGTTGCCCTGGCTGTGTGTTTCGGGTCGTTGTCCTGCTGGAAGACCCAGCCACGACCCATCTTCAATGCTCTTACTGAGGGAAGGAGGTTGTTGGCCAAGATCTCGCGATACATGGCCCCATCCATCCTCCCCTCAATACGGTGCAGTCGTCCTGTCCCCTTTGCAGAAAAGCATCCCCAAAGAATGATGTTTCCATCTCCATGCTTCCCGGTTGGGATGGTGTTCTTGGGGTTGTACTCATCCTTCTTCTTCCTCCAAACATGGCGAGTGGAGTTTAGACCAAAAAGCTCTATTTTTGTCTCATCAGACCACATGACCTTCTCCCATTCCTCCTCTGGATCATCCAGATAGTCATTGGCAAACTTCAGACGGGCCTGGACATGCGCTGGCTTAAGCAGGGGGACCTTGCGTGCGCTGCAGGATTTTAATCCATGACGGCGTAGTGTGTTACTAATGGTTTTCTTTGAGACTGTGGTCCCAGCTCTCTTCAGGTCATTGACCAGGTCCTGCTGTGTAGTTCTGGGCTAATCCCTCACCTTCCTCATGATCATTGATGCCCCACGAGGTGAGATCTTGCATGGTGCCCCAGACCGAGGGAGATTGACCATCATCTTGAACTTCTTCCATTTTCTAATAATTGCGCCAACAGTTGTTGCCTTCTCACCAAGCTGCTTGCCTATTGTCCTGTAGCCCATCCCAGCCTTGTGCAGGTCTACAATTTTATCCCTGATGTCCGTACACAGCTCTGTGGTCTTGGCCATTGTGGAGAGGTTGGAGTCTGTTTGATTGAGTGTGTGGACAGGTGTCTTTTATACAGGTAACGAGTTCAAACAGGTGCAGTTAATACAGGTAATGAGTGGAGAACAGGAGGGCTTCTTAAAGAAAAACGAACAGGTCTGTGAGAGCCGGAATTCTTACTGGTTGGTAGGTGATCAAATACTTATGTCATGCAATAAAATGCAAATTAATTATTTAAAAATCATACAATGTGATTTTCTGGATTTTTGTTTTAGATTCCGTCTCTCACAGTTGAAGTGTACCTATGATAAAAATTACAGACCTCTACATGCTTTGTAAGTAGGAAAATCTGCAAAATCGGCAGTGTATCAAATACTTGTTCTCCCCACTGTACATGGATAATTACCCCTTAATTAAAAAATACTTACAGTATAAATGATTTGTTAATTTTCCTGATAGTTTCCCCTGAATTCCCCAAATATTACATATTGTTCCCTTATACCTACACGTACATACTTTATAGTTACACTATAATTACAGAAAGTTACACTGTAAATTCGCTTTACTTACACAGTACTTTCCAGGCTGTAATCTAAAGTGTTACCGAAAATAAATTAAAGTTATATACCGTTATCAGAACATATTCATCTCTCATCACTCAGTTTTTAGTTTCACTTTGTGCAGTGAATAATTGACTGGGATTTCAGACTTCTTCACCAGCATAACTAGCGCAAAGTTTGTACATTGCTTGTGTGATATCCATTGACTTGCCTTCATGGTTTAAAACGCAAACATTTCCAATATTGTGACGTGACATTTGTCTTTATCAACAATTGCTCGCAAAATGATGGACAACGATTCACAGCGCACGACATATCCCGTGATAATAAAATCAAGTAAATTATTAAATAAATTATTATTTATTAATAATAATTTATTAATAATAGATTTTCACGCAAGCCCCCCTGAGAATTGTAAAATGGTTAATAAAATGGCTGGGACCGCTTATTGTTCAGTGTTTACTCTTCAGTGGTGTGGTCGATGAGTGTTTTGTTTATTTTAACATCCTGATCGTATGTGTACTGTTGCGTTGTGAGTATTTTCAGCGAGTTTTTGTATTTGGTTGTGTTGTAAACGTTTGCAGTGCGTTTCTGTATTTGGTTGTGTTGTGAACTTTTGCAGCACATGTGTTGTCAAACTGATGAAGATTTTTTTTTATTTGTTGGTGTTTTTTCTATTTGCATGTGTTTTCTTCAGTTGCATCGCGTTGAGCTCCCTCTGCCACCGTAGTAAGGGAAGTGTTAACAGTGTAATTAAAAATTTAACTACAGAAATTAATTACAGATGTAATTACATGTAAGTACAATGTAAAAACATGTATGTACACAATAAGTGCATTGTATCAATCAATTAATTAATTTAAATGTTAGTACATAGTAGTTAAGGCCACCTAATATAAAGTGGGTCCACAGTTTCTTACGAAACACAGTTTGCTCATCTGTCTCTAAAGCAGTAAAGTCATCAATGACTTATTCTAAAAGTGGTTAGCAAATGTAAATCCACCAAATGATCATTTGCTTAGTGTGGCAGATTACATATAAAAGGAGTTCAAATAATAGATACTGTTCAAGCCAGTGAGTTTCGAGCTGCTGTTTTGTTTGTCAAGGTTACCAGCATGACAAAAAATGACCAGTTTATCTAAAACAAATGTTTCAGAGAGATTTTAACCATAACACAATATTCTTGTATTAACTAGTCAACATCTTTGCTGCAGACATTTTGTGAAAGGTTTATTCAGCCTGCATTACACTATAGTGTTAGTGGATGGTCATAAAAACCCTGCTGAAAAAGCCAGTATAAACCAGCATGAATTCCATGCTGGTCCATGCAGGCTGGTTTATGCTGGTTAGTGCTGGTATAATTTTGGTCAGTGTTAGTATACTGCTGGTCTAGCTGGTGGACCAACATAATCATGCTGTTCATAAGCAAAACAGAGCTGGTGTAGCTGGTTCATCTTGCAGGGTTGAGTGCAGCTGTCTGTATGCAAGCAGTGTTTTAGGGACAAGCATTGTTTTTGCTTGTATATTATACCCTATTCGAACCTTCGTCTTCGTGCACTTTATACAACACTATGTGTGACAGTTTCAAAAGATCAAAGGAATTGTCTCCTGTTTCAAAGGACATGTACTCAAATCAGTTAAAATAAGTTAAAAATGGATTGTGTATAGCAAAACAAACATTTGAGATATTTAAAAAATGCCAAATAAAAGCATAACCATAAGCACTTTATTCAATAACAGGGGTAATGATAAGAGCTCTCTCAATGATACAGTTAATAACTACTTGATAATTAAATAAAATTGCTGTTTTAAAGACTTTCGTGCTCATTTGGGAACGTGTCAAAATCCAGCTGTCAGTCACTGATCCCAAAAAGTGCACATAGTAAAAGGTATGTCATTACAGTCAGGAGCATGAAATATTGTGGACAATAGTGATAGCATGGACTTTCAACAGTTGCTGAAAGAGAATTAATTTAAACCAGTCATGGGCGAAGTGCCCAACTAAAGGAACACTAATCACCATAACAGTGACTGCAATCAGACTTCAACCACTTTAGTCCATGTACCATATGAAAGAAATAAAGTCAAACATGTTTATAATAACTGAACATGTAGTGCTGTTTTTGGAGTTGTTTAAGCATCCTCTGGTGAGACATTGATTTTATTTGCAGTTGATTTAATCTAAGACTGTGTGGCTGTGAGTCAGTTGTTGTTGTTGTGCTTTCTGCTTATCTCTTCTGTTTGTTTCTGTTTTTGTTGTTCCTCTTAGATTGGCCACACACTTGAAGATTTTAAGCCCGATTTTAAGCCCGATTGGCACCCCGAAGCGATCGGGGGACTTTTTGTTGTAATACAATTATTTTACTGCTCCTGATCACGTTGAACACACCCATGTGGGGCCCAAAGTGGTCGCACCTGAGCTGATATCTGGGGCCCACCTGGGATACCCAACTGGGACCCACATGGGTTAGGCCCCACATGGGTTAGCCCAGATGGGTTGATGAAGGGCCCTTGATGGTGGGCCCTTTAGTGCCTACAGGAGTCTGCCTACATGGTTTCGTGATGGGACCCAGCTAGGTCTTATCTAGGTCTCTTATGGGTCACAACAGGTATACATATGGGCTAACATACACTATATTGCCAAAAGTATTGGGACACCCCTCCAAATCATTGAATTCAGGCATTCCAATCACTTCCATGGCCACAGGTCTATAAAATCAAGCACCTAGGCATGCACACTGCTTCTACAGACATTTGTGAAAGAATGGGTCGCTCTCAGGAGCTCGGTGAATTCAAGCGTAGTACCGTGATAGGTTGCCACCAGTGTAATAAGTCCATTTGTGAAATTTCCTCACTACTAAATATTCCACGGTCAACTGTTAGTGTCAGAGTCAATAGCTACAGACCTCCAAACTTTGTGTGGCCTTCAGATTAGCTCAAGAACAGTGAGTAGAGAGCTTCATGGAATGGGTTTCCATGGCCGAGCAGCTGCATCCAAGTCATACATCACCAAGTACAATGCAAAGCGTCGGATGCAGTGGTGTAAAGCACGCCGCCACTGGACTCTAGAGCAGTGGAGACGTGTTCTCTGGAGTGACGAATAACACTTCTCTGTCTGCCAATCCGATGGATAAATCTGGGTTAGGCATAAATATTCCGTCATTTCCTGTTTAAAAGTAGTTTTTCATGGTTTTTCAAATATGGAGCCACTTGAAAAAGAATTCAGTTGGTGGTACAAGTCTGTAGCAAACCTCAAGTGTTTTCTGCTTACCATTCAGATAAAAAAAAAGGTCAAAAGCACTTGTCAGAGGCACAAAACTTAACTTACGACTTAATTAATAAATCATTCGACCGGATGATCAAACGATTTTATTATTGGTTATATATCGATTATATGTGTTTGCGCACGTGATATCAGGAAGCAACTTAATACGCACATGACGACAGGGAGGTGAAGGCGGTGTGTAAATTGAGTTACCCCTCCCACTTCTGCTAATTTTACTGAGATTTCTTATCCTGTGGGAATTGGCCATTAAAATTACAGACATCCTGTGGTAAAATTACTTTACTCCATCTACCCTTGTAAAACTAATCCCGTCCGAATAGGGCTTATGCCTTTCTTATGTGGAACACCTCAGAAAAGCCATTCAATTACCACCGTTCAGTAGATAGAAAAATAACTCCAGAGAGGAGCATTTTGCTGAATATATGCAGTATATTACTTAATATATTTTTACTTAACCTGTTTTTCAATATTTAATGTTTTAATAAATCTGTCATAAAAACAAGTTATCAATACCACCGTTCGAATGTTTAGATTTTAAAAAACAAATTAGAGTAGAAACAATTATATCATTAAAAAAATAGTTTAATCTTATTGTAAAAACTCATGTGCAATTTAATGTTTGTAAATAAATATTTTTTCAAGTTGTATTCAAGGTTATTATAGTTTTTATTTTAATATCATTTTCAAATTTCCTATACATTTCAGTATAGTTTTAGTTTCATTTATGGTTTTGTCAGTTCTAGTTTAGATTTTATTTTTGTGAACTAGTGATGTTCGGTGTGAATCGTTCTTTTGAGCCGGTTCTCAGCAAGTAACCGGTCGAGCCGGTTCACTAATCGGACTGAATCGAACTTTAGTTCCGGTTTGATGACGCAAGACGCAAAAGCCAAAGTAACACGTTCGACTAAAAAAGAACCGAATGAGCCGGTTCAAACATCTGTCGAAGTTTGCCGAGGATTACCGAGGACTCAAAAGGAACCGAACGAGCCGGTTCAACCAGCTGTCGAAGTTTTCCAAGGATTACCGAGGATTCTGATGATTAATGCTGCCTTCACGTGCTATCGGAAATGTCCTACTTCCCACTTCAGAAGTCGTGATTACGAGTTTGTTGCATTCAAGTGCTTTGTTGTCGGAATTAACAGGAATCATGGAGGACACCATGTTTACTCTTGCCTATTTATTGGGAAAATCTTATTAAAACCAAAATTATATGTAGTGTCACATGCTCTGACAGCCATAAACATTTACGATGCCAGATTCTGTAATTTTGGTCAAATGCAGGCTATTTTCGCTGTGTATAAAACATACAATGCGCTTCAAATAATTACTCGTATATGTAAATATGCACTACATTAATGACGAAACGAGATGATTTAGTTGTTTTGGGAGAAAAAACTAATAAATCATACCTGTCACAGCAGTAGTTCTCCCCGCCATCATGTTTAAAGTTTATGGTATGCCCATCTCGGGAATTTGGGTATCAAAATTATTTCCGAACTTCCCAGTGGTAAACATGACATCAGAGGGCATTCATGTGCAATTCTTACCTCGGAAACTCGTATTTACGATAATTCCGATAGCACGTGAAGGCAGCATGAGTTGGCGTCACAAGCCTGAGGCATGTAGGCTACTGGAAATATGCTCATGACTACTGTTATTAAATAACATTTTATTAAAACCTGCAAAAACCTTTCTGTTGAGAGATTTAAATAAATTTTACTGTAGTTTATTGTGCGTGCAGATTATATTTTAAATAGTTAAGCAAAATGTATAAGTTTAAAAGACTGGTTTATTATTTCTATATAGGCTACTTTAGATATAACATATCCTAGTTTATGCATGTCTGTAATGTGTGCTGTTTGTGCAAAACTTTTAGGAATCTTATCCAAGATGTAGGCTAGGCTACTCAATATTGGTCAATCGTATCCGACATAAAGGATCCGCGAATGAAACTGTGACGACACAAACACCATTAACTTAAGTGAACTGGTTTTATTAAATAGGTCTTCAAATATTTTTTTACTATGGTTTTGTGTGTGCAGATTATATTTTAAATCAATGAGTTTATAAGGACAATAAACAAGTTGATACGTTTTGTTTACTCGTTCTATATACTTTAGACATAAAGAACATATCCACGTTTGTTGAACAGTGCCTGTAATGTGTGCTGTAGTTGCGCAACTTTCAGTCGAATCCGACGTGAAGGATAAATTAACACAAACACCATTAACTTAAGTGAATGTAAGGCAATAATCAGCAAAATGCACTCATGCAAATAGCTTTATTCGATTGTTTCAATATGCATTGACACAGATTACTTTATTTGAATGTTTCCTTGATATAACCGGTTCATAGAGACGAACTGTCTGAAAACAACCGATTCGCGGAAATGAATCGGACTTTGCATTAGGCTACTACTGTGAACACATTTCTATTTATTTTTTATATATTTAGTTTTAGTAATTATAGTTAAGCAGAGTTAACAGAACACTTTCAGTTTCACTTTCAGGTGTTCGTGCGCTTGCGACTTACAAAGACAGCTACATAACAGCTACAAGTGTGTGCACTACTTGCTTTATGCAAGCACTATATAGGATAAATCACAATACAGGATTTACCCTATTATACTTTATCGACACAAACTGATAGGTCAAACAGCCACCGACGAATATAGTCTATAAACAAAGCATCCGGCTGTCTTTGAGTTCACATGAACAATGGTTAAAGTTACTCATCAGGCTACAGAAGAATACCATAATTCCTCAGTTCTATTAGGCCTAAGACATTGAGAGTCACGCAGACCTATATTAACCCAGCCACAACACATAATTGAGAATAACATGCCTTACCTTAACACAGAATCGACCACAGAGGCCTGGGGTCAGCTTCCTTTGCTATTCGTCCAGAAATCCAAGAAGTGGATATTCGTTTATATTTTTTCTACGAATCTTTGAGTTAACATGTACTAAACATGAGTGGAATTTGCACCGCAGTGCCACCACACCTTGATGCTCATAGTTATCTTTATTGAAGTGAATTGGTTGGTGTCATGCATGAATGAATTATATTTTTGCAATTTAACACATAATAATCCACGATGATCACATTACACAAAACTGAAATTGCACTTCAAAATAACACATTGTCAATATTTTTTGAGACCCCCCAAAATTTCACGAATCACGTTTTCAGGGGAGCCCATGTCTTATTAAGGGGAGCCGAGCTCCCCCTAGCTCCCCCGTAGTTCGCACCCTGGACACAGGTGAATGGGATAAATGAATCAAACACATGGGAGAACTAACGAGGAGACAGCAGGTGAAAGATATTAAACAATGAAGCAGACATGCACAAAACAGGCAAACAGGGCCCGTATTTATCAAGCTTCTCAAAGTGCCATTTTTGTCTTAAGTGCTGAGAATTCATGAAATTTACTCCTACTTTCAAACTTAAGTATCAAATTTCTTAAAGCTAAGAATCACTCTTACTCTCACAGTTATTAAAGACAGCTCGAGAGGTTTCTCAAGTGGTTAGGAGTTGCCAGTAGGGGCTTGTGATGGCACTGAGGAGACAGAGACGTGCGTGAATCTTTCAGGAGAGGAAGAATGTTTTTGAAATGTTTGACGACGAGCAGTTAATCAAACGGTATCATTTAGACAGCAGGCATCATCTTTGTCAGAGCTGGTTAATGTTGGGCTGAACTTGCCTTTTATAACATGTTTCCGCTGTTCGACTAATTCAGCAAGGGTTCTTCCTCCCACCATTTCGGTTTTCTTTTGGATTATATCATAAAATCTAGCCTATAAATAGGCAGGTCAGTTAACAGCACACCGGTTTAAAATTTGTAAATTTGTAATTAAGACATGGTGGCTGGAAAATGTCTTTAATTTCCAATGTGTATATGTATTCTTTATTGTCAAATGTGTGTTGAATGTAAACTCCCCTTAGGAATTTCACCATTCAATGTGAATTTATATGAGAATATTCTTAAATAAGGAAATCTATTCAGTGATTGGTCCATGCCAATCCGTGTATCATTCGTTCAGTCGTTTTTTGATTTAATATTGAAAGTAGAAAAATTAGAAAACAGCGAACGTTTTTCGTTTTTTCATTTTTTCAGAAAAAACGAGATTTCGGCTTGATTTTTCGTTTTTCGTTCAGAGGTAGAAAAATGAATAAACAGTTTGAATATTCGATTTCTACACGTGGGCGAGAATCATACGCCCCTTTCTGCTGATTGGTCAGCCGAAGATCAAACTATTTCGTCATCAGTTCTTCCTCAGTTCAGCACAGCAGAATAAAAGTCCTGCACTGCTAGAGCTGTACGGATTCTTAACGCGTTTATTGCAACTACATTTCATATTTTTCTCATCAAACAACCAGACTAACGAATGGCTCGACACAACCCGTACCGGGGCAGAGCCTAGACAGGGCTTTCTTCTGTGTAGATAAAAATCCACCTCTTTGCATCAGTTGGCAGGATATATGACGGCTGTCATAGCCTATCTTGGTTAAGTAAATAAAATGAATAAATAAAACATATAAATATTTTAAACACTAATACAAAAAGGAAAGAATAATGCGTTGCAGTTAGACAACCGCAGAACAACAAAGATATTAAAATACATACTCTTTTATTTTATGATTTGTGCCTTGTGTTTTATTAAAATTGATTATAATTGATATCTCAAAAGGATGGCTGCACACTCGTACACAGGACTGCAACACAAGATTTTCATTAAAGCCTGTAATAACTTGCCATTTCGGTTTGTTTCTCACCAGAGCGCTTGGAATATATGACACGAGTTGCATATATGGATTATTTTACGACATACGTCACATGAGAGAGAAACACGCAAACGTTGCATTGTAACTGCATTTTATTATTAGCCTACATTCAGAAGTAGTGTAACGCACCGGTAAATAAAATACAACATTAACATTATTAACACTATTAACATGTAGGCTATGCGTATTTTACTTCCCCTCACTGTATGACAAATCCTTAAATGAATGGTATTCAGAAAACAACAAGAATGAAAAATATAAGTAGCCATATAATAAAAATATACATAGAAGCCTATATAAAAATATATTGTGCCATTTATTACAAACAACATTTTTTTTTAAACACCAAGCCTAAATGAATTTATTTAAATTGAAACTGTATCGACGTTGGGCTCGTGCATCTCTCATTCGGTCCAAAGTTTCCATATTTGCAATGTAACATTTGGATGCTATTATAGCCTACTATTTATGTAAAGAAGGCTTCATACTTCAGTCGTTTCCCATACGCATATAGGCTAAATCGGCATCTTCACATGCAGAGATATGAATTTGGAATAACAGCAAGTACTGACTGACACAGCCTTAATATTGTACAATAGACAAATTAAATTTAGCAGAATAAATTTTTATATGTTTGGTTTTATTTTGATAATGAACAGGCTGCGATGTCAAGTTAGCAATGCCAGAACTGATATGTTATGTGAGCGCGAGGCGCCATCACTTGGATTTTTTCCTCATTCGAAACAGTAAAATGTTTATTATATTTGCGTACATTTAAAATGACTACAAAATGTCATGCCTTTGAAAAATTAACAAAACAACAGGATGCGCTGCTTTAGCGCGTCTTGGTCTCCTTGAACATCTTTCTGGCGCACACCACAAACATGAACTAAATACAGCGAATAGCCTACTGGACGCGCCTACTTTAAAAAGTCAACATTTCGATTATTTGACGTTAAATGCATTATATAAATCACTTTCGAATAAATCATGATAAAAAAAACGTGACTTTACAGTCCGGAAAATACGGTAGGATATAGAAAATTATTTCGCGGACACTTTGCTGGTCTAAAATCGCTGGTCTACACAGAAGAAAGCCCTGTCTAGGCTCTGCCGGGTTGTGTCGAGCCATTCGTTAGTCTGTTTGTTTGATGAGAATGTTTTGCAATAAACACGTTAAGAATCCGTACAGCTCTAGCAGCGCAGGACTTTTATTCTGCTGTGCTGAACTGATGAAGAACTGATGACGGAATAGTTTGATCTTCAGCTGACCAATCAGCAGAAAGGGGCGTATAATTCCCGCCCACGTGTAGAAATCGAATATTCAAACTGTTTATTCATTTTTCTACCTCTGAACGAAAACTGAAAAATCAAGCCGAAATCTGTTTTCAAAAAACAAGCTGTTTTCTCATTTTTCTACTTTCAATATTAAATCAAAAAACGATTGAACGAATGATACACGGATTCATGCCTATGTCGTCATCCAAAATCCCATTTGTGGCAAAGCAAAGTGTCGTGAAACATCTCTAAGACTGACACTTAAGATTTAGTCCTACACTTCACTTAAATTATGACTGAGAAGCTTGATAACTAACTTTTAAGCGCAGCTTTGAGCCAAGAATTTTTTTACTCTTAAGTCAATTCTTGGGGCCGAGTACCAAAACAAACTTGTAGCCAATCAGCAGCAAGGGGCGTGTCTACTAATGATGGGGAGAAGAGATCGCTCAGTGCACGTCATTATTCAAAAGACACGACACACAGGACGGACATTAGCCGAGCGACGAGAGATGGCAGATAAAAAACAAAAGTGGAAAATGTCTGTGGAACGATCAGGCAAGAAGTAGGACCCGTGTAAATACCGGATCAGCTTTCCAGCGCTGGAGAGAACTCAAGGAGCGGCAAGGCCTGCAATCGGACGCCGAGGTTGCTTTATTTCTTCTCAATAGGCGAGTAACATTGGTTTTGTTTTGTTTCACAGAACTACAAACCCGATTCCAAAAAAGTTGGGACACTGTACAAATTGTGAATAAAAAAGGAATGCAATAATTTACAAATCTCATAAACTTATATTTTATTCAAAATAGAATACAGATAACATATCAAATGTTGAAAGTGAGACATTTTGAAATGTCATGCCAAATATTGCCTCATTTTGGATTTCATGAGAGCTACACATTCCAAAAAAGTTGGGACAGGTAGCAATAAGAGGCCGGAAAAGTTAAATGTACATATAAGGAACAGCTGGAGGACCAATTTGCAACTTATTAGGTCAATTGGCAACATGATTGGGTATAAAAAGAGCCTCTCAGAGTGGCAGTGTCTCTCAGAAGTCAAGATGGGCAGAGGATCACCAGTTCCCCCAATGCTGCGGCGAAAAATAGTGAAGCAATATCAGAAAGGAGTTTCTCAGAGAAAAATTGCAAAGAGTTTGAAGTTATCATCATCTACAGTGCATAATATCATCCAAAGATTCAGAGAATCTGGAACAATCTCTGTGCGTAAGGGTCAAGGCCGGAAAACCATACTGGATGCCCGTGATCTTCGGGCCCTTAGACGGCACTGCATCACATACAGGAATGCTACTGTAATGGAAATCACAACATGGGCTCAGGAATACTTCCAGAAAACATTGTTGGTGAACACAATCCACCGTGCCATTCGCCGTTGCCGGCTAAAACTCTATAGGTCAAAAAAGAAGCCATATCTAAACATGATCCAGAAGCGCAGGCGTTTTCTCTGGGCCAAGGCTCATTTAAAATGGACTGTGGCAAAGTGGAAAACTGTTCTGTGGTCAGAAGAATCAAAATTTGAAGTTCTTTTTGGAAAACTGGGACGCCATGTCATCCGGACTAAAGAGGACAAGGACAACCCAAGTTGTTATCAGCGCTCAGTTCAGAAGCCTGCATCTCTGATGGTATGGGGTTGCATGAGTGCGTGTGGCATGGGCAGCTTACACATCTGGAAAGGCACCATCAATGCTGAAAGGTATATCCAAGTTCTAGAACAACATATGCTCCCATCTAGACGTCGTCTCTTTCATTTTCCAACATAACAATGCCAGATCACATACTGCATCAATTACAACATCATGGCTGCGTAGAAGGATCTGGGTACTGAAATGGCCAGCCTGCAGTCCAGATCTTTCACCCATAGAAAACATTTGGCGCATCATAAAGAGGAAGATGCGACAAAGAAGACCTAAGACAGTTGAGCAACTAGAAGCCTGTATTAGACAAGAATGGGACAACATTCCTATTCCTAAACTTGAGCAACTTGTCTCCTCAGTCCCCAGACGTTTGCAGACTGTTATAAAAAGAAGAGGGGATGCCACACAGTGGTAAACATGGCCTTGTCCCAACTTTTTTTTGATGTGTTGATGCCATGAAATTTAAAATCAACTTATTTTCCCCTTAAAATGATACATTTTCTCAGTTTAAACATTTGATATGTCATCTATGTTGTATTCTGAATAAAATATTGAAATTTGAAACTTCCACATCATTGCATTCTGTTTTTATTCACAATTTGTACAGTGTCCCAACTTTTTTGGAATCGGGTTTGTAATATATGCTGGCTTTTGCTTGAATATGCACGTGGGTCATATTCGCTTGTTTGTTCATTTGCAATCGTATTGTCGTTCACTTCAGCGATGATAAAGACCCATTCATTTCCACACCCGATAACCCTGGACCGTCTAAACCTCCTCCACTGTCTGTTTCAAGCGTCAGCTCCCAAAGTGTGTCCGAACAGTAGAATAATATACTCCTAATATATGTTTGTTTCCTTTGGTTCCTCTTTTCGTGATCGATACAACCCTCTAATCTTGTCATAATTGTAATATGTTCGTGCTCATGCTATCGAGTTGTTCATGAGAACTGCGTTTGTGTTTTTGGGATGGAAGGGATGATTTTTTTCATTGAACATTCGACCTAGATTACCATAGTAACACGCATTGCTTTCACTTATTGATGACATCATACCCTAGGCCCGTCGGCCGCCTGGCACAGCAGATTCTGCCATAGTCTTTGCTTGCGTTGTGTACGTATGTGTGGGGTGGAGTTATCAAAATAGGGGCGAGACCCTTTTGGGGTAGGGGCGTGTTTGTTTTGGTGATTTGAAATATCAACATCGGTTACCAGAAAGTATGGAGTGATTCCCTGGACAATATTCAAAAGGAATTGCAAATTGTATTTGCAATTGCGTTTTCAATTTGTGGGCCCATAAAATGTGACATAATCCAAATGCAATATCAAATCGCGCATTGCCGTTTGCATTTTCGTTTGCGCGAACGCACAACGACTGTCAAATTTCAAATGGAAAAGCAAAGTCCGTTTGCAATTGCATTTCCAGTGTCTTATAAGTTATGACCCTGCCATTTTGGAATAGCAATAGAAAA
Source organism: Coreius guichenoti (assembly GCA_039654105.1). Classification (NCBI taxonomy): domain Eukaryota; kingdom Metazoa; phylum Chordata; class Actinopteri; order Cypriniformes; family Gobionidae; genus Coreius; species Coreius guichenoti. The sequence continues at coordinate 7,680,913 of CM077190.1, forward strand.
TCGCCTATTTGCTATTTCATTTCCTCCGTGTCCTGCCACAACCAGCACAAAATTCAAATGGAATCACAATCCTCTTTGCACTTGCATTTCTGACGTCTAACACAGTCAACTGTCAATCAGGCTTGAGGGCGGGGTTTATTGATTTAGTTGGAAAGTAGGCCACGCCCTCTAGTGGTGGAAAACGGGGAATTTGGCTATTTTTGTAATAAAACTTCAAACTCTTAAGTTCAAACAAAGTCAAAATGCAGAACTGATTGTTTGTTTACCTGGCAACCAGAAAAAAAGCAAATAAGAAAACTGACATGACTGCATTAGTATGTATCAGACAAATATCATCATCATAGTTCCAGCTGACACAGTAAATTATCTTGATGAGTTAAAAATCTGAGAATCTATAGAAACTTGACATGATGTGAGTGGTGTGTTGTCCATATGACTGTGCACAAGATCCAAGCGATCAAAAAAATAATAAAATAAAAATTACATTAGTGACATTCAATCGCAGTTCATGTTCGTTTCGTAGGAGGATGATCTGATTTTCTGCTTCATTTCAGCATTTTATTCAAAATTATTTTTTTCATATGTATTCATATTCATTTAACTATATTTGTATTTTTATTTTGACATTTAAAACATTTTCAGACATACACATGCTGCTTAGTTGTGTTCATTAGGGATGCTCAATTTGGTTAATTTTCCCGACTGACAACCGCCGCTCATTATCCGAATATTAACTGTTAACTGATAGCCTAAGATTATAATATTAAATTGCCATTAAATAAAAATACAATTGGCGAGTGTCTGTGACCCGTTAAAAACACAAACAATTTTTTCACAGGTTTATTTTAACATGCAAACAGCAGCATACAGCTCAACAACAGAACCTGGATTCACACATTATCAAATTTCAACACGCCTGCAGCGTTTCTGACAACAGAGAAAAACTGAATAAAATAATATAAATAAAAAGCATAAAATAAATAGACCAACAATAAATATTTTCACTTAAATAATTAATAAATTAAGATGACAAAACGAAAACACACTGAATCTGAAACACTACACTACAGAACACTAAGTGCTGAATCGTGTACTTAAGCGCACGCATGCTTGCCACAAAGAACCGGCAAAAGTATTATGAATGTGTCAAATAGCAAGGAGACATTTTAATTGTTTATTAATAAACTAGTGTTTTCTGTGTCAGTTGTGGCTGCAAAGATGAAGTTTATGATGCTGACTCGCCATCTTTGCAGTAGTGGACTCGCCAATAGAGAGAAATGCACATTTCAGATTGCATAATCAGGCCTATTTTCTTTTTGGTTTTAAATTATTTCGTTTAAAAGTAGACATTTCAAGCAACATATTTCTCATGTCTGTGAGGCAAGTAGCCTATACGCTGAGTTCCGGTTCATTTATGAGACGCGCTCCAGGTCACGTGCAATGCAAGTGATCGCTCCAGCGCCTCCATGTCATGATTAGGCTATATTGTCTGCTATATTTGTTTTTTTATTTATTAAATCCAGGCAATTGGCTGATGAAACATTGATTAAAATTAAGATACAATTTATACAAAACAAAATTTAAAGAAAGGCTTTCTACAAAACAAAATTTAATAAAGTGGTCAAAATCATTTCTGACCCACTCCAAGCCTCCCGACATATTGGGCATCTTATGATGTGTCCCTTACTCGTTCTGTTTACTTTTTATAATCAACATAGATTAAATAAAAAAATGACATTATAATATTTGCAAATAACTATGACACAAAATACGTTTTTTAATGGCTACAACAAGTATACAGAGAAATTTCGAGCGAACGTTGTTTTACCGGTGAGCGTGAGCCGTTCATGAGGAGCTTTCACTTGGGCCGTGAGCGATTGAGTGGAGCACGCCGGCATAGAGCGTAATATTGAGCTGAGCTTCACACCGTATATAGCATATTTTTCTTTTACCATGCAGCAAAAAAAAAAAAAACCTTTTAAATTGTTTAACTGATAGTATTAATCGGTCAAAATTCTTACTTTCGGTTAACGGTTAAACGTCAATATGAGCATCCCTAATCATCATTTCTTCTCGACAATTTGCTTGCAACCAGAGCAGCCTTCTTTTGGTTTCTTTTTGATAAATAGCCTATTTAGTTCCAGGTTTTTGGCTTTGTTTGAAGTGCAAAAAACTACACAGCAGTTTTATGACTTTTTTGTTGTTATAGACACATTTATTGGACATTTCTCCCCATTTTCCTTATGAATAACGATGAAAACGGTGCTTTGTTTTCCACCACTAGAGGGCGTGGCCTACTTTCCGACTACATCAATAACTACATCAAGGCCCTCAAGCCTGATTGACAGCTGACTGTGTTAGACATCAGAAATGCAAGTGCAAAGGGGATTGTGATTCCATTTTAATTTTGTGCTGGTTGTGGCAGGACACGGAGGAAATGAAATAGCAAATAGGTGATTTTCTATTGCTATTCCAAAATGGCAGGGTCATAACTTATAAGACATTGGAAATGCAAACGGACTTTGCTTTTCCATTTGAAATTTGGCAGTCGTTGTGCGTTCGCGCAAACGCAAATGCAAACGGAAATGCGCGATTTGCTATTGCGTTTGGATTATGTCACATTTTATGCATTCACAAATTGAAAATGCAATTGCAAATACAATTTGCAATCCCTTTTGAATATTGTCCGGGATATCACTCCATAATAAAGCACTTACCCCACCTTTAATCCTTTTTAAAACATATTAATATCATATACTCATAGTTACACTCATATTCATGTTTTCTATTAAGACCAGACATTTAGTTCACTTCTACTCTGAAGGCGACAGCACAACGGTCATACACGTCCGTCTAGCGTGCGTTTGCATAGAAAAACTATGGAAAAGTAGCACATTGGAATGGAAAAAACGCGTTCTGTGTTTTCATAATTAATAGGCCTACTCATAATTAATATTCTCATAATTAATACCAAGAGACCAAAGCTGATTCTTAGAAGATATTTCTGACCTTGGACCTATGTATAAATGCTCCTACATCTCTGGCTCACTTTTTGCTCTGGCATCTCGCTCATAGACATTTGATATGACTTGCTTATCATTACTTAAAATCTGATTATTATTTACAAATTTATCTAACTATTAATTTTTATTATTTTTGTGATTCATTTTATTCTTTACTTGTAAATAAAATTCATTTTGATTCATCACTCTGTCTAACTGGATCTCACTGCATCAACATGCTTAGTTTACTTTTTTTTCAGCTGAACAATGTAGCGGTGTGACCATTGGTAAATCAAGAAACAGTCATTTACAGGAAAAACACACGTGGATATGAATAATAGTAAAAAAAAATTCACAATTCAGCCCTTTTTTTACAGGTTTTTGCATTGCGCTGCTTTTCAATTGTTTTTAAATGTAAACATATACTTGATGTTTGGCTGTTGCACCCGCGTCTCGCGCATGAAACGGCATTCTAAAAATACAGCACTCAAGTTATAAGGAGTTTAATTTGCGTCTCATAAATTAGTGTTATTTCCCATTCCATTGCCAGTAATTTTTTTTTTAAACGCAAAAACGCATTCTGTCTGAATAGCTGCTTAGGACTTGATCGCCCAGCCCTACTGACTCAGCTCATGTGCATGAAGCGCCATCTACAGGTATTCCCTAAACAGCAACAGGTCAGATTTTCCAGCACAAGATGAGAGCTTATTAATTACGAATATGATTATATATTATTTTATTTCAGTTAGTTTCAGTAGTCATTATTTAATAAATGATTCTAACAGTCAGTATCACATCACACAGAAAGCTGCCCCGCCCCGCCCCATTGCAGAAATCGGGCGATTTACCAGTATTTTATCAGTATTCTCAAATGTCCCGTGTTCATACATTATCCAAAATATCCATATTTAAAACTTTATAAAGTAAAATATCTAGCTTCCACCAGGCCGCCTTCCATATTCAATTTATGAAGAAAGTGTAACGCCTCTGGCAGTTCAAAACGCTTATGCTACGTCCAACGTCATACGTCACGTCAGTTATGCTTTTTCCGTAAGTTGAATATGGAAGGCAGTCTGGCGGAAGCTAGATATTTTACTTTATAAAGTTTTAAATATGGATATTTTTCTTACAAAACTCGATCAATTCACTTCAGAAGGCCTTTATTAACCCCCCGGAGCCGCGTGGAGTACGTTTATGATGGATGGATGCACTTTTTTGAGCTTCAAACTCGTGAGCCCCATTCACTGCCATCATAAAGCTTGGAAGCGTCAGGATATTTATTAATAGAACTCCGATTGTGTTCGTCTGAAAGAAGAAAGTCATATACCTCTAGGATGGCTTGAGGGTGAATAAATCATGGGATCATTTTCATTTTAAAGTGAACTAATCCTTTAATAACAATTTATAATGAAAGTTCAAAATTGAAAGTTGCTGTTTTTAAAGACTTTTGGGCTCATTTGGAAATGTGTCAAAATCCAGCTGTCAGTCACTGATCCCAAAAAGTGCACATAGTAAAAGGTATGTCATTGCAGTCAGGAGCATGAAATATTGTAGACAATAGTGATAGCATGGACTTTCAACAGTTGCTGAAAGAGAATTAATTTAAACCAGTCATGGGCGAAGTGCCCAACTAAAGGAACACTAATCACCATAACAGTGACTGAAATCAGACTTCAACCACTTTAGTCCATATACCATATGAAAGAAATAAAGTCAAACATGTTTATAATAACTGAACATGTAGTGCTGTTTTTGGAGTTGTTTAAGCATCCACTGGTGATATATTGATTTTATTTGCGGTTGATTTAATCTAAGACTGTGTGGCTGTGAGTCAGTTGTTGTTGTTGTGCTTTCTGCTTATCTCTTCTGTTTGTTTCTGTTTTTGTTGTTCCTCTTAGGCTGGCCACACACTTGGAGATTTTAAGCCCGATTTGCACCCCGAAGCGATCGGGGGCATGGCATGATTAAATGCTTTTTCTCAAATTATTTTATGTCCAAAAAATCCTCAATTGTGTGGTGTCATTACGATTATTTTACTGCTCCCGATTGCGTTGGAGCCCACACGATCGGACTGCCTCTGACGTGACACCCGTGATAGCCAATGAGAGCGAGCAAGCTTCATCAAACGGATGTTGCGTGCTTCTATAGCTGGAACTTGGCGGCCACAAACATGAGTATTGAGAAAGAAGATCACCCATATTCTTTTTCTCTTTGATTTTTCTTCCCGTAAAACAAATTTCACGTCAGGAAAACCAGCTGACAACGTCGATCATCCTCCATCAGTTTTCTTCAAGTCACGTTTGATGTCGCGAGTCTCTGTGAGATCTCGTCTCACTGTGAAAATGTTACTGTGGTCTCGCGGTCCAGATGAATCTTCTAGTGTGTGCTTGTATTGCTAAATATCGGTTGAAACTGCACTTATGTCTGTGGTCTCCCACAGTTTTAAAATGGATTAAGATTTAAAAATCGACTAGTGTGTCTCAGGCCTTATCTTCAGTGATTCTGCTTGTTAACCACTAGGGCTGGGCGGTATATCGAGTTGTACAATATATCGATATATTTTTTAGAAACGATATGGAATGAGGCAATACCGTTTATATCAATATACAGTAGATTGATACGAACGCATCTGAAAAATAGCGGAGTACGCAGAGTGAGCTGATGCAGGGAAAGTGCTTGATACAATTTGTTCTAAACATGACACATGCTTTATATTAAGGGCTTCAAAATAACTGGTAAGATATAGTTAACATGTATAGTTTAAAACAGCTTGCCCTGTCAGATGCTCTGAGAGATAGGCTTGTGCTGACAGACAGATAAATACTTGCGGTGTTTAATGCGTTTGAAATGTGGTGCTTTCCTCAGTGCATAACTTACATTTCACAGGTATATTCTCCATCTGTAAATGTTAGAAAGTCATGCAAATATGTCCATTTTGCTGTCAGGAGAGGACGATCCTTCTGCAAGTGAATCTCCGCTAAAATTCAGGCTTCAGTGAATGAGCGCCGCCGCGTGCATGCGCAGCAAACAGACGGAGCGCAATAGAATAGGAACGCAATGATTCTGACTAAAGTATACATATTTCTAAAATATTTGTTGTTGGACAATAAATGTGCCATATGTGGAATTTTAAACCTACAAGTAAGTATATTTTTATGAAAGTGACCATTATAATGGGGTAATCAAATGTAGGCTAATATGCTTTTGTTTTTATTTTCATTTTTAGTTTAGTGAATTTAAAAACAAAATTATTAATTTTGTTTTTAGATTGTAAACCCCCTTTTTGCACATAATATATTGCAGAGCCTACATTACATTCACTGTATTTGTTTATAGCCTTCAATATCAACATTGTTTTTAGGACATCATTGGGCAGGATGTGAAATAAAATTATTAAAATAAATACAGATTTTTTTTTATCCAAATAGAAAAACATAGAAAATACCGGGATATATACCGTGTATCGTCATTCAACCAAAAAATACCGAGATATGATTTTTTTAGCCATATCGCCCAGCCCTATTAACCGCAGGAGTCATCACTAATGCTCAATCACCACTTGTAGTGTGAATCTACTTTTTCACTCTGCAACACTGCTTCAGTGTTCTTTTACTCTCTATATACCATATGAAAACTGAGCAGTGTTCGTTTAACACTGAGGATTTTACTGTGTACCAATAAACATGCAACCTGCAATATGCATTTTGCTTGATTAAATAATAATTTATTGAAATTAATTGAAAAATTGTCTTTAACTATGAACACACACTAAGAAACGTGATATGTAACACATATGCAAGTTTTGTTGTGGTCATGTTGGGATCATACCAGCACCAGCAACTCGTGCTGGTCCCAGCATGCAAAACATACCTTATGCTGGTGATCAGCAATGCTGGATTTTTCAGCAGGGAATATCAGAAGTGGTTTTAATAATTAAACCACACAGATGGAGGTTAGAGGATCTGAAGAAAAATCAAAACTTTTAAAGGCATTTGTCCTTCAGTTAAATCATGAAGAAGAATAAAAACCAATTGAATTGACAAACTGAACAGCACTGCAGAGGGGTGAAGTATCTGCATGCGTCTTTATGTAAGTAACTTTCTCTTTATTCTCAAGGCCACGATATTCGTCCTTGATGGTGAAAACTTGAAGATATTCAATAATTCACCTCACACTGTTTTCCAGCAGCACCAAGCATTCAGGCTAGCTGAGGCTTGAATGATAAATAGCATTTAACAGGGATCAACACACACACACACACACATACACACTAACACGTCTTTCTCTGAACCTGCTTATCCTGGATTCTTTCTCTACGTCTTTTTGGATGCACATTAGTGAGAATAATGGGAAATGTATTTTGTTTTTAAATAATCTAGCTAAATTTTTTTTACATTTTCTAGCAAGTCATTATTCTTCATCGTACTCAAAATGAGACTTGAGACAGTACCACTAACTGGTACTGTCACCACTCACTACTACGTTCATGTGAGTGTTCATGTGCGCTTGACTGGTAAATATGACCATCCTGACATGACTTGAGTGCACCATTACATCCAACCCTTTGAGATACATTCACAGGTAGGGCTGTACGATTAATCATAAGCAACTCATAATGTAATAACAAAGCATAAATGTAATAGGTATTACATTATAAACATTTTATTACATTATTAATGTAATAAAATGTTTATAATGTAATAATTTTGCCAAAATGTAATAAAATCTTGAGCTCATAGTGTAATAACAATTTTCACATAATGTAATAGGTTATTGTATGAGAAATTTATTACATTATGAACACACTGTAGCATTATACACTCACCTAAAGGATTATTAGGAACACCTGTTCAATTTCTCATTAATGCAATTATCTAATCAACCAATCACATGGCAGTTGCTTCAATGCATTTAGGGGTGTGGTCCTGGTCAAGACAATCTCCTGAACTCCAAACTGAATGTCAGAATGGGAAAGAAAGGTGATTTAAGCAATTTTGAGCGTGGCATGGTTGTTGGTGCCAGACGGGCCGGTCTGAGTATTTCACAATCTGCTCAGTTACTGGGATTTTCACGCACAACCATTTCTAGAGTTTACAAAGAATGGTGTGAAAAGGGAAAAACATCCAGTATGCGGCAGTCCTGTGGGCGAAAATGCCTTGTTGATGCTAGAGGTCAGAGGAGAATGGGCCGACTGATTCAAGCTGATAGAAGAGCAACTTTGACTGAAATAACCACTCGTTACAACCGAGGTATGCAGCAAAGCATTTGTGAAGCCACAACACGCACAACCTTGAGGCGGATGGGCTACAACAGCAGAAGACCCCACCAGGTACCACTCATCTCCACTACAAATAGGAAAAAGAGGCTACAATTTGCACGAGCTCACCAAAATTGGACAGTTGAAGACTGGAAAAATGTTGCCTGGTCTGATGAGTCTCGATTTCTGTTGAGACATTCAGATGGTAGAGTCAGCATTTGGCGTAAACAGAATGAGAACATGGATCCATCATGCCTTGTTACCACTGTGCAGGCTGGTGGTGGTAGTGTAATGGTGTGGGGGATGTTTTCTTGGCACACTTTAGGCCCCTTAGTGCCAATTGGGCATCGTTTAAATGCCACGGCCTACCTGAGCATTGTTTCTGACCATGTCCATCCCTTTATGACCACCATGTACCCATCCTCTGATGGCTACTTCCAGCAGGATAATGCACCATGTCACAAAGCTCGAATCATTTCAAATTGGTTTCTTGAACATGACAATGAGTTCACTGTACTAAAATGGCCCCCACAGTCACCAGATCTCAACCCAATAGAGCATCTTTGGGATGTGGTGGAACGGGAGCTTCGTGCCCTGGATGTGCATCCCACAAATCTCCATCAACTGCAAGATGCTATCCTATCAATATGGGCCAACATTTCTAAAGAATGCTTTCAGCACCTTGTTGAATCAATGCCACGTAGAATTAAGGCAGTTCTGAAGGCGAAAGGGGGTCAAACACAGTATTAGTATGGTGTTCCTAATAATCCTTTAGGTGAGTGTACATTGCCAATGCAATTACAATTATTGTAATTTCACATTAAAGTTGCAAAAGTTGTGATTATTTCTTTCTTCTTTTCTTTCTTCCTTTCTTTAGATCTATCACACACACATGCGCACGCACACCTCATTGCTATATTGAAGCTGTGATTTTACAGCATTTGTACACAGTGTTTGTCATTTAACAGTATGTATACTTTGTTTAAGAAGTAGTAGTACTAATATTAATAATAATAGTAGTATCAGTAATTCAGTGGATTTTGTAGGGAGGTTAAGAATGGATTTAGACTTTTTAATGTAAAAGGAATACCAATGCTTTGTTTAATTAATTAATTAATTAATTAATTATTATTATTAATAATAATTAATTAATTAATTATTATTATTAATAATAATAATAATAATAGCATGAATTAATTAATAATTGCATGAATATTTAAATCTGTTGCATTCTGCAGGTAATTTAAGACTGGATTTAGATTTTTAAAAATGTATTTATGTATAAAAATTTATAAAAAATTGTTCATGTTTTAAAAGGTATTACAATTATGACAATATGACAATTTTGGTGAGTTTATAATGCAATACATTTCTTATAATGTAAAAATTGTTATTACATTATGAGCTCAAGATTTTATTTTATTACAATCATAATGTAATACTTACATTATTTGCAGTTATTACATTACGAGTTGCTACAATCATATTTTAATTGCTATCAAAATAAAGTGCCATACAGGCAGTCTGTGTTCCTTCACAACACTCCTTAGGCGACGACTAAATCTGTGAGCACCTTCTCAGTGATAAACTGTAATAGATCCAAACATGAATCTCATCTACATTGTTTGTGATTGTGGTTTCTGAATAAATGCACTTACACAACCTCTTTGCTACTATCAGGGCCGTAGCTATGGTATCCAGGGCCCTGGTGCAGGTTGTTGCTGTGGGACCTTATTAATTAATAAAATATAATTGTGACTGGCTCTGACTGGGTCAGAGCATCTCCAAAACTGCAACTCTTGTGGGGTGTTCCAAGTCTGTAATGGTCAGTATCTATCAAAAGTGGTCCAAGGAAGGAACAGTGGTGAACTGGCGACAGGGTCATGGGCGGCCAAGGCTCATTGATGCACATGGGGAGCGAAGGTTGGCCTGTGTGGTCCAATCAAACAGATGAGCTCAAATTGCTCAAGAAGTTAATGCTGGTTCTGTTAGAAAGGTGTCAGAATACACAGTGCATCGCAGTTTGTTGCGTATGGGGCTGCATAGCCGCAGACCAGTCAGGGTGCCCATGCTGACCCCTGTCCACCGCCGAAAGTGCCAACAGTGGGCACGTGAGCATCAGAACTGGACCACGGAGCAATGGAAAAAGGTGGCCTGATCTGATGAATCCCGTTTTGTTTTACATCACGTGGATGGCCAGGTGCTTGTGCGTCGCTTACCTGGGGAACACATGGCACCAGGATGCACTATGGGAAGAAGGCAAGCCATAAGGCAAGTCAAAATGGTTTGCCTGATCGGTGTATGTCGCAATAAGGGCATACAAAAACAGCCTTCAAGCTGTGTGGAGAGATATTGTCTTTTCTGATAGGGTTTGGAGAGAGTCCCATTAGTTGAATGGACTTCAGTCACATCAACAGAAAAAAAAAAATCTCAGGCATAATGTACCAAGCTGGAATGCTAGAACGTTCCCATGGCAACTGTGGAGAATCGAATATTTCTTGGGATGTCGGGATGGAACATTTCATAGTCCCATTCTCTCTGATGGAGGTTGGGAAAACATTTGATCATCTTTAATGGTCTGATGTGGAGTGTGCTCCAGAACATAAGCAAGAACTTACAACATATAGCTGTATCTGCACTAAGCTGCTAAGTAAGCTATTTGTACACACTGCAACACAAGCAAGTTTGTAAAGCAAAAGTTCCCAAAAGATGGTCTCCAAAACTGTGTATTTCACTTCACATAGATGTTGAAATGCATTAAGGAACAGAGTGAATAATTTATACTAGCAAAATGTCAAAGATTATCCTTCAGGCACTATCATGTGGCTGTGGGAGCAGAAGGAAATCAGTACTGACTTCTGACCATCTAGAGAAGCAGAGAATACTAGTTTAACTCCTGAGTGGGATACAACAGGAACCTGAAGCCTTGAAGCAATACCTAGTGCAAACTGATCCTGATTGGGACAGAATGACATGTAGATGCCGAGGCATGCATCTATGTTGCTCAATAAGCAGCTGCAGTGCCAGCTGTTATTAAGGACAGAATATGTATATTGAAGAGTAGGACGTATAGAGCCCCAGGACCAGGATTGCTCGGGTCAGAGAGTGCCATTCCACATTGTTTCGCATTAGTCGACAAGCTGATTATTGAGTTTGGTGGTTGTCAAGCCCAAGAATTCAACCTTGAAATGCCAACAAACACAACAGCGGTAGATTTTCCCGAAAGAAAAAAAGACAGACAATTAAATATGAATTCTAACTGTCTAAAATGTGTGCCTCAGCATAACTACAGTAGAAAGAAAAATCTGAAGAAGACAGATCAACCAAGCAAATGAATCAATGAGCAATGAAAAGATTTCTCCGCAGTCTCAGCATTTTGCTTTTAAATTTAATTTAATCCCAGGCAAGATTATTAGATTCAATGTGCATTTGTTTATCACTAAAGCCCCTTTTGGCAAGAAATTTGTCAAAAGTGTTTGTCAAAGATCCAAAAAAGGTATTTTTCCCTCCATCATGACAGAGATTTGATTCATTTTTCCATCCAGCTGTGAGCCAGCCTGTCATCCTCATATCCTCCGGTTAAAGCATGGATTGTGAAGGGTTTATGCAATCCAGTCTGCTTTGAAGCACTAATACTGCGAAGAGCTGCTATACAGCAGGAACAGATAGTGCTGACAACCACAGGCACAATTCAGACAAATAAGCATCTAATGATGCACACGCGCTGTAATGATACAAACTTGCACGCTCAGTCTCTGTCACATTTATAGACATATAGTTTAAAGAAAAAAGACTTAATGCTACAGCATACAATGTCATTCTAGAGCAGAGCCTTTCAAACTGGGGTTCAGGACCGCCGGGAGCCTAAAGGGGGTGCTTTTGGGTCTGCAAAAATTGTTTCTTAAAAACTGTTTGAGGGATATAGGGATAATTTAAATATGTTAAAGTAAAGACTCAAACATTAATACAACATTACAGCTCCATAATATTAAATAAATTGCGTGTGTGTGTATATATATATATATATATATATATATATATATATATACACACACACACACCGATCAGGCATAACATTATGACAGGTGAAGTGAATAACACTGATTATCTCTTCATCACGGCACCTGTTAGTGGGTGGGATATATCAGGCAGCAAGTGAACATTTTGTCCTCAAAGTTGATGTGTTAGAAGCAGCAAAAATGGCCAAGTGTAAGGATTTGAGAGAGTTTGACAAGGGCCAAATTGTGATGGCTAGACGACTGGGCTCTTTTGGGGTGTTCCCGGTCTGCAGTGGTCAGTATCTATCAAAAGTGGTCCAAGGAAGGAACAGTGGTGAAGCGGCAACAGGGTCATGGGCGGCCAAGGCTCATTGATGCACATGGGCAGAGGTGTCAAAAGTATTCACATTCATTACTCAGGTAGAAGTATAGATACTAGGGTTTAAAAAGACTTCTGTAGAAGTTGAAGTATCAACTCAAGCTTTTTACTCAAGTAAAAGTGTAAAAGTACTGGTTTCAAAACTACTTAAAGTATAAAAGTAAAAGTAATGTAAGGAAAAAATGCCATTAAGAACACAAGCTTAGGCCGCGCCACAGGGGCCTATAGTGCACTACCCCACCTCCTCAAAAAAACATTTTTCTAAAGGCCATAATGACTATAATGTTATATTAAAATGTTAATGTTGAAAAATTTGGGATGCACTAGGCTACCTGTTTCAGTTGCATATATACCCATTGAAAATGAACGCATTTTAGTACAATGCAAATACATTAACATATATGTGTACTACTGAGCATTACATGTTTTTTGTCATGTGCAGGTGCTATGGATCGTGTAATAGGGTGTCTGAATGGTATATGTTTATACTTCTCATCCAACCACAATCAAATTCACTCTCTCCGGATGGTGCGATTTATCTGGATAGTTTTTTTTGTTTTGTTTTTTTTAACGATGACAAGCCGGAATGAAAACAAGCCGAAATGAAAAAGGAGTAACGAGGCTATTTTTAAAATGTAAGGAGTAGAAAGTACAGATAATTGCGTGAAAATGTAAGGAGTAGAAGTAAAAAGTCGGCTGAAAAATAATTACTCCAGTAAAGTGTAGATACCCAAAATTTCTACTTAAGTAAGATAACGAAGTACTTGACACCTCTGCATGTGGGGAGCGAAGGCTGGCCCGTGTGGTCCGATCGGTATTCCCTGGTGGCTGTGGCCTCTTTCAGCAGAATAATGCGCCCTGCCACAAAGCAAAAATGGTTCAGGAATGGTTTGAGGAGCACAACAATGAGTTTGAGGTGTTGACTTGGCCTCCAAATTCGCCAGATCTCAATCCAATCGAGCATCTGTGGGATGTGCTGAACAAACAAGTCCGATCCATGGAGGCCCCACCTCGCAACTTACAGGACTTAAAGGATCTGCTGCTAACATCTTGGTGCCAGATACCACAGCACACCTTCAGGGGTCTAGTGGAGTCCATGCCTCGACGGGTCAGGGCTGTTTTGGCAGCAAAAGGGGGACCAACACAATATTAGGTCATAATGTTATGCCTGATTGGTGTATATGTTTTTATTAATTTTATTTTTGATATATTATATAATTATAGTTATTTATTATTATAATCTTCACTTTACTTAAAGCCCTTGTGTATAATGCATTATAAAAGGTATTTATAATGTACAGTACATTATAATACATTATTTCTTTTCATAAACAATTGTAACCAAAGTAAAAATGCATTATAATATCTAATCTGCAGATTCTGAAATTGGTTGTTTGTCATGTGTTTCAATGCATTATACTTTCTAAAGGTGTGTTCATTGAATAGATAAGTATTATAATGTATTTTTTTTTTGCTGTGGTTGCAATTATTCATGAGATCAAACAATGCATTATACGGTGCATTACAAGGCATAATTAATGTATTAAATATACTTTTATAATGCATTATACATAAGGGCTTTAAATAAAGAGTTACCTATAATTTAAATATGTTAATAAAATTTGTTGATATAATACTAATAATACATGAAAAATATTATTTTTCTCTAATTTTAAATGGGTACTTACTGTATACATGAACATATAGTAGGTATTAATAAAATATAAATAATGTCCATTGTAATGTCTTGTAATTGTAATGTCCGAATCCACTTTTGTTGGCACACCAGGCACATGGTCCAAAAGGGTTGTACCTAGTCTCTTAATGAGTCATGGGTGTGTTTTGGGCATTACTTTCACTCAAAAAAAAAATCTTTTTTTTATATCTTTTCGTATAACTGGCATATATGAATCACATTCAGTTTATTAATACAATTACATAAATCTTACCTGTTTCATTTATGTATGACTTACAAATATGAATCACATTAAGTTTATTAATTTGTTTATGTTAAAACTATGTAATCCAAATGCATGGAAAATTTATATGCAATTCAAATACATAAATCTTATGTTTAGACATGAATTTTTTTTGGAGTGTGCAATAAACCAATCAGAGTCTCATCTCCCATTCCCTTTAAAAGCCAGTTGCGCTTGCACCATGGCGGATTTGCTATTCACATGGTGGAATTTGCGAGCGGAAAGACTGAACGTTTCGCCAGAGAGGAATCCTTTTATTTTTAATATTTAAAAATGTTTGTGTGCTGCTGCGCGTCCCTGTGTGTGTAATAAGCAGAGTGTAAGCGTGTTGTGCACCCGCCTATAGTCGCATATTACTAATGCACCCTTTAAATAACACAAAAAATACTGCGCTATTGACTTTAGACCAGGTTTTTTTTGGTCGATAGCACAGTCGTTTTCAGTTGCCTCAAAATAGCAACGCGCCAACAATGTGCCTGAACACACCTCGTTTTCAGACCAGCACGCCCATGGGTGAACAGATGGGCGCGAGTGCATTTGCTATTTAAACATGGCGCTGGATGTGAAAATGATAACTGCGTCGGGCTGAAACTAGCCTGGCGTCGCATTGCGCCGGGTGTATGATAGGTCCCTGTGTGTGTGTGCTTGCCAAAACTGGCAACCTGGAGTGTTGAAATACTATTGGGTAAACTGGCGGCGTGCGGTATCGTACAGACCAAAACAAAAGCAGACATTCTGACACGGAAAGCACATTTCAAAGTAGAATAACTGGCTTTAGCATTGTTTTTCAGAGAAACGAGTACAGCGTTATGGTATTTTTATGCTTTAGTAGAGAGAAAAAATTACATACAGCACATTTAACAACACTGAAAAAAGTGTGTTGTATTTATATGATTTAATCATGTACATCGGTTCCACATGAATCAATTAAGTTACACATAATTTGTGAATGGAAGATGTTAGCAGAAGAATGTAGCAGATAACTGGATGATACTGTACTCTTGTCTTGCAGATGGCGAAGGGAAACTCAAACAGAGGAGACACAGGAGACACGGAGACTAGGAGGCTGGACGCGGAGAACACTGGAGACTTGGAGGAACGAGGAAAAGGCAGGTAAGAATCACAGGGGAGTCCTTGAGGTAAGCAAACGAGACCGGACAGTGACTGAATGAATGCATGGGCTTAAGTGCTGGTGGTGATTGTCGGTGATGATGACGTGCAGGTGTGTGTGATCAGTATTCCGGTGATGGAGTGCGCTGTGATTGGGAGAGGGTGGAGCCTGGCATTCTTGTAACACCCTAACAGGATTAATTCATTCAATTTCTTATATTTTTGTCACATGACTGATTTATAACATTGTATTAGCTAGATATCAAACTATTCGCTAGCAATAGCACATATTAGCATGCTGTTAAGCATGAAATGCTTTTTAGGCAAAGCAATAATGTATCAGTCCACAGCCTAAGCAAATGCTCCACTCTTCTCCACAATGGTAACCCAGTGTAATTTAAATAGTTCTAATAATTCCAACATAATTGAACATTAAACACTATTATACACTATCGAGTCTCCCCCTTTTCTCATTTTGCTCAAAACATTTAATTTCAACAGTTTTACTCTCCTCATTAAGTCCCAAGAAAAGCATGCTTGGAAGTAATTTCAGCAAAAATCACTTTCGAGTACATGATTAGTTCACATTCGCACTAAATAATGTAATCTAGCAGATTACACATTTTAGAGAATTACATTAATTGAAAGCAGAGAAATCAAGTTTAGAAGAGAAACACAATTTTGTTGCGTAGATTGCAAATAATATGATTGAGTACTATGTGTTTTCCCGTTTTTTCAGTGAATCTTATCGAACTCCTAAATTAAAAAAAAACATTCTGTAAAACCCAATAGGAAAATCCAGAGGGAAACCATGCCTCAAAATGCTAATTCTCTTCCAGGTTTTAGGATTATGAATTGAACAGCTCTACTCAAATATTTCAATTGTTTCGTGCCTATCTCACATTGGAGTAGAATAATACAAAACGTCTCCCTTCTCATTAATCTTTTTGCAGATTATAGTCACAAATCCACTCTGCTTTGTGGATGGATCCGCAAAAAAACATCTGCCAATATATCATTGGGTACACTGCCTGTGATCTGCCTGATTTAGCCCTTAAAAAATAAAAAGACACTACCAGCCTTGATACTGTTCAGCTGATGCAAGAAAACAATTATCTATAATCAGAGCAGATATAATTTCCAAAACATTTATTCTTAATATTTAACATGCATGAATGACACTACAAAGACATTTTCAATTTGCATGTGCATTAAGGCCACTTCAAAGTCATGTGACAGCACAAGATGTCACTAAAATCAAATCAATGCTTTTATAATTCAGTATCACTGCGTGCATCTGTCGTTTAATGTTCATATTTAATATGCAGTTGTGGCAGCTTTGCAGTATCTGTCAAACTAGCACTGCAAAGATAACAAAATTGTATGTAACTAACATTTAGACAACAGATTTTAACATTAAAGGTGCTGTATGTAAGTTTTTGACTCGTTTCTCTGAAAAACAATGCTACAGCCAGTTATTCTACTTTGAAATGTGCGTTCCGTGTCGGAATGTCTGTTTTTGTTTTGGTCTGTGCGATACCGCACTCCGCCAGTTTACCCAATAGTATTTCGACACCACAGGTTGCCATTTCGCAGAAATCAGCGTATTGCAGCCATGGAAGCCAGCGAACAAACTGGGTCAGAGATCACAGATTTTACCCGACCTAAAAAGACTCGGCATCCATCTAAAAATCTCTATGAATGGGAGTATTAAAACGTGGATAAATCAGCTCATCAACTTACAATATGTGAGTCTCCTCACCTTCCATTGTCAATTGCGTTCGCTCCTGTTGTGTATCCTCTAGTAGTGGGAAGTTAGGATCATTTTACTGACTCGGATCTTTGAATCTCGTTCAACAAAATGAACGAATCTTTTTTCAAGTCATTTAGTTCATTTCAGCAGATTATAATTAAAATATTACATGTTAAATTCCCCAACACATCTAGTACTTACGCAAACGTTGATCACATTTGGAATAAAAAAATAAACTATAAGCTAATGCAGCCAAGGCCAAATTATGAGAAAGAAATGATTAATTAATTGCTTAGCTTGGTCTTCAGGCAATGCAGTCTGTTAGTTCACCTCACCTCCCGATCTGAGTCGTTCTTTCTTTTGTCACCTCACATTTATCACGTCTGTTCCCCGGAAGGAGTAGTTCACCACTCGTGTCTTCGGGTTCGAGTCGTTAGTTCCGTCATCAGTGTCTGATCTGGGCCATGACAGCCCCATATGCAATGCATGCAGTCCCGGAAACAGAATTGATTAGTTCATCTCTCGAGTCTTCGGGTTTGAGTCATTCAATCATCAAATCACAGCCTCATATAGGCAAGGCTATGCACTCTGTACCAGAAACAGAAATGATTAGTTCATCTCTCGAGTCTTCGGGTTTGAGTCATTCAATCATCAAATCACAGCCTCATATAGGCAAGGCTATGCAGTCTGTACCAGAAACAGAATTGATTAGTTCATCTCTCGAGTCTTCGGGTTTGAGTCATTCAATCATCAAATCACAGCCTCATATAGGCAAGGCTATGCAGTCTGTACCAGAAACAGAAATGATTAGTTCATCTCTCGAGTCTTCGGGTTCGAGTCATTCGTTCAAACAATATTTTGAATTTGGACTGCAGTACCCATTTCAACCACTATCTGTCATTCTTACATACAGCACCTTTAATTTAATGTTAACAGCATTATTGAGTATCATTCAAATTTAACTGAACAATATACAAATTACACTCACCTAAAGGATTATTAGGAACACCATACTAATACTGTGTTTGACCCCCTTTTCGCCTTCAGAACTGCCTTAATTCTACGTGGCATTGATTCAGCAAGGTGCTGAAAGCATTCTTTAGAAATGTTGGCCCATATTGATAGGATAGCATCTTGCAGTTGATGGAGATTCGTGGGATGCACATCCAGATCCCAAAGATGCTCTATTGGGTTGAGATCTGGTGACTGTGGGGGCCATTTTAGTACAGTGAACTCATTGTCATGTTCAAGAAACCAATTTGAAATGATTCGAGCTTTGTGACATGGTGCATTATCCTGCTGGAAGTAGCCATCAGAGGATGGGTACATGGTGGTCATAAAGGGATGGACATGGTCAGAAACAATGCTCAGGTAGGCCGTGGCATTTAAACGATGCCCAATTGGCACTAAGGGGCCTAAAGTGTGCCAAGAAAACATCCCCCACACCATTACACTACCACCACCAGCCTGCACAGTGGTAACAAGGCATGATGGATCCATGTTCTCATTCTGTTTACGCCAAATTCTGACTCTACCATCTGAATGTCTCAACAGAAATCGAGACTCATCAGACCAGGCAACATTTTTCCAGTCTTCAACTGTCCAATTTTGGTGAGCTCGTGCAAATTGTAGCCTCTTTTTCCTATTTGTAGTGGAGATGAGTGGTACCTGGTGGGGTCTTCTGCTGTTGTAGCCCATCCGCCTCAAGGTTGTGCGTGTTGTGGCTTCACAAATGCTTTGCTGCATACCTCGGTTGTAACGAGTGGTTATTTCAGTCAAAGTTGCTCTTCTATCAGCTTGAATCAGTCGGCCCATTCTCCTCTGACCTCTAGCATCAACAAGGCATTTTCGCCCACAGGACTGCCGCATACTGGATGTTTTTCCCTTTTCACACCATTCTTTGTAAACTCTAGAAATGCTTGTGCGTGAAAATCCCACTAACTGAGCAGATTGTGAAATACTCAGACCGGCCCGTCTGGCACCAACAACCACGCCACGCTCAAAATTGCTTAAATCACCTTTCTTTCCCATTCTGACATTCAGTTTGGAGTTCAGGAGATTGTCTTGACCAGGACCACACCCCTAAATGCATTGAAGCAACTGCCATGTGATTGGTTGATTAGATAATTGCATTAATGAGAAATTGAACAGGTGTTCCTAATAATCCTTTAGGTGAGTGTATATTGAGGATTAAGTCAACATGTATAGATTACAACCCTTTGATTAACCATATTCTTGTAGATTATCACAAGATTAAAAGTCTATTTGCATTTACAGCTGGATACCCATACATTTGTAATATCTCTATAATTGATAGAACTCATTCAAAATTTCATCTTTTACTGACAGTTTAGCTACATTCAAATGCTACTACCAACAGAATTGCCCACCTTCAAAAACAACCACTCTTGTCGCGGTTACCGATAACAACAAAACAAAGTTCAAAGTATGAGGCAAACTAAGGTGATGAAAGTCTGTAACATTCTCACTGACACTCTGACAGTAATAATCCAAAAATGCCTCTATTTTTGCCTGCCATCGTGAGCAAAGCCTTATAACGGCCTGGAGAGAGGATTGGCTGTACTGATATAATGCCATATTCACATAACATCCTACCTCTCACTGAACCAGAATATTACAATAAATTGAAGCCTGAAAAAATCTAAGCCTGAAGCAGTTAGGCTTGGCTCAAAGATTTTTCAGTTGCAAAATCATCCGTCTCTGCATGTAGAACTCTACACAAACCATTTATTCATCCCCAGCATCAAACACATACAGCTTTTAATGGGAAGCTACAAAAACACTGTTTCAAGTTCATCTCGATAAACTCCAAACTCTCTGGATGTAGAGTTTAGCTTACATGTAGCCATATTTTCAGCAGGGTGTGGATAGGGATGGTGGAAACAAAATTCTGCTTAGCTGTGCAAATCCAAAATCAAAAGACAACTCCAAAGCTGCAAACAGCTTTGTTGTTCTGGGAAGAGTGTGTTGGCTAATGATAGTTTAGCCATGTGTGTAGTACTGTAATGTAAAGGCCTTGGGAGCTTGTCTTGATGTTTCTCTTTAGGCTGCAGGGACATCATGAAGTTTTGCCTTCAAAACAGTGCCAATCAGACAGGCCAGAAACCCCACTGATGTACTAGAAACTCTCTGGAAGTGCTCTGAAGTTAGGAACTAGGGTTAGGGTTAGTTTTCAAAGCTAAGGCCCAATCCCAATTCTATTTTTACCCCTTTTTATTAAGCTGTGTATAACCTTACTACGGTAAAAGGAAAACGGGTTAACTCGTTTACATGATCACATGCATTGTCAGCTAATTAAGCATAATCGGGTTAAGAACATGCATGTAAACGCACTCACTGTTCATTTACATCGTGTTCACGTATTCATGGACATAACCACAAGAAAACAATGCATTGATACCAGACGTGCGGTAAAAGATAAGCAAATTCCCTGCCGCTGGACTTTTATTTCTGACATGGTATGCTGTCAAGTCACCGGGACATGAAAATATGTTGTGGGACTATGGTGCAGTCAGTTAATGGTGTAAAGTTAGTAAACTTTAGCGAATGTTTTTTTTGTTCTTTGAAGAACAAGGCTAGAAATATGAATACAAGATTGAATGTAACATAAAACAAATAATTATTTGTTGTTAAACTCCTTATTAATTACAACAAATACTTAGATTACTTAGCTGGTGTATGCAGGGAAATTCTTCATACCCCTTCGTTTGATGTGAGGTCCTGAAAAATCTTCATTTGAAGGGCTATCTGGCCCTTCCTCCTACACCTACCCCTCCAACCAAAAGAGAATCGAGACACACCTACGCCTTCATGTGAACGTGCAAAACAGAGGGGTAGGGGTAAGAGGTAGAAATGGGATTGGGCCTAAGCTTTGGAACAAACTGCATACAAAGAAATGAAACCTAGTTGGCCTGTATCAAAATCAAGCTACAAATCTTTCACAAATCAAATAAAATCACTCTCCTTGGCATAGCCTAGGGAACTAGGGTCTTTGGGTCTAAATGACGTTCCATGTAAAAATTTCCCCCTCAGAAAGTCCCTGCTCGCGAGGTAGTACTTTTTTTAAAGTTCAGGAACTTTGGGGGGTTGGACTTAGGTACTGAACATGCTGATTGGTTGAGTTCGCACAGCATTTTGATTGGTTGACTCCACGCAGCATTTTATTTCAACCACCATTTTAAAAATTCTGTTGCGGTGTGTGCAGTAAGAGTTGTTTGCTATTCGAATCAACAATGGAATTTAAAACATACGACCAATGGACCGACCACGAGGTTCAGGCTTTATTAATGTTATATGCGGAGGACGAAATCCAGCAGAAACTGGAAAGTAGCAGTCCAGTCACCGGACTAATTTGCCTAATCTTCACGGTACTTCAGACAGCAATGGAAACGCAGACAGCAACAGGTCTTGGGGGAAAAAAGCTCCTGGGACAAATTGTTCTAGGTAATTTCGTTGGAAACGCGGCTATAGTGTGTTCCATTCGAGTGCACAATCTTTATATATCTAAAGTCTTTGGTTTAATTCAGCTTCTGGAGAGCCAATCTGTCCCAACACACTTGCCTGGAAGTTTCTAGTACCACACCTGCAATCTCAGAAAGGTTCTCTGCATGCCTCTTTGATAAATCAAACTAGATAGCAACCGATTACCTAAAGCATAATCTTGATGACTGAGCTCCTTCAGAGCTTAGACTTCCCCCACTAAATTTCCCTCTGTCTTCATTGATCCAGCTCTTCTTAATGGGTTTCAAAATGACAACTAAACTACTGCAACTGTTTCCTTAATGGCCATTTGAGCGCATCTAACAAGATGATCCTGGACTTGCTTTTAACATCTGGAAATTGTCTGACATCTTACAACTTCGTTGATGCGCAAGAACTCAATTCAAGACACTGTTCCTGGCTTACACTTTACAAAATCTTACACCTGAGGAGACTGTCAAGTGGCCTCCGAATATCAGCAGTTCCAATCAGTCAAGCCGATACAATGAGCGATTCTGATGAAGAACTAATCACTGGATTTGCAAAGTTTGCCGTGTTATTGGCATGAAAGATTTAGAGTTTTGTTTGAGGCACTTCACTAGCAAGTTAACTAGATTCACAAGCAGAAGATAAGAAGTTCAATGCATTTTAAATAACGATGGGTTCCTACTTGACTTTAGAGGCCCAGTTTAGTATGCATCCTGTATTCTCAGCAACCAGCGCTGGTAATTGTCACTCACATTATTTGTGCAAGTTGCTTTAGTAGACGGCATCGTTCAGAGCATAAATATATGATATGAGTAGGATGTTTGACCAGCAATGCTACTGAGATGCCTAGCTCCGCTAAATGCCTGAATTTGCTGTCATAAAGCTGTCATACAATGACCTGTAAGTGCCAATCTCAAGACCCTTCATGCAACCAACAAGTCAGCCATGCCTATAGTACTCTGAACCCAAAGGACATGTTCCTTCCCTCTGCCTTTCCTTCAGTACCGCTTCCTCTCAATTCCGCTCATTGGAGTGGCTACTTACAGACAGAAAGTGAGGAGACAAGTGGGGTAGAAAGGGAGAAAGTGAGAGAAAGAGAGTGTGGGGAAACAGAAGAAAAGTATGATTAGGTCTGATTATGGCTACACAATAATGAAAGCAATTTGTCCCTTGATGTTGCAGTTATTACTTTTGATGAATAGAATTTACACAGGGGTCATGAACTGCATTTTTTATTTTATAATGTTCTCTGAGGTCCACTTATAATTAGGGCCCGAGCACCGATGGTGTGAGGACCCTATTGGAATTGCTCAGCCTATTATTATTCTTCTCCCAAATGAATCGCATTTTTGAGGGCCTAAACATGCTCGAAAACTCATGAAACTTTGCACACGCGTCAAAAGTGGTTGACTTGCTAGTGAAGTTTACGTCTGATATGGGTTTTTAGAATTAGGCGTGGCAAAATGACTCGATAGCGCCACCTACAACATTCCTCCCGCTACGTTTCACGTACAGGTATGAAATTCGGGAGACACATGTGACAGCCCAATACCTACAAAAAAGTCTCCTGGTACGAAATCTGAAAACCAACATGAAGTGAGATATTTTGAATTTTCTTTGCAAAATTGTTGCAAATTTTGCCATTTCCAGACGTTGTACTTTAACAAACTCCTCCTAGAGATTTAATCAGATCAACATCATATTTGCACAGTCTAATCTAAAGGCCTTTGCGACATTAAATTGCGAAGATCTTGAGTTTTCCCTGAAGGGCGTGTCCGTGGCGGCCTGACAAAATCTGATGTTTCGCCATGACACAGGAAGCTGTTGTAAGTCAGGCATACAATGTCCGATCTGCCCCAAACTTCATATGTTTGATAATAGTCCTGGCCTGAAGACATCTACATGCCAATATTCAGTTATAGTCAAAGCGCCACCTGCTGGCAGCAGGAAATGTGGCACATTGTAGTGACTTTGTCATATTTCTCCTATATTTACCGGCTTAAATGCATGTCGCCCACTATTCACTGTTTTCCTGAGGCCACTGGGTGGCGGTGCTCCCGTGTGCGAGGGCCCTTTCATCGCTGCTTGCAGCTTTAATTTTATCAAGATTTTTACATAAAAAAACATCATCATTTAGAAATAACAGAGAATGTTCATCCACTTGACCAGAGGTGCCCAATCCAGGTCCTGGAGGGCCACTGTCCTGCAAAGTTTAGCCCCAACCTTAATTAAGCACACCTAAAACAGCTAATCAAGGTCTTCAAGACCTCTGCTAGGCACTAGCAAGACTAGGATTGGACACTAGACCCTACTTTTAAGCTAGACTAGACCAGATCCACTCTTCAATATCACTCAATTTCTCTTCACTTACCTACAAGCTGGTGGTTGAATAGATTTATGTCAGTAAATCAAGATGGTGCCTTCACATTGATTCTTTTAGCCGCATATTTTAGTTACTTTTTTGAGTGTCAGGTGGGGTTTATTCTGTGAACAGAAGTAGACTGCAAAATGCATCTCATTAGGACCAGTTGTTGTGAATGATTCAGTTAAACTGCTATTATGTATAAAGTAAATGCATGTTGTAAATGACCTAAATGGAATGCTATAAAGCGACACTTTTCGAGACTGCTTAAAGTCTGTGTAAAGGCAGTTCAGAGATTTGTTTCTAAACACATTATAAATGTTAGAAATGTATTTCTGAAAACACGTTACAAAGACTGTGAACTATGTAGTACTGACTTGTGGAGTTAGACCGTTAAACCGGAGAGTTTTACTTTCATCTGAGACAACTGGGATTCACTGATAATCCGCTGTTACTGGTGAATGGGGCCGAACCGACTATCTCCCGTCCTTCATCCTCCTGTCCCGCTGACAGCTGGTGATGGGGCCGGGCCGACTATCTCCCGCTCTGGCCTTCATCCTCCCGTCCCGCCAACAACTGGTGATGGGGCCGGACCAACTATCTCCCGTCCCGGCCTTCATCCTCCCGTCCTGCCGACAACTTGTGAATGGGCTGGACCAACTATCTCCCGTCCCGGCCTTCATCCTCCCGCCCTGCCGACAACTGGTGATGGGGCCGGACCAACTATTTCCAGACCTGGCCTTCATCCTCCTGTCCTGCTGACATCTGGTGCCATCATCAGCAGTAGGTGCCCACCAATGAGTGTAAGTTTCCCGGAAAATGTGGCCGTGGTTTCAGCGCAGACAGCGGACACCCCCAGTGTTTGAGAGCAGAGATCACTGCTTATTTTTTCAAGATTTTGATAACTTATTTTATTTACTTGGCATTTGTTTTTTATCATTCAAATTTGCCTGAGTGGTTAAATAACACATTTTTCTGTGGTGTGACAAACTCAGAAAACATATTTAGGGCCCAAGCACCGATGGTGTGATAACCGTTCAACCCCTAGTGTGAGGACCCTATTGGAATTGCTCGGTCTATTTTTCTTCTTCTCTGAAATGAATCGCATTTTTGAGGGCCTAAACATGCTCGAAAACTCATGAAACTTTGCACATGCATCTGAAGTGGCGAAAATGTACGTCTGATATGGGTTTCAGAATTAGGTGTGGCAAAATGGCTCTATAGCGCCACCTACAAAATTTCAATTAAGCACAGTTCATGCTACGTTTCGCGTACAAGTATGAAATTCGGTAGACACATGTAACAGCCCAATACCTACAAAAAAGTCCCGGGGAGCCAAATCTGAAAACCCAACAGGAAGTGAGATATTTTTAATTCTCTCTGCAAAATTTTAGCAGTTTTTGCCATTTCCAGACGTTGTACTTTAACAAACTTCTTCTAGAGATTTTATCAGATAAACATCATATTTGGTCAGTCTAATCTAAAGGCCTTTGCGATGTTAAATTGCGAAGATCTTGAGTTTTTTGATAAAAGTCCTGGCCTGAAGACATCTACACGCTAATATTCAGTTAGTCATAGCGCCACCTGCTGGCAACAGGAAATGGCATGCTTTACACTGTAATTTACTCCCTGAAACACATTTAAGTACCAAACATGCTAGAAACACGTTAAATCATGCAACACTTGACTAAGTGCTAATGTATGCGATTAACGCCACGAAACAGTAAGTTGTTGTAACTCAGGCACACAATGTCCAATCTGCCTCAAACTTCACATGTTTGATAAGTGCCCTGGCCTGAAGACATCTACACGCCATAATTTAGTTATAGTCATAGCGCCACCAGCTGGTAGCAGGAAGTGTGACAAATACAAATTACTGACATAGTCCTCCTATTTTTATATACTTAAATGCATATTGCCCACCGTGCTCTGTTTTCCTAAAGCCACCGGGTGGTGGTGGTATGGGTGCGAGGGCTATATAACCTTGAATATACACTCACCTAAAGGATTATTAGGAACACCATACTAATACTGTGTTTGACCCCCTTTCGCCTTCAGAACTGCCTTAATTCTACGTGGCATTGATTCAACAAGGTGCTGAAAGCATTCTTTAGAAATGTTGGCCCATATTGATAGGATAGCATCTTGCAGTTGATGGAGATTTGTGGGATGCACATCCAGGGCACGAAGCTCCCGTTCCACCACATCCCAAAGATGCTCTATTGGGTTGAGATCTGGTGACTGTGGGGGCCATTTTAGTACAGTGAACTCATTGTCATGTTCAAGAAACCAATTTGAAATGATTCGAGCTTTGTGACATGGTGCATTATCCTGCTGGAAGTAGCCATCAGAGGATGGGTACATGGTGGTCATAAAGGGATGGACATGGTCAGAAACAATGCTCAGGTAGGCCGTGGCATTTAAACGATGCCCAATTGGCACTAAGGGGCCTAAAGTGTGCCAAGAAAACATCCCCCACACCATTACACCACCACCACCAGCCTGCACAGTGGCATGATGGATCCATGTTCTCATTCTGTTTACGCCAAATTCTGACTCTACCATCTGAATGTCTCAACAGAAATCGAGACTCATCAGACCAGGCAACATTTTTCCAGTCTTCAACTGTCCAATTTTGGTGAGCTCGTGCAAATTGTAGCCTCTTTTTCCTATTTGTAGTGGAGATGAGTGGTACCCGGTGGGGTCTTCTGCTGTTGTAGCCCATCCGCCTCAAGGTTGTGCGTGTTGTGGCTTCACAAATGCTTTGCTGCATACCTCGGTTGTAACGAGTGGTTATTTCAGTCAAAGTTGCTCTTCTATCAGCTTGAATCAGTCGGCCCATTCTCCTCTGACCTCTAGCATCAACAAGGCATTTTCGCCCACAGGACTGCCGCATACTGGATGTTTTTCCCTTTTCACACCATTCTTTGTAAACTCTAGAAATGGTTGTGCGTGAAAATCCCAGTAACTGAGCAGATTGTGAAATACTCAGACCGGCCCGTCTGGCACCAACAACCATGCCACGCTCAAAATTGCTTAAATCACCTTTCTTTCCCATTCTGACATTCAGTTTGGAGTTCAGGAGATTGTCTTGACCAGGACCACACCCCTAAATGCATTGAAGCAACTGCCATGTGATTGGTTGATTAGATAATTGCATTAATGAGAAATTGAACAGGTGTTCCTAATAATCCTTTAGGTGAGTGTATTTTAGATGAATTCTGCAGACCTATGGCTGATATTAGAAGAGATGCTAAGCATAGAATGAGTACTTCATCAGGGAGGCATGAAGAGAGAAAGGAGAGAGTGATGGGCAAGAAAGGTGAAAGGAGAGAGTGTGAATGTTTTTTTACTCGTCTCTCTCCAGGGGTGGTATGTGTGGAGATGTGTGTCAGCTGCCTTCCCACTGCGCCTTTTCTCTGTTGTGCAAGAGAATGCTACAAAAGCACATCTCACACTAATGACTCTGATGAAAAGTGAAAGTACTGGTTTATGGCCGAAACAGCTCTTTGTATGAACAAAGCACATGAAGAAACTCCCTAGGAAAGTTTCGAAAACGAGGTGTTAAAGTTTTTTAAAATGAGAAATTCGACTAATAATGTTTTTGTTTCCCAACCCCCTCCAGGGAAGGCCTGGTTTATCTCAGCAAAGGAAGATCATTACTTTGATGCTAAATTATTTCACTCACTGCTCTAGAGGAAGTGATAACACTCAGACCATTATATTCATTACTATCAGAAGCAATAAAAGAACGGCAGCGCATGTCAGTAAAGCCAAACACACACTGGCTTAAGCAGAAAAACCCTAAGAAAAATCCAAATTACATATATTTCTTGATGTGGTTTTAAAGCCAAACGCTGGTGACAGATATCTGATATGGTGCTGAGGTCTTGGTTTCACTTCACTGACTTACAGGATGTCGTGATAAACCTTTGTTGGTAGTTGCAGCTACTAAAACTCATGCAAACTCCCAGGTTCACATTTCTGATTCACCCAAGCAATGGTGCGTCAATCGTCTCACGACGTGCGTCACACATAATAGTCTGTATTTTGAATGTAATTAAATGATAAAGCCAGTCACAGATAAAACATAGCCTCACAGAGATTTGTTGAAAATGAAAATGGTTGTTATTGTACAACTGTGAATCTAATGTTATCTGAAATTGGGAGGCATAGTATTACAACGTGAACCTGACCTGAATTTAGCAAGCAATTCCAACCTGGATCATATTGCACTTGCGTCTATTCAGTGACTTGCAAATTATCTGCCAGCATTTTAGGTTTTAGCGAAACCCTCAATTTGATCTGGTTATTTGTGTATCAAATGTTGAATCATTGTAATTATGATTATCTCTTACCAAAAGTTTCATCACACTCCCTCCTGTCATTTTAGTGATCATACATAGTCTGGTTTTGCCTTTTGATGTACAACTTCATCGGAGAGTCTGACTCATGCAACTCCTGCCGGCTAGAACATCATGATTACATCTTGATAATGACTAGAACAAAGTATCTCAATTCAAACACCTTTAAATGGCAGGAATTCTTTATGTAACTTGGATGTTTAAAAAAAAACTCAAGTGGGATGTTTACTCTTTACTGAGAAAAAAAAAAATTGCATCTTTGCTATAAGGCATTTTCACAAACGTCAAAAGAAACTAGTGGTCATTACAGTCATTCATGTTTATTTCTTCCTCTGCTGTTCTGGTCTCTAGTTGATGCAATCATTTCACAGCTAGAGACATTTTTCGTTAATTTTTGCACCTTTTTTTCTTCAATACAAAATCTTTGAAGGAGAGAATGGCTTCTGAAGAGCTTTAAAGCAGGACTGGCTTGCTTTTAGAGCACAATGTGTATGTGCCTCTTTGAGTGACTCTTTGTTTTCTGTTTAGGAGCTACTCGACTTCAAAAAGCTCAAGGACACAAAGAAAGCCTGCACTCCTAATTTTCCACAAAATTCAATACTAAAATGTTTAAAATTTGACAAAAACAGGTCATATTTTTTGAACCAAAAAATGGGTTGTTGATGTGACATGGCATTTTCACTGTCACACTAGATAAAAATGAATATAATTAGTATTGCCATAATTTAAAATGCTGTAAATGGTTAAACTTTTCTTTGTCTTACATGGACCTGTTGATATAAAAAGTGTTTTGTTATTAGATTTTTCTCAAAATTGTCCTATGATGTGACTGTCTCAAGCATGGTTCAATAAATTACAACTTTTACAAATTAAAAAGAAAAGCATACAAATGTTAATAAATACCTCAGGCATAATTTCACAAGTGTCTATTTGTCAGAGATCAGTCAGGCTCCACCATCACCCAATCACAGTGTTCATTGTCACCCGAGTACTAATCACCCGCGCCTGCACCTCATCTCCCCATCAGCACTGACCTATATAAGCACACACCTCACACAGTCACATTGTCAGGTCTCGTTCATGAGTAAGGACTCACCTGCCTGATATTACCTACCCGAGTCCAACGAAGATAACCTTCCTCCATTGTATCTCCTGTTCCATCGTGTCTCCTTCGTCTCCCTGGTCCTCCATGTCAGTTCATCGTCTCCTTCTCCAATCCCGGGCTTCCTTCCCTTCACCGAGGTGTGTGCACCCGCTTCAGTCATCACCGCCATCCACGACCTCCTCATCCATCTACAGCCACAGAGACTGTCAGTATTCCCATTCTCCATTCATCTACCATTCATCACATCTGAAATACTTACCTTCTCGTATACAATCCCTTCTGCTGTTAATAAACTATTTTATTATAACTCCATTTCCTGGTTTTGAGTCTCTGTTCCGTAACACTATTTTAGTAAATGGCATTTTTTTTTTCATCTTGATACTTGATACATTTTGTCACTGAAAACCATGTCCTCCGGTGTGACACCATATCCTGATTTTAAAATGGGCAATTCCACAGACAAGTTTAATTAGTTGAAGGACCCCATTCAAGGTCATGTTACTGAAGCCCATGACATGTGCACATGGTAAGTTTTTGTCTCAGAATTGTTCAAATATCAAACTTTTTTTGGAACCACTATAAAAGTGTTACGCTTTGTTGTCGACACCCCTATATTCTTAATTCTTTCTATGTCACACCATAGGACACATTTCAGTAAAAATGTTCAAAAAAACAGTGAAAGAATTGACAAAGTTAGTGACCCCTTATACAAACCCGATTCCAAAAAAGTTGGGACACTGTACAAATTGTGAATAAAAAAGGAATGCAATCATTTACAAATCTCATAAACTTATGTTTTATTCACAATAGAATATAGATAACATATCAAATGTTGAAAGTGAGACATTTTGAAATGTCATGCCAAATATTGGCTCATTTGGATTTCAACTTTTCCAAAAAAGTTGGGACAGGTAGCAATAAGAGGCCGGAAAAGTTAAATGTACATATAAGGAACAGCTGGAGGACCAATTTGCAACTTATTAGGTCAATTGGCAACATGATTGGGTATAAAAAGAGCCTCTCAGAGTGGCAGTGTCTCTCAGAAGTCAAGATGGGCAGAGGATCACCAATTCCCCCAATGCTGCGGCAAAAAATAGTGGAGCAATATCAGAAAGGAGTTTCTCAGAGAAAAATTGCAAAGACTTTGAAGTTATCATCATCTACAGTGCATAATATCATCCAAAGATTCAGAGAATCTGGAACAATCTCTGTGCGTAAGGGTCAAGGCCGGAAAACCATACTGGATGCCCGTGATCTTCGGGCCCTTAGACGGCACTGCATCACATACAGGAATGCTACTGTAATGGAAATCACAACATGGGCTCAGGAATATTTCCAGAAAACATTGTCGGTGAACACAATCCACCGTGCCATTCGCCGTTGCCGGCTAAAACTCTATAGGTCAAAAACGAAGCCATATCTAAACATGATCCAGAAGCGCAGGCGTTTTCTCTGGGCCAAGGCTCATTTAAAATGGACTGTGGCAAAGTGGAAAACTGTTCTGTGGTCAGACGAATCAAAATTTGAAGTTCTTTTTGGAAAACTGGGACGCCATGTCATCCGAACTAAAGAGGACAAGGACAACCCAAGTTGTTATCAGCGCTCAGTTCAGAAGCCTGCATCTCTGATGGTATGGGGTTGCATGAGTACGTGTGGCATGGGCAGCTTACACATCTGGAAAGGCACCATCAATGCTGAAAGGTATATCCAAGTTCTAGAACAACATATGCTCCCATCCAGACGTCGTCTCTTTCAGGGAAGACCTTGCATTTTCCAACATGACAATGCCAGACCACATACTGCACAATTACAACATCATGGCTGCATAGAAGAAGGATCCGGGTACTGAAATGGCCAGCCTGCGGTCCAGATCTTTCACCCATAGAAAACATTTGGCGCATCATAAAGAGGAAGATGCGACAAAGAAGACCTAAGACAGTTGAGCAACTAGAAGCCTGTATTAGACAAGAATGGGACAACATTCCTATTCCTAAACTTGAGCAACTTGTCTCCTCAGTCCCCAGACGTTTGCAGACTGTTATAAAAAGAAGAGGGGATGCCACACAGTGGTAAACATGGCCTTGTCCCAACTTTTTTGAGATGTGTTGATGCCATGAAGTTTAAAATCAACTTATTTTTCCCTTAAAATTATACATTTTCTCAGTTTAGACATTTGATATGTCATCTATGTTGTATTCTGAATAAAATATTGAAATTTGAAACTTCCACATCATTGCATTCTGTTTTTATTCACAATTTGTACAGTGTCCCAACTTTTTTGGAATCGGGTTTGTATTTTCTCAAACATCAGACACTACATAAGTATTTTTTTTTTTTCTTCAAAAGTGGTGTTTTACAAAGCGTTTTTTTTATTTTATTTATTTATTTTTACTGCATATGTCAACTACCCAAATACAGCTTCAAATTATAAATTGTGATGTTAGCAACCAATAGTTTGAAAATGTTGCAATGTGTCAACTAAATAACCCTCATTATAATTAACGAACCTGCCTACACTTGAATTGCTGTGACAATTTACAAAACAGATTACAGTTTTCTGCTGAATTAAATCCCACCTTGAATATAAAGCAGTATAAACAGTATAGCATAATCTCATTTAGGCCACAAAAAATGCTTGAGGGCTGCTTTCAGTAAAAAAAAAAAGTCCAGCTTATTCCCTGGAGATAAAATGGCTCCTTTTTTTTAAGAAAAAAGAAAGATATGGATGATTGAATAGAAACTCTCCCCTCCACCTCCTATATCCTTTGCAGATGCACTTCACTTATGAAGAGAGTTTTGAAGAAACTCTTACCTAACATGAAGAGGAAGATCATGGGTAAGATGAAGATGGTTAGTCCAACTCCTGCTGGCTCAAATGTCAAGATTAATGCCCTCTACAAGCTCTTTATTATGGGCCTGCACCTGATGCACAGAAATAGAAAACAAGTGATACTTCAAAAACAATGAAGTATGCTTCATAAAGATTGGTGAGTAAAGCCAAAAACACTTACATTCAGAAAAGAATGCAAAGGAAATGTAACAATAAATGATATGATGTGAAATTGAGCTAATCCCAGTTACAAGGAGAAAAAGTAGTTTTCTGTACGAAAACGTTATCAAAATGATTCACGTTCACACGGATCCGCGGAAACGACTAAAAACGCTGTATTATGCATGCCAGACAAGTAATTTTCAAAAACTTGCACTTTGAAACCTATTTCAAAGTTTGCGTTCTCAGGCCACCAAAACGTTGTTGGGCCAGAACAGTTTTCCGTTTTCAGTTGAAAACGGTGTTGTGTAAGCGGCTCTTAAAGGGTTAGTTCACCCAAAAATGAAAATTCTGTCATCATTTAGTCACCCTCATGTCGTTCCAAACCCGTAAGACCTTCGTTCATCTTCGGAACACAAATGAAGATATTTTTCAGGAAATCGGAGAGCTCTCTGACCCCTCCATAGACAGCAATTTAATTAACACTTTCTAGGCCCACAAAGGTAGGAAAGACATCGTTCAAATCGTCCATGTGACTCCAGTGGTTCAACCTTAATTTTATGAAGCGACGAGAATACTCTTTGTGCGCAAAAAACAAACAAAAATAACGACTATTAAAACATTTCTTCTAGCCGGAGTAAGGTTTGAGGGCGCACCAGACACAAATTAATCTTCCAGATGATTCGTTCAAACATAATTCCACACAAAACTCAACTCAACAAATCAACAATTTATGGCCTTAATTGAAGTTGGCGCCGGTCAGTCTGCACCAGGCTGACAAAACCCCCAGCTAAGTACTTTACAGCCTTGCAAACTTCGAGCAACACCAAGATAACGGCAGAGGTTGGTTGACCCCCAAGACAAAGAGCCAAAGCAGATTCCCCCTTCTCAACGACCTTTAAATGAACTCTGAGTGACACGGTTAAAATCCACAGGAAAACCCACAGGGATGAAAGTGGATCGAATGATTGACTGAAAGTGTACCTTGCTTGGTATCATTATGATTGTATGCTTATAATTCAGAAGATGGCTTGATTGAAATCTGTGTAGAATGTATCGTGTTCTTATAATAAGAAATCATGTCTAACTGTACTCTGCTTAGAGAGGGAAGTTAAGAGACCACAGATAACAGGTCATTTATGGTGAGGGGTGCGGACACAGTCACCCCTGAACTAAATATGATACCTAATTTGTCAGAACCCATCCTGGAGGATGGGCAGACATTTGAGTTTAAAATCTCAGAACACGAACAAAGAATTAGACAGAGTAAAGACAACGCAGACAAAATGACATGACGAATAGATGATCGGACGAAGATGATCGAGGCAGACCAAGTTTAGAGAAAATGGGTTAATCATTTCATTCAGGCCATCTAAATACTCTCGTCTCACTTTCCTTTCTTTTACTTAGTTTCTTTTCTTTCCGTTGAGTCTCGTGTTCTAAGTTA
Organism: Coreius guichenoti; assembly: GCA_039654105.1. Lineage (NCBI taxonomy): Eukaryota > Metazoa > Chordata > Actinopteri > Cypriniformes > Gobionidae > Coreius > Coreius guichenoti. The sequence continues at coordinate 7,715,146 of CM077190.1, forward strand.
AGTTTTGCCGCCAAGTTTAAATCAACGATTCTACAACAAAGCACGCTTCAACTTCAAACAACATCCACGAGACTTTCCAGCCATCCGCCAACACGCCACGTGATTGGCTTCCCAAGACGTCGATCAAAGACATGACAAGACCGTCAGCGATTCAAAGAACCTGGGAAACCCCTCCAGCCAGGACCGAAAAGGGAATCCCCATTCAAAGACGATACGAGACACAAACGCAAGTAACCTCCAGATTCTAACTGAACAGGTGCATTGATATCAAATTTAATAACCCCGCCTAAGAAACGTTAGGAGGGTTAAATTAATGATTGATGGTTCGTTCAGGTCATGTGTTATAAATGCATATATTGCTAGAAACTTGGGATTGCATCATTTCACTCTCTTAAAATTCATTCTTTCCTCACTTCCTGTGAATGTGTGTGTGTGTGTGTGTGTGTGTGTGTGTGTTTGTGTTAGATATTAGTTTTACGTGTTAGAGTAATCAATAAAGTTTCGGTTGTATTTAAAGATAAGTGTTCTTGTGTTATGTGCTTACGAATTTAATGTCTTAAACTGCTGATCTATGTTACCTGGCTATTAAATAGTGTTTCACTATTGTTTGGATAGTAATATCCGCTGCAGAGTTGATAGTTACAGTCCGTTCAAATGAATGCTGGACGAGTCATTTGCTCGGCCGTAAAATCAGACTCTCTCAAAATTCCCTATGAATTAATTAATAATTTCCTTTGAGCTAAATAGACCTGTTTCCCTTATACAGAGTCCTTACACCTGTGTCAGACTCTTATGCCGTTGACGCAGTGTAAACAGTGCAGCGCTTCCTAGTTCTACGGCAGAATGACTTGTGCGCATGCATCATGGTGCTCACGTGAACAGCGTCGGCCAATGGTAAGCCGGCGTTCTGGAAGCGCTGCACTGTATTAACTGTCAAAAGCATAAGAGTCTGACACAGGCTAGAAGAAATTGATTTCATAAAATTAAGGTTGAACCACTGGAGTCACATGGACTATTTTAACGATGTTTTTACTACCTTTCAGGGCCTTGAAAGTGTTTATTAAATTGCTGTCTATGGAGGGGTCAGAGAGCTCTCGGATTTCATCAAAAAGATCTTCATTTGTGTTCTGAAGATGAACGAAGGTCTTACGGGTTTGGAACGACATGAGGGTGAGTAATTAATGACAGAATTTTCATTTTTGGGTGAACTAACCCTTTAAGTTAAGAACTAATGACTTTTACAACGGAAATGAATCGATCAAAAACTTAAGCTGGAAAATGACTTTCTTCTAGAGCTGCTGTACAGCCAAAACAATCTTGCATTAACTTCCTGTTATCATTGTAAAGATGCTTTGAAATCTGTATTGTAAAAGTGCTATATAAATGAAGGTGACTTGACTTGACTAGGTCTGCCATTTGGAGTTCATGTTCTACTCAAAATGGCACATTTATACTCAAAAACGACCCATCGGATATTACCGTCATTGTGTATTGTGGACCAAGTATTGAGGTCTCTGTGTTCAGGTGCTACTTCACTTCTATTATGTAGATATGGTGTCTACACAATATCTATTGTATTATTTACTTAGATGTTTCTAAGTAAAGCATACACTTTAAAAGTGTGGTTTATCTCAGTGTTAGATTATTTGAGTAAAAAGTATTGCAAAGGAAACATCAAATAAGTAGAAATTACTTAACCTCTTACTGGCCAAGTTAAAATTATTTATTTTCTTTGTTAATTTGACTTAACTTAGTTAAGTATAGTTTACTTAATTACATATGTGATATTTGCTTTTAAAAAATTCATGCTAAAACTTGCAAAAGAAAAATTAAGTACATTTTACTCTTTGTTTTTTTTCAGCAAAAACAATAGCAACATTAGAGTTCTTCAGCGTTATGTTAGCGGTCAAGTAGTTCAAACAGTACATGATGGCACAACACCGAGGTCACGGGTTTGAATGTACGTCTATAATGCAATGTACGTTTCTTTGGATAAAAACAACCGACAACTGCATAAATGTAAATGTTTCATATACTGAATAAGCGGTTAGTTGTGTCACAGTACTAAAGACCTGAAGGCACAATTTTCCTCACGTCATGCCTGATATATTCACCTTTTCATCTCTATTTTTACTCGTTTTATAAGTGTAAGGTATGCGCTGCTGTGAGGAGAGGAAAAGATGAGTAATTGAGGACAGGGTCAAATGAAATTAACCTGAATCAGATTTGAAGCACCCTGATTTATTCCTGTTCTGGTGCACAAAGTGACCTCAGTCCAACAGAGCGCAGAACCTCACCATCACCAGATGCATAACTGTTACATCATCACAAACACACATGTGCACGCACACACATGCTAGCACACTTACAACTCAAATGCGGGCAATCCCTAGGACATGTCTCATTGCATTTAAATCAAAAATGGGTTCACTAGGTCTAACTGCTTTTTTCTGTTGAGAATATGCACATGTTTGTATTTAAGCACTTGGGCATTTGCATGTCACGCCTGGTTTTGCGGCCTTTGGCCTGAAACAGCCAGAAAGCAATTAGCAACTCACCTCGATGACTCACAAGTGATTAGCAACTATGATTGAGTTAGTTGTTTCCATGCAGAAAACTAGATGGAGAGTGCACTGGAGCTCTGGGCTTGTTTCACTGCCAAGACATTAGTAAACATTTGCACATTAAATATCAAGCCTCCTTATCACCTGTGCTTTTCAACAAAAACATTCGCAGGCATATTTGGATTTACATTTTTAATTTAAAACAAGTGGCCTGTAGGTTTAAAAAAAATTGAACTGAGACATGTAATCTGTACTAAAGCTGTAGTGTATAATTTTCAAGTCAGCTGTCCCAAACAAACCTCATAGCCAGGGTCTCCGTAACAAAACTAGCCCAAGTGACCCCAAATTACGTTTGCTGAAATAAAAAAAAAAATGTTAATCTAAATAGCATTAGACTTGATGTTGTGGTTGACACTTGGTAGCTCTACAAACAAAATAAATAGGAATGATATCTGGTTGTATGTTAGCGTGAAAAAAAGTCCCTCTAGGGATGTTCGGGGTCTCCTGAGACCCCAGACAATAAAATGTGATTTTATAATAATGTATTTTTTTTAAAACAAGTTGGGACACTGTACAAATTGTGAATAAAAACAGAATGCAATGATGTGGAAGTTTCAAATTTCAATATTTTATTCAGAATACAACATAGATGACATATCAAATGTTTAAGCTGAGAAAATGTATCATTTTAAGGGAAAAATAAGTTGATTTTAAATTTCATGGCATCAACACATCTCAAAAAAATTGGGACAAGGCCATGTTTACCACTGTGTGGCATCCCCTCTTCTTTTTATAACAGTCTGCAAACGCAACGACAAGTTGCTCAAGTTTAGGAATAGGAATGTTGTCCCATTCTTGTCTAATACAGGCTTCTAGTTGCTCAACTGTCTTAGGTCTTCTTTATCGCATCTTCCTCTTTATGATGCGCCAAATGTTTTCTATGGGTGAAAGATCTGGACTGCAGGCTGGCCATTTCAGTACCTGGATCCTTCTTCTACGCAGCCATGATGTTGTAATTGATGCAGTATGTGGTCTGGCATTGTCATGTTGGAAAATGCAAGGTCTTCCCTGAAAGAGACAACGTCTGGATGGGAGCATATGTTGTTCTAGAACTTGGATATACCTTTCAGCATTGATGGTGCCTTTCCAGATGTGTAAGCTGCCCATGCCACACGCACTCATGCAACCCCATACCATCAGAGATGTAGGCTTCTGAACTGAGCGCTGATAACAACTTGGGTTGTCCTTGTCCTCTTTAGTCCGGATGACATGGCGTCCCAGTTTTCCAAAAAGATCTTCAAATTTTGATTTGTCTGACCACAGAACAGTTTTCCACTTTGCCACAGTCCATTTTAAATGAGCCTTGGCCCAGAGAAAACGCCTGCTCTTCTGGATCATGTTTAGATATGGCTTCTTTTTTGACCTATAGAGTTTTAGCTGGCAAGGGCGAATGGCACGGTGGATTGTGTTCACCGACAATGTTTTCTGGAAGTATTCCTGAGCCCATGTTGTGATTTCCATTACAGTAGCATTCCTGTATGTGATGCAGTGCCGTCTAAGGGCCCGAAGATCACGGGCATCCAGTATGGTTTTCCGGCCTTGACCCTTACGCACAGAGATTGTTCCAGATTCTCTGAATCTTTGGATGATATTATGCACTGTAGATGATGATAACTTCAAACTCTTTGCAATTTTTCTCTGAGAAACTCCTTTCTGATATTGCTCCACTATTTTTCGCCGCAGCATTGGGGGAATTGGTGATCCTCTGCCCATCTTGACTTCTGAGAGACACTGCCACTCTGAGAGGCTCTTTTTATACCCAATCATGTTGCCAATTGACCTAATAAGTTGCAAATTGGTCCTCCAGCTGTTCCTTATATGTACATTTAACTTTTCCGGCCTCTTATTGCTACCTGTCCCAACTTTTTTGGAATGTGTAGCTCTCATGAAATCCAAAATGAGCCAATATTTGGCATGACATTTCAAAATGTCTCACTTTCAACATTTGATATGTTATATATATTCTACTGTGAATAAAATATAAGTTTATGAGATTTGTAAATTATTGCATTCCTTTTTTATTCACAATTTGTACAGTGTCCCAACTTTTTTGGAATCGGGTTTGTAATATCACTTATTTTATTAATTTTTTTACTCTACAATTTTGCAGTGTTGGGGGGATTTAATGTGTTTTTTAACAGAAATACACAGAACACAAATACACAGAAGTGAAGTGGCAACCCACAGAACATCCACAATGTGGAACGCTCATGCTCACTCACCCCATAGACCTCATTCATTCATTCATTTTATTTATATAGCACAAATAAACAACAAGAGTTGACCACTGTGCTTTACCAAGTAAAAGTCTAGGATACATGAGCGAGAGAAAAAGATAACCATAAACACATAATGGGAGACTATAAAAAAATATTTTTGTTACATAATTTGTCAAAAAAAATTCAGTTACAATGCAGAAAACACACAAAAAATGAAGGGCCGATACCACAACACATCCCTGATGGAGTAAACATACACAACACCCCCACCCCAAACCCACAAAATCACTCATAAGAAATGAAAAATGCCATAAGTTGCTCTTTGTTACATAATTTGTCAAAAACAAATCAGCTACAATGCAGAACACACACAGAAATATGACACCACAACACATCCACAATGGAGAACAAATGCAAACACACACAACATACACACATATAACACACATAAAACACATATATAACACTATATTCAGGTTCAGAGGCGGACAGTAGTGAAGTATTTTTACTCTGCTTTAGTACATTTTTCAAGTGTCTGTACTTTAGTGTTTTTTTTTTTTTGGAAAACTTTTACTTCACAACATTCCAAAGCATAATATTGTACTTTTTACTGCACTACAATTCATATTGAATATAATTTAATACTTAATTACATTAAAAATGTAGTACTTTCTTACTTTTACTCAAGTAAAAGTGATTCAAAGTTTTACTTGAGTACAAGTAAGAAAGTACTACATTTTTAATGTAATTAAGTATTAAAGGTAAAAAACAAACTTTTATTTATTATGCTTTGGAATGTAGTGAAGTAAAAGTTTTCCAAAGAAAAACACTGATAAAGTACATGTACTTGAAAAATGTACTTGAGTAGAAAGTAAACATACTTCACTATTGTCCACCTCTGTTCAGGTTTGACTAATAATATGTCATAATTGCAAAAAATGATACTTCAGTACAAAAAAATGCTAAACTTTGAAAAAGAGTCATTTTTATTGTTAATAATTATTTTATAATGTCTAAAAGTAAATCTAACTAAAAAAAAACTATACCCATGAAGAAATGGCAAAGGAGCCACTGAGTAATGCTTTAAAGCCATCTACTGGCTGTAGTTGAAATTTCATGTTATTTTAATTTTAAAAGTGTTTGTTCTCCAGTTGATGACAGCAATCTTTCATTAAACCATGGCACATAGTCCATGTTATCTCCATGAATGAAAATGAGAAATGTGGGTCTTTTTTAGAGTGAATTTTACATAAAAAAGTGTTGTTTTTTTTAAATAAAAACCTATTATAAAAATATTTTTTAATTTATTTATATAAATGTTAAAAATACCTTAAATCCCACCAACATTGCACAAATGTAGAGTAAAAAATTAATAAAGTGAGTGATATTACATTTGTTTTCACAAATCACATAAAAAAAATGAACTGCACATGGGAGTTATCCCAAACTTCAGTCAAATATAATTTATGAAATATGTCAAAAGTTTAACCCGCAACAACAGTTTAAAAGTAGCCCAATTCTGCAGGAAAACCGCAGACCTGGCAACCCTGCCTTCAACCTGCCACTGGTTGGACAAAAAACGTTAGCTCCGCCCCCAGACTCCTGCCATTGGTTGACCTACTTTTGCTGCTCTGGTTGGAATGATAAAAAAAAAACAAAAAAAAACAATACATTGAAAGTGTTTACACTTTTCAGGCTAATCAACTTTGATATATTTGTTCACACCAACAATGATAATTAGAACACAACCATATAGCAACACCTTATGGTGAAAATGCTAAAAATGCAGTTCTTAATTTAATACTTAAAGGTTTTACAATTGTTTATTTTTTACATATCAGCTAACATTAGCTATTTCTACTTTCTTTTAGCTTGGTGCTAATATTCTATGGGACGAGTTCTACTGATGAAAGCTGGCCGGCTGTGTCGCAAGCATTAAATATGACAGCAAAACTCTCTTTCAGTGAGCAAATGAGGCTTGGTGAATACAGCCGACTCTTAAATCTCAGTAAGACACATTGTGAGTATTCATGCAAATTTGAGATTAATCACCCACGCTTGATTACAATGGCAGACAAAGCAAATAATCATGTACAAATTATCTTGTACTAATATTGATTAATTACACCACATTGCCATTTCTGGTTATGGAAGTGCAGTTGTATTACAGACACCTGAAAAATGGTTAGTTAGATAAACCCCTCTGATGCCTCTTCAGTTAATCCATCTCTACAGGTGTGGGAGTATCTGAACGCAGTATTTCAGTGAGTCATTACTGCTCACAGTTCAGTTAACACTGATCTGACATCAGCTGAGTGTGCCAAGATGAACGGCCCATCAAAGGAGACTCTCAGTGGACATCTCACTTCCTCTCTCTCTGTTATGACAGTGGGGACGCCTCGTATTTTCGAGCGACTGATCCGTTGGAAAGGCTTGACACTGGTTCACACCCCCACAGCCCTGCGTGCTCAGGTATGGCCCGTTGAGACGAGTTGAGTCATGGATCAGTTTCGTTGGGTATTAGCCATGTTGCGATCTCAAAGGTGGGTGGTGAAGTCACCAGGCTTACTCACTCATCTCTAGTGAGGGATTCAGATGACAGCAGATTTACATGCAGTACATTTGTTAAATTTATGCGTCTGAAACCCAAAGACAAACACTTTTATTGTTTTGGGGTTCTCTAGAGAACTCCAGCTGTCTCTCAGTAAGGAAATTAGTAATTACTCATTAGTTATGAATTGGCTCCCACAACACACGTAAAAGAAAAGAGGCTGCTTGCAGTTGAATGTGGAACATGTTTGTGTTGCTCTTTGGAATGTTGGATATTTACCGAGACAGCCGCGCCAAACAATTATCTAGAAGAAGAGTGCTATTCCCACTTGGGATCGAGACAGAGAGCCTTATTATCATGTGCTGGAATATTTGCACACTCATGACTATTGCACACCAGGGATGTGTGGTGGATTTGGGTTATTTTAGTCCGATATAAATTCATATTTCAGTTTCATTTGATGTTAACACAGTTTTCAGGCTATATACACAAACTACCGTTTAAAAGTTTGTGGTCAGTAAGATTTTATGTCTTTGATTTTAAGTCTCTTATGCTCACCAAGGCTACATTTATTTGATGAAAAATACAGTAAAATGTGTAATATTGTGAAATATTATTACAATTAAAAATAACTGTATTCTATTTTAATGTATTTTAAAATGTAATTTATTCCTGTAATGTTAACCGAGACAGCAACACAGTGTCGGCCCACATCTGGTATGCATGGAATCCACATGTTCCAGATGTGGCCCGGATCTGGGCCGACACTATGTTTCTGTCTGGGAAAGCTGAATTTTCAGCATCATTACTCCAGTATTCAGTGTCACATGATCCTTCAGAAATCATTCTAATATGCTGAGAGTGCAGCACAGTTGTGCTGCTTAATATTTTTGTGGAAGCCATCTTTTTTCAGCATTCTTTGATTTAATAAAAAGTTATCATTAATTTGATACACTATATTGCCAAAAGTATTGGGACACCCCTCCAAATCATTGAATTCAGGTGTTCCAATCACTTCCATGGCCACAGATGTATAAAATCAAGCACCCAGGCATGCAGACTGCTTCTACAAACATTTGTGAAAGAATGGGTCGCTCTTTTAGGAGCTTAGTGAATTCAAGCGTGGTACCTTGATAGGTTGCCACCTGTGCAATAAGTCCATTCGTGAAATTTCCTACTTAATATTAAATACTAAATATTCCAGGGGCAACTGTTAGTGGTATTATAAAAAAAGTGGAAGCAATTGGGAACAACAGCAACTCAGCCACGATGTGGTAGGCCATGTAAAATCATAGAGGTGGGTCAGCACATGCTGAGGCGCACAGTGCACAGAAGTCGCCAACTTTCTGCAGAGTCAATAGCTACAGACCTCCAAACTTTGTGTGGCCTTCAGATTAGATCAAGAACAGTGCGTAGAGAGCTTCATGGAATGGGTTTCCATGGCCGAGCAGCTGCATCCAAGCCTTACATCACCAAGTGCAATGCAAAGCGTCAGATGCAGTGGTGTAAAGCACGCCGCCACTGGACTCTAGAGCAGTGGAGATGTGTTCTCTGGAGTGACGAATCACGCTTCTCTGCCTGGCAATCCGATGGACGAGTCTGGATTTGGCGGTTGCCAGGAGAACGGTATTTGCCTGACTGCATTGTGCCAAGTGTAAAGTTTGGTGGAGGGGGGATTATGGTGTGGGGTTGTTTTCAGGGGTTGGGCTTGGCCCCTTAGTTCCAGTGAAAGGAACTCTTAATGCTTCAGCATACCAAGACATTTTGGACAATTTCATGCTCCCAACTTTGTGGGAACAGTTTGGGGATGGCCCCTTCCTGTTCCAACATGACTGCGCACCAGTGCACAAAGCAAGGTCCATAAAGACATGGATGATTGAGTTTGGTGTGGAGGAACTTGACTGACCTGCACAGAGTCCTGACCTCAACCCGATAGAACACCTTTGGGATGTTCTATCCAACATCAGTGCCTGATCTCACAAATGTGCTTCTGGAAGAATAGTCAAAATTCCCATAAACACACTCCTAAGGGTGGCCCAACTACATATTAAACCCTACGGATTAAGAATGGGATGTCATTCAAGTTTATGTGTATGTAAAGGCAGGCGTCCCAAAACTTTTTGGCAATATAGTGTATAGAAATCCTTCCCAAACGGCAACAGTGTCAGCCCAGGTCCGGCCCATATCTGGTACATGTGGAATCCATACCAGATATGGGCCGGATCTGGTCCGACATTATATTGCTGTCTATGTTTACTGTTACTTTTGATCAGTTCCTTGAATAAAATAATTAATTCCTTTAAACAAAAAAGACCCCAAACATATCAAACGCTTTGGGTCTTTTTTGTTGAAAGGAATTAATACTTTTATTCAAGGATGGTTTCAACTGATCAAAAGTCACAGTAATAACATTTATACTGTTAGGATTTCAATATCAATGAATGCTATTTTACAAAAAAAAGTATTAGCTTATTAGAGCATTGCACGGTTCTGCTTACCTATATTGAAATTTAGATTTACAATTAGTCATTTAGCAGACATTTTTATCAAAAGCATAAAGAACATGACAATATTAGAAGTACTGCAATGTCAAGTTTTAGGAATAACCATGAGGTACAGAAGCTAGGGCTGAAGTAAAAATGCAGAAATCAATTGTGAGTCAAGTCTCCCGTGTGCTTTGCGTTCAAAGCTTTATTTGTATGATGCACTGTGTAGAGCATTTCAAAACATTCACTTATGCTTTTATTTAGGATGATGCTTTAGTAGGCTTTTGAACCGAGCTATACAAAAGCACATGATCTTTCTTTCTAGCTCTCGCTTTCTCTTTTGTCTCTCACTTGCGGCCACACACAATGTACAAATAAATGCTGCTTGGGCTACAGGCACCTGTCGTTCTTGATACTAATTGACATCTTTGTGATGGCAGGAGTCCCTGTCTGTGCCCGTCTCTGTCAGGATACAGCTAATAGCTTCTAGCACTCTGCTACAGTAAGTGGTCGAGAGATTTGATCAGGATGAAGCAGCCTCAGAGCCTCGCTTTACCTCCTGGGCATCCCTTTAGCACCGCTGTTCTGAGGGAACAAATGAATCCCAGGAAGAGTAGGATTCTGAAGGAAACAGAATCCTGTGGAGGATCGGTAAACAATTACTTGAAGCTCGTAGGAGATGTTGACATATTAGTCACTGAAAAGTGCAGTGAAATACCCAGGTTATCTATACCATGTCAGAATATTACAAAATCAACACCATTCTCCGGCTTTAAAGGGATAATTGGAAATGAAAATTCTGCTGTTGTTTTATTCACCCACATGTACAACTATGTTTGACTGAACGCGAGACAAACAATATGTTAATTTAAAAATGAATACTTCCCCAAAACAATATTTGTATCTTTGACTATTTTTGCATGATTGACTATATTGCATGATTATTGTAGGTAAAAAAAAAAAAAAAGAAAAGAAATGTTTGTCCATAATGCTGTTTCCCAAATCACACATTCATATGTCTAAATTTAGTCAATCATAATAAAATCACAGATTCACTGACTAATGCTACTGTCAAATTCAGTTGCAATTTTTGTTGGTTTATTAAAAAAACACTGATTATTGCTTCATCGCGGCACCTGTTAGTGGGTGGGATATATTCGGCAGCAAGTGAACATTTTGTCCTCAAATGTGTCCTTTGTCCTTGATGTGTTAGAAGCAGGAAAAATTTTGAGCGAGTTTGACAAGGGCCGAATTGTGATGGCTAGACGACTGGGTCAGAGCATCTCCAAAACTGTAGCTCTAGTGGGGTGTTCCCGGTCTGCAGTGGTCAGTATCTATCAAAAGTGGTCCAAGGAAGGAACAGTGGTGAACAGGCGACAGGGTCATGGGCGGCCAAGGCTCATTGATGCACGTGGGGAGTGAAGGCTGGCCCGTGTGGTCCGATCAAACAGACGAGCTACTGTATCTCAGATTGCTCAAGAAGTTAATACTGGTTCTGATAGGAAGGTGTCAGAATACACAGTGCATCGCAATTTGTTGCGTTATTATTAATGTATTGTATTAATAATGTCTTATTATTATTATTATTATTATTAAGAATTATTATTATTATTATTTCATTAAGAACAAAAAAATACTGGTATTAGCAAAAAAATATGGTAGCATGACACCCATTAACACAAACTTTTCCTCAAACTTTTGCAACAACAGAAAAACGAAGTATCTCAAGGTCTCCCAATATGTGGGAACATTGTGTCACTGCACTTTAAATTAATCACAAACTGGTCTACTTTAAAGCACCCAGTAGACTAAGCATGTCCTTTTGCGGCTGTGAACCAATTTAAAGGCTGATTAATTGCATGATATACACTAAACCTCTGAAGCACAATCCTGGAACCTGTACGTGCCCCTCGACTTTTAACCCACGTGTCTTTACAGAGCAAAGGCATAGATGACACTATCCTTGGAAGGGCATCTTTCTCCACGCCTTGGAGCGCGTTTATGTAAGCTAGCATAGCCGGAAACATCTAGAGGCCCAGAATCAGTCATTAAATTAATGAGCATATCTCTGGAGATCCTTCATGCAAAACAAAGATGTCACAACAGACTGTTTTTCATGACGAGATCTGTTCATCCCCGAGCAGTGGTGCTGACATGGTTTAAGAGGTCCTTATGCACATTTGTTCCTCCATAATGGACGAATCATCTCTTTTCAGTTACATTGTGCCCTGAAATTGTCAATGTATGTGACTGACACAAGAAGGTTGGAGATTTTTCTTTAAAAGTATACAGTTTCAAAGTCAATTATCAAAACAACCAGCACGATCCAAGTCACCTTGACCACTGAGTGTGAAATGAAGGGCTGAAACACCACCAGAAATTACAGTTTTGGAAGAAAATCAATGATATAGGCTGAGATTAAAAAAGACTCCTGCGGATACTTAATGACAAGACATGCACTGAGGAGAGCTTTCCAACCCTCTATTCAATGTAAACAAAAGTCAAGAACGTTTTACTTGTGCATCGCAGACGTGTTCAGACTAGTGGACGACATAGAGTCCGACGTTAACTTTCAATTACAGATAGTACGAGAGGAACAATGTTCAGACCTTCAAAGGTAGCATTACACATCTGCGGGGAGGTTCAATTTAATCTCCAAAGCAAGCTGGAAGCAGCATCAGGGGTTTAATTAAGAATGAAATTTAATTTCCAAACTTCTCTTGAATTAACTCATTATTAAAGCCTGCATATAAACAAGCCAATTACACAGAGAGTGAGGTGTGAAAAATATAATAGCCTATGAAATCGTGTTTTAATGCAATTTCAGTTTCGTACAATTAAAATGAAATGAACATTCACCAGTCAGACAAAAGATGAAACAATGGTGTCAATATTAAAACATGGGTTCAGGGTTGGCACGAGACAGAGAGAAGTCCAGTCATTTAATGAAGCACTCACTAAAGTAGATTCACTTCACAGCACCAGAGCGCCTGGAGGAAGGAAGAATGAGAGAATGAAATGCAGAAAAGAAGGCATGTTAACGGACAGGAAGTGAAAAACAGAAGATTGGTGTTAGCTATCAGAATTTTGCAGGTGGTCTATGGACAAAGATATGTGTGAACTAGAGAACATAGGGGAGGCCGACACTAGACACTAGTAATTTTTACTCCAGTGAATATTCATCAGGTTGCATTAATTATTAAAGGCCACTTTATGTGCAGTACAATCACTTACATTAAAGATTTGGCTAAAATGTGATGTGATGTGATGGAATATACACTGATCAGGCGTAACATATGACCTGACATTATGACAGATGAAGTGAATAAAATTGATTATCTCTTTATCACAGCACCTGTTAGTGGGTGGGATATATTAGGCAGCAAGTGAACATTTTGTCCTCCTGTGTTAGAAGCAGGAAAAATTGTAAGGTTTTTTTGCAAGTGTAAATTGCAAGTGTAAGGATTTGAGCGAGTTTGACAAGGGCCAAATTGTGATGGTTAGACGACTGGAGCATCTCCAAAACTGCAGCTCTTGTGGGGTGTTCTCGGTCTGCAGTGGTCAGTATCTATCAAAAGTGGTCCAAGGAAGGAACAGTGGTGAACAGGCGACAGGGTCATGGGCGGCCAAGGCTCATTGATGCACGTGGGGAGCGAAGGCTGGCCCGTGTGGCCCGATCAAACAGACGAGCTACTGTAACTCCAATTGCTCAAGAAGTTAATGCTGGTTCTGATAGAAAGGTGTCAGAATACACAGTGCATCGCAGTTTGTTGCGACTGGTGCTGCATAGCTGCAGACCAGTCAGGGTGCCCATGCTGAGCCCTGTCCACCGCCGAAAGTGCCAACAGTGGGCACGTGAGCATCAGAACTGGACCACGGAGCAATGGAAGAAGGTGGCCTGGTCTGATGAATCACGTTTTCTTTTACATCGCGTGGATGGCGGGTGTGTGTGTGTCGCTTTCCTGGGGAACACGTGGCACCAGGATGCACTATGGACAGAAGGCAAGCCGGCGGAGGCAGTGTGATGCTTTGGGCAATGTTCTGCTGGGAAACCTTGGGTCCTGCCATCCATGTGGATGTTACTTTGGCACATACCACCTACCTAAGCATTGTTGCAGACCATGTACACCCTTTCATGGAAACGGTATTCCCTGGTGTCTGTGGCCTTTTTCAGCAGGATAATGCGCCCTGCCACAAAGCAAAAATGGTTGAGGAATGGTTTGAGGAGCACAACGAGTTTGAGGTGTTGACTTGGCCTCCAAATTCCCCAGATCTCAATCGAGTCGAGCATCTGTGGGATGTGCTGAACAAACAAGTCTGATCCATGGAGCCCCCACCTCGCAACTTACAGGACTTAAAGGATCTGCTGCTAACATCTTGGTGCCAGATACCACAACACACCTTCAGGAGTCTAGTGGATTCCATTTACTTTTTTGAGAAACAGCTATAGCAAAAATATGATTAGAAATTAAGTGAGCAAACATTCACAAATGTGTGTTTGAAAACAACATTCAAACATCTGCAAGAAACAAGTATTTCTGAATCAAAACCATAGTTACTGAGATATAGATATAGTCAAAAAGTGTCCCAATTTTACTGAATCAAGTTCTCTGTGACAATTAGCCGCGGGCTCCCCTTCATTGTGGAAATGTGATTGTGTGATACATGTGTGTGAATATGCTTTTCTGTGGTTGTGTTCAAGAGTGTCCAAGTGTTCTTGGCTACTGTGAAAGTGTGTGTACTGTAGTCTTTTACAGTTCTGGATGTGATTAAGAGGCTAAGCAGAGGGAGTGCTGCTCTCTGATCCTCCCCTGAGCTCTCGCTGTCAGCCGCTAAAGAGACAGGGCCTGTAAATGAATTCTCTCTTTACACGGCAGTTTAAAAGGACTTAAGAGCCGCACAACACCCCAGAGACCAGCCTGTCCAGCTTGCATCAGCTCGCTACACCCAACGCCTGCCAGCTATGTCTGGCTGAGGGCCAGAACTAGCGGAACTAGATGAGGATCTGTGTCACGCAAACATTAACCTGGACAAGATTTATAATATCAGTTTCAGCACAACACTTCCTGAATTCTCAGAAATGTCAGCATAAAACCTGTATGACGTCAATGACATCAAACACCATTGGTTTTTATTTGTCTATGGGTCTCATTCGCAAGCCAGTGTGTAAAGCCCGTATGCAAACATTTTCACAAATAAATAATGACTCACAAACTCAATACCACACATACAAAAAAAAAAACCATGAATATAAATACATTTTATTGTAATTATAATTATGAATATTAATAATAATTGAATGTATTTGTTTTTATTATTTATTAATAATAATAATGTAATATGTATATTTTTATTCTTATTTAATAATAATTTGTTATTATTATTAAAAAATAATAAAAACAATTAATAATTATCATTATATTACATATTTGTATTAATATTAGTTATTCTTATTAATATTATTATGAAATTGTTTTTCTTATTTCATAATAATAATTATTATTATTAAAACAATTACATAATTTATTGCTATTATTAAATAAGAAAATAATAAATAAATAAGTAATTATCACTATTATTATTAAATAAGAAAATAAATAAATACATAATTACATAATGATGAATATGTTCAATTATTATTGTTATTAAATAAGATTAACAATTAAATAATACAAATAATTTTATTTAAATAATAATTTTATAATAATTATTGTTATCATTAAACAAGCAAAATATCTGATAAATATTATTTAATGATATATTAAAATAGAAAATAGTTATTTAAAATTGTAATATTTCACAATATTACTGTTTTTACTGTATTTTTGATCAAATAAATACAGCCATAAAAGACTTCTTTTAAAACTTCAAAAAAATACCAACCCCAAAATGCATATTAAATAATTATTATCATTGTTATGATTATAAGAAAAATAAATAATTTATTCTTCTTGTTGTTATTATTATTATTATTAAACAGTGAGTGTACCACAAAGAATAGTCCTCTGATATCGCACATACTGCTGTAGGTTTGATGGGATCCAGTGTGCAGAAAGGCATGATAGCCGGTGGGCCACTCAATCTCTGACAGCGGAACGTTCCTCAAGCTCTCTGCAGAGAGGTGCTAGAGCCCCCTAGAGACTGACCTGTCTGAGAGAAAGAGAGTTTCATTGGCCTTTCTCTTCAGGTCAAACAGTGTTGGAATGTTGGAGAAACTGCAGTCCTGCTGTGAATAGAGCATTACATACACAACCTGATGAAAAGGTCCACAACAGCCATGCGTGTGGGAGTGTCTGATGTAGACAATGAGTCAGAGCTTAAAAGATGTGACCAGGTATCCATCAAGGTTTATTTTACTCAAACAGTATAGCAGCTCAGTGGGCTGAGTGGGACATGGTTGTTGACAGGTCAATGTCACTTTTTCCTCATATTAACACTGTTGTCAGGGTTTTAAAGTATTCCTTATGGTCCAATTAGTCATTTCACAATGTTGGCAAATAAAATAAACATTTAGATCAATAAAATGTGCACAAATACTTATAATAATTAATGGGAAAAATAAAAAAGTAACAGCATATAAGTAAAGAAATTAGTGCCTAAAAGATTTGCATAATCTGTTAAATACATAAAAATAATCATAAATTATATTTATGCCTATGTATATGTATATTATGTATATGTATTTTATGCTCTAAGTTTGGGGTCAGTTAGTCTCAGCCTCAGACGTCACACCCACGGATCGTTGGCTAAACGTCTGATGCTTATGGCACACTTATCTGGAAACACTTCAGGAGTTTCGAAGTCGTCATCTGATTGGTTGAATTCTACAGGATGTCCGCGAGACGTGTGTGTTGCGTTCTTTAACGGTCTGCCTGGAAACAAATGCAGTGGCGCTAAACTCTCTCGTGGAAGAAGAATGGCGTCGTGTTTACAACTGTGACAACGAGCGCTTACCAGGACTAAACGCTGGATTTTTAAAAGTATGTGAAGTTCACGACTCCATTGTTGCAGTAAACTTACACAACGTTCTTGAATGAATAATTTATAGATGCACGCCGGTCTGTTGTTGCAGGGACATCGACTTTCCACGCCCCTAAACATGACGCGGAACGAAAAGAACTATGATTGGTTGCGTTACATGTCAGTCAAACGTCCTCTTGGGCGGTCCTTGGCCAGTGAAAGCTGCGATAGAGTCCAGACCTTCTGCCGTTAATCTGAAGGTCTGGCTACGTGAGACTAGGGGTCAGTAAGACTTTTTTTAAAGAAAGAATCCTGAAAAAAATATGTATCACAGTTTACGCAAGAATACTAAGACAGTTTTCAAAATTAATAATAATATAAAAACCAAATTAACATATTAGAATGATTTCTGAAGGATCATGTGACACTGAAGACTGGATGAATGGCTTCTGAAAATTCAGCTTTCCCATCACAGGAATAAATATTATTTAATGATATATTAAAATAGAAAATAGTTATTTAAAATTGTAATAATATATTTCACAATATTACTGTTTTTACAGTATTTTTGATCAAATAAATACAGCCATAAAAGACTTCTTTTAAAAAAAAATCTTTTAAATTACCAACCCCAAATTTTGCATACATTTTAATTATATTAACTGGGTAGCCAAGTAAACAATGACTTTAAAAATGATTTTTTTTTTTTTTCATGTGAACTATCCCTTTAAGATAAAAATAATGACACAAGTCATAATCAGGGAGAGTGACATAACAGAATGTGGACGCGAACAATGGATGGTGAAGGCCACTGTGGTGTATGGCGAGATCAGAGGACAAAGAGCAATGTGGAACATCTCGTCTCTCTCCATCATTAACTCGTTTGAATGACCTGGAGATCAAAGTGGTCAGTGCAGATCTGAAGCAGTGTCAAGCTTCACAGCTCTCAGTCATACTCTTAAGAGTACTGGCTTGATATTTTCACTGCTCTATGCAAGAACAGGAAGAAGTGGGCTGCCGTCCAGAAGGTCGGGAGTTTGAGCATCGCTGCCGGCATGCTAGTTCTGTGACATCTCCTTGAGATGCCCACTGTGTACCACTAGCGTGCCCTTAAGCAAACCACTTAAACCATTTCTGCTGCAGGGGACAAGCCTTATACTGCAGTCTGACCTCTCTGTCAGATAAGAGACTCAGCATCTTTCACTCAAAACACCACAACATCCTGTCTAAAGGTAACAAATAAAGACGAGCTAGTGTAAGAGATAGTGTATCTTTGCCCTAGATATGTGTTGTTTATCCACTCATCTGTTAAAAGTCTCCATGAAATGGTACAATTATTTAATGTTTTTTAATGGAATATTGCAGTATTCATTATAAATAATTTATCTGTGCACATCTTTTTTTTCTAAATTCATTTGCCCTTGTAAAAACACAAAGAAAAAACTCAATTTGGAACTCATGCGCTGTTTTCTGTGCGCACACCGAATTCCGTTCTCTTCCGCCTCTATTTTCGGCGAGTATCCCAACCCGATCTCACGGCAATTCGTACGTATTTGACGAGGTGGTCAATTCGTAAGATTTAGTATGAATGACCTAACCTCAGATCCCGCCCCTAAACCTACCCGTCACTGCAAGATAGACAAATCGTACAAATTCATACGAGTGAGGTTAATTGGTCTTGAGATAGCGTTGAGTATCCTCGAAAACACAATCGTTTTATGGCTTACGTGAACATACACAATTGAGAAAGAAAACGGATGTGTATCGTTATATTGGATTCGTGCATTAGCTCTTAAAGTGACAGTAGCCTAATATAACCGCTGCTGTCTGAGTCATTAATGTTAACTAAACAACAAAATACAAAGAGAAAATAAATTTTGTAGCTTTAACAAAGATATATTTTATTTATACAGTGGAGACAGTGTTATTTACGTTAAATTTCTGTACCTGAATACTGTTAGACTTACCTGAAAAACATTAGGCTAAAGCACTGTTTATTTCATTTGTATCTTTGTTCTATTGCATTCATCTTGTAATTTGTTTATTATTTTCTATGCAGATTCACTCCCCTACAAAATCACCCCAATCATTCTAGAATGATTGATTAAAGGGTTAGTTCACTTTAAAATGAAAATTACCCCATGATTTACTCACCCTCAAGCCATCCTAGGTGTATATGAATTTCTTCTTTCTGATGAACACAATCAGAGTTATATTAATAAATATCCTGACGCTTCCAAGCTTTATAATGGCAGTGACGGGGTCCATTGAGTTTGAAGCTCAAAAAAGTGCATCCATCCATCATAAACGTACTCCACACGGCTCCGGGGGGTTAATAAAAGCCTTCTGAAGTGAATCGATCGAGTTTTGTAAGAAAAATATCCATATTTAAAACTTTATAAAGTAAAATATGTAGCTTCCGCCAGTCCGCCTTCCGTATTCAACTTCAAAACACTTACGCTATGTCATACGTCGTGCCAGTTATGCTTTTTTTCGTAAGTTGAATATGGAAGGCGGACTGGCAGAAGCTAGATATTTTACTTTATGAAGTCACTGAAGCCCGTCACTGCCATTATAAAGCTTGGAAGCGTCAGGATATTTATTAATATAACGGTCATGTACACCTAGGATGGCTTGAGGGCGAGTAAATCATGGGGTAATTTCATTTTAAAGTGAACTAATCCTTTAATTGTTTCCAAATAGAGCTATTCATCTGATGAAGCTAATGGAGCTGAAATTCAGATATGGTAATGGTAATGCGTTGAATAGCATTATTCCAATAAAATGATCTTGACTGTAATTGCAATTAAAAATTGGCTTCGGTGAGAAAAGAAAACTAGTTGGCCTCTAAGTGCCAGATTTATTAAACAGAGCAAATTAGCATGAGAGTGTAATTCCAAAAAAGCGCCGATGTGAGTGGAAAGTGTGCGTGATCTACTGACGACACGCAAATTAAAGGCGCAGCCGGAACAATTTCCATAATGACCAACGCAATCTACCAAGAGCAGCGCAAATTAGCATCTGGTTTAAGACAAGCTTTTTTTGGCTGGTAAATAATGACGCAAACACCAGTAAATTGACTAGCGCAAACCTTAGTAAATCACCTTGCATGATTGATTTAAATACTCTCCTCCCATAAATTTTGCGTCTGAAAGGGAAACTCCTACAAATGCATATGCAATAAGGTCAGCCGCAAAAATAACTGTACTCTCCTTTTCAGCGCTAATTTTTCACTGCGTGTCCTGCCAGTAGTTTTTTAATGGCAAAAGAGGGTTTGCGCTGGCGCGAGCTGTTTGTAAATCTGGCCCTAAGTTTATTAGAAAGTGCAACACAATAATTTTTCTTTATGAAATAAATAAATAAATACATCTATCTTTATAAAAAATAATGTAAAGACAGAAACTTTGATTTTTTTTCTTCATAAAGATTAGATGATGATGATGATAGATAGATAGATAGATAGATAGATAGATAGATAGATAGATAGATAGATAGATAGATAGATAGATAGATAGATAGATAGATAGATAGATAGATAGATAGACAGATAGATAGATAGATCAACCTGAATTTAGCTGCCCTAATTTAATCTACTCAATGTGTTCATGATAATGTGTGGCCTAATGAGACAATGATCAAAGGAACACAAGTGGTGCTTATGTGTGACATCTTCACTGAGAAAAAGACTTGAGAAAAGGTCACTTTCACTCATCTTCACATAACACTAATAGAGATCCCATCAGAGGCGGTGGACTATCATTATCAGGGTTGTTGGTGCATTGATTGTGTGCCAGATTCAAAAATAAATGATGGACTATAGAGGGAATGAGCTCTTTTCAAAAGAGCCCTGTACACCCTACTAACAGAAAACAAGTGAATACATAACGCCATACAATGGAGATGTGCTAGATAGCTTAAAATGTCACACCTGAGTCACTCTCAGGTCATCATGTTAAAGGGATAGTTCACCCAAAAATGAAAATTAGCCCATGATTTACTCACCCTTAAGTCGTCCTAGGTGTATATGGCTTTCTTCTTTCAGACGAATATCAGAGTTATATTAAAAAATGTCCTGGCTCTTCCAAGCTTTATTGAAGTCCATAAAAGTGCATCTATCCATCATAAAAGTGCTCCACACAGCTCCGGGGGGGTTAATAAAGGCCTTCTGAAGTGAAGCGATCGCTAACTGCCGTGCGCGCGTTCACGAGAGACTGGCGTTCCAGCGTATGGGTGAGTAAATCATGGGCTAATTTTCATTTCTTTCATGTTTACTACACTGTAAACCCTAACACTCAAAACAATTAATTGGTTTGAGTAGTGCAAACTCAAATTAAACAAATTAGTTCAATCAAATTAACTGAGTATTTAGAACTTTCTTTTTCTTTTGATTTGATGAAACTGACACATTTTAAATAATCTTAATTGTTTCATTGTTTTGAGTTCTATGAACTTTCTTTTAATTTAGACAAACTTAAATTTGTCTTAAACTGGGTTATTTCCCAGCATGCTTTGCCATGGCACTCGAAAGGGAGAGTAAATGCTAAAATTAAGTGTTAATGTTTTTGTGCAAGATTAATGTTAAGTGGGAGATTTAGTAGTGTTTAATGTTTTGCTATGCTAATTTAGAAAAGGTTACTGCATGGTGACGAGTGGAGCATGAGCTTGGTTTGAGAACAGATATATGTTATATGTTCTATATTGCTGTACTCATTCAGAAATTGCTATGCTATGCTAATGTTATCAAAGCTAGTTATAGCTAGCTAAATTTCCACTACTAAAAATCTTTAAATTGAGATTACATAATAATTTTAAGTTAAATGTATGAATTAACTTACTCAAAATGTTTAAGTTAAGAGCAATTAAAATGTATGAGTACAAAATTGAAATTGTTTCATAACAAAGACAATTCTCATGAATCATTCAAATGTATGTAAATTGAGTTCTTATGTAAGTTTTGGCCTTGCAGTGATTGCACTGGCTGAGACAACTAACCCCGATCTCATTAGAAAAGATAACTATTTCACGAAGTGGTGATTTCAGATGAATTTAAACGATGATTCAAAAAGATTAAAAAAAAGAAGAAAAAAAAGCAAGCACCCCGAAGCTAACCGTCAGTAGGGCATAAGCAGATTGTACGAAAACGTACACATGAGATGAATTCATACAAATTAGTCGGCAATTTGCCAAAACCTAAAATAATTAAAATTGCCACGAGTCTGTTGGACAACTTGTGTCTGATTAGAAATGATAGAAAACTGCTGTAAAGTCTATGTATTTGTAATCATAATGTCTAAATTACATATCACATTATATTACAGAAGATAAAATGGTCAAATACAAAAAACATTTCCCTTTATTTGTTTTCAGTTAGCATAGTAAGCAAACTAACAGCTTAGCTTAAATAAAGGTAAGCTAGCAGCTTAGCCTACATATGTATCTCACATGATATTACAGAAGCTAAAATGGTCAAATTAAACATTTTCCTTTATTTTCAGTTAGCCTTTGGATAACAATCCATAACAGCTTAGCCTACATATCACATTATATGAATCAAAAATGGTCAAATTGAACATTTCACCTTTTTTTATCAGCTAGCATTTAGTTAGCAAGCTAACAGCTTAACCAAAATATTACACGTTATACAGAGGCTAGAAAAGGTAAAATTAAATATTTCCCTTTATTTGTTTTCAGTGAGCCTCCAGTTAGCAACCTAACAGCTTAACCTACTAGCTTAGGAAAGCACAACAGGTCAATAAAAGCTCTTTTGATTAGAAAGATATCATGATAATGCACATGTTTTTGATCAGGCACTAAGGAAAGGAGATAGTATTCTGAATAGGATCTTCTCTGTTTTTGAGCTGAGAATAAGCAAAGATAACGTAGCATACCTAAAGATACAGTCTGGTGAATCCTTTTAAGCCTCATTATAGTGAAGCTAAACATGATTTTGTGTATTCAGAATGATTGTTCCTATCCAAACTTACAGTATCAAAACTTCATTTGTTCCACTGCTCTTGTCTGGGTGCAATTTCTGTCTGTTTACAAGCTCAAAGACATCCGTGTCATTGCTGATAACGACAAGCAAGACTGGCTGACTGCCTGATTACCTGATTTGCACAATTTTATTATTCGAATTATTCATTAAAATGAAGCAGGCAGCATTTGCGATATTCAGCCTCACTGAATTTGTCCCAGAGTCTTTGCCTCAGAAGCACAAACACACACAAAAGCACACTTTTTAGAGGTTATGTATATGGATTACATCAGACACTTACTCATTTTCTGAATCAAATGCTTTGCTCACTGAGTCCTAAAATGAAAGAAGATATTTTAGTCCTTTGGCAGAATACAAAGTCTCGAATGCGTGTTCTTTTGACAGGCAAATATTACAGACGACAGCCGCTCTTGACCTTTAGATAATTTGACTTGAGGATATCAGACCTTTTATGCAGATCAAATAATTCCCTATTTGTATCTGTTACTCTGTATCATCTGCCCGTCTCTCTAAATACTACATCTCTATATTTAATGTGTGCCCTCAGTACGTCACATTTTCTCCATAATCACCAAGATGCTGCTTTGATTTTATATACGCTTATATTTCCCTACGCTGCTATCAGCTGCCACATTCATGGATCTATTAACGTCACTTATCCCGTCCCTAGGCACAAAATAAGAGAAACTAATAGAGCCATTGGTAACACTTTAAAATACTGTTCCATAATGAAAAAAACTACACAGGAACAAATGAGTAACGCAATATTAACATTCTAGTAACTACTAATAACTAACACAAAACTCTGATTACATTATTGAATTAGTAAGTAGCCTAATAGCGATCAGTTGAATGCTGTATTTCACTATTAGCTAATCAATAACTACTATTTTTTCATACCTCCCAGAGGACTAGAATATACAGGTTCAAAATTAATGTGAATAATGCATAATGTATAATTAATTATAAAGTGAAGATCATGATCAACAGTATTCTATCAATTCCCTTCCCATTTACAGCAGTCATTGCTTCATTATTATTTGACAGTATGCAATTTTGATCTTATTCTACATGACAACGATAATGAGCTTCAAAGGATGTGAGGAATGGAAAAGGCATGTTACAGGTAGTTAGTTCAGAAGTGTGAGACATCTGTGAGTTAAATCTAAGGTCTTTCTGCTCTTCTGACATCAGTGACGCTTGTAATTTTTTTTATCCTAAAAATAGGGATGCATGACATGGTACCATAGCAGTTATCTGCCAATATTTTTTTAGGTTATTGATCCGCATGGGATATTTTGTGCATGCTCTTTTCTCATATTAGATCACTTCTGCAATCATCTAACTGTCAGGGGTGTGTGGTAGTAGCCAACACGCACGAAGGAGACCAAGAGGAAATCCAAACAATACACAGTCTTTGTTTACACAACCACAAATGTAGGAGATTGCTAGAGACGTAAGGAAGTAACTCAAACCACACATAAAGCTGATGAGAACCAACAAACACAACTGAAAACTCAGGGTTGGGCAAACAAGGGAACTAAACGAGACACAGTTGAATCTAATCAGTGACTATGGAAACTAACCAGGGTAAATCAGGGACTAAACTAAGGGGCCGTTTGCATGACGTTTTGGCCGTTCATTTACATGACAATGGTATTTTGGGGGCCTGGAAATGCAAACTTTTGAAAACGGGTTTCAAAGTGAATGTTTTGGAAAATGATACCGTTATTGTCTCCGTGTAAACTACAAAAACATAAATTTGTAAAAATGGTGACGTCATATGTATTACCTGTTTAGTCTATAGGCATGTAGTGTTTCTTTACAAAGTGACATCGCCATCTACTGGCCTGACATACATAATACAGCATTTTTAGTCATTTTTGTGAATCTGTGTGACAATTTTTGCAAAAATGCACAAAAAAACCCCCCAAAAAACCTTTTACATCATTGTCGTTTAAATATACCCTAAAAAGAAACAGAGGAAACAGAAAGGAGCTAAATTAAAACTAGTGACAAACTAAACTAAACATATTCCTGACACTTACACTCATGTTATTCTAAGGGGATGTCTAATGCTATTTCATGCATTCTGACTTATTTACACTGTTAAAGAGTTGGATTCTCTTGCTAAACATGGCCAAAGTTTCAAAAAATTAGTTGTATGACAGAGTATTCCAAATACTGAGTGTTCCAAATACACTCCTTCAGGATTCGTATAAGTTTCGGAAAGTTTTTTTCGAGTATGGCTCTGTATGACATCATAAAGGGCGGAATTCCTTGTATGGGCACTTCTCCCGGATGAGCGTGTGTGCACATCAACCAGAGCGAGAGCAAGAGCGCGCCCATCAACGAGCTTCGTTCGGGTTACAGAAGCCGTTGGCAGCGCTGTCATTTTGTTTTTAGACCACGAAATCAACAATTTCACTAAAGAAGTGTGTTGTGAGGGAAAGATAACCTTGTTCAGCTTCCCAAATAACCCAGCGTTAAGGAAACGGTGGATGCAGTTTGTTTTTCTGGAGCATTAACGGAGTTCTGCAAGTGTGTTTGTCCCCGGCATTTCGATGACGAATGTTTTATAAACAAGGCCCAGTTCGACACTGGATTCGCAGATCGTTTGAAAAATGGAACGATAAAAACAAGATCCCGGTCATGAGTCGAAACGGCAGGCGGTGAGTTAAACTGCATCTAATGTCTGTTTTCGGCACGCAAGTGCATATAATGTAAACAACACGAACGTATAGTGAATCGAAAGTTATCCAGGGATAATGCCATGATGTATTGTGTGTGTGTGTGTGTGTGTGTGTGTGCGCTCATGATTCTTTAGCTCCGCCCACTGCATGCCTCCACAAGCTCGGCTGTTTTCGGAAAGAATCAGTACAGCGTATCTGTCTTCTATAAATATGACAAAACTAAAGACTCTTAGGAGATATGAAGGATGCAATACTACTCTATAGGTATTCAAGATTAACATGAGATAATCTTTAGCAAATCTCAAAATGAATATCTATTTTACATACTGTGCATTATACACTCACCTAAAGGATTATTAGGAACACCATACTAATACTGTGTTTGACCCCCTTTCGCCTTCAGAACTGCCTTAATTCTACGTGGCATTGATTCAACAAGGTGCTGAAAGCATTCTTTAGAAATGTTGCCCCATATTGATAGGATAGCATCTTGCAGTTGATGGAGATTTGTGGGATGCACATCCAGGGCACGAAGCTCCCGTTCCACCACATCCCAAAGATGCTCTATTGGGTTGAGATCTGGTGACTGTGGGGGCCATTTTAGTACAGTGAACTCATTGTCATGTTCAAAAAAAACAATTTGAAATGATTCGAGCTTTGTGACATGGTGCGTTATCCTGCTGGAAGTAGCCATCAGAGGATGGGTACATGGTGGTCATAAAGGGATGGACATGGTCAGAAACAATGCTCAGGTAGGCCATGGCATTTAAACGATGCCCAATTGGCACTAAGGGGCCTAAAGTGTGCCAAGAAAACATCCCCCACACCATTACACCACCACCACCAGCCTGCACAGTGGTAACAAGGCATGATGGATCCATGTTCTCATTCTGTTTACGCCAAATTCTGACTCTACCATCTGAATGTCTCAACAGAAATCGAGACTCATCAGACCAGGCAACATTTTTCCAGTCTTCAACTGTCCAATTTTGGTGAGCTCGTGCTCGTGTAGCCTCTTTTTCCTATTTGTAGTGGAGATGAGTGATACCCGGTGGGGTCTTCTGCTGTTGTAGCCCATCCGCCTCAAGGTTGTGCGTGTTGTGGCTTCACAAATGCTTTGCTGCATACCTCGGTTGTAACGAGTGGTTATTTCAGTCAAAGTTGCTCTTCTATCAGCTTGAATCAGTCGGCCCATTCTCCTCTGACCTCTAGCATCAACAAGGCATTTTCGCCCACAGGACTGCCGCATACTGGATGTTTTTTCCTTTTCACACCATTCTTTGTAAACTCTAGAAATGGTTGTGCGTGAAAATCCCAGTAACTGAGCAGATTGTGAAATACTCAGACCGGCCCGTCTGGCACCAACAACCATGCCACGCTCAAAATTGCTTAAATCACCTTTCTTTCCGATTCTGACATTCAGTTTGGAGTTCAGGAGATTGTCTTGACCAGGACCACACCCCTAAATGCATTGAAGCAACTGCCATGTGATTGGTTGATTAGATAATTGCATTAATGAGAAATTGAACAGGTGTTCCTAATAATCCTTTAGGTGAGTGTAATGTTGCAATGTCAAAATCACTAGTAGTATTGAAAACTTCATTTTATTTTTTCATTGATTTAGGCAAAATAGTATATAATTTTATTAAATAATTTAATTAATAGCATGAAAGTAATTATTGGCTTTTCTGCCATAACTTTAATATCAGTGCATTTCAAACTTTTATGTATCCTGATTACAAAACATCATTCATTACTAGTATTTATTACTAGTAAATATTTTTTATTTATTAATTTTAGACAAAATAGTATATTTTTAATATCAGATATAACATGAAAATAATTATCAGTCAGAATTGTAATATTGGTGCGTTCATACTTTAATGTATCCTGATTATGCAATGTCATTACTATTTCAATTTTAGGTTTTAATGTTTTATTTTAAAAAAAGTATAGAATTTAATAATATAATATTGGTGTGTCCGGATTATGTAACACCTGTAGTGGGCTGAAATGTCTTGCGTTTGTTAAACTGAGCATTCATACTCTCTCCACTGTAGATTTTTGTCACGTCTCATTTAAATATGTGAACTAACAGTAAATTCCAACTAGATAAAAAAGCTTTTAGACCAACTTTAAAGGTGCAGTGTGTAGTATTTATGAGGATCTATTGACAGAAATGCAATATAATATACATAACTATGTTTTCAGTGGTGTATAAAGACCTTACGTAATGAACCGTTATGTTTTATTACCTTAGAATGAGCCATTTCTATCTACATACACCGCGGGTCCCCGTACAGTGAAATCGCCATTTTGTGCCGTCATGTTTCTACAGTAGCCCTAAACGGACAAACTTCTCTACAGAGCGCTAGTCACTCTCTGCTCTCTCCGACGACGACATTTTTGTCCTATGTTGGCTACCGTAGCTTCTCTATGTGCTTCGAAAGGGAAGGGTGAGTGGTGGGTGATTGCAATTCACAACCTCACCGCTAGATGTCACTAAAATTCACACACTGCACCTTTAAGTTGGCTTGAAAAGCCTAGCCAGAAAGTTTGAAATAGTTTTAAAAGTTTGAAGTTTGAAATAGTTTCAGTTTTAGTTTAGTAGTTTTGATAGATTGATAGATAGATAGATAGATAGATAGATAGATAGATAGTACTCAGGGTGGTTGTTAGGGTATTGCTATGTGGTTGCTATGGTACTCGGGGTGGTTGCTATGCGGTTGCTAGGGTACTCAGGGTGGTTGCTAGGGTTTTGCTATCTGGTTTGCTAGGGTACTCAGGGTGGTTGCTATGCGGTTTCTAGGGTACTCGGGGTGGTTGCTAGGTTGTTGCTATGTGGTTGCTAGGGCACTAGGGGTGGTTGCTAGGTTGTTGCTATGTGGTTGCTAGGGCACTAGGGGTGGTTGCTAGGTTGTTGCTATGTGGTTGCTATGGTACTCAGGGCAGTTGCTATGTGGTTTGCTAGGGTGTTGTTAGGGTACTCAGAGTGGTTGCTAGGGTGTTGCTATGCGGTTGCAAGGGTATTCTGGGTGGTTGCTATGCAGTTGCTAGGGTACTCAGGGTGGTTGCTAGGGTTTTGCTATCTGGTTTGCTAGGGTACTCAGGGTGGTTGCTAGGGTACTCTGTGTGGTTGCTAGGGTACTCAGGTGGTTGCTATGCGGTTTCTAGGGTACTCGGGGTGGTTGCTAGGGCACTAGGGGTGGTTGCTAGGTTGTTGCTATGTGGTTGCTATGGTACTCAGGGCAGTTGCTATGTGGTTGCTAGGGTGTTGTTAGGGTACTCAGAGTGGTTGCTAGGGTGTTGCTATGCAGTTGCTAGGGTGTTCTGTGTGGTTGCTAGGGTACTCAGAGTGGTTGCTAGAGTGTTGCTATGTGTTTGCTAGGGTGTTCTGGGTGGTTGCTACGTGGTTGCTAGGATGTTCTGGGTGGTTGTTATGTTGTTGCTAGGGTGTTAACTTAACTTAATAATACGAAAGAAAGAAGCTAAATGTTCATGCGGGCCAGTGGGACATTTGCCATCCAGCCTGATTGTTTGATATAATATCCACAAACAATAACATCTAATGCCAGCAGGGGCTTTAAAATTTTGATGTGATCTTGAGCTTTACTGTGTGTCTGCTGTATGTCAGAAAATGTGGCCGCAGCTTGTCACATTGCATTCTGACAGGAAATCAAGGAAGACATGCTGACATACTCAAAATAAGGTCATAATTATGTGTTGAAGCAGTGCATTGTGCTTATCAGGACCAAACTCCATCATTCCATCCAATCTACTCTAGTCATAAGAGCATCTCTCCATTAAGCTGTTCTGTTGAAAAGAAAACTATACTGCAAACCGCTTGGTTTGGCTTATGGTTTGACTAGACTATAGAAGTAATTCTTGCTAGACTATGAAAATAAACCAGTTCCTGTCTCTCTGGTGGTATAGCTCATTTCCTGTATCTCTGCTGCTGCTGCTGTTGTGTGTCTCTTTCTGTTAAGACTGTCGGTCTCACAGATATGGAGTTTTTGATGACAGAGGCAACTTACAAACTTCTTATCTTTTTATGCATGATACGAGGTAAGACGGGCTTGTATTTCTACCTACAAAGAAAAGGTTTAATAGCTTTTTAACTGATCTGGTCATATGGTTAGTTGTTTAAATGACGTGACTGATCATTTTGTCCTATTTATTATTTAATCAAAAATGCATTCAAACTGCAATTCGACCTAAATGCAGGTCTCCTATGATAAGCCTGTTTTTTTATTTCTGTGTTAAAATGAATTGTCAAAAATTACAGAATGCTACAATTGTCCTGATTTCATAATAAAGACAAAAAGCATAATTAAAAGAATTAATTATTGAGGGAAAAAAACTTTATTTATCAAGCATATTCTTCTAGTATTATTATATTATTATTTTTTTTAGGAAAAAATGTTTTAGCAAAACTGCTTCACTGCTTATTAATATTTATAT
Organism: Coreius guichenoti; assembly: GCA_039654105.1. NCBI lineage: Eukaryota > Metazoa > Chordata > Actinopteri > Cypriniformes > Gobionidae > Coreius > Coreius guichenoti. The sequence goes on from CM077190.1 coordinate 7,745,135, forward strand.
ATAACTTTTATAACTTTTGTCTGCCAAATAAAAGTCTTCTTGGTCCAACCAACAAGCAGAAACATCCTGAAAAAAACAACAACAAAAATGATAGGAAATTATATCATATAGAAGACCCCGTAAACCCTTGTGACTGTGTGCCAAGGTCAATAAATCTCTTAAAATATCAGACAATGTGCTTTATCACAAGGCAAGGTTAGTTCAGGTTTTAAGATGTCATGTGGTAAATAAAAATTGTAATGTATAAATAAATAAATACATATTATCTTAGAAAATATATTTGTAACTATTTTTAAATGATGATATATTATATTATTACTTTTTATAATAAAAAGTAAATATATTACTTTTTATTTGATGGTTAAAAGTAAACAGAAAACTTGACTTGATGCTTAAAAACAATAAATAAATGCATGAATAAATAAATAAACTTTTATCTTGAAAGAACTTTTTCATCTTGAAAAAATATTTAAACATTTTAAATGATTAAAAAATGTAAAAAAAAATATATATATATATATTTTTATATAATTTTAAAATAAATCTTTAGATTTTTAAATATTTAAAAAGCGAATGTAAATGTAATACAATTATACTACAGATGACTAAACTTTTTTTAATGGCTTAAAGGAGAAAACTTGTCAATAACACATTTAGAAACCAATGAACTTCTTGACCAATGATGTAATCTGTAGTTTTATGAAAGAAACTGATTATCACTCATGATTTATGGTTTATCAGGAACGTATGGAGTGCTTATACATTATAACGTGTCCGTAACTGCTGTGGAGGGACAGAACGTCAGCCTGCCATGCTTTGTAGAAGAGGAGAATGAAATTAAACTTATCCAGCTGGAATGGATTAAACAGCAAAAAGGAAATGAGAACGATCAGAAGATCGTGGTGTTCCATCATACAATGCCAGAACATTACTTTCAATCCGGTTTTCTTCTGACGACGATGATCAGTTCGAAAACTGGAAATCTACAGGGCTCTGTCCTGACCCTGTATAAAGTTGCCATGAAAGACAGCGGAAACTATATCTGCGAAATTACTTCTTATCCTAATGGCTCGATTAAAAGAACTACAAAGCTGCAGGTCACAGGTAAACTACTCACGCCTAACCTACATTCTCATTCAGTCACATTTAAAAGTGAACAAGCAGCATCTGTCTGCTAATTTCAGAGCCTCCAGCATCAGTGGAGATGTCACATCCATACGGATTCATAAAAGAGGGAGATGAATTGAAAATTACTTGTTCAGCACGCCCTCCACCACTCCGTTATAAACTTGGACGGTCAAAGGTGAGTCAGATGTAAAAATACACATTTATGCCACAGTCTATACAGCTGTTGTGATGATGTCATTTTCCTCATCAGGACAAGCTATTATGGATGGAAAGCTTGAATGGAGAGTTCATTTTACCAAACGTCACCAGAAACAACAGCGATCTGTACATCTGTTTACCTGAATGGGACTCATTTGGCCAAAATCAGCAAGGTCTCAATACCACTGTGGAACTGACTGTGAATTGTGAGTGTTTGAATTGATAATACATAATGTTTTTGAATGAATCTTTATCATTGTCTGTCAAATTAAAGCTTATATACACTATATTGCCAAAAGTATTGGGACACCCCTCCAAATCATTGAATTCAGGTGTTCCAATCACTTCCATGACCACAGGTGTATAAAATCAAGCACCTAGGCATGCAGACGCTTCTACAAACATTTGTGAAAGAATGGGTTGCTCACAGGAGCTCAGTGAATTCAAGCGTGGTACCGTGATAGGTTGCCACCTGTGCAATAAGTCCATTCGTGAAATTTCCTCACTACTAAATATTCCACGGTCAACTGTTAGTGGTATTATAACAAAGTGGAAGCAATTGGGAACAACAGCAACTCAGCCATGAAGTGGTAGAACACGTAAAATCACAGAGCGGGGTCAGCGCATGCTGAGGCACACAGTACGCAGAAGTCGCCAACTTTCTGTCAATAGCTACAGACCTCCAAACTTTGTGTGGCCTTCAGATTAGATCAAGAACAGTGCATAGAGAGCTTCATGGAATGGGTTTCCATGGCCGAGCAGCTGCATCCAAGCCTTGCATCACCAAGTGCAACGCAAAGCGTCGGATGCAGTGGTGTAAAGCACGCCGCCACTGGACTCTAGAGCAGCGGAGACGTGTTCTCTGGAGTGACGAATCACGCTTCTCTGCCTGGCAATCCGATGGACGAGTCTGGGTTTGGTGGAGGGGGGATTATGGTGTGGGGTTGTTTTTCAGGGGCTGGGCTTGGCACCTTAGTTCCAGTGAAAGGAACTCTTAATGCTTCAGCATACCAAGACATTTTGGACAATTTCATGCTCCCAACTTTGTGGGAACAGTTTGGGGATGGCCCCTTCCTGTTCCAACATGACTGTGCACCAGTGCACAAAGCAAGGTCCATAAAGACATGGATGAGCGAGTTTAGTGTGGAGGAACTTGACTGGCCAGAACAGAGTCCTGACCTCAACCCGATAGAACACCTTTGGGATGAATTAGAGCGGAGACTGCGAGCCAGGCCTTCTCGTCCAACATCAGTGCCTGACCTCACAAATGCGCTTCTAGAAGAATGGTCAAAAATTCCCATAAACACACTCCTAAACCTTGTGGAAAGCCTTCCCAGAAGAGTTGAAGCTGTTATAACTGCAAAGGGTGGGCCAACTCCATATTAAACCCTACAGATTAAGAATGGGATGTCATTAAAGTTCATGTGCATGTAAAGGCAGGCGTCCCAAAACTTTTGGCAATATAGTGTATGTACACAAATCCATATAAAATATTTACTTTTCTTCCGAACAGTTCTTGATGACATTGAGTGTAACACAAGCAGCCCTTTAAATGTCAGTTTTGGTGAGGATGTGGCGATTAAGTGTATCGCAAAAGCATCTCAGTACTTGCAATATAAGTGGATGATGGTAAGACTGTGAAATATTAAGAGATTGAAGTTAAATATTTAAGCAGTATTGCTTTAAATAGATAGTGTGTTGTGTATTAACTCAGCTTGTTAAAAATGACAAACCCATGTGATGATTTTTAGGGTGACACAACACTGTCTCTCTCAGACACTTTGTCTCTGACTTCCATGACATCTAACCAGTCAGGAACATACAAACTAACAGCTGTCTTTCAAGACAATCAGCTCCAGACAGACATAAAGTTTTCTATCCATGTTCTCTCAAAGTCAAGCGAAGGTAAGAAAATGCTTTTTCTTTCTTTCTATAATTGCAATCATATGCCACTTTAAAATTAATATAATGTCCCAGTTTGCCCAAAGCTGATGCAAACTGCAGTGCAAACAATGGAAAAACTTAAGAATACCGCCCATGGGAATTAATTATGCATTTTGGAACAGAGGTTAATTGATCAATTTCCCTCTGTCGAAGCTCTCCGGGAGTTGTTTTAGGAAAGGCTGTTGGGGTGTTTCTGTGTGTGTTAGATTTTGCCCGCATTGTGGGAAGTAAAAATGTCCCCACAAGGATAGTAAAACCTAAAATCATCTACATTGTAATAAACCGTTGGGCCCCATTAGAAAAACATAAATAAACTTAATAATCTAATGAAAAGATGGTTAGGTTTACAAGTAGTGAAAAAACATTATCATTAGCTCATTTGGGTCGCCTTGCAAGTATCATGAATAAGTACTTCCTCTGCCATGTCAGACTAAGGGCCAGATTTACTAACAGCTTGCGCCAGTGCAAACCCTACTAAAGACATGCAGTGAATAATTAGCACTGAAAAGGCAGCTGACCTTATTGCATATGCATTTGTAGGAGTTTATTTCCCTTTTATGGGAGGAGAGTATTTAAATTAATCATGCAAGGTGATTTACTAAGGTTTGCTAGTCAATTTACTGGTATTTGCGCCATTATTTACTGGCCAAAAAAGCATGTCTTAAACCAGACGCTATTATATTATATTATATAAGCAATAAGGTATGAGGCTGTGCTGAATGAATAAGTCACAGCTAAAGGGCGTTGTTAAGCACAACGCGAAGTACTAGCCTCGAGTAACGTTACCTTATTGCTTTTATAAAACGGTTACCACACAATACAAATATTAAAGCCAAAAAAATAGGCCTATGTATCAATGCAACTTTCATGAAGTAAAATCACTAAAAGCCTTCCTTCCTCTGAAAAAAAATATAGTCCCTGACCGTGAACAGCAACAAAAGTTAAATTATTACGCCATTAGATAGCGGCAAAGACTGTCTTTAAGAGTGAGTCAGTCAGTAGCAAAGACTTTTATATTGAAAGGACTGAAACTGACAAATGCTTTGACTAGCGCTGTCAGTGTCAGAACACCCCATAACTGTTAAAAGCTTCAATGAACAATACAAATGAGAACAAACATATGTTTACGTTACTATGAGTGGTTGCTAAGGGTGTTGTGTAGTGATACATTTTTTTTTTTTTGTGTAGTGATACACAGAACCGTTAGGTGAAGCGGTCATAGCCATGTTTTATCATGAACAAAACAGTTATTGACCAGAATCAGAATCAAGGACTGGAACTAACCATTTTATAAATTATATTATATTATATTATATTATATTATATTATATTATATTAACATTTATTTGTATAGCGCTTTTCATAATACATGATAGTTTCAAAGCAGAAAAATGTACAGAAAATGCATGCGTCTACATTACAATTTAGAGTGATCTGTTATCTTGAAGGTGACCAAGTTATGTATTTCAGAAATGTACATAAATCACTAAGTTAGCTAACAATGTATTAATTTAAGGCAAAAAACAATGAGCTCACTGAAGTAATGAATACATGTTAACAAATGATTAGGATATATAGAAAAATGTAGCATTGGTGCATGTTGATTCAGAGTTTGTGTCATCTGAAGTCTTCACAGGAGTTGGAGTCCTCTTGAGTCATTTCTTCACAGGTGTTGGGGCATCTGAAGTCTTCATAAGAGGCTGGATCCAAACTGGAGCATAGACATACTCTCTAGTTACCTCAGGATGGGCATCCTGAGATAAAACAGAAAAGCAAATGGAATATAATTAGCGTAGCTGCTGTTCATAACATAAGCAAAGATAATCATGTGCATTTGAGCTGATATAACTGGAGTACAAGGTTATGAGATGCATTATATGAATGCTTGGCTAAAGAGATGCGTCTTTAATCTAGATTTAAACTGGGAGAGCGAGTCTGAGCCCCAAAAATTATCAGCTATTCCAGAGTTTTTAGGAGTCAAATGCGAAAACGCTCTCCCTTCTTAGTATACTTTGATACCCTAGGCACAACCAAAAGTCCAGAGTTTTGTGACCTTAAAGAGCATGATGGATAGTAGAGTGATAGAAGATCAGTTAAATACACGAGCTAAATCATTTAGGGCCTTATTGGTCAGTAGCAATACTTTATAATTGATACGGAACTTAATAGGAAACCAGTGTAGAGATGATAAAATTGGTGTTATATGATCATATTTTCTTGACCTAGCAAGAACTCTAGCTTGTTTATTGAGGATGCAGGAAAACCAGCTAGTAATGCATTACAGTAATCCAGTCTAGAGGTCATGAATGCATGAACTAACTTTTCTGCATCAGAAACAGATAGCATGTTTCGTAGCTTAGCGATGTTTCTGAGGTGGAAGAAGGCTGTTTTTGTAAAATATGAAATATGATTTTCGAAAGACAAGTTGCTGTCTAATATAACAGCCAGGTCTCCAACAATACATCCTTCTAAATACAAATTGTATTCTAAGAGATTCTGTGTACAGGTTTTTGGTCTAATAAATTATATATTTATTAGAACTGTGTACAAACAAATGTTGATGAATATTTCCTAATATACATTCTTTGTATATTTTTATTTTCCCTATAATGATTGCTGTTGAAGGATTGACAACACCTTCCCCAATCGGAATCACCCAACATCTGAGGAACTTTACCTCCATGGGGATCAGCTCATGGAACACTGGTGCTATTGAGACAACAACCGAATCTGGTCACTTCCTAACCAGCACATCAAAACAAAATGCTACTATGACAAACCTACAACCCAGAAACGCCAGCCATCGCACTCCTCTCACTGGCAGCTCTTCTGCTCCACCTGTTGGCAATGCATCTACATTACATGCAAGCACCGTAAAATCTACAGGCACCTCTTGTACACAAAATCAGAGCACAAGTCAAGATCCACTTACCGGAAGAAAAATAGTTACCTCTGTTATAACGAAGAAAAACATCACCACCACTGTGACAACATCAAAAGGTACAAATTACTCTTCTGAAAGTCAACATTAAATCAAAACTTACCATATTTACTTTTTAATACATACACTCCCTGGAATATTATTCAAAATGTAAAATCTTGCTCCTCCCCTGAAACGACTTTAATTTTCTGATGATGTATTATGATGAGTGCCTTCGTGAAGCTTCAAAACATTAAAAGGGTTAGTTCACCCAAAAATGAAAATTCTGTCATTAATTACTCACCCTCATGTCGTTCCAAACCCGTAAGACTTTCGTTCATCTTCTAAACACAAATGAAGATCTTTTTGATTAAATCTGAGAGCTTTCTGTCCTTCTATTGACAGCGACACAACTAGCTACCACTTTGACGCTTTAAAAAGTTAATTAAAAGATCGTAAAACTAATCCATATGAATTGAGCAGTTTAGTCCAAATTTTCTGAGGAGACTTGATCATTTTATGATGAACAGATTGAATTTAGGCTTTCATTCACATATAAACATTCATCAACTCACACATCAGTTGTGATAAACAGAAGCTCAAGCATGTTCGCGAGAACCAATGAGGTTCATTCTCGTGTTACGCAGCACGTTTGAGCTTCTGCAAGAACCAATGAGGTTCATTCTCATGTTACGCAGCACGTTTGAGCTTCCACAAGAACCAATGAGGTTCATTCTCGTGTTACGCAGCACGTTTGAGCTTCCGTAAGAACCAATGAGGTTCATTCTGCTGTTACGCAGCAAGTTTGAGCTTCCGCAAGAACCAATGAGGTTCATTCTGCTGTTACGCAGCAAGTTTGAGCTTCCGCAAGAACCAATGAGGTTCATTCTCGTGTTACGCAGCACGTTTGAGCTTCCGCAAGAACCAATGAGGTTCATTCTCGTGTTACGCAGCACGTTTGAGCTTCAGCAAGAACCAATGAGGTTCATTCTCGTGTTACGCAGCACCTTTGAGCTTCAGCAAGAACCAATGAGGTTCATTCTCGTGTTACGCAGCACGTTTGAGCTTCAGCAAGAACCAATGAGGTTCATTCTCATGTTACGCAGCACCTTTGAGCTTCAGCAAGAACCAATGAGTTTCATTCTCGTGTTACGCAGCACATTTGAGCTTCAGCAAGAACCAATGAGGTTCATTCTCGTGTTACGCAGCACATTTGAGCTTCAGCAAGAACCAATGAGGTTCATTCTCGTGTTACGCAGCACATTTGAGCTTCAGCAAGAACCAATGAGGTTCATTCTCGTGTTACGCAGCACGTTTGAGCTTCAGCAAGAACCAGTGAGTTTCATTCTTGTGTTACGTAGCACATTTGAGCTTCAGCAAGTACCAGTGAGGTTCATTCTAAATCTGTTCATCTTATAAAATGATTGAGTCTCTTCAGAAAATTTGGACTAAACCGCTCAAATCATGTGGAATAGTTTTACGATCTCTTCATTAACTTTTTGAAGCGTCTAAGTGGTAGTTGCATAGCTGTCGATGATGAGAGATATGGAAAGCTCTCAGATTTCATCAAAAAGATCTTCATTTGTGTTCCGAAGATGAACGAAAGTCTTATGGGTTTGGAACGACATGAGGGTGAGTAAATGATGACAGAATTTTCATTTGAACTAACAATTTCGAACCATTGGTTTGGAGCTTGTATCAAACTCGCCAAGTCATATGTGATTTCGTTACGTTGTCATACCTTGGTTTCGAAACATTTCAAAATCGCTAGATGGCATTGATCTGTTAAACTCATGAATGTACCTAATGGTTTTAACTGATCTCGGGTACATTTTATAATGTAGATTTATTTTTAAGTAATATAACGAATACTTATAATAATTTTAATACTTGTGTGTGTATAATACAAAAAGAAAAATATTTACCTAGTCTGCCTAGTATTTACCTACTCTGCCTAACACACATTTTACAGAACCTCCATATTTAATGGTATTTAATTAGCCTGTTTAATGATTACACTTACATGAAAACAACTGGTTTGTAAAAAAGTGAGTTGTTGTTGCATTTTCCACCGTTTTGACCAGAAGGTGCCGCAAGTCTGTGGTGTTCTGAGCACTTCGAAACAGTGAATCATTTTGTGAAGCAATTGGTTCAAATGATTCAGAGTTTCGAAAAGCTTCGTTTCCCCTCATCACTACTGTTGGAAATGTTTGTTGTTACAGTTAACTGCAGTGTTCTAAATGTATTAAAACCGGTTAACGTTCATTGAAATGTTATAGCAATAATAGCAAATAAGCGTTTAAAAAAAAAAAAAAAGGAAACTTTACCACATTGAGCTGCTCTCTATAGGGTGAACTTGATCTTCAGGATCAGGATCAATGTAGTAAGAAAGACAGACAATCTAGACACAGTTTTAGGTAACAGTGGCCCACAGCTGATTTGCAAAACTATTTCAGTAAGGCTGTAATAACGCGAGTTAACCGGTTAGCCGGAGACCTATACAATATAAAATACAAAACTACGTATTTTGAACACCCAGTAGGAAATATATACACCAATATTTAATCATTCTTACAGGTTGTGATTCTGAGGAGCAAGCTGGTCCAAATAAACTGGGTAATGACCCATCTTTCAAGAGCAAGCGTTTTGTGAATCCCACATTGAACTTTGAGAAGTAGTAAAATAAGCGCGGGTCAAGTTGTTCGCGGGTGGACAACGTACAACATACAGTGGGGAGAACAAGTATTTGATACACTGCCGATTTTGCAGGTTTTCCTACTTACAAAGCATGTAGAAGTCTGTAATTTTCATCATAGGTACACTTCAACTGTGAGAGACGGAATCTAAAACAAAAATCCAGAAAATCACATTGTATGATTTTTAAATAATTAATTTGCATTTTATTGCATGACATAAGTATTTGATCACCTACCAACCAGTAAGAATTCCGGCTCTCACAGACCTGTTAGTTTTTCTTTAAGAAGCCCTCCTGTTCTCCACTCATTACCTGTATTAACTGCACCTGTTTGAACTCGTTACCTGTATAAAAGACACCTGTCCACATACTCAATCAAACAGACTCCAACCTCTCCACAATGGCCAAGACCAGAGAGCTGTGTAAGGACATCAGGGATAAAATTGTAGACCTGCTCAAGGCTGGGATGGGCTACAGGACAATAGGCAAGCATCTTGGTGAGAAGGCAACAACTGCAATTATTAGAAAATGGAAGAAGTTCAAGATGACGGTCAGTCTCCCTCGGTCTGGGGCACCATGCAAGATCTCACCTCGTGGGGCATCAATGATCATGAGGAAGGTGAGGGATCAGCCCAGAACTACACAGCAGGACCTGGTCAATGACCTGAAGAGAGCTGGGACCACAGTCTTAAAGAAAACCATTAGTAACACACTACGCCGTCATGGATTAAAATCCTGCAGCGCACGCAAGGTCCCCCTGCTCAAGCCAGCGCATGTCCAGGCCCGTCTGAAGTTTGCCAATGACCATCTGGATGATCCAGAGGAGGAATGGGAGAAGGTCATGTGGTCTGATGAGACAAAAATGTAGCTTTTTGGTCTAAACTCCACTCGCCGTGTTTGGAGGAAGAAGAAGGATAAGTACAACCCCAAAAACACCATCCCAACCGTGAAGCATGGAGGTGGAAACATCATTCTTTGGGGATGCTTTTCTGCAAAGGGGACAGGACGACTGCACCGTATTGAGGGGAGGATGGATGGGGCCATGTATCGCGAGATCTTGGCCAACAACCTCCTTCCCTCAGTAAGAGCATTGAAGATGGGTCGTGGCTGGGTCTTCCAGCATGACAACGACCCGAAACACACAGCCAGGGCAACTAAGGAGTGGCTCCGTAAGAAGCATCTCAAGGTCCTGGAGTGGCCTAGCCAGTCTCCAGACCTGAACCCAATAGAAAATCTTTGGAGGGAGCTGAAAGTCCGTATTGCCCAGCGACAGCCCTGAAACCTGAAGGATCTGGAGAAGGTCTGTATGGAGGAGTGGGCCAAAATCCCTGCTGCAGTGTGTGCAAACCTGGTCAAGAACTACAGGAAACGTATGATCTCTGTAATTGCAAACAAAGGTTTCTGTACCAAATATTAAGTTCTGCTTTTCTGATGTATCAAATACTTATGTCATGCAATAAAATGCAAATTAATTACTTAAAAATCATACAATGTGATTTTCTGGATTTTTGTTTTAGATTACGTCACTCACAGTTGAAGTGTATGATAAAAATTACAGACCTCTACATGCTTTGTAAGTGGGCAAACCTGCAAAATCGGCAGTGTATCAAATACTTGTTCTCCCCACTGTAGGTGGGAATTGTGTATTTTCTAGTGATGTAGAACCGTCACGCATTGAGATTCGAATTACAAATGAGTCGATTCTTTCTTTTGGGAGACAATAACTTTATTTATCGGGCACTTTCGACTTTAAACTTTGTAGAACATTTACATTCACAGACTGCATGAAAGGGAATATTCGAAAAACAATAATAGGGGCACTTCAAGGATTAGGTGTGGCCATTTGGGGGGTGGGACCAATAAGAAGGAGGGGAGTCAAAATTTCACGGGAGTAAGATTTTGGTACAACACCAAATTCTGACCCCTCCCTGCCAAATTATTACCCCCTAAATCCCCACTATAGGTAGGATTATGTGTGGGGGTGGGGTTAGGATTAGGCAATCAGGTAGTGCCTTCAATAAGGGGAGTAATAATTTGGCAGGGAGTCCAAATTAGGCACAACAATGGCAATGAATCATATGCATCCGACAATCATCCTAAAATGTAAGTTAAATCAAATCAAATTTAAAAACATAAAAAAAAAATAAAAAATAAAATTCACTCTGAAATTAATCACATTACCTACATCACACATGTATTATTCTCACTGAATACTGTTTTAATCTTTCATGCATCACATTAAGGAATTAAAATTGGTCGCTAATGTTTTATGTTGATTTTAAACAAATTTAGTACACACAATAAAGTCATCTGATGTATTTGGCTGTAACAGGAAAACCTGCAGACACACATAAAATGCTGTTTGATTTAAAGTGTCTGATGATTGATATTAATGTGTTGTTTTCAAACAGACATGCACATGACAATATAACAGGATATGAATTTGGGCCAAGACCTGAGCTAATCATAAAACTATTATTGATTGACTTTTCCTTGCATATCTCTCATCTCTCTTTCAGAGTCAAAAAGTACAGCATACATCTCTGTTCCGATTGTGTTGCTGTTTCTCGTGTTGACTGTGCTTCTATACAGAAAACACCTGAACCAAAAAAAGTGAGACTCACCAAAATCATCAGCACATCCACTGTCCTTTTACATAATTGCATCCTACACATTTTCAGTCCATTTATCTTACTTTTTCTTTTTCAGAATGGATATGCCACCCCCTTTCAAACCTCCTCCACCACCAGTCAAATACACATCAGTGAGGAAATATGATGTCCCCATGACTGATATTCTTGTATGAATGTGTCATGCACTTTAGTACTCACAAACCGTGGGCAACAAATATACTGACTGGAAGATTTTTGCCTAAAAGCTTCACTCAAAAATGAAAATTCTGTCATCAATTACTTCATGTTGTTCCAAACCCATAAGAGTTTTGTTCACCTTCAAAACACAAATGAAGCTATTTTAATTAAACCTGAGAGATTTCTGTTCCTTCATTGAAAGTCCATGCAACCAAAAATGTAATCCATGGATTACTAAAATGTAATCCATATGAATCGAGCGGTCTTCCGAAGGAAAATGGTCACTTTAAATGAGGAATCGATTTATTTTATGCTTTTAATCACATAAACATTGATGAAAAGTTTTTCGAAGATGAATGAAAATCGTATGGGTTTAAAATGTGAATTTGTGGGTGAACTAACCTTTCAACGTTTCATTTTGTAAAAATATGAGATCACCCACATTTTTTTGTGTTTTTATGTTATTTTTAAAGTACTTATTTTCTCTGTATTTGTGTCTTTCTGAATAGGTTGTGTATTAAATCTGTTGCTCTTAAAAATAACTGATTTTTATTTGTAACTTTTCAAAATGTGAAAATTGTGATTGAATTTTAACTGTGCTTTACATACATTAAATATATTATTGAATATCTTGAGTTTTACTTACTTAGCTCTACTCCTACATCGTAGCCATGTAAAATTTTCCCTAAAATGTGTGAATTTTCAAAAGAAAACAACTTGTGAGGGTAGGTGGAGGTGGGGTCAAAAACTAGGTAAATTCCAGAAATATGAAATATGATTAGTCCCTATAGGAAACTTTAGAGTTTAATCATCTGTTATGTTCAATAGATCAGGTATTCTTAAAGCTTCTAAGAATCCTCTCAGAAAGCTCCTAATTTACCTTAAAAACTTCTACGTAGGAGTCTTAGCTTAAGAGTTAGTCAGAGCAACTCTGAGCGAGGAAAATACAAAAACATTTATCTTAGTGAGGAGGCGGGGCTGACCTCATTGCTACGTATGGCAGAGTCTTTTGAAGACTTTGATTGGTTGCTGGTCCAAGAATGAAAAAAGAGCGCATTTAAGTATATAAACCTTCACTTTGAAATTACAGGCATCATTTTTCCTGTTTTACCGTACTCTCTCTCTCTTACATAATATATATATATACACATACATATACATTTATTTATATATATATATATATATATATATTTTTTTTTTTTTTTTTTTTTTTTTTTCTTCTCCCTCTTCGAGTTTCATCCATTTTCTCCGCTGCTAAAGAAACTCTTAAGCCTCTTAAAAGTCCTCGTCCGTAATCCTAACACTTTTGGACCTTAAGACCTCTTTTAAGTGTTAAGATGCTTTCTGAATTACTTTTTTCTTTACTAGGATTTTTTCTTTAATTTTAAGAGGGAACGCCCACCTTTCTAAGAATTTTCTTAGAATTTTGTCACTAGAAGCTACTCATTGCATTAAGATTTTTCATGAATACGGGCCCTGTTAGTTACTGCAATGTTACCTTTTAATATTACAACATAGCTGCAAAGAAAAAAGTGAGTGCTATCAGAATCAAATACCTTTGAAATAAAGCCTACATGTTAATGTTGACCTCATGTTGTGGCTGCATGTTCTGTTAACAAAGCAACGGCTATACCAACTGATTGTTTCAGGCCTCATAAAACCTCAGTTTACACCTCAGATAGTTGAGACAAACCAACTGCCAAAACCACATCAGACAGTGACCAACAGAGACAGTATGTATACTTAACTGTACAGGTCTAATCAACAAAAACGAATGCAGACTCTGGTCACCATTTATTATAATTTGCAATAACAGCACAGATGGTGGTTGTTTATATGGTGCTTAAAGCAACTTAGGCTGCATTTCTGGTTCTGTTCATGCTCTTAACACAAAGTTAGGCGTTTTAAAACGCGGTTTACCCCTGAGAACACGCCTTCATTTTACCATGGGAGGAGATGGAAATGAAAGGCATTTCTGATTAATGAACAGAGACATATGCCTGATAGAGAGTGTATGTGTGCTAAGACAGAGAGAAAACAAGAGAGAGAGAGAGTACAGAGATGCTTTTTGTACAGAGTTTTGTGCATTGTGGTTCTTTGCTACAACAAAAGCGACACGTTCACGCAGAGGGACGTTTCCTGCTCTCGCTATTGTGGTCGGAAATGAAAAATTCTGAAAAAAGGATTGATTGTTTCAGTGTTTAGATCCTGCACTGTATAATCATGCATCCAATATACTATTGTACTTCATTATGTTGAGTATTATACTAATGGTGTATGAGAAAAATAATAGTTAATTGTGAACATAAAATGTGCAAAAATTGTTTTTCATTTTCCTTTGACTCACAGAATAAAGTGTGTGTGAGTCAAGGTCAATATAGCGCTTCTTTTGAAAAAAGAATATTATGATATATTATGAATATTATAATAAATTGCAATTATAAGAACACTTATGTTCATAATAAGTTTGTCTTTGATATTTTATCAATATTTAAGTTGTATACTATAATTTGTAAATGCAGGGATTTGTTACACATTACTTTGTACAAATAAGTATAACATTGCTGCAGAGGTGGACAGTAACTAAGTACATTTACTTGAGTACTGTACTTAAGTACACTTTTTGAGTATCTGTACTTTACTTGAGTATTATTTTTTTCGGGAAACTTATGACTTTAACTTCACTACATTTGAAAGACAAATTTCGTACTTTTTACGCCACTACATTTCTATCAAAGTCCTTAAAGACGTTTCTGTAGCAGCTTTGAAAGTCAGTGGATTATTTTTTTCTTCTTTAAAATTTTTTTTTTTTTTTTTTTTTCAGTAATCAGTAATCACTCTTGTAGGGTTGTGAAGTTTCCCAACATTTTTTGAACACTGATCAGTTTATAGCAAAATGGAAGAAGATCGTTCCTCAGCGCAGTGTGTGCACCCATGGCCATACGTAGAAAGTATGTTTCAGTTTTCTGAAAAGATTAAAGATTAGTTTAGTTGGCATACACTTGATGCATGTCTCATAAAATGTTAAAAAATGTAAACGTCTGGGAGAAAGAGAAGAGCAGACATATGGATGAATCTGAAAAAGCATGATGACGCGAAAGAGAGCTCAGTTCAGTCCGGTTTTCTGTGCGCACACAGAAAGTTGCCTCTTAGATGCCAGAGCATGAGTATTGAATAGAGCTCTCTTTCGCGTTTTTTCGCACTTGAACAGACAAAATGATGTCAAAATGTTAATTTTGGCGAGTATTTACATAAAGTTGATTATGTCTTAAGTGAACTTAAACAGTTGGGAGAATATCGGATGTGTATCCGTGTATTGGATCCGTGCATTCAGCCTTAAAGTGACAGCAGCTTTGTAAAGAGCTTTGTAACTTTAGTATTGAAATGAGTTTAAGGTAGTCATATGCTAGCATGTCGGATGGACCATTACTGACTGGCTTAAACCACCATGATGGCATAGCGTGCATTCATACAACAATGCAACAATGATAAAATAATGTGTTGACATAAAAAAGGAAATTCACTTTTGATACTTAAAGGTGCAGTGTGTGAATTTTAGCGGCATCTAGCGGTGAGGTTGTGAATTGCAACCGCCCAAAGCTTACCCCTCCCTTTCGAAGCACATAGAGAAGCTATGGTGGCCAACACAGGACAAAAATGTCGTCGTCGGAGAGAGCAGAGAGTGACTAGCGCTCTGTAGAGAAGTTTGTCCGTTTAGGGCTACTGTAGAAACATGACGCCGCAAAATGCCGAATTCACTGTAAGGGGATCCGCGTTGTATGTAGATAGAAATGGCTCATTCTAAGGTAATAAAAACATAACGGTTCATTATGTAAGGTCTTTATACACCACTGAAAACATAGTTATGTATATTATATTGCATTTCTGTCAGTAGATCCTCATAAATACACTGCACCTTTAAGTAGTTTTATCAAATCACCTTTATTTATATAGCGCTTTTTACAATGGCAATTGTTTCAAAGCAGCTTCACAGTGGTAACAGGAAAATAATGCAACGCAATTTGATTCGGCTGTACAGCCGCTCTGGTGAAAACGGTGATGTCATCTAGCTCATTTCAATTATCATATAGTGTCAATGCAGGCAGATCAGTAATATAGTTGAAATTTAGGTGTCCCCAACTGAGCAAGCCAAAAGCCAAAGGCGACGGTGGCAAGGAACCAAAACTCCTTCAAGGGCCAGAATGGAGAAAAAAACCTTGGGAGAAACCAGGCTCAGTCGGGGTGCCAGTTCTCCTCTGGCCGACGAACAAATAGTGTATGATTATGATTCTGGCAACATTACAGGTCAGAAGTCATATTAGATAAATAGATATTCGTTGGATTATTCGAAAGATTGGAGTTGTCACGCCGGGGACGGGTTTAATTAGGATGTCGTGTCGATGCGGCATTTACAGGGGGAGTTTAATTGACACTATTGTCTCTACAGACACTTCAGGGATATGGTCGTCATGTCCAGGCTAAGGTCCACCATCTGGTCTGGATACGGCCCGGATCCGGCCGACTGCAGTAAACCTCGGGATAAACAGAGAGACTAACAAGTTTAAAAACAAGTACTTCTGTACTTTTACTTAAGTAAAAATCTGTTTTTACAACTTTCACTTGTAACAGAGTAATATTTGACCAGTAGTACTTTTACTTTTTACTCAAGTAATGGATTTGTGTACTTTGTCCACCTCTGCATTGCTGTACAATTACATTTTCATTTAATTTCAAGGATGTAACAAAAAATTCAAGATAGGGGTAAAATCTGAAGAACTGGCCATTAAAAAAACCCATATTGATCAACCACTAATCTAAATATTCAGCCCACTCAATGTTTTGAATCCTTACTTTTCACCTAATTTTTAAAATAACAGCAAGATTTTGCTCACAAAACAAATCAATGCAAGATTAGAAAAGTATGAGCAATAAAACACTTTTTAATTAGAGTACAAATTCAACTGATTTTTACCATTTTTACAATTCTAAGAAAAGTATTTATTTGTTTGAATAAACACAATGATAACCATATGGATTAAATGCTTTCAATGTACATTTCAATAACAGTGAGTGGTTTATGATACTACACAATGTAGACTCAGTGTGTGTCTCTTGTGATGTGAATGTTTGCAAGAATAAGGTAGCCGCCACGTTTCCTGTTTGTAACCGAAAACGTCTAAAGACGATAAAAATAGCACAACTCTAGAGCATTTCTTGTTGAACATGCTCACGTAAAGGTGAAAGGTTTTATCAGACAAGGCTTTATCGGACATTTGACCCTTAAAATTCAGGATGCAAGGTAAGAGAAAAAAAAATGCTCTATCACTTGTATGTGAATGTTCTCTGCTGAGGGTATTTCTAACACATTGTGTTTAAATGAAAGCTTTTTTCGTTTGCCTCAGTAGAGGTTATTGTATAATAGCAGACTAAAACTGTATTTTCTAATTGTATTTTTGCATGTTTTTTTATGGTTCTGAGTCATTGTTTGTTCTTAAGGCTTAGAAGAGTTGAGTTGAAATTAAACACTGATATATTAAACCTTCTTTTGAATAATACTGAAAAATATACAGCAAATAATTTGCACAAAACAGTGATTAATAATACAAATTTACGAACTGATTAGAGAAGTGCATTAATGATATGGGTGATAACAATTATATTGGTAGATTCATGAAATTCTTTCAGTGTTATAACATCTCCGGAAACTCAAACATCTTACAAGAATGATTTGTGATTATACACTATTTGAGATGAAATCTGTCTAAAGCAATTTTATGTAAATATTAAAAAATATTTATTGAAAGGTTTAAGAATTTTTTTGCAGTTTATACAGCAATAATGGATTGAACAAAATGATTAATATTAGATAAGATGTTTAAGAATATTCATCAAATCATGACCTGTAATTTATCTCTTTATGTTCAGAAAAATGCACATATCAATATGTGGCTATTTGTCTGACATCTATTGGACTGCTGATATCTGTGTGTTTAAATGTTGCATTCTATTTATTAAGAAGAAAGGAAAAAACCTTTGCAGGTATGTTTATATGGTTTGACTTTTACATAAAAAAGGTGCATTTCAAGAAATTCATAACAACTTGAGTTCACATTTACAAAACGTATCTCTTTTTGAATCAGCTAATGAAAACATGTTTGATTATGGAGAGGAGCCATTACGTCGAGATTCACTTCAGTCTTACAGGTGATGATCAGCACATTGTTTGAATTAAATTAATCTTTTATGCAAGTGTGTATTCTGACCGACAACATAATAATCCTTTTCCACGGCCACAACCCTTTGAATCATAAATACATTTTGGTTATGTGTTGTGCAGGTTTGAGGATGACGAGATGGAAAGACAGGAAAATCCTATTTATGGGAATATCTGTATAGATGGAGGAGGTAGGTTTAGCTCACAAATACACCAATCCCTTTAAGTAATCCAATGTTTGTCTATACTTGCTAATAATTAAGCTGTCATGATGACATGACTATGTATTTAATGCTTGTTCAGGAGCTTTTGAAATGTCTCCGGAGGTGTGCTATGAACAAATGTCCCAGGCAAGCACAGTAAAGCAGGGATTAAAGGTATGGTTTTCCAACAAATTTCATGGAAATTGCTGACATTTGATCTACAGTAGTGGTCAAAAGGGGATATTTGTTTGTAATGACACTATAAGATCAATTAATCCATCAAAATATGAGTATAATTTTAAAAAAATATTTTAAATATGAGGAAAGAACAAAACACTAAACCTGGTTATGGTATTTATCTGACAAAATTATTTGGCAAAAACAAGGCAAACTACAGCTACAGGTTTTATTTTGCAATGAACAAAATAAAGCCTGTAAAACATGCAAAACAAAAACGCATAGAAAAACACAAAGCTCACAGAAAAAAAAGCTTACATTCAATACAAAATATTAATATTTCATTGATTGTTTTTGCATGCGTTCATAATTTCTTTGTATGACAGCCTGGCCAAACATTATGTCCGCACATTATCACAAATAAAACTGTGGACTGCAAGCACAACTACGCAATATGCCTACAAAATCTTTAACTCTTTTTTTTTTTTTTTTATATTCAGATAAAAAATTTTCCTATCGCTTTTGGCCACTACTGTACATTAGTATGTGTGAAATATCTTTTAAAAACAATGAGGTTAACCGTAAAAACATAGATCTTCTGTACGCTTCATCAGCGTTTTTATGAAAAATGTGCAAAAATTCATACAAACTGATGATTCTGCCATTTATTTCATTATTTTTACTTATGTATTTATTTATATATATATATATATATATATATATATATACACACACGTTACAGTATATATCCATCTATTTCTTTGTTTCTTTGTTTATTGGTTAGTTATGGTTAGTTATTAGATGGCCAACTAGTAACAAATTGCACATTAAACTCTCAACAGTATTATAACATTTCATATGTAGGATTTATTTTGGGGTTCTCTATGTTGTTTTATACAGCAACTATTAAATGATATAGTTTTAAAGTAATATCTGTTGCTTATCGCATGTGTTATATTTTCAATACGTTCAAAATGAAAAAAAATTGTGTGACATTTTTCATAATCACTTCAATGGCTTGATGCATTAAATTTCAAAACATTCACAAAGGCTGCGTGAGAATGCACACACGATAACTATTTCAAGCATGCCCTCCCACACATTTTACAGATAACAGACACTTGTGTAGAAGCAGGTCTTTTAATGAACGCAGCTGTGGTCAGGTTTCTCAGACCACTCTTCAGCAGCATGTGTGTCAAAGGCTTCATTGTAATGCCACATTAATAGCTCGCTCGCTAAACGTTCAGGTTTAAGCAGCAATAAAGGCACTTCTGCAAGATACTGAGCCATTTTTGGTCAGCTAAATTCAATATGAAATCAAAATTGACAATTCATATTTTTTATGGAATATTGCAGTGTTTATTATAAATGATTTATTCGTGCACATAATTTTTTTTATTCATGTGCCCTTGTAATCTTTAATCAAAAACTCTGATGATGTGCACTGATGCGAGGGCGACAACGATCCAATCAATTCCCAATAGAGTGCAACAGTCAGGTTCCGGAAGTAAAAACTCATTCATTTTCTCCATAGGGAAACCTTTTAAACCTTTAAAGACAACCCTGTGAGCTACAAGGTTGTTAATAGATAGTATTTGCTTCTGTTGAAGTTGTTAGCCCGCATTATTTCATCTTAATTTTAAAATAATCATGTTTAACAGTGGAATTCGTGGTTAAAAAACAACATTTCCCACAAAAAATTCCACCAATCAGAGAGTCACTAAAAGCAAAAGTGCCAAAAGAGCTCTTTTGCTCCGCCCACTCCCATGAAGCACCACAAATGATATAATTGAGTCAGTCTCTCTATGCTCTCAAAATACTAAAATATTTGAATATTTTGCAATTAACTTTAAAAAAAAATATATATATATATATATGTAAATATAATCAACATTTTTAAATGAGTACACTGTAAAAACTTATGATTAATAAGTTATGACAACATATGTTTTTACATTGCTTTAACTCATCAAAATAAGTTAAGCAATTTTCATCTTTTTTAATAAGAATTTAAGTCAGTATGTAATTTAAGTTAAAATGACTTAAACATCCAAGTTGGTTGTACTTAATAATTTAATGCAGCAACTTTTTTACAGTATTATTCTATCGTTTTTAATTTGATTATGCTGTTTGCAATGCTTCATGGAATTGTACACAGTCTTTGTATTTTGTATGATTTTCAAAAACTTTTTTGCTTTAAATCAAAGTTTGTAATGTTATGATTCACCTTGTAGCTGATTGGCTTGGTTCATGGTTTATAATTCTTTAACAAAGACTTTTTTAAAAATCCCTATGGGAGAAATAAAATAGAAAAAATAATGTTTCACTTGGATATACGCCACAATTGACCGTTCGAAAAGACCCGCCCCCCTTAGGTTACTGTTGCTACGTCCGACAAGCCATGGCGCTCTCACGCCACAAACCATGTTCTCACGCAGTGAAAAATACACTGCAGAGCAAAAAAGACACTGACAACGCACAGACAGACAGGACAGAGCAGGTTATGATATGAAACATGGTCTCAACTTTCAAATTTTTAAAGAAATGTAAACAATAAATACCGTTTTGTGGTTCTTTAATGTGTCGTGACAGATTGCTGTAGCGCCTCAGTTAAAGCTGCTCGTGACCCGATCATCTCTTCCTTCTAGTTAATTTATAGCATCAAATAAACATGAATGAACATCAGAAGGAATGTTGTTTCAACCACGGAAAGACGTCAGTACACACCATTTTTCAAGTTTAAGTCCACCGACGTTAATCTACTAACTCCTGAATGCTTTGTCGGGCAAAATAGCAGATTCTGCGTTATGATTGGTCAGACTCCCGGCGAAGGGTGAATTGGGAAGAAAAGTTGATTGGAACTTCCGTTTCATGCTGACTTTAAAACTGAGTTTTACACTATTTCAACACTAAAATCAGAGATGCAAGATATCATAATGCAGGTTTACCATCCGAGAAAGCTTTTTTTTACCAGTATTGCGCAACTTATTGCAAAATTCCTTTGATGGCCTTTGTTATGTTGCAATATAACCTGAATGCCAAAATGAGGCAAGGTACAGTAAGTTTTTTTTTTCCACTGCATTGAATGTGTTAGATCATGAAAATACAGTTTGTTATTATCTCACAGGTCCAGCAGGGGGATGTGTCCTACGCCTCTCTGGATCTGACTGTCAATAAGAAGCGTAAGAAAAAGAGAAAATACCAAAAACAGGCTCACCAGGCCCAGACGCATCCTCAACCCGCATCCCAGCAGAATTGCATGGACCAGGATAACGAGGCTGATGTCACCCTCCCGTCCCGGAGCAGCAGCCTCATGGTTTCACGTCACAGCATCTACCTCAACAGTCATCAAGTAGCCCTGGAGGCAGAAGAGAGGGAGAGGGAGAGAGAAAGAATGAAGGAAATGGAAAGAGATGATAATGCAGAGAGGGAGTTCGAGATGCACAGAAATTTGCACGAAGGCTTTGATCACTCCCTTGGTAGATCGAGACAAAGTCTAGAACAGGACAGTTAACATTTTGAGAGTTAGAAAAAAAACCTTTAGCATCTTAAAATATGAAACACAGGATACTGTGTTGTGGTGCTGTCAACAGATGTGATATTTAAAGCACATAGGTCACATGCCAAATTATAATTTCTGTCTGTGCAAAAGCATGCATTGAAGACCAGTATCCGTTCTGAGGTTGCGTCCAATCAAGACACATTTAAATAAGTTTATCACTTTAAATGTGCTTTCTTGTTTCTTGCCTTTAAAGGCTTACAGTGTTGGTCTGTTATGTTGTTATATACTAAGAAGAATATGTTAACAAATATTTAATCTGCTTGTTTCTTGCTATCTTTTAGATTTTCAGGACAACAAATTAAAGTCTGTTTGTGCAAAGGTTGACTGATGACTCAAGTAATTTGATGTACCTACGGCCTATGCACAGAAAATAAGGACTTATTGATATGTAATTCATATTTCTTTGAAAGCTTTGAAGAATGTCTGAAGATGTAAAAATTTACCATAAAATACCATAACATTTATCAAGTAATTACCATGAAAGTGTTTCACATTGTTCTGCTATAAACTGTCAAATGACACAAAGATTTTTCTTACACTCTTTAGCTACTTTTGTAAATAAAAAAAGGAAAGAATAAAAAAGTCTTCCTTTTGCTCATTTCACATACCGACATGAAAGACAGGAAAAATGCAACAGCACAAAGGATTTCTTGCAAACTTCCGCTGCAACTAATCATGACGTAATGCTCCTGTAGTCACGTGATTATAAACATGGCCGCGCGCTGCTGAAAGTCATGCGATCGCTCTTCTATATCGTGTCTTATTTTCATCTATTTAAATTCTAATATATTTGCACTTATATAGACGTTTCTCTTTATATCTACTGCCAACAATATTGCCATGGACCCCGACGGTCAGCTGCGAAATGTAAGTCCTTTCATGTATCTGTGAATGTCTATTGTTATTAGGTATATGTTTATTTTTTTGTATGTATGTATGATTTTATTGTACTGTTTTGTGATGTAGTTGCGGGACTTCCTCCTCGTTTACAATCGCATGACGGAAATCTGCTTCCAGCGATGCACAAGCAATTTCAACTACAGAAATCTGACAATGGATGAGGTGAGGCAAATATGATTTATAATAAGTAAGTGTACTTAGGGTTTTAATACAAAAGAACTTAAGATACCTTAATTGATGTTTCCCAGAGATGTGAGATATTTTTTCATTCATTCATTCATTCATTCATTTTTCTGCCTTTATTTTACATTTACATCACAAGACAGGGAACAGGGGCGTCGGACTGGGGGTAAAACCAGTACTGATTACCAGGGCCCCAAGGGGAGAGAGGGCCCTTGAAAAGTCTGGAATATATTTTAACATGGAACATGGGGGCCCATCAGGACTGCCTGTGCATAGGGCCCGGGATCTTGTGCTACGCCCCTGACAGGGAACATACTAACATCGTCAGGCACAAAACAAAAAGGAGCAAGATTTGAGATAAAATAGACTCATGAGCAAAAAATGACATGATAATGACAAAATCATGATAGCATTAAAATATTTAAAAAAAAATGGACATAGAGGAGCACAAATTTCCGCACTTCATTTAAAGCATGTTGTTGAAAATCTGAAATAATTTCAGACATTTAAATATATTTTAATTTCTATCATTTGCAAGTATTCAAAACTGAAATAATTTCACAAAATCATGAAGAAATAATGTAAAGGAGTGTTTACATTTCTTGTGTAAATGTAAATTTATGTATTAAAGGCACAATATGTAAGATTTTTGGATAAAAATATCCAAAAACCACTAGAACAATGTTATATATTTTGTTGACTTGTGTACTTACACTATCCCAAAATGTTTCCAAGAATGTTTAAATCCAGAGAAATAAGCCATTTTAACCAGGACATGGACCGTGTGATCAATGACATACCCGCGTTACCCTCGATTTCCGGTTTTATTTTGTAGAAACCATGGAAACACCAAAGACGCTTTAATATATTATATGTTTTATTAGACAAGGGATCAACAGTTTGGAGACATTTATAGACAAAACTAATTATTGTACAGTAATGCTGCATTTTCTCCATCATACAATATGTTTTCAAATTAATTGCATGTCATTTAGCAACACAAGCCACCCAACATTTATTAATATGATATTCTAATATTGATCGAGTTTACTGCAGTGAGCAAAAAGTGTCTCATAGCAGCCGTGGAGCGAACGCACAGAAAACGTTATAACATCATTTTCAACACACTCAAATGTATCTAATATGATAAAACAGCGCTGCGTTACCCCACATACGCTTGACCGGAAGAAGAGGAAGCCGCGACTGTGGCATAATAAAAAGCTTCACTGCTCTCGAGCCGTGTGTCGCGCTTGTTTCTCATTAGCAATCGCTTCAGCGGTCTCGTTCAGCTCCCACAGCACTCGGCCCTGCTCTGCTTCATACTACAGTAACGTTAATAATCTCATCCATGAACATGATTTCTGCCCGAGTCCCGTCCCGATTCTTTTTCACCAGCTGTGAGGTGAAGACGACAACTCCCAAGAGTCATCAAGCTACACTATATTGCCAAAAGTTTTGGGACGCCTGCCTTTACATGCACATGAACTTTAATGACATCCCATTCTTAATCCGTAGGGTTTAATATGGAGTTGGCCCACCCTTTGCAGCTATAACAGCTTCAACTCTTCTGGGAAGGCTTTCCACAAAGTTTAGGAGTGTGTTTATGGGAATTTTTGACCATTCTTCTAGAAGCGCATTCGTGAGGTCAGGCACTGATGTTGGACGAGAAGGCCTGGCTCGCAGTCTCCGCTCTAATTCATCCCAAAGGTGTTCTGTCGGGTTGAGGTCAGGACTCTGTGCAGGCCAGTCAAGTTCCTCCACACCAAACTCGCTCATCCATGTCTTTATGGACCTTGCTTTGTGCACTGGTGCGCAGTCACGTTGGAACAGGAAGGGGCCATTCCCAAACTGTTCCCACAAAGTTGGGAGCATGAAATTGTCCAAAATGTCTTGGTATGCTGAAGCATTAAGAGTTCCTTTCACTGAAACTAAGGGGCCAAGCCCAACCCCTGAAAAACAATCCCACACCATAATCCCCCCTCCACCAAACTTTATACTTGGCACAATGCAGTCAGGCAAGTACCGTTCTCCTGGCAGCCGCCAAACCCAGACTCGTCCATCGGATTGCCAGACAGAGAAGTGTGATTCGTCACTCCAGAGAACACGTCTCCACTGCTCTAGAGTCACTTTGCATTGCACTTGGTGATGTAAGGCTTGGATGCAGCTGCTCGGCCATGGAGACCCATTCCATGCAGCTCTCTACGCACTGTTCTTGAGCTAATCTGAAGGCCACACGAAGTTTGGAGGTCTGTAGCTATTGACAGAAAGTTGCTGACTTCTGCGCACTGTGCGCCTCAGCATGCGCTGACCCCGCTCTGTGATTTTATGAGGCCTACCTCTTCGTGGCTGAGTTGCTGTTGTTCCCAATTGCTTCCACTTTGTTATAATACCACTAACAGTTGACCGTGGAATATTTAGTAGTGAGGAAATTTCACAGGTGGCCACGCTTGAATTCACTGAGCTCCTGAGAGCGACCCATTCTTTCACAGATGTTTGTAGAAGCAGTCTGCATGCCTAGGTGCTTGATTTTATACATCTGTGGCCATGGAAGTGATTGGAACACCTGAATTCAATGATTTGGAGGGGTGTCCCAATACTTTTGGCAATATAGTGTATGTCATCAAGCTACGCCTTTGTTTTGAATAGGTGGCCTCTAGTTGCGAAAAACTACATAGTGTGCCTTTAAGAGGAGTTTGGCTTGAAGTGAATTGGCAATAGAATAAGAAACCTGTTATGCTTAATGTAGTGCAGATTGAGTCACTTCTGTCATTATACATAAATTTACTATGACATTCATATAATGCTTCTTTTTCCCTTTTTCCCTTGTTCAGGAGCGTTGTGTGGACAGTTGTGCTGGTAAATTAATAAGGACCAATCACCGTTTAATGGGCACGTATGTGCAGCTGATGCCTGCGATGGTGCAGAAGCGGATGCAGGAGATGGAGAGCAAGGCTGCAGAAGTAGCTAAAGCTGAAGCTGCAATGGCATTAGAAAACTCATCTACTGCCACCACAGACACATCAACAGTGTCTCCATCAACCCTGGGGATCCCAGCCACATCCTCTCCAGTGCTGGGGATCCCCTCAACCACAACACCAATGCTTGAAAGCCCGCAGATATCTTCAGCTCCTAATAATATATCAGATATTAAGACATCATCATCAACAAATGGCTCAGCTTTTGGGGAAATGCAGTCAGAGGGACTAGTAGCACCATCAGCAGTGATCTCAACATTTTCTAGTGTACCTAAAGTAGGTGTAGGTCCCGTCTCAAGTGCAGAGGATAAACTCAATCTGAAGCCCACATCAGTCCCTGAAATGCGGTCTGGAGGGGGAGCGGGACAGACCCCCCAAACTCCATCTTAATGGCAATGTGCAGAAAAGAGACATGGCTTGAGATGATATGTCTAGGAGATGTTGTTTATGCTGCATATTCAGTCTTGACAGCCAAAAGTCACAGAAGCCTTTTAAGAATGTGGATCATTTTCAGTGGAATGGGCTTCATAAATATTTAAACACCTCAATTACAACTTTGAATAATAATGTACTGCCGGCTAACATGTGAACTCTCTCTCTTTTAATAAAATGCGTCATGTGGAAACTAAAAATAATTATTTTGCTTTTATTTTTTATTAAATCTGTATTTGGTATATTATTATTATTATTATTATTATTATTATTATTATTATTATTATTAAGTCCACACTGAATTTTATGAAAATTGTATAGCCTATGTTTTTATTTGCACATACTGTATATAGATACTTTTGTAATGAGAATCTTACTTTATCATTACATTACTGAAATCATGCTGATAGTGGTGATTCTTTCTTTTAGTGAATTTGAATTTTAGTAATTATTTTTATATTTTAATTTAAAACATATAAAATATATTTAAATAATTTTAAAATATTTATAAAATAATAATTGAAACAGAAATTTGTGATTAGAAGAACCACACAACCAGCTTAAAATATTTTATACATTAAATACATTTACTGTTTTAATTTTAGTTAAAGTTTTAGTAATTGTTGTGTTTTTGTGATTGATGTTAGCTTTTTAAAATATGTATATACAGTTTTATTTATTTTATTTCAGTTTCATTTATGAATGAAAATGAATAATGTTGCTTTGGAAGCAAGCTGAAAAAAATTTAGTTGAAGGTTCTTCTTTCAGTTAATGTTTAATTTATTTTAAGTAATGTTTTTAGTTCAGTTCAGTTTTAGTTAACCATAATAACCCTGCTTTAAATTGTCATTTTTTTCAGAATCTGGGAATGTTTGTTTAAGTAATTAATTAATTAATACTATACAAAATTACTTTTTAATGTAGTAACTGTTATTTTGGCAGGCTTTATGGTTGCCGTGTGTGTAGAAGAACGGAATACCTTTATTTGCCTCTAATACTGATGTGACAGAAAGGACCATGCACATTTACTATGTATGGGCTGATGTTTGGTAAATTCATGTATATAACGGAATATTCATAATCATGTCCTCAAGCACATTCATCTGAAGAGAGAGAAAATCGTGTCCCGAGGCGCATGTTTTCCTCACTCTCCAGCCGGGGGCGCTGCAGTGACGTGATCTGCGGGGAATGAGTGAGTGTCTGTCGGCGGGGAGGAGATCACAGACTCGGGCTCTAGTAGGGTGTGGACGTTGGAAGAGTGTCGGTCCGGACTGTCCCAGTCATTGTCGTTGGTCCACTCCAACTGAAAGCAGCCACATAAACAGGTAATGATGGTTGTTATGATCGATCGATTGAGTGTGAGGGAGGCATGAATCGTGTGTTGATCGTGAAGTTCAGTGACTGTGGGCGTATATGACTGCTAGCACAATTAGCGTACTAGCTCACTGCAGGACAAAACTATTGCTGAATAGCCACAAATAAAGTGTAGAGTGAAAATGAATTCATTGTGCATGATTACGTACATTATAATTCACATCGTGTTTTTTTTCTTTTGGTTCACCCATAATTAGGAGTCTTTAGACTCTCTTTGAATGGAGTGACTGTTAGCTACGCGGCTAATGTCACTCTTATTGAGAGAACACACTTGTCTGTCTGTCCGACCGCTTGACTTTCTATCTGTCTGCTTCACATACTATCTATCTATCTATCTATCTATCTATCTATCTATCTGTCTGTCTTGAACAAATACCCATCTGTTCTGTTTGAACACATATCTGTAGATTTGAACTGCATCTGTAGATTTGAACTGCCTCTGTCAGTCTGTATATGTCTGTCCCATTCTGTTTGAACACTCTCTGTCTGAACATAACTGTCTGTCTGTTCACTCATAAACATATCTCTCTATCATTCTGTCTGCCTGCCTGTTTGAACTTTTCACATCTGTCCACATGCATACCTGTCTGTCTCTCGTTTATCTGTCAGTTTAAGCAAAATCTGACATCTACCTATCATCTGTTAGAACATATCTTTTTCAATATAGACCTGCCTGTCTGTTTGAAAATAGACCTGTCTGTCTGTTTCTTCTCATCTTTCTGAGTCTTAACTATCATGTTTACATTTTAGTGTCTTTGTGATTGAATTCATACTTAACTGAATCAATATCAGTCTGCTTTTTCTCTCTTATCTAATTTGCCTGTCAGTAAGTGAACACATTTGTTTCCATTTCTGACTGTACGTTGTTTTCAAATCTCTCCAGTACCCTAATTCAGCAAAGTATACAGTGCGTAATAGTTTATAAGAAGTAGATTCTTAAATGTATTTGACACATTTTCCCTTTTTGTTTTTAATACATGTAACATGGACCTTTAATTCTCTAATAAAACAGACACACAAACACAGAAGTAGCTTTTCATGAGTATGACAGGTCTTTGCGAAGACCTGTTGAACTAAAGTATGAGTTAGAGTGATGTCAGAGTATTAAAGAAACGCATTCTATTGGCAGAGGGTTGTTGTGGACTCAGTAAGGGAGTGTTATGTATGTTATAACAAGCTGAGACCTGTATGATTACATGAGTATTCATCACCTAGGCTATCACCATTTAATGAACAATTATTTGAACCCATTGCTTAATCTGTGGTGAATTAAAGGAATAACTCATCCAAAAATTTAAAATTCTGTTGTTTATTCACCCTCATGTCTTTCTAAACCTGTGTGACTTGTATATTCAATGTGTATTCTTTCTTATGTGGAACATAATAGAAGATATTTTAAAGAATAAGGAGCTATGTTTGCATCCACCTATGTTTATGCGCATTTTGGGATATCGCATAAAAAAACTGGATGGAAACAGCATAGAAAATTCTAAAAATGCGCAGATCATTTTTTTTTATCCGATAAGAAACATGCGCATAAACTATGTTGGAAACACATTTACTGAATAAATCCCCTGATCCGCAACTAAAAACTTAGTTGTGACTTTGCCTCAACAGAGGATGTGATTGGATAACTGGACTAACCAGTGGACCAATTTCATTGCACAGCAACTCTAAATGTTGGTTTGGTCCATAGACTGTAAAAAAAGATGTACGACGCCCCTTCATGAGGTGAAGCCACCAATGTCCGAATATGGCGCTGACATCTTGCGCTGATTTGGGACCTGCGTCTGCGCAGTAGTGACCTCGGGTCCTGCGTCTGCGCAGTAGAGAGCAGGAAGTAGAGCCGCGATATCAAAACCCCGCCCACACTCCCGCAGTATCTGTTAGTACAGTTTACTGCAGAACAACTCATGTCGGTATGAAATAAATAGTTATGGAACTGTAGAAATTAAAGTTGAAGCTCCAATCTCCTCCCGAAAATCCCGAAAAATCTCCTCCCGAAAATCCATTAGAATATATGGAGGGGCGGGGTTTATGAGCTATACTGGGACCAGCCACCTGGGCGATCGAGACGCTTTGGCTTCACTTTTCAGGATGTGTGCGGCACGCTTGGTTTGGTCATTCCCCAATGATTTGGTATAACAACCTCCCAGAACTGTCTCACATGATTGCGTTCCCAAACATCTGGCATCCGAACACAAGATGACATGAAAGCGTTTATTGCGTTTTGTCTGCACTCTGAGGCGCAAGTCATTTATGATGTTGGGAAAAAGAGCCACAGTGGCTTCCACAATAGCAGCATCTTCCATTTTAGTTATTATATTCCAATTCCCCAGTAAGTGACGATTTTGTTCTCTTGAACACATGGGATGGAACCGCTGCTTTATTTGCATATTTTTTATGCGATATTCCAATTTTGTGGATAAGTTGAATTTGCGATCTCCGTGGTAAAGGAAAGAACATCTTTTAAAAATCTGTTTTAAAACACGTGTCAAGGTTTTAGAATTGTACTCTTGGTATTTACTTTGGTTTCATGTGGTTTTGGAAAACTAGGCTAGTTTATTTTAGTAATGACCATATAATCAAGCTTTTTTTTCTTCATTATAATATCAGGATGAATATGTTGATATGTTTTCTGATGAAGAGCGTGCATGCTCTACGTTTTTTACATTTTTGGAGCCTTTGTGTGCCGACTTTTTTCAGATTTTTATTAATTCAGGAAATAAAACCATAGTAACAGTGCATTCAAGTTGTATGTATGAATTGCATGTATTTAATTAAATAAATTAATGAACAAAACTGAGCATCATGTCATTGACCCTTTCATTTTTGGGTGGCTACTTGCTATTTTTCAGTTTTAGTCATTGTTCCCTAGTGACTTAGACTGTGACAGTGTGTTTTGTGCAAGCTGCGTTCAGGACAGCTCATCTGAACTTCCTTCTCATTTCTCTGCAGTGCAGCGCAGACACCAGACACTTGCCCTGTGGCAGTGAAGAGACTGTCCCAACACACCCTTCCCCTGGCTGGATGTTCTGTCAGCCCTCGCCTGTCATCTTCAGGGTACAGCTGCATCAGACGCCTCTCCCAGGACACTCCTGGTAGGGGACGAACGATTCCGGTAGTGTGAGAGGAGAGAGGGTGCCGAGATGGATGACATCTTCACTCAGTGCCGTGAAGGCAATGCGGTAGCTGTCCGCCTCTGGTTGGACAACACAGAAAATGACCTAAACCAGGGGTGAGTATGAATTTAGTCAGAGCTGTTATTAGGTAGATTGCAGTGTGGTTGCAGAGATTGCTTATTTGTGTTTTTGTACAGTCTTGGTTTAAGTTACCTTATTTTCTCATTCAAAGTTTAACTTGGATGCTGTCAGTAGGGGGCGGATCCTTGGAGGCAAACTTTGTGAAACTTAGATATGTATTGTAAAGAAAATGTCCTGCTTGTGCACACATGGAGAAGGATCTTCTGTCAAGGCTTGACCCTTAGTTCACCCATCACACTTTTGTCTGTCTTCTAATCCCTGGGCGCAGTGAAGCAGTGACTCAGAAAGACGATGAGGGTAGATTTTATCACTTTTCATCTGTTGTGGATTTCATTGTTATTTGGCCTGTTGTGGCATACATAGCTTATATATTTAAATCAGATGTTTTTGAAGCATTAAAGGGGGCCTATTATGCTTTCTCACTTTTTCAAATTCACACTGCACGATTTTAGCCCGATTTTGTGACAATCATGCAGTGTGAATTATCAAAGATGCGATCTGAGAGAATCCCAGACAAGTCGCCAACGCCTGTGAGATATTTGGCATGCTAAATATCTGGACCTGCTGTGTGAAATGTGTTCTGACTGAAAATTACATCAGCGATGATCTACAGCTAATGAGAGAGCAAGATACAGGGCAGCGGGTAGTTCGGGGAGGAGTTATGTACCAGAATATCAGTATTTTAATAGATCTATTTACAATTCTATCAAACAGATCCAAAGCACAAACATTTGCTTGACCGCAACAGTAGAACATTGCAAAATTATTTACTTACCTCCAACTCTCTTTGCAGAACACAAACAGTCCTTGCTCCCTGTGTCTCCCCAACCATTTCCTCCTCCATAACGCGTGATCTCGCGTTGTTTCCTTGTCACATCTCGAGTGTGAAACATAGTTTGCGGACGGGACAGAGTTGTCGGCGATTCTTCCTATTGTGAAGTCATGCAATGTAAAACCCCCTGTTGCCAATCCATCGCGCAGTGTGAACACAGCAGCAACTGAATGCTACCCCAGATAGTCATGCAGTGTGAAAAGAACTGTGATCTGACTACTTTGAAAGTCGTGAAGTGTGCATTAGTTAGTGTGTAATGTTGCCTTTTGAGCATTAAAAAAGATCTGCAAGGTTACAAAGCTCAAAGTCCACTCCAAAGGGAGATATTTTATTTAACAGAATCCACTTTCCAAGAACTACAACGAACTAATCGTTTGGACTACAACACGTTTTTTCAGGATCTTGCAAAGTCAGTGTTACTCATTAAATAATCTCCAGCCACGGAATACGCAAAAAAGGGGGCGAGGCCTGTTTGAGCTGCTGCTATGTCAAAGAGACACTTTTCCACCCCTTTTCCAAAACTCATTTGTTTGACCTTCCTAAGGCGGACAAACTTAGAGTGGTTAAAATGTATTTTAAACACTGTTCCTGAGTATTATAACCCCAACGTTTATCTGTGTGCTGCACATTTTATGGAGAACAGCTTCCAGAACCTAAGAGAGTACAATGCAGGCTACGCACAAAAGCTTCTCCTGAAATGGAGCCGTTCCCACTTTGTTGGTACAATCTGTTGTTTTTGGATCACAACTTGTAAGTATGTCTTATTATTTGTAGTTGCGTTTTCTCTTAACAGTTCCAATTATAAGTTTTATGTTGTTGCTATGATGTAAACAGGGCAAAGCTTTGCCTCCACTCGCCTGCTAGCAAACATTAGTGTTGATATAGTGTTTCCTGTAGCGTTTGTAAGACTGTTCACTGCCGCTTAGGAAACGTAACCATGGTTTTGTGATCGATAACTGTTTGTATTACCATAGTTTTCCGACAAGTATCATGATTAAATGGTGTAATAAAAAAAAAATACCACTCTGAAGCGTCCTGTGAAATCCGTGCTTGAAAAGTCTGTGCATGAAATCCGTTCAGGACGATCCTCTTGTTTAAGTCTGAATCAGGCTTGAATTGGTTTGAAATTGACGCCATCCTTAATATTTACATCTGAGTAGAGCTCACGGTTATGGTAAGGGCCGTGACATTTCCCAAACATGCGCTATCACAACACACTGGGCCATATAACCAATCACATTATATTTCACATTATAATACACATAAATATTTCAGAAGGAGGGGCGTCATCGAAACAGGAAATAAACGGTGCGTTCGAGCCAGACTGGGGAGAGAGGTGCTGTAATAATGTAAAATATATGAAAAATAATGTGGTTTTTGAACAATCAAGCATGAAAGCATTTTCTAGTACACCCAAAAAACAAAATCAAAATTTTGTAAAAGGGCATAATAAGACCCCTTTAAGGAGATTCAGTATTAGTTTATTACTCTTGTGCACTTGTAGCGTTTAAAATGATTGATTTTTATTTTTAGTTATTATTAGTCATAATATTATTTTTAATAGTTATGGAGCATATCATTACATTTTTATTATAGAATGTTAATATTGTGCATCCCTTTTGTGGAAAACTCATCATTGTTAGCCTAGGTTTAAGGAAATACGACCCATCTATGAAAATATCCCATCTATGTCTTATAAACTAAATGAAAAACATTCCACTCGTGTTGAAGACCAGAATTTCACTCCTAGCCCTATATGGTGCAAAGCATACACAGAGTTGATCCATGCACTCTCTTCAAATACCTCCAACTCTGCCAAGCTCCCTCTCACAAACAGCCTTGGCCTGCCTTCCTTTACTAATACATCCCAGAACAGCTGAGAAGCACAAAAGAGAAAAAAAAATGTCCAGGTAGATCTCCAAGTACCTGTAAGGAATCTGATCTGGACCTGCATCACTTGCTGTCAGCCACAAGAATTATTACCTGAAAGGAACAGCTCAGATACTAATGGTTTGCCAGTGCCGATTCAGCACGAAATCAGCAGATTGCAGGCAGCGGCTAGTTTAGATGAAGCTTTTAGGGAGGCGTGCCGTCATGTCTGATGTAGATCGCTATCTAGGCATTTCCTGTGCTCTTCACATGGCACAAGTTGTGGCTTTGTAATTATGCGTAAAGAAATGTTTGACTTACTGGATTGAGTAACAGCCAGCAGAGGAAAATGCCAAAATTAGACAAAACCCTTCATTTTTATTTATGTTAGCACTCTCGTTGTCTGCTATATGTCTATTCCCTACTTTAAACAACAGCTGATTTTTTACAAATCTGTGTGAGTAGGAGTCTATGTCTAATTTGTGACTCAGAAGAGGAGAAGGAGAGAACGGTCTGGGCTAAAACGAAATGGTTGGGACGAATAGTTTCCATATGATGAGCTCACCAAGCAAAGCATGCTGACTTGAGCCATACCAGTCCTCTCTGTGTCACTTCTCTCTCTCTTTCTCCCTCCCTCCCTCCCTCCCTTCTCAAAGTGTTTTCCTTTTCCAGAAATAGAAAAACTCCAGCTAAGGGATTTGCCTTTCGCTTTAGCCTGTTGAGGTTTGCCTAATTAAATGATTTTGCTGCTATGAAATGGGCGATGAGAAGAGGGGCTGTGTGATTCGGTCTTTCTTAAGGGCCATGAAGAGTTTCAGCATGTCTTCAGATGTCACGACCTTAAGCTTTTGTGGGAGGAGACAGGAAATTGCAGACATACATGGGTGTTGTTTATGCTTCACATTACAGCATGTCAGTCAACAAACTGAACTTGTATTAAATGTCTATCTTATCTTATCTAGATGTATATGTTCCCTATGGAAATGTCCTGAAAATTTTCCCATTACTTTACTTACTTTCATTTATTAGTATGCTGTGTTTCATCAAAATGTAAAAACTTACTCCACTTTTGAAAAAAAAAGCTATCTAGACATTGTTTTTGGCAAACTGACATTTTTTTAATGATCTGATAAATTCCAGATGGATAAAATCAAAACTTAATTTCATCAATGAATTACCGATGAAAATGTTTATTGATGCAGTTTTTAAATTTTGTCAGCAATAACAACGACTAAAAATGCATTATTACAATAATAAAACAGCAAGAAGAAAAATGTTGAAAAAGGTTTACGCAAATCTCTCAACCATGACAAATTCACAAAGTAGATTTTTCTGTTTCTGCGATGTTGGTAAATCTTTAATATGCAAAATTATAAATCAATATTAAACAAAATGCTAAAAATGTGTCAGACCAAACAAATTTTACAACAATTTGAAAAATTACATTTATTGACATTTGACTTTTAAAAATGTAATTTGTTTTAAAACGAAGATCATTTCAAAAAGTGAAGTTTTTACATTTTGATGAAAGATAATTAACGTTAACAGATAAATCGTATTCAGTTTGAGACATTTAATTCATAATCATTTAGAACACAAACATGAATAAGAAAGTTAACTTTAAAGTTTAAAGCTCAACAGATACAATTATGTTTGATATTATTAATAAATGTTTTTAAATATCAACAAATGTAATTTTTCAAATTGTTGTCAAATTTGGCTATATATATTATATACATTGTTATATATACACTATATTGCCAAAAGTTTTGGGACACCTGCCTTTACATGCATATGCCCACCCTTTGCAGCTATAACAGCTTCAACTCTTCTGGGAAGGCTTTCCACAAGTTTTAGGAGTGTGTTTATGGGAATTTTTGACCATTCTTCTAGAAGCGCATTTGTGAGGTCAGGCTC
This sequence comes from Coreius guichenoti, assembly GCA_039654105.1. NCBI lineage: Eukaryota > Metazoa > Chordata > Actinopteri > Cypriniformes > Gobionidae > Coreius > Coreius guichenoti. The sequence goes on from CM077190.1 coordinate 7,780,731, forward strand.
GCAGTCTCCGCTCTAATTCATCCCAAAGGTGTTCTATCGGGTTGAGGTCAGGACTCTGTGCAGGCCAGTCAAGTTCCTCCACACCAAACTCGCTCATCCATGTCTTTATGGACCTTGCTTTGTGCACTGGTGCGCAGTCATGTTGGAACAGGAAGGGGCCATCCCCAAACTGTTCCCACAAAGTTGGGAGCATGAAATTGTCCAAAATGTCTTGGTATGCTGAAGCATTAAGAGTTCCTTTCACTGGAACTAGAGGCCAAGCCCAACCCCTGAAAAACAACCCCACACCATAATCCCCCCTCCACCAAACTTTACACTTGGCACAATGCAGTCAGTTAAGTACCATTCTCCTGGCAACCGCCAAACCCAGACTCGTTCATCGGATTGGCAGACAGAGAAGCATGATTTGTCACTCCAGAGAACACGTCTCCACTGCTCTAGAGTCCAATGGCGGCATGCTTTACACCACTGCATCTGACGCTTTGCATTGCACTTGGTGATGCAAGGCTTGGATGCAGCTGCTCGGCCATGGAAACCCATTCCATGAAGCTCTCTACGCACTGTTCTTGAAGTTCGGAGGTCTGTAGCTATTGACTCTGCGGAAAGTTGGCGACTTCTGCGCTCTGTGCGCCTCAGCATGCGCTGACTCCGCTCTGTGATTTTACGTGGTCTACCACTTTGTGGCTGAGTTGCTGTGGTTCCCAATTGCTTCCACTTTGTTATAATACCACTGACAGTTGACCGTGGAATATTTAGTAGTGAGGAAATTTCATGAATGGACTTATTGCACAGGTGGCAACCTATCACGGTACCACGCTTGAATTCACTGAGAGCGACCCATTCTTTCACAAATGTTTGTAGAAGCATTCTGCATGCCTAGGTGCTTGATTTTATACACCTGTGGCCATGGAAGTGATTGGAAGACCTGAATTAAATGTATCTTTTTTGTTAGAAGTTAAAAAAAAAACTTTACTCTTGCAAATGAACATTGTTCTTTTGTAGGGATTTTGTGTGCAATGTATATTATTGTGTTACACCGTCTATATTTCAAGCTGTTTTGAAGATCGGACATTCGTATCAGTGCCCAAATTTTGCATCTGTGCTTCTATAGTAGCAAATGCCATTTTTAGTTGACTGAGTCTGCTCTCAAATTGTGACTCAAAGAGGAACTGACACTTTTTGTGGTTGTTTGTAATTCTTGATGTCTGGACAGGACTCAGAGATACTAATGATAGTTGAAGAGCAAGAGACTGAAGCAAATTAAATGCCAGGTTACAGCTGTGTTTGTCCCTGTGGCTTTGAAACAGACACTGAAGCTGCTGCCGCTCAAGCCAATCAGAAGCACATTTTTAAAATCAGTTACTATTAAAAATGCTTCCTGTATTTTAACTTCTTATTTTTAGCCGCACCGCCTAAAAATATAACACTTCTACGTCCTTTTTGATGTGCGGTTTGAATCACAAAGTACCTTTTAGATGTTCTGCAATATTATTTACATTTCCTGTAACATACCTCGATTTGGCCCACTTCACTAGCCTGCTAGCTCAGATATGTTTATAGACTGTGGCGCCTCACTGATGTGTGGCTTATGATCTAATTCAGTCTGAGCTTTCACTCAACCAGATTACTCAACCAGTGCTGAAAGGTAGAAAGCTGAACTCAGATGTGGAGTGGTACATTTAAATCATCGCCTAACTCAACCCCAGAACGCTTTTTGGCCAGCGGAAGCTCTTAATAAGAGAGCTTTTCAACTCTTTGATCGTATAACCGCAAGATTCAAGACGTAATCTTTCAGCTGTGTGACTCCAGTATCAATGTTTACATAGTCTGTCTTTGTACGTTTGTAAGTCTGTTAGCGTAAACGTTCCTTTCTCTCTGTGTGTGTGTGTGTGCGCGCTTGACAGTGCATGCTTCACGTCCTTACAAGGACAAGAGAAACTAACTGGGCATGAATTGACCAGAGCGCTCACACTCACACAGGCAAAGGAAGGGAGCCGCTAGCAGTGGAAGAGAGCGTTGAATATAATTTCCTGTGGTTCTCGCTCTGGTTTCCTCAGTCCAGCCCTCTGCTGCTTCATTTGTGAGATGGAGCGCTGCTGACAGCTCTCTTACCAGCTCTCCTTCCTTCAGTGTCCTACTTTCGTTTTTCTTCCTCCTTTGCTTTCTTTCCCGCTTTCCCGCTTTCTTGTTAATGTCCTATTGTCTTTCTTTCTTTCATTTTCTTTCATTTTGTGCCAATTTCTTCCTTTTCCGCTTTGTTTTTCCCTACTTTCTTAATTCCTTAATTTCTTCTTTCCAACTTTCTTCCTGTCTTTCCTGGTTTCTGCCTTTTTCTTCCTTTTACGTTTCCTTTGTTTGGCGTTTTCTTTACTACTTTGTTTGCCTCTTTCTTTCTTTCTTTCTTTCTTTCTTTCTTTCTGATCCACATGGGGCTTTTACTATTAAAACCACTGAACGCAACTGCTATGAAAGTGTTAGAAAATGTGTGTGTGTGTTTCTTTCTTTCTTTCACTTCCTTCTTTCACTTCCTTCCTTCCATTCTTTCCCACTGGCTTCCTTTCTGTCCCATTTTCTTCCTTTTCCACTTTATTTCCCCCCACTTCTTAATTCCTTCCTTTCTTTCCAACTTTCTTCCTGTCTTTCCCAGTTTCTTCCTTTTATGATTCTTCCTTTACGCTTCCTTTGTTTGCCGCTTTCTTTACTGCTTTGTTTGCCTCTTTTTTTTTTCTTTCTTTCTTTCTTTCTTTCTTTCTTTCTTTCTTTCTTTCTTTCTTTCTTTCTTTCTTTCTTTCTTCTCCACTTCCTTCCTTTCTGTCCAAATTTCTTCCTTTTCTGCTTTATTTTTGAGTACTTTCTTTGCTGCTTTTTTGCTGCATTCTTTCCTTGAAATGTGCCGGAAATAATGAACATTCCGGAAATTCCCATTGGGACGCTCAAGATTCATTGTCCAAATTAATTCATTTATTTGTTGGGGGCAGGGGGTCTTCCTCTTTATTTGTCTTTATTATTTTGTACAATGTTTTTGTCTTTAACCCCTTCAGCTGTGATACAATTTGAGCCTGTGTGTGTGTGTGTGTGTGTGTGTGTGTGTGTGTGTGTGTGTGTGTGTGTGTGGTCTGGTCTGTTCCGGCAGGACCTTGTGAGAAGTTTCAGCAGCTACCCTAAGTTTAGCCACGCTCCTGGCCTGACTATTTATCCAGAGGCTTCCTATTGTACTGCACACACCCAGCTCTTCAACAAACACTTCATTACCGCAGACTGTACTACTGATCTCTGTGGGGATGAGCATAAGCACCAGCTGCAGACTTTACCTTTATAACACTTTCACACCAGTTGCGTTCAGTGGTTTTAATAGTAAAAACCCCATGTCAGTAGCAGCTCTGATCTGATCACAGTGTTGGTATTGTAACTTTAGCGTCACCAACGACTTGAAGTAAGTGAGAGTTTTACTGCGGTTTTGAAAAGGAAATAGGAAGGCCTGAGAATGGATCTCAGACTCAAACAGCGGGGGGTAGGGGGGATATATGTAATCTAGAGGAAAGGGCCAGTTAACGGCTGTTTATATTTAACTGGCTGGAGACAGACAGCTGAGAGAGAGAACACTAGCCTGACTGGAGACAGTTTACCGCCAACCACTGCTTCAAAAAATGTGCCTTGATTTTAAAGGGACAGCTCACCCAAAAACAAAACTTGTGTCATTATTTCCCAACCTTATGCACTAAAAAAATATTTAAGATGTATCCATTTGAATTGCATATAGAATTTCCAACCATTTGGATTAGTTGGACCAGTTTTAACAAACAAATAAACTTAAAGGAGTAGTTCACTTTAAAATGAAAATTACCCCATGATTTACTCGCCCTCAAGCCATCCTAGGAGTATATGACTTTCTTCTTTCTGATGAACACAATCGGAGGTATATTAATAAATATCCTGACGCTTAATTGCAGTGACGGGGTCCATTGAGTTTGAAACTCAAAAAATGCATCCATCTATAATAAACGTACTCCACACGGCTCCGGGGGGTTAATAAAGGCCTTCTGAAGCAAATACTTAAAAACTTTATAAAGTAAAATATCTAGCTTCCGGCAGACCGCCTTCTGTATTTAACTTAAGGAAAAAGCGTAACTGGCGCCACGTATCACTAGAATGTAGCGTAAGCGGTTTGAACTGCGAGAGGCGTTACACTTTCTGGGGTAATTTTCATTTTAAAGTGAACTACTCCTTTAATGTGATGCATTTATGTCATACATAAATGAAACCGGTACGATAATTAATCTTAGAATATTAATTAAACTGTAATCCAAATACATGGAAATTTTAAATGCAATTTAAGTACATCAATCTTAAATTTCGGCATTAATATTTTTTGAGTGTAAGTATTCATGTGATAATTATATGCTACTGACTCGTATGCTAACATATGTTTGTTTCTCGCAGGGATGATCACGGGTTCAGTCCGTTGCACTGGGCGTGCCGTGAGGGTCGTTCGGGCGTCGTGGACATGCTCATCATGAGAGGGGCGCGCATCAATGTCATGAACCGTGGCGACGACACACCCCTGCACCTGGCTGCAAGTCACGGCCATCGCGAAATTCTGGCCAAGGTGCGAACAGATCGTAGCGGATAAATGCTCACTAACACATATATATATATACACACACACACACACATCTGCACCTGAACAACCACAGTGACCACAACGGTCCTGGAAAGGTGTTAACAAACACACAGCCGCAAACAGAAGCTCCTAGAGTTATAAATGCTCACACACACACACACACAAACTTTAAACCCACTTAAGAAGGAGTAAAGGAACTGACAATGTTACTGTTCTGAATACTGAATCATGTTGTGGTTTGTGTTGTATAGCTGATCCAGTGTAAAGCAGATACCAATGCGGCAAACGAGCATGGCAACACCCCTCTCCATTATGCTTGCTTCTGGGCCCATGACCTCGTGGCTGAGGTTAGTCTGAAGTGCCCTCTGCTGGGAAAAATGAGAAATTCTAGATTGTTTAGAACATTTCAGTTGTTAGAAGGGAAATAAATGGCTGCTTCCATGTAATTATAGTGAATGGGGACAAGAGCTTTGAAAACTGTAACTGGTAGCGGGTCCGGAATTATGTAATTATGATTATCCTTTGATATTTAAAAGTCCTAATGGACATTAACAGTCATATGTGGTATCATTACAAAGCTTAGACCCTCAACTTTTCACACAAAATAATAATTTTTTAATATTTATTTTACATATTTGAAATTCCCGTTTCCGCAACCAATATACTGATAAAAAGTACATATTACTATGAATTAGAATTTTTTCAGTATTGATCATTTTTAATGAAGTGGTCCACATGGTCATGCAGCAAGTCTTCATAAGTACATAAATTGATTTTCTTTCTTCTGTGGAACACAAATAAAGATATTTTGCAGAATGTCTAAGTTGCTCTTGTCTTATAAATGAAACACCATAAGTGAAAATTAGAATTTTGGTCTGTCTCTCACATAAAGCTTTAGTACGGTTTCAGAAGACTTGGAATTTAGTCCTATTAAGTGGTTATAGTCATTAACCACTTTTGTGTTTTTATTTACATAATTTTCATTGAAGTTTATAAAAAATTAGAAAATAAATAAGGTGAAGTACTAAAATGACTTAAACGGAAATTGAAGTAAATTAAAAAAAAATGTAATAAAAAACGAATAAAATGACATGCTCTTAATTAAACGCTAAAAATAGAAAATAAAATCCTATTCAAAAAAGTATAAAATTAATAAAATTAAATTAAAAATAAATACTGCAATGGTTATAAATAATACTAAAATAACACTGGTGAAAAAGGCAACACAACATTGTATTTTTGTTTTTCTTTAACATTCGAGCAGAAATATAATGGAAATGTTTAAACATTGGCAATTTAGTGGTTTTCAAAAGATAACAATTTACAGGGTTGCTACACATTTTGGAAAAGTATGGAATTTAATTTGCAGGTTTGGGAAAAGTATGGAAAAATATTTGTTTCCTCCCCATTCAGCTTTCTAAATATATAAAATTATGAATTTCTAAAAATAAATGTATCATACAAGCAGATTAATTTCATGGCAAAAGTTTAGTGATCGTTTAATGATTGTCAAACATGACTGAATGCAAGGCGCATATTTTCATTATGCAAAACTGTTTGTCTTTAACATATGCAAGTCTCTTTTGAACTTCACTAAACAAATGTGCATGTGCCACTCAAAAAAAAGCAAAGGAGCAATCCATCATTTCATTCATACTGTACTTTGCTGTTTGGTGATTGTGCAACATCAAACCTTGATTCCAGTATTAAACTGACATGTAAGTGCATGTTATCACTTTGAGAAAAAAAAAACTGAGAAAATATTTACAAATGATTGTACTATATAACAAATATAACACCTGTATGAACCATTTAAAAAATCTACAGAGAGATTTGGACATTTGAGTCTGGAAAAGTATGGAATTTTGAAATTGGAAATGTGTAGGAACCCTGAATTTAGTTTCCGTTGTACCAAATATGTTATCGTACATCTTCTCTCCAGGATCTGGTCAATAATGGTGCTCAGGTGAGCATCTGCAACAAATATGGAGAAACTCCATTGGACAAGGCCAAACCACCACTTGCTGCAAATCTAAAAGGTAAACACTCATTGTTTGCTGACACTGTGATCTCTTTCTGTTATAATATGTTGCATCAGCTGTAATAATTCTGTTGTTTTTATGAATCAGAGCTGGCAGAGAAACAGGGACAGAGCCTGACCAAAGTTCCTTTCAAGGACACTTTCTGGAAGGGAACCACTCGAACTCGACCACGTAAGCACCCTCTGAACATCTGATTCTCATTTACATTCATAACGCAGATGCTTTGGCAAACAAGCATTTTGTTGTCATTCAGTATAACTGTGTATAGGTTGCCATGTATGATTATATGAATTATCCACAACCAAGGTTTAATTACAATCATAATCTTTCATGATGCTTGCAGGTAACGGCACACTTAACAAAACCTCTGGCATAGATTATAAGCAGCTCTCCATGCTGGCCAAGATCAACGAGAATCACTCTGGGGAGGTGAGCTCATTCACCAAACCAAACCAAACCACAATAGCTACCCAAACCATGTCTCAGAGCATTTATGGAAACACTGATGTGTCCACTCTCTCTCTCTCTCTCTCTCTCTCTCTCTCTCTCTCTCTCTCTCCCTCTCCCTGGCAGCTGTGGCAGGGCCGCTGGCAGGGCACAGAGATTGTGATCAAGATGCTTCATGTGCGGGACTGGACTACTAGAAAGAGCCGTGACTTCAATGAGGAGTATCCTAAACTAAGGTGATGAACCGCCAACCGCTAGTGTGCCCAGATTACACAGATTAAAAGGAATGAATTCTGTCATCATGAAGTCATTGCAAATCAGGGTTATTATAGTTACCTAAAACTAAACCATAAAAAACTATTTTGTTACTTGTTAAAAAATAGTCTTTTCAAATTTGGTGTGATGAAAACCGGTTCTATGTGAAATCAGACATTAGCCCCTTTGACACAGCAATCCTGGGAAATTGCTGGGAAAATACCAGAATGACTTTACCAGTAAACACACAAATATGCTGTTCACACAAGCAACGGCATTCTGGCTTTTTACCAGTAAGAGACCGTTCACACATCAACACCAAAATACCGGTAAATTCTGTGATGTCAGTCATCTTTAAACTCTGCGCCGCTGTCTTCATTCGCCAGCATGAGAAGAAGCGCTTTAGTTTCATTATCTGTTCAATTTGACAACATACAGCTCTGGAAAAAATTAAGAGACCACTTAACATTGATTTCTCAATGTTAAGTGGTCTCTTAATTTTTTCCAGAGCTATATTTTGACGTCTGAGTGAAAGGCATAAGGGAATGATCAAACAGAACGTGTTTTTGCTCTTAAAAACACGAGACGCGCGCAATAGCATCCAACTGCAGAGCCGCAGTGCTGATGAATGGAAAAGAAGACTGGGTCTCAAGCGCGACACGTTGAAAAAGCTGCGAGATGTGCCTCAACGGTCAAAGATGATCATTTAGTGTGATCATTTACATCTTTTACTAGTAAAGACTATGTGTGAAAGGGGCTATTGAGCACCCATATAGCCAAAATGGCATGATCCTCGTTTCATTACACCTCTGCGAAGATTCGACTGTGAGATTGGTAGTCGAATCAGGCTCCTCATATCGAAGCATCGAATCTTTGACTATTCGGGGTCACCCCTAATATCATTGATATTAAAATAGCAATTTTCCAAATCTGTATGACTTTTTTTCTTTTGTGGAGCACAAACAGAGAAGTTCCTAATCACACTTGAAAGGAGAATTGAATTTCAAGCTTCAAAAAGGCCACATATGCCCCATGCACTATATTCAAAGTCTTCTTAAGTCATACGATGGCTTTGTGTGACCAACATAACACAAGTTAAGTCGTCATTCACCGATAACCTTCTGCTTCACTTAGCTGTTAACTGCTGCAAACGGATCATTTAAAAATCACTCAGACTGGTTTTGTGAACTGAATCTACTGATTTATTATAAAGATCAGACCCAAAAGAGCGATAAGTTCACAAATCAAGCTAGTTCGGAACTAGGACTGCCACAATATCAGATTTTCACTACATGTTTATCGTGGTCAAAATAATTCACAATAACAATAGGCTAGGTTAGGCAAGGCAAATTTATTTATATAGCACACTTCATACACAATGGTAATTCAAAAGTGCTTTACATAAAAAAGGAATTAAAACAATTATAAAATAATCACAACAAATGCATAAGCATGTACATAACTGTATAGAAGCATACACCTACTATGTTGGAGTGTCAACCAGATTCAGTTTTAAATATTTTAAATATCATGGTTATCATCAATACAGGTATATCATCATCAATACCGAAGATGTTCGTCTGAATGTGTATGGTGCTTTAAAGGGGACGAATTTAAATATGCAAAGGACAAACACTAGAATGTCAAAACTGGAAAAAAAGGGAAAACTCTAGGTGAACTATTTTATTCCAAAAGAGAGGACCGTCCTGATCTGCCACCTAATCTGTGAAATGTCTCTGTGTCAGCGGTCTGTTGTATATGTGTGTTCATGCGTCCCTCTCCACCTTGATGTTTCCCCTGCTGTAGAATCTTCTCCCACCCAAACGTGTTGCCCATGTTGGGGGCGTGTCAGGCTCCACCCGCCCCTCATCCAATCATAATTACACACTGGATGCCCTATGGCTCCCTCTACAATGTGCTTCACGAGGGGACCAGTGAGTAAAACACACATTACTGTCTCCCACAAATCATGTGGTGTATGTCTGCTTCATTTAAATGTTTCCTGACTCAGGATAAGTAAATATAAGTTACCCCCACTGTCTTTCTCAAGCCTTTTCTTGTATCATTCTCTCGTCCATTTAGACTTTGTTGTGGATCAGACACAGGCGGTGAAGTTTGCCCTGGATATAGCGTGTGGAATGGCTTTCCTGCACACACTGGAGCCCATGATCCCTCGGCATTATCTCAACAGCAAGAGTGTCATGGTGAGCAACGGAAAGCAGACACTTCCCACTAATCTTGTTTTCTACAACTGTGGGTTTTTTCTGAGTGTCTGTTCCTGTCTTTTCTGTTAGAGAACATGATGTATAGTTAGGAGCTTTGCTATGGATTCTTTTCCACAGACATTCATTACTCAGTGTTAACCAGTGATTGCAAATACAAGTTCACTGTTTGTTTGTTTATTTGCTGTCATGGTATGTGGAACTGATTCAGTGGAACTTGCCCTCAACAGGAACTGCTGTAAACAGTCTCAGTTCTCTGTGAAGTTTCTGTGCATCCCTTCACAAGTTGAGAGATTGACATTGCAGAGTATTGCAGCTAATGAACATTCTTTGGTTGTGGATTTCTCATGGTCTCTGAAGATTTTAATTTCAAAGAGATTAGAAACTGAAAATCTGTGAGTCACGATCAGTTTAAAACACAATGTATTGTCATTGACCAACAAACACAAGTGAAACCAAGGCAAAACTACATGAGTATCCAACCACTAAGAGCTGTACTGCTCACATCTGTAAACACCATCTTTTGAACTGTTGAATCTTGTTGACATAGGAGTGAGTGGACAAGCATAGACCCCTACCCAGACTCTCAGCCAACATAGGGACCCCAAATACAAAAAAAGTAATTATATACATAATTAGTGTATATAATCATTCAATTTTATTTTGTAGAAACCATGGAAACAACAAAGACGCTTTAATATATTATGTGTTTTATTAGACAGGTGAGCAACTGTTTGGATACAATCATTGACAGAAAACTAATCATTGTTATATAGCTCAACACAGTTAGTCTTATTGTTTAAATCTCGTTTTCTTTATTTACCACGAGTACCATGTTTTACCATGCCTAATATCGATCTAGCTTACTGCAGTGTGAACAAGTGTCTCATAGTAGCATTGTAACATGACTTTCAACACACTCAAATGTATCTAATATGATAAAACAGCGCTGCGTTACCCCACATACGCATGAGCAGAAGCAGCGGTCGTCTGTGGCATAATAAAAGCTCTACTGCTGTCGAGCCATGTGTCGCGCTTGTCTTTCATTAGCAATCGCTCCAGCGTCTTGTTCCACTCAAACGGCTTTCAGCCTCACCCTGCTTCATACTACAGTAACGTTAATAAATCTTTAATACATTAGCTCATCCAGTGGCAAAATTACACATTGTTCCTTTAATGCATCCTTGCTGATAAAAGTATCCCATTTTTATTTATATATATATATATATATATATATATATGTGTATATATGTATGTATGTGTGTGTGTGTGTGTGTGTGTGTGTGTGTATGTAGCCTCTGTGACACATCAAGAATGATTTAGAGTGAGAATAGGAGAGAGCACTGATTCAGCTTCAGTTTTGCTGCAGTTTGTATGAAGCAGCAAAACAGTGAGTTTAACCTAAATAACCATTTCATGCTTGGTTATCCTAATGAATCTGTTCTCATTGATTCACTGACATCAGATTGATGAGGACATGACGGCCAGAATAAGCATGGCAGATGTGAAGTTCTCCTTCCAGTGTCCTGGCAGGATGTACTCTCCCGCATGGGTGGCACCTGAAGGTATCATTCCTCTCCTTCACTCTCTAAATTCTTCGTTTCAAACTTCTCAAGAAGATTTCACTTTATCCACTATATCTGTCTAAGGTACGGTCACATTAGCGATATTTCTCTGCATTAAAGGGTAAGTTCACCCAAAAATGAAAATAGTCACCCTCTTGTCGTTCCAAACCCGTAAGACCTTCGTTCATCTTCGGAACACAAATGAAGATATTTTTTATGAAATCTGAGAGCTTTCTGACCCCTCCATAGACAGCAACATTAATACCACTTTCAAGGCCCAGAAAGGTAGGAAAGACATCGTTAAAATAGTCCATGTGACTCCAGTGGTTCAACCTTAATGTTATGAAGCGACAAGAATACTTTTTGTGTGCAAAAAAACAAACAAAAATAACAACTTTATGCAACAATTTCTTCTCGTCTGTGTCAGTGTCCTATGCAGTTTACGTAGTTACCGCAAGTGCATCGCTTCCTAGTTCTGCGTCAGTCGCTGACTCACCATTGGCGGACGCTATTCAAGTGAGCACCACGGCGCATGCGTGTGATGCTGACGCAGGAGTTAGCCAATGGTGAGTCTGCGACTGACGCAGAACTAGGAAGCGATGCACTTGCGGTAACTACACAAACTGCGTAGGACACTGACACAGACAAGAAAAAATTGTTGCATAAAGTTGTTATTTTTGTTTGTTTTCTGCGTACTGTAGTCACATAGACGATTTAATGATGTCTTTCCTACCTTTCTGGGCCTTTAAAGTGTTAATTACATTGCTGTCTATGGAGGGGTCAGAGAGCTCTCAGATTTCATCAAAAATATCTTAATTTGTGTTCCGAAGATGAACGAAAGTCTTACAGGTTTGGAGCGACATGAGGGTGAGTAATTAATGACAGAATTTTCATTTTTGGGTGAACTAACCCTTTAAGGCAAAAAAGTCCATTGTCTATAGTCAACAGTGTAGTGTTGCATGGATGCTCATGAAAACTTGCAGAACAACTATAAATCTGACTGCATCTTAAACTAAAGTTTTGATATACTGATACCTTAACATCTTCCTCCACATCTCCTCTCAGCCCTGCAGAAGAAGCCAGAGGAGATTAACCGGCGCTCTGCGGACATGTGGAGCTTCGCCGTGTTGCTCTGGGAGCTCGTCACCAGAGAGGTGCCGTTCGCTGACCTCTCAAACATGGAGATCGGCATGAAGGTGAGATGGATTCTGTCATGTGCATCTGACTTTGGAAAGCAAGAGCCAACAAGTAGTGCTCGCTGCAGAGCATACTGGAGATAGGGTTATGGGTAGGGTTAGGGTGTGGTTAGGGGATGCAGCTCCACCCATCATGCCCACAGTAGGTCAAGAGAGGGGGAGCTGGAGCTCCAGAGAGGGGGGGGGGCTGGAGGTAATGGCTCTGCAGTGAGTAGCCTCTCAGAGCCAAACCAAACACCCTTATCCCTTTTCTCTCCACTAGGTGGCACTAGAGGGACTTAGACCCACCATCCCACCGGGCATCTCCCCTCACATCTGCAAGCTAATGAAGATCTGCATGAACGAGGACCCCGCCAAGAGGCCCAAATTCGACATGATCGTGCCCATCCTAGAGAAGATGCAAGACAAATGAAACAGCCCTGCAAACACTGAGTTCACAGTATTGCCTTAATTCACCACTCACCAAAGTGCTCTATGCCACTGTAGCCCTCTGCTAAAGAAAAAACGCTTTGTGAAAGCGGTTGAACATTTTTAAAAGCCACGTTCTCACTATCTCCTATATTCTTACATGCAATCATTGAATAATGACGTGTGTGTTTGTGCATATATATGTTCATCGGTCCTTTTCGTGCTTACTGGACGCTCTTCTCAAAACCTCTTTCTATAGCCATTAAACAAGAAGTGGCAGCAACGGTCTTTGGACGCAGTGAATGTACAGTGAAATCAGTTTTCAACTAACCACTTCCACATCTTCTGCATCTTTTAGCGCACTCGCTCTATTTCTGTCACTTCTTCAAAGGGACGCCACCAATCATTTCAGCTCAAAGTCAGTATGATTTGCAAATGTGTATGCATCAGCCGCGGTTAGTATTTAAAGCATCGTGCCATTTTCTTTCAACTATGTGTTTTCTTCAGATTGTCCTGATAACAAAAGTCCTATAGGCCAAGTTTGCCTGAGATTTATGTTAAAGCAGTGCAATAATGTAATAGCTAATGCCAATTTTATGCCTTACCATGAAACAAAAACCAAACTACGAAGTGCCCGTAATATCACGCTTGTACTGTCCCTCTCATAGCAGGGAGATGCATATTATAAAAACCTGATATGTTAAGATTAAGGTACCATATGTTCAAAGAAAGAGCCATTTACACATCACATCAAATGTGAGAACTTTTGTGTCACAGATGGGTCATACCTTGCCCCCATAAACCTATATATTTACCTGATCCATAAAAATGCATGATTGCTGCATCCTCTGTTATGTAACTAACACGCCTCCGGCTCCTGTATTCTAATTTACATTGTACGTGTTAAGCATGTTACGTGCTGAGATATCTGAGAGATTTTTATACTGTATACATATATAAGTGTTTTTTTCGTGGGTGATACATTAGGCTGCCCGTGCGTGCCTTTATTTTTTTGCTTTTCTAAACACTACATCTATTTACTTCCTTATTTTGCTTTCAGTGCTCCTCTTATCAGCTCACCCAGTATGTAATAGGAAAACCAAGAGACGAAAACAAGCAGACTTGACATGCATAAATTATCTTTTTTAGTTTCACAGTGTTTCTTTTTGTTTTGAAAAGCAAATAGCGGTGATAATGAAAAACAGACTCGTTATCTAACTTATGCTCACTGTTTTCTCACCCTGTGAGGTTTTTAATGAAACTTAATTCTTTATTTTGGAGATGTGGGCTGTTTATATTTTATTCATGATAACTAAAGTTTACTAAAAGAAAATAAGAACAAATAAAATGTTTTGGCCATGCTAAGTGTTTTGATCTGTGTTCATTTATCAGTCATGAAATAAATTATTGGGTTGTTGACATGAAAATTGACAACAGTGTCTTGTGATGTGATATGCTTTAAGCTACTTAAAATAAAAAGCTTCTTTAAACTTTTCTAAAAAAAAGTTTTTTCCTTTGACCTGAACAAAATGTGTGAAAAAGAAGAAGTAAAATTTGATTTGAAAATCTTAAATGGGCTTAATACATAGAGGATCTAAAGGGGTCAAGGTTTTTTTTTGTCACAATAATATATATAAATTCAACAAAATTCCTGCATGTTGGTTATGGACCAAATGTGTTCTTTTTTTTTTTCCAAAACTCAATACTACTTTTATATTTTTTAAATTATATTTCTACATGGCAAATATTTTACTAGTAGGTGTAGTAGAGTAATAGAAACCAACAGTCATGACATGCATGCTGCTGATTCTGTGTGATTCCAAACACTGAATTCATGGTGGTGCAAGCATCATGATATGGGGATGTTTCTCATACTATGGTGTTGGGCCTATTTATCGCATTCCATGAATCATGGATCAGTTTGAGTACATCAAAATACTTAAAGAGGTCATGTTGCCTTATGCCGAAGAGGAAATGCCCTTGAAATGTGTGTTTCAACAAGACAACGACCCCAAACACACCAGTAAGCGAGCAGCATCTTGGTTCCAGACCAACAAGATTAACGTTATGGAGTGGCCAGCCCAATCCCTGGACCTTAATCCTATAGAAAACTTGTGGGGTGACATCAAAAATGCTGTATATTAGTTCAGTGATTCACAAGAAAGCTAAATCTTAAAGCATTTTTCAGTTTATACAGTAAATGTTTGACTTTGTAAAGAAAAATGCAGACACTGCTATTTTTTTGAACAGCCTAATATTCCCTTTTCTTCACTTTCTGTAAAGTAATAACAAATTTGATAAATGTCTTCATGTTTTGATTTAGAATAGAATGTGCAGTGTTCTCAATGCATTTGCGTGTATTGAAAGAAGTTATTACAAGGATTGAGCTTTACTCACTTTTTTTAAACACCGCTATTATTTTGAACACAACTGTATATACCAAACTAATTCCACCATTAATGTTTATATATAAAAAATTCTGTCTTTGTAAGGTTTTTTCTTTTCTTTTTTTCTGGACAGTTACACCACCTGAACGTTTTAAGTCCCACGAAAATTCAGATAAATTCAGAAATTGAAAACATTTCTCTTTTAATGGAAAAGCTGCATTTAAGTCAGTTATATCAATTTCAATCTAATGTATTTTAAGTATTTAATAGTTCCTGACAAAAAATTAGCTTCACGTCATTGTCATATATACTAAAATATAAAAAGATTATTATAATTAATACTTTAACTCTTACAAAAGCAGTAAGGCACGTGACTTGGCAGAAGCGGCATGTCACGTGATCAGTCAGCTGACGCTATATAAACGCTTCAGGTGACCCGGGACTCCGTGTGAGTGCAGACAACTGACTCTTCAAAACACAATTCACTTATTCACAACTGCTTCAAATCAAAACGCGAATTCGAGTTATTCTGACGGCTTGTTTTATTTACACATACAGTCCAGCTGTTACACTTCTTCCACAGAGTCTGTTCAAGAATAAACACGTTTTCTTGGAGTCGTCGGTCCAGACTTTATATGTAATGACGGGAACTGATAGAGTTTACCGCAGTGTCGCACACCGTGCAACCAGGATGAAGCGTCCAGTGTTCGAGTTGTCCTCCTTCTGCGTTGTTTTCATGGCCTGGACATTGTTTTGGGTACCTTTGGGCTCCTCATACCCTCTTGAAGGAGATACAGATGCGCCCGAGCTGAGGTTCGTGGAGGAGTTTGATCGGTTTAAGCTCGGGTTCAGCTGGCACAACATGTCCTGCGCGGTGTGTAAAGCGATCTTCGCCTCGGTTGACATCGCGCTGCTGGTGAGACGTACTTTTACGTTTTTCTCAGGATGTTATTGCCTGTTTTTACTCCCCTGGCTTTCTTGTTGTAATGAATGTTGGTATGTTTTGGAGAGCTGAATGTGCCCACATAAAAAATACTATAGTATATTATAGTAAAATTGCTCTAGTAAATACTATAGTGTTTTTGAACCATACTATAGTAAATATACTACAGTAAACTGTAGTATACCTCAGTACTTATTATAGTTTAACAACTGACTATAGTTAATACTACAGTATGCTGTAGTATAAATTAACAAAGTGTAGTAAATACTATAATATACTACAATTTACTGTAGTATGGCTCAATAGTATTTACTACAGTAATTTTACTATAGTATACTATTAGTATAGTATTATTTCATATACAGTTTGCTTTTATTCAGTAAGATACTTGTAGAGCTGACTACCATCATAGGTCAAAATATGTTGTATATAAAAATGTGTATATTATATAATAGTAGAATTAGTAATAATCATATATACATACACACACATTCATTTAAAAGCATATTTCCATTATATGCATTCATATATATTTAAAATAATACTTAAAATTATTTGAATTTAAAAAATATTATATCTTGTGTATGTATTATAAATCTTATATGTATATAATTTTTTTTAGACAATACATTTCAAATAATTATATTAATGTACAGTATATAATGGAAATATGCTTTTAATTTAATGTAATTTTATTTAAATATTTTAAACACATTTAATTACATATTTATACATAATTTTGTTTTTATTATTATTATATTTTAAATAGTTTAATATTACACTTTAACATAAAATACCCCTGTACAAAATCAGTATCAAGTTTCTGATCTGTCCATGACAATAAAAAGTAGCAACTATTAATCAAGTTTTGTGCTTCCTTTATGAACAGAGTGACTCAAACATGGAGCGTGTGGCACATGCTCTGGGAGAGACCTGTGTCCGACTGCACCTCGCTGAGCCTGATGTATGCAGAGAGATCACTGAGCTCTTCCGAGAAGATTTCATCCATGCGCTACAGGAGTCCTTCCTCTGGCCCTCTGAGGCTTGCGCTCTGCTGGTTGGACCTACGTGTGGCCATTTTGATATTTATGCCCCCTGGAATGTATCCCTGCCACGGGTCCCCAAACCTCCAGTTAAACCACCCTCCCCTCCCAAACCAGGCTCTCCACAGAGCAGGATCCTCTTCCTCACGGATATCCACTGGGATGCGGAGTATGCCGAGGGAAGCCTTGTGGATTGTAAGAAGCCGCTGTGCTGTCGGAATGACTCTGGAAGGGCCAGTTGGAAGCACTTTGGAGCCGGATACTGGGGCACATACGGTGAGTGTGACCTGCCTCTGCGCACAGTGGAGAACCTCCTCCAAAACGTAGCCAAATCCGGCCCATGGGATTGGGTGTATTGGACAGGAGACATTCCAGCACACAACATCTGGTCTCAGACCCGGAAACAACAGCTGAACGAGCTCAGCACCATCACTAGACTCATACTCAAACACCTGGGGTCCAATGTAACCGTGTACCCAGCTGTGGGGAATCACGAGAGCACTCCGGTGAATAGTTTCCCGCCTCCGTTTGTACATGGGAATCGGTCGTCCCGCTGGCTGTATGACACTATGGCGAAGGAGTGGGCATCATGGCTGCCTGAGGAAGCCCTGAAGACGATACGGTAAAGTACTGATGGAAACTATATCAGACTTTGATATAAATGAGTATTGTCCCTGAAAAATATTTTTTTTCATATTTATTAAAAATCATATTTAGAACATTTGTTATTTTTGTTACTAATTATTGTTTTTTTTTGTATAATATTATTATTATTATTATTATTATTATTATATTATAATTTGTAGCTTAATATTTTAAATCCAATACTGCATAGATACATTTGCAATGTTTTCACATTTGTTTTATAATAATAATAATAATAATAATAATTATTATAATAAAATTATTATTATTATTATTATTATTATTATTATTGCTAGTGTTGATTTATTATTTTTATTATTTTATGACTAATATTTTACTGATGTACTGATGGAAAGACTATAAAAGTCTATACAAACTATATCACACTCTGATATATCTGATAATTCTGGCCAGTTGATAATATCTAGAATATCAAAATCAGCTGCAGGTGGTCGATCCTTTTCCTATTTAGCACCTAAACTCTGGAACAGTCTTCCTAGCATTGTTCGGGAAGCAGACACACTCTTGTCAGTTTAAATCTAGACTAAAAACACATCTCTTTACTATGGCATACACAGAACATTATAAATTTCCATTATTCAAATCAGTTAAATGATTGTTTGAGGCTGCCTTAACTAGGTCAGCCGGAACCGGGAACACTACCAATAATACCTGATGTACTTGTTACATCATAAGAAGAATGGCATCTACGGTAATGTTAGTCTCTCTGTTTATCCCGAGGTTTACTGCAGTCGGCCGGATCCGGGCCGTATCGAGATCAGATGGTGGACCTTAGCCTGAACATGACGACCATATCCCTGAAGTGTCTGTAGAGACCGTGTCAATTAAACTCCCCCCGTAAATGCCGCATCGACACAACATCCTCATTAAACCCGTCCCCGGCGTAACGACTCCAATCTTTCGAATAATCCTACGAATATCTATTAATCTAATATGACTTCTGACCTGTAATGTTGCCAGAATCATAATCATACACTATTTGTTCGTCGGCCAGAGGAGAACTGGCACCCCGACTGAGGTTTCTCCCAAGGTTTTTTTCTCCATTCTGGCCCTGAAGGAGTTTTGGTTCCTTGCCACTGTCGCCTTTGGCTTTTGGCTTGCTCAGTTGGGGACACTTAAATTTCAACTATATTACTGATCTGCCCGCATTGACACTATATGATAATTGAAATGAGCTGGATGACATCACCGCTTTCACCAGAGCGGCTGGTGAAATCAAATCAAATCAGCCGAATCAAATTCTGTTGCATTATTTTCCTGTTAACACTGTGAAGCTGCTTTGAAACAATTGCCATTGTAAAAAGCGCTATATAAATAAAGGTGATTTGATTTGATTTGATTTTGATTTGATATAAATGATTATTGGCCCTGATAAATACATAATCATATTTAGAACATTGTTATTGTTGTTACTAATTATTATTATTATTATTATTATTATTATTATTATTATTATTATTTGTAGCTTAATATTTTAATTCCAATACTGCATAGATACATTTGCGATGTTTTCACATTTGTTTTAAAATAATAATAATTATAATTATAATTATAATTATTATTATTATTATTATTATTATTATTATTATTGCTAGTGTTTAATTATTATTTTTATTAATTATAAATTATAATAATTATTGTTATTTATTATTATTATTATTATTTTTATCATCATCATATTTTGTAGCTTAATATTTGAATTGCAATACTATAGATGTATTTGTGGTGTTTTCACTCTGTTTAAAAAAAATAATAATAATAATAAATATTTTATCATTGTTATTTATTGCTATTGTTTAATTATTACTTATATTTTTGTAGCTTTATTTTAAATGCAACACTATATGTTTGTTTTTTACTCTTACAGTTTAATTATTAGTATCATCATTATTAGTAGTATTTGTACTGTTGGTATTGCTACTGTTTGATTATTATTTTTTAATTATTATTATAATTTTAGATGCAAACACACTTTTTGTTTGTTTGTGTGTGTTGTCTTCTCCAGGCGTGGAGGGTTCTACACAGTGGAAGTTCAGCGTGGTTTGAGGCTGGTGTCTTTGAACATGAACTTCTGTGCACGAGAGAACTACTGGCTGATGGTGAACTCCACAGACCCGGCTGATCAGCTCCAGTGGCTCATTCACATACTACAAGAGTCCGAGAACAAGGGAGAGAAGGTCAGAGAAGTTTACAGAATTCAGAGAAACCAGGAAACATCTTATTTTCTCTTAAGGACATGAGAAAACAGCAATGTTGAAGCCTTTGCATGTTGCAGCAGTTTAACAAGTTGCAATGTTAGTGTTTGTGTCTGTGGGTTAGAGGTGTTTAAACATCCAAGCAACTGGTCATGAGTCAGACCAACTAGAAGCGGATGTGTGACGGTTGCTTTTCTATGTGCAGCATTTCAGTTTTACACATCTGCATAGATGCTAATGATGTACGGTAATGGCCAAAAGTGATGTCCAGAGGGGATATTTGTTTTTAATGACCCTATAAGTTTGACCTAACCATCAATATATGAGGAAAATATTTTATTTTATTTTATTTTATTTTCGTTTTATAAATCTTTTAAATGTGAAGGACTTTTAAAACACTAAGGGCCAGATTTACTAACAGCTTGCATCAGCGCAAACCCTCTTTTTTGTCTTAAAGAAAAATTAGCGCTGAAAAGGCGTGGACAGAGTTATTTTTGCGGCTGACCTTTTTGCTTATGCATTTGTTGGGGTTTCCCTTTCAGACGCAAAATTAATGGGAGGAGAGTATTTAAATGAATCATGTGAGGTGATTTACTAAGGTTTGCGCTTGTCAATTTTTTTTTGCGCCATTGTTTACCGCCCAAAAAAAGCAAGTCTTAATCCATATGCTAGTTTGCTCTGCTCCTGGTAGATTGCGTTGGTCATTATGGAAATGGTCCGACTGCGTCTGTGTTCTTTAATAGAGGATATGCATTGACGTCACTTTCACGCCGGAACACGTCCCCCTCAGCTGGACTGAGTGGCAAAACTGCCTGCTGCATGACTGGATTTAATAGGGGAAACTGCGAGTAAACGCGAGTAAAACAAACGATTATCAGTTTAAACTAAAGATATAGTGTTCCTTACAACTTACCAAAGATGGTATTGACATGCAGCCAGGAATCGTGTTTCCTGACATTTATATGAGCCTGATTTTGACGCTGGGGAAATACATAATAGGGCTGCACGATAAGTCACAATTAAACCACATGTGATTTGGCAAAGGCTGCCACAGCTTCTCAGTGAAGCGCGGCTGTGATCAGTAGTAAATGCTGCTCCATCTGCAAGCCAGAGGTCGCTCTTGCGCAGGGTGTACATCATTCCAGGAAATCCCTATGAACATCATACTATCGGTGATCTGAATAAACAGAAGATTGAAACGCTTTGATTAAACATGACTAAATGCTTCTCATGTTTGGAAAGATGTTTGACGCGTGTTGCTTTTTCAAATGCACGTTATAAGCGACTCAAACTCGCAGTGCTTTCAGATGGAGCAGCGTTTATTACTGATCACAGAGCCAAACTGCACATAAAAAATAATCGCAAATTAAATTTTAATTGCGATTTATCGTGCAGCCCTAATACATAAAGTAATTTTGCCTGTGAACGCTTTATATAAATACAATATAGGTAGGTCTAAATCCGGGTGATCACTTACATCAATGTTATATATAGTTTAATATATATCGTTCAGTCCTATAGTTTTTGTCAGTGTTTATTTAAAAACATCCAGTTATGCAGAATATAAGATGGTAAATATTTAATTAATGGTTTGTGAATACAATAGGGTATGATTTTACCCTTAAACATATTGACACAATAAATGATAACTGTCATTGTCAGTGGATCACGCGCAGAACTTTCCACTCCCATCGGCGCTTTTTTGGAATTGCGCTCACACTAATTTGCCCTGTTTAGTAAATCTGGCCCTAAGCTTTAAGGTATTTATCTAAAAATACAGGTTTTATTTTACTATGCAAAAAAAAAAAAGGCTGGAAAAAAAAACTCACAGGAAAAAGCATACATTGACTACAACGTAATCAGTTCTGTCAATATTTTGTTAGTTCTCTTATGTTTCTGCATGCGTTCATAATTTCTTTGTATGAGCGGTGAGGAATGGACCAAGGGGAACCCCATCATCACCCCCACCCCCGGAATGCGATCAGACCGAGGGGCAACCAAAAATTATATCAACACAATTTGGCGTTTCATTGTGTTATCACAAATAAAACTACACAATATGCTTAGAAAATCTTCTTTATCTTATTTGAATAAAGGGTGATGTCAATTTTCCTAGGCTGGACATCACTTTTGGCCACTATTGGGTTCTATTTAGGTACCATTGTACCTGTTTTGTCACACATGATTTTGTAGGAGGTGTCCATGATTTTTTTTTTTTTTTTCTTTCTTTTCTTCTCAATTTCACACCGAGATATTTTGTTTTGCTTGTGGTTTTGTTCAATAACCAAATCTAAGCAGAGCTCTGTCTGTCTGCGCTGGTCTCTCTCAGGTTCACATCATCGGTCACATCCCCCCGGGTCTCTGCCTGAGCAGTTGGAGTTGGAATTACTATCATATAGTCAACAGGTCAGTCACTGTTCTGTGGAAACATTGCATAGCCTATCCTGCTGTACACAAGAAGTTCACTTTCATCTGTTGTGTAACCCGTAGCTGGGTCAACACAACTGCATGACTACAGCCTAAAGGGTTGGAACAAAGTGTCTTTTATGATCATAAGTGTCATATTGTTGTAAAAATGGGTCGTGTTGACTGTAACTGCCTGTTTTTGAGATAATTGTGTATATTCCGGTAGGTGTATGTAGTGCAGTGGTTAATGGTTCACTTGTCAACTTCAATCTGGTTCCTTTCATCTATAATTCTTTCATTTTTTTCAGATATGAAAGCACTATAACTGGTCAGTTTTTTGGACACACACACGTCGATGAGTTTCAGATGTTCTATGATGAGGAAACATTGACCCGTCCACTGAGTGTGGCTTTCATTGCCCCGAGTGTGACCACTTATGTCAACCTGAATCCAGGTACTCATTGAACCATATTAGTTGTATTTTAAGTGTTATTTTATTTTATTTTGTTTTATTGTTTTATTTTATTTATTGCATTTAGTTATTTTATTTTAGCTTTTATTTTATATTGAGTTTTTTTTACAATCTATTCCTTTTACTGTTTTTTTTTGTTTTTTGTTTTTTGCATTATTTTATGTTGGCATTTAGTTATTTATTTTAGCTTTTATTTTATATTGAGATTTTATTTTTTTTTTTTATCTTTTTTTACTGGTAATTTTTTGACTGATTCTTTTTGCATTTAGTTATTTTATGTTGACATTTTAGTTATTTATTTTATTTTAGCTTTTATTTTATATTGAGTTTTTACAATCTTTTTTTTACTGATATTTTTTTTGACTGATTATTTTTGCATTTAGTTATTTTATGTTGGCATTTAGTTATTTATTTTAGCTTTTATTTTATATTGAGATTTTTTTTTTTTTTTAATCTTTTTTTTTTACTGATTATTTTTTGGTTTTGTTTATTTTTGCATGTATTTATTGCTATAACATCCTTTTTTTTTTTATGGTCAGGATATCGTGTTTATTACTTGGATGGAAACTACCCAGGCAGCAGTCGCATGGTTTTGGATCACGAGACCTTTATTCTCAACCTGACTCTGGCCAACAACCGGCCCTCAAAACCTGACCCCAGCCCGTCATGGACCTTGCTGTACCGCGCCTCTGAGGCCTACGGTTTGTCCACACTCTTCCCATCAGACATGGATGGTTTGATCAAAGTCATGGTGAATGATGACCGTGTCTTCCAGCGCTTCTGGTACCTCTTTCATAAAGGCCACGTATCAAAGCCCTGCGCAGACACTTGCAAGACGTCACTAATCTGCCTCCTGCACAGCGGACGATACGACCTTTTAATTCAATGTGACGTGCTACACGGAGATACACACTCTTTTAGGAAGACAATGTGTTGAGGAAAATATGAGAATGGCCATTGAGCTCTAATGGTTTTAATACCACGCCAATGTCACAGACTCTGATTTATATAGCACTTTCAATGTTTGGTTTTTTTTTTTGTCCTTGTTTTACAGTTTATTTAGCTGATATGCTATGGACATTTGTAAGGTGTTTAGTCAAGATGGGGTTAAAAAGTCAGTTCTCGGAAAGATGTGTAATTTAGGGCAGTGAACCAGAGAAAAGCATTATTGGTTGAAAATGGAACAGGTAGTGACCTCACAACCGAATCATGTGGTGTGTTAGTGCCTCATAAAACACACAATTGCTGAGCCCTCATTCTTACTTAACAGATTCAGAGTGTTTTGCGTCACTCTTGAGTGGGTTGTGGTCGGTTAGTGTTTTTTGTTCTCATATCCTGCATTGACTTGCACTATGCACACTGGAGCCTGATCAAGGCCAATTATATTAATGACAGTTTGTTGATTTTGTGATTGCCACACTTGCTGAAAATGATTTTGCAATTGTAGTGGGTCTTTATGTTGAAATCATGGATTATATGAAGTAAATTTATGGAATAAAGAAATATTTTGCAAAGTGGTTTGTTTATTGGTTTAAGCTATGTACACTACCGTTCTAAAAATTTGGGGTGAGCGTTTTTTTTTTGTTTTTTTTTTAAAAGAAGTTAATACTTTTATTCAGCAAGCATGCATCATGCATTGAATTCATCAAAAGGGACAAATTTGTTACAAAATATTTCTATTTCAAATAAATACTGTTCTTTTAAACCAAATAACCCTTAAATGTGTCAGTTTCCACAAATCATTGATAATAGTAATGTTTCTTGAGCAGCAAATCAGCATATTAGAATGATTTCTGAAGGATCGGGACACTGGAGTAATGATGCTGAAAATTCAGCTTTGACATCACAGGAATTAATTACATTTAAAAATTTATTGAAATTGGTTGTTTTAAATTATTATATTACTGTTTTTACTGTATCTTTGATCAAATACATGCATTCTTGGGGAGCATAAGAAACTTCTTTTGAAAACATGAAAAAATCTTACCGACCCCAAATTTTTAAATGGTAGTGTTGTGTGTATATTTGACTGATTCTCATTATGAATGAATCCACATGCAATGTGATTTGAGTTGTCATTCAATTTACAACAGATTAGGACCCTGTTGAAATTGTAAAACGGGCAATTATGGCTATCGTTACGCTGTTTTAATAATATAATAACTTGTTACATTTATATAGCGCTTTTCTGGGTACTCAAGGCGCTTTACATATGAAAGGGGGGAGTCTCCTCAACCACTAATATTCTACACCTATCAGGCATAACATTATGACCACCTTCCTAATATTGTGTTGTTCCCCCTTTTGCTGCCAAAACAGCCCTGACCCATTGAGACATGGACTCTACTAGACCCCTGAAGGTGTGCTGTGGTATCTGGCACCAAGATGTTAGCAGCAGATCCTTTAAGTCCTGTAAGTTGGATCGGACTTGTTTGTTCAGCACATCCCACAGATGCTCGATTGGATTGAGATCTGGGGAATTTGGAAGCCAAGTCAACACCTCAAACTAGTTGTTGTGCTCCTCAAACCATTCCTGAACCATTTTTGCTTTGTGGTAGGGCGCATTATCCTGCTGAAAGAGGCCACAGCCACCAGGGAATACCGTTTCCATGAAAGGGTGTACACGGTCTGCAACAATGCTTAGGTAGGTGGTACGTGTCAAAGTAACATCCACATGGATGGCAGGACCCAAGGTTTGGACCGGGAACACCCCACAAGAGCTGCAGTTTTGGAGATGCTCTGACCCAGTCGTCTAACCATCACAATTTGGCTCTTGTCAAACTCGCTCAAATCCTTACGCTTACCCATTTTTCCTGCTTCTAACACATCAACTTTGAGGACAAAATGTTCACCTGCTGCCCTAATATATCCCACCTACTAACAGGTGCCGTGATGAAGAGATAATCAGTGTTATTCACTTCACCTGTCAGTGGTCATAATGTTATGCCTGATCGGTATATATGCTAAATCATTCACAACTTTCTCAAACCAGAAAAAGATCTTTTCTTGTTAAACCTATAAAGCATCCCTCTCACATCAGACTC
Organism: Coreius guichenoti; assembly: GCA_039654105.1. Lineage (NCBI taxonomy): Eukaryota > Metazoa > Chordata > Actinopteri > Cypriniformes > Gobionidae > Coreius > Coreius guichenoti. The sequence continues at coordinate 7,806,643 of CM077190.1, forward strand.
TCCAACACCTGGATGCAGTGCAGGACAGAACCACTAGAGGTCGGTATATAATGCCTGATGACAGCCTGTAAACTCAAGAAATGTATGAAGTTTTTCCAAATTTTCCATGGAAGCAGGTGTTTGATATGTAAATGCTTCTGTTTGGTATTATTTCCTTTACAGAATTTTAAACTTCAGCCAAACATAAATAGAACCACAGTAAAAACAAAGAAAAAAAAAAATGTACTGAGCATTTCAACATTTTTTAAACAAAGAGACGACCATGGAAATACAATGGAATGAAAATATAATTTTTTTTACAAAAATCACATTCACATTCAAATCTCACAAAGCTGTAGGTTTATATGGAGTGTTAACATTTGCTTCAGTTTGTAGCTTTTCAAAGGTAAACCTCTCATAAGAAACTTCTTGTCAGAGAGTGTTCTCCTCAAGGGTCTGTGAAAGACACAGTCACTCCGAAGTCTTCCTTATAGATGTCCCAGGTCTTAGATTTGTGTGGATTGTCCAGCTCCTCCCTCGAGAGATACAGTCTATGACACAAAAACAGCCGCACAAAAGATTTCAGTGAGCTCTCGAAGGACAAAAAGCAAAAAAAAATTTTCCTAAAACTACTGACAAAAACCCACCTGTTGTTCTCAACAAAAGAGGTGTTAAACCAGAAATAGAACGGACAGTCCTCATAACCCTTTGGCAGACCCTGGACAGAAAGGAAAAAAGGAAGTTCAAGTCCCAGTGAACCTCATTTGAACTTGCCACCAACAGCACTTCATAAAACACATGGGTCAATTAAAAAGTAAAAAATAGTGGCGGCTTACAGCACTGGACTCAAACATGACCTTCACATCTCCAGTCACGACAGGCCCTTCCTGTAAACTGATGACCACTGCATTATTACCAGTGTCAGGAAACACCTAAAACACACACACATGAGATGATCAGACAAATGAAAGATAGCTAAAAAAAATCCTACAAAGAACTGGGAAGGAGAGATAACAGATTTGTCAATAGTCCGTGTAAAACTTTCATAATTTTGCAATTTTGATTTAGTGCCTACTAATAGAATTTCAGTCTTCTCACTGTTAACCTTAAGAAAATTACATGTAAACCATGATTTAATTTCAGATAAGCAAAGCAGAAGAGAGGAAGGTGGTAATGTTGAATTAAGCTTTGAAGATATATAGAGCTGGATGAACAATGAAAATGTATACAGAATTTGCAAAAAATTTGTCCTAAAGGCAATAGATAAATAATAAACAGAAGAGGGCCCAAAACTAAGCCCTGAGGCACGCCACTAGTAATCTGAGATGTCCGTGATTTTAAATTTTTAATTTGAACGAACTGAGTCCGACCCGATAAATACAAATCTAAACCAATCAAGAGCAATACCAGTGATTCCAATAGAAATCAACCTCTCCAATAAAATACTATGTGAAATGGTGTCAAAAGCTGCACTTAAATCAAGAAGAATGAGCACTGATAAAAGATCATTAGTAACTTTAATAAGTGCAGTCTCCATGCTATGATATGAACGATAGGCAGACTGAAATTGCTCAAACAAGTTACTCTCTATTAGATGAGCATGTACCTGTCAAGCAACTATTTTTTCCAATAATTTATAAAGAAAAGGTCAATTAGAAATGGGTCAAAAATGTTCTGGGTTATTATGATTCGCGCCAGGTTTCTTAAGTATGGGATTTATAGCTGTTACTTTAAGGGATGAAGGAATGATACCAGTATTAAGGGAAGAATGTATGATTTGAGTTGAAAGAAGGTAGACAGGACTTAACCAGATGTGTAGGAATAGGATCAGATTGACAAGTTGTAGATTTAGATTTTTGGACACATTCAGCTATTTCATCAGCCGTAGGCAAATAGAAACTAGAAAAAGCTGTTAATGAGGAGTCAACCTGAAAAGAAAAGCATGTACTACAATCCTCTCCATCTGTAGATACTTACTGTACAGTTCTGTTGTTTGGCACAAACACACTGGAAGACGAGGTCTCGCTTCACTATGATCTTCACCTTCAGGTCACTGCCATTGCTCTTCCCCACACCTGAACAATAGCATGAAAATATAGTTTAATATTAATACAAACATATGCAATACATACAAGTGTGGATGGATGGATATAATGATTTGATTATTTTTATATACAATATTTATTTCATATTCAATATATTTTATTATTTTTAATTTTTATACATACATACATAACATTATACATACATAATACATAACATTATGACCACTGACAGTTGAAGTGAATAACACTGATTATCTCTTCATCACGGCACCTGTTAGTGGGTGGGATATATTAGGCAGCAAGTGAACATTTTGTCCTCAAACTTGATGTGTTAGAAGCAGGAAAAATGGGCAAGCATAAGGATTTGAGCGAGTTTGACAAGGGCCAAATTGTGATGGCTAGACGGCTGGGTCAGAGCATCTCCAAAACTGCAGCTCTTGTGGGGTGTTCCCGGTCTGCAGTGGTCAGTATCTATCAAAAGTGGTCCAAGGAAGGAACAGTGGTGAACCGGCGACAGGGTCATGGGTGGCCAAGGCTCATTGATGCACGTGGGGGCTGGCCGATCAAACAGACGAGCTACTGTAGCTCAAATTGTTTAAGAAGTTAATGCTGGTTCTGATAGAAAGGTGTCAGAATACACAGTGCATCGCAGTTTGCTGCGTATGGGGCTGCATAGCCGCAGACCAGTCATGCCTCGACAGGTCAGGGCTGTTTTGGCAGCAAAGGGGGACCAACATAATATTAGGGAGGTGGTCATAATGTTATGCCTGATCAGTGTACATACATACATACATACATATAATAATGCTGATCATTTAGCTGTCTGACCTGCGATGGAGTGGATTCGAATGCTCTTTATTTTCAGGCTCTTCTGAGGTGGTAGCTGACGGTTGTATTGATTCTTCATGATCTCATAATAACCGACGTACCTGCTCTGCAAGTGCAAAATGGACAGAACATATATCAATAAAAAAAACTATGATTATATACATTCACTGGCTCCAAATGCAGTTTCACATACCTGAGAGGGAGTTTCAACGCCCTGGAACTTCGAACTCATGCTTTTATCAGTGCGTCTCTCCCCAAAGTAGTCCAAACTCTCCTGTAAGATGGTTTAAAGAAAATTTGAATACAATCTTGGACGAGAAAGTCTCTACATATCAACAATCATGATTATATCGTACCTGCGCACTCTCAAACTGGTCGCTGTCGATGAGCCATGTGCACACCATTGTCCCAGTCCGTCCTGTTGGACAAAAATCCAATCCATTAAAAATTTTAGACGGTATTTCAGTGCTATATGTAAATACAATCAAACAACTGACCTTTTCCTCCTTTGCAATGGATGGCGATCACATTCCTAGAGTCTGCCGCCATCCACTCTCTAACGCAGGCTGTGTACCGCAGCATATCACTGACAGGAGAACAGACAGAGATCTCTTCTAGAGTTTCAGTTATACCTCAAACATGACAATGCCACTTCAGCAACATGTTCTGATGTTCAGTTGTGGTGAGAGCTTACTTACTCGAGTGACGGCACGTTATGGTCGTCTATCATAACGCGCTCCACTCGATAGTGAAAGAGCTTTGGATCGTAACCCTTCTCACCTGAAACAAGAAATCAGATTGGCCACCATTGTTATCGTGCCTTTTAAAAAAACAAAGGAAATTATCTGAGGTTAACTTATTACTAAATTAAGGTAAAATAATCTGATAAAAATCATGAAGAGATAAGTCTACTCACTACAGAGATTAAACACCTTGTAATGATCCAGATGTTTGGTGTCCAGGAATCTAACCACCTCCTGAAATGTATCATTTACGTATTGATCATACAGTTGTTGCAATGTTTTCCGAACAACTTTACATCTAATTAAAGTGTTCTTAGACATTTGTGTCATGTTGGTGACTTACTCTGATGGGGTTCCTATAGAGCGCCTGCTTCCCAGAAGATGGAAAAGACATGGCAATGACTCTTTCTGAAGAGAGAAAAGACACTATCAATGATGAATCACTTTGGTTTGCAAATTACTTGATTTTAAAGGGTTATTTCACCCCTAAATTAAAATTCTGTCATTAATTACTCACCCTCATGTCGTTCCAAACCCGTAAGACCTTCGTTCATCTTTGGAACACAAATTAAGATATTTTGATGAAATCCAAGAGCTTTCTGACCCCTCTATAGACAGCAACAACGACCACTTTCAAGGCCCAGAAAGGTAGTAAAGACATCGTTAAAATAGTCCATGTGACTCCAGTGGTTCAACCTTAATGTTATGAAGTGACAAGAATACTTTGTGCGCAAAAAATAACGACAAAAATAACTTCATTGAAGAATTTCTTCTCTTCTGTGTCAATCTCCTACTGTTCACGTAGTAAACACACTCAAAACATTAAGGTTGAACCACTGGAGTCACATGGACTATTTTAAGGATGTCTTTACTACCTTTCTGGGCCTTGAAAGTGGTCATTGCGTTGCTGTCTATGGAGGGGTCAGAAAGCTCTCAGATTTAATCAAAAATATCTTAATTTGTGCTGAAGATGAACGAAGGTCTTACGGGTTTGGAACGACATGAGGGTGAGTAAATGATGACAGAATTTTCATTTTTGGGTGAACTAACTCTTTAATGTTATGTTTATAATGTTTCAAATTAATTTAAAAAGGTAGATCTGATGTAAAATAAATAACCAGAGACAAAAATAAATAAATAAATAAAAAAAAAATATATATATAATAATAATAATAATAATAATAATATCGATAAGAAATGAAATGGCTAGATTTCTGCTGACTAAAATAAAAAGTAACCAAACCTGTGACATATGTGAGGTCCAGATCAAACCCATCTTTTTGGTACCGTCTTTTGTTCTCGGACACCTGTGAAAATTATTAAGTAAAGTTTATTTATGTAGAACATTTCAAACACCATATATTGCTATACATGAATAAGGGAAAAAGGGCTATTTGTTTTCATGTACTTAAATGAATTTAAATACATGAAAACAAATGCAACAAAAAGAAAACTAAACAAGAAAAATAAATAAGTTTAAAGTGCCCCTATTATGCTTTTTTGGATATTACCTTTCATGTAGTGTTTATATAGCTGTTTGTGAATGTAAAATGACTGCAACGTTTCAAAGATCACAGTGTATGACAAATGGAATTTTTGTCTCCTAAAAGAAAGAATCAATTCTGAACTCCATGAAATGATTAGTCAGCAATCCCAGCAATCTTCCTGCACAAACCTACATAGGTTTGCAACAAATTTGCATAATGCCAGCCTATGGTTTTTATTGGCTACCCGTGAACAACGTCTACTTTGACCTGTCATCCACCCTCAAACACTGTAGTTGTAGCTGAGTTTGAAGAGTTTGGTTCAGGTTGTCAACATGTCGAAAAGACGCTGTTTCTGTGCTACAAAATCCACTTTGCATGCACTTCCAAAGGATGAGATAGGCCTACGGTAAAACCGACGCCATCATTACTGATCATATTACTGTGTATCAAGTGCTGAGGAAGCCTCTGGAGCTGACATTCAGATATTGTAATGGTTGTTTGGTTTCCGACACTCGCTGTAGGTGGTACACCAATTACAACAGACTAGGCCAGCTGACCAATCAGAGCAAAGTAGGGCTTTGGAAAGGAGGGTTTCAGGGAGACCAAAACCTTGATTAAACCGTTTCAGACACTGTAAGAAAAGACATGAAGCTGCAATGTATATTATGGGAAAAGTGTTTTTTTTTACCTTGGATGCATGTCAACCTATTGTAGGAGACCTTTAAACCTAAACTGGGAACCTTTAAAATACCATAATTGGGGCACTTTATTGAAAGTATATATAAATTGACACAAACAGATTGAAAATAATGCCATGTAAAACATGGCAAATCACACTCACAATCTGATTGGCTGAAAAGAAATAATCTCAAATATACAAAATGAGATCATTTTTTTTTGTGTTCAAGTCACTCACCATTCTCCTGGTGACCTTTTCAAGCTCTTTCTTCTGAGATGCCAGTCTGAAGATACGTACCAGAATCAATATCCTCAGAGATCTCAGGAACGTGACCACCCTGCAAACACACCATATTAACATTGTTACGTTAATATAATACTGGATGAAATGTGAGCATCAAACATGAATGTTCTCTGTTAAATTTGGTGTACCTGGGAATCAGGCTGGCTCCTGAGAGATCGGAGAATGCGTAGATCATGGTGACCACCAGGGTAATGGCCACAATACAGGCATCTATTATGTTCAGTTTGGAGCTGAAATACACCTTGAATCTGAGAAAAATGATGATTTAAAAATGGTTTATCAGATAGATCCTGAATATGTAATATGATACATTTGCACTAGGTTTTGATAACACTCATATATATAATCATTATTAATGCAGAGCTTGTGGACCACTTAATTTATTTTTGTGCTTGAGCTCTAGGAAATTTCACCAGCGAGATAAAAATTAATTTTGGAAAAACAGAAAGTGCCAGGAAAATGTGTTTCCTGTAGATCATTTCCTATCACAAGTCCCTTGAACACTACAGCGCTATTGGTTGTTGTTAGCCTTAAAGGAGTAGTTCACTTTAAAATGAAAATTACCCCATGATTTATTAACCCCCCGGAGCCGTGTGGAGTACGTTTATGATGAATGGATGCACTTTTTTGAGCTTCAAATTCAATGGACCCCGTCACAGCCATTATAAAGCTTGGAAGCGTCAGGATATTTATTAATATAACTCCGATTGTGTTCATCAAAAAGAATAAAGTCATATACACCTAGGATGGCTTGAGGGTGAGTAAATCATGGGTAATTTTCATTTTAAGGTGAACTACTCCTTTAAACATTTTGTAAATGATTTTCAGATGAAGTGATGCAAGACGAAAGATGATTTTGAAAAAGTAATTAATAACATTATTTTGCAAAACTACTAACCCCTCCACATAGACGCGAAGCAGCACATCAATGAGGAAAAAGAAGGAAATGACAAGAGAAACAGCCTCCAGTGCACTTCCAACATCACGACTCTTGTTGGAAAGGGACAAGTCCACAATGACCAGAATAATGTCCACAATGATCAGTACTAGGCCAAAAACACTGCAAATAAGAACAGAGCCTATTATATAATTAAAACATAGCCTAAAATCTATTTATGGAAAGAAGTAAAAAAAGCCTTTTTATGTGACACTCTGAAATGAAATGATCCCACTCACCGAAAACCAAAGGACATCACAAAAGGAGCTATCATTTTCCGGACATGACTACAAAATAAATCAAACATAGGAATGAGACATGAGAATATTATTCTTAAGACATCACATTGTCAACAAATTAGAAGCTTACTTACTGGTACATGTTGCCTGGGTCCTCAGTCTCTTCCTTTCCATCATCGATCTGCACCTCTGCCTCTTCTTTCACCCCATTACTGGGCCAACACAGAAACATAGTAAAATAATACAGCATACTGCTTGGATCATCTTTTTTAAAATGTATTGTTCCCAAGGGTCTGCGGTCATTTGTTAAGCAAACCATGTGATTTTGGGAGCTGAGAGTAGTGCTGAATTACTCATTTAAAGTTGGGGGAGTAAAGGTCATATGATGCTGGTAAAGTGTTAATAACTTTAATTGAATGTTATTCACTTACCCATTAACTTCCTTGGAATCTAGCCCAGGGTTAAAATGCACGGATGTCATTTTTCCAGGAAAGTTTCTCTCTGTAAAAAAACATTCCAGAAGACATTTAGTTTAATTAAAGCTGGTATATCTAGTCAATAAATATGAATAATCAATCAAATGACATTGAGAGATAAAGCACAGGTCTAACTAACCCAAACATGACACAAATGTACTTACTTGAGATCCAAATTTAAGGTTTCAGATGTGGTTAAAGAGATATTTCTGATTAATATCCCATGAATCACTAATCCCAAATGTTGTCTGCAACACAAGGTTTGTAAATAAACTATGAAGCCCTAAATTAAAGTTCGCATAATGAAACATAACAAGCAATTGCTTGTTCCAATCTGAACAAGATCTTGGCAAAGGAATGCCAGCATTGGGAAAGCGATACAAACCAGACAGAAAGCGCATCCGGGAAAACTGTTTTCCTTCCCTTTGCTTGACTCGCAGCTTTTCTGCTCACTGAACAGTCACATATTCCTCTTTCGGTCTCATGTCTCCATGATTGTCTTTACAGTCCCGTGATTTTCTGTGATAACAAAGGAAGGAGGTTCAAAGGTTAGCAGTAGTTTTCTTATGCCTTCCATCCACACTCACATTCACACCGTGACCGCCCCTTTTTTCACTCTTCAGCTGCGGACGTAGCGGTTTTTTAACTTCCTCCTGCGCTTTAATTACAAGTTAACAGCCACACAAAATCAATTTAGACGAGTGGGAAAGGTGACAACAAAACAAAAAGGCTCACTGAGATATTATACAACTTCGTAGTTCTGTTAAAATGTGGCTTTAATTAAAATGTGTGCGCGCGCGCATAGGCGCGTGCTTCTACTTTCTACTCTATTTTTTTTTTTTTTTTTTTTTTTGCTTTTCTTGGGAGCCAGATATCTTTTTATATCCTTTATTTTTGTGTAAACAGCTTCGTAAAATGACGAAGTAATGATTTAATTAAAATCTAAAAGCACTAAAAGACGTATGTAAGAGTTAAAGGAACAGTTCATCCAAAAATTACAATTCATATCGCCTTCATAGAACACACATATAGATTTGTTTTAATGTAAATCTTCAAAAAGTCACATAAATGGCTGGTGCATTATTGCTAATCATAATATTGTGTTTTATGAGGAACAGAAATTCCACATAAATTATAAAGAAAACAAAATTTTTACATTGTTGCTTCTGGTATGTGTGGAATGGGGGAAGATGAAGCATCATTCTGACCCAAAAGAACAGACTAATGTGGACCATGCGGAACCAACAGCGCCTATAAATATAGAAATGAACGTCTGGAGAGCATTTCATTGGCACTATCTGGAAGCGGAAAGAACACCGCGTTCTGTATGTATACATTTATATTTAATAAACTTGTATTTTTTATTTAGGCTACTTGCTTTACATAGGCTACTTACTTTTTTTACTTACATTACAATGTTTAATGTTAATGTAAATTAAGTGGAAAGTTATATGTTTACAGTTGATGTTTTTATACTCTTTTTATTTTCATGTGAAGAATATTAATAAATAGACATGCAACAGCTGGTTTATATCTTGGTGTTTCAAGCTCTTACATCACTTCAAATCTCAGTAAGTTCACTCTTTGGCCAGAATGTTTGCACTACAGTATCTGGACATTAAATAACCTATAACAAAAGAGCCGTGTTGTCTATTATCAAGGCAGAGAAAGAATGCCAAATATCTGAAGTATTAAAGCTGAAGGAAGAGATTCGTATGCTGAATAATAAATTGTTGATTGGGGAATGGAAAGTTATGCATCTGCGTGCTCACCGCCGCTTCAGGCTGGTTCCCAACCTGGAACTATCACTGGAATACAAGAATACTTCTGAAAACAACACTGAACCTTCACCAACCCTACCAAGTACTGGAGGCTCATTATTAGTTCACGACAAAGGTAAAGTTTACACTCAAGAAACGTGTGCACATTAGGCTATTTATAATTAAACCTTTTCAGAAATTTAAAAAACCCATCTGTCTGGGGTCTCATGTCTATTTATCTTAATTTCTATATTGTAATTATATTTTATTGCATTTCAGCTGTGTTATAAATGTACAAATGAAACAGAAAAGTACATACCTACTTTGTGATAGAGGGTTGAATCTTCAATAATATGTGTTTGATGGAAGAAAGCCATCTCAAAATGGTTAAATCCTTTTATTATTATTTCTGTAATTTATATTTCTATTAGATTGTACTGAGTTATATGACAGACTAAAACCAGGAAGCGGATTCTACAGGATTAAACCCAAACGGTCACTTGAACCTATCCTTGTGTATTGTGACATGGATGATGGTGGTGGCTGGACTGTGATTCAGAAACGGATCAATGGGAAAGTTGATTTCGATAGGTAGGTCTAATGCACAGTCATGTGCAATGGCTATGTAATATTCAATGTTTTTGCTAAATGTGTTTTGTTCTTATATTTAAAACTACAAAAAGATCAGTATGATCAAATCTACATTTCTATTCACAGAAAGTGGGAAGATTATAAAAATGGATTTGGTCATTTCCAGTCAAGTAAAGATGAATTCTGGCTTGGGAATGATCATATTCATGCACTGCTCAGTGATGGTAAGATTTGGATAATGAGTTTATCACTGCTTTTCTGCTCTATAATATTTTCTGAATCCTCTTTAGGTGAAAATGTGATGAAAATTGAACTGATGGACTGGAAAGGAGTGAGATCATATGCCGTGTATGACAACTTCAGAGTATCAGATGAAAAAGTAAGTTGATTTGGGATTCCACCATTAAAAGTTTAATTCCAGCCTCACAGGATTTGAGAAGAAATTCATAGGGATTCATAAGTCTCCTATTCAATCACATGTTCCTCTCTGTTCACATCATTCCTCCTCTATTCTCAGGATAAATATAGGCTGCACTATGGGATGTACAGCGGTCAGGCAGGAGATGCCCTGTCTGGAGGAGCCAATATGGTAGAGCAGTGGTCAGCCTCTCATAACGGCATGCAATTCAGCACCCGAGACCAAGATCACGATCGCTACCTGCAGGGAAGCTGTGCTGCAGAGAACAGGGCAGGCTGGTGGTATAACAGGTGATGCTGAGCATTCTGAATTTTATAAATACATATTTGTACACTAAACACCTTGTTTTATGTTACCTGTTGCTTAATTTCAGGTGTCATGCTGCCAATCTTAATGGGAGGTTTTACAGAGGTGGAGAGTACAAAGCCAAATATGATAATGGTGTGGTTTGGGGCACATGGAGAGGACTGTGGTACTCTCTCAGACACACAGCCATGAAGGTCCGGCCCAGCTCCTACATGGACAACTTAGGGAGTGGAGGAGGACCTGTTGAGTAGCAAGGCAGCTGAACAGTCTCATCATGCACATTTGTGTATTTTACAGTGCATTACCTATAAGACTTACTGTAGTTTATTGAACCTCTCTGTCAACCACAGGACTGCCAAAAACAAGAAAGGATCTTAGTAACTGATCTTGGTAAATTCAATGAATACATTGGCTTATTGATATGATTTGATACTAATCAAAATACTATAATTATTATTCTTTGTGTAAAAGGGTAAATATAATCATAAATATTTTAACTTTGCATGCATTCATATAATAGCACTCCTAGCATACCATAATAAAGCAGCATCTAAACACACTGAAAGTCTTGACTGAGATTATGTATCAGACTGTTTTAGTAGTGTATCTTTAACATAGTCAACGGTAAAAGAAACATTCAGAAAATAAATTCATATTTACATTTACTGTATGTATACTTTCGTCTGTTATGCAAAACCTGAGAAGTCACATTTTCCAGTGTACAAACAAATCCAAAGGTCTACAAAATATTCTTGTGATATGAATAATGTATAATGTCTATGACGGTGGTTTGCATAATATCAAAAATGGCTTTTCAAATTAATAGTCAAACCCCCATAAATAAAAATAAAATTGATCATAGATTTCATTTGAAGTCTGATACAAAGAGCATGTCCATGCATTTCCATATGGAGCAAAATAGCCTGCTTCATTCCAATTAAAGGAGTAGTTCACTTTAAAATGAAAATGACCCCAAGATTTACCCACCCTCAAGCCATCCTAGGTGTATATGACTTTATTCTTTCTGATGAACACAGTCGGAGTTATATTAATACATATCCTGACGATTCTAAGCTTTATAATGGGAGTGAATGGGCCCCACGAGTTTGAAGCCCAAAAAAGTGCATCCATCCATAATAAACGTACTCCACACAGCTTCGGGGGGTTAATAAAGGCCTTCTGAAACGATGCGTTTGTATAAGAATCATATCCATATTTAACACGTTATAAAATAAAATAAAATAAAATATCTAGCTTCTGCCAGATCGCCTTCCATATTCAACTTACGAAGAAAGTGTAATGCCTCTCACAGTTCAAAACACTTACACTACGTCCTAGTCATACGTTGCGCTAGTTACGCTTTTTTCTGGCGGAAGCTAGATATTTTACTTTATAACATTTTAAATATGGATATTTTTCTTACACAAACGCATCGCTTCCCTTCAGAAGGCCTTTATTAACCCCCCGGAGCTGTGTGAAGTACGTTTATGATGGATGGATGCACTTTTTTGAACTTCAAACTTGTGGGCCCCATTCACTCCCATTATAAAGCTTGGAAGCGTCAGGATATTTATTAATATAACTCCGATTGAGTTCATCAGAAAGAAGGTCATATACATCTAGGATGGCTTGAGGGTGAGTAAATCATGGGGTAATTTTTTTATTTTAAAGTGAACTACTCCTTTAAAGCTTTTATTTTGAAGTTTGAGTTTGCCTTAGCAGAGTGTCAGAACCCCCCAGAATGCAGGTTATATCAGGTAAGTTTATGAATAGTCAGAACCTCTACTCCATCATCCTCACCCAAGTATCCAGAAATGTCCATCATGTGCTGCTCTGATTCTGTGAGACTGTATGGGGAGTTGCTGTAGTCCGCAGAGAGAGGAAGGCTGCGACAGCGTCCCCTGCGCTGGTCTGAGGTAGAGAATGTGGAACTGCGTTGCCTTTGGCAGGTAGATGAATTAGCCTCTCGTAGCTTCCTAGCTAGTATGTTCCTCTGGATGGGCGAGGGACCTCTTCTGTTCCAGTTCTGTTCTGCCCGCTCAGCTCGGTCCAGTGCGGAAGATGGGTTTAGAGCCACATGATGACGATCCACCAAAGGCTCTTTTGTTGGTGTCACTGGAACTGAATCTTTCGAGTTTGATTGAGATGGAGGAGTGTCAACCCATGGTCTTCTCCTGTGGTCCACTGAGCTATCAGTCATTTTAGGACTGGAACAAGACCAGACCTCAAGTTCAGGAAGTGTATGCTCCCAGGTTCTGCTTCTACAGCTCCCCTCTGGTATTTGGCGAGGAGTCACCTGGGTCATGCTTCTTTCTCGGTAGGGTCGGGACAGGGGAAACTGCTGCTGGTTGTTCTCGTGGAAACTTGAGGTTCTTCTGAAATTGGGATTCTTGGAGTAGGGCACTCTACTGCGCTCTACCATCTCCACCCAGTCTGCCGTGCGCTCGAGACGATGGGTGTTGGCACTGAATGCAGACTTCGGGGGACTCAGCAACAAGTCCACCTTTTGTCTATCTGATAAAGCATTGTTTTTGGGAGACCATGCAGGTTCTGGAAAGGGAGACCTTATGCGGAAATGGCTGCTGCTTGACTCTTCCGGGCTATCAAGTTCTTGGGGCGCCGGAGTTAGACCGGCAGGGGTTGAAGCCGTTGCCTCTAGCATGGTGTCATCGACTGGACTCTGGGATACATGGTAGACTTTAGTGGCCTCTTTTAAGCCCTTTTTCTTCATTTCCTTGAGCTGCTGATGAGCCAAGCGGTAGCCAAAAATAGGGGGAAGGATCTTTTGGCCAGAAGGAGACATTCTCTCTGGGTCTTGAGAAAGGGGAAGAGGAAGGGACAAGCTCTGTTGACAAGCCAACACACCTCGGTCCGAAGGTCCCTGCTTTGCAGGCAAGGTAAATCCCTTCTGTAGGGGAGCTGCCTGGAGACTTTCGGAGAAACTGGGTCTCTGCATGCTGTGACCACAGATAGAAGCTTCATCAGAGTTCTTTCGGCCACTGGGAGAGTGCAGAGAGCCACGACGCATGGAGCTGCACTTTGGAGCACGGCAGAGTTTTCTCCACACTGTGATAAATATGGTGGCCAGAATCACAGCCAGGCACAGGGAAATGCCAGCCACTACCACTAGATTCCCAGCTAGAGGTGTGCTTACAGCTGGCGGTGGGGTGAGGGGTGGAGGGGGAAGCTCCTCTAAAAAAAACAAAGAAAAAAAGTTTTGTTCAGAAAACAAAAAATAAAATAGATTAAAAAAAGCAAGTAAAATGTTTACCAGTGCAGTCTTCTAACGAACAGTGAGACTGCTCCCTAACCATGCCAGTGCATTGCATCCCACCACTAGAGGGCAGCAGACATTCACGGACGCGCTCTCGCACCCCTTCCCCACACGTCACACTACAACCACTCCATGGCTGCCACGGTCCCCACATTTCTTCAGGGTATTGGAGAGAGAGAAAATACATAAAAAATACTGAATATTATGCATACACAAACACCTTAAATTACATTTTCAATTAAAATTGATTTTCTCAAGACAATGTGAGTAATGCTAATAGCTATGTTTTGTACATGCACGACAGGTAAAAGCAGACTCACTTGTATGTCTTTGCACAATCACACAGGTGTGTGCTAAACTGGGAGCCTGACTGTAGACGAGTGTGAAATGAAAGCAGTACTTATTCTTGCCGGGGTCAAAGATGGAGCAGTTAAACTCAGTCTCATTCTCCCCTTGCGTGAGGAAGTTGAAGGCCATGTGAGAAGTAGGGGACTTGTTGTTACTCTCTTCCTTATAAAGCAGAACTTTTCCATTTGTAACTGTACAGGGAGGAGCGATTAGACGGACAGACACTGCTCCCTCACATCCACTTTTGTAAATGTTATCCACATGAAGCTTGTAGGCGAAGATGCTGGACAGGTAAAGAGGACCAGAGGATTTAATGTCTTGCTGGGTGAAAGGGGATTTTAGGGAGATCTTGATGAAGCCACGCTCTGTCAGAGAGGATGCACATGGCATCTCCACATGTTGTGACCTAACAACTTTGATATCATGTCTTATCCGGTTCTGCACCTTCTCAAAGGTGTTCCTCCCAATCTGGACTTGTTCAAGGTAGCTGACGTCAAGGTAAAGAGTTGAAGCTTTGCTGCTAGAACAAGAATGGAAGTGGTCATTAGTGTACACACCAATCCTAATGTCATTAGAGCTCCGGTTGTTGCTGCCACGATCCACAGCCAGGTGAAAGGTGGGCCAGTGCACATGCAGAACAGGGCTCCACCACCAGATGGCACTTCTGTTAGACACGCCAAGGTTGTGCTTCTGCTCCAGTCTGAATCTGAAATTACCTGCATATAGGAAGCAGGAGCAGTTAAACTCCAGTGACCCTTCTGATTGGTTAAAGAGAAGCGACCTGGAGAGCACTGTAACATTCCTGTCAGTGTCAATCAATGACACTGCCAGTCTGTGGTCGGTGAAGTTGCTTTCGGTGTTGTAATCCACAATCACACTGGCATTGCTGAAGGCAATGTGCATTGACGGCCAGAGATGGATACCAGCCATCGCTATGGGAAAGAACATATAAATTAAAACCAATTAATAGACCTAAAACAAATTTGCATCTGTGGTATTACTGTGTTCCATAAAGTAGCATAAATTGGCCAGGAGTGAAGAATCTACTCCTTACAGGTAGATTTGCACATTTTCTGAAGAAAAATGTTAGTGATCCTTGCCCATGCAAAACTTGCGCTGAAGATGGGTGGTTGCCAGGGTGTTGCTATGTGTTTGCTAAGGCATTCTGAGTAGTTGTTAGCATGCTGCTATGCAATTACAAGGCTGTCCTTTGTCTGTTTCTAGGTGGTTATTTACTGGACCAACACTAAATAGCCTCAAGTGTCTATGGTGGTACTCCTCGGGCTCAGGAGTTGTTGTTTTTTGCCTCTTTTATTGTCCATCAGGCAAAAACTAGGTCTGATCACTAAAAAAGTTAAAAGACTGCTAACTATAGGCCTGGAAGAAATTGCACTTTTTTTGCTATATTGCCACTTTTAATGACATTGACTGGAAATAACGTGGAGAAAAAGGAGGAACATGATCTTTAGAATACGCAAACTCACCATTGACAATATGTTGCCTACAGCACCATTGTGATGGAGAACACACACCAACCACTAATGCTTCAACTAAATTGGTAATTAAAATATGGTCTTTTTTCAGACCTAGATTAGACCTCATGGTTTGTCTCTGACATTACCATAGATTTATTTTATTTCAGGTTGTGCATTTTGTTCCAAATGAAAATGTCTGTTACTGGAGTATGAGAACTTGAGCAGGCATTGTGATTTACAAACGCTGTGTGTGTGGGTCACTTCCTGCAGAAAAAACAAACGCATCCAGGGGAAGAGAGTGCAGGAAAAGTCAGTGACCCTCCCTTCCCCCTCCCTCCATTTTACTCTCTTCAACTGAACCTGATTCACCACGGTGAACTTGAAATTGCCAATCACTGACCTTCATTTAAACTCCATTTAGCATGAGAAGCATAAAAATTTGGATCATATAACTGAACATTTGTGCCGTTGTCATGATCCCTGCAGATGTAATGAGAACTAAATATTTTATTACACCTGTTGCACTGCAGTTTTGGAGTTCCTTTCCTCACCACAGTCGCCTTTGGTTTGCTTGCTAGGGGCATTAAGGCATGGTTTTCTATAAAGCTGATTTGCCATGCAGGATAAACTTCTTTAAATGCAAGAACGTCTTCTCACCAAATCCCACCAGGAAGAGCAGCACAAATGGGGTTGTTGTAAGGAAACCCTGTGTCATTCCGACGTATGCAGCCTCTTATGCTTCTTTGTCCGCATCACCCCAATCCACTTTTATTCACTTCTGAAACAGACACAATTCAATCAGACACAAGGGATGAATCAAATACGTTCATTCTCCATACCACACTGATTTGTTTGGGCAATCACTTGACTCTTTCATTGGACTATCAATCGGTGGAAAAATGAATTTGAATATCTTCTTGATAATCTCACATTTTAACACATAGTACATAGACTATTCAGCACACACATATACATGTACACTTCATACAATACAAAGGCTACACACAATGTCTTTTCTTTAACTATGATTTTATTTTTTATTTTATTATTGCTTTGGCCACTTTTTGAGTGTTTACAAAATAATATATATATAAATTCCATATGTATATATTTTTCATTAATTATATTACTATATTACTACTAGCCATATGTTTTATTAGAAAAATAGTTATTATAATTATATGTATATTATAATTGTTGTTGTGACAATATACATTTGAACACTATAAAAACATTTCCAATTATACATGTAACACTAATCTATTACAAAATAATAATTAAAAAACCTCATGCATTACACATGTATAAACGAAACTAGTCAATAGCCAACAGTTAGGCTAAATGCGCCAATTAAATGTAAATAACCTATAAACGTAGATGTTACGAGTATTCTACTTACATTTGACATCGAGTCGGATGAATACCTCATGTTCTTGTATCCCGATGAGGCTGGAAGGTTACTGTGAGTTTTGTTTATGAGCGTTAAATGAACGTCACGGAGCGGTACTGCTCTGAGACACGCTCTCGTGAGAGCGCGCTCACAATTCACAGACTGCGCGACCGTGAGCGCGCGTTTTCTTGCTTCCTCCATCGGTTGTTATTAGGGAAATTAAGTTAGGATGCGGTCTGGTCTCCACAAAAATCAATTTAGTATTTATGTCTGGTCGACGGATTACTAAGAACTGCGTATTATACTACTAATTACGAAAAAATGCATATTATCCATTTTCAATGTGAATCCCACCACAAATTTCTCAGTGACCGCGCAGAGGTTTCTGCTGGCTCTCTACTAATACAGCCAATTAGCTACTATAGTTCATGTTACCAAACATAAATGTCAGAAGTATGCGGTGAATCATCTGCTTAATATAAAATAACCTCTCCTCAATAAATCTCCTCACAATGGGGAGGTCTGTCTCAAGATGAACTTGACATTTCAGGCAAACTTTGAAGTTCATTAATATATTAAACTATATATAGGAACAGTCTACTCATTGTAATCTCAGTTGTCATTACTGGCTCACATGTTTTGGTAGAATAGACCTTAGAAAAACAGAACATTATTCCTCAGTATTAGCAATTAGTGCCATAAAAGTCCAACAACATTGGTGAAACATTTGATATAATAAACACGAATGAAAAACACCAATGAAACATAATATAAGAACACATGAAAGAAAACCCAAACACAGAAAATGTTTTTAAAAAGAAATAATATTTCATAAGTGTGGAAGACTTTATGTTTCCATAAGGGGAAAAGCAGATTGATCTCACCAAGAGTTTCGGTCAGATGAATTTTCTAATTATTTAATCATTGAATGTTTTTTCCTGAGTTATAATTAAAAGGTTTCCTTTTCTTTTCCACGTCTTGATGTATATGTAATGCACAATAACCTACATATTTTATTGGTAATCTAACTGCATTGAATGTGCTGGAAGCACACACAGTATCAACATCATCCTCTCCACGAACATTTCTGTAATCCCCCATTCATTAAAGGCTGTGGAAATCGCTAAACATGTTACACACAGAAGAAACAGATGCAGTAACATCCGCAAGTACCTTAACCAACATTCATGAAAGACCCTATTGACAAACACAGTGGAAAGTGGGTGCCCACTGTCAGTTATCAGTTCTGAGAGGGATCTGGGGCCAACAGGAGCTGAGAGCCAGCCAGGTTCGATAACATATCGGCCTCATGTGTCAGAACAGGTTGGGATAAAATCGCAGACCTTCTACTGAATCATCTCGGCACAAGTGACCCATTTTTTCAGCTAATAACAACCTGTAAAAGAGAGCGATACATCAAAATAACGTGAAGACACTTGAGGGATGAATTATTGATGAAATATGGAAAGGCATGTCTCCTGTACCTTTCTTTAGCAAGGAGAACTGACAGTCCCAACAGCTTGGCAAACTCTTCAGCAGTAAGGGAGCCTTTATCAGACACCTGGGAAAGGAAAAAGAGAATGAAACCTCAATTAAATCAAATGGATTCCCACTAAAACCACCGCTCTGTGTTTTTAGATTATTGTAAAATCCTCATTAACTCACAATACACTGAAGCATTTTATTTTATTTATTTATTACTTATTTATTCATAGGAAAAAAAACAAACTGTATTTATACAAACATAAATTCAAGTCTAATTAACCTACAGTACAATAGCTACTACCATGCTATATAAATATTTTATACTTTAAATAATACATAATTTTTTTTATAGTTTTTTGCATTACGGTAATGACAATTTTTTCGGGAAAATTTTAATGGTTACTTTAATATTTGAATGGCTTTATTTTCTTTGAGCAAAATCTAATTTCTGATTCTTATTTTAGTGTGAAATATGACCCAGTTATGATCTTGACAGGTTTCGTAAGATTCCCCCATATACCAAATCTAATGGTTGAAACAATGTGAATTGAGCAATAATTGCCATCTCATGTCAAATGATCTTCAAATATGCTTGCTTTGTTTTTCTGAACATTCCTCTTTTTACCACATCTGTCTTGGACTCTTTAGGGATGGACATTTCTAATCTGACACGCCTCGCGTTCCAGCTCTTTGACCTAAAACACCACCCCCAATCACATCTGCTAGCTGTGTCTTGTCCAAAAACACTTTGAAGGTGGTTCATTTCATGCATTTTCTTGGAGAATGAAATGGGAACCTTCTCTCACTCTCCTGACCACAATCATTTAATAGAAGAGGAAGAAATTGGCTGTACAAGTTTGTGGTTATAGATCCGATCCAATTTCTACTCTAATAACCCGTAATTAAACATGACAGAAAGTTTCTGCATGATGTTTGAGCGGCCCACATAAGTGATTTCACAGATGGAGGAAAATGATGGCAGGACACTCACGTTATCTAGAGCTGAGGCAATCATTTCCTCTTCACTGTGGGACTGGAGTTGGACCACCATCACCCCGCTGTCAAATACTCGCAACCTGACAGGGAATGAAAAATGTGGCTTTTGTTGCTGCTTACTTAAGAACCCAACAAGACATTACTACTTCATAATCTAATTGTATGCAACCTAACTGCGGTTTATGAGTCAAATGGTTGTTTTCTTTTGAAAGGTGGAAAATGCAGCCAACAGACAGAGGGCGGACATGGGTCCTGAAAACAGGAAGTCTGCCAGGAAGTGGCTGACCGATCCCACGCTTCTGCGTACAAAGCCTGGCTTGCACAGACACATGCACATTCGTTCACGTAAAACTCACGCAAACACACACACAAATATAAATGCTCACACCCTTACCGTAGAGGAAGCTTCAGTGACTCAAACATCTTGCAGGCATTGACCAAGTCCTCTGGAGAGAGAAGCTGAGAAGAAATTTGTGAGAGACAGGTTATACGTCTTGAAAGGATTCATCCATAATGTTTTTAAAAAAAAAAAAAAAAAAAAACACTTTTCACTGTATAACTACACAGCTCTTTACACATTTTTCATATGAGACATTTCAAAGAAATGTAATGACTCTAAAAATGTCATGTGGTGTAACCAAGTAAAAGATAAAAAAAAAAGTTTAGGGTCAGTAAGACATTTATTATATTACAAAATATTTCTATTTCAAACTAATGCTGTTCTTTTTAACTTTCTATTCATCAAACAATCATGAAAAAATATATCACAAGTTCCACAAAAATATTCAGCAGCACAACTGTTTTCAACACTGATAATAATAAATGTTCCTTGAGCAGCAAATCAGCATATTAGAATGATTTCTGAAGGATCATGCAACACTGCTGAAATATCAGTTTTGAATAAATTACATTTTAAAATAGTTAATAGTTTTCTATTTTCATTGACAGCTACGCAACTGCCACTTGTCAGCTTCAAAAAGTTCATAAAGAGATCGTAAAACTAATCCATATGAATTGAGCGGTTTAGTCCAAATTTTCTGAAGAGACACGACCGCTTTGTATGATGAACAGATTGAATTTAGTCTTTTATTCACATTAACATTGATCAGCGAACATAAACAGAAGCTCAAACGTGCTGCATAACACACAAGAACAAACCTCACTGGTTCTTGCAGAAGCTCAAACGTGATGCGTAACACGAGAATGAACCTCACTGGTTCTTGAGGAAGCTCATACGTGATGCGTAACACGAGAATGAACCTCATTGGTTCTTGAGGAAGCTCATACGTGATGCGTAACACAGGAATAAACCTCATTGGTTCTTACGGAAGTTCAAACGTGCTGCGTAACACGAGAACGAACCTCATTGGTTCTTACGGAAGCTCAAACGTGCTGCGTAACACGAGAATGAACCTCACTGGTTCTTGAGGTAGCTCATACGTGATGCATAACACGAGAACGAACCTCACTGGTTCTTGAGGAAGCTCATACGTGATGCGTAACACGAGAATGAACCTCATTGGTTCTTGAGGAAGCTCATACATGATGTGTAACACGAGAATGAACCTCACTGGTTCTTACGGAAGCTCAAACGTGCTGTGTAACACGAGAATGAACCTCATTGGTTCTTACGGAATCTCAAACGTGCTGCGTAACACGAGAATGAACCTCACTGGTTCTTGAGGAAGCTCATACGTGATGCGTAACACGAGAATGAACCTCATTGGTTCTTGAGGAAGCTCAAACGTGCTGCGTAACACGAGAATGAACCTCATTGGTTCTTACGGAAGTTCAAACGTGCTGCGTAACACGAGAATGAACCTCATTGGTTCTTGAGGAAGCTCATACGTGATGCGTAACACAGGAATGAACCTCATTGGTTCTTACGGAAGCTCAAACGTGCTGCGTAACACGAGAATGAACCTCACTGGTTCTTGAGGTAGCTCATACGTGATGCGTAACACGAGAATGAACCTCACTGGTTCTTGAGGAAGCTCATACATGATGCGTAACACGAGAATGAACCTCATTGGTTCTTGAGGAAGCTCATACGTGATGTGTAACACGAGAATGAACCTCATTGGTTCTTGAGGAAGCTCAAACGTGTTGCGTAACACGAGAATGAACCTCATTGGTTCTTGAGGAAGCTCATACGTGATGCGTAACACGAGAATGAACCTCATTGGTTCTTACGGAAGCTCAAACGTGCTGCGTAACACGAGAATGAACCTCATTGGTTCTTACGGAATCTCAAACGTGCTGCGTAACACGAGAATGAACCTCACTGGTTCTTGAGGAAGCTCATACGTGATGCGTAACACGAGAATGAACCTCATTGGTTCTTACGGAAGCTCAAACGTGCTGCGTAACACGAGAATGAACCTCATTGGTTCTTGAGGAAGCTCATACGTGATGCGTAACACGAGAATTAACCTCATTGGTTCTTGAGGAAGCTCAAACGTGCTGCGTAACACGAGAATGAACCTCATTGGTTCTTGAGGAAGCTCAAACGTGCTGCGTAACACGAGAATGAACCTCACTGGTTCTTGAGGAAGCTCATACGTGATGCGTAACACGAGAATGAACCTCATTGGTTCTTAAGGAAGCTCAAATGTGCTGCATAACCAAGCGTGCCGCACTCGTGTTGAAAACTGAAGCCAAAACGTCTCGATCGCATCTGGTCCCAGTATAGCTCATAACCCTCGCCCCTCCATGTATTCTAATGGACGCGAGACAAACTAAACAATCAAATTCATGTGGATTAGTTTTACGATCTCTTTATAAACTTTTTGAAGCGTCAAAGTGGTAGTTGCATAGCTGTCAATGATGAAAGACTGAAAAGCTCTCAGATTTCATCAAAAAGATCTTCATTTGTGTTTTGAACGAAGGTCTTATGGGTTTGGAATTGGAACGACATGAGAGTGAGTAATTAAATGACAGAATTTTCATTTTGTGGGTGAACTAACTCTTTAAAATTCTGCTGACATATAAAATGTTTTATGGAACAATTACAAAATGTGTGATAAAGAGAACAACAAGCAACAAAACAGGACAAAAAAAAAAAAAACATAGCCCCCCACCACCCCTAAGGCCTCCAGCCACCCTAAAAATAAATAAATAAATAAGTAGTAAATAACATAATAATATAAATAATAAAATAAATAAACAGATGTATATACATACAAAAAATAAAAGACAGTAGAAAATATAAGAAAATTCTCTCTCTCCACCCATAGAAGTCTAATCAGAAGATCCTGATGTCTATTAATAATTTAAATGTTTAAATTCAATTTTTGAGTTTGTTCTTATGTTAATAAAGTTATTTAGAGAGCTAGTTTTACAAAACGCGGTGATATCGTCATATACAAGCAAACACAACCAATGCCATCATGCTCTGATTTCATGTGAGAGTTTGCTCTCTACTCTCCATCATCAGCTTCACTCTTAATGCTGCTGGGAAGGAGATCAGGATCAGATCTGATTAACTCTATGTAAAGACACACTGATGCTGCTGTCTTGATTGTAGCTGTCCAGGTTCATCTTACCTCCATCCCACGGGCTCTGTTCACCAGACAGTACACTTCAGTGAGGGCCATCATTCCTCCACGCTCCTACAGAGACAGTAATAATGAAGATCAGTAGAGGCTAAGGAAGACTAAGGAAGGAAGGATAATATTGACATAATGACATACTGTAAGACAAAATGTACAGCCAGCTGATCATTATCGCAAAGTAAACCCCAACAAAATGATGATTTTGAGATAATGATGAGCTGACTGTACACTATCATGATTAATACACAGCTACTCACCAAATAAAATCAACAAACCGATATGAAATATTAAATTCAGTTGCAATTACTGTACTAATGAAGAACATAGATCTACACACTACCGTTCAAAAGTTTGGGGTCGCTAAGATTTTTTAATGTTTCTGAAGTCTCTTATTCAAGGCTGCATTTATTTGACATAATTAAAACAGTAATATTGTGAATTATTGTTACAATGTGAATAACACTTTTATCATTTAATAAATTTTTTAATGTTATTTATTCCTATGATGACAAAGCTGAATTTTCAGCAGCCATTACTCAAGTCTTCAGCGTCACATGATCTTTCAGAAATCATTCTAATATGCTGATTTGGATTTCTTACTGCGATACATTTTTCAGGATTCTTTGATGAATTGAAAGTTAAAAGGAACAGCATTTATTTGGAATAGAAATCTTTTGTAACATTAGAAATGTCTTTACTGTCATTTATTGCATCCTTGCTGACTAAGGGCCCTATCATACACCCGGCGCAATGCGACGGCAGGTGCGAAGCAAGTGTTTTTTGCTAGTTTCAGCCCGACGCAGTTATCATTTTCACGTCCAGCGCCACGTTGTTTGAATAGCAAATGCACTCGTGCCCATCTGTTCGCCTGTGGGCGTGTTGGTCTGAAAACGAAGTGTCTTCAGGCGCATTGTTGGTGTGTTGCTATTTTGAGGAACTGAAAATGATTGCACCATTGACCAACAAAAACCTGGTCTAAAGTCAATAGCGCAGTATTTTTTGTGTTATTTAAAGGGCGTGTTAGTAATATGCGCCTATAGGCGGGTTCACAACATGCGTACACTCTGCTTATTACACACACAGGGATGCGCAGCAGCACACAAACATAAATATTAAAAATAAAAGGATTCCTCTCTGGAGAAGCATTCAGTCTTTCCGCTCGCAAATTCCGCCATGTAAATAGCAAATCCGCCATGGTGCGAGCGCAACTGGCTTTTAAAGGGAATGGGAGATGAGACTCTGATTGGTTTATTGCACGTTATGCCCAAAACACACCCATGACTCATTAAGAGACTAGGTACAACCCTTTTAGACCAACCTTTTTTTCCGTCGTTAAACTAGCAAAAGTGGATTTGGACATGCCCTAAGTGCACCTGCACCATGCGCTTAGATCATTAAAATAGAGCCCTAAAACTTACTGACCCCAAACTTTTGAACAGTTGTGTATATGCAAATATATAGGGCTACTACACTATGTAAAACTATTTGATAAGCATGTTTCATTGAAATCTTAGAGATTCATATAAACACACACGGCTTATTACCTCCAGTGGGGCTTGCAGCATGTCTCCCAGCTGTTTAGCGAGTTGGATGTGGTACTGTGTGCCAGAGCCGTATGTCTCTCTGGTCACTGGGTTGGCTATACCCATACTCAGCAAATAAGACTTGAAACGGATGGTCTGTCAGAAGGCACACAGAACAAACATGGCTAATTTAATTGCAACTCTACACTAAATATATAGCCTACTAACAACACTGCAAAATTCTAACAGCCAGTTTTAGCATTTGAACTTTATCATTTCTACAGATCAAAATGCATCTACTCATTTTTAGATGTGCCAAAGTTTTTTCCTCATCTGATTGTGGACTTCTGTAATAACAGGTCATTTTCTTTTCAATAAATATTTATATGTGTCCATTTGGATGCAACTTAAGACACATGCACCATATGCGCTCTGATTGGTGAATCTCAATCCTGGCTGCTTTTCAGCTCGATTCTAGGTTCTATTTGTGTCACTATCTAATTTCCCGAGCCACAGGGATTTCTGAGCTCTGTGTGGATTACACTGCCAATGTTTTCCAAGCTTTGGATTTATAGACACTCCACTGAGCCAGAGAAAACGACGGATATACATACATGATCAAATGTATTATTTTATTCAAAAGAGAAGGATTGATATCTACCCTATTAAAGGCTTATATGTGCATATGGAGGCTAAATAAAACTATACTATAGCTATAACAATACACAAAACTGGTATCTACATGTAATCTAAGAAAGCCTATTAACTTAAGCAGGATAAAAGCAGTAATAGACTTTGTGGAGGAAACAGCCTTATAAAAAGGCAACAACCTCCACTTACAAGTTCGTATGTGTGTATAGACTACCATTCAGATGTTCAAGACAGCAAGATAAAAAAAAAAAATACTTTTATTCAGCCTTAAATTGTTTAAAAGTGACAGTAAAGACATTTATAATGTTACAAAATATTACTATGTCAAATAAATGCTGTTCTTTTGAACTTGCTATTTATTAAAGAATCCTGAAAAAAAATGTATCACAGTTTCCAGAAAAATATTAATAATAAGAAATGTTTCTTAAACACCAGATCAGCATATCAGAATGATTTCTGAAGGATCATGTGACACTGAAGACTAGAGTAATGATGCTGAAAATTCAGCTTTGCATCACAGGAATAAATTTTTCACAGAAATAATATTTCACAATATTACAGTTTTTACTGTATTTTTGATCAAATAAATGCAGCCTTGGTGAGCAAAAAACATTTAAACAAAAACATTTTTTTAAAAAAAGCTTACTGCCCCAAACTTTTGAATGGTAGTGTATAAAATCCAGTGTGTGATCATTGATTGGCTAATGTCAAATATCTCAGCCAATCACATTTTTTGCTCTTTTTTCCCAGCGAAACACTGGTGCCCCTCAGGGTCTTTAAGCTTACCTCATCTTCTGTGATGTCACCCTGTTTGTCTTTGATTTTGTTGGCAATGGATCTGGAGAGCTCCACCATCTCTTTGGCCTGTAGAGGAAGATAGTGAGTCGCTGAAACAAAACTGATAAAACTGACCATGGCTGTATTCTGCCTGACAACAGGCCGACCCACCGACCTACTGGGTGACTGACCTTTTCCATTAGTTTACTGAGATCCTCAAAGGCCTGAAATAAGAGACAGATATTAGAATGGAAACGTAAAAGAGATGATATCCAAAATACCTCTTTATCAAGAGTCAAAAATCACCTGTAAATCACTGGGTGTGCCCACACCTAACAGGATATCCCACCGCTGTGCACTCTCTTTTTATCTTCCATTATAGCTATGCCAGGAAGCTAATCAGAGCTATGAGGTCATCTAGCATTAAACACAGGGTGCCGTTTTCTT
The DNA here is from genome assembly GCA_039654105.1 of Coreius guichenoti. Taxonomy (NCBI): domain Eukaryota; kingdom Metazoa; phylum Chordata; class Actinopteri; order Cypriniformes; family Gobionidae; genus Coreius; species Coreius guichenoti. The sequence continues at coordinate 7,833,354 of CM077190.1, forward strand.
TCAACATCAGGGGCCCCTCAAAAGGGGGCCATGGCGCCCAATGTCTGATTGTGGCCAAAGCTTTCCTTATTATCTCAAGCTAGTATTCCAGAGCTCTTTAGGTTAGATATGACTACCTGTCAGTCTGTTTCTCTTTCTTACCTCAGAAATGTTTTTATCTGTCTCTTTTCTTTTCTCCTCCAACTTCCGTTCAATACCCACAATGCCCACTGCGCGTGTCCTTCCTCCCTACAGAACCATAGAAAAAAAGAAGAGAGAAAAAAAACGAGCCTTACTCTTTGTTAAGCACACACACGCATAAACAATAACTACAAAAAATGCAAACAAATAACAAAGGAACAGGAAGGAAAGGGTTTGCCCAGGGGTCACTGTTTCAGGGCCATGGCCTGTTCCTTACAAAACACAATCTTTAAACAACTGCCATACAAATGTGAAAGTTGTCTATCATATATATAATAAACCAATATATCTAAAGTAAAACAACATACACTGCCATTCAAAAGTTTGGGGTTGGTAAGATTTTTAATGTTTTTAAAAGAAGTCTCTTATGCTCACCAAAACAGCAATTATTTGATCAAAAATACAGTAAAAACAGCAATATTGGGAAATATTATTATAATTTAAAATAACTGCTTTATATTTGAATATATTTAAAAATGTTATTTATTCCTGTGATGGCAAAGCAAAATTTTCAGCATCATTATCCCAGTCTTCAGTGTCACATGATCCTGATTTGTTGCTCAAGAAATATTTCTTATTATTATCAATGTTGAAAATACGTGTGCTTCTTAATATTTTTGTCTCAAAATAGAAATAATAAATAAACAAAAAAAAAAAATTATGCTCCAGAAGGAAACATGATGCATTGAGAGCCAGGGGGTGAAAACTTTTTGAATTTGAAGATCAAGGTAAATTGTACTTAATTTTTCTTCCGGGAAACGTAAGTATCTTCAGTTGCTTCAAAAGGACCGTACTAAATATAAAAATTTGGACATCATCCTGTTCAAAAGTTTTCACCCCCAGCTCTCAATGCATCGTGTTTCCTTCTGGAGCATCAGTGAATGTTTAAACCTTTTGTAATAGTTGTGTTTGAGTCCCTCAGTTGCCCTCAGTGTGAAAAGATGGATCTCAAAATCATACAGTCACTGCTGGAAAGTGTTCAAATATGAAAAAGATGCTGGAAAACTGAATAATTTGCAGGACCTGGAGGATTTTTCTGAAGAACATTGGGCAGTTTAACTGCTCAGGACAAACAAGGGACTCATGAACAACCATCACAAAACAAAAAAACAGCCGTGGATCATCCAGGTAACGACACAGTATTAAGAATCAAGGGTACATACACTTTTGAACGGGGTAATTTTTATAAATTCAGCAATTTTTTTGTCTTGTGGACTATATGTACACATTTTTATGTAAAATATCTTATTCAGGACAGTACTAAATAAAAAATAACATGCATTTTGTATGATCTTGTTAAAATTATTCACATTTTCACAGATTCTGCAAATGGTTCACATACTTTTTCTTGCAACTGTAAATAACACTAAAATGACACTAAATAGTTATAATAATAGTTAAGACATCAACATTAAAAAAACAAAAAAAATAAATATTAAAAAAAAAAGTTTATTATCAAAACATTATGTATCATTCAAATTCTCGGTCTGAGCTGACCTTGGGTCCTGTTCCTGTGGGGATCGGCTGTGAGACGGGTGTATTCTCCCATCGCTTCTGAGTCATCTCTTCTGTTAGACGTCTGTAAAACTACACACCAAACAGCAGTTAACAGTTAGCTTATTTACACCTTCCTAACATCTCATCTGCTCCGTTCCTGTCTAAATGTCATGACTGCTTATTGCTTATGCTGCAAACTGTATTAAGCCAGATTTAGTGGAGTAATAAGCTCCAAGCATCATCTCAGTTGAAATATTTCTGTGACATCACTCCTTCAGATACTGACCTCAATCTGCCCATGTTCCTTGAAGGACAGCTTTATATAAGAGTACTTGCTCTGCTGGTACGGGCCAGCCTCCTTATTTTCAGGGGATGGATACAGGTGAATTACAATCTTGGCACTGCAGGGTTTGAAAGGCAACAGTTTAGTTTTAATATATAGATTAATAAGCAGATTTACAGGGTGTAGCCTCCAATATTACTATAGCATGTTCCATATGTCAGATGTATCAATTGCATGCTGATGTTACAGTGCAGTCACCTCTTTCCGATGCCTGCTGCTTGCTCCTCAAAGAATATGACCTGTGACAAGGGTATGCATATACAGCATTCCTACAGAACAACATATTAGAGATATTAAAAATTAAGCATATACACTATACTTTCAAATGTTCTTCGTTTAAAGCAAAAGGACAGAAAGAAAAGATGACGATTCAATTTAAGAGCAGAGAAAATATACTGAAGATGACAGTACATGATTCTTCTGGTCTCTCCAGAGCAGGCGATGGGTACTGAGAAGAATGACTCCCACGTCAAGTTTAGCCTGTCAATGAGGAAACAGGGAAATTGTGAATTACGGAGCATTAATATACACTATTTATTGAAGTAAAGCATACCTTAATATTGTCTTCTAGGTAACAATTTACGATAAGGTCACTTTTGTTAATGGTATTGTATTAAAAGTAGCATGAACTAAAAGTGCATATCACGATACGATATTATTACAATACAATATTATTGCGATACTCCAAGACATGTGGTAAAAGGTTAACAAAAAACTGTTGATTAAAATGCAAAATTTGGTATTACATTGGGGGTGGAAATTAATAGGTTTGGACTTGGTGTTGGTAACCCAATGCACAGGACAATGGTGACGCCAGAATAAAAATACACTATATTGCCAAAAGTACTGGGACACCCCTCCAAATCATTGAATTCAGGTGTTCCAATCACTTCCATGACCACAGGTGTATAAAATCAAGCACCTAGGCATGCAGACTGCTTCTACAAACATTTATGAAAGAATGGGTCGCTCTCAATGAATTCAAGTGAATTCAAGCGTGGCCACCTGTGAAATTTCCTCACTACTAAATATTCCACGGTCAACTGTTAGTGGTATTATAACAAAGTGGAAGCAATTGGGAACAACAGCAACTCAGCCACGAAGAGGTAGGCCTCATAAAATCACAGAGCGGGGTCAGCGCATGCTGAGGCGCACAGTGCGCAGAAGTCGGCAACTTTCTGTCAATAGCTACAGATCTCCAAACTTCGTGTGGCCTTCAGATTAGCTCAAGAACAGTGCGTAGAGAGCTGCATGGAATGGGTCTCCATGGCCGAGCAGCTGCATCCAAGCCTTACATCACCAAGTGCAATGCAAAGTGACTCTAGAGCAGTGGAGACGTGTTCTCTGGAGTGACGAATCACACTTCTCTGTCTGGCAATCCGATGGACGAGTCTGGGTTTGGCGGCTGCCAGGAGAACGGTACTTGCCTGACTGCATTGTGCCAAGTGTAAAGTTTGGTGGAGGGGGAATTATGGTGTGGGGTTGTTTTTCAGGGGTTGGGCTTGGCCCCTTAGTTCCAGTGAAAGGAACTCTTAATGCTTCAGCATACCAAGACATTTTGGACAATTTCATGCTCCCAACTTTGTGGGAACAGTTTGGGGATGGCCCCTTCCTGTTCCAACGTGACTGCGCACCAGTGCACAAAGCAAGGTCCATAAAGACATGGATGAGCGAGTTTGGTGGGGAGGAACTTGACTGGCCTGCACAGAGTCCTGACCTCAACCCGATAGAACACCTTTGGGATGAATTAGAGCAGAGACTGCGAGCCAGGCCTTCTCGTCCAACATCAGTGCCTGACCTCACGAATGCGCTTCTAGAAGAATGGTCAAAAATTCCCATAAACACACTCCTAAAACTTGTGGAAAGCCTTCCCAGAAGAGTTGAAGCTGTTATAGCTCCAGAAGAGTTGAAGCTGTTATAGCTGCAAAGGGTGGGCCAACTCCATGCATGTAAAGGCAGGCGTCCCAAAACTTTTGGCAATATAGTGTATTCATGATTCTGAAGCTGAAAATACAGAATTATTTTAGACGAATATGCTTGCACTCTGTCACTGACTAGAGATATTTTAAATAATGTAGGCCACTTTTTACTGGTAACACAAGACATTTGGCATTATCAGGACCCACAAATATTCCCTCACTGCATTAGTATACATTATACACGGTAACAGTTTAGTATGGGGAATGCATATTCACTATTAACGAAGACTTTTTCCTCAATAAACTCCTAATTTACTGCTTATTAATAGTTAGTAAGGTAGTTGTTAATTTTAGGTATTGGGTAGGATTAAGGGATGTAGAATATGGTCATGCAGAATAAGGTATTAATGTATTAATGTGCTTGATAAGTACTAATAAAAAGCCAATATCCTAGTAATATGAATGCTAAAAAGCAACTAGTTAATAGCTAGAATTGAACCCTAAAATAAAGTGTTACATTATATTCAACATTATATATAGTACTTTAATGTAGTACTGACACTAAAAAACTTGAAAAAAAAAAAAACTTGAATTTTTTTTCTCACAGAGTAATTTTCATTTTGGGTGAAATATATACAATACAGATTGTCACTATCCACGATACATATTGTTGCAGTTTTGTATTGCGATTATATTGTGACATGATATATTGTTACATCCCTAACTAAAAGTGAACAATACATTTTTACAACATTTAATAATCCTTGTCAATGATAGTTAATAAAAATACAATTCATCATTGTTTATTCATGTTAGATGAATAAGAGCATTAACTAATGTTAAAAACAGAACTTCTAATTAAAAAACGTATTTAGTAGACTAACAAATGCTTTAAAGCATTGTTCATTGTTAGTTCATGTTAACTAATGTCAACAAATGAAATTTTTTATTGTAAAGTGTTAGTCTTCTATATTATACAATTTCTAATTCAAAAATGTTTGTTCTCCTTTTAACAGCATTAATAAGCAACATGAAAACGGCATGATATAAAATATACTTGTGTTTATCTATAATCGTATGCATCATTGTCAAGACATAATATTCCACATGGTTGTCATTTTATAACTTTCAGTTGAATACACATTAACTATCTACGAATTAAATACCTTGTCTTCCCCATCGTAAAGTCTCACTCCTCTTTGTTGGATTACTAACGTTTCGTTCATCTCAAGGAGCCCATTTGTCCAAACAAATCTGTCCATTTTTATCAAAATAATAAAACAAAAGTGAATACCAGAACTAGAGCATATTACACATGAAGCTACAGTTGTTTACTTCCGCTTAGATGTCCGATAATGCGCCTGTCTCAGAAATATGACAATCTATTCAAAACTTTACTCTCCTTTATTCTCCAAATTGCTTTTAATATGTGTTATATAAAGTCATACAAATACAATTAATAATATCTATTTTTCCGGTTTTCAGATTGTGAGAATTATATACATACATAATTTGTTCGCTATTGTTACAAGCAATTGTAAATATTTTTTTTGACAAATATGTGGTCAATAAAATATAAATAATTTACAAAAATGCAATTTATTTAAAAAATAAAATAAAATGTCAACTCCTCAAGGCGCATTTATAAACAGACTCTTTCATCTCGGGGTCCTGACAAAGAAAGTCGCACACGGACTGCAGCTTTTAGCATCTCTGCTAAACCCCAACAAACAGCGAAGCTATATCACAATAAACAAAATTAGCGTGTGAACTATGATCTTTATTCATCTCAGAGAATTGTTTAATTGTACAAGCATGATAAAAGACTTGCCTGTCCGTGAAGAATGATGCATATGAAGAGTGTGTGGATTTAGCACTGGACTATTGTTGTTCCTGTCAATGATGCCAGTTTGCACTTAAAGAGACCGCCAGCCTTCTGTTGGACCCGCTAAACCTTTCCGAAACGATTCTGGATTCACTAAAAGGATAGATTATATGCAAAAAGTTGGTGAATTCAAACAACAGTGCTGTGAATATTTAAAAAGAATTACTGCATGAAGTTTCCCATCAGCAGGTGAATGAAGGTTTGTCATTGTGAGATGCTGTAAGAGGGATTGATAATCAATACAGTGATCAGAGCAGCGACAGAGAAGATGGACAAGAAATCCTTTGATATCGTTTTGGACGAAATCAGAAAGGTACCATTTTATATTTACAGAATAATATAGGTTATATGTTCTGGAAGGAGGCAGAGGTATTATTATTGAATAAGCAACAGAGTGTAACATTAATATTGTCATATTTTCCTTTGTGCTGAAGTGTGTTTTGACAGATCAACGAATCAAAGCTATAGAGCAGGTTCATGGGTATTTCTCCAGTGAACAGGTATGTTGACGCCCGGGATTTGTATTTCTGCAGTATTTTACATCTGCTTACCTGTCAAACTTCCTTTCTCAGGTGATTGACATTTTGAAATACTTCTCCTGGGCAGAGCCCCAGATAAAGGCTGTCAAAGCCTTGCAACATGTAAGAATGCTGTTTTTTTTTTTTTTTTCTTTATCCACAATATTGTGACAATTTAACCACACAACATGTTTTTTTTCCTGCAGAAAATGGTTGCAATTCCAACAACAAAGGCTGCAAGCATCCTTAATTGTTTTACATTCTCAAAGGACAGAATTATTGTACTGGAACTCATAGCTCTGTAAGTTACACTCTACAGAAATTATACACATCAGCACATATCCAAACAAAATAAATATAATCAAGCATGGCAATATGTAATGTGTTTTTTAAAGAAATATTTCTGATGCCCAAAACTACCGTCCCGTGGATGATGCGTTCCGTATTCACCTCTCTGAGAAGAAACGTGCAAAAAGAATCCTAGAGCAGGTAAAACGTACTCGTTCAAGTGGATTTACAAACTAACTCTTGGCTAACTCTAGATTGTATTAAATGAATGAGGATTTTAATGCAGGGCATGTATGTAATTTGTTCAGGTGTGTAAAGTGGGATGTAAAGCTCCAGTGGCGATGATTTCATCCTGTGGGATGATCCCAGGGAACCCTTATCCCAAAGGCAAACCCAGTCAGGTCACAGGAACATTCCCTGTGAGTTCCTTTACTTAAAACAATATTTAAATGCATATTGTTTAATTTAGCTATTTAAAATTAATTGTGGCTTTTATTTAAACTTTCGAAGGGAATTCCTGCCAAAAAGGATGGAGAGGATGCAACCCTGGATGGAAAGGGCATTGCTGCGCGCATACTCGGACCAAGCAAACCGGTATGTTTTACTAGCCAGATGTTAATGCCCAAACATACAGTGGTGGCCAAAATTATTAGAACACTTGGCATATTTAAGAGGTTTCAGTTGTTTTTGTTGAATTGACCATTACAATACCCATAAAACGAATGTAATATCTACAAAGTCAGAGATAGGCCTCAACTCCATCGAGCACATTTGGGGCGAGTTGGAAAATAAACTGGACAGATCTATTGTACATTCAAAGGAAAGCCTTTGGCTTCAGTTGCAGAAGGCATGGGATAACATTAGTGTTGAAGTTCTCAGAGGAAATATATTGACACTATGCCAGAGAAATGTGCTGCTGTAATTGCTGCAAAAGGTGGACATAACAAATATTAAAGTTAAGTGGATAAAAATAGTACGACTCACTTCATCTGATATTTGATGGTCAGAGCAACCATCTGCATGTTTCATGAACATTATGAAGTAAAATCATATTTTGGAGGCAAAAAAAGGTCAGTATTTTTAGATCTGTCAGGTGTTCTAATAATTTTGGCCACCACTATATTTATTCTTTGAAAGCTTTTGATGTTTCATTAATGGCAAAGAATCTCATCATGTTATCTTGGATAATGGATAGGTCTCTTTGATATCATATATTTATTGGCTCTTTTATTGCATCCATTTCTGTTTTTCCAACAGTCACCATCAACATACAATCCACACAGACCTGTGCCATATCCTATCCCGCCATGTCGGCCGCACGCCACCATTGCTCCAAGTAAGACCCTTTTTCTTCAGATTAGAAAAGAAAAATTATCAAGAATAAGTTGTCTGGGAAATTATCTCCCTAATGGACAAGAAATATGGAGTAGACCATGTATATGCCAGCAGTGTGTCTGTACAATATGGAAGTGGATGCAGAATGTTCTTACCCTCTTCTCTGGATGCTGCTCAGGTGCGTACAACAACGCAGGTCTGGTGTCAGTGGGTGGGGTCATCACTGCCAGTGTGCCACCCCCACCCTACCGAGCCACTCCCAATTCGGCAGGTACAATGTGCAGTTGCTGTTGCTAGCACTGTGTGTTGCCTTTAACAGCTGCGACGGCAATGTAGACGCTACTTCACCATGGCATGCTTTAAATCTGCCTGCAGCACCTATAGCATGCAGTATGATCATGCTTATAACTCTCTCCAGGGCATTCTTTACTGATCTCACTGAGCTAATATGGTCATTTCCATTTGCTGCGATTATAGAGAGCACAAATTCTAGAATGCATATTATTGTAACTTGTCATGCTCACTAAGCAGTATTTTAGGAATTATATTCGGAATTATTCCGGAATCCATGAGTGAAGGCAAAGTTCTGAGGGTTTTTTTTTTTAAACAAGGTTACTCTAAAGGTAGGGACACGCCAAACTGACGCCAAAGAGCTAGCGCTGATGAAACAGCACCTGAACACACCAAAAGGACTACAGGCGACTGTCAACTAGCACACATGTTCTGTGACTGTGTGTAAAGGAGATAAGTCTATTTAAGCAGATATATTCGTCTATATTCGTCATTCAAATAGGGAAAGCGAAAGTAAGACTGCAGGTATACAAACCATAAACAAAGCAGCGCTTGCTTACTGCTTTAAATATCGATCACGCTGAGACATTTGCAATGAAAGTAATCTACACTATGCACTTTAAAAGTTAATAGCACAAATGTGCATATATATATATATATATATATATATATATATATATATATATATATATATATATATATATATAATTATTTTTTTTTTCTTTGTGGTGAAACTAATGTTTTAGACTTGGTAATATACCTAAATTTTAACGTTATAATTTTTCTCATTATAAAAGGTTCTTATGTGTCTTTGCACAATTGTGTGAAAGTTACAATTTACCAGCTTTACATAAGTTATTAGCTATAACTTAGTATTATAATTAAGTATTAGTATTTTTACAAACCGAGGGGATGAGTAGAAATTTTTTATTGAACCCAGAACACTTCTTTGCCTGATTGCTTTTATCACAAGGGAGCACTGTCATATATTGTCAGTCAATGTTTTGAGCTTGAATGCTCGCTCTGTTGCACTGCGCATCTTATGGTGCTGCTAGAAAATTGGGACATTTCCTGAATTCTCTCTTGCTTTCTTTCTAATGCATCTAACACTAATAAACTTAGATGCATGTGGTGCCTAATTTAATGGGGCTTTCTTCCTTTTAATATTTCATTGTGCTGATTTTTTTTTTTTTTTTTTTTTCCCATATTTCCAGGTTACAGCCGACCTGTCAGTCAACAAAATCCAACCTCCAGCATCTCTGGCACACCTGCTATTTCTCCTCATAGCTCCACCCCATCTACTCCTGTCACCCCCCAGCCTCAGCCTACCACACCAATCACTCCAGTTTTCCCAGGCATGGTCCCATCCCAGAACCCTGTAACTCCCTCCCCTACTCCTGTACCCTCACCCTCAGTCATCAAAGGACCTCCTGTCCCAGCTGGCTCTCCCCATGTTGCCTCTAACTCCAGCGGCCACACTACACCAGTTCCTTCTCCGTTCCCTGGCATGCCCCCTTCTGGTAGAAACACCCCTTCAGTCATCAAAAGTCATACCCCGTCTGGAACGCCCTGCGGTACACCCGGGCCAAGTACAAGCATCCCTCCTTCCCCCTTCCACAATGCGCCCCGTTCTGAAACGCCTTCCGGTGGCCTCACACCTACTCCCAGGCCGACTGGTGACCCCTTGACTCCTCATGGAGCTATGGGATTACCCTCAAAGAAGGGTTACCCACCTTCCTCAGATTCCCAGTCAGTACTTTCGTTCCCTGGCACTTCCTCTACCCAGTCACATTCAGTTATCCGTAGTTACACACCCTCGGGAATGTCCTCTCACACTCCTGGACGCTCTACTCCCAGCATGCAAGGTGTTGGCGGATTACCAGTGGCTCCTGCTGCTCCTAGTCCTAAACCCTCTCCTGGACTCTCCTCCCAGGCAGCCATGAGTAGCCCTGCTTTCTTTAGCGAGCAACATGCCAACTCTATGGCCCGGCATGGCGGTGGTAGTGGAAGCAACAGTCCTGTCCCTTCTGCTTTCAAAGGTCCCTCTCGCTCTGGCACCCCTTCTCTTAGCTCTCTAGTAATGCCTAACTCTGCTGTCCTTGCCCGACCTGTGGGCATGGCCCATGGTTCTGCCTCACCACAGTCTTCTTTGCCCAGCTCTGTAGCCGGACTGCACAGTTTTTCCTCAGCTCTGAGCTCTCAGTCTGGTAGCAGCCCTGCTCCACATTTTTCAGCAGTGTCTCCTTTTTCCGGAGCCCAGTCCTCCATTTCTACCCCGTCCACTCCTACTCCTCCGGTATCATCTGTATATTCTGGCCTGACTCACTCTAGTGCTCCCACTCCCTCCCCCTTTTCCCTGGGATTGACCACAGCTCCCTCAGTATTTCCAGGTCTTCCTCCTGGCCCAAACCCTGCCTTCCCAGGGTTTGGTGGCTCGGGGCCCCCTTCAGCAGGTAGTCCGGTGCTGTCCTCCTTAATGGGGCTTCCAGGAGCCTCTTCCTCAGTAGCCACCGTTGCACCTCTCCAGGCGGCAGCAGTCGCAGCAGCCGCCGCAGCAGGAGTCCCCTCCTCTTCTCCTGTGCTTCCTGGATTCGCCTCTGCGTTCAGCTCTAACTTCAACCCTGCTCTGGTTGGCCAAGCTGGGTATGTTTTTTTTTCCCTTCTGTTTAATTACTTTGCATTATCATCTGAATTGTCTATGATATGGAAAGAACTGTTCTAAAACCTTGTGAGCTGCCTACTTAGCCAGCAATATAGCACTATCCAACACAAAGGCTTTTCCAAGATGTAGGAAGCCTAATTACGTTTAAGTTATGTATACATTTCATGCAGTACTGAAAAGTATCAATAACAGTTCAATATAATCACAAATGGACGGTTTTATTCAGTACTTGTGTATTATGTATTTTTATGCTTGGAGTATTGTACTGTTAGCTTAACAACATGCTAATGGCAAAAACTATTATAATCAATTGCGTGTAAAGCCACTGTGAGGTTCCGTCTCAGTTAGGATACTGCCTTAGAAGGGCTATAGCCCCTTTCACAGAGCAATCCCAAAATACCGGTAAATTCTGTGATGTTAGTCATCGGAAATGATCTTTAAACGCTGTGCCGTTGTCTTCATTCGCCCGCATGAGAAGAAGCACTTTAGTTTCACTATCTGTTCAGTTTGACAACATATTTTGACATCTGAGTGAAAGGCATGAGGGGATGATCAAACAGAACACGATGGAAAAGAAGGCTGGGTCTCGAGCGCGACACATTGAAAAAGCTGTGGGCTTAAGTAGTACCTAAAACTGTGTCTATTAATGCAGATTGTCTCTAATTCTTACTACTTTGAGTAAAGATAATGGATGGAGCAAGATTTGTTTTGCAAACTTTAATGTTCCATCAGTCATTCACGTTAGTGCTTGGCTAATGTATGTGCTGTTATTGATGCAGTTCCCACATTTTCCAATTGATATGCTCTCTGCAAAGTCTAAAGTCTATACTTTCTATTCTTAGTATTATCAGTGATATGTATTCCTCAAAGAAATGGTAAAACGGTCAAAGTAAACCATAACCACTAGAGTGTTTTATGGTCGTATGGCTGATTAACTTAAAGTTCAGATAGTGGGTCTCTCATCAACATATAATACATGTGAATTATTGCTGTCAAAGGGTGTTATTGTAGTTTGCACATATGTCATAGCTTTTCAGATTGCACGGTTGACGGTTGAGTTTGTGAAACTACCTAACAAATTCAATCTTCTAATTAATCATTAGAATTGCATTAGTAATAGCCTTCTGTAATGTTGCTTAATGTGTTACTCAGGCTGACTGGAAGTCTCCAGGCCCCTGGAGGTGCAGCTTTCCCAGGGTTGCTGTCTTTCCCCCCAGGGATGCCCAGCTTCTCTACAACAGCATCTCCTGCCGCCCTCTCTGGTCTGCACAACTCCGCCATGCAATCTGTGCTTTTGCAGGTAGAGCACACATGCTGTCTGTCTCTGTCTCTCTCTCTCTCTCTCTCTGTCTCTCTCTCTCTCTCTGTCTACATTTATTGGACACTGCTAATTGATTATTAACCCTCTATGGTATGCACTGTTCTAACTGTGAAATATTTTTTAAAGTTTTTATTACATGAAAAAGCTTCAATCATACAAACCTAAAAAGATTTTCAACAGTAGGGAACACAAAATTCAACAAAAAATTTCAACTTGGAAACTGTACCACAATGGAAAATGGTCAAAAAAGTAGTTTTTCTATAAAATTATGATTTTCTTTTCTATTTAAATTCACATTTCTTTTAGAAATGTATAGATTTATATACATAGGACTCATGGAAACCAAAAATAAGTAGATCCCTATCATTCTCTATAATTTGGCTAACTCATCCTCACTCTCATCACATGAAAGAGCTAATTCTGCACTCTTCCTATTGCCCTTTCTGTAAAATATTGCTGTATTAATTTTCTGAAAATAAATAATTTTGTTACATATACATAAACACAACTATACTATAATAAACACTTTAAATAAATAAATAACTGCAATCATATTGTTGATGCTACTATCTATAAAAAAAATCCCAATGGGGAAATACATTACTGCAGTTCCACTGTGGTACAGCTTTGCCATATGGAAACGTACCTATTTTTCCGTAGTGGTACAGCGTTGCCATATGGAACCATTGATATTTTCTCAATTTACAGTAAAACTATGTTAGACAAAGTTGATTTGTGAATAAAAATATCTAATTTACTTATCAAAGATGCTGTAAAAAAAAAAATCCCCCTTGAGAAGAGATGTTTAGAAATGAGGTTAATAGAGCAATGTCTGGAGCACTTCAACAGGTGTCGTCCGTGTGAGGGTGACAGTGGAAAGAGAGTTTTGGAGGGACATTCAGATGTCGTTTGACTTAAAAACAGCACATCATTGGCTACCTTAAGGCCTGCCCTTTTAATTCCCATAGTGCAATTTATTGTATTTTTTTTCTGAATATCAAGGAAATGAGTAGAAATTAATTGTTGCCATATGGCAATGCTGTACCATAAAGGGTTAAAGGGTCACTGGCTATTATTATTATGCCTGTTTTTATGATTACGAGCAAGATTTTTAGAAGAATTTGCTACTCTATGCAAATGTTTGTTTCTTGTGTATGATTGCAGGCTCACTCCGCATCAGCGCTGGACAGTTACCCTCCCCAGCCGAATGGATTCACTAACTACCCTGCAGCCGCTGGCTCGGGCTTCCCTCTGCAGCCTGGCCTGCACCCATCACTGGGCTGGCAGTAGTGCGCAATAAGAGGACAGGCAAATAGAAAACTATGCGACCTAGGTAAACAATGACTAATATTATGGACCGTGGTGCTGTGCATGAAAAAGGTGTGTCTTAAGGCAAACTAATGTGGCAGCTCTACTCTCCATTAATTTCCTGTAGAAGAGACTCAGATGTCTCAGATGGAGACAAACCTGTGGTATAGTGCTCTGCATTAGCAGAACATAATTTTGATTGACATTTGAGGGCTGGACTGACTCGTATGTATTTGAAAAATGAAATGGATACTAAAATTAAGTATTATTTTTGGGGGGGTGTAGAAGTAATCAGGGCTTAAATCTGTTTAAGCATTATGATCATTTTGAAAAATTAATACTAATTAATTGCTAAAATAATTAATTTGAAATATACACCAGTAAATGAACTGTGAATAGTGTGGGTGTCTAAATTTTACTATACTTTTTTTCTCCCTGTATCATGAAGTAGTGAGTTAACCGACCTTTTCTTCAGATGTTTGTTAAACACTGTACATGTAAATACCCTTTGAGAAACCCTTTGGGTAAATTAGATGTTTGTTCTTTGTACTGTAGCTGTTCTGGTTTTTATTTTTCCCCAAGTTACCTTGCAGATGTCTCTACAGGAGTTGACTGAGTTGCTTTGCAACTCCAAAGTGACTTTAGTGTTACAGATTTTACACTGTTGTGCAATTTTGCTGATATTAAGGTCATAACCATGATTTTTGCATGTATACAATATATGTAGATCTCAGAGTCTGTGGTACTCACATTTGTTTTCACTCTATATTATAAAATATAATAAAGAATATGGTAGGTTTAGATTAGTATGTTCTAACAGCATAATGAAATAAAAGCTCTTTTCTTAGACTTCCTTTGTTTTTTGTCTTTATTCTGAATTTTTTTGTTAGCAGTGGTTTATAGTGATATATCACTTGTCAGTTCAGGACTTTCCAGAATGACCACAATACCCACAGTAACTTTTTAAAATGAGATGCAATGCAAGTAGTCACTACAGACAAAACCAAATTCAAATAGATTTGCTACCTTCTGCATTCATGTACAGATTTATTATTAAAAAATTAATTTGGTGAAACAGTCGGTTTTAGTTACCCGCTATTATTTATTTAGAAAAGTGATATTTACCACCAATAATGTGTTGTAAGGAAGTTTGTTAGAATGAATGTTAGAGAAAACTTGGCAAGGTAAATATTGAGTCTTTGCTTGTGAACTTATTCAGAGAACTGATATTAAATATTACAGATTATTTTAATGTTGATTTAACCAACCCATACTGTTGGCCACATAGCAGAAGTGAAATCACCACTTAACTCTTTTCCATGTCATGAATCATGAGACTTTTCCATTACGACTAGTTTCCACTTGACCCTTCGTTCCCTTTTACTTGGCTTTATGCAATATACCTATGACCAAGTTCCTGTGTGTAAGGTGTAAACCATGAATTGAAATCCTCACAAGACTAGATATAGGTAATACATGGGTAATATTTATATAGTAAATATAGTTATAAATGCATTAGAATGATTTGCATTTAAAAAACAATTTAGCAATAAATATTACAACTGAATTCTTATACTGATTTACCTACCAGGCTGTTTCATAATTTGCTGATATAGTTTATTGGTTTTGCTAAGTAAAACAAGGAAATGTTTTTAAAAAAAACAGTTGGAAAGTGTATTCAAATAGGGGGAAGCACACTGGCTTGATCGCTGAAGAATAAAGCATGTGTGTCAGAAAAATCACAATAATCATAACTGCTTCCTTAAAAACATCCGCTAGATAATGCACAGTGAATGATAATAAGACCATTAGGGTCTGTAAATGATCTTCTAATTGCATTGTATGCAAGGCCACACCCTTCATAGGAAGTGCTTTAGCAGTACAAATACATCTCTCAGTTACCCACAAAGCCAGTGCTGTGCAAAGCCATCCTGTGTAGCAACACAACCATATGGGAATGGAGTCTGAGGTGGAGCGAGGTGCCCAGAGCAAGCAGAATCTAATCAGTAAGATGATCTCTCTGTTTTTCTGTCTCTGAACTGTGGACTTTAACATGTAACAAGAATGTTATACAGTAATGTAGTAAACGTCTTAACTAAAACTACTACAGCACTTGAGTACATTATGGGTTGCTGTTGACTAAGGTTGTATTCTTTAACTATCATCAGTTAGGTTTATATAATTTGCATTAGTGTTTGAGTTGCAAAGCAGTCAATTGGTTCACAATTGTACTTGCATGAGGAAAGACAGAAAGAAATATACAATAAATATATCAAATAGCTGTTGGTGATATTTTTAGTATTCCTAGTCAGAGCTTGTTTAGATATAATCACCAGGAACAGACAAGAAAGGTTAACTAAGCTTGAAGTTAATGGTGTTACATGCAAATAGTCTGTCGCAATATAGGGAAGCTAACAGGATAGTAACCGCAGGACTATTTAAATGAATCTCAAATAGACCGGAGAAATGGTGACTTTCAGAGAACCTAAAATATATTATTAAATATATTACAACATTTTGTGGTTTTAGAGTTGGCCCATTTTTCTGATTTGAATAATGGCATCAGATTAAGAGTGGAGAACATTGTAATAGTGTAATAGATTGCTCTGAACGTTTCGACACAAAATAGTCTATCACTCTTGACTGTATTGTATGATAAACAGTACAGTGAGTCAGTACAGTACAGTTACATTAACTACACGTGAACTTGATAAAGTAAAATGTGGAAAATGTACACACGCGTGTTAATATTTCTCTTAAATGAGTATGATAGACTGCATAAAACATGAGCATAAAACATGGCCTTGGTTGTAAATTGTTGGGTGTGTAGAGTGTGTGGAAAGATTAGTGTAGCCTTATCCATCACACTTACTACATATATGATAAGTAATAAGGCGGATTGTGGGACAATGTTCACCCACCCACCCACTCATAAAGGGCCACCAAGAACTGATTTATGATGATGATGGTCTCCCTGGTGACACGTTTATCTGAGTTACTGTTGATCCAGTGAGGGACCGATATTTAATGTCTTGGTGTAAAGTGCTTTTACTCAGGGTTAAGGGTAAAAAATGTGGTTCACGGTTTGTGTCATGGATAAGTTGCTAGTTAGAAAGAGAGAGAGCACCTCTGCAAACAAAACCACCTGAATAAAATGCTAATTTTAAGTTTAGTAGTCAACTGCTACACTTTGAAATTGACTTCCTTTTGTAATATATATCATTTGACTTCTTGTTTAACTTCTTTTTAGTCGTGCTGTTTGTGAGAATGACAGCTTTCTGTTGTTGCAGGTGAAAATAATGGGGGTTTGGGTTGCTGTGGGTGGATCCTTGTGATTATCTCTGCATTTTTCAACATCCTAATATTTCCAGTCAGCGTTTTCATAAGCATTAAGGTATGAACCTCAATAGGACAAAGAAAACAGATAATCTTGAAAAATATTTATTACTACGGTATTGCTAGGCTCTCTGAAACCAGTGTTTTATCATTGAGATTTACTGTCATTGACACTTGATTCTGATTGGTCAATTGCATTCTTAAAGGGATAGTTCACCTAAAAATAAAAATTATCCCATAATTTACTCACCCTCAAGCCATCCTAGGTGTATATGACATTCTTCTTTCAGACGAATACAATCGGAGTTATTTTAAAAAAAAAATGTCCTGGCTCTTCCAAGCTGGGGTAGTGAATGGGGGCCCAAAATTTGAAGCCCAAAAAGTGCATCCATCATTATAAAATCATTATAATGCTTGGATTAGCCAGGATATTTTTTAATATAACTCTGATTGTGTTCATCAGAAAGAAGAATGTCATATACACCTAGGATGGCTTTAGGGTGTGTAAATCATGGGGTAATTTTTATTTTTAAGGTGAACTATCCCTTTAAATATTTTTGACACTAAATTGTTACTGACGACTGGTTTTGTACTGGTTTCATGAATCTTTTATCATACAGCTTCTTCTTTCTTCTCAAATAATACAATAAATGTATTACATAAAATTTAACATTTCAAAATTTCAACTCATATCAGTATCATATCATGATCATTTATTTATATACTCATTTATATTATCATTTTAATAATCAATCTTATAACATAGGCTAAGATAACTAAATGCATTCCTGATATATCTTAAAGTCTTGCATTTTAACAGGAAGCAGATGCCTTACACCTGCAGGTGTTGTTCAAATGTTTTATAACCCACTTTGTGTTTCATAAACATTTGCTGTTTTATAGATTGTGAAAGAGTATGAGCGTGCTGTCATATTTAGACTGGGGCGGATAACAGCTCGAAAAGCCAAAGGACCAGGTAAAGAAGAACGTTTAGTACTTTAGAACTTGGTAAAAACTTTCTGAGTAACACCAGCATTTTCTAAGGCAAATCAATGTTTGCCTTGGACGTTCCTCTGACATGTTCCAATTGTTTACACCAGCTGAGGACATTTACAGAACTTGTTCTTAAAACAATAACAAGCTCAAACTCCTGTACAAAGAGTCAGTTCAGGGCAAATAATGAATCAATGTGTATGACACAGATCATATAATAACACATATAATTCAAAAATGTCACCTGTGTCTAGGAATCTTCTTCATCATCCCCTGCACGGACTCTTTTGTCAAAGTGGATCTGAGAACCATCTCGTTTGACATCCCTCCCCAAGAGGTAAAGTAAAGCAATAAACGAGTTGAGTTAATTTTGAATAACTTACATTTACAAACAAAACAACAACAAACAAAAATTGTCCAGCAAAAAATAGTTCCAATCGAAGTAAAAGCGGACATAACTGCCAAGTCTTCTAGCAACGTTTCGATCCTGGACGAAAACGAATCAGTGTTTTCGAACGAATCGTTTCTGTGAATGATTCAATGACTCAATCATAAGGAAAGCCACATGTTTCGTCCTTGAATGAAACCGTTTTTTTTTTTTTTTTTACTCAAAGTTTAAGGCTGAATTCGGAATAGCATTAGAATACTATTTGTGCCATAAATATATGGGAGAAATAGTGATAGCAGTAGCCTACTATTTTTTGAATTCAGCCTAAGTGAATGACTAAATGACTCAATGAAGATGTTGTTTCATTATTGAATGAATCTGTGTTTTTGAACAATGACTTCAACAGTAGTATAGCCTAATGTTTAATACAAAATGTAGCCTACATGTATCGGTTTAAGACTCACACTTAGCATTTACTAAGTTGCCACATTTTTTTTAAATTTTTGTTTGCACTTAGATATTGACCAAAGACTCAGTGACCATTTCTGTGGATGGTGTTGTGTACTTCCGTGTGAGTGACCCTGTTTCCTCAGTGGCAAATGTGTCCAATGCTGATTACTCCACCCGCCTACTGGCCCAGACTACCTTGAGAAACGTCCTGGGGACCAAGAACCTGGCTGAGGTCCTTTCTGACCGAGAAAGCATCTCCCAGAGTATGCAGGTGAGCATGAGAAAAAGAGATAATGGTGCTCCCAATTGTGCGTCAATTATAATTGCAGGTCTAATTCAAGTAGATAAGTAGTTTGTCCAATAATTCTTCTCTCTGCTACAGATGACTCTAGATGAGGCCACAGATTCGTGGGGTATCAAGGTGGAGCGGGTGGAGATTAAAGATGTTAAACTACCACACCAGCTGCAGAGAGCTATGGCGGCCGAGGCTGAGGCAGCCCGTGAGGCCAGAGCAAAAGTGAGCATTACAGCCACACCTTCCTAATATATGTCCTAATGTATTTTAATGAAAACAAATGACAACACCTTTAATTCATGTTTTACCTGCCCAAGGAAAAGCCAGACGACATGCAACATTTGATTTCTGTGTGCATTAGCTGTTTGTGATGCCACACCCTCATAGACTGTTTTGTGGTAATGCAGGTCATTGCAGCAGAGGGAGAGATGAATGCATCCAGGGCTCTGAAGGAGGCGTCTCTGGTGATCGCAGAGTCTCCATCCGCACTTCAGCTCAGATACCTCCAAACTCTCAACACCATCGCAGCTGAGAAAAACTCCACCATCATCTTCCCTCTGCCCATGGACGTCATTAGTCACTTCATGAAGAAATGATCGCTGAATATTCAGAAAGTTTGCTAGTCATTTATTTATACATTTTTACATGGTTTTCTTATGTGCTATGACTTACATATTTCAGTTTTTTACATACTGTAGGGATGATGTCATATCTACAGTATAACAGGAAAATAGTGACGCAACTTAAGGTTTACAAATTACTTTATTAAAAAAAAACTGTCATATTTCAGAAAATATATCAATGTGTTATGCAACTTTCAAATGCCAATTTAATATTCTTTTATATATATATATATATATATATATATATATATATATATATATATATATATATATATAAATAAAAGTATGCATGAAATTAAATAAAATCTACAGTAAAAACAGAATTTCTTTAGTCATTTTTTACAAATGAGAATGACAATATCTTTCAGCTGTTTTTCATCATAAAGAAACATTCATTTAGGACCCAAGAAGAAACCAAGAACGTCTATGCTCAGATCAGCGCTCTTAGTTCCAGAGTTTTAACCTCTCCATTCACACGATTGTTTTCTAGCTGTCCACCAGAGGACACTATTGTCGCGCCAAAGACTTCCCAGTGTCCATGTCATGGTGGTAGTTCAAAGATTTCTGTGTGGTTTTCCATGCTTTCCTCCGTCAGTACGATGGATTCCTCATACACATCCAGACGGAGACAAAGAATAACACTAAAGGGAAGATATAGTTACATTTCAAATTTTAATCTGTGACATTAAACGGATAATAATATCATCATTGGAAATTATTTACTATGCACTTACTGTAGTATACTTAAAAATGAACATCATTATTTCATATTTTGGAAGGACCGGTCATTATTTACTCATTCACATTTAGAATAAAAAAGGAGCCTTGCATTAGAATCACTTACCACTATGTCCTCAGAAAGCTTGATAAAAGTGCACTTCATATGGACTACTTTTATGGTGCCTTGAGTGGTTCATCCCAGTGACTCGAATTCAAAGTGTCACTGATTCGTTCAGTGAGCTTTTTAGGTTACGTTTAGTGTTTCTCAAATGGTAGGCTGCATCCTAGTGAGGGTTTGTCCTCCTAGTCCAGTCCTTCTGAGGCTTGTATAGACCTCCTCAACGCAAGAATGAGACGGTCTAGTAAGTGCGCTTGGCTACGTCACGAATGCAAATAGCAAATAGTGTCGGCCCAAATCTGGTACACGTGGAATCCACATGTACCAGATGTGGCCCGGATCTGGGCCCACACTATGTTGCATGTCGTCACTTCCTTAGCCCTCACAGCAGTGTTCAGGGCCGGCCCGCGGCATAGGCGGAATAGGCAAATGCTAGGGGCGCCAAAATGAGTGATTTTTCCCGTTTTATTACTGGTACTATTTTATTAATATTAATTTGAAATATTACCAAAAAAAAAAACTTAACTAAGTCCCCCGAGTCCGACTCTTCCCGGCCCGCCGCATCAATCTCCCCACTCCCAGCGAGTGCTTGAAGTGCGTCAGAAATATAACGCGCGATCAGTTTAACGTTGGGAATTTGTTGTGTCGCGTCGCCTCTCGCCTCTCTCATCTAATGTATACAGGATTGCTTTCGTTTTTTAGGGTGCTTGGCCGCTCGCGCCAGACACAGTGAAAGTTGCCTGATTATTTATGACGGATGGCCGAATGCACAGTGTCAAAAAGACCGAAGCCCTCTGATGCAGGGAAGATAAGGGATAAAGGGAAGGGATAAAGACAGAGGTAAAGTGATGTAATGAATGAACAGTTTATCTAATTGCATAGTAGTAAAATACTAATGTTCGCTTATTAATTCCAGTTATTTTTACCTTAAACTTTTCAGCAGCTGTTCTGGGTACTCAGTGTGATTTTGTAAAAAAAAATCGTGTCAGTTTTTTTTAAACACATGTAATATCACTTTTTTAATAGCCTAATGTTTTTACTCTACAGTTGTGCAGTTTTAAGGGCATTTTTAAAATGTATTTGCCGAAAATAGCAATGATATTTATATACAGGTTTTTTTTTAAAATAGCAAAAAAAATTGTAAAAATTCACATTAAATATCTAAATTTCTCAGTTTAATTCATGGTGAAAACATGAATGTGCATAGTTTAGTGGAAGATTGCTGCCATCTATTGGAAAACAAACACTTTTGCTAGTTCTCAATGAACAAGTTTGTGCATGAATGTTAGATGCAATTACTCTTGCTATTTGTGTTTAGGCTGTAATGTGGCGTAGGTGCTATTTTTGCATAGTTTAACTATCATCAGCCTTTAAAAAAATATATATATACACTCACCTAAAGGATTATTAGGAACACCTGTTCAATTTCTCATTAATGCAATTATCTAATCAACCAATCACATGGCAGTTGCTTCAATGCATTTAGGGGTGTGGTCCTGGTCAAGACAATCTCCTGAACTCCAAACTGAATGTCAGAATGGGAAAGAAAGGTGATTTAAGCAATTTTGAGCGTGGCATGGTTGTTGGTGCCAGACGGGCCGGTCTGAGTATTTCACAATCTGCTCAGTTACTGGGATTTTCACGCACAACCATTTCTAGAGTTTACAAAGAATGGTGTGAAAAGGGAAAAACATCCAGTATGCGGCAGTCCTGTGGGCGAAAATGCCTTGTTGATGCTAGAGGTCAGAGGAGAATGGGCCGACTGATTCAAGCTGATAGAAGAGCAACTTTGACTGAAATAACCACTCGTTACAACCGAGGTATGCAGCAAAGCATTTGTGAAGCCACAACACGCACAACCTTGAGGCGGATGGGCTACAACAGCAGAAGACCCCACCGGGTACCACTCATCTCCACTACAAATAGGAAAAAGAGGCTACAATTTGCACGAGCTCACCAAAATTGGACAGTTGAAGACTGGAAAAATGTTGCCTGGTCTGATGAGTCTCGATTTCTGTTGAGACATTCAGATGGTAGAGTCAGAATTTGGCGTAAACAGAATGAGAACATGGATCCATCATGCCTTGTTACCACTGTGCAGGCTGGTGGTGGTGGTGTAATGGTGTGGGGGATGTTTTCTTGGGACACTTTAGGCCCCTTAGTGCCAATTGGGCATCGTTTAAATGCCACGGCCTACCTGAGCATTGTTTCTGACCATGTCCATCCCTTTATGACCACCATGTACCCATCCTCTGATGGCTACTTCCAGCAGGATAATGCACCATGTCACAAAGCTCGAATCATTTCAAATTGGTTTCTTGAACATGACAATGAGTTCACTGTACTAAAATGGCCCCCACAGTCACCAGATCTCAACCCAATAGAGCATCTTTGGGATGTGGTGGAACGGGAGCTTCGTGCCCTGGATGTGCATCCCACAAATCTCAAATCAACTGCAAGATGCTATCCTATCAATATGGGCCAACATTTCTAAAGAATGCTTTCAGCACCTTGCTGAATCAATGCCACGTAGAATTAAGGCAGTTCTGAAGGCGAAAGGGGGTCAAACACAGTATTAGTATGGTGTTCCTAATAATCCTTTAGGTGAGTGTATATATATAATGAACACAGTGACGTGGTAGAATGGACTGGATTCAGGGTACAATTTTTTTTAAAACACAACCAACATATAAAACAACAACAATAAAAAACAAAACATCAATGCATTACAAAAATTCAGCAGTACCAGTGTTTCCACAACTTAGACTGATAACATGTAACGTTAGTGCTAAGGGGCACTAAGTAAAATCTTGCCTAGGGCAGCAAATTGGTCAGGGCCGGCCCTGGCAGTGTTAATTCATTTTTTGTCATTAACTGATAAGGTAATTTGTGTCCGTACTAGGACACAGCCATCTGATTTAAAAGCACCCATCATTACTCCACTCCTACTCTGCCTCGTTTAGTGCCACTCCGAGTTTCCGAGGAAACGAATACTATTGCCTTGTCAGTCAGTCTTTGAATAAAGGGCACCTATTATGCAAAATTCACTTTTACATGGTGTTTGAACATAAATGTGTGTTGGCAGTGTGTGTACACAACCACCCTGTAATGATAAAAATTGCTTTTTTTAAATCCCCATAAATCATAAGCACTGTCTCAGAACAAGCCGTTCGCAGATTCTGGCAAAAGTGACATTACTTTGCACAGGCCCGTCCCACGACTGTTGAGGTTCACTGCTGTTTCAGCATAGACCCGCCCTGAGTGAGCTGTACACAGTCCACCATTGTTTCGACGCCGGAGCAGGTTTAGGTTCGTTTATGTTTGCGCAAATCATTTTACTCCAGACTGCTTTGTGAACGAGGGGCAATACAAAGCAGGCTTTGCTAAAAAGTTGTTACTCAAGGATGGATCAGTACCAACTGTTCGTGATCCAGCTTACAGTCTCCAGAGCGATACTGGTCACGGCAACAATAAAAGGGAGAGCGCGCACTTTATTACAGTTCATCAGATATAAAGTTTACCAGTTTATTAAGCATCCCCTGAAAAGGTCTGTTTATATTTGTTTACGGTTAGTTGTAACAAGTGTTTTTGTGTAATCCACTGTGACGCTTCATCTTTTGTGTGAAGTACAATAAACTTCATAAAACTCATCAGTAAAGTTTTGGCCATCATTCGGTCCACTACAACAGGCTTGTACTAATAGTGGATAAAAGCAAGATGACACCATAAGTTATAACCGTAATTAAACAAAACTATACCTGTTCTATACAGCATGTATTCTCTGGCTCTGTAGGCATTATTGTCCGACTCCGGATCGAACTGAACACCGCTATTGAGAGTTTCTGTTCTGACATTTTCATTCCGTGAGATGAGATTGCCCTGACACCGGACACAAGCTCTTGAAGCTCCGCCCTTTTCTTGAAAGGGGGCCGGAGGCACCGGCTCATTTGCATTTACAGGGATATACACAAAAATGGTGCGTTTTTGCTCACCCCCAAAACATGGCAATTTTAACATGCTATAAAAAATGATCTGTGGGTATTTTGAGATAAAACTTCACATACACACTCTGGGGACATCAGAGACTTATTTTACATCTTGTAAAAAAGGGAATAATAGGTGCCCTTTAAACCAGGCACGCTTGAAAAGGAAGCGACTTTAGTGAATGAAAAATAGCATGGAAGTGAAGGACACTGGGACATATGTTCAGGTGAAAAACATTACTGTTTTAGAACTGCCATTTAATTCTTCAAATTTCTACTTTTATGTTCTACAGACAAAACAACAGCATACGGATTTGGAATGACATGACTAAATAACAGAATTGACATTTTTGGTTCCATGGTTCCAGTTCAGGAAGGATATAGAGGTGGGCTACTCACCAGATCAGGGCGGCTGGTATGAGAGTGAGGCCTGCAGCCAGCAGGAAACTAAACCCGGAAAACCAGGACAGTGTAGCTGCATAGATGCTGCTGAACATTGTAAATGAAACACCAACACTCAACATCTCCACAAAGGCTATACACGCAAACATGGCACCTGTACACAAACACACAGGCACAAGGAACAACCTTACACAGCCATCAATAATTCAGAGTTCATGTGAATTGGAAATGTCCTACTTCTTTTTGCAATGCCAGGATTTATTTTGCTAGGAATGTGGGAATGACGTGCATGTATTGATTGAACTGAAATGAAAATTATTCTAAAAAAGTTGTTCTACACTATTGAGATTCTTACCTTGCTCAGATCCAGACACTATTTTGGACATCATGGATCGTAGGACAGGAGTCGGCATGATGGACAGCAGCAAAGGCAGCCGCACTGCAATGAATAAAACATACACCATTGTTTCACTTGAAAATAGTCCATCCATCCATCCATCCATCCTTTAGAAACTCCATAAATGTCCAAACTCAGTCTTACCCAGGAACATGAGCAAGGTAGACTTTGCAAACGCTGCCATGATGAGGCCGGCTGCCACAGACATCAACCCCAGTAGGATGATGTAGGCATCAGGCAGACAGCGGGACAGCAGTGCCACACCGGCAAAACTCACCAGATAGATGGCAGTGGAGAGAGCCGAGCCATAACCCACCAACACCTCACTCCAGCACAGAGGAGTGTTCAGTTCATACAAGATGAAGATGGACATGCCACCCTGCAGAGCTACCTGTGAGGGACACACACACAAAAAGTCCCCCCCCCCCAATAGTTAGAAATGGGCAAATTTCAACCCCAATATTTGATATTCTTGATGCTGCTCTGTTGCACTCCATTACGCACCTCTCTGTTTGTTGTTAGGATGATAAAAAGTTTTAAATGTAAAATTTTTTGACCCCTCCCCCCTGGTAAAAAAAAAAAAAGTTGGTCCCCCCAGTGTTCAAGACATGGTTACGGCCTTAATATACACTATAAAGTTTAGGATCAGGTGGATTTTTAAAATGTTTCTGAAGTCTCACCAAGAGATTTGATTAAAAAATACAGTAATAACAGTAATATTATTAAATATTATTACATTTTAATGTAGTGATCTGTAGTTTTCATTATTTGAAAATGTATTCCTGTGATGGCAAAGCTGAATTTTCAGCATCATTACTCCAGTCTTCAGTCACGTGATCTTTCACAAATCATTCTAATATGCTGATTTGATGCTCAAGAAATGATTCTTATTATTATCAATGCTGAAAATTATGGAAGCTTGTTTCTGCCACAGAATAAAAAAATAAAAAAGTAATTGTGACTTTATCTCACAATTCCGACTTTTTTTCTCAGAACTGCGTGATATAAAGTCGCAATTGCGAGTTATAAAGTCAGAATTGTGAGATATAAACTCGCAATTCTTTTTTCCCCTTAGAATTGGACTTTATATCATGCAATTCTGACTTTATAACTCACAATTTTGACTTTAAATAATGCAATTCTGACTTTATATCTCGCAATTTTCTGAGAAAAAATGGCGGGGTTGTTAGATAAAAAGTCGCAATTACCTTTTTTATTTTTTATTCTGTGGTGGAAACAAGATTCCATAGAAAATTGTTCAAAGTAAATAGAGCTTGTTTGTAAGGTTATAAATGTCTTTGCCACTTTTGATAAATGTAATGCATTTTTTGCTGAATAAAAGTATAAATTTCTCTCTCTCAAAAAAAATAAATGTGTAATTATTTATTTATTTTTTACTCTGAAGCTGAAACAGGTCAATTGTATTGTATGGCTTCAGAAAGCTTATAGTATAACCTGTCAATATAACCTGATCATTATTTTTGCAATTCTGATTTTTGCCACTAGAGGCACAAAGTTTACACACTTCACCCTTACTTATGATGTACCTCCAACTGATGGAGCTTGTGAATAAGGTCAGAATTATCATAATCACCCTGAAAAAGGCAAAAGCAGCAAGCATGAGCAACAGCACTACGTTCCTTCTTCGTTTGGAGGCCGCAAAGAGCAGGTAGACGCCCTGCAGACGGGCGGTAAGAGCTTGAGACTGTCGCAGCCGAGGGGCTTCTGAAGCTGAGGGGCTGGACGTAGACAGAATGGGATTTGGAAGAACCAGGGACTCCTTCAAGACCACCAGCACATATAAGAGGTTTACCAGATGCACAAAGGCTGCGGTGAGGAAGGGCCAAGTGAAGCCAGCTGCTTCAATGTAGAATCCAGTGCACAGAGAAGCTAAGCCAGACAAAACCCCTAAAATCATGTCCAGTCGAGCCATTCGGACAGTCTTCTGTCCTTCTGGATCTTCTCCGCAGAGATCGGCCACATAGGCGAAACATCCGCCAATGAGAGTGGTGGGTCCGCCCATCAGGCCTGATAGGAAGGAGGCAGCTAGCAGGTAATTGAGGCTGAAGGAGAATCTACTGACCAAAACGTAGCTCAGGGAGAACAGAGTGTCGCCCACCAGAGGAGGAACGATGGCAACTTTACGCCCACAGTAGTCGCTGTAGGAGACCAGGAGCAGCGCGGATATGAGACTGGGAATGAGGAAGCACAGCTCACTCTGGAGGAGGAAAAGAGACGTCTCCTTCTGCACTGCCTGAGAGAGGAAAGAAATGTTGGATGATGTCAGATCAAATGTTTATCACCCACAAATTTTGACTAGTTATGCCTGTTAAGCTTAGTTGATTTACTAGTTAGTTAGAAAGAGACGTAGGGAGTGAAAGTGAACATGAAATCGGATAATGGTATTTCAAATGTATCAAATGACAAGCAGATCCACAACAAGGGCTTGTGAATTGAAAAGGAATTTTCTTACACACACAACATGAGCTCAAGTTTATCTAATATAACCGGTTCTCCAGAACTCCTTTATTGAGATATTAACATCAATGTAAACTTTACAGAACATAGCAAACAGTCTAGTCTCTGAATGCACTAAATAAACAAAATGAATGTCAACCCCAATTCTGTTTCAAAGTTTTTCATCGGTCTTTCTCTTTGTATTATTTGCCGACATATACACTCACCTAAAGGATTATTAGGAACACCTGTTCAATTTCTCATTAATGCAATTATCTAATCAACCAATCACATGGCAGTTGCTTCAATGCATTTAGGGGTGTGGTCCTGGTCAAGACAATCTCCTGAACTCCAAACTGAATGTCAGAATGGGAAAGAAAGGTGATTTAAGCAATTTTGAGCGTGGCATGGTTGTTGGTGCCAGACGGGCCGGTCGGAGTATTTCACAATCTGCTCAGTTACTGGGATTTTCACGCACAACCATTTCTAGAGTTTACAAAGAATGGTGTGAAAAGGGAAAAACATCCAGTATGCGGCAGTCCTGTGGCCGAAAATGCCTTGTTGATGCTAGAGGTCAGAGGAGAATGGGCCGACTGATTCAAGCTGATAGAAGAGCAACTTTGACTGAAATAACCACTCGTTACAACCGAGGTATGCAGCAAAGCATTTGTGAAGCCACAACACGCACAACCTTGAGGCGGATGGGCTACAACAGCAGAAGACCCCACCGGGTACCACTCATCTCCACTACAAATAGGAAAAAGAGGCTACAGTTTGCACGAGCTCACCAAAATTGGACAGTTGAAGACTGGAAAAATGTTGCCTGGTCTGATGAGTCTCGATTTCTGTTGAGACATTCAGATGGTAGAGTCAGAATTTGGCGTAAACAGAATGAGAACATGGATCCATCATGCCTTGTTACCACTGTGCAGGCTGGTGGTGGTGGTGTAATGGTGTGGGGGATGTTTTCTTGGCACACTTTAGGCCCCTTAGTGCCAATTGGGCATCGTTTAAATGCCACGGCCTACCTGAGCATTGTTTCTGACCATGTCCATCCCTTTATGACCACCATGTACCCATCCTCTGATGGCTACTTCCAGCAGGATAATGCACCATGTCACAAAGCTCGAATCATTTCAAATTGGTTTCTTGAACATGACAATGAGTTCACTGTACTAAAATGGCCCCCACAGTCACCAGATCTCAACCCAATAGAGCATCTTTGGGATGTGGTGGAACGGGAGCTTCGTGCCCTGGATGTGCATCCCACAAATCTCCATCAACTGCAAGATGCTATCCTATCAATATGGGCCAACATTTCTAAAGAATGCTTTCAGCACCTTGTTGAATCAATGCCACGTAGAATTAAGGCAGTTCTGAAGGCGAAAGGGGGTCAAACACAGTATTAGTATGGTGTTCCTAATAATCCTTTAGGTGAGTGTATTTATTATTACATTGATTAATAATACATTGTTAGCTAACTGTGTGCTTTGTATATGTACATTTCTGAAATACATAACCTGGACACAGTCTCCTCTGATAACAAATCACTTTAAATTGTAATGTAGACGCATGCATTTTCTGTGTAGCTGCTTTGAAACGATATGTATTGTGAAAAGCGCTATACAAATAAATGTGAATTGAATTGAATTATATTTTTTAAGTATTTTAAATATATATATATATATATATAAAATTAGTATTCAATTGTTTATTGTGACTCTTCAAGTATTTTTTCATGATTTATTAATATTGAAGGCTAAAATTTTGGGCATGGACTTTTAGCATTATTTATGTACTATTATAGTTTTCATATTATATTAAGTGTTAATAATTTTTATGTGCTTTTGTCATTTTTATTAGTTTTTTATATAAATATTTTGATTTATTTTAGTATAAGTTTTTATTTATTTCCAGTTAGTCATTTTTATGTGCTTCTACTTAAACCTATTTCAGTTAGTTGCCAAGGCAACATTTCTCATTTTCATTTAGTTTAAGTTTTTCACCTAATATTTATCTTTTATTTTATTTCAGCTTTATTATACCCAGGCGTTTTAATTTCCTCTATATGATCAATTTATGCATCTTTTCT
Organism: Coreius guichenoti; assembly: GCA_039654105.1. NCBI lineage: Eukaryota > Metazoa > Chordata > Actinopteri > Cypriniformes > Gobionidae > Coreius > Coreius guichenoti. Next base: position 7,863,155 of record CM077190.1, read on the forward strand.
AGGAACTTAAAAAATGATATCCATGATTTAAATTCAATTGGTATTAAATCAAAATGCAAGTAAATAAAAAACAAAGAATTACTGTCCATAAAGGGATAGATCGATAGAGGGATAGACAGTCCATCAACTGTTTAGTTCCCCATATTCTTCAAAAAGTCTTCTTTTGTGTTCATTTTGGGTGAACTATTCCCAGGCAAGACACCCCAAGTGAATAGGGTAAAAAAATGAACTAATAGATATCACCATACTTACCCAGTTGATTGATTATATTAAGAATTGCAAACATCTTTTGTATTACAAGTCTTCTGAAATGTTATGTTTAAATATGCAAATGAGGAATTAAATATGCAAATGAGAAAATTAGATTTAATTATCTAATTAAATATGAACTAATTTGCATACATTTAAAAAATCTGAACATTGGGTGAAGTTAGGTTCTTTTTTTTTTTTATATATATATTCGAGCCAAAGGTTTTTGGCTCTTTTTATCATTCCATAAATCAGAAAATACTGTTTTGTAACAGCCAAAAAAAATACATTTTCACAATTTTTTTAGTAATAAAATGTTGTATAAAATCAGGTAAATGATATATGAACAAACTCCTCTGTAAAAACCTTCAGAATATAGATAGGAATCAAACTGTAAAGGTTGGTGTATGCAAGTGCTGCTGAAGTGGGGATTTCTGACTCAGTGCAGGAGAAAAACTCATTTTGAGAAAACGGCCTTTAAAGATATTGAAATCTACAGAATAGATAAATAAATAGATAAAGTGCTATAAAAGATACACCTAAAAGTTTTTATTTTATTTTGGATGTTTTCTTTCCACTAGTCTGAAAAAACACTTTATGAAAACCCAAAAAGCCCAAAATCAGTGTTTTTACCTGTAGTGTCTCGCCTTACAGTTTTTCTCAATTGCTTTGGCACATTTTTCGAAACAGTCTTAACATTCTCTAAACTGTAAGTTCAATTGTCACAACTGTTTGCTAGAACATCAGAACCTCGATAGCATGTCTACAAAATGAAGTTACTCACCCAAAACATTTAATTCATGCTTCAAAACCTAGTTATTGTGTCAGTAAATTGGCCAATGCCACCAAAATAAAAAGTGTTTTTGTCATCGTGTGAGCCACACTGGTCAAAATCTTTAGATGTTTTTTCACCATGGAAATATTTGTTATATACAAATTTCATGTTTTTTTTTTTCTTTCTTTTTTGTTGAGACTAACTGCTTTCTATTCTATACAATAATGTCAGTTTTGTCCAGCTGAATGCTCTTGTGGATCACACTGAGCTTTTTACTGTAAATACAGATTCAGATTGACTAGGAAAAATTGACTGGGAAACGTCAATAATGTAGTACACAAAAAGAAAATGAACATTTGTATTTATACAGTACATTTATTTTTTGAAGAAATGTGTTACATGTAAGCTTAAAATTCACAGTTTTTTGTTCATTTTTACACACGCTATTGTCTTTCTCTAACACATGCATATCTTCTTCCATACAGTATCTTCCTATTGCTCTTCCATGACAAGAATTTTAAGCTTACATGCAACACAATTCTACAAAAATAAATGTACTGTATAAATACAAATGAGTAAATACAAATAAGTAGCCTACTGATAAGTACTGATGCTGTTCAGTATCAAAATCTGTCAGACATGTTATATTTTATATATAACATGTCTGACAGATTTTGATCACTGAATGGATCATTTTGCATGTGATGCCTCACGATGAAAGAATGTTTATAAGTTGTGAAGAGTTTGACAGTTTTGCTGAGAATCAACTTGATCAACAAGCCGTGTGCATTTAGTCATTGTGCAAATTGTAGACAATTCAATTATTTTGCACACGTGCCAAAACAAATGCAATTTGCTAAAATCAATAAGAAATTCTAATCTGATGTGAACAAGAAACGAATTGTTCAGAGATCTGAACGTATTGTTTTGAGAAAAAAAAGTCTCATTTGAGAATTGAGCCAAAGCAATTGAGAAAAACTGTAATGCAGCTGTCATTGCCATAACACCAAACATTTTAGATAATTTTTCCAATATTTTTTCTAAAAAGTAGCTTTTAGATTGGCATATTTTAGAAACAATCCATTTGTTGTTGAAAGTTAATTGACTGGTAGCTAACTTGTGTTGCCAAAAAACGAAAAATGTGACAGTTGTGACCTCTCACCTGATGAATGGTGACATAGCTGTGGTTGTTTGAGCAGTGAGACAGACTCTCTGTAGGGTAGACTGTGCCGCTCAGCTCAAACCACAGCCTACGGTACACATACTGCTGCAGCAGAGGGTAGATCATAAACATGGCAAACGCATACATGCCAACGGCCGGCTCGATCAGGAACACACGACCCATCCCACTTCCTGCTCTACACCGGGAAAAAATAGAACAGGAGAGATGCTTGAGAAGACATAAAATAGTGGCTAAACTAATGACAAAAAATGAGTTCATCTATTGTGAATATAATAAAAGCGATAGACAGACAGACAGATAGATATTATATGGCATCACTGTGAAAACATCCTTTTGGAACCTTTATTTTTTAAATGAAGAAATATAGATTTGGTGATTCTTACCTGTAAGTTATAAAGGGAGAAATCTTTCCATATTTAAAGTTTGCTTTCAAAGCCAAGTCACAGGGCACAGCGAACAGAAAGATCACATCATGGCATGTTGTGTACTGACCTCATTCGTTTGAGACTATAACGCCTTCCACTCCTTACATTTGTTTGTCAAGACTACAAATCCTCAAAGGAACACACACCCTCAGAACACGTATGTGTGTTTGTGTAGCAGAAAGAAGGAAGGAGTGGAAACCAATAAGAGTTGGAATAAGTACAAGATGTATTCGGCCATTTCAGTCACATTTAAAGATGTTAGAATGTCTTTGCATTTGATGAAAAAAAAAAACAAAACAAAAAACAAGTAGCATTTATTTTAAAGAAACATTGCACAAGCACACTTTTCAAGCTAAAAATTCTGAAAAATAAGTGAAGTTTGTTTGCAGATTTGGGATTAATGAAAAGATGTTTACACACTTTTTAGGGCTTTTCATACTTCGCTTAACCTCGGGTTATCGTCGCTCTAAATACATATTTTAACCCTGGATAATGGAAGATTTTACACTTGTAATTTAGAAGCGGGGTTAGCACCGCTTTTACCCGTGGTTATGAAACCCTGCTCCGGTGTAAAAGCTAGAATGTTATATCTAGACGCTTAGCAACTGACAAACCAATAGCGTGTCTCATACTCTCACGTCTATTGGACAGTCACGAAACAGAGCGTATTGTATCAGCGTTTTGGAGGGAACAATGTCAAATGGTGACAGAAAAAGCCACACATGGAGTGAAGAGGAAAATTACATTACCTTGATAGTCCAAAACGGCCATTCTGAATAAAAATGATAGTTCAGTCGCCAGTAGGTAATATAAGGATGCGCATTGCGCAATGCCAGAGCCGTTACACTCTAAAAATGGGTTGTTTCAACCCAAATTTGGGTCAAATATGGACACCCATTGGGTAAAAATTTTAAATTAAATTTTGGGTCCATACTGACCCAAATTTAGGTTGAAACAACCCAGCATTTTTATAAACATACTACGTCATTAATCTGACTCAAACCAAGGACACTTACACCACAAATATGCAAATAAGGACGTTAACACAGGGCTTCAGGGTTTAATCTGGCGGGCTGACATGAGTGGCGTTTACATCCTTCCACTTGGACCATAGCGTCTTGCGGGACAAAATCCTGGGAGCATCTGGATCCTTGACTTGAAGCAGCAATATTTGCGTCTGGCAGCATTGCTTGTTTTGGGATCTGTAATATATATTATAAAATGTAAGACATTTTGTAAAAAAAAATACATTTATATATTTATATTAAATGTTAGAGTTTCATAGTAGGCTACACTGCCCTGATATAGTCGCCCTTGAGGCTCCTGTAAAAGTCATTATTGTTTCTTCTGAACCCACTCAGATAATTTCTCAGTTTCTCAAATAATTAGAATGGCAGATCAATTTTATAGAAAAACATAAAAATGAGTGATGTTGATGTGACTTGGTGTGCGTCCTCAAAATGTCCTGTGGTCTATGTATTAAATTTTGTTAGGGTTGGACATTGCTTTCAGGAGATATAGGTCAAATTGTGAAAAACGAACATCGCTAGGCCATTCAGTTCACTAAATAATTTGCAACACTTCAATGAATCAAAATTCTTTTCATAACTCTTTGCCAAAATCATCCCTATGTAACGGAGGCAAGCTAGAAAGAGCTGTGCATGTAAACTTCACTCCCCTGGTCTCAAGAGGCACACTAGCGAGTGACGCTATGGCTGCATCCGAAATAACATACTTCCCTACTATATAGTAGGCGAAAAACAGTATGTGACAAAAGAAGTATGTCCGAATTCACAGTACTCATAAAAGAATAAGCAAAAAGTATCTGAATGACCTACTTCTTCTGGTGAGATTCTGAAGTGTGCATAAGATGGACACTTTACTATCATATATATGGATTTATGAATGGCAGTGAAGCGACGTAACTGATGCTGGTAGGTCACGTGACAAGGGCAACATGGCGAATGTAGTACGTCCAGATAACACTCATACTAAATTAAACATACTTTTTTAGCGGTCGTGAAGTAATTACTTCTTCAAAATAAGTACCTACTAGAGAGTATGCGATTTCAGGTGCAGCCTATGACTGCGGTCTTAACATCCTTGTTGGCGTGGCCGTCTCCCATGCCGGCAAACGCCAGTTTGAATCCCGCTTGGAGCGGGTCGAGCAGGACTGGTTAAATTTGGTGCCGTGACCCAGATGGCCATTGTATAGACATTCACAAATAAACCAAAACATATGAGCATTGTCTTTTGAAACATTTTAATATTCATCCCCTCCCCCCATAGTGAATACAAATGAGTTATATATAAATTCTTTCCATTCCTTAGTATTATATTCTCTATGCTACAGTTACAGCGTGAACCATCACAAGGTGAAAACGTACATGGGAAAGGAATGATCTGCCAAGACAAACATGCATTGATTACTGTGCACTACAACAATAAATAGTAGCTTACAAGCGACTGCAAGTTCAGTCAAAAAAGACATAAGAGAAGTCAAATGTTAGTAAATAGACAGATGGACAAATTTCATTCAGTACAATAAGTGACTCCACCACTCCCAGTTTACATTGACTGTGTCAGTATTTTCAGGGCTAAATTGACATTCAGTAGTTTAGATGTCCACAGGACAAAGAGTCAGTGTGTCTCAGAACCTGATTCTGCTGTTTTATATCATTTATCACCATCTATGGACTAATGCCACAGTGAAGTCTGTCTTGAGGGCAGAAAGAAAAAGAAACCAATGAGCTTCAAGATTTTTAAGTATAAAAGTAAATACATGGTTACTCATAATAAATGTGGATTAGTAACAATTTTGTACTTGGTTATAAACCATTGCAGGTGCAGTATGATTGTTTAATTGAGGTTGCTGAGGTTTGTTGTTGAGACATAAATTTAGAACATAAATATGCAAAGAATAAAAATGGAAAATTAAATTAATTAGAAGGGAAAGCACTTAATTTATAGTTTTAAAAAATATGTAAAAAATTATAAAATAAATAAAATAAGCAAACAAAAAAAGATGCATTTATTTTCCTGCATTACTCCAGATATTAGAAGCATATTAACTGTTTGTAAGGCTGCTGTTATGTGAAAACCCTTTTCATTTTTGCTACTTTGCGCATTAAATGAAGGCACATCCCTGAAACATTTGTGTACTTGCTGTAGTGAATCAAGATGAATTTTTGAATTTTCTATTTTGAACAACTAACTAGGCTAAGCTGATCTGCTGTTGTTTTACATTTTAATAAAATGGTTTAAAATAAGTGCTTTTTAAAAAAATTGGGTGGTATATAATGTTATTGTGCTTGACAGGAAACATCCAGGAAACTCATTCGCATCTGTGCCAGAGTAGCAAAAATGGAAAGTTAACATTGACAAGTTATTATCACAGTGACAGAAGCAAATTAAATTAATTCATAATGCAAAGCTACATAATTTGAAAATGCATTAGAATTAGAATAAAAAACATTTCACAGTAATTAAAAAAAAAAACATTATAAACAGTAAACAATAGTGTCTCAAATGAAGGAAAACATCTGCAAATACATATTTGCTGTGTGTGTGGATTTTTAGATTGCTGGTCTTGAATAGCAGATTATTGTACTTCTGTGTATGATACCCTGAACAAGCACCAACTGATAATACTATAGAAAAAATATTATCAGTGAAGTTTACAAAAATTCTCCTTTGTATCAAAAGGTTGACCATTGAAAGATGTATCAATTGTAAAAACACACAAATAAAAAGAAACCAAATCCAATTTTTCAAAATTTCAAAAACTTTTGAAAAAAAAAAAACGTTTTTCTTTGAAATATCAAAACCCACTTTGCATGAGGAATGTCTTATTTTTCATTTAAAAAAACTGAAAACTGCCTTTGAGACAGAGCAAAATAATTTCCCTGAACTTTATCATATACAACATTTAAAGACGCAGTTACATTCTTTTCTAGTTCACTCACACAGAGAAAACTCTCTCTAGGTTATGCTACACTCTACAGAGGTAATACAAGTGTTAACCAGCATTACAATAAAGATAGCTTAAATCCACCATACTGTACCTCCATAAACCTTTCCACACCTGGTAGGATCTCTGACAGGTGTGACATGAGGTTTAATTCATTGCTATCCTATTACTATGGGTAAAATATTGTCCTCAAACATTAATAAAAACATCCGAGGTGGAAGCTATCATCCCCAGGAGTCCAAGTGTCTACCCTAACATGACAACTATCCTAGGATTCACATTAAGAATGGAAGACTTACATCACATGCACATCAAGTAGCAAAATGTCCATTAAATTACAAATTACTAATAAAAATTACAACTACAATTTACAACATTTCCTGTAGTCGGTACCTTTACATTAGCTTGATCTCCCTGTTTTATGTCATGCATGAAGTGAGAGCACTTGCTTTGTCAGATAGGAAGAACAGACTTGATGCTGAAGAGTTTTTTGTCTAGTTAACCAAGCAACCATTAAAAGCTGGCGCAATGAATCTGTGCCACGGAAGGTCTCAAAATCATGTCGGCAGGCAAACTGAACTGTATGAAAAAACACTTGCTTGGAAAAAGCTGGTTTTGATATTAGCTGGATTAGTATTTTGATGGGTTCAGGAAAACATCTGCACATGCACCAGTGAGAGGCATTGCAGCTTGTTAAGACAATGTGAAGAGGCCTTAACACTGCAAAAAATCATTTTCTTAATCGGCATTTTTGTGTTTCATTAAAAATATCTAAACATTACACCTTTTTTATTATTATACACTACCATTCAAAAGTTTAGAGTAAATTTTTTTTATATATAGATATTTGTATTTAAAGGGGGGTCTAATGATATTTCATGCATTCTGACTTATTTACACTGTTAAAGAGTTGGATACTCTTGCTAAACATGGCCAAAGTTTCAAAAAATTAGTTGGACGTATAACGAGTATTTCTGTTCCAAATACACTCCTACAGGGTTTGTATACGTTTCAGAAAGTATTTTTCGAGTATGGCTCTGTATGATGTCATAAAGGGCGGAATTCCTTGTATGGGCACTTCTCCCGGATGAGTGAGCACATCAACCAGAGCGAGAGCAAGAGCACGCCCATCAATGAGCTTCGTTCGGGTTATGGAAGCCGTCGGCAGCGCTGTCATTTTGTTTTTAGACCATGAAATCAACTCAATCAAATGTCACTAAAGAAGTGTGTTTTTGGTTGTGAGGGAAAGATAACCTTGTTCAGCTTCCCAAAGAATCCAGCGTTAAGGGAACAGTAAGCAGTTTGTTTTTCCGGAGCAGCAACGGAGTTCTGCAAGTGTGTTTGTTTGTTCCCGGTCATGAGTGGAAACCGCAGGCGGTGAGTGAAACTGCATCAAATGTCTTTGTTTTGTTGCCAATCGGCGCATAAGTGCATATAATGTAAACAACATGAACGTATAGTGAATCGAAAGTTATCCAGGGATAATGCCATGATGTATTGTGTGTGTGTGTGTGTGTGCTTGTGACTCTAGCTCCGCCCACTGCACGCCTCCACGAGTTCGGAAAGAATCGGTACAGCATATCTGTCTTTTATAAATCTGATAAAACTAAGACTCTTCGGAGATATGAAGGATGCAATACTACTCTATAGGTACTCAAGATTAACATGAGATTGTGTGTGTTATGTACCCTTTAAATAGAAATTAATGCTTTTATTCAACAAGGATGCATTAAATTGATCAAAAGTCACAGTAAAGACTTTTGGAATTTTACACATTTCATATATATGCTGTTATATTCGTCAAAGAATCCTCAAAAAATTGGATCATGGTTTTCACAAAAATATTAAGCAACATGCCACATATATATTCTGTTATGGTTGAGTTTCACTGTGTTATAGTTCTGTTCCTGTTCGCCTGTGTGTCCTGTCATTTGACCCAGTTTCCTAGTGTGTTTAATTAATGATTCCCTTCGCCCGCCGTCCGTTAATTACCTCATTTAGTTTGTGTATATATACTCCCTGATTTGTTCAGTTTCTTGTCCGGTCTTGTCTTTGTAAAGTGGATGTGTTACCCCGTGTTTCTGCCCTCTATTCTGTGGATTATTGAATTAAAAGACTATTTCCTTGCATTCTTCATCTTTGTGCGCTCTATATACAGCCACACGTGACATGATAATAATAATAAGAAATGTTTCTAAAGCAGCAAATCAGCATATTAGAATGATTTCTGAAGGATCATGACACTGAAGACTGGAGTAATGAAAATTCAGTTTTTCCATCACAGGAATAAATCATATTTTAAAATATTAAAATAGAAAACAGTTATTTTAAATTGTAATAATATTTCACAATATTACTGTTTTTACTGTGTTTTTGATCAAATGAGAGACTTTCGAAAACATAAAAAAAAAATCTTACCAACCCAAAACTTCTGAATGGTAGTGTATGAATAACATATATTTAAGTTATGCATTAAAAAAAAAGCCAACTGGGATAAATAACTGCCTCGACAAGTCATATACTATGTAATTTTCTAATGTACAGAATATTTTGATATTTTCACTGTAAGAAAAAATTATTAAGAAAATGACATTTTGCAGTATATATGTCTTGACTAATTTGAAACATTCTGGATCAAAACTCAAACACTGGGAGATTTGTAAAATCAGAAGACATATCTCATAAAAAAATAAACCAGACCACAAAAAATGCTGGTGCATTTATCTGTAGGAAGAAGGTAGGGCAGAAACCTAAAGTGCTTTTTGTTGTATAAAGTTCTTGTATGTCATTCAGAAGAACCTACAGACATTTGTGTTGGAGTCCAACAGCATGTTTTAGAGTCAGATCTAAAGCCGAGCTACTTCTGTATACACAAAAATGATTCTGCCTCCATGCAGGCCAAGCATTGTCGGCAGCACATCATTAGCATTAGCTTCATTAGCTCTTTCATTCTGATGCTGCGATTTCAATCCTCTGAGACGCAAAAACTTGTTTGCGTCTCAAAATTCAAAAAATGGAAATAACAGAGGCTGTTTCATCTCTGTCTGGCAGTTGGGGTTGTTAAAAGCTTAATAAAATTGGACACATTTTTTGAAAGGAAATCATGGCTCCTACATCAAAATAAAGCACTGTTGTCCACGACGGACAGTAACAGCTGAGATTCAGCAGGACAGCTCATCTGGGTAAAGTGTTGGCGTTTGGGATCCGTGCGGGGGACGAGCGTGCTGCTGGTGAGCCTCTTAGAGTGGGCGTCCCTGGTCCCGGAGAAGCCACTTTGTGAGTGGGCGTACCGTGGCCAGGAGAACGGGAGTGTGTGGGGGTGCCAGGGCCTGGAGAGTAAGGGTAAGGAGGAATATCAGGGCCGGGGAAGAAGGCTTTGTGGATGGGAGAAGAGGAAGGCGACAGGTGGGGACTCGTCTGGAGGAGCCAGAGCAGCTCTTCGTTGTTGCGGCTCAGACGTTTCTTCTCGTTGGTCTCCTTCTCCACATACTCCTGAAGGTTTGCGTTCTCCTCAGACAGTTGTCTATACATACAGGATGAAACAGTCAGGATTAGTCAAAAGACTGGCTATGAAAGACTAATTTGATCTTATTTCAAATCCTTACCTTGACACTGTGAGGTGGCGGTCGATGCGGGCCATCAGGTCTTCATTCTGCTGCTGAAGCACCTGGACCCGCTCCTCCAGGTGCAGGTTCTTTTGAGCCTGCTCAAAGGATCAAGTGAACACAGAGCTCCACATTAAATTCTTACACAAACTTCCCCTGCCTAGACAACAGGGGACTGAAATGTGTTTTACGTGAGGACGAAACAATGAGAAGCATAGAAGCTGAAAGCAAAAGGGAGTAAAAAGCAGCTTTAAAATGGACAAAATCATAAATAATATAACGTTCAAAGGAGCTGAAAAGGAAGTAAAAGGCTCTTTTAAATGGAAACTGATTTAATATCCAAATCATAAATAATGTACTGTAGCATCACAATAAAATGAACTTATACACAGTACAGAATACATACAAGACATACAGAATATATATACGACACCCCTCTAGGACCCCAAGAGGTTTGTCAATCATGCCTGTTCAGAAAATGATTATTCTCCTTCCTTTATTAATTATACAGTTCTTTATTTGTGTGATTTGTTTTGTGGATGTTATTAGGGGTTTGTAAAATTCTTCTGTTCAACTCTATTTGGAAACTGATTTTTTGTTATTTGAGTCAAAAGGAATGTATATATACACTTCACTATAAAAATCAATTAATTTTATTAGAAACTAATCATTATTTAACATCCTGCAATAAATATCAGTCATGTGTCCTTGATGGTGGGGTTTTACTTGAGTTTGTTTTAATTTTTTTAAATTTTACGTCCACTTTTTACTGCCAGTTTTTCTTTTACTTGCACTGTTTTCTACGGAGCTCCTTATATAACATATGGACAAACATATATATATATATATACACACACACACACACACACAAATTAAGGATTCGTTCCCATGACTTATTAGTTCACTCCCTCATTTTAACTCTTTCCCCGCCAGCGATTTTGACCCTTGACAAAATTTTCATGGCCCCCAGAATATTCTGTTGTATGAATATCTGAACATGCAATATATCAAAATAAAGAACAGAGCCTCTGCTTTTAAACTGACAAACAAAAAAAAGTGCATCATGCTTCATGCATTCTTTTTTTAATCAACATCTGAATGTGGGTAAATTTCATAAAAAAGCAACATTTTGAGCAAAAAGCTGAGAAAGTCACGTTTTTGTCAAAGACTACATCCAGATCGGATTCAGAACGATGATCAAAACATAGATGGAATAGATCGAGTCCATCAACACCACTCCTGGGTCGACATTTCATTCAGTAACATTAGGCAGTTTTGATTTATATGCTGTTTAATGTTGATGATTGCGCTATTTTACATATGCATGTAATTGCATATTATATCGCTTGTTTCTGCATCTTCTTTTTCATGTGTTTTGACTTGAAGATTCAGTACTCTTTCAGAAGATGTGTCATACTACCGTATTACAGTGAAAACACGGAAAGCTGGAAAATATCGTCAATGGCTGGGAAGCGTTTTCTCACAAATTACGGAAATTTCCGTCAATGCCGGGGAAAGAGTTAATAAATCCATGTTGTACTAATTTGTACCCTCATTTTGATTTAACTAAAACGAGGGAACAAATTAGTAAATTGGGCCACAATTTACTAAAACAAGGGAATGAATTCTTAATTCATGGCCATGATGTATATATATTTTTGCACTGTTTTCTTGTTTTTCTGCCACAGGTTTGTTTCTTCTTGCACTATTCGCTTTTTTACTGGCACAGTTGTTTTTTTTCATAGAGACAAAGTGGAGAGGGAACTCTTTTCTTTATAATAAGATACTACATCTCACAATTCTCCTGCACAGTGTGTTTATCCTGCACACTGTTTCTTTTGGAGCTTACCACTTTCTCCAAATGACAGATCTTCTTCTCCTGGTCATGAATTTGCTGGTTCTTCATCTCCAGAACCTCCTTCAGACTCTTCAGGTCTTCCTCGATATGCTGATACGGGGCCAGCGCATCCTGAAAATACATTTACAATACTTGCTTTCAATGTTTGTGTGCCTATATCCTAGTATCCCTATATAAATGTCTCAGAAGAAACATACCACAATTTGTTCATCACTGCTTTTCCTCAGGGCCTCTTCAAAGCGCTTGGCTTTGTCTTTCAGAGTTCGGTTCTGGAAAGTCAGAGTGTCCACCTGGTCCTAAAGGAAACGGTACTGTTACTAATGAAGCCCCTTGGATGGGTAGCAAGAAATCTCAAACCTTGAGTCACTAAACAAATCACCTGAAGCGAGAGACGCAGTTTCTCAAAGTCCTCTTCTAGACTGGCTTTTTGCTGCTCATGGGCTTTCCTTAAATCTAAGAGAAATGAATTGAGGAGTACAGAATGTACGTTCTTCTCCACACTTCTGACAGCTGGTATTACAAATCGGACACTTACCTCTCATTGTCCTGGCATGCTCCTCCTGAAGTGTTGACATGGTGATGTTGTGCATGGTCTTCAGGTCTTCAAGGGCTGCCTCATGGTTGGAGGTCAACTCTTCGATCTACACACAAAACACACAGTTGAGTCTTTATATTCATGCCATCCTAAATCTATTTCCCATGATCCTCAGCCTGATGATCCAACCTGTTCCTGGTGCTGGGTATGAAGCTCCTCCACCTCTGACTGGTGTTCTGCTCTGAGATGGTCTCGGTCCGAAGCATGCCGTAATCTCAAATTCTCCTCTAAAGTAACGAGTTCAGACTCCTGCTGCACCTGTAACTGTCTCAGCTCCCTCTCAAAACACTCCTCCAGCTCTCTCTTCTCCTTCTGAAGACGCTCCCAGCGAGCTGCGTTGAAGGCTGGGCGATATGAAAAACAGAGCAAACAAGGGGCCAGTTGCATAAATGTAGCCACCATGAAATCAAAATGAACAATTCTTATTTTTTTAAGGAATATTCCAGTACTTGATGTTTTATTAACAAAGTTTGGGAGGAACTTGTTCAAATGACCTATCCAATCAGTACAAGAGGAGGCCTATATATATACACAGCTGACTAACCTATGTTCCTGAACAGTTTTCTACATCCCTCCACCACCCTGTCTCCTCACATTTGCCTGGTTACTATCCTAACCAGAGATACAGGGGCAGTACTCTGGGTTCAGGCCAAATTCCGAGCTCGGAGCCCTCCCCTCGGACAGCACGCAAATACGCATACTTTTTTCTGATTATTTGTAAGTGTGAACTTGTGAATAAATGATTTATCATGCACATAATAAAAAAAAAAAAAAGCCCTCATAATCTTTAATCCAAATAACTTCCCCTCCCTCTTGCAGTGACATCTCTTCTCTTCTCTGATGATGTGTTTACTGGCATGAGGGCGGGACAACCTGTCACTTACATGACATCACAGCAATAACAAACCATACAATCAATTCTCAACTGGACAAAATTAAGTCCCGTCCAACATTTTCTCTTGTTCGAGAAGCTGCTTCACTCTGATATACATCACAACAGGGAAGAAAAGACTATCACAACTTCCTTTTCATTCTGACTGTGTCTAAAACTAGTAGACCAATTAGCAGCTAGCCAAGGGGTAGTCAGTCTCACTTTTTGGATTCAAATTAGACAAACCATGATAACTAATGAAAAAAACTGATCTAGAAACAGTGTAAACCAACTAATGACGACAGAGACAAACCAACTCAAAGTATTACAGAAACAGAGACCTAAACATATCCCTGACATATAACCAGACTTAAAGAAAAAAAATGGCAAAATTGTTAGACTAGTCTAAGCCGTTTATACAACCGGCCACTGGTTTTTTCTTAGAAGTTTCTGGACACTCACCCACTTCATGCTGAATCCGACTGAGTTCCTGAGACAACTCTCTCTTCTTCTCCTCAGCACTTTCACTCTGAAACAAAAAATAACACACATCTGCTTTTATTTTGATCCACTACAAACAATTAAATACAATATTACTCAAGGCACGCTTTCTATTGACATATATATCTACCCTAGTGGAAAAAAAGTATACCAAAATGTATTTAAAATACGTTTATTACATACTAAGTATACAAAAAATCCATTAACATATTTACTGACATATTGCTTGAGACTGATATAAATATTATAATTAAAATTTATTTGGAGTACTTCATTATTTCACAATACACATTTCTTAATATGAAGCCTGAAATGTGTTTTAATATCACTATTAGTAAGGATAGTATGATCACTGTATAATATCAGTCTTTAAATGCAAAATATTTAAAGTGTACCTGAAGTATACTTGCAATAATTCTACTTTAGCAGAATCAAATATACTTAAATATATCTTTAGTTGGACCTCACCACTATTTCCCGATAACTAAAGTTCTGTCATGACAACTCTCTGAGTGTTTGGCATGGTAATGGGTATGACAATGTTAATATGTTTGGTCTTGGCAGAATAGATCTGCTATGCTGCTGCTGCTTTTATTGCTGCTGCTGCTGCTGTAGGTTATTGCTGCTGATGCAGAGCAAGTATGGGACTTGCTACCGCCAATACATACGTGACACGCTGCTGTGAGCAAGTAAGACATGCTGCTGCTGTACAATAGAGCGTGCATGAATTACCCATAGCAGATCTATACAGGTGGAGCTGGGGAAGATGGAGGGTTTCTGAAAGCGTGCTGCACTGTTAAGGCAAATGCTACCCTACCCAAGTATTTGAAGGTTGAGCACACAAACTCATTGGCTACTGATACAGCAGGAACCAATCAGCTGTGCCCAAAAGATGACGATGTGATTATGAGCAGGTAGTTAAAGGACCTATTAGCCTGCGCCATCTAGAGTTTCATGACAGAACTTTGTATTGCATTAATTACAAAATTAGTTGTTCCAATTTAGCAGACTTTAAGTATATCAATTTAGTGTACTAAAGGTATAATTGCAGGGTATTTATATTAAGTACATAAATATGTAAATGTATTTGCAGTATACTTAGCATAAAATAAATGTATTTCAAATACATTTTGGTGTATTTATTTTTCACTAGGGTATCTTCTAACCCTACCGCAAAACCAAGAGTATTTTCATTATTTAATTTGAATTTTTCTTGTTTTTGTAGTACCTAGTGTTAACTACCTACTGCATACTGCATTTAGCATTGCTCTTAAGGCCTAAATAACATCAAATTATGCAAAATAAAAACCGGATAGTGTTGCGTTCGAAACTGGCATAACAAACTAATCAAAATCAAACACCAAAAGACATGTCTGTAAGTGTAAGATGACGAACAAGAAATAAATTGATGCAATGCTGCAGAAACGTTAACAGAAGAAAGTACAGTATACCACCCTAATAATGAAAAGCACTTAGAAATGAAACATGCATTATAGAAACTAATAAACTGTGGCTTGCTTCATGTTAGAGTTGCCAGGCGTGGGAGTGGGAATTGGCAGGTTACTGACACACAGCTTCTATCCGTAAACCCTATTACTGCTAAACAGACAAACAGGAGTGCATGTGGAGGAGAGGAATGAAATTAATATTAATGTAGTATGTGTGGGCAATAGGCTGGAACATATAGAAGAAATTGGTGTATATTTTAAGCCATCATGTTTCAGACTCCTCACTGACTTATGTTTTTTTTTTTTTTTTTTCCATGATGGATCATTTAGGCAATCATTCACTATGGACAGCAGGGGGCTCTGCGCTTCTAAAAATGTTTTTATTTACATTATTCATTTAGCAGATACTTTTATCTAAAGCGAATTACAAATAAGGACGGCAACATATGTGATTCATCCTAAGGAGATAGTGATATGCTTGTTGTGATACTGTGTGCAAACAGTAACTCGATGGTCTGCTCTTGCACACAGTTACCTCATCCTTCTATTCATGATAGATTCAAGGCTGTTATTTGTGTTTTGTTTTTTGTTGTTAAGTGATCAGTTTGCAGTGGTTGAGAGAGACTGGATGTGTCAGTTCAAGGAGGCAGTATGTCAGTAAACTGCAGTGGTTGCCTAGTGGTTGAGGCTTTGGCATGGTAACACACTCATCTCATGTAGTGGTGACATGTGAAGACCGTAACATCATTGTGCCCTTGAGCAAATCATTTAATCGCAGGGTTTGTGCCATGAGGGATGTCACTGTAGTTAGTGTACTGTGAATCATCATGATTGATTGATATCTGCTAAACAACAATATATTTAGAAAACAGCATCTTTGGGATGACTAATTTTCCCAAAAATATAATAAAATAAAATATAATAAAATAATTGTTTTATTTCAGTTTAAATGACTTTATTATTATGATTCTAAAAGGTGTAAAGTCATAATAAAGAACAAGCATGTGTGTCCATAATTACATTTACATTTATGCATTTAGGTTTATTAGTAAGCTACATTAAGAAGCAAGCTAGATCAGAGGAGAAATGCAGAGAAAAAATATTTTGTGTTTGTGTGTGTGTGTGTGTGTGTGTGTGTGTGTGTGTGTGTGTGTGTGTGTGTGTGTGTGTGTGTGTGTGTGTGCAAATACATTGGTTTAAGGGTGAAATAATATAATATATTATATATTATATAATATAATATAATAAATATGTAATTTCTGACTTTATTATGAATAATGAAAATAAAATAGAATAAAATATTTTTATTCATCATAGTTTTGATGACTTTATTATGATTCTAAAATGTTTAAAGTAGTTATAATAAAGTAAAAATATAATTAATATAATATAATATATATATATATATATAATTTTTATGACTTTATTATGAATAAAATATTTTTATATATATATATATATATAGTTTTGATGACTTTATTAATGATTCTAAAATGTTTAAAGTAGTTATAATAAAGAATAAGCATATAATATAATATAATACATTTTTTAACTCTACTATGAATAATAAAATTAAAATTAAAAATAGTTTCATTTCATAGTTTTGATGACTTTATTATGATTCTAAAATGTTTAAAGTAGTTATAATAAACAATGAGCGTATGTGTCCATATAATATAATATAATACATTTTTTAACTTTACTATAAATAATAAAATAATAATAATTATTTCATAGTTTTGATGACTTTATTAGGATTCTAAAATGTGTAAAGTGTTAATAATAAAAAACTAGTAGAGTATGCCCAACGCCTAATGATTCAGTCACATATGAAAATGTAAATAAAATGTGATGTTTAGATGATGTCTGCGCTAAAATACCTTGAGGGAGAAGTGCTGAGTGCAGATGACAAAGACTTCCAGACCCAAGCTGGTTTTCTTCAGTTCTGTGTGAAGAGCCAGTAGTTGCCTGGCCTGTTCTTCACAGCGACCCTGCCAGAGCTGCAACTCCTCGTGTTTCTCTACTTCATCGCACTCTTTTTCTTTTTTCTGCTCTTCTTCTCTTTTCTTCTCTGGGCCCAGAGAGCCAGTACGAGGCAAAATCTGGATGCTTGAGCCTCGGACTGCCACTGTTGCCCTCTGAAGGACTAAAGGGAAACACAAGAGAAAGAGCACTAAAAATCAATTTCATTAAACTCATCTCAGAACTGCCCTGTGAGAATAAAATGGCCTCCGTAATGCTAAGACACCCCAGGGAGTTCTGTGCACTTAACAACCATGAAACAATTTACATAAAGCTTTACCATAATTTCTATACCTAACTGGATTAGGTGAATACTCTATAAGTAAAGCAAATGGACTATTCAAAGACTACACTGGTTTCATTGTAATGTTAAAATGAGGTATGTGACCCACAGCTAATGGCACAGTGGCTAAACAAACCATAACAAATCTTATAGTTCAAGTATAATAATGGAATACTTGCCATTCACAATATATGCATTACAAAGGATGTATAGATTAGTCACATGAAGACAGATGAAGCACTCATGGAAGTTACATAAAGACATTATCAATTATTTATGCTATATAGAGATAAACTCAAACTAGCATAAAGTCAAAGATTTTTCATTAATAAAATATAAAACCAAGGCATAATGTTCTTCAAGATAAACAAGCAATCTAAAGCACTCATGCTAATGCTAACGGCAGCTAATGTTTTTGTTCTTACGGCAGCTGTGTGTTAGCATTCATCTCTTGATGAATTCGATTAACACATTGAGCCAAATGGAATGACAAGATGATTTACGGCCATCATTAGTGTAGAAACTAATCTTCAGAAAAAAGTCTTGTCTGTGTAGAGCTGCTAATTGCTACGATGGAGTCATTGTTGTCCTCAGTATTGAGTGTGCAAGCAATTTGTTTGTTAATGACTGGCATCAAATTTTTTCAATGCCCTTTACTGACGTATTAGGTATTGAATTAACCTCTATATACATCTTAGCAAAGCTATGGCTGTCCTATGTTCATTGTAGACTGCATACTGTATAGAAATGTGGAGAGAAATGTGGTTTGGAATCAGTAGATTTTTTTATTTTAAATAAATGCTGTTCTATTCATCAAAGAATCCTGAAAAAAGTATCATGATTTAATAATAAATGTTTCTTGAGCAGCAAATCAGCATATTAAAATGATTTCTGAAGGATCATGTGACACTGAAGACTGGAGCAATGATGCTGAAAATTCAGCTTTGATCACAGGAATAAATTATATTTTAAAATATATTCAAATAGAAAACAGTTATTTAAAATTGTAGTAATATTTCACAATATTACTGCTCTTACTGTATCATTATATGGTGATCATAAGAGACTTTAAAAACATTTAAAAAATCTGACCAACCCCAAATTTTGAACGATATTGTATAAAGTTAGACAATATCAAAGAGCTCTAATCTTAATCAAAATGATGTTCCTGTACTAAACTTGCATCAATTTAAATAAACATTTGAAAATATTATACTGACTCAAGATAATCCAGTCCTACACACACACACACACGTCTGGTTCACCATCTTTGTGCTTTGTGGGGACTCTCCATAGACGTAATGGTTTTTATAGTGTACAAACTGTATATTCTCTCCCCCTACACTAACCCTTCCCCTAAACCTATCCATCACAGAAAACTTTCTGCATTTTTACATTTTCAAAAAAACTCATTCTGTATGATTTATAAGCTTTTTTACTCATGGGGACCTCAATTTAGGTCCACGAGTCCCCATGAGTCTGTGTGCAGAAACACACACACACACACACACACACACACACACACACTCACAAACAAACAAAGCGGATTAATGCTTGGTCTGAGAATCAGTCTCTATGACAACAAAGAGAAAAACTGCTTTTCAGATAATAAGGTGGGCGAAACTGATGTTAGGTAGATTCCCTGCTCATCAGGAAGACAAAGAAACCAAGAGGGCAAAATTTACTTTAAAACCTGTTCACATTTTTTAAGAACCCCCAACATTTTTTTTAATGTCCAGCAGGCAGGGCTCGATTTGAGGGGGGATGCGGGGCGATGGCATCCCCCTTGTTGAAAAAAAGACAAAAACAATCCCCTCTGTAAAACCACCATCCCCTTACCATCCCCATTAGATTAACAGTGTTGTGTATTATGTAACACTTATCATGCAAATTAAAGATTCTCTACGTATGATAATTAATGAACTATAAATTACGACGATTGTCCCAACCAGAACTTAATATTGTAACGAGCTGCGCACAAAGTCATGCAAGCTTTCGTCATTTTTGTGCTGTTCAAAAAGGCCAAGAGAACGGTTCAAGTGCATCTACTGACGTTCTTTAAAAAGAAGAGAACAGAAGGTATGATGTTTCTTTGATTAGTGTTTAAGGACATTCCATGACATAACATTAGAAAGAATAACGAACACTGATAAAGTGCGTTGATTGAGTAAAACCGAACAGTGCAATGCGACAAAAGACAATAAAACCCATTATAATCAGTGATGTTGGCTGCATCCGAAAACCTAGGCAGCTGACTTGTTGCCTCGCTGCCTTATCAGGCAATGACTTGTAAGGCAGTGTAAGTGCATGAAGGTACCTCACGAAACTGATTTCGAACAGACTTCTGAGGCAGTGTAACAGTTTAATGATGTACAGCAAAATAAAGCGAGCTTTGGTGAGAACTAAACAAATATTTAATTACTACAGTAGTAATTTCTTGCTAGAAATGACATCAGAAATGGAAAACGTTGGTCAAAAAAAAAACGTACATTTACACACAAACTGACCAACAACTGCAAATTTCAGATGGCATCTTTCTTTTTCTAGCTCAACTGTCACCGAATGGAACGCATAGGATTGTGGGATATGAAAGGCAGCGAAGGATCCATCTATGCTGCCTTCAAAAATCTCTCAGAAGGCAGGAAGTGAAACTAACATTGGATTCGGACGTGCCTTGATGCCTTCCTACCTTGAAATGTGTCCTCCGAAGGCAGCATTTTCCAGTTTTCGGACACAGCCATTGTCTACACTGGATGCGGTGCGACACGTCAAATCCCAGACAGTAAACGTATGTTCCATTCTGTTTCTAACGTACTCCAAGTGCTCTCGCAACTGAAAAACAAATGTATTTGCAACCTTTGTCTATTGTAGACAGCCTCAAGATGAAAGACTGTACTGCTAACAGCTCGACATGAGCACTCAAGCCTCCGGCCTCTAATAGCTTGAAAGCGACACTTTTGATGGAGATTCTGGCTGTTTCTTTTCTAGTTATTTAGAATAGAAAGGATGCATGCTGTACTTGTGACTGTGAGGGACTGAAAGACTATTCTGAGAGAGAGAGGGATGCATTCCCTATTATTTTCTTCTTTACCATCCACTGCACTTTAAAGTGTGGAAAAATAATTGTCATTTGGAAAAGAGTTATTTTTATTTCTAAAAATCTGTTAGTCTATAAACAATTCAGTACCTTCCGAATGCATCCTTTCAGCTAGGTAGCTTGGCACGCAGGGATTGTAACCATGTCTTGAACATTGGGGGGGACCAATTTTTTATAAAGCCTATAGAGATAGAACAGTGAAGGAAATTCTAGGTCTAATTCTAGTTGGGAAATAATCATTTTGAACTATTTGCAAATAATATTTGTATTAATTTGCATTAAAATATGCACATATGTACTTTTATTTGTATGCCTAAAATGTCGAAAACGTGAAACGTTTCTTGTCTCTTCACACTCAGTTAGGAATGACATGAATCACATAAATGCATATTTTCAATTAAAAACGGCCATATTTGAAAAAAAAAAGTTGAGTAGTTTGCATCACTGGATGTTACCGTCAGTCGTTTAACTTCTATCACAAAACAGTATTAAATGTTTTGTTTACCTCCCTTTCTTTCAACGTTAAACTGACGCTTTACTTCTGTGAGCGGTAAACTCCGCCTACTTCTCAGTCATAGGCCATCTCAATCATTTTGACATTGATGAGCGCTGTTAGACCAGACTAAAAATGCAACTTTTAAACCTTTTTGTCATCCCAACAACAACATACAGAGCACTGCATAATGAAGTGCAAGAATTTCAAATATTGGGGGGGACAATTTGGCCATTTCTAATTATTGGAGGGGATTTGTCCCCCTCAATGTCTATGGTGGTTATGGCCCTGGATTGTGTGTGTGAGAGAGAGAGAGTCTGGAGCTCAGTTAAAATACTAGTCATATCAATTATTTCATGAATAATTCTATGTAGAATTTAATTCTAGCCTCCCTAGATGAAAGCCAGATCTGAGCAACAAGCTCATGGCTATGAACCATTGTGGAAAATATTGTGATGTAGAGTATGTTTAATTCAAGATTGTTTTTGTAAAAAAAAAAAAAGAGTTTAAAAATTAGACTATTAGAAAAAATATTGACCCCCCACCCCACACAAACACACAAAAGATGAAAAATACTTGACCACTCCATCCCTCTTGAATTGTTTTTACAATTACCACTGCCTGCAGGGGAATTCAAGCTCTAATTATGAGGTCTGACCCCTTAAACCCCGTAATTTACACCCCAGGCAGGACAAACAGACAGTACTGTGGGGATCAAATGCTGAAGATTGGGTATTGTTTCGTTTTGTTCAACATGACTGAAATTGATCCCAGTGGCCACACTGATTACATCTTATATCAAATACTCTCTCATTCTATGTTTGTGTGTGTATAGAGAGAAAAATAAAGAGGGTTACAATGGAATTGTGAGCATCAGATGAGATTTATACAATAGCGTGACATCATCTAATGGAAGCACTGTACTCTGTAGAGCAGCAGGGGACAGCTATGAAAGGAAAGCAATATCTTGGGTTGATCTTTGTCTTGGTTGGTTACCTGGAGACTGTGGTTTAGGAGACACTACAGCGAGTCTCTTAGGGGAAGAGAGAGATGAACGGGTGCCATCAGAACTCTTCTGGAATTCCTTACGGGATGCTATAGATAAAGAAAGACATCGGTACATGAGTTAATGGCAGTGTTACCTGAATTAAAGGACATTCACTTGGGGCACACATACAGTGCACGCGACTGCAAATCCATGAATGCATTCGCAACAGTAACCACCACCCCCTTTTCCATTTCCGCTCTCCTCTTCCATGGAGTCACAATATGGTCTCAGTGGTCCATGGATCGATTTCAATAAGAGGCAGCCAACCACAAAATAACACTGCTGCCAGGGTCCGCTTGCCACACGGGCCACACGGAAGATCTGATATTCTGAGAGGCTGCAGGCATCCGTGCACATACAGTACAAAACACAGCATAAATATATTAAACAATCAATCTCACAAATCCCAGATCTGTGGTCAGCCCAAATTAATGGAAAAGGATGGAGAATATTTCTAGAAATAACCCTGATGTTCATAATTCATGGACAATGCATAGCAATGATGCATTAAATTGATAAAAAGTGACAGTAAATACATTTATAATGTTACAAAAGATTTCTATTTCACATAAATGCTGTTCTTTTGAACTTTTTAATTCAAAGAATCCTGAAAAAATGTTTCCACAAAAATATTAGGCAGCCCAAGGTTTTCAACATTGATAATAAAAAGAAAAGTTTCCTGAACACCAAATCAGAATATATTAGAATGATCTCTGAAGGATCAATTACATTAATAAATCACATTTCCAAAAGAAAATAAAATAAATAAATAATAAAATATATAATATATAATAAATTATAAAAAATATTGTTATATTCTATATATATATATATTGTACTGTATTTTTGATTAATTAAATGTAGCCTTGCTGAACATAAGAGGCTCCATATATATATATATTTATATATATTAGTGCTGTCAAAACGATTAATTGAGATTAATCGCATGCAAAATAAAAGTTTGTGTTTACATAATATATGTGTGTGTACTGTGTATAATTACTATGTATATATTATATAAATACACACACATGCATTTATATATTTAAGACAAATTGTTATATTTATATATAAAATATTTGGTTACACTTTATTTTAAGGTGTCATTGTTACAATGTAATTATATATTTAAGTACTGAGTAATATTAATGTACATGTAGGATTAGGGTTTGGTTGAGGGTTAGTTGCATGTAATTATGCATAATTTACTGTTATTACTATGGTAAGTACATGTAACAAGGACACTGTAAAATAAAGTGTTACCAAATATTTATATATATAAAATATAAATTATACAAATATATATACAGTATATACATGCAAATATTTCTTAAATATATACAAACCCGATTCCAAAAAAGTTGGGACACAAATTGTACAAATTGTGAATAAAAACAGAACGCAATGATGTGGAAGTTTCAAATGTCAATATTTTATTCAGAATACAACATAGATGACATATCAAATGTTTAAACTGAGAAAATGTATCATTTTAAGGGAAAAATAAGTTGATTTTAAATTTCATAGCATCAACACATCTCAAAAAAGTTGGGACAAGGCCATGTTTACCACTGTGTGGCATCCCCTCTTCTTTTTATAACAGTCTGCAAACGTCTGGGGACTGAGGAGACAAGTTGCTCAAGTTTAGGAATAGGAATGTTGTCCCATTTTTGTCTAATACAGGCTTCTAGTTGCTCAACTGTCTTAGGTCTTCTTTGTCGCATCTTCCTCTTTATGATGCGCCAAATGTTTTCTTATGGGTGAAAGATCTGGACTGCAGGCTGGCCATTTTTTTTAGTACCCGGATCCTCCTTCTACGCAGCCATGATGTTGTAATTGATGCAGTATGTGGTCTGGCATTGTCATGTTGGAAAATGCAAGGTCTTCCCTGAAAGAGACGACGTCTGGATGGGAGCATATGTTGTTCTAGAACTTGGATATACCTTTCAGCATTGATGGTGCCTTTCCAGATGTGTAAGCTGCCCATGCCACACGCACTCATGCAACCCCATACCATCAGAGATGCAGGCTTCTGAACTGAGCGCTGATAACAACTTGGGTTGTCCTTGTCCTCTTTAGTCTGGATGACACTGCGTCCCAGTTTTCCAAAAAGAACTTCAAATTTTGATTCGTCTGACCACAGAACAGTTTTCCACTTTGCCACAGTCCATTTTAAATGAGCCTTGGCCCAGAGAAAACGCCTGCGCTTCTGGATCATGTTTAGATATGGCTTCTTTTTTGACCTATAGAGTTTTAGCCGGCAAGGGCGAATGGCACGGTGGATTGTGTTCACCGACAATGTTTTCTGGAAGTATTCCTGAGCCCATGTTGTGATTTCCATTACAGTAGCATTCCTGTATGTGATGCAGTGCCGTCTAAGGGCCCGAAGATCACGGGCATCCAGTATGGTTTTCCGGCCTTGACCCTTACGCACAGAGATTGTTCCAGATTCTCTGAATCTTTGGATGATATTATGCACTGTAGATGATGATAACTTCAAACTCTTTGCAGTTTTTCTCTGAGAAACTCCTTTCTGATATTGCTCCACTATTTTTCGCCGCAGCATTGGGGGAATTGGTGATCCTCTGCCCATCTTGACTTCTGAGAGACACTGCCACTCTGAGAGGCTCTTTTTATACCCAATCATGTTGCCAATTGACCTAATAAGTTGCAAATTGGTCCTCCAGCTGTTCCTTATATGTACATTTAACTTTTCCGGCCTCTTATTGCTACCTGTCCCAACTTTTTTGGAATGTGTAGCTCTCATGAAATCCAAAATGAGTCAATATTTGGCATGACATTTCAAAATGTCTCACTTTCAACATTTGATATGTTATCTATATTCTATTGTGAATAAAATATAAGTTTATGAGATTTGTAAATTATTGCATTCCTTTTTTATTCACAATTTGTACAGTGTCCCAACTTTTTTGGAATCGGGTTTGTAAATGTATGTGTGTGTATTCAAATATACATAATAATTATACACAGTACACACAAACTTTTATTTAGGATGCGATTAATCGCGATTAATCGATTTGACAGCACTAATACGTATATGTATATGTATGTACAGTATATATATGAATTCCACCACTGTATGATCCCTTAATGTAGCCTGATCTAGTTATTTTAATTTTACAGTAATTTGTTGTTTTATGACTAAAAAAATTTACTTACCAACACTGATTTTACAATACGATTATAAATATAGTATTTTCATGTAACAAATTACTACTAAATTACTATATTATTATTCTTCGTGATATCACCTGAACAAAAGACACTGGTGCTGCCAATGGTATCATAGTAAAAGACTGAAGATAATGCTGGGATGAAGCTTGTTTCAAATCTCCCATCTCACAACAGAAGGGGGTGCGTATGTTTTTGGGGTTGCTGCTTTTGGCTTACTTTTCCCAAATACAGCACACACACACAAACATCACATTGCAACAGGGGTCCCAGGGCACCTAATTACTGCCAGCTCATTTCGACATGTATCAGACAGCTATAGACACCCCTCTAGAATCCCAATGGACTCCCTCCTCCCTTGGACCCCACTTCTACCCCACCCCCCATGCTGAGACAGCACCTACGGCATCAGAGGCACCGGTGCACCATGGGGGGGTGCATGTAAGTATGGTTAACTTAAGTATTGCAGCCTAAAGCCTGCATGTGTGTTATGAATACTTGGTTTCCTTAGATCCATACGAGTAATATGCATAGGATCTCTGAACTGTTTTTCTACAGCAGGGTCTCATGAATGTTGTCATCGCTCACTATCTAGACAGCATGCTAACCCAAAATCGGTACTCCATGATGGGCCAGCTGCCCTGGCAGCCTTTTTGTCCCTCCAGGGTGCTGGAGATTTTGTCAGGAAGACAAAGAGGGAAGCAGCAGGCAGAGCTATATGCTCTGAGAGCTGTGCTTAAGGATCGGAAAACGTGACTGAAAATGGGACCGAACTGATAACAACACTTGAGACAGAGGGGGACAGGTTATAAAAAAAAGAGGAGGATGAGGAGAAAAGAAGAGGATCAAGGCATCTTAATAGCCTCATTATCCTTTAGGCAGGAGGAAAAGGATTGGTTAAATGGGCATAGATGAGTTCTGATTGGACAGGCTCTTCTCTAATGTCACCAGCATGCACAATGGTTCATCGCTTGCTTTAATCGGATGATTACTTCTTTAATGATCGGCCTAATTGAGCTGAGATACATAAGTGATTATAAGCAAGCGTATGAAATTCAGCTAGTATGCACTTTAACGGGTACAAGATGTATGCTCTGAACAAGATTAATGCAATATAACTAGATTAATATTCAGTACTAGCATGCATTTTAACAAGTATGCATTACAAGAGGTATGCGCTACAATAAGTAATCGTTTCGACTAGCATGCTTTAACCAAAAATATGTACTTCAGCTAATATACACTATAAGAATGAACTTCTAATAGCTTACATTACATGTAGCTCTCCAATAAGTATGCACTTCAACAAGTATGAATTACAATGAGCATGTGTATCAATAAGTGTGAACTATAAAAATCCATAGAGTTCAGCTAGTATGTGCTTTAATAAGAATGCACTAGGATTATACAATTTAACTAGTATGCACTTCAGTGGGTACACACTACAAGAAGTATGCTCTAATTCCATTAGAAAGCATTACAACTAGAGTGATCCTCAAACAGTACTAGAACAAGCATGTGTTTCATATGCACAAGATGTATGGACTACTAAAAGTATTCATTTCAACTAGTATGCATTACGCAAATATGTACTTTAGTTAGTATACACTGTATATATTTCACATAGTTTACATTAAAATCACTGGCACTCCAACAAGTATGCACTTGAACTAGTATGCACTACAATAAGTATGTGCTTCAAAAAGTGTGCACTATAAAACAGACTTAGCATACACTTCAATAAAAATCCATTATAACATGTATGCAATGTTTACAATAATTACGCACTACAAGAAGTATGCTCTAAACCAGACTATTCCCATTAGAAAGCACTACAACTAGAGTGATCTTCAATCAGTACAACAACAAGCATGTGTTTCAACAAGTATGCATTATATGAGGTGTGCACTTCTAGAAGTATGCACTTTAACTAAAATGCACTATGAAAAAAAGTATGTGCTTCAATAAGTGTGTAGAGTACATGAAAGTAGATAAGCCACTTGTGCTGGGCTTATGATGAATGAGTCTGGATGGCCTACTTCTTGAACTCTAAGAAAGGGTGTTTTTTTTCTCAAGGTAAAGTCTGCATTTCAGTCTTGACTAAACATAGGCTGCAACACCCCCCAACTGGACTGTCCCATTATTCACACATGCAGAGAGAATTAATGACTCTTCAGAGGGCATGGACAGGGAGGTAGCGCTGTTTACTTATGCCTGACAAGTACTCTCTCAGCTCTGTGGAGGTCTGTCTTTAAATTGGAGCTGCTGACTGAGAATTCATCATGATTTGACAGGTCACTTCTGGCACTGGAGGAAGCATGCAACCTTGATATTTTAGTACGCCAACTGAACTAGAATTATGAAGAAACAAGCAAACAAAACTTGAAGTACATACTAGTTTAAGGGCATATTTAGTGGAGTGTCAATAGTTCTAATATTAACTATTTGAAGTCCATTCATACAGTGTACACTAGTTGAAGTACATATTTGAGTAATGCATACTATTTGAAACATTTATAGTAGTCTAAACCTCTTATAGTGCATACTTGTTGAAACATGCTTGTTATAGTACTGGCTGAAGATCACTCTAGTTGTAGTGCATTCCTAATGGAATTAGCCTTGTTTAGAGCATACTTCTTGTAGTGCATACTTATTGAAATTCATACTAGCTGAATTTCATGCTCATAGTACATTCTTTTTGTGCATACGTAAGTCCATGTTTTATAATGTACTCTTAGTGAAGCACATACCTTTTGTAGTGCATACTAGTTGAAGTGCATACTTATCGGAGAGCAACTTATAATATAAACTATTTGAAGATCTTGTAAGCGTATATTAGCTAAAGTACATATTTGTGTAATGCATGATAGTTGAAACAAATACTTGTATAAATGTATACCTCTCGTGGTCCGTACTTGTTGAAACACATGCTTGTTGTAGTCCTGGTTTCAGATCACTCTAGTTGTAGTGCATTCTAATGGAATTAGCCTTGTTTATAGCATACTTATTGTATTACATACTTATTGAAATTCATACTAGCTGAATTTCATACTCATAGTACATTCTTATTGAAGTGCATACTAGCATACTAAGTCCATACATTTTATAATGTACTCTTAGTGAAGCACATAATTTTTGTAGTGCATACTAGTTGAAGTGCATACTTATCAGAGAGCAACTTATAATGCAAACTATTTGAAATTCATTCTTAAAGCGTAAGCCTATATTAGCTGAAGTACATATTTGTGTAATGCATGCTAGTTGAAACAAATACTTGTAGAAATACATACCTCTTGTGGTTTGTACTTGTTGAAACACATGCTTGCTGTAGTCCTGGTTTCAGATCACTCTAGTTGTAGTGCATTCTAATGGAATTAGTCTCGTTAAGGGTGCATACTTATTGAAATTCATACTAGCTGAATGTCATACTCCTTATAGTGCATATTGAAGTGCATACTAGCCTACTAAGTCCTTACGTTTTATAGTGTACACTTACTGAAGCACATATTTCATAGTGCATACTAGTTGAAGTGCATACTTATCAGAGAGCAACAAATATACACACTATTTAAAGTTCATACTTATAGTGTATACTAGCTGAAGTACATACAGTATTTGTGTAATGCATGCTAGTTGAAACAAACACTTGTGGTAGTTCATACCTCTTGTAGCACATACTTGTTTTAACACATGCACGGAAGATTATTGTTTGTAGTGCATATGCCTTATAGTGCATTCTGGTTTGATTTAATCTTGTTTAGAGCATACTTCTTGAAGTGTATACTCACTGAAGTGCATATTGGCTGAATATATGGAGGTTTGGTCCACTTACCCACAGGGGAGCTTCGAGGAGGGGGCAGCAGGGAGCGGCGTGTGGGTGCAGGAGTGTTGGGGGGTTGAGGGGTGCTGCGGCAGGGTGCTCTGGATCCATCTCCAGGGGGCGACGTGGTGACACGGTGAAACGGTGGCTCATCATTTATACTGTTGGGACCTGAAAATCATCCAAAAAAGAAAAAAATCTTTTATTGTGGAATTGCTTTTTTGCTCAGCAGTTGAACTGCATATAATTCATTGTGCATCACACAGTAGTCTAGACACGGAATACTGCGGGTCATTCTCTTGTTCTCTGATTTACTGTGAATGCTTAATCAGACTGTGCTCATCTCGCTCTCACCTTCGCTGTCTCACTCTGCTTCTATCTGAGCACATTATTCATCATCTCTGGTGGATGAGAATTCATTAACTGCTCATTAACCCCACAACTGAACCCAGACCATCCGTTCATCCCACTCTATGCTTGATCAATAACCGTAGCCCAGCTCAATAAGACCAAATGCTGCAATAAAATGAGAACTGCTTGCCATGTAAAAGAAAAAAAACTCAAGACATAGTATCTCTTCAATGAGCCATAACAGATTTCACAAATCACATAGGCACTTTTATATAACGGTCCTTTGAAAAACACTTTCCTCTCTTTTAGCTTAGTTTCAGACTGTAAGGCGACACCATTCTCGGGAGCCCGTACATAACGCTGCTCTGCTGCTGTGTTATCGCTATGATATATGAAGTGCTGAGAGAGGATTCCAGGAACAGAGAAGAGCAGACAGATGCAGAAATGCTGACAGTACACTATCATACGTGTTTTTAAATACCATTTTTTATAACTCCCATGTAACCTGAAGAGACATTTAGAGACAGCAGCCAACAACTGCCATAAATTCAAAGAGATTTTGTTAGAATAAAATATATAGCCTTTACATGGGCATCAAACATAACCACACTAACAGAATCACTTATTCTCATCTATGGCAATGCTATTCTGCGGTAAAGGCAATTTGAGGGTGATCTGATAAGGGTAAAGAACTGGAACAAAGTTTTGGCTGTAGAGATGGAGTTTCGGAAACAGCAGGAAGTGCCACACAGCCCTCCAGCTCTCACAGCAGGAGATGTTAAGGTGCAGAGCAGCTGAGAGACGCATTTGATTGGCTGCCGGGAAATAAACCTCGCTGCTCATTGGTGGATTATCCCCCAAATCTCTGTGAGAACCAATTAACTGCTTACATTGTGTGGAACTGGGTTAGTAGCACAGAGACTCAATCCTTAAGATTTTTTAAAGTTTCATCAGCCCTCTGGATTTACAAAATCACCCAAATGATTGGAGCATTATACTTGTGAGTTGGATCACATTGCGCACCTAAAATATCTACTGTTAAAAGTCGGTAGAAAGCATCGAGCTCTATATACATAACTTTTTATGAACAAAGTACAAGATATGATCTGAAACTTAGAAATTAAACAAATACAAATACATAAATACAATAACAAATACATACATAAATAAACAAAATAATGAAATAAAAACAGATTTATTTAATTTATTATATATTTTTAATTTATAAAAGGACTGAACTTCTATATTACATGAGCAGTTTGTTTGTTTGTGTTTGTTTGTTTTAAATGAGATCTGTAAGGTTTGCAACCCTATTAAAAAATTTGGAAAATGTCTTAAAGGGATAGTTCACCCAAAAATGAAAGTTATCCCATAATTTACTCTCAAGCCATGGTGTATATGACATTCTTTAAATTTTGGGCTGCCATTATAATGCTTGGAAGAGCCAGGACATTTTTTAATATAACTCTGATTGTATTCGTCTGAAAGAAGAATCTCATATACACCTAGGATGGCTTGAGGGTGAGTAAATCATGGGATAATTTTCATTTTCAGGGGTAACTATCCCTTTAATACAGCTGAAAATCTGGATTTATACGGTTTTGTTATATTCCAGAATTAAACATTAAAAAAAAATTACATATACATTATATATATATATATATATATATATATATATATATATAAAACATAACATAACATAACATGTAAGATTTAGCCTAAATTAATACTTTATCTTTATTTTTTATAAATAATTTATAATTATATTTGCATTTTTCTTTCAATAACTTTGGTAATAATTGCTTGAGAACAGTCAAATTTGACTAAAGTCAGATATTTAATTCAGAAAAATATTTCCTGAATTCTTAAATTTCTATCCGTCATATAAATAACTGGCAGGGTACATTGTAGTGACACAGCATTCCATTCTGATTTATGACGCTAAAGGATTTAGCCCCCCGTATTTTACATAGGTCCACACATAGTTCAATAAACACATAAGGATTTTGCAGTGTGGAGAATACTAATAGCAAATATAAAGAAATCAATTTCACAATAAGTAGTACAGAAGCTCATTTGCGCGAGATTGCGTTTTAGCGGTTTTGTTGCCATAGCGACGGAGTCTCGAGAACATGCGCTGTAAAATTGCGCGTTTTTTTAAAAACATGTCGAGCTCGCGTCCATCCTTTGAACGCAAGAGGATCTCCAGATATAGGGCTGAATATAAAAAAGGTATCAATGGGTCTGTCCAGTAACTCATGATGAACCTGAGGCGAACTGCACACTTTGCAGAGAAGCATTTCAGTTGCTCAGACTGTCTGACTTAAAGCAGCATGCGGTGACAGACACATCCGTGCTTCTAAAGGTATAGGCCTATTGTTTTTTTTAATGGTATTATATATTAATATAATATTCCACACATTATCAGAGATTGGCAGACAGAATTATTATATGTTTTTAGACATTAGACAGGTTAATTAATAGATTATAGCCTAATTAATGTTATTATTAATTTATCATTTAGCTAGACTATATTAATCATGCATAATAAATAATCCTGTCATATAAAGTTTATGACATTAAAAAAAAATATTTAGATAAAAATGGGACAAATAATTACATAATAATATAGTCATAATTTAAGTAAATTAATATTAATATTAATTTACATTTTTGAACTGGTTCAGAATGACTACTTAAAGGGACAGTTCACCCAAAAATGAAAATTCTGTCATCATTTACTCACCCTCAAGTTGTTCCAAACCTGTATAAATTTCTTTGTTATGTTGAACACATAGGAAGATACATTCCTACTATGGAAGTCAATGGTGCCCCCAAAGCAGCCTGGTTACAAACTTTCTTCAAAATATCTTCTTTTGTGTTCAGCACAACAAAGAAACTTATACAGGTCTGGAACATCACGAGGGTGAGTAAATGATGACAGGATTTTCATTTTTGGGTGAACTGTCCCTTTAAAGTGCACCTAATAGGCTACTAAAGAGTTCTTTAGAAATAAATAAAATAATCAAATGTAAAATAATATAAAATGTGTTCTGTTGCAAGTTCACATACTTGATCTCATGTTTTCTTGTGGTTTATTGTTGAGCTGTCAAGTTGTCATTGTTGAAATAATCCGTTCATGATTTATTCTTTATTTGTGTCCTTGATGCAATTGTTTTTGGGGTTTTTTGGGTGTCGTGAATGGGTGTCCCTTATTTTGCCACACTGAAGGTGGCAAAACTATTAATATGAGTAATAAAAATATACAATTCAGTTTGAGCTGAATAATGTATCAGACAATGCACCAGAAGGGAATGCGAAAAATTACAGAAGATTAATTTAATGCGGTGCTGGTGTGGATAAAATTCAGCTTGTAAGGCAGGCAGAACCAAATAATCAGCACTTTTTCTCTGGTCTTCTGGCCAACAGAGACAATAGGACAAAAGCAAAGAAAGGATTTTTGCAGAGATGGAGGAAAACATTGTGACGGGAAGAAGGAAAGAATAGGAATGCACCCCACGTTGGGTGCCACTATTAGAGAAATAAATGATAGACTGCGAAGATAAAAGACGGGCTAGGTGGTTAAATCACAGCTGACAAGACCACTAGAGAGAAAAGGAGAGAGAGACACAGTCAAAGAAGTGAAAATAGAAAGCAAAAAAGATGCAAGAAGAATAAAAATATCTGGGAGGAAGGACGCGTTAAGGATAAGGATTGGGATGGCTTATAAGTAACAGAGGAAATGTGATGGGACCAGATGTTATTCCAGCAGAGAAGGTTATTTCACATCTACCAACATTTAGATGGCACAGAGAGAATATCAGAATGAAAAATCCGGCCGGGGGAACACAGCAGTGACCCATTAAGAGATGGCGCTTGCGATGCATTATTAAGCACAGAGCATCAGAGGTGCTCCTGAGGATGTCTGGAAGTAAACATTATGCAAATCCAACCCCTCCACTCAACAGCCACATGTCAGGACGGGTGCCATTTCAATACTAATACCAAATGGACCTGAGAAATACTGATTCACTGCTCAGCACTGCTTGCAGGCTAAAGATTTTTTGTTCATTTTGGCCCATTTGTCCACTTGACAAATGGGCAAAAATTAACAAAAAACTAGTATTTTAGGTAGTGTGCACAAAAACTATTAGACATTATGTATAATATGCACTAAAAATACCACATTAGGAATTATGCACTAGATAGTTTAGTACAAAACTAGTACATTAGGTAGAATAAACTAAAACTTTAGGTTGCACAGTACATTTTTCAAGTATCTGTACTTTACTTGAGTATTTTTATTTTGAGATACTTTTTACTTTTACTTCACTACATTCCAAAGCATAAGATCGTACTTTTTACTCCACTACATTCATAAAACATATCGTTACTCATTATTTTAAAGAAATCGTCACATGCTCAGAGACGAAAAAGCGGTGTCCAATTCGTCCACCAACTGATTCTTTTCAATCATCCTGTTAAATCGGTTCGCAAATCACATTCATTCGTGAACTGGACTGATCGGATTGCAGCTCTCGAGTCAACAGCGTTAGACATTATGTATAATATGCACTAAAAATACCACATTAGGAATTATGCACTAGATAGTGTAGTACAAATCTAGCACATTAGGTAGAATAAACTAAAACTTTAGGTTACACTTTATTTTTCGATTCCATTTTAGACATTCAATTAACTATAAGTAACTTTGCAACTGCATGTCAGCTAACTCTCATTTGAGTATTAGTAGATTGTTAGGTTAGGGTTAGTAGAATAAGTTGATACAGTGGTGGTCAGAATTATTGGCACCCCTGGTAAATATGATAAAATATGGAAAATCTGCATTGTTTATCCTTTTGATCTTTTATTCAAAATCTAACCTTTCATTGAAGTAAAAGAATTGAAAGTGGGGGGTAAATCACATTATGAAATAAATGCTTTTC
Organism: Coreius guichenoti; assembly: GCA_039654105.1. Classification (NCBI taxonomy): domain Eukaryota; kingdom Metazoa; phylum Chordata; class Actinopteri; order Cypriniformes; family Gobionidae; genus Coreius; species Coreius guichenoti. The sequence continues at coordinate 7,897,887 of CM077190.1, forward strand.
TCCAAAACACGTTGGCCACAATTATTGGCACCCCTAGAATTTTTTATGAGTAAAATATCTCTGAAGTATATTCCCATTAATATTTAATTTTTTTAGCACACCAGGGTGACTAGGAACATGAAATTGTCCAACTATGATGTCTTGTTCCACAGGACTATAAATATGAGGAAACACAAAGGCCAAATTCCCTTAATCAAAGAATATAGTTCTGATGTGCAGCAAAAGATTGTTGAGCTTCACAAAATAGAAAGTGGCTGTAGGAAAATAGCTAAAGCATTGAAAATTCCCATTTCCACCATCAGGGCAATAATTAAGAAGTTCCAATCAACTAAAGATGTTACGAATCTGCCTGAAAGAGGACGTGTCTATATTGTCTTAATGCACGGCGAGGAGGAGAGTTTGAGTGGCCAAAGACTCTCCAAGGATCACAGATGGAGAATTGCAGAGATTAGTTGAGTCTCGGGGTCAGAAAGAAAAAAAGAAAAAAACAACAAAAAAAAAACCAAACAACCCCTACATCACCTCATGTGTCATCCAGAAACAAACTCCAGCATATTCAGTTGTCAGACACGACTGGGAATTCAAAAGGGACCTGGTTCTATGATCAGATGAAACTATAAAAAGAGCTTTTTGGCAGCAAATCCACCAGATGGGTTTGGTGCAAACAGGGATAAAAAGTACCCCATGCCCACGATTAAAAATACCGCTGGATCTTTAATGTTGTGGGCCTATTTTTTTGCTGGAGGTCCTAGACATCTTGTTCAGATACATGGTATCATGGATTCTAGCAAATACCAACAGATAAAAAAAAATCAAAACCTGACGGCCTCTGCTAGAAATCTTATAATGGGCCATGGTTGGATCTTCCATCAGGACAACGATCCAAAATAAACATCAAAATCAACACACAAATGTGTCACTGAACACAAAATGAAGCTTCTGCCATGACCATCCCAGTCCCCTGACCTAAACCCTATAGAAAATGAGTGATGACCTGAAGAGAAGAAGCACCAACATGAACACCAGGTCTTGAGAGAGGAAATGTCATTGCTGCCAATGGAGGCCTTTCTGAGCCATCGGATTTCAACAAAAATATCTTAATTTGTGTTCCGAAGATGAACAAAGGTCTTACAGGTGTTGAACGACATGAGGGTAAGTAATTAATGACAGAATTTTCATTTTTGGGTGAACTAACCCTTTAATGACTGGTAGTTGACATGTAGTTGCAAAGTTACTTATAATGTCTATAATGTCTCTATAGGTAGTGTAGTACAATGCACAAAGTAAAACACTAGCATATCAAGCAGTGTGCTCTACATAGTAAAGTAGTACAGTGGGAAATTAGGTAGTGTACACTAGGTAGCGTAGTACACTACAAAATCACAAAATAGTGTGCAATGAAACAATACCACATTAGGAAGTGTGCACTAGAGTTTTGTCCTACACTTTTATCTGTCACTAAGGGTATGGACTAAAACATCAGGACATTATGTAATGTGCAATAAGTTGTGTGCTCTACATAGTAAGGTACTTGTACAAAAAGTAGTGTGCTGTATGACATTAGGTAGTGTGCACAAGGCAGTGTAGTTACATCACTATCAAGTTAGTACAGTACGGAATCACAAAGTGGTGTGCAGTAAAACACTATCACATTAGGAAGTGTGCACTACATACAAAACTAGTACACTGTGTTGTGTGCACGAAAATACTGGCACAGAGGTCTTGAACCTTTTTCAGTCCAAAAAAGAGATCAAACAATAATTAGTTGACCTGAATTATAATCATGGATCCACTACAGGTTGCAAACCCCCAGTTGGACACCTCTGTACTACCTGATTAAGTAGTGTGCACTGTTGTTTTGGTTATTTCTGTCTTTTTAAACCATTGATAGACTCTAAGAAAATACTTTTTACATAGGGTGAATTCAGGGTGATTGGGACACTTTTTGCCATTGAGATGACTTAGAAAAAGTGTCCCAATCCCCCTGAATTCACCCTACTCTTTTAACTACTCATAATACAATGATCACGATCACGATGCACACTGTTGAACGTTAATGTTTTTTAACTAACACAAAATGGAGGTACTGGAATAGCAGAAGATACCAAACAGGCCTGGCAGCGTTCTGAGAAACACACTCTCTCTTGCTCTCTCTCTGGGAGGCTTAAGAGGGATAACGGAAACGGAAGCTAGCTGAAACAGAGAGCTGGAGATGTCTTGGGATTTTGAGGAAGAAAAGCCTGGTCTGAATCTTTATCCACAGAAAAAAAATCCTGTAAAAGCTTTCAGGGAAATAGATAGAATGGGGATTAAGACATGTGAGGTAATAAGGACAACACTATCAGGCTCCTGAGGTTATCGAAGAGGAGCGAGCAGGTCAGTGCTAATGCTTATGGGCTAATGTAGGCTGGCACATGTAATGTCATTCAAAATCATCATAAGAGTAAGAGTAATGCTTATGATATATGCATGACTTGCTAGTGCTAGGCCACATACAGTACATCAGAATCATAGCTAGTCTTCACATGGTACAGCTGAGTTTGTGAAGGCAGGAGGATACAGACAGTCGTTACGGGTAAAAATAGAGAACAAGTTCATTAGCATCTCTCTGCGCAGTAGGATCATCCAGAGCTCAGCGGTTTGGAGAGTGTGTGAGTCAGCAGTACCCAGAGCACAGACTGCCGACCGTCAAATCTGACACTCAGAGAGAAGCACACTTATTAAACATACCAATGAGACAAAAACTTGCACAATTTAGAGCATCAAACCTATAGTGAAACAGTGTATACGTTCAGTGTGTGAGAATGTTTCCTGTGCGTGTGAGTGTGCATGTATGCTGTGGTGTGTTTGTGAGGAACCATCTGTTCTCAGCAGTGTGCATGAGTCAGAGATGGGCTGGAGCGATGGCATCTGTGCTCTCACACCTCCCTCTCTCCACCTCTTCTCACTTTCTATAACACCTTCCTACTGTCGCTTCCTTTCCTCTTTTCCAACTCTCTTTCTGCCCTGTTCTTTCATGTATTTTCCTTTCAGACTGCTTGAAAAGTGTGCTCTAGATAGTGTGTACTGCAATAGGTAGTGAATGAGAATTGTTTTTAAATTACATACTATGTAGTTTTACAATATAAGACATGTATTATCTGAATTCCTTGTCCTCAGTAATATGTGAGATTAGAATTAGCACATCCTAAAGCTGCATTCACACTACCAGCGACTTTATCGCTGCATGTCGCCTAGTCTCACGTAGCCAGACTTTCAGACTGACGGCAGAAGGTCTGGACTCTATTGCAGCTTTCATTGGTCGAGGGCCACCCAAGAGGACGTTTGACTGACATGTAACGCGACCAATCACAGTTCTTTTTGTTCCGCATCATGTTTAGGGGCATGAAAATGTAAAGTCTATGTCCCTGCAACAACAGACCGGCGTGCATCTATAAATTATGAATTCAAGAATGTTGTGCAAGTTTACTGCAACATGGAGCTGCGTACTTCACATACTTTTAAAAATCCAGCGTTTAGTCCTGGTAAGCGCTCGTTGTCACAGTTGTAAACACGACGGCGTTCTTTTTCCACGAGAGTTTGGCGCCACGGCATTTGTTTCCAGGCGGACCGTTAAAGAACGCAACACACACGTCTCGCGGACATCCTGTAGAATTCAACCAATCAGATGACGACTTCGAAACTCCTGAAGTGTTTCCAGATAAGTGTGCCATAAGCATCAGACGTTCAGCCAACGGTCCATGGGTGTGACGTCTGAGGCTGAGACTACATGTCGCCTGTGGCTGGCGGTGAGGAAGCTAGTGGGCATTCCCACTACTGGTTGTGTACATTCATGGATGTTACTCCATGTTGTAGACAACAAATCCATTTTCTAGCCGCTACAAACAAACATTTTGTAAGGAAAAGACTAAATATAAATGGAATAAGTCAAAAACGCTTAATATTAAAGATGAACAGTGAGTGCTCTTTGCCACCGCAGCTATTTATCTGCGGCGAAAGCACAAGCGTCGGTCATTCTGGGTTTACGAAACCATTCAAGCTCTGAGACAGCACGGCGAGTACCACCATATGTATCATAAATTATAGGAAATTTGCTGACCGCTAAAATTAACTTGTCCTCCATTTTGCCTCCGACACCCCACTACAGGATGTTGTGACAAATCACGTGCACTGACTTCACTCCTATTGGTTGTCGGTCCTGAAAGTCGTTCTTCATTTGCATAAAGTTAAACATATGAATAGACACACCTACATCCTGTCGCCAGCGGTCACTGTCGCTCGTGTTGCTGGAAATCGGCATCTCTCTATTGAAATTAATGGGATTGTGTCGCTTTGTCACTGCGTGTCACTAGTAGGGTGAATGCAGTTTAAATTAAAGCTGCAAGCAGCGATGAAAGGGCCCTCGCACACGGGAGCACCGCCACCCGGTGGCCTCAGGAAAACAGTGAATAGTGGGCGACATGCATTTAAGTGGGTAAATATAGGAGAAATATCGCAAAGTCACTACAATGTGCCACATTTCCTGCTGCCAGCAGGTGGCGCTTTGACTATAACCGAATATTGGCATGTAGATGTCTTCAGGCCTGGACTATTATCAAACGTGTGAAGTTTGGGGCAGATCGGACACTGTATGCCTGAGTTACAACAACTTCCTGTTTTGTGGCGTAAATCGCATACATTAGCACTTAGCCAAGTTTTGTTGTTGTGTTTCTAGCATGTTTGGGACTTGATGGCATATTTAAAAGTGTTTCTGGGAGGGAATTACAGTGTAAAGCATGCCATTTCCTGTTGCCAGCAGGTGGCGCTATGACTAACTAATATTGGCATGTAGATGTCTTCAGGCCAGGACTCTTATCAAACATGTGAAGTTTGGGGCGTATCGGTCATTGTATGCCTGACTTACAACAGCTTCCTGTGTCATGGCGAAACATCAGATTTTGTCAGGCCGCCACGGACACGCCCTTCAGCGAAAACTCAAGATCTTCACAATTTAACATCGCAAAGGCCTTTAGATTAGACTGTGCAAATATGATGTTGATCTGATTAAATCACTATGAGGAGTTAATCACAGTGTAAAACATGCCATTTCCTGTTGCCAGTAGGTGGCGCTATGACTGTAACTGAATATTGGCGTGTAGATGTCTTCGGGCCAGGACTCTAATAATACATATGAAGTTTGGGGCAGATCGGACATTGTATGACCGAGTTACAACAACTTCCTGTTTTATGGCGAAACATCGAACTTTGTGAGGCCGCCACGGACACACCCTTCAGGGAAAACTCAAGATCTTCGCAATTTAACGTCGCAAAGGCCTTTAGATTAGACTGTGCAAATATGATGTTGATCTGATTAAATCTCTAGGAGAAGTTCGTTGAAGTACAACGTCTGGAAATGGCAAAATTTGCAAAAATTTTGCAAAGAAAATTCAAAATATCTCACTTCCTGTTGGTTTTCCACGTGTCTACCGAATTTCACACCTGTACGTGAAACGTAGCGGGAGGGGCACTTAGTTGAAATGTTGTAGGTGGCGCTATCGAGCCATTTTGCCACGCCTAATTCTGAAACCCATATCAGGTATAAATTTTCACCACTTTTCATGCGTGTGCAAAGTTTCATGAGTTTGAGCATGTTTAGGCCATCAAAAATGCGATTCATTTGGGAGAAGAATAATAATAGGCTGAGCAATTCCAATAGGGTCCTCACACCATCGGTGCTCGGGCCCTAATTATAGTATGGTACATTAAAATAGTATGCAAATTGTGCTTAGGTGATTTACTTTTAACTAATACTATATTTTTTCTGGAGTATTTGTGCTAATCTCTAATATCAATATCTAACATCAAGATGTTGGGTCTGGGAACACACCATTGGCAGGGCTCAATCCGAGGGGCGGGATAAACGGTTGTCTTTCAAATTCCCTCTGCACGCAATAGGATAGCGCTACAACCAACCAGAGCAACGAAGAAGGTGAAGCGGAGCTAGTTGATAGATTAAACTTTTGCCGTATCCGGTTGGCAAAACTCCGAACACATCTTCCTTTTTTAAGAATGACTTCAGTGCCGTTCTTTGTTCTTTTCTCAAAGAAAAGCTTAACTCCAAGTCTTCCAGAGTCGCGGCCAAAGCCGATTCGAAAGACCGCTGTTCGCCAGCTTCTTTGTTTTCAAGTAGCACGCGGAACCGTCCCAACTCTGCAGTCATTATGTTAAGCCCGCCCACCGACTCTATACACGATGTGATTGGCCTGACTAGATTTTGGTTTTTCAAGCTCGCAAGCCAACGGAGAGTTGCTAGACGACCCTGGCTGCAAATTACATTTGCTGCCGCTAGAGTGCGTCTAGATTTCTAGGCTAGTACTGCCTTACAACCAGTGTTATTACTGTTTACTAAAACTGTTAAACATATAATAGTTAAAATAGTTATAATATAAATATTGGATGAAAAACTCAAGTGAAAATTTGAAATGTTGAAATGCCTTGACAACTAACTAAAAAATCAGTTTAAGTTGAAGTATTAAATAACTAAAACTAAAAACCAACAATAAAAAATCAAAGCTTTATAGAAATATATTTTTTAAATAATAATAGTAATAATAATAATAATAATAATAACAACTAATAATAATAGTAATAACAATAAAAATTACACATAAAATGAAAATATAAAAATAAAAACTATTTCAAAATATTAATAAATACTACAATAGTATATAAATAATACTAAAATAACTACCTTAAAAATACTTTATATAAGGTAATGTGCACAATGTAGTGTGTATTACAAAACTAGTGTAAAAGGTAATGTAGTAAAACAGAAGTAAACTAAACATAAGAAAGTAGTTCACTTGGCAGAGTTGTTCAGCAGTGGATGACTAGGTAGTGTATTGCAAAACAATCAAATCACACTAGTACTAGACATTCCACTACAGGTATGTTAACTTCAGTACTGATATTTTCCCTTTCATTTTCTCTTCTCTCACTTCTCAACAGCTGTGTAAGTGGTGCAAGTTCCCAAGTGCAGAACACAATGCTGATCTCAGACAATATTCACACACGTTCTCCTCAGAGATTGTTTCCAGATTAATACCTCTCCAGGTGGGAGCTGGATGTTTCATAACTCAAACTGAGTATATAGTCAGTGTTGGGTAAGTTATTCTAAATAAGTAATGCATTACTAGCTACTAATTACATCTTCAACAGTGTGATTACTGTATTAATTGCCCTATTTAAAAGTATTGCATGACTAATTACTTTCTAAACCCCAGATCAACCTCGACCAGTTAGTTGAACAATACAATGATAGACATGAAACTGCTTTTTGAATAGGAGAAAGTGAAACGCCCAATATGGCGAATAAGCCCCGCCATTTAAATGAAAGAGCCAATCGTTGATTAGTAAAGTCATCGTGTCACTACAGCTGCCGTAAGAAGCTCTGGTTGCTATAGAAACAGGCAGCGTTCTGAGACGCTCGTTTAGGATTGCGTATACGCATTAGCTTTGTCCAGGCTGAAAAATGCAGTTTTTTGTCATGATTTGAGCATTTAGCATCAAAATTTATGAGACAGTTGTCAGATTTCAAAGGTGATTTCAAATATGAAATTTAATCGTAAGCTTGGCAAACAGTTTTGGAGAATTTGATGTTTCCCCATTCAAAGAGACAGGAGTTGCACTTGCGTGCCCGAGAGGCGTTTCAAAATATGGCCTCCAAGTGAAATGACTTATCTTAAAGGGACTTTGGTAGTAATGACAGACTGGGAAGAGTTGTGCTGCAACAGTGTAAAATATGTAAAAAATAAGCTGTTTTTGAACATTCGAGCATGAAAATCTATTCTAGAAGACCCCAATAACAAAACCAAAACTTTGTAAAAGGGCATAATAGGTCCTCTTTAAGATGTCTGCTGGTCTTAGCTGGTTTAAGCTGGTCTCCAGGCCTGGTCAAAACTTTTTTAAAAACAGACCATCTAGTTTAATATGTTTTTAGCTAGAAATGTAGACCTTTATCTAGACCTTTACCCCCGGTTTCACAGACAAGGCTTAAGCTAGTCCCAGACTAAAATGCATGTTTGAGCGGTTTTAACAGAAAGCAACTTGCACTGACATATCTTAAATTAAGTCAGGGCCATTGTTTTGTCTCAAGATACACACCAGGATTTTTTTTTTCTAAGGCATGTTTATAAATGTTACTGAAATGTCCTAATTGAACTAAGGCCTAATCCTGTCTTAATATAGCTTAAGCCCTGTCTGTGAAATCGGGCCATTAAGTTCTCTTGGACATAAATGATGAGTGTAAAGAATAAGTGACAGTTAATTAGTTATGAAGCAAGTATCGCTATTGCTCATATAGTTGCGCATACTTAGTGTATAGAACATGAGAACAGACCCCTAACCCTTTCCATTGAAACAAGGGTGGGCTATGAGATCAATGAAAGCAGCATAACCTTGACTGAAGGTCATTGTCTTTATGTTGTAGCGTAGGCATGTATGTGTGTGACTGTGTGTGTAATCTACTCGGCTTGTACTTTACTTTGATGTTACTGGAAAGGTCACATCTGAGATGTTCAATTTGTTAGTGTGATTTAAGTGTTACGGCACACTGTATGAAATCTATTTTTTACAAGCATCTTAACTAGAACAACTTCAAACTTGTGACTTGAATTTCAGACTCTTGATGATTTTACTTGAGGAGATCTGAAATATCCCAGAGACCAGAGCCATGTTCAAGGAGCGACTGTCACTAAAGAAACCCCAATAGACAATGAATTGAGACGAAGAAGAAAAAGCAAGAATTAAGAGTTTTTTGCATGTTCCCGACAGGCTGCGGCATGAGATCGCATCCATCAATCCTGCATGCAAGCTGGGAGCTCACACCAACAAACTGACAGTTAGCAATCTCCAAAGATAAATTATACCCAGACAGATAAAAAAAAAAAGGATTAAGAAGAGGATATGTTGCCCCAGCCGGAAAGAGGGATCAGAAGTGTGATATTTAATATATAAGTGTGAAAAAAAATCTTTTATTGCTCTCTCTCTGAGAGTGAAGGTGGGGCTGTGATGTCTCTATATAGAGAAACTCTGTCTGGGTCTTTGTTAAGGTCAGACGATGCTGGGATTCTCAGAAGCTCACAGTCAGAAGCCAACAGCTTCAAACAGAGTGTTGCCATTCAGAGCATTGGCAAATATAAGCCTGCTCAAGCTATTCACTTCCCTACTGAGACAAAGAGGGCACAGACAGACAGAGACAAAGATAGATTAATGTGTATAATTATCAATTAATTGATGTTTCATTTGATACTTTAGCAAAATCCATTTACAACTACCGCTGTTAGATATAATCGTTCACTTCTTCTTAAAGGGATAGTTCACCCAAAAATGAAAATTATCCCATAAGAGCCATCCTAGGTGTATATGACATTCTTCTTTTAGACGAATACAATCGGAGTTATATTGAAAAATGTCCTGGCTAATCCAAGCATTATAATGGCAGTGAATGGCAGCCCAAAATTTGAAGCCCAAAAAAAGTGCATCCATCCATTATAAGAGTACTCCACACAGCTCCAGGGGGTTAATAAAGGCCTTCTGAAGTGAAGCGATGGGTTTGTGTAAGAAAAACATCCATATTTAAAACTTTATAAAGTAAAATATCTATCTTGTAAAGAACCGGAAGCTAGATATTTTACTTTATAACGTGTTAAATATGGATATTTTTCTTGCAACAAACCCATCGATTCGCTTCAGAAGGCCTTTATTAACCCCTGGAGCCGTGTGGAGCACTTTTATAATTACTTGAAATTTTTATCACTATCACTTTAAGAGGTTCCTCCGATATTTTAGACAACATCAAGCCATGACATGAGACTAACAAAGACCATGTGACAGATCTCATCTCCTAAAGCGTAACCAATTACTGTGCTGCCTCTACACAAGGTTGAAAATGAGAGGCAAACATTGACTTGCTGCTCTACCTATCCGGCAGCTCAAACACTAATGACAGCATAATAAGTCTAGTAGCATTTGCCGTCATCATTTACACTCTCCAATTCAGCCAATTACAAGTGAACCAGCCTCAATCAGTCAGACCTGAGAAATCGAGCTACTGTATGTGACGTCCAGTCCCGCAGGGAGGCCTCTGGTATCTACAGGAATCCTAGGTCAATATTTCACACTGATTCACCACCAAGCCTAAAGCAACAGCCAGTCTTTACACAAGACATTAAGTATAACACATACATCCAGAAAATGCCCTTGTTTGCCTAGGGGACAGGTGGTCATAATATAGGGATGCTCTCAGAGGGTAAAGGTTCTTCATAAAATTCATACACTTGTGCCATTATACTCCACAGTACTATTTACACAACTAAAGATCATTAATATCTGTTAATAATAGTCACATTCTCAGTGACAGCTAAAGACCAATCATTTTATCTAGTGTTTGACTGCTTTTTGTGTTTGTTCAGGCCTCCAGACAATCAATATGCGCTCGATACACCATCAGATCAGCAATCAGCCCTGTAACACATTCAACACTTCAGACAGAGAGAGAGAGAGAGAGAGAGAGAGAGAGACTCATTTGCACCTCTGATTTACATATTAAATAGTGTGGAAGGATTGTGAAAATACAATGACTATAAATAGATTTCATACGTACACACATTGAATGTATGGATCACACGGCTGTGCTAAATATTATGCACACCCTGCTGGGTGGATCATAGCCCTAATTTCAAAGAGGAATAATGAACTTTGCTATGGAAATTTCAGTAATGAGTTCTAACAGAACAGACACAGTATGTCAGGACATGACTATGGTGAGATAAATGATGTTAGACATTTTGCAGATACAAAACACTGTTTGTAATGACCCCCAATTACATCTGCAGTGGCCTCAGAAAGTATTTGGACACTTAATAATTTCTGCATGCTGTTCTTTAGATGGCAGTATATCAAACAAAGTGGTATCTGCACCAACTGCACCACTAAAACTTAAAACTATTAAAAATAGTTTTCAGTAACTGGAAATGTTGCCTTGGCAACTAACTGAAATAAATAAGTTTAAGTACTAAAATTACTAAAACTGAAATGATCTCAGAAAAAAATGACATTTTCATTAAAGGTGCAATAAGCGATTTCTGAGAAACACTATTGTAATTTAAAATCAACCCAATAAAACACACCCCTCTCTTCATTGCTCCGCCCCCAAAATGCACAAACACACAACACAAGAGTGGATGTCTCTTTATCATAGCAGAAGCGAAGCAAAATAATGGTTTGCGAAAATTAAAGCGAAGATGACAAACGAACAACAAGCCAGGGCTCCAGACAGAGACCAAATGGTCGCATTTTGCGACTTTTTCATGCCGGTGCGACTAAATTTTGTTAGAGGAGCACTGGTGCTGCAACTTCTGTTACATAAGAGAAACATCAAACAGCAAACGAAAGGAAAGTGCAACAAAACCGCGCTTCTCATTTGAGCAGCGCAGCGCGAGCTCAGAACAGGTTTACTCGTGACTCCGTTAACATCACAGGCGAAATCTAGTGGGAAGCATTCAAAATTCTGTTATAAACCGTATCTTTTATTTAAAAAGACATGAAATTACTACTATAGCCAGTACATGGCGGCAGAGGAGCACTTGACTTATTAGCCAATTCCACTTCCTAATAGTTTATGGAAAAAGTAGGAAGTCACTAAGTCTCATGAAAAACTAAATCTTTACACAGAAAACAAGTAAGGAGCGCTCCTTTTAAAATCACTGAAGCTGTCGGTCAGTTCAGTATGATAGAACAACAATGGTACATTTAATAAGAGTAGAATATTTAACTTTTCCCTATCAAAATGAGGTTTTTGCACATTACTGTTGTTAATAAAAGTTAATTTATCTGCATATCAATTCAAACTAATGTTAAATTTCCAATAAACAATCATGTAATATTACTGCACTTATTAATGCAAAACAAAAGTACTTTTATGATAAATTTTCCGCCAGCGCCACCATCTCTAGAACTACTGTGCTACTGCTCTCAAATGTTACTCTGGAGCCCTGGAAGAACAAAAAATTAACATACAGTACACAAGAGTATATACAAGCAAGAGTTTGTTGTTAGTCGCCAGCAGCACACCAGCTCCAGACAAACAATGACACTCAAAACTGTCGTGTTACTATAGCTAGCATTACAACAACAGCATATATTGGTTCTGTGAAACAGAGAAAAACCCAATGTTACTCACGCACAAACTCGGTGCCCGTTTTCAGGCCTTCCTGCTTCGGTCTCTCCAGCACTGGAAAGCTTTTCTAAAATTAATACAGGCTCTAAAGCTCTTGCCTGATCATAACCCTTCTTTTTCCAGTGATATTCCTCCCCTTATCTCTTTTTTAATGTCTCTTAGCCATCTCTCTTTCTACAGTCTTTCTTTAAATCTCCCTCTTGCTCACTCTATCTCCTCATGAGCGGACACGCCCCCTACTGCTGATTGGCTACAAGTGTGTTGTGGCGTTTCTCAGAAATCACTTACTGCACCTTTAACTGGACGTTATTTCATTTTACATGACTATATTTTTGTTAATGCTTTTCATAAAACATTTAATCTTTTATCATTTTAAACAAACTTCTAAAATGTGCTGTCTATCTTTAAAATTAATGTTTTACAGGGCTCCTCTATACAAAATATTTTTTAGGGGCCACTGCAACACAGATTCTCTGTAATTCTCTCAGTATTTCTCTCGTGCGTCTGTTTGCTCCATAAATACAGGACTGAACACTGAGGGATTCTTCTTCCCAAGTGATTCCAGGATAAAAAGACTTGATGACATAACTCATCCAGTGACGCATGTAACTCCAAATGCCTGAATCTGCAGCCACGTCAACTGTTACCAGGAGAAGCCCGGCCAACATCACTTATGTAGGTCGCATTAAAAACACATGCGACGCATGCTCGATGCCAATTTTCAAAGACGGCCCCCTTTAAGAGCAGACTGGAATCTACTTCGGCAGGCTTTGATCATACTGAGCAACATCATTCATGTTGACTCACGGAGCTAGTTATGAAAGAAGCTCATTCGGATCAAACACGGTTTCTTTTGTGACCTAAAACAAAGGCCAACTAAAGAAAAGTCTGATTTTGTAAAACAAATACTGAACTTTGTGTTTTTTGGTCTGCTACACTGAATATCCCATGATTCCATATTAGAGCACGCAGTTATGAGCAGAATATGTTAATGAAAGGGGATCTGCACGCTGCTTGTAGGCAGAGTTAATAAAATGATGCAAATTGTATTATAATTAACTCTAAAAAGTGGAGCATTATGCTTTTATGTAAACTGCACCTCAGGGATCTCACATAACAATGCACTCAGCTACAAGTTCTTTAGATGGCATCTTAAATTGTAGTGTGTACAGGTGTTTAGTGGGGTCTAAAAGTCTGAGACCTCAAGTTAAAATGCTTCTGTTTAGCTTAATACATTATCAGGTCAAGAATTTGAGTCAAAAATCAATAAGAATTTCATAATGCCTTTTGCTTCAATGACAACTGACCTTTTGTACAAAGGCTTTCACACGGAAAGTGTCAAAGCCTTTGCATGCAAAGGTTCAAAGGTTTGGTGTCAGCAAGATTTGATTTTATCTTTTAAAGAAATTCATATTTTTATTCAGCAAGGATGCATTAAATTTATCACAAGTGACAGTTAACATTCTTAATGTGGCAAATGATTTCTATTTAGAATAAATGCTATTCTTTTGAACTTTCTATTCATCAAAGAATTATGGAAAAATAGTATTTCACAAAATACATTCACAGTTTTAAAATATTAAGGAGCACAACTGTTTTCAACATTGCCCCAAATCAGTATATCAGAATAATTTCTGAAGGATTATGAGACGCTGAATATGCTAAAAATTCAGCTTTGCCATTACAGGAATAAATTACATTTTAAAATGTATTAAAATAGAAAAGAGTTATTTTTAATCGTAATATTTCACAATATTACTACTGTATTTTTGCAGCTTTGGTGAGCATAAGAGACTTTTTCAAAAACAAACAAAAAAAAAGAATCATTTTCAATGTAGTTTCAGAATTTCAGGCCCCAGTGTACAAATCTACATTTATATATCTAAATGCATGGAGTTTGTGTTTCAGTAACTCACGGAAGGTGGGTCGGCAGGGGTCACTCCGTGTGCTGTCGGTCGAGTGGTTACTGGACACGGAGGAGACGCTAGAGCTTCGAACAAACCCAAAGGCAGCCAGACGAGCCGGCGGGAGGCGCGAGTAACCAGGAGGACGGAGGCCAGACTGAGCTGGCTTCGGCAGGAAGGATTTAGCAGCTAACCCAGTTGCCACTGGCTTTCTCTGATCTGAAGGTGAAGAAGACTGTGATTAGTACTCAAACTAACTGGGAAAAAAAAAAACACCATTTGTAAAAGAGAGTTCTGGGAAATAAAAACCGCATACTGATTCTGTTACTGCTTTTTTTCAGTTGAGTACATGTCACCATGGAGGTCAACTACGCATAACATATTCTTGTTATAATGCTGTGACAAAATGAGGCATAGAGATGTTTTCTGTTGGTACATGATCACATGACTGTCGCAACTGAGAAACAGATGCAGGAAAAGACATTCAGAAAACACAGGAAACACAGGTGTTGTGTCCTAAAATGAGCTATTTCTAGGCAGACTGGCCTTAAGGAGACTCACAGTAGGATAGAGAGAGAGAGATTGTGGTGTTTTACAGTCTCTCTTTGGTGAGAAGTAAAAAAAAATAAAATAAAAACAATAATTTGCTTTAAAAAGCTCCTGAAAGAATCATAAAGAGGTTGGCGGCTGACCACAGCATGACATGGCCATTCATCAACATATACCACTGTAGTATTCACATGGAGAAGAGTGAGGAGTCACATTTCTCATCGACCGAGGGAGTCTAATTTAATACAAAACGTTTGCCAAAACATCTTGGGCCCTATCATACACCCGGTGCAATGCGACGCCAGGCGCGAAGCAAGTGTTTTTTGCTAGTTTCAGGCCGACACAGTTATCATTTTCACGTCCAGCACCACGTTGTTTAAATAGCAAATGCACTCGCGCTCATCTGTTCGCCCATGGGCGTGCTAGTCTGAAAACGAGGTGTGTTCAGGCGCATTGTTGGCGCGTTGCTATTTTGAGGCAACTGAAAACGACTCTGCCAACGCGCTTACACTCTGCTTATTACACACACAGCAGAACACAAACATTTTTAAATATTAAAAATAAAAGGATTCCTCTCCGGAGAAGCGTTCAGTCTTTCCACTCGCAAATTCCGCCATGTAAATATCGAATCCGCCATGGTGCAAGCACAACTGGATTTTAAAGGGAATGGGCGATGAGACTGTGATTGGTTTATTGCACGTTACGCCCAAAACACACCCATGACTCATTAAGAGACTAAGTACAACCCTTTTGGACCATGCACCTGGTGCGCCGACCGTTTTTTTAATCTAGCAAAAGTGGATTCGGACACACCCTAAGTACAACTGCGCCATGCGCTTCAGACCATGTGCTCAGATCGTTAAAATAGGGCCCATAATCTTAGATGTTTCATAAAGACCCTATATGAGCTCAAAAAGATTTAAAGGGGACCTATTATGCCCCTTTTTACAAGATGTAAAATAAATCTATGATGTCCCCAGAGTGTGTATGTGAAGTTTTAGCTTAAAATACCCCACAGATCATTTTTTATCATGTTAAATTGTCACTTTTTGAGGGTGAGCAAAAACGTGCAGTTTTTGTTTGTGTCCCTTTAAATGCAAATGAGCTGTTGCTCCCGGCCCCCTTTCAGGAAGAGGGTGGAGCTTCAAGAGCTTGTTTTAGAAGCTCCAATTACCTCACGCAGACTCGGACTGAAAATATCAGAAACTGTTCAGCCTTTTATGTTCAAACCGGAGTCGGACAATGATGGAGAGACTCAAGAAGAAGTGACAACATGTAGAATGCAACAGGACGTTTCTGAATGGTTAGTTGATGAATTTATGTAGCTGATGTGGAATTAACTATCTTCAAGTCATTGATTAGCATGTTCTGTCATGATAATCTATAAACCGTTCGAGTGGGAACTGTTGTAAGATGCCTTCAGAGCCAGAGAATATATGCTGATGAAGATAGAACAGGTGTAGTTTAGTTTAATTACGGTTATAACTTATGTTGTCACCTTGCTTTTATGCTATTGCATTTGTGTTATGTACTGTATAGCAATAAAGGTGAAAAGACGGATGCGACAGCTTGAGCAGACTCCCAAATGTACTCTACTACAACAACTCTTCCTCTTCTCTAAAGCAGCCCAACATGGCCTCACCTCCTTTGTTGCGTGTTCCCGGTGGCAGGGTTTATGTAAATTTTAGGGTTTGTGATGTCACCAACCCAGGAAGAAGCTTGTTGTAGTCCCTACCAGCAGTTTGTTGTAGTCCTTAAAAAGCGATTTCTGTAAAAGAAAATATCTCCCTTTGCATTGAACTTTGAGCGTTGTAAAATTGGCAGATGTTGTTTATGCTCAAACAGCAACATTACACACTAACTAAAGTTAAAAAAGTGAAATCATAATCAAGGACCCCTTCAATGTAAATGAATTTATATATAAGAATGAATTTAATAATTTATTAATTATGCGCAATAAAAGTGTACGGATGTACTTGCAATTTTGAGCATAACAAAGATCGTTTTTTTTTTTTTTATGTCCACATATTGTTCCATCCCTTATATATGTGGACACTTAAGCCACACTTGTACTGTACATGTGTATGCATTTGTACATTATATATATATAAAGCACTAAGGTCTGAAGTAATGGCTGCTGAAAATTCAGTGTTGCCATCACAGGAGTAAATTACATTTTAAAATATATTAAAATAGTAAATATTACCTTTTACCTTACCTGTATGTATTTGTGGTTGGCTACTCTGTTTTGCTCGACTTGGTGAGAATGTGTGGTTCTAATTGGACAGCATCTGGTGATTAACAAGAGTTTACAGTCTCCAGCAGAAGCCCTTTCTTTTTTAATTAGTCCAGGAGGTCAGTTGTTAAAGAGGCCATTGGTTCCTCTAAAAACAGTTCTGCACAAATTACTACGATATCAGTGCTTAATAATGGCCTCAATTGAATAGAGTAATGGGTTTTCCTTACCCTATGTGCTTATTTTTACACCAGTAAAGATGACAGAAGTTATTAATGCATTAATAAGGATTATTATCTTTTTCTTTCGCTCTCAGCTCTTTGCACTGCCTGCTGTCAAATAGAAAAAATATATGATTTTGGGAAGCACAGGACGAAGAGGGAAGTTGCACAAAAATATGCACATGCAAAGAGCTACTGTGGGGTTAATTTAGGGACCCACTTCCAGGCTTGCTTTGAACTGCCAGACTCCCCCCACCTGAGGTCATAATTTGGGGCAGGTGGAGAGAATGATCCCCTCCTGCTCTTGGAGATAAAGCACCTCGTGTTCCCTGTTCCCAAGACGCTGTGATTGGAGCAAAGCGTAGCGCATACTAAATGACAATTTACCATTTCTCATTTTGTCTGTCGCATTCTCAGACGTTTATTAGACTGCAGTGTCAGCAGTAGATGCATTGTTCACAAATGAAAACACACACATACACACTCAAGCAAATGCACACAACAAAGCACCCTCTCATCCATTCATCTCTAATCAAAGTTGCCCTGGCTCCATCGCTTCCCCCAGCGACCCCCCACCCCAACACCGGGCCATCAAGGTCTTTAATGAAATTGCAGGCAGCTTCTGCTTCATGTGAGGGTCGTGATCATTAAAGATAAATGTGTTCCTGTTCTCTCTCTCTCTCTGATTTTTTTTTTTCACCATTAATCGTCTTTATTCCTTCCTGTTCCTACTTCCCCATATTTCCGGACTTGCCCAGATCATACACATTAGCCATCCATCATAGCTTTGATTTTGATGAATGGTGACCACAGCTGTTACCATTCATGTTTACTGTATGGAAAAGAGAAGCTTGGAAATTCTGCTAAACAGAAATTGATATAATTGTCATTTTTGGGTGAACTGTTCCTTTAACACCAGAGGGGAGTCATTTTCTCAAAGTGTTACAAATAAATAAAAAGGAAAAGGAGTGTGTGTGTCTGTGTGTTTGTATGCAAATGTATAGTTATGGATTGAAGCTCAAGAACTCATTGATTTCTTACTGAGTGTTAAAATGGATGAATACATTACTAGAGCTCTTTTAACAAGCCATCACTGGTTCAGTGATAAACACTTCTGTATTAATGAAGAATTAAATGCTACTAAACTGTACGTTGTTAAAAAAAAACACAAAAATACATTGCACAATGCAAAAAGAAGGTACTCTGCTGGTCTCCATAGATTGCAATCACTAAAATCAGAGCTTAGTGTCTAAGGAAGTAACAAAACCTAATAAGCAATCAGAGATTCTCTGCTATGGTACTTCAATGCATTAGACAATTTCCAAGAAGATTTGAATCCTAGACAGTTTTATAGGAGCCTAGTGGCCAGAATCAAATGTTTTCATTGTTTGAGAGAGTGAATAATTATGTGACATGAGTTGATCGATAACTACAGTGGGAAGTGATTACCAACTTCAGAGCAATCAGGCAAGCAATTTCGAAAGTCATACCAGAAGAGTGTAATACATGTGTACCACAAGCCTGTCGCTTTATCTATTGTACTGTAGCATTACACCATAGTGTTTCAACTACATTTACAAATTGTGACCAGACATAGTTACAAATATTGGCAAGATTTATTTTGTTTATCGCTTTGCACTTCAAAGCATCACAAACAGGGCCCAACAGCAAGAAACCAGCATCCGCATGCATTAATGGAGACTGTCATTGGTTTGCAGTGAGATGACGGTATGCAGATAGACAGATGCCCTCTAGAAAAAAACACGTAGGATGATGGCAGTGCTGGCAGTGGATTTAAGATGAAATAATTCATATCTTCACCTTGGCAGGCAAAGTTGTCGGAAATGAAGTGTGCTTTAGAAACGGTAGGGACTTTTTAAGCTCATACAGAACTCCCTCATGGCACAAGATGAATGTGAATTTTATTTATATTTAACTGAATGCCAGGAGGTAAAGTGTATTTTACACTGACTAGAGGCTGGGATGAGTTTATCTGTAACAATTACAAATGCATAGCTGACAGGGATGAGAAGACTTATGGCACTCTCTTCCTTCTTTCTATTTAAATCTATTCATCTCAAAATACTCCAGAGTTACTTCCGCCCTTAGGATGAAGCCTTGGTGTTTCTATCAGTCAAAAACTGTGTCTAAGACTGCTTTGGCATGGGTTTCTACACTTTACTAGTGAAAATCTATGTGAATTGTATAAAAGCCAAGTCTTTTGACTCATTCTGCCATGCAAAGTGAACCATTGATCTTACCTTGTGGTTCCTGAGGGGTTTGAGTGGTCGGGTTTACTGCCTGCATTGGTTGACTGAGGGTCAGTGGTGACTTTGGGTGGCCTGTTTGGACCATCCTGTTCTTTGCAGCTGCAGAGGGAGTCCTGTTTACAGCACCAACGCCAAGCTGGGGTCTTAGGCCCCGTGGTGAACGAAAAAGACTCCCTGTATCCTGTGCTCCCATAGGGGGTCCGGAAGGGTCTTCGGCTCCAGCCACAGGAGATCCAAGGGTGACTGGAGATCTGCCCACCTAAACAAAAAACATTACCACACATTGGTAGTAGTTGTTAGCACTCTTCCTTAATACGCTTACTAAAATATTCTCTCCATAAAACATTCAGGAAGTAATCTGGTAATTACTCTACAGCATGCTATTTCATTATCAAAGCACTCTCGTTTTCACCAAACTAATCATGTACCGTTTAATAGATTTTACATGTAATTAGATTTACCAAGAAATGGACATAAAAGTATTTAGTTAAAGAACAGCATATTGTTAAATGTCTAGTGCATTCCTTACAGCTGCAGATAGAGGCTTAAGAGAACCATAGAAGCTGTCCACTCGGCCTGCCATTTTTTGGGGCATGGTGTTGCTGGGTGGCTTAATCCCAGACACCACAAGTCCAGGAGAGAAAAACCGAACCTTCTGCATCTCTTGTCGATACTTATCGTAGAGTAAATTTGAGGCACTCAGCACAGCGGCTTCCCCTTGTTCTCCTACCGCTGGTTTGGCCTGTGTGCTGCTGTACGTTGAGAGTCTCGTAGGTAAGGTCGACACCTCGTAAGTTCCCTCAAGAGACTGTGGTTTCACCTGCGGGGTCTTCCGAATGTACGTGATGATTTTGGGTCGGACACTTTTCGGTTTTGGCGGGCACTTGCTTGGAGGGGAGGTCTCCATTGAAGCCTCCATTGAAGGAGGAGGTTTATGGATGCTTGTGTTGATAGTTGTTTTGACTGGGGCTCTTAAGCCTGAGCTGTACCCAGCATAACCCAACTGAGGAGCTCGAGAAGGTAAAGTCTTGACGGGTGAGGAATGAGGCTGTCTTTGAGGAGACCTTGTGGTCTTGGGGGATGGAGGTGTCGAAGGTCTAGTCGGACTGCTGTAGGTCCGCCGACTGAAGTGAGTCTTCCTTTCTAGGCTGGAGGGACTTGCAGCACGATCTGCTGAGCTCTGCCTCTTCAAGTGCTGGGCTTCTTGGGTGAAGGTCTGGTTGGGAAGCATTTCTGAGCCTGTGTTCTTACTGCTGACTTCTGTAGTCGGCAGCACTTGTTGATGGCTGTGACCTGTATCTGAGGAGTGGGATTGTTGCTGGTCCTGGGTGTCTATGCTTGGATATCCTGAGGTTAGTCGTTTTTCAGTAGAAAGAGGGCGGACTAGCTGCCTACAAGAAGGTAGCACCCTCACCATACCTTTCGGCACCTCGGTTGACATCCTTTTCCCGCCATTCTGCTCTGCTTCCATTGGGAATTTTTGCACTTTTACTGCTCCATTTGAAGGATACACTCCACTTTGAGTGATTAGCCTACTTCGGTCATATTGTGATTCCTGAGGCAGTGTAGTAGAGTTATGGTTTTGGTCTAAATCCCTGGGAAGCTCCCTGTTTCTCTTTGAGTGGATGTAGGACTCAGTAGTAGCTGGCTGCTGGTTCCTGCCTTTGCCTGAGGTAGACTTGGTGGACTGGGAAGAGAGAGGCTGTGTGCGGCCTGCACTGTCCAGGGCACTGGCTAAACTTCCACTGAGATTGGTCACTGCAGAAAGAGAAGATGAAAAAACGCTGCTTTCAGAACCACTTCGCGCTTCTCTCAGGGTCCGGTTTGCTCCAGAGCGAGAGCTAGAGGTCCTGAGGTCAAGGGGCTGTGAGTTCTCATTTGTATCTCCATCCACGCTGTGGTTCTCATTGTGGTCTTTCCAAGGAGATCCAACAGTAGCACTGATAGATGTGGATGTCAACGTCCTGTCACAGAGGTTCTTTGCTCTCTTTCTGCTTCTCTCACTCAACATGTCTACCTCTTCTTCTTCTTCCACAATAAATGTTTCTAACTCTTGACACTCAAGCAGTTCAAACTCTTCCAGCTCAGGGTCTTCACTCTGAGCATGTGTCCCCCAGATAATGATCCTCTCCTGGGCTTCAGAGTGTGATACGAGAGGGGGTAGTGGGCTGCCATGCTCTCTGTTATCTGAATGAATTTTCTCTTTGGTGATTTGATTGGCATTGGCGTCTTCCACAGTTTCTAGCAAAGGCTGCTTGTCGTCATTCTGTATTTCTCCTTGTTGGTTGTCTTCACCGGCTTGTATCTTTTCTTGCACATTCATGTTGTATCAGTCTGAGCTTCTCTCTCAAAAGCTCCACGGTAATCCAGGATCCATCAAAGGTCTTGTTTCCTCACTTGCCTTCACCTAATCCTTCAAATTTTGCAGTTTGGATGGAGTGCAGAATCACAACCTCATCTCACATTCTTTCCATTTCTACTTCAAGATACCACCAAAGGACAGAGCTGTATTTGTTTGCTTCTCAACAGGGCAATGCACTTGATGAAATCATATCAGCTTTCAGGACCTTGAAATGCCTTGTTCATTCATCTGGTGCCAAACCTGCACAGAAAATAAGACATGTAAACAGTGCAGAGTGTGCATCAGCACAAACCATCCCAGATGGGTTGTTAATAATATGGGTTGTAATCTAAAGCAACACTTCATTCTTCTTTTATTGAAGGAAAGAAACAAGATTTATAATGCTGTGGTATGGCTGTTTGTTGTTTCATTGCAGTTTTCAATAAATATAAAACAGCTTGAAGGCACGCACCACTTCTGTAAACATAGCAAAGTAAAAAGTGTGCGTTTACATTTACATCTTTTATTCACAAAGCAATGCATAACATGTACAGTATTTGACTCAACCATGTAAATGAAACTAGCTAAATGCTTGCAACAACAAAAAAGATTATTGCATGTGTGGCATCATTTCAGAATTTATGGCACCTCAACAAAATGAATGAACTCAATGGATTATTTCCTCTAATTTATTCACATATTTCATGGCATTCTCTATTGAGATCTCAATCTCAGTCCCCAGTTGTTTTCAGTAGGCTACTATACGATCTTTTATATTAATAATGGATACTTCCCTGAAGAGGTAAAATGCCTCCATCATACCACTGTGTGCATTGTAAAGCATTGTAATGTTTCCTACACCTAACATATTTCTCTTTAAAGAACCACAAATTGACAAGCCACTGTTATGAATAGGAAGTCTATTGACACAAAGCAGTAAAATGTTTGGCTCAGTCCTTTAATGGCAGATGGCAGTACCTCCTTTTCTCTAGTAATTAAATTTTCAAATCTCTACTGCAGAGAATTATGTATGGCCAAATCAGGAAGCCAGTTTGAATAAATGAAGACTGATGTGCTGCTGAAAAAAAATTGAGCTGTTGGCATCTTACTGTGCAAGTTTGCCCAACAAAAAACAAAAAAAGACAATTAGTGAGAGTGTGAAATGGCTTGTAATTAACAACACTGCTAACATGGGACAAAAAAACAACACACAACAACAACGAAAAAAAAATGTTGCAGTCAGTTGGGGGTAGAAATTATGAAAAATACACCATTAGTCGAGGGGGAGTTTTTGCATCTCTATAAAACATTGACACAACAGCTGTTTGCCTATAATTTTGATCAGGACATGGAAACAGAAAACCAATGCTTTTTCATATGTAGATATGGTCCAAACAAGAGAATGGAACAAAGCAAGGTCAGTTTGACATTTTCCCAATTGGGAAAAGGGGGTTGGGGTTGCGCCAGTGGGTGTGTGTTACGGTGACTTAGGTGGGCTATAATCAATCACAACATAGATTTGTAAGAAGAGAGAGGCTGCTTTTTTCTTCTTTTTTTTTTTTTTTTTACAAGCATTGACTCTAATGATTTTTGCTTCCACAGAATTGTAATTTATGCTGGAATAACAGGAAGAAGTGACCACTAAATCACTTCAAGCATCAAGTGTAAGATATAAATGCAAATGCTTGTGCAGGAAATCAGAGAGGAGGAGAAGAGACAGCCCATACAATCCATATCACAGCCGGTTAAATGGGCAACAACCCGAGAACAAGCATATTGACGTTGCAGCACCAGACTGTCACATAGTTCCACCCACAACACTGCAGGCTGATGAAGTGCTAAAATCACCCACCCACATACCCACAGGCAAATTAAGACTGATATCAAGGTACACTGCAAAGAGTGAATCCCATAATTGCACAAACATAATATAAATACAAGCAGTATTGACACAATGTATCAACAGGGCACTAATCTGAAACCCCAGGGCGCACAATCAAGCTTTATCAATGAGATACGTTATGGCTTGCATGATGACAGTGTGAGCAACTGCCTTTGCTGTAATGATATATTCAGTTCTTCTACTGCGTATACTGTAATATTCCTTTGATCCTTTTGTAACTGAGCGGAATCACTGTAAGCAAAACGGGTATTTGTTAAATATTTGTAAATAGGTTTTTTTCTCACAAACTTATAAAATGATATAGAATGTCTATGAAAAAAGTTTATATAGGTTTATTTACATAATAATCACGGACATACAGTATACACCTGCTTGTCAAGGTCCTGATTACTCATGTTGCGACTATATACCGCATCACTCTGTCAGTTGATTATACTTTATCCCCTGTATCACACAGTTACTCAAATAAATAAATAAATGTGTTTATGAAATACCGAATTGAGTTGAAATCTTACCTGTATATGATTTTAAGACTTCTGCTAAGAAAAAATATTCCACTTAAACATGCATAACAATCGGTCTAGCAACAGTAATATGAAGTCCCTTGTGGTCACTGTCAACACAAGTGATAACCAAGATGGAAGATGGCACCACTTGTGGAATGAACTGATACGCAACATTTCCATGCAAGATAGTAAGAAACGCCAGAGGTCTTCAACCCTTCTCCTGGGGACCCACTGTCCTGCAGAGTTGAGCTCCAACCCTAATCAAAGACAGCTGAAGCTAATCAAGCTCTTCAGGATCACTTGTTGAAAATACACAGGCAGGTGTGCTGAAGCAGGTTGGAAATAAACTTTGCAGGACAGTGGGTCCCCAGGAGCAGGGTTGAAGACCTCTGCGCTAGATCACTGAATGCTGCGTTTGACCAATCAGAATAAAGTATTTACTATATGTACTTTTTCAGCATCTTACACAACGTACATAACCACTGCGCTTTCAAAACGGCATCTACCTATCTTTTGTTTTAGTCCACTGCGTTGCGTCTCGTTTTTAAAAGCAAAAACACATTCTGTTTATCGCAGTTGGAAAGCCCTCATTTGGCTTTTATAGCCCACTTATTGATAGACAGACAGACAGATAGACAGACAGACAGATAGATGATGTGATGTGAGTTTACATCTCGCAATTCTGACTTTTTTTCCCTCACAATTCTGACTTTATAACTCGCAATTCTGACATTTTTTCTCAGAACTGCGTGATATAAAGTCACAATTGTGAGTTATAAAGTCAGAATTGCATGATATAAAGTCTTTTTCCCCCTCAGAATTGGACTTTGTATCTCATAATTCTGACTTGATATCACGCAATTCTGACTTTATATCTTGCAATACTGACTTCTTTTCTCAGAATTGCGTGATATAAAGTCAGAATTGCGTGATATAAAGTCAGAATTATAGGTAGGTAGGTAGGTAGGTAGGTTCAGGTTGCCTCAGGTTGTCTTCCACTGACACATTGACTCTAAAGCAGGGCCTGGTCAGGAAGGAAGGAGGATGAAAGACAGGAAGGAGAACTCTGTCCTGACACCATGTTGTACTTAAACACATAAACACACTCTGCCTTTAAGCTGATAACAAGCTCCCAAGGCCTGCTTTCTCTAGCTCTTACAAAACATTCAAGCAGTTCATGCTGAGCTAATCTGCTATTTTTCTACAGGTGTGAGAGGTTCCTGGAACTCAAATAGGACACATTCCTGGATCAAGATCCTTGGTTGTTCCTGGAAGTGCATTCCGGTTATTAGCGTCAGTAACGTGACTCCACCTCCTGACATTACCAGCCCTGTCAGTCTCTATAGTCAGGGCTGATAGTGTTGTTGATATTGCTAATTGGCAATTACAGCATGATCTATATGTATGTGCAGAGTGTAAATTCGAGCAGCACAAATAAATCACGTCAACACTGTGAGCTCAGTATACGTATAACAATCTATTATAAGTTTCTTGCTAATATTCTCATTATTAATCTACATAAAAACCTCTTCTTTTCCCAAATTCACTTAGTATATGTTCTGCTAATGTACAGCATAATGTAACTACTTAAGTATAAAATATGTTAGCTGACTAGATAAGCTTCTTAACTAAGTGAACCTTGTTCAATATCTATTAAAGGGATAGTTCACCCAAAAATGAAAATTATCCCATAATTTACTTACCCTCAAGCCATCCTAGGTGTATATGACATTCTTCTTTTAGACGAATACAATCAGTTATATTAAAAAATGTCCTGGCTCTTCCAAGCTTTATAATGGCAGTGAATAGCAGCCCAAAATGTGAAGCTGAAAAAAGTGCATCGATCCATTATAAAAGTAATCCACATGGCTCCGGGGGTTAATAAAGGCCTTCTGAAGTGAAGCGATGGGTTTGTGTAAGAAAAATATTCATATTTAAAACTTTATAAAGTAAAAGATCTAGCTTCCAGCGGACTGCCTTCCGTATTCAACTTACGAAGAAAGTTCAAAACACTTACGCTATGTCCGGCGTCATCGCTGCACCAGTTACGCTTTTTTCGTAAGTTGTATATGGAAGGCGGTCCGCCGGAAGCTAGATATTTTACTTTATAACGTGTTAAATATGGATATTTTTCTTACAAAAATCCATCGATTCGCTTCAGAAGGCCTTTATTAACCCCTGGAGCCGTGTGGATTACTTTCATGATGGATGGATGCACTTTTTTCAGCTTCAAATTTTGGGCTGCCATTATAATACTTGGAAGAGCCAGGACATTTTTTAATATAACTCTGATTGTATTCGTCTGAAAGAAGAATGTCATATACACCTAGGATGGCTTGAGGGTGAGTAAATCATGGGGTAATTTTTATTTTTGGGTGAACTATCCCTTTAACATCATTTTTTTGGAAAATGGCACTATTGTACACTAGCATGATGATGGTAATACCATGATATTCTTTAAAGTATCGGAGTACCATGTAAATACTATGAATCAATACAGTAACATACACTCACCTAAAGGATTATTAGGAACACCATACTAATACTGTGTTTGACCCCCTTTCGCCTTCAGAACTGCCTTAATTCTACGTGGCATTGATTCAACAAGGTGCTGAAAGCATTCTTTAGAAATGTTGGCCCATATTGATAGGATAGCATCTTGCAGTTGATGGAGATTTGTGGGATGCACATCCAGGGCACGAAGCTCCCGTTCCACCACATCCCAAAGATGCTCTATTGGGTTGAGATCTGGTGACTGTGGGGGCCATTTTAGTACAGTGAACTCATTGTCATGTTCAAGAAACCAATTTGAAATGATTCGAGCTTTGTGACATGGTGCATTATCCTGCTGGAAGTAGCCATCAGAGGATGGGTACATGGTGGTCATAAAGGGATGGACATGGTCAGAAACAATGCTCAGGTAGGCCGTGGCATTTAAACGATGCCCAATTGGCACTAAGGGGCCTAAAGTGTGCCAAGAAAACATCCCCCACACCATTACACCACCACCACCAGCCTGCACAGTGGTAACAAGGCATGATGGATCCATGTTCTCATTCTGTTTACGCCAAATTCTGACTCTACCATCTGAATGTCTCAACAGAAATCGAGACTCATCAGACCAGGCAACATTTTTCCAGTCTTCAACTGTCCAATTTTGGTGAGCTCGTGCAAATTGTAGCCTCTTTTTCCTATTTGTAGTGGAGATGAGTGGTACCCGGTGGGGTCTTCTGCTGTTGTAGCCCATCCGCCTCAAGGTTGTGCGTGTTGTGGCTTCACAAATGCTTTGCTGCATACCTCGGTTGTAACGAGTGGTTATTTCAGTCAAAGTTGCTCCTCTATCAGCTTGAATCAGTCGGCCCATTCTCCTCTGACCTCTAGCATCAACAAGGCATTTTCGCCCACAGGACTGCCGCATACTGGATGTTTTTCCCTTTTCACACCATTCTTTGTAAACTCTAGAAATGGTTGTGCGTGAAAATCCCAGTAACTGAGCAGATTGTGAAATACTCAGACCGGCCCGTCTGGCACCAACAACCATGCCACGCTCAAAATTGCTTAAATCACCTTTCTTTCCCATTCTGACATTCAGTTTGGAGTTCAGGAGATTGTCTTGACCAGGACCACACCCCTAAATGCATTGAAGCAACTGCCATGTGATTGGTTGATTAGATAATTGCATTAATGAGAAATTGAACAGGTGTTCCTAATAATCCTTTAGGTGAGTGTATATAAAAGTATCCCATCACATTACTGTAGCATTTGATATAATCACTGTACCATGGCCACAGTCCTTAAATTGTAAGGTTGTGCATGACTAAATCAACACTATTATGGTGTGAAAAATGCTTCCAATTGCACACGAGTCAAATGCGTCTTTACATGTAGCTCTATAAATGTAGATGTGAAAGCAGCAAAGCTCTTTCAAAGTAACACAACAGGGCTTCTCAAATCTCAAAGAAGGGAATCATCTCATTTTGGGGAACTGAATTCACCCCAATGCCGAGGTGTGTACACCCCCATTTCGCCATGATGAAAGAACACAGTAACGGTGAATGACAACCCGGGTCTATGCTTAACCTTTGAAGAGTGGTGAGTATCAGCATTCTCTGTAGTGGGTAAAAACACACCAGCACAACCGTAATGACATATACCCTTTGGTTTCACATCCTGCACCTTTCTACAGCTCTTCCTTTTAATCTCTAACACATTTTACACAAGGTAGGAGGATGAATGTGTGTTGGTATCTGTTCACTGACACCAACAATGGTGTCTTTTGCTGAAGACTGTGAAAGATAATAGGGCAGGCAGTTGAATTTGGCATTTTATTATTTTACTCTTAAAATCTTTGTTTTTCTACGCTTACATTGTTCCCCATTGTGAACGATACAGCAGGAAAATCTGTTGTATAGCAAATCTGGCATGGTCTCTCTTTGTTAATTCGCATGGTTTTCTTGTGTTTATGTATCTCTGCTGTGGTTAACTGAAGTGACAGCTGGGCAAGGAAGGTTCAGACAGACAGGTTTGCTGTGTGCTTCAGCCAGGTCTGGAGGCTTGTCCTGGCCATCGGGTATTTCTCAAGCCCCCTTTGGAGTTAATTAACCTTGGCCTAAAGATAGAGCACAGAAGACTTCACAACTTCAACATGAGCCAAAGAGTCTGTTTTCCACTTCTGTCCTGTCAACACATTCATTCAGCAGTCGATCATTTCCTCAAATATGGTCAATTTAAATCTAGATCATTTAGCTTAAAGTAGAAAATACCCCTGAGAAAGGAAGAAAATATTAAATGCAGAAAACAATTGTTGTTATTTTGAACTAAAACTAACTTTTTCTGTGATTGATAAAAAGCTAAAATGAAATATAAATATAAGATGAAAAACATCTCGGTTACATATGTAACCCTCGTTCCCTGAAGGAGGGAACGGAGACGTTACGTCGACGTCACCGGCGAATTGGGATCACAATATGTCGGTGACATCGACGTAACATCGAACGTGACCGACTGAAAGGGAACTTAAACTTAAAGGTGTCATGAACTGGCTTTTTTTATACTGTTGTCTGAGGTCAACTTATTAGGTTCACGTGGTTTTACATTCAAAAACATCATAATGAATAAGTAATAGGCTATTTTCTACCCTGGTTTTGAGCCTCTCTCATGGAACGCTCGGTTTCATTGAAGACTTGGAAGTAAACGCCCACTGCTATGATTGGATAACAGTTTTGCATATTATAATTAGTTTCGACTCCCCTGTCAGTACACGTGGGGAATTGTTTTGAAAACGTCCAATGTGGAAAAATGGCAACCGGAATTATTCGCCCATACATGTTCGACCCAGAGTCTGATCCCGAATCGCAGGACAATGAACCAAGAACACCTCAAATACAAAGGATATTACAGCCTGTGACAGCTTGGTAAGTTACCCTTAACTAGGTTTATTTCTAATGTATCTTTTAGGTTTTTCGAATCTTTTAACTGTCTGTTTGACAAGCTACATCCTTCATAGTTGTACACATAATCAGTAGATATGTTACGATCTGTAACAATGCAATACTATCACATATAAAAAACATGTTTTACTCACATAAGTGTGTTGCACCATTCCTGTCGGATCCAATATAGAAGGCACAACATTGTGTTTTAATCTCAATATGTCTGCAAATCCAGTCTTGACCTGTGTCTTGTTTACAAACGATTCCGCGGTGAAATGAAGCGAACAAACGTGCATTGTCTTACG
This sequence comes from Coreius guichenoti, assembly GCA_039654105.1. Classification (NCBI taxonomy): domain Eukaryota; kingdom Metazoa; phylum Chordata; class Actinopteri; order Cypriniformes; family Gobionidae; genus Coreius; species Coreius guichenoti. The sequence goes on from CM077190.1 coordinate 7,927,771, forward strand.
CACGTGAGCTGGAACTTCATTAAAAATAAAGTTCAACCACACATTCCTAATATTAGAATCCGAAGGAAGCTTATGCAGCGACTGTGTTCTTCCACAACCAGGCACAGCGCAATATCTTGCTATCTTCGGCATGTTTATTGCTCGGTAGCACGATCCGTTTAGCTCCACGAGTCGGTAGAATCAGGCGTACTTATTCTTATGTTGAGGCTGCGTTTAACCACACGATGATGTCAAGGGCTGGCATATTCTGAGATCGAGCGTTTGCTGGGCATGGTGTCAGGAACACGGAAGTTTTCAGCTCCGAAACTTACAGGATATTCTTATATCACGATGAACTTTTATATATCAAAGGCTGAATGAAAAGTTGATTTCTCAATTCATGACCCCTTTAAAAAACTTAAATTAAATTTTGAAATGTTGAAGTAATAAAATGAGTAAAACTATTATTTAGAACTAAAATTTTGTGAAAAAAAACATAAAACAATTAAAACAAAAAAAGACAAAAACACAACAAAATTGCAAAAATGTAAACTAAAATTAAAATGAAAACTGAACATGTAAAAATAAAAGCTAAATCAGTATATAAATAATACTAAAATAACACTGAAATGAACACACACACAAATAAATCAATATATAAATAAATAAATAAAAAATAAATATGGAAAAAATAAAAGCATAAAGATGGAAATAAATAAATGCTGACAAAAACATTTATACGATAAATAAATAAATGTGGAAATATATGCATAAAACTGTGGAAAAAAATAAATACAATAATTCATAAATAAGTTTAAATATAAATACTTATACTATATAAATAAGTATAAATACATAAATAAGTATAAGTACTTATTTATGTCTAATCGAATATTCTATTCATTAATTTCTATGTATTTATTTATTAGGGCCCGAGCACCGATGGTGTGACGACCCTATTGTAATTGCTGTCTATTTTTCTTCTTCTCTGAAATGAATCGCATTTTTGAGGGCCTAAACATGCTCGAAAACTTATGAAACTTTGCACATGCGTCAGAAGTGGTGAAAATTTATGCCTGATATGGGTTTCAGAATTAGGTGTGACAAAATGGCTCGATAGCGCCACCTACAAAATTTCAATTAAGCACCAAACAGGAAGTGAGATACTACAAAATTTTGCAGTTTTTGCCATTTCCAGACGTTGTACTTTAACAAACTCATCCTAGAGATTTAACCAGAACAACATCATATTTGGTCAGTCTAATCTTAAGGCCTTAGCGATGTTAAATTGCAAAGATCTTGAGTTTTCGTTGAAGGGCGTGTCTGCAGCCTGTCAAAGTCTGATGTTTCGCAATGAAACGGGAAGCTGTTGTAAGTCAGGCATACAATGTCCGATCTGCTCCAAAATTCACGTTTGATAAGAGTCCTGACCTGAAGACATCGACATGCCAATGTTCAGTTAGTCATAGCGCCACCGGCTGGCAACAGGAAATGGCATGCTTTACACTGTAATTCACTCCTTAAAACACATTTAAATATGCCATGAAGTACCAAACATGCTAGAAACACATTAAATCATGCAACACTTGGCTAAGTGCTACGCCACGAAACAGGAAGCTGTTGTAACTCAGGCATACAATGTCCAATCTGCCCTAAACTTCACATGTTTGATAAGAGTCCTGGCCTGAAGACATCTACATGGCAATATTCAGTTATAGTCAAAGCGCCACTTGCTGGTAGCAGGAAGTGTGGCACATCAAAATTACTTCACTATTTTTCTCCAGATTTTACCTGCTTAAATGCACGTTGCCCACTATTCACTGTTGTCCTGAGGCCACCGTGTGGCGGTGGTCCCGGGTGCGAGGGCCCTTTCATCGCTACTTGCAGCTTTAATTTAACTTATATTTATTTAATTAATACTGTTAATACTAACAGACTCAGTCCTCTATAGCTGGCACTAATGTAGAAAACTCTGCATCAAAAAACACCATGAGGCTCCTCAGAGCAGCCAGACGAGGCAGGAACAGATGCCTGAGTCAGGGTGAGCGTGCCAGACAATCTTGAAAAGAGGGTTTATCAAGTGTGTAACTGGGGCATGGTGGAGTGCGACAGGACGTGGCACCAGCTCTCCCGTCCAAAGTTTAACTCTTAATAACAACAGAAAATGAATAGTGAGCACCCTCAAATTACTCAATCAAGATAATGAGCTCAAGTAGATGGGCTTAATTAAATCGAAAACACAACTGCTTTGGGAATTATTGATGGTTTGCGGTAATCATCGCCATATTTCTGCTGTCACTTGGCCACTTGGGGCGATCAGGGACGGGCCTGAGGAAAGGAAGGCGAGTGGCAGATCAGCACACAGGCTTAATTCAGCGAGACTAATGGCACTTGAAAGCCCTTCTCTTCCTGTCATGGATTGAGGATGTGTGTGTCAATCAAGGCACAGAGCAAAAATCAAAGGCCATGGTGACAAAATAAGAAGGATGTGAAAGAAGAGTGAGGGTATCCAAAATGTGTGAACATTTACCATGGCTGCTTCACGGTGAATAATGTAAAAGTTGAAGAGAAGAATTAAATATTTCAGTACAACAGCACATGTGGTCACTTAAGAGGCTTGAATGAATATAGTTTTGTACTGTAGTTATAAGGGGATCAGGCAGCGCAGGGCACATCAGGGGAGCCAAACCGGACAAAATCTCTGGTATAGTTCACAGAGACCAAAAGAGAGATTATTCATAGGGGCCACATCATAAGGAATAAAAAATGATTGTGTCTTTTATTGTTTTGTGGCTTCTTTTGTGGCCCTGGTCATTATAACCTATAATTAATTTTCTTATATAATATATATATATATATATATATATATATATATATATATATATATATATATAAATATAGTATACACACACACAAGGGAGCATTAAATTAATAAAAAATGACTTTCTATTAATCAAAAAATCCTGAAAAAAATGTATCGGGGTTCCAATAAAAATATTATGCAGCAAAAACATTTTCAACATTGATAATGTTTCTGAAGGATCATGTGACACTGAAGACTGGAGTAATGATGCTGAAAATTCAGCTTTGCCATCACAGGAATAAATTAGTTTAAATGTATTCAAATAGAAAAAAGTTATTTTAAATGTAATAATATTACACAATATTACAGTTTGTACTGTATTTTTGATCAAATAAATGCAGCCTTGGTGACTACATAAAAATAAATACATACATAAAATCTTTTACATGCAAAAGTGAGTTCTTAAAGGCACAGTAGCAAATAATGGACAGTTTAATTCAGAGAGAAGGTGGAAAGTGGTTATGAAATACATTTTGGTGTTTATCACACCATTAGTGGAAGATTAGTGGAATTTAGAGAACATTTAAAATAATAATAACTGTGTGACTGTACATATTTTCTGTTTTGATGATCCCTGATTATGGATCTGCTATATCTCCTAACAGTACGGCAGAGAGCTTGTGACACACTGACCTGGTTGTAGAGTTAGTCTCTGGCCAAATCTCACACACTATAACCAGTCTGATTAATTGACCTTGTTTGCCCAATACACATAGCCTGAAGAGACCCTGACATGATGTACAGATCTGTAATGCCACTGTAAACATGAGACATGATCAATCTGATGACTTCAGGAGAAAGCTCAATAGAGCTTTTATATTTGTTACATTATTTCCATTCAAAAATGTGTCATGTAGGGTTTATTGGCTTTACTTGGTCATGGCAGGATATAACATATGGACATTTGGATATTACTTTAGTTTCTAACCAATTAGATCACACCAATTTCATGTTAAAAGGTTAGTTCACCCAAAAATGAAAATTCTGTCATTAATAACCCTCATGTCATTCCAAACCCGTAAGACCTTCGTTCATCTTCGGAACACAAATGAAGATATTTTTTATGAAATCCGAGAGCTTTCTGACCCCCCTATAGACAGCAATTTAATTACCACTTTCAAGGTCCAGAAAGGTAGTAAAGACATCATTAAAATAGTCCATGTGACTCCAGTGGTTCAGTGTCCTACACTGTTGATGCAGTGTAAACAGTGCAGCGCTTTCGAGGTCAACGGCTTACCATTGGCCGGCTGGTGCCCATGTGAACAGTGTCGGCCAATGGTAAGCTGGCGTTCTGATGTAGTGCTTTGAAAGTGCTGCACTGTATTTACTACGTCAACAGCGTAGGAGACTGACACAGACGAGAAGAGATTGTTGAATAAAGTCGTTATTTTTGTTTGTTTTTGCGCACAAAAAGTATTCTCGTTGCTTCATAAAATTAAGGTTGAACCACTGGAGTCAAATGGACTATTTTAACGATTTGCTACCTTTCTGGGCCTTGAAAGTGGTAATAACGTTGCTGTCTATGGAGCGGTCAGAGAGCTCTCGGATTTCATCAAAATATCTTAATTTGTGTTCCGAAGATGAACGAAGGTCTTACGGGTTTGGAACGACATGAGGGTGAGTAATTAATGACAGAATTTTTGGGTGAACTAACCCTTTAATATTTGTACAAGTACAAAGCTATACTTTCAAAACAGTTGGTATGTTAACATTTATTCTGGTTCAAAAAATATGAGGATACAGTGTGTGTACTGAAAAAATATACTGGGAATATGCACACATATTGATAGCCACGTAAAAATTTCAGACCAGCTGTATTCACTCAGGTGACCCCTATGAGCTTAGACTTTATAAGCAATTCACACATTTACGCTGATATTGAAAAACACTTCTCACAGAGGACCCGAGAGACTTCGCTTATGGAAAATTCATGTCCTTGATGTCTCAGCAACTAGAAAATGTTGATACACTCCCACTGAACGGGATGCAAGATGCATCTTTACAACAGTCGAGCATGCTCTAGTTTGTCTGTCAAGTTCCTCTCACTCCTCCGCTGGGACAGGATTTGACAGCGCCTCAAAACATTGTGACAAGTGAGTGAGATTGTAGTCTCAAACATTCCGGATACATTTTACAGAATGGCTGGAAATTTGCCTCACTTCATTCAGCAATCATCAGACTCGACCTCGATTCACTAGTCTTACAGTAATGATTATATGGAGAACATGTACTTTTACAGGCTGGGTTAATTTTATGATAAAAGTGGTCTGTGGAGTGTTATGAAACTGAAGTGCCTCTTTATGTTTCATATATATAAATATATACACTCACCTAAAGGATTATTAGGAACACCTGTTCAATTTCTCATTAATGCAATTATCTAATCAACCAATCACATGGCAGTTGCTTCAATGCATTTAGGGGTGTGGTCCTGGTCAAGACAATCTCCTGAACTCCAAACTGAATGTCAGAATGGGAAAGAAAGGTGATTTAAGCAATTTTGACCGTGGCATGGTTGTTGGTGCCAGACGGGCCGGTCTGAGTATTTCACAATCTGCTCAGTTACTGGGATTTCCACGCACAACCATTTCTAGAGTTTACAAAGAATGGTGTGAAAAGGGAAAAACATCCAGTATGCGGCAGTCCTGTGGGCGAAAATGCCTTGTTGATGCTAGAGGTCAGAGGAGAATGGGCCGACTGATTCAAGCTGATAGAAGAGCAACTTTGACTGAAATAACCACTCGTTACAACCAAGGTATGCAGCAAAGCATTTGTGAAGCCACAACACGCACAACCTTGAGGCGGATGGGCTACAACAGCAGAAGACCCCACCGGGTATCACTCATCTCCACTACAAATAGGAAAAAGAGGCTACAATTTGCACGAGCTCACCAAAATTGGACAGTTGAAGACTGGAAAAATGTTGCCTGGTCTGATGAGTCTCGATTTCTGTTGAGACATTCAGATGGTAGAGTCAGAATTTGGCTTAAACAGAATGAGAACATGGATCCATCATGCCTTGTTACCACTGTGCAGGCTGGTGGTGGTGGTGGTGTAATGGTGTGGGGGATGTTTTCTTGGCACACTTTAGGCCCCTTAGTGCCAATCGGGCATCGTTTAAATGCCACGGCCTACCTGAGCATTGTTTCTGACCATGTCCATCCCTTTATGACCACCATGTACCCATCCTCTGATGGCTACTTCCAGCAGGATAATGCACCATGTCACAAAGCTCGAATCATTTCAAATTGGTTTCTTGAACATGACAATGAGTTCACTGTACTAAAATGGCCCCCACAGTCACCAGATCTCAACCCAATAGAGCATCTTTGGGATGTGGTGGAACGGGAGCTTCGTGCCCTGGATGTGCATCCCACAAATCTCCATCAACTGCAAGATGCTATCCTATCAATATGGGCCAACATTTCTAAAGAATGCTTTCAGCACCTTGTTGAATCAATGCCACGTAGAATTAAGGCAGTTCTGAAGGCGAAAGGGGGTCAAACACAGTATTAGTATGGTGTTCCTAATAATCCTTTAGGTGAGTGTATATATATATATATATATATATTGGGTTCAGGTCTGGAGACTGGCTAGGCCACTCCAGGACCTTGAGATGCTCTTACGGAGCCACTCCTTAGTTGCCCTGGCTGTGTGTTTCGGGTCGTTGTCATGCTGGAAGACCCAGCCACGACCCATCTTCAATGCTCTTACTGAGGGAAGGAGGTTGTTGGCCAAGATCTCGCGATACATGGCCCCATCCATCCTCCCCTCAATACGGTGCAGTCGTCCTGTCCCCTTTGCAGAAAAGCATCCCCAAAGAATGATGTTTCCACCTCCATGCTTCACGGTTGGGATGGTATTCTTGGGGTTGTACTCATCCTTCTTCTTCCTCCAAACACGGCGAGTGGAGTTTAGACCAAAAAGCTCTATTTTTGTCTCATCAGACCACATGACCTTCTCCCATTCCTCCTCTGGATCATCCAGATGGTCATTGGCAAACTTCAGACGGGCCTGGACATGCGCTGGCTTGAGCAGGGGGACCTTGCGTGCGCTGCAGGATTTTAATCCATGACGGCGTAGTGTGTTACTGATGGTTTTCTTTGAGACTGTGGTCCCAGCTCTCTTCAGGTCATTGACCAGGTCCTGCCGTGTAGTTCTGGGTTGATCCCTCACCTTCCTCATGATCATTGATGCCCCACGAGGTGAGATCTTGCATGGTGCCCCAGACCGAGGGAGATTGACCTTCATCTTTAACTTCTTCCATTTTCGAATAATTGCGCCAACAGTTGTTGCCTTCTCACCAAGCTGCTTGCCTATTGTCCTGTAGCCCATCCCAGCCTTGTGCAGGTCTACAATTTTATCCCTGATGTCCTTACACAGCTCTCTGGTCTTGGCCATTGTGGAGAGGTTGGAGTCTGTTTGATTGAGTGTGTGGACAGGTGTCTTTTATACAGGTAACGAGTTCAAACAGGTGCAGTTAATACAGGTAATGAGTGGAGAACAGGAGGGCTTCTTAAAGAAAAACTAACAGGTCTGTGAGAGCTGGAATTCTTACTGGTTGGTAGGTGATCAAATAATTATGTCATGCAATAAAAAGCAAATTAATTATTTAAAAATCATACAATGTGATTTTCTGGATTTTTGTTTTAGATTCCACCTCTCACAGTTGAAGTGTACCTATGATAAAAATTACAGACCTCTACATGCTTTGTAAGTAGGAAAACCTGCAAAATCGGCAGTGTATCAAATACTTGTTCTCCCCACTGTATATATATATATATATATATACACACTCACCTAAAGGATTATTAGGAACACCTGTTCAATTTCTCATTAATGCAATTATCTAATCAACCAATCACATGGCAGTTGCTTCAATGCATTTAGGGGTGTGGTCCTGGTCAAGACAATCTCCTGAACTCCAAACTGAATGTCAGAATGGGAAAAAAAGGTGATTTAAGCAATTTTGAGCGTGGCATGGTTGTTGGTGCCAGACGGGCCGGTCTGAGTATTTCACAATCTGCTCAGTTACTGGGATTTTCACGCACAACCATTTCTAGAGTTTACAAAGAATGGTGTGAAAAGGGAAAAACATCCAGTATGCGGCAGTCCTGTGGGCGAAAATGCCTTGTTGATGCTAGAGGTCAGAGGAGAATGGGCCGACTGATTCAAGCTGATAGAAGAGCAACTTTGACTGAAATAACCACTCGTTACAACCAAGGTATGCAGCAAAGCATTTGTGAAGCCACAACACGCACAACCTTGAGGCGGATGGGCTACAACAGCAGAAGACCCCACCGGGTATCACTCATCTCCACTACAAATAGGAAAAAGAGGCTACAATTTGCACGAGCTCACCAAAATTGGACAGTTGAAGACTGGAAAAATGTTGCCTGGTCTGATGAGTCTCGATTTCTGTTGAGACATTCAGATGGTAGAGTCAGAATTTGGCGTAAACAGAATGAGAACATGGATCCATCATGCCTTGTTACCACTGTGCAGGCTGGTGGTGGTGGTGGTGTAATGGTGTGGGGGATGTTTTCTTGGCACACTTTAGGCCCCTTAGTGCCAATTGGGCATCGTTTAAATGCCACGGCCTACCTGAGCATTGTTTCTGACCATGTCCATCCCTTTATGACCACCATGTACCCATCCTCTGATGGCTACTTCCAGCAGGATAATGCACCATGTCACAAAGCTCGAATCATTTCAAATTGGTTTCTTGAACATGACAATGAGTCCACTGTACTAAAATGGCCCCCACAGTCACCAGATCTCAACCCAATAGAGCATCTTTGGGACGTGGTGGAACGGGAGCTTCGTGCCCTGGATGTGCATCCCACAAATCTCCATCAACTGCAAGATGCTATCCTATCAATATGGGCCAACATTTCTAAAGAATGCTTTCAGCACCTTGTTGAATCAATGCCACGTAGAATTAAGGCAGTTCTGAAGGCGAAAGGGGGTCAAACACAGTATTAGTATGGTGTTCCTAATAATCCTTTAGGTGAGTGTATATATATACAGTCAAACCAAAATTTATTCAGACACCTTCAACATTTTCTCACATTATCACAGTTTATTCGCTATAGTTTAGAAAATGGTAATAAAATATGACAAGAACTCAGAGTTAAACTGTTCATCCTGATAATGTCAGATAACTTTGATAGAAAGGTATGTAATGGAATACACAATCAACCAATCAGCTGTCCGCTGTTAAATTTAAGTACACAATTAGATAATACCAATTTAGGTCAACCAATTACCAAGCAATGCTTAATTTTGTTCAGTCTATGGTGTAAAAGGTTGCATTAGTAATTAAGAAAAAAACACTTGAGCAAAACATGGTCAGGTCAAAGTGTCTGAATAATTTTGGTCCCAAATTTTTATAAATTTTACTGGTAGTCCAATGTATGAAGAATTTTTGGGTATAATATGTCACAGTTTACTTTTATTTTGCTATCCTCACTTACATAAATGTAAGTGTACTGCACCCACTAGTAAAAAATTATATCTGGTGTCTGAATAATTTTTGGTTTGACTGTATAATGATGCATTAAAAAGCTATTGATAGTGGTATATATATATATATATATATTATCATTTATATAGGAGGATATAGGCCTAGGTGTACATATAATTTATATAGATCAATAGTTAGATATAAATATTATTTATTTAATATTTATGGAATTAGATTAAATATAAAATCATAATATATATTCCTATATTTTTAATGTATGTTATTTCATGTAATTATATATATATATATAATTTAGAATATATATATGTACACACACATTGTTTTACACACACACATACAGGTTTTATAAGATAACATATTTTAAAAATATTTATAATTATAAACTGTAATTTCATTTTTAATTACAACATTATAAAATTATTTATAAATATAGATTTATAATGCACTATCAATAACTTTTTAATACAGCACATAAACAGGCTTAAAGTAAAGTGTTACATAGCAGGCAGGTTTATATTATTAATAATGTCCCCATTCACAATATTAGAGACCCTCCCCTCGAGTTCCTACCAAAAAATAAAAACTTTCTCTTTTGATTAGATCATCCTGAAATGGATCTTAATACCAGGTGTAAACAGGGCTCAAGCATGGCAGCTATGACAGACACATCTGTATTCTGCCTTACAGATGCTGGTAAAGATGTACAGGCACATGAGAGATAATTGGAGTCCTGTAACAAAGCAGGGCAAATATTTGCATGCAGTTGCATGCTAACTAAAAGGATGCATTGGAACCATACTGATTGCCAAGAAAGCCATCTGGCAGCGACAGTGTCTTTTCCAGGATGCCCAGAATGTTTAGGCAGAGCGAGGGACATGCAGACAGACAAAGGCCAAGGCAGAAAAGTATGGAAAGAGAAAGGGAAAAAAGAGACAGTGGAAAAGAGGAAGAGAGCGAGATCATGACAGCTAACTTGAGCTGAAAAGGTGTGTTGGAGGGTGGGATATAGTGTGAAAGGGGGTGAGAAAAAGGAGATAAATATATGGAAAGATAGAGAAGCAGGAGGGAAGTGTTAAATGGAGAGGGTGAGAATAAAGGAGTGAGAGACACAGCTGTCACATCTCCTGCACATACAGTTCAGCTCCATTCAGAAAAGCCCAAAAGAGCTTCAATTATACTGCAGACCTTAAACAGCACAGAACGAGAGAGAGAGAGAGGGTGTTATGAAGAGATGATGTGGGAGCTGTTGGCACAGACAAGGAAGCTCAGAGTAAACAAGACGCCCTCATTTCAAAGCAAAGCTAATAAACACTCACATTTATACGAATTTCATTTTGAAAAAGACCAAAAGGGATTGTGCCAGCTCCAGTTTGAATCCAGCCTCTTACAAAGATTTCAGATGACCCAACGTCTGTGAAGAGATGACGCCAACGCCTTTGAGGACTTCAGATAACGCCAACTCTAAATCAACATGCACCACTGCCAAATTTTCTATATATTGTAATCATTAATGAGATCATTGTTTCTGCCTAATGAATACATTTCTGACATATGGACATTATTAGGACCTCCCACAGGAGATCGATCTACCCTGCAATCTTCTCTGAGAAATGCTGTTTCTTTGTAATTCACACCAATCAGTTTATAAGGGCAATGGCCATAACTCTGTATGGGCCATGTGGTTCACACCTTTACAGACACAGATAGAGATAATTGCAACAGAGGTCACTTGTTAACTTGACTATTTTAGTTGTTATTCTATTGTCTTCCAGAATATTCTTCTTCCTAGTAACTTTGCATTGTCTCATAACCTTCCTGCAAATAAACAACCTTGTCTCCTTGACAAGGTCGGAGCCCATGGGATTCACACATGCAAATTAAAAATACACAAACTGTGAACATACAAAACACACTCATATTATATACATTTGTAACACGGCCATGTGGGTAAAGTGTCATATAACATCCAATCCTATCCTGTGTGTGTGGCTGGTAGCCTGTTTTAATCGCTTTATATTGTGGCTGAATGGTGTCATCCATCACTTGTATTGTTAATGTGCTGATATTATTCCCCATGTTGCTCTTGCCTGTGGCTGTCACCTCATCGGTCCTGACCTGTAATATATATATCAAAAGCCCTATTTATATGTTTATATACATTAGATGATCTAGATAACTGCACACGAGTCATATGGAGCGCTTTTTTGGTGTTTTTTGGAGCTTGACAGCCAATGGTCACTATGTGGAAAAGAGCAGCATGAATATTCTTCAAAATATATCTTTTTGTGTTCCATGGAAGAAAAGAAGGATTTGAAATTATATGAGGGCAAGTAGATGATGAAAGAATGTTGGTTGAACAATTTTAAATTCAATTCACATTTATTTGTATAGAGTTTTTCACAATACAAATCGTTTCAAAGCAGCTTTACAGAAAATTCCACCAAAACACTAAAGTGATAGTTCACCCATAGATGAAAATTCTGTCCTCATTTACTCCCCCTCATGTCGTTCCAAACCTGTATGACTTCTGTGGAAACATAAAAGAAGATATTTTGAAGAATGTTGGTAACCATGTTGTGTTTCCACTGACTTCCAATTCTTCAAAATATCTTCTTTTGTGTTTGTCAGAAGACAGAAATTCATACAGGAATTGGAACGGCATGAGGGGGAGTAAATTGTGACAAAATTTCCATCTGTGGGTGAACTACTTCTTAAAGTGTTTGAATGAGATCCTGTATTAATTATGGGTTTACTGTAGAAAACAATGACTGTATTGTATTTTGGTGGATACTATAGTGGTTACCATAGTGACATTTATTAAGGGTTATAGTCAGAAAGCTTGATGAGAAAACAATGAATTCCTTGAGCTGAATATTATCATGGAGGGTGTTGAGGATAATATCAGACAATGAGATTACACAGAAACACGGTCATTATGAAAATAATTCTTGGGAAACTACAGGTCTAGTCTCGTTGCCATGACAACACTATCTTGCAGACTGCTGAAGAACTCTTTCTTGTAAAGGTGAGGCACAGTGGTGGGAGAGACGGCCTGTCGCCCATGTGACTTACAGAGCTGTCCCGATCACTGTTCATTGTTTATTTTTTCATTTTCTCTTTGCAGGTGAGGAGGACAACCAAACATATAAATAGTCCCATTAGGTCCCATTAGGTAAATAGATGCCATTTACTGTTTTTTTTTTTTTACTCTGTGATTATTCGGAGACGAAAGCATAGTTCTGACCAATCAGTAAAGAGGTAATGTCTATTCCCGTGACATGGTGGCTGGGAAAGAAACAGGTGATTAATGTCAGATTGGGCAGCTCTGCACACACACACACACACCCCCAACACACACACACACACACATACGCTGTGTTTTCATGTTTTATGGGGACTTTCCATAGACATAATGATTGTTATACTGTACAAACTGTATATTCTATACCCCTAAACTAAACCAGTTTTTCCAGTTACATTTTTTTTTCAATGTAAAAACGCAGAAAGTTTTCTGTGATGGGTAATCACAGAAAACTTTCTGCATTTTTACATTTAAAAAAAAACATAATTTAGTCTGATTTATACGCTGTTTTCCTCATGGGGACCAAAAAATGTCCCCACGGGCAAGGAATTCGGATATTGCCATCTTTGTGGAGACATTTTGTCCTCATAACTTAGGGTTTACCAGGACCACAAACACACACACACACACACACAACACTAACCTTTCCTCTGCCGTACTTTGTCTACTGAAAATAGCTTGCAGTGGGTATGCGATTCAAATCCATTCCCACTCCATCACATCCCATTCTGGGGTTATTTATCTGTGCAGAATGATTATTCTGTCCTGAAGGAGTCACCTGGAGAGGTACAGCATGGCTAACCCTTAATCTTCACTGCTGATGGAACTCGGTCAAGGAGATATAAAGCAATATGAGCCCATCAAGGTAAAAGGTTGGTATCTTGGTTGCACTATTGATTGTCCTGAAAATCTCCACTTACGTCTGAAATGAGAGGTTTAAAGACTGACTATATTTTCAGACAACCTAAATTTGCTGACAAAAACCTTCCAATATGGGAAAGAATAAAATTAGGACATGTCAATTATACAAATGAGCAATATAAGAAATTCAACAAAAAATTTTATACAATTTATATATGTATTAATTTAAATATTTTTTAATTTGTATGTGTTTATTATATACAATATATTGCCAAAAGTATTGGGACACTCCTCCAAATCATGTGTATAAAATCAAGCACCTAGGCATGCAGACTGCTTCTACAAACATTTGTGAAAGAATGGGTCGCTCACAGGAGCTCAGTGAATTCAAGCGTGGTACCGTGATAGGTTGCCACCTGTGCAATAAGTCCATTCGTGAAATTTCCTCACTACTAAATATTCCACGGTCAACTGTTAGTGGTTTTATAACAATAGTGGAAGCAATTGGGAACAACAGCAACTCATCCACGAAGTGGTAGAACACGTAAAATCACAGAGCGGGGTAAGCGCATGCTGAGGCGCACAGTGCGCAGAAGTCGCCAACTTTCTGCAGAGTCAATAGCTGCAGACCTCCAAACTTTGTGTGGCCTTCAGATTAGCTCAAGAACAGTGCGTAGAGAGCTTCATGGAATGGATTTCCATGGCCGAGCAGCTGCATCCAAACCTTATATCACCAAGTGCAATGCAAAGCGTCGGATGCAGTGATGTAAAGCACGCCGCCACTGGACTCTAGAGCAGTGGAGACATGTTCTCTGGAGTGGCGAATCACGCTTCTCTGTCTGGCAATCCGATAGACGAGTCTGGGTTTGGCGGTTGCCAGGAGAACAGTACTTGCCTGACTGCATTGTGCCAAGTGTAAAGTTTGGTGGAGGGGGGATTATGGTGTGGGTTGTTTTTCAGGGGTTGGGCTTGGCCCCTTAGTACCAGTGAAAGGAACTCTTAATGCTTCAGCATACCAAGACAATTTCAACAGTTTGGGCATGGCCTATCATTAAAGTTCATGTGCATGTAAAGGCAGGCGTCCGAAAACTTTTGGCAATATAGTGTGTATATATATATATATACACTTTTTCCATATGGATAGTGTTTATCTTGACAATATTTGAAGGATATTTTATAATAAGTTTCATACTGTACTGTCCCTGACAAGCAAAGACAAAAGACATTTGCTTATCTGACCAAACTGTCACCCAGTTTCAAACCAAATCTGATCCTCTGTTAAATAACACTTAGTCATCGGGCTCTTATCTGTTTTATGTTTGGTAAATGACTGCCTTCAGAGCAAAAGGCTGAGTATGGCAACAGACCGGCAGACCGGAGAGCAATATTCTGAGACAAAGATGAAGTATGCAAGACTGAGGAAACCAACGCGGCAACATGGAGTGTTCAAGCTGTCTCAGACATACATGGTAGATGACAGTGACAACTCAACCACAACAAATCATAAACAGCACCGCTGAGCAAAGTTGTGCAGTCTAATAGGCATTTTCATTATTCTTGTTCAGAATCAACAGGAATATGAGCATATACCACCTTAAAATGATGTGGGGGAGAAGGGGAGCAGAGATTAAAAGGGAGAGGGTGAGGGAGACAGACAAAGAGAAAAAAAGAAAGAATCAGAAAGCCACTTAGCAGAAAGTCAGGCCTGTTCATCACGCAGCCCTCATAGAAAGAGGATAAACACAGTTTGGGGCGGGAGATTGAATTAGGGGTGAGATAGGAAAGAATTGAGAAGCTAAAATCAAATTACTCTGCCCTAAAAAACGTTTGTCCACAGGAACAGTGAGTGGGATGGGGAGGCTTATTCTCTCGTTTGGGTGGAGAGCTGCTGGGCCAACAATGGCAGATCGTTTCCAAATCCTGACCTGCAGTATCAAGCCCTGCTGAGTCTACCCACAATGCCACTCTCTCCAAATGGCATACCAAACACTACACACACAGTGCCAAATTAAATGGCTAATCAACTACACACAACAGAATCACTTTTGCAAACAAATTAGCCTTCTAATTATTAAAAAGAAGACGACAAAGTACACACATTACCACATACTTTATCAAACATTAGTGGGGCACAAGGGCACACAGTTTGGCTAGTTAGCATGGTTAGCATCACAATTCGAATCCGCCTTTTGCCAAACTCGTTCTTCTACCTTTTCCCATTGCATATCAGATTAGAAAGGCATTTATTTTCAATAAATATGAAGAAAATATGTGAAAAGTGAAATTAAAGTGCCTAACGGTTATTTAATAATAAAGTGTTTATCTGGTAGAGTTAGGGGTAGGTGTAGAGAGGGATTTATTGTCCCAATAAGGCGGCATTTATTTAATAAATATGCATTTACACTCAATATGTTATTGCATACTGTATTTATAATGTACTTAGTGTAAATAGAATATATCGCTATTTGCACTTAGTGTAAATTGCATGTATTTCTAAAAAAATATGCTATTTGAACTTATAAATAGTTAAATAGCATCTAACAGATGGCTCTTTTAGGTATTATACAGATTACTATTATATAATAAAACTATATAATTCTATAAAATCATTCTTATTCTTATAAAGCCCCTAAAATGATATATGTTTAGGTTAAATTAGGTTACAGCTGATGGTTTGACGGTGTTATCTCAAAAAGTGAAACATTTTGGCATGTTGTGCTGACAGTCCGTGGGTGAAGAGTGGTATATGGCAGTTAGGAAATGCAGTTCTTGGAAGATATGGTTTCATGACCCTCATTTAATAGCTCACAGAACAAAAATACACAGTCATGATTCCACATATAAACCTTTTTCACTGTAGTCTGACCAGATTGGAGGCACTGATAATAAGGAAGAAATTTGTGCCAAATTTAGGAGCTCAGAAATCCATTACTACACTCACAAAACCCTCTCTATCGGGTCCCAGTGCCTGAATTAACAAGGTTTACTTTTTAGCTTAATTAGTTAGAGTAATACCATATAAATACTGTACAGTATAAAGTTTTGTCCTTATCAGCACGATCTGGTCAAGAACCATCTACACAGGAAGAGACTGTCTGATTAACACGTAAAATAAACAATCAAAGTGTGTTTTGCCTTATCTGCAATAGATTCTCATATAATTGAGGTAAAAATAATTCTAAAAATATAGCTGGTGGCCTTGATTATTTTACAGACAAAACAAAGCGAAATGTACAATTTGTGAATATCTCGTTTACTCAAACAAAACTCTGAATATATTTTCTTTATTTGAAGCCTCTAAGAGTTTCCATACAACGAAGCTGCTTAATTACAATAGTATAAGCCATTTTTCTAAACATTAACTAGCTAGCCTAGCCACAAAGCTAGTTTCCTGAAACCACTTAACTTTGTCACACATCCATCATGCCATCTACATTGGTTCAACAAATGCCATTAATAAAATAAATAATTTAATAATTTGCTAAATAATTTGTTAGAGACTGAACTAATGTCAGATTGCTGCTGTAAATAACAAACATGGCATCTGAGAACTACTTCACGATTTTTGCTGCTTTATTTACAGATGTTTGATTCAATAGCGGGTTTCGTCTTACGTCACTCCTGGCTTCGCCCAGGTACTAGAGCACATTCACACATGCACGTCGTACGCTTCAAAAACTGTGTTATCGTTCTCTTGACAAACTATAAAATGTAGAAAAAAATGTGTATGTATTGAATGAAAGATAGCTTGCTTATTGTACCTAAGAGAATGATCTATAGAAGTCCACATCATACTAAAGAGAAACTATGCTTCTAACCTGTCCAGTTCTCTACTAAGCTACCTGCTATTGCTCAATAAACTCCCCACTGGAAGGGTTTCAGGACAAGCACGGCGGATACAACTCAAGTCACTTTATGAGCTTTTATTGTGCACACATACACAATAATCATCCACAAACTAGGTAGCCTGAATGCTACCGCTACGCTAGCCTATCAGCTGGATATTAGTGACGTTATTTAGCTCGTTAGTTAGCTAGTTAGGTTGTAAACCTGCAATGAAAACACAAACACAAAACACCAGAATTAACTAATGAAATTACTCAATCATGTGATATTAATTCTTGATTTGAATTACTAGCAATGCCATTTTATAGTCACTCACCGGCAAGGCGTACCAGTCCTGACCATCAATTGAATGACAATGAAACCTAAAGGCGAGACGCCAGCACACTGTGACTAATTAAGCATATACAGACACACAGTCTGGAGACCAGGAACGATAATAAAACAAACCTGTAACCTAGTAAGATTATAACATATATGAAATATAACATAAATGTGCCTGCATTTGGAATAAGGCGGTAAATGTACACACTTATTTCCTCAAATACCCCAGAACATAATAATAACATCCATCACTTGTAATATATATATATAAACAATAGTTACACCTGCTGGAAAGTTCTACAAACCACATCGAAAGCCTTCGTGCCAATCACAGAACTTTGCGTTGTTGTTTGCGAATGTTTGTTGGAACTATGGGGACACGCTGATTGGGTGAACTAGGTTGGTAACAACAGAACTTGGTTAGCAAAGCTTTTGGGAAATGCACTCCAGGATGGTCAGTGAACGGATTGTGGGCGATCTAGGTGGGTGAGCATCTGAGGCTAAAACTAGTCTGAGAATGACCCAAAACTGCATAAACCTGGAATTCCACTGAATGACCCAGATTCCTGCCTCAAATAAGATTCTGTTTACAGTAGGTTTGTGGGTTGTATTATATCAGTGTTTTCTTGTGCTAACCCAGTGCAATATGGAGATGCAGAGAGGGGTCAGAGAGAGACGGAGTCATGGGAACAGAGCTAAATGCAGCTTCAGCACCTGCAGTGCGGCTGGGTGGACTCATCGATCTGAAAAGAAAGCTACGAGCTACATTCAGCTCAAATGCAAGCGGTATTGCCCCAATTCTCCCAGGGTAACAGGTGACTGTGTCGCTATTGTTTCCTTAAGCCACAGAAAAGAGTAAAAATGAACAGTTCCATGGCGTAGTGATTAGTTGAGCTGTGGTGCTCATGTGGGAAATGGTGATTCGAATACTGCTCAATCCTATTCCGCTTTTCTCTTCCTCTTTAATACTTTTTTGTCTCCTTTTCTACTAATACAAAACACACAGGTGGGACTTACGAACATGAAACCAAGCTGCCCATACAAATCTCCACAGGTATCTACACAACAGAAGAGCAAAACACATCCAACACTCCTCATTAGCCTCATGTGCTGCTCAGATTTGGAGCACAGTCTTATTGCGGTGGTAGAAAAAAACAATCCCTCCCGGTGTCTCTAACAAGATTTCCGTCTTCAGCTTCTAAATGAATCCCTCCTGCCGAGGGCTACGAGCGATCTGCCTACTGCACCCCGCCACCAAATCCATCCTAATTATGTCACATGTAAATCCATTTGTCAGATGCATAATCTCCGATCCATTTATCAGAAGGTCAGGAGATTCGGAGGAAAATAGACAGAGTTATTACTCTGTGACTCTCAAATAAGATTTCAGCGGGATAAACAGATCCTGTGGACTGAGGAAGAGAGGTGAATAATGAGGAGATATGCAGAAGACAGGAGAATCATTACACACCTCTCTGTACACCCCCGCGCCCTCCATAACAATACAGGTCTGAAGAAATCCGCTTAACTACCACCTTTGTCATTTTAGACTTAACCAAAAGAGATGTGTGACATGCAGTGTAAATGTCTTAAATAGCATCTTAGTCAGTTGTATTTTGACAGTAATGATGTGAATGTGGTATAAAAGAGCGTGTAATAAAGTTCAGAAGCTGAATGTTCATATAATCTTGTCAATCACAATTCTTAAGAGCATATAGAGTCTCTTACACTGTCTTTTCTAACATTTAGCAGAATATTAAATCTCTCCATACATATATATTAAATAAATGAACAAATGGACTTGACATGCAAATGGATGCTTAAGAGAAGATAAATACATTTAGCAAGGCCAAAGAATCGTCTAATCTGTTGTAAGGAAAAAGATGTTACAGGTGAGACTTTGAACTTTCTATTCATCAAAGAATTCTGAGAAAAAAAGTTTCATGATTTCCACAAAAACACTAGGTATACAACTGCTTTCAACACTGATAATAATAAGAAATGTAGAATATAATAAGAAATTCAGCTTTGCCATCACAGAAATAAATTATATTTCAAAATATATTAAAATAGAAAACAGTTATTTTCAGATAGCTCACAATATTACTGTTTTTTACTGTATTTTTAATCAAATTAATGCAGCCTTGGTGAGCATAGGAGACTTTTTTTGGTCAAAACCATTAAAAATCTTACTGATCCCAAACGTTTGAACGGTAGTGTATACACCAAATATATCCACTAACAATCAGACATTTTACATTACAATTAAATTATTGTGGTATATTACTCTCATATATATAGTATGTCCCATAGTGTTTTTCAGACATCTCAATAAAGCCAAACTGTGATACCAACTTAGATACCAAATTCTATAATCAAAAGTCTATTATGTTGTCTGCCACTTTAAATGCTCAAGCTCTGATCGGCTGTCAATGTTTTTATCGTTCATCAGCTGGAAAAATAATTCTGAAAGTGATTCCAACGATATTGTTTCTCTGTGCTGTTTTTGTTTTAGCCTAGTTGTGGTGTGAACTCTGCTATTATTTTATATTTAGAATGATTTTTAAAACCATTTCTTTATCGTTATCGTCCTTGGTGTAAAGGGCCTTGAAACTAAAATAATACAAACCTGAGAACTCCATTAAGACTCCTGAGAAATGAAAGAGCAACCCCTGAGCAATAAAAAAAATTACTCTTAAATAAAGGAACAGTGTCACGGTTCATGAATTCACTGATTCGTTCTCGTTGTGTGTGTGCATGTGTGTGTGGGTGTGGCCGCTGATTACCACTCGGCTGATCATCAGCGCCAACTGCGACTCGTTATCTGTGTGTATATATACTCATTGTCATTCGTCTTGTGTTTGTCAGATCGTTGGGTTTTGTTCCCGTGTTCTTGTCTGTCTCCTGGCCATTCTCTTGAGTTCTTGTGGATTCCCTGTCGGATTGTTGATCGCTCTGCCTGTCTTCACGGGGGATCAACCGGTATTGTTTCCTGTCTTCGTTCAGCGGTAGATGGGATTTCCTGATCGCTTCTCACTTTTTCACAGAGGATCTGGGTTGTCCATTGAGTCCCTGCGCTGCCAAGTGTTGACTGTTCCAGGCACCCCCTCTTCATCTGACCCTGTTTGACTACTCTCACCTGTGACTTTCAATAAATATTATTGTTCACTCACAACTGAATCTTCTGTCTTATTACTCGTGACAAACAGTAATTACAGACAAAACCATCCTAAAAAGATTTGCTAGTCTAACCTGGTTAGGCTTGTCTAGTTTAGCTTGTTGTAGTTGTCTCCAAGACCAAGTCTGATTTAGGCTGATTTAAGCAGCTTTTTTTAGTTGGAAACACAAACAGTGCACACACTGCACAGCTCTTGCAAAGCTCTTGGAAAGCCCTTGAAATTGAGAGGCAACATTAACACATAATATCACCGAACACAATGGACAGAATAAACTGAAGGGCACAGTGAACAAACCCCACTTAAAAGCCGACCGACTGACTGACAGACTGCTATTGAGCTTATAGCACCTCTATCTCTGAAACCTCCCCAATCTTCACCACTACATTCATCTGATAAGTAAAACCACATAAAGATCACAAAAGAGAGGTCACAGTTGCACATTTCCTGTGGCTACATGCATGAAGCAGAGACATTTCTGGCTACAAATGATGAAAACTGACGTACAGAGATATAACCATATTTAATAACATGTAAATTCTTCTAAAGTCAACCAATTTACAGCATATTTATGTTTCCATCCTGAAGCAATTATGCCTGCATGCTTGATAAAACACACACATGCGCGCACACACTCAGACGTCACTCACACATCACACAAGCTCACGGCAGCTTGCACTCCGTGCTTAATTGCATCTCGGCTGGTTCACACACAAACACTTTGTGTGATTGACATTTGACAGAGAAGGAAGTCAAGCACACACACACACACACACACACATATAAACACACTTACAGACACAAACACACTGACCCTGAGCCATATAATTACCGCCCCATCCACACCTCACAGTGAGAAAACGAAACTTAAGCTGAGACGCACACACACTGGCGCATTAACAAACACATAATTTACAAATAAGCACACACAGCCAACAAATTCATGAAAAATGTCTTTGCCTCTGTTGTCTTTCTTAATAGTGGCATTTCTTATTCCAACAACAGCTCAGCGTGCAACAATAACGACCATGAAAGGAGGATAAACCCATAAGATTAGTGCACACACACAAGACTAGACTTGCTCATATACCTACAGACATGGACATAAATGTACCATCACTGTTATTGCAATTTCAGTTGCAAGAAACTAAAAGCCCTATATCATATGATGCATGGTACAAACAACAAGCCAGACAATTGGCACAATGTATTAATGATATTCAGTGAACAATCATATTATACACATTATATATTCACCTCAATAATAAATAGTAGGACTGTTAAAGTTAAACATGCAATGAATTACATACGTTTGAAGCCATTATTTTTATGCTATAAAAGTATTGAATTCTGTTCTGTGTGACTACTAAAACTGACTGCATTTCTTAGTAAATGATGGAGAAAGACCCTCTTTAATTTAGAAATCATATTCAGATGGGACATTTAACAGTATGTAACTTTTTTGTTCAAAATTAACAACATTTATTAGTCAATAATCATCAGTCCTTCCAAAAGTGTTTTTGTCTTACCCTGATTCACTATGCTAAGCCTACTATAAGTGTTTATATTTTAGACCTAGCAGGATGGTTTTCGTGGGAAATTGCGTACGTCATATCCGTCATATCCATAAAAAGAGAAAAGTTGCTCTGGCTAGTGGCATAGGTTGTTTGTCACAACGAGCAAGAAAGGCTGACATGGATCGTGCTAAATCTCCCGTTTTTAAAAAAAACACAGAACAGAGGAGAGTTTGCTGCTGGCAAAAAGAGAACAGTTCAAAAACAAGAGCTTTTTGGACATGGAGACAACTGAGGGATTTGAAATGTTGTAAAAGCGACGCAGAGAAGGTGTTTTTATTACTCAAGAGGTAAGATATTTTATTGAACAAATAAACTGCCATATGTAGCTTTCTAACAGAGTTCATTGTAAAGCATTATCTATTGTGAAGGGTCATTTCATTATGGTTTATTTTCAAGGAAGTACCGTGTCTATCACTGGGTATAGCTACAGTAACGTCTTCAGCTAGTCAGCTTGAGATCCCATCTAAACTGGTTATATCTCTTAAGCCTAGTAGTGAATGTTTAATAGTATAACCATATTCCATAAGGAATGGAATATGGTGTTAACCATAAGGTGTTCCAATCACTTCCATGGCCACAGATGTATAAAATCAAGCACCTAGGCATGCAGACTGCTTCTACAAACATTTGTGAAAGAATGGGTCGCTCTCAGTGTGATAGGTTGCCACCTGTGCAATTTCCATTCGTAAAATTTCCTCACTACTAAATATTCAATGGCCAACTGTTAGTGGTATTATAACAAAATGGAATCAATTGGGAACAACAGCAACTCATCCATGAAGTGGTAGTCCACGTAAAATCACAGAGCGGGGTCAGCGCATGCTGAGGCGCACAGTACGGAGAAGTCACCAACTTTCTGCAGAGTCAATAGTTACAGACCTCCAAACTTCGTGTGGCCTTCAGATTAGCTCAAGAACAGTGCGTAGAGAGCTTCATGGAATGGGTCTCCATGGCCGAGCAGCTGCATCCAAGCCTTACATCACCAAGTGCAATGCAAAGCGTTGGATGCAGTGGTGTAAAGCACGCCGCCACTGGACTGGTTCTCTGAAGTGACGAATCACGCTTCTCTGTCTGGCAATC
Organism: Coreius guichenoti; assembly: GCA_039654105.1. Lineage (NCBI taxonomy): Eukaryota > Metazoa > Chordata > Actinopteri > Cypriniformes > Gobionidae > Coreius > Coreius guichenoti. The sequence continues at coordinate 7,951,043 of CM077190.1, forward strand.
CGATGGACGAGTCTGGGTTTGGCGGTTGCCAGGAGAACGGTACTTGCCTGACTGCATTGTGCCAAGTGTAAAGTTTGGTGGAGGGGGGATTATGGTGTGGGGTTGTTTTTCAGGGGTTGGGCTTGGCCCCTTAGTTCCAGTGAAAGGAACTCTTAATGTTTCAGCATACTATGACATTTTGGACAATTTCATGCTCCCAAATTTGTGGGAACAGTTTGGGGATGGCCCCTTCCTGTTCTAACATGACCAGTGCATCAGTGCACAAAGCAAGGTCCATAAAGACATGGATGAGCGAGTTTGGTGTGGAGGAACTTGACTGGCCTGTCCTGACCTCAACCCGATAGAAGACCTTTGGGATGAATTAGAGCGGAGACTGCGAGCCAGGCCTTCTCATCCAGCATCAGTGCCTGACCTCACAAATGTGCTTCTAGAAGAATGGTCAAAAATTCCCATAAACACACTCCTAAACTTTGTGGAAAGCCTTCCCAGAAGAGTTGAAGCTGTTATAGCTGCAAAGGGTGGGCCAACTCCATATTAAACCCTACGGATTAAGAATGGGATGTCATTAAAGTTCATGTGCATGTAAAGGCAGGCATCCCAAAACTTTTGGCAATAGCATATATATATATATATATATATATATATATACAGTGGGGAGAACAAGTATTTGATACACTGCCGATTTTGCAGGTTTTCCTACTTACAAAGCATGTAGAGGTCTGTAATTTTTATCATAGGTACTCTTCAACTGTGAGAGATGGAATCTAAAACAAAAATCCAGAAAATCACATTGTAATTAATTAGCATTTTATTGCATGACATAAGTATTTGATCACCTACCAACCAGTAAGAATTCCGGCTCTCACAGACCTGTTAGTTTTTCTTTAAGAAGCCCTCCTGTTCTCCACTCATTACCTGTATTAACTGCACCTGTCTGAACTCGTTACCTGTATAAAAGACACCTGTCCACACACTCAATCAAACAGACTCCAACCTCTCCACAATGGCCAAGACCAGAGAGCTGTGTAAGGACATCAGGGATAAAATTGTAGACCTGCACAAGGCTGGGATGGGCTACAGGACAATAGGCAAGCAGCTTGGTGAGAAGGCAACAACTGTTGGCGCAATTATTATAAAATGGAAGAAGTTCAAGATGACGGTCAATCTCCCTCGGTCTGGGGCACCATGCAAGATCTCACCTCGTGGGGCATCAACGATCATGAGGAAGGTGAGGGATCAGCCCAGAACTACACGGCAGGACCTGGTCAATGACCTGAAGAGAGCTGGGACCACAGTCTCAAAGAAAACCATTAGTAACACACTACGCCGTCATGGATTAAAATCCTGCAGCGCACGCAAGGTCCCCCTGCTCAAGCCAGTGCATGTCCAGGCCCGTCTGAAGTTTGCCAATGACCATCTGGATGATCCAGAGGAGGAATGGGAGAAGGTCATGTGGTCTGATGAGTAAGAGTAAGAGCATCCCTCAGTAAGAGCATTGAAGATGGGTCGTGGCTGGGTCTTCCAGCATGGCAACGACCCGAAACACACAGCCAGGGCAACTAAGGAGTGGCTCCGTAAGAAGCATCTCAAGGTCCTGGAGTGGCCTAGCCAGTCTCCAGACCTGAACCCAATAGAAAATCTTTGGACGGAGCTGAAAGTCCATATTTGTTTTAGATTCCGTCACTCACAGTTGAAGTGTACCTATGATAAAAATTACAGACTTCTACATGCTTTGTAAGTGGGCAAACCTGCAAAATCGGCAGTGTATCAAATACTTGTTCTCCCCACTGTATATAGCCATATGTATACACACACACACACACACACACACACACACACACACACACACACACACACACACACACACACACACACACACACACACACACACACAAACACACACACACAAATAACAATTAGAAAAGCACATAAATTTTAAACTAAACTAAATTATTAATAAATACTATTACAGTATATAAATAATACTAGAATAACATTGTTAAACACCTGTGTTTGTGTACTCCATAGTTTGAAAGTATGCATACGCTAAACATTCACTTCAAAAACTGAAATATATTTTGGGTTTAAGTGTCATCCACACAAACTGCTGAACCTAATAATGTCATTTAGTTTTCTTGGAACTGATCAAGTCACTGAAAGCCCTTAAAAACAGTACAATTTTAAAATCACCCTTCCGTGTCGCTGTCTGCAATGCTTTCTATATGGAGGTCAAAGTGGCACATGATGCTTGTGCTTAGAGAAACCCTGATGGCTTGGTAATGCCTAAGAGAGATTTTACAGTTATGAATCAGGGGTTGTCTGTCTACACCGGTGGCGGAAAGAATTTTGGACTGTGTTGATCCTCTTGGGGTTTGAAATGAACCCCACTATCTCCCTTCCTCAACCCTCTCCTCTCTTTCTAAAAAAGCTGAAACAGTAATTACTCCTGCAATCTCCCCACAGGACAAGGCAGGACAGGACAGGGCTCCCTGCACACAACGGGGTTTTCATGAAAAATGGAACAAAGAAATAGTGGAACCCTTCCCCCAACATCTTTTTCTCTTTCTCTACCTCCTTCTCTCTCTCGATCTTCCCCTTACCACCTCAGCTGCTTTGTCCTGGACCGGCAGACACATTTTATTACCCTGACTGCAGCGATGCACTCACTCTCTCTCTCTATCTCACGGGAGGTGAACAGGGCCAGCTCTTTGTCTAGACTGCCTATAGAGAGAGTTCAGCACATAAACACACACAAGCATGCGTTTTTATCCCTGCGCAGGGCGGCTGCATCTGTGCATTGCCGCCACGTGTGCGCTGTATCTTTGTCCTGATGCTGAGTCCGCTATCCGAACACGCGTGCACACACACACACACACACACACGTCAGTTAAGGTCCCCTGATCACATACTGCATTGCAACAAATATTCCTGTACAAAAAGACTTTGTAAAGAGAAAAACGATCCCACAGACAATATTACAACGAAAGATAAAATTGGTTCAATCTACATACAGTAGCTGATATTTCATCATTCTCTTACCAATAAACTTGTAGTGGGGCAACAAGAATCTAAATACACATTTTAGATTAAGGTTACAATAAGCAGGACACCTTTTCATATGAATTCACATGATTTCTCCATGATTTTCAGAGCAGTTCATGATTATTGGTATTTTAATTTAGATTTATATAAATATATTTATATTATTATAATAATTTTCATATAAGTATTTTTATAATAACTGGTAACTTTACAATAGGGGTATACATTGGTTAACTAATTAACGATAAACAATGTACTTTTACAGCTTTTATTAATCTTGGTTAATGACAAAATGTGCATACATTAATAGTAATATTTTTGACATTCCAAAATTGAATAGGTTATTGCATTATGAATTAAGATGAACTAACAATGAACAATAGCATATTTATAAATTAAAAAAAGTGTACAATAATATTATATGCAATAAAATATAATAAATAAAAACTATTAAATAAACTATTAAAATAAATAAAAAGAAAATAAATATATAAATAATAAATCATTTTATTTTTATATCATTATTACATTTGAATGTGGTTCAATGGACGATTTGGCTTTCTGAGCCCATATGCATAAAAATGTAATAATTTCACAGTCTTAAATATCACAGCTAAATTCCCTGATATTTCGAAATTATTCATTACTGTGGGAACCATAAATATAGTATACTGAGGCTATTTTAAATCAAAATCAAATCTTCATGACGCTAAAATCTTAATTTCACACCTCATATTGAGACAGAAACCATCCTCTGTTGTCAGAGAGACAGCACATACACATGTTCTGTTAAAAAAAATGCTCACAGTAATGAGGTAGAAGATTGTATAGCTATTTGAAACAGTAATCACTAGACAAAAGGTCCGTGACTCTGTCCTAGGAGGATGGGAAGAGGCTTATCCCTCCCTCGGCACAGGTGGAATGTAAAACAGACTGCCCGAAAGGGTTAAAATATTCTGCAAAGCATCTGGGGAATCATGGGGGGAGGAAAAGGGGGTTGGCATCAGGTCTGAGCCAATATCTGCACAGATTTATTGAGATTCTTCCATTGTCACTATGCCACCTTTCTTTCGTTCGGTCACTAGGAGTACATTCAGCCACAAAGTTCATTTCATTTTAGGACAACAACCACATAAGGAAAATACACACTTATTCTTTTTCCTATCAGACTGTCATTTTTTATGTTTCTCTCTTTGTTTCTTTCTCCTCTTTTAAAGATGCAAGCAAGCTTTAGTCTCTTTCTCTGACTCTTTCTCATTCTCTCCATCACACATCAGGCTTGTAAACAGAAAGGCATGGTTGAGTACACACAAAGCCTCGTGCGGAGCAGCGTGAAGGGGAGGAGTGACAGCATACTGCAGAGACCCCGCCCCACACACACACACTCACACACACACAAAACACACTGCGTCCTTTCTCATCTTCTCTTCAGAGTCACAAAAAATCCTTTAGACTATGAACTATGAAGGAATATGATGTTCTGGCCATCAAATGCACCTATAAAATCCACCTCTGTTGACATTTAACCTCGCAGTTTGCACCTTTAACCTCTGATTCACCATCATCAGAGACCATTACAGCCAATCAATCAATTATCTCCCATAAATCATCACTTTCACATCCAATACCCTCAAATTCCTATACAGACACAAAGGTAGAAAGGCTGTAATTAATGAGGAGGAAGGAAATGAGGAACATATGAGAATATAAGAGAGATGTAAAAGAGAATGGAGAATGTGGCAGTGAGAAAGATGGTGACAATACAGAAAGATATGAAGATGAGAACTTGTTAATGAGCAAGTGACTAGTCGTTAAATGGGTGTAAAAATAAAGGACTGGATGATTGACAGTCAGATTTGTGTGTGTGTGTGTGTGTGTGTGTGGTATTTCAGGTATTCCCTAAGTTTTGGGGACAAAATATCACCTCAAAGATATTAATACGATATTGTGGGGATATTTTTGGCCCCCATGAAGAAAATAGCTTATAAATTCTGTGAGGGTTGTGTTTAGGGGTAGGGTTAAAGGGTTAGTTCACACCAAAATGAAAATTCTGTCATTAATTTCTCACGCTCATGTCATTCCAAACCCGTAAGACCTTTGTTCATCTTCGGAACACAAATGAAGATATTTTTGATGAAATCCGAGAACTTCCATAGACAGCAACGCAATGACCACTTTCAAGGCCCAGAAAGATAGTAAAGACATTGTTAAAATAGTCCATGTGACTCCAGTGGTTCAACCTTAATGTTATGAAGCAACGAGAATACTTTTTGTGAGCAAAAAAACAAGCAAAAAAGACGACTTTATTGAAGAATTTCTTCTCTTCTGTGTCAGTCTTCTATGCTGCTCACGTTGTAACCACAGTGCAGCACTTCTGGGTTCTACGTCAGAACGCTGGCTTTGTATTGGCCAGCTCCTGCGTCAGCATCACACGCATGCGTCGTTGTGCTCACGTGAACAGCATCGGCCAATTGGCGTTAGCGTTCTGACGTAGAACCGGGAAGTGCTGCACTGTGGTTACAACGTGAACAGCATAGGAGATTGACGCAGAAGAGAAGACATTCTTCAATAAAGTCGTCTTTTTTGCTTGTTTTTTGCGCACAAAAAGTATTCTCTTTGCTTCATAACATTAAGGTTGAACCATTGGAATCACATGGACTATTTTAACGATGTCTTTACTACCTTTCTGGGCCTTGAAAGTGGTTGTTGCGTTGCTGTCTATGTGGGGTCAGAAAGCTCTCAGATTTCATCAAAAATATCTTCATTTGTGTTCTGAAAATGAACAAAGGTCTTACGGGTTTGGAACGACATGAGGGTGAGTAATTAATGACAGAAATTTCATTTTTGGGTGAACTAACCCTTCAAGGGAAAGAATATACAGTTTGTACAGTATAAAAGTCTATGGAAAGTCCCCATAAAACATGGAAACCAACCCAGACACACACATATGTCACCATATGGGCTCAAAACAACATGTTGGTGGGAAAATAATTACAAAATAAATTTGGGTTAACTATCCCTTTAAGGCCAACTGTAATGGTGTGATCGTGTGAAAGAGAGAGAAAGAGGGAAGGAAAGTGGGATTCTTATAAATACTTCAGGGCTTTGGAGAATGAGAAACCATGGGGTGATGCTCCTGCAAGGTGAACGAGGGGTAACTCGCTCCTCGGGGGTAAAAATGCTCCATAACCCTGAACTGACCTGCCGTTTGATATAATAAAACAGATTTTCCAGCTCTGACTAAGTTCATTCTCCACGCTGCGCTTGAAGAACGTGTCGAATGGATGTAGCACAAGGAAATAGGAGCGAGTGGATGGGTTGGCGGTTTGACTCTGTAGGCGAAATAAGATCTGTGAGTTCTGGACTCAAGACTGTGTGACTGCATCATTCAACTGAGCTATCAAGGTCACTGTGGAGGGCGGAAGAGAGGTGAGGTGAGAGGCTGTGGGTTGTCATTACCGAAGCGCCCCTGGGAAAATACCGGAAGCTTTCAGTCACCACTTTTCAGCTAGTCTCAATTTTCTTTCAAAGAGACAATGGATAATAACCGCAGTGAAAAATGACTTTACCCCACCTAGACGGCAAAGGTACATTATTCTGACTCAATGAAAAGGCTCAGACAAATAAAGCACTCTTGATTTATAGATTATGCAACAAAGCACCTGTGTAAACACATCATACACACTCATTATACTCATCCGAGCAGTTCATTCTGCTACAGAACAGTGTACAATATAAGCACATTACCAAAACACCCACAAGTCAACAAACTCTTGATTGGTGTACTCAATCATAAGTGCAAATAATAATAATTTAAATAAATACATAAAACACACAAAAATGGCCTGTTTCATCCTATAATAAAAAGCTTTGGGGTCAGTGAGATATTTTTTAATATGTTTTTGAAAGATGGCTGCATTTATATGATCAAAAATACAGTAAAAACAAGAATATTTTGAAATATTATTACAACTTAAAATAAAAGTTTTCTATTTTAATATATTTTAAAAATGTAATTTATTCTTGTGATGGCAAAGCTGAATTTTCGGCATCATTACTTCAGTCTTCAGTGTCACATGATCCTTCAGAAATCAGTTTTAATATGCTGATTTGATGCACAAAACATTTCTTATTATTATAAATGTTGAAAACAGTTGCTCTGCTTAATATTTTTCTATGACAACGTGGTACAAGTCGGAGCTCTCAGAAAATTCTGAGAATTCTGAGAATACAAGTTGTAATTACGAGTTCTACGAGGACATCACATTAAAGGGATAGTTCACCCAAAAATGAAAATTATCTCATAATTTACTCACCCTCAAGCCATCCTAGGTGTTTATGACATTCTTCTTTCAGACGAATACAATCGGAGTTATATTAAAAAATGTCCTGGCTAATCCAAGCGAAGCGATGGGTTTTTGTAAGAAAAATATCCATATTTAACATGTTATAAAGTAAAAGATCTAGCGTATTCAACTAACGAAGAAAGTGTAACGCCTCTCGCAGCTCAAAACACTTACGCTACGTCCAATGTCATTGTCGTCCCAGTTACGCTTTTTTCCGTAAGTTGAATACGGAAGGCGGTCTGGCGGAAGCTAGATATTTTACTTTATAACATATTTTATAATGCCTTTATTAACCCCCCGGAGCCATGTGGATTATTTTATAATGGATGGATGCACTTTTTTGGGCTTCAAATTTTGGGCTGCCATTCACTGCCATTATAAAGCTTGGATTAGCCAGGACATATTTTAATATATCTCTGATTGTATTCGTCTGAAAGAAGAATGTCATATACACCTAGGATGGCTTGAGGGTAAATCATGGGGTAATTTCATTTTTGCGTGAACTATCCCTTTAACATAGTAAATAAGAGTGAGACAAAATATCAATAGGGCAATATATCGTTGTCCTTCTCCATGCGATACGAGAATCGTTACGCTGGCGCCAAATATTGATATTTGAATTAATAAAATAAGGTGCTCTAAATAGATTTCTCTGCTCCCAGCATCGCTACTTCATCGCTCCTCGAGGTGGCGCTCAACATAAGTTAACTAGTCTAAGAAAAAGAGATTTTTAACAGGATGGCACACAGCAGTGTGAGTAAAATAACAGATGCCCCAGCCACGTTTAAGTCCAAAGTCTGGAAAACCTGCACTTAACCTTTTAAACAGGCATTTTGTTTTCATAGTTAGACAGATATCGTGATGTATCATTATAGGATTGTCTAGCAATATATTGATTAATGTAGAATTGCTGTATCGTGATATTATCGGTATTGTGAACCATGTATCGTATCGTAATACTATCAGCGCCCACAATCCATTCTTAGAGGGGGACTAAAAATTAATTGATTATTACACTGTGTACAATGTGCATTCAAGTGTATTAGAGTGTTTAAGTGATTCTAACTTCTTAACTTTAGAATCATATTTCAAGAGTAATTGCTCCAGTCCTGCCCACTCATCGGGACAGTTTTAGATATTACAGAGCGGCTCACCGCATTGGTTCTTGCCAGGGATTTATAGATGAAAGGCTATGGTGGGATTCTGCAGAAAGAAACAGAGAAGGTCCCAAGCTCTTCAAATCACTCCCTTTCTTACAGTTCTTTTATTTCATCTCCAGTCCTTAATGACACATCACATGCAAATGAGAGCGTGGTGTCTGGGAGCGCATTCCGTATGAGTCATTTTTCACCATTTCCCAAAAAACAGAGTATTAAAAAAATCAAGCAAGCCAGTTTCGCTGTAGGCAACGCAATGCATCAAACTGGTTTACAAACCACACTGAGAGTTTTAAGTTACATAAAATACAAAACAACCCCATTAAATTATACATAAAACTAAAATAATAAAGCCTCTAGAGCCGTTTGAAGCAAGGAACTGGTGATGATACTTTCCTCCACATGACTGAAGCAGTGTAAGCAGTTACTTGAGATGACTAGCATAACCATGACTTATTAACTATTAATCGCCAGACCTGATTCAGAAAAGCCTTTAGGCACATGCAAAACATCAGAAACAAATTGTGATTGGCTACTGTGTCAAATTGTCAAATTGACTATTTGTATAAACCGAAGTAAGTCTTACAATATCTTATGGTTTTACCAACTAGCCAATTTATTATTATTATTACTATTATTACAACTTATTATTATTATTATGTTTGATGCGAAACTGTTGCACAGCCAAAACTAGTGGTCAACCAAGGCCAACAATGATACTTAAAATTCCTAAGCGTTTCGAAAAAGAGTCACAAATTGTCCGCTGTGATTTATGACCAGGAAAAGTATAATCTTTTTTTAATTAAATGAAATAAAACTCCCTGAAGTACTAAAAATAAAAATATGCACTTCTTTTGGGATTTTAAGTCATTTAGATCTTATTTACATCTGTAGCAACTCATAATGTAAAAACTGCACATAATGTATTACAAAGTATTACATTATTATTATATAATAATAATGTAATACAAAGTATTACATTATTATTATAATAAAATGTTCATAATTTTCTCAAAATGTAATAAAATCTTGAGCTCATAATGTAATCATTTTTACATTGAGAAAATTATTACATTATAAATTCACCAAAAACGTCATATTTTCAATATAATTACAATATAATATATTATATTGTAATAGTTTTTCAAACATAAAAAATATTAGTATTCCCTTACAGTACGTTTTTAAAAATATAAAGCCAGTCTTAAACTACCTGTGAAATGCATCATTTAAATATTCATGCAATTATTATTATTATTATTATATGTTTATTAAACATAAACCAATGCTCTGTTTATTAATAATAATAATAATAATAATAATAATAGCATGAATATTTAAATCTGTTGCATTTCACAGGTAGTTTAAGACTGGATTTTGATTTTTAAAAATGTACTGTAAGGGAATATTAATATGTTTTATGTTTTAAAAGCTATTTTACAATAATAATGAAAATATGTTTTTGGTGAGTTTATAATGTAATAAATTTCTCATAATGTAAACATTTTTATTACATGATGAGCTCAAGATTTTATTACATTATGAACATTTTATTACAATAATAATGTAATACTTATTACATTATGTGCAGTTATTACATTATGAGTTGCTACAAAATCTTATTTATGAGTACATTTTTGAACGCTGGAAGTTTATTCATTCAACATATATTTAAAAAATTGCTTTGCATTTCCCATTCAATTTCTATGATCGATTAATTTGGACTGAAAGGTCACCAAGTTTTAAACCTCTCAAACTTGAGGAAACCATTTTTATATTAAAAAAAACAAGGAAATACATCAAAAATGACCAAAAAGCTAATTAGGTTTAATGAAGATATAGGCTAATGCTAATTAGGCTACTGCAATTAAATTAAATCAGTTTAAATATTCACACATACACTGACAGTAAAAACATCTTTGACATATTTGATACAAATTTGCACATAGCTGTTGGTAGTATTTGGAACTGACAGAAAGGAAAGCTAACGTGTCTGCTAATCAGCTAATTTGAAAATAGCTAAAATTGGCTAATTTATTGGTTTATCATGAATCTCTGTGTCTGAGCAAACAAATAAATGATAAAATAGCTCATTTGATAACTAACACGTGATGATAAAGAACAGAGGATTGTTAGAGAGGAACAAGAGAACTAGCGATGACAGCAGAAGCAAACACACATAGTGCCAATGCTTCAGATAGCACTTCCTCTCAGCCGCAAGGACATGTATCATCTCATGCGGCGACATTAAGAAATCAATCTCAGGCAAAACACTACAGTGATATTTGATTTCAGCCTTCCTGGCTCATTTTGCGTGACAAAAGCCAAGCTCAAATCATGCTTGGCCATACTAAATAAATTAAAACCTGGAAAGAAGCCCAAATAGCAGCCGTGAGAGGAGGGAGGATCGATCCGGTTGACGGATCAGAGAGCCCTCATGGGCATCTCAGGGAAAAGGGGCGATGTGCTACAGGGTGAGAGCTGCCAGATTAAGACAGAGAACAGGGCACTTTACAAGGCCTCTCTGCAGGAGAGGAGGGATTTAGGAGGAGGGTAAAGTGTGAAAAGTGCGATGTTCTCAGCAAGCTAGAACTACTCTAAACCCGTGATCCACGAACCGAGGTCAAGGAATATAAGCGCTGCTGTGTTACTGGAGGATTTGTAGAGGTAGAGTGATGGATTGAAGCTGATGACAGGAAAAACGTCCCGGCAGAGCAGTTTTCCAGAGGTAACAGACAGGTCATGTTCGGAAGCCGGTTTATGGTTAGCTTAATAAGTCAATAATCAGCGAATTTCCGTTTTAAACGTCAACTAGATGTCTCACTTGGATTCTCGTCCATCCTATATTGACTGACAAGTGGATCACAATTCTGTTTGGGGGCAAAGCTTTTATAATCCTTATCGACAATTGGAATAACTTGAAAAACACTTCCTTTTCCTTCTCTACTCATTTACTCCACATCAATCCTCCTCCTCTAGTTCAACACGCCTAGTATCCCCTTGAGAGAGACTACAGCTGTTTTCAGACGGGTGTTTGTGATGCTGCAATACTTTTCTATTTTGGTTGCGACCCACTACTAGTGAAAGCAACATGACATAAAAGTCGTGTTTCGGTATAAGTAAAACTTCAATATGCAAAAACATTTATTCCTATAGGAGTGTTTGCCGGGGATGCGCCGATCGCCAAATCATTTCCAGGCTAAGTAAGTCAGTTCTAAGCTGTGCCCGAGGCTCTGCCTTTATTCTGATACATCCCATAGAGACAGCAGCTCCTGAGACTAGATCTAGAACGCTTTACAGGGATGTTTACATCTTTATCTCATCATATGAAAGCATGGATGTGCATAAGTCTTGAGTTTCAAGCTTTAGGAGGATGTTTATGTTTTCTATCTCACTTGACTGTAGAAACATGCCAGTGCATACGCTCTAGATCTATCTATATATCTATCTAATCACAAATTATGTGGAAAATTACTGCATAAGTTTAAAGAAAATATAAAGTTTATAACACTAGTAGGCTATTTCAGAATATCCAAACGAGTCTATAAATAATACACACATAATCATGCAAAATCATACATAGCCTATCTGTCTGTCTATCTATGTTTCTATCTATCTATCTATCTATCTATCTATCTATCTATCTATCTATCTATCTATCTATCAAATCACAAATTATGTGGAAAATTACTGCATAAGTTTAAAGACATTATAAACAGTTATAACACTAGTAGGCTATTTCAGAATATCCAAACGAGTCTATAAACAATACAAACATAATCATAACAAAATAATGCAAAAACATACATAGGCCTATATCTTTTCAAAGTCTGTGAAGAACAAAACAATAAACAAAAATAAACTCAAACAGCCTTTTAGGGTCATCTGCCATCACATTAAGATTAAGTTCGTGTCCTTGCAAAATAGCAAAATACCACTAGATTCAAAATGCATTCGCATCAAATCGTCCGTACAGGTATATATTTCTCCATAAACCAAAAGCGCCAATAATTCAGTGCATGAACACTCACCTTACAGCATCCCAGGTTCAACCGTCCCTCATTCAGCTCACTCACCGCCCGCTCTCTTCCACAGCAGACCCGCTGACTGAACGCTCTCACTCCGGCGTGATGCTTTGAGTGGAGCATCGCTCTCTTGGTCACCTCTCTCTCTCTCTCTCTCTCCCTCATCCGGGATGCAGCAGTTGCTGTGTGGTACCTGTTAACGCTGCCCTCTTCCGGCCACTGCGGTGAACTGCAATCAGACCACAGTTGCGTAACACACCGTCACCAAGCGGCTATTGTCATGGCAACAAAGGACGACAAACAATAAGGTGAACATAAATACATTTTGAAGCTAAATTAATGGGTTTTGAAAGCTTAAAGCTGATTAATTAACCAAATGTAATTGATTTAAAGTAAACAATAAAAATAACAAACATAAATTCCAAAATGTATTTTATTTACAGCATCAAGTTTAAACAGTAGGTAGCCTACAGCACTGATCTACCAGTGGCCTACAGTCATTTACAGTGCAGACATACGTTAAACCACTCCAGATGGGTAATAATGTTATACTGAACGCGCCACATTTGAAATGGTCCAAAAATAAACAAAACACAAAAACACCTTTAGAATGAAGCAGGTGATATAATAACACGTTTAATGTTTTAATTGCATAATTTCTTTCTTTCTAATAGGATGTAAATAAGCAATATTGGATACATCTCACATACTTTGCTATTAGTTATTATTACTACTTGCCTCATTACAAATGTATTATTTATATTAAAATAATAATGTTTATTTTTATCTAACCAGCTGATATATATACAGTGGGGAGAACAAGTATTTGATACACTGCCGATTTTCCAGGTTTTCCTACTTACAAAGCATGTAGAAGTCTGTAATTTTTATCATAGGTACACTTCAACTGTGAGAGACGGAATCTAAAACAAAAATCCAGAAAATCACATTGTATGATTTTTAAATAATTAATTTGCATTTTATTGCATGACATAAGTATTTGATCACCTACCAACCAGTAAGAATTCCTGCTCTCACAGACCTGTTAGTTTTTCTTTAAGAAGCCCTCCTCTTCTCCACTCATTACCTGTATTAACTGCACCTGTTTGAACTCGTTACCTGTATAAAAGACACCTGTCCACACACTCAATCAAACAGACTCCAACCTCTCCACAATGGCCAAGACCAGAGAGCTGTGTAAGGACATCAGGGATAAAATTGTAGACCTGCACAAGGCTGGGATGGGCTACAGGACAATAGGCAAGCAGCTTGGTGAGAAGGCAACAACTGTTGGCGCAATTATTAGAAAATGGAAGAAGTTCAAGATGACGGTCAATCTCCCTCGGTCTGGGGCACCATGCAAGATCTCACCTCGTGGGGCATCAATGATCATGAGGAAGGTGAGGGATCAGCCCAGAACTACACGGCAGGACCTGGTCAATGACCTGAAGAGAGCTGGGACCACAGTCTCAAAGAAAACCATTAGTAACACACTACGCCGTCATGGATTAAAATCCTGCAGCGCACGCAAGGTCCCCCTGCTCAAGCCAGCGCATGTCCAGGCCCGTCTGAAGTTTGCCAATGACCATCTAGATGATCCAGAGGAGGAATGGGAGAAGGTCATGTGGTCTGATGAGACAAAAATAGAACTTTTTGGTCTAAAGTCCACTCGCCGTGTTTGGAGGAAGAAGAAGGATGAGTACAACCCCAAGAACACCATCCCAACCGTGAAGCACGGAGGTGGAAACATCATTCTCTGGGGATGCTTTTCTGCAAAGGGGACAGGACGACTGCACCGTATTGAGGGGAGGATGGATGGGGCCATGTATCGCGAGATCTTGGCCAACAACCTCCTTCCCTCAGTAAGAGCATTGAAGATGGGTCGTGGCTGGGTCTTCCAGCATGACAACGACCCGAAACACACAGCCAGGGCAACTAAGGAGTGGCTCCGTAAGAAGCATCTCAAGGTCCTGGAGTGGTCTAGCCAGTCTCCAGACCTGAACCCAATAGAAAATCTTTGGAGGGAGCTGAAAGTCCGTTTTGCCCAGCGACAGCCCCGAAACCTGAAAGATCTGGAGAAGGTCTGTATGGAGGAGTGGGCCAAAATCCCTGCTGCAGTGTGTGCAAACCTGGTCAAGAACTACAGGAAACGTATGATCTCTGTAATTGCAAACAAAGGTTTCTGTACCAAATATTAAGTGCTGCTTTTCTGATGTATCAAATACTTATGTCATGCAATAAAATGCAAATTAACTACTTAAAAATCGTACAATGTGATTTTCTGGATTTTTGTTTTAGATTTTGTTTAGAAAAGTACCTATGATAAAAATTACAGACTTCTACATGCTTGGGCAAACTTGCAAAATCGGCAGTGTATCAAATACTTGTTCTCCCCACTGTATATATATATATATATATAGTAATTACAAGTTCAAAACAACCATGTGAAATGTTTTCACACAAACATAGGAACATAATCACATATTATCATAAGAAAACATTTTAGTCTACTAAAATCTATGTAAATAAAACATGAGCAAGGCCTCTGCACATGCATTATTGCTTTCAGAATTATAAAGAGCAAGATTTGCTATTTACAAATCATTTACTCCATGGAATATAAAGAAAGAAAGATGGCTAGTATATTGATCGATTGATTGTGAAGCATCAAGTCTGCATAATTAAATTACCCCATGATTTACTCACAGAACTGTGAGAGGCGTTACACTTTCTGCTTAAGCTGAATATGGAAGGTGGTCTGCGGAAGCTAGATTTTACTTTATAAAGTTTTAAATATGGATATTTTTCTTACAAAACCACATCGCTTCACTTCAGAAGGCTTTTATTAACCCCCCGGAGCCGTGTGGAGTACGTTTATGATGGATGGATGCACTTTTTTTGAGCTTCAAACTCAATGGACCCCGTCACTGCCATTATAAAGCTTGGAAGCGTCAGGATATTTATTAATATAACTCTGATTGTGTTCATCAGAAAGAATGTCATATACACCTAGGTTGGCTTGAGGGTGAGTAAATCATGGGGTAATTTTCATTTTAAAGTGAACTACTCCTTTAAGGGACTGTCAGCATAAATCAATGTGCTGCTGCTTCAGCAGGTAAGAATATATGAAGAAGTTTAACTAGAACTTATAAATATATGTTCTTAATATAAATTCATCATATACACTCTAGACTAAATGATCCTGAGGTCAGATTGGTTGATGGAGGGTTGTTTGAAATCCAGCTAAAAACAGATGGCAGTCATGCTTCTGAGAAAATTGTTGGGGAAACATGAAAAATATCTATATTTACTTGCTTCTAAACATTTGTGATGACCATTATATAACAATTATATATTTTTTAATATTTAACATTGCCAAGATTATACTCAACAACATTCTTACCTCTATCCTAATAGCATCATATCCTAATAAAAGCATCAATTTATAACAGCTGGAACTCGCAGGCCATTGTCAGAAGAATAATTAAAAAAAACAACAGTATTTGACTAAAAAATACTAACTTTGACTAGTTTCTTTAGGTGGAGACCCAGTGTGGCATAAGTAATTAGACAACCGATTGTACTTGAGCTTGGAATAATTAAGAAAACAGTAAAATATTGAGAAATATTATTACAATTTAAAATAACCAAGATTTTTTAAAAATGTTTTTGAAAGAAATCTCTTGTGCTAACCAAGACTGCATTTATTTGATTAAATGCAGCCTTGGTTAGCATAAGAAACATCTTTCAAAAACATAAAAAAATCGTGGTTATTTTAAATTGTAATAATATTTCTCAATATCTTACTGTTTTTACAGTATTTAAATTTATTTGCTTCTTTCAAAAACCCGTCCTGACGCATGGCGTATTGACGAACGCGGACGCGCAGAGACACCGGTCACCAGTCACGAATTAGAAGTCTAAAATGAGAATTTTTAAAGAGAAATGTTGAAAGTTTTGGATATACGAGACGAGGAGCTTGAGTTTGTTGCCCAGCCCTATTTGTTTGAACCACGAGAGGCGTCAAAGCTTGCGCTACTCCTACATCGCATCAGAGGTTACTCTTTTGGTCGACTTGTGCAGTTATGCTTGTGCTAGGTATTCTAGTTTTTAAAGTTTGAAATATGGATATTTTTCTAACACAAGCGCATTGTTTCGTTCAGAAGGCCTTTTTCAACCCCCCGGAGCTGTTTGGATATCTTTTATAATGGATAGATGCACTTTTTTGGGCTTCAAAATCGAATCCTCTATTCACTGCCATTATAAAGCTTGGAAGAACCAGGACATTTTTTATTATACCTCCGATTGTGTTCGTCTGAAAGAAGAAAGTCATATAAACCTAGGATGGCTTGAGGCTAGTAAATCAGGGTTAGTAAATCATGGGGTAATTTTCAATTTTGGGTGAACTATCCCTTTAATTTGTAAAATATTTAGCTTGACAAAAACACAATGTGATACATCCAAACAACTAAAATGACCAAAATATACCCCTGGATATTAACTTATCTCCAAATATTCTAAAAAATGCCTGATTCAGTGACATTAAGACACAAGCGAAGAAGCAGACTCCATCTGCATAGAAAGAGACACAGTAGCCCGCACTGTGAGAGATAAAGCAACGAACGCTGGTAACTGCTCAACCAGACCACCAGGTGGCAGTACTACCTGAAGGTCTAATCTGTGTGGACGAGAAAAAACCTACAAATTCTGGATTAGAGCAGTTCAAACCAGCCAGAAAAGGTTCCTAAATGGGACCTCAGACAGTACTACAAATTTAGAAGAAAAGCCAAGCATGATTTGATCTGTTGTGAGGCCATGTTCAGATACATAAAACCCAATGATATCCAACATTCAGAAAGAGCAACTCTTGATTTAGCTTCAATTGCAATAGTAAGACAAAAGGCACAAGTTCAGTTATATCAATTAACAAAAGCAGCCGTCAACATCAAATACTGCAGCTCACATTTTTTTTTCTCTAAAGCCACTTAATAAAAGGTCCTGTGCCTGTTTTGGTTTCGTCGAGATTTCTTGCATAGGAAACAAAACCCTTGAGAGTTGTGAGAATACTCAAATACTTCCACCCATGTAGTGTGCACTTAACAGAGCCCTTAGACAAGGAAGTGACATTGCGGTCAAAGAGCTCCATCTGATTAGAATCCAACGACCTGTGCTCCTCACAACCTCCTGGCGGTGTGCTTTAATGTAAAGTTCGAGTAAATAATGTAACACTGTTCCACATTAGAGATCTCCGTCCTCATCAACCCCTGATCCGTGGCCATTACAGAGGAAAGCCTCCTTCTCCGGTGTCACACTGTCCCTGTTTAGACCGCAGGCGGGTTTGTACACACTCAGTTCCTCGTCCATACTGGAATGGGCCAGTGCAGCTTCAGTACTGTGCCAGATTCCATAGCCAAAGTAGATTATGAGTCCTGGAGAGAACACAGGGATAATGGAACAAATTATTGACCACATACATGCCAAGTGCTTCCCTGGAGGCCATTCATAATCATCAAATGACCGAAAGCCTACATTTGATCTTTACAAACAGCACAACTAGTGCTTATGAGTGGTCAGACCAGTTTTCAAAAAGTTTCTGGACAAGCATACTGGCTCATGTAGGACCATGTACTGTACCTATAGACATCCAGATGGCGAATCGTATCCAGGTTCCCCTGTCCAGCTGCATCATCAGGTACACATTGACAAACATGCTAACCACCGGGAGAAATGGAAGTAAAGGAACCTATTGGAAGACGTGAAAAATGTTCAATTCAAATGAGCTTTGTTGGAATGACAAATTGTACATTGTATTGCCAAAGCATTTATATGAGCAGGAAAAATAAAAATGAAGTAAGAATATAAGATACAATATAATATAAATATATAATAATATATATACACAATATACGTAAGAAAGTGTTTAAAAAAAAAAAGAAAAATCTTTTGAAAATATAGTCTAAAAAACACATGGCTTGCAAGCTCTTAGAAATAATTCAGTATTATTGATATACTATTATAGTATTTATTACAATTTTGAATTAGCTTTTATTTTTATATTTTGAGTTTTCATATTATTTGTAGTTAAGTTTTATTGATTTTGTTATGTGCTATTTTATTACATTTTATATTTATTTATATACATTTCATTTATTTTTATATTTATTTATTATTTAAGTTTTAGTAATTGTATTACTTCAACTTAAACTTATTTATTTCAGTTAGTTGCCAAGACAAAATTTTAAGTATAAGTTTTTCATCTATTTCTTATATTTTATTTTATCTTTATTTCAGTTACCGGAATTTTTTTTAGCGAGTTTTAGTTTTAGTTAACTAACACTGGATGGTCTCATGTGGTTTAATAAGGTTTTTATAAATACCATGTTTTTATTAATATCATGAATTATAAATTCATACATTTCTTAACATATTTGGGAAGTCATATAACACAACATTAAATTATATGATATTTTAAGAGACATTCTAGGTCCTCTCATTTCCTCATTACTTTATTGGTCACATTAAATGATTTTGATTTGGCAAGAAAAAAGTATTTAAATTTTCATGATCTGTGATGTTAAAATATTTTACGATACACATACATAAATACAAAAAAAAAATACACATACATAAATACACACGTACAGTATATAAATTTAAATTAAATATTAAAAATAATCTCAATACTGAAATGAAAAACATGGTCCATTCAAGTATAGCTGCATGGATGAATTGCATTTTTTATATATTTTTATATAAATAAATATAGATCTGGACAAAAACAAAATCAAGCATCTTGTCACTGACCCAACATCATAACATAAAACATAGTATTTTTCTCATTGTGTTTAATAGTTAATTATCAACATTAGACTGAATGAAACTAACTCTATAAATAGTAAATCTACCTCTAAAAGAGCTGTTTTTATTGGGTGTGACCACATCCTGGTACTCTGTTTTTATGTGCATTTGTATTCCGCCTTAGGGTCTAACCTTAAAGGAGAGCTTGGTTTTACTCTCAGGTTGTCTCCAGATGATGAACGTGATAATGACGCACAGGCTGAACAGGACACTGAGAGTGACAATATTCCACACTGCAGTTCCACCCAGGACAGCTAACAGACTGAAGCCGAGGATCAGCAGACCTGGAACAGACGCTGTTTAGAAACCTCCAGAAAACAACAGAAAAAAATCAAAGCACTAATAATGTGGAATCGCACTGATTTATACCAAGCAGACTTGTGCAGATGTTAACGGTGAAGCCTGACAGGTTGGAGGGTTCAGTGATGTCTGGAAAGAGCATTGTTCTGAAGCTGAATCGCTCTTCTATGCCGGGAAGAATCCCCATGCTAGGCACACTTATGGTCTCGCTCATTTCCATTTCTTCCTGTGTGTTTTCTATGTGATATGTCTGAGAAAACTGTTCGGGCTGGTACCTGTAGATCACAACATTACTTTACAGAAGGGACTGTGAACAGCCTAATTGTAATTACACAAATATTTAACATGCAGTCATTTTATATGCATCCGCCAACCTGAGTACTAAAACACAGGCAGCGACCAGGGTGTAGGCCAAAAGAGTTCCTATAGACATCAGATCAACCAAGTCCTTCAGGTCAAACAGGAAAGCCATGATAGCTGCACAGGAAGGAAGAGGATCGGATATATGGTCATCTGTTTTGGGGATAGTTTGATATTTGATATTTACAATGAACAGTTTAATAAAGATCTGTTCTGTGTAGAGAACATGCATGTTTTGTTTAGGTCAACATGACATATACTTATTTAAAGGTAAAAGAAAATATAACAATTACATAAACATTATTCCCCATTAAATACATTTTCATATTTCCTTGTCACAGAATAGAAAATTACCCATATTTATTTCCAATGGAAATGTTACTTAAAGTATATTTTAATAATAATAATAATAATAATTGGTCAAATTATATTAATTATAATAATGGTCAAATTATATCTAGTTATATTCTGAAGGCTAAGTACGGCGCCTCTAAAGGGACGTGATGGTGGAAAAAATTTAGGATGGGAGGTATATATGGGAGATATTCGTTCCCTCGCAAAACTTTTGCGTTCCCTCGCAAAGATATTCGTACGCAAATAATGGCAGTGTTTCAAACAGCTCAGTACGTTAACAATGGAGTGGTTCATAGTTTTATTTTGAACTTGGACTTAAGTATAAAGAAATACGGTCAGTGCTTACCCAGCTAACAGGGAACGTTTCCATAACTTTCACTAACGTTATGTAAAAGTTATGTAAATGTTAGAAAAAAACATTCCTACAATAATGTTTCAGGAACATTCTTATAATGTTTTCATAGTTCAAATACATTCTCGTAACGTTGAGAGGAAACGTTCTCACAACAACGTTCTTGAACGTCTTTATGAGAACATCAGTCAAGCACAAATAACATGATAATGTTGAGCGAAAACGTTCTCACAACAACGTTCTTGAACGTCTTTATGATGTTATTTGTGCTTGACTGATGTTCTCATAATGTTGAGCGAAAACGTTCTCACAACAACGTTCTTGAACGTCTTTATGATGTTATTTGTGCTTGACTGATGTTCTCATAATGTTGAGCGAAAACGTTCTCACAACAACGTTCTTGAACGTCTTTATGATGTTATTTGTGCTTGACTGATGTTCTCATAATGTTGAGCGAAAACGTTCTCACAACAACGTTCTTGAACGTCTTTATGATGTTATTTGTGCTTGACTGATGTTCTCATAATGTTGAGCGAAAACGTCCTCACAACAACGTTCTTGAACGTCTTTATCATGTTATTTGTGCTTGACTGATGTTCTCATAATGTTGAGCGAAAACGTTCTCACAACAACATTCTTGAACGTCTTTATCATGTTATTTGTGCTTGACTGATGTTCTCATAATGTTGAGCGAAAATGTTCTCAACAACGTTCTTGAACGTCTTTATGATGTTATTTGTGCTTGACTGATGTTCTCATAATGTTGAGCGAAAACGTTCTCACAACAACGTTCTTGAACGTCTTTATCATGTTATTTGTGCTTGACTGATGTTCTCATAATGTTGAGCGAAAACGTTCTCACAACAACATTCTTGAACGTCTTTATCATGTTATTTGTGCTTGACTGATGTTCTCATAATGTTGAGCGAAAATGTTCTCAACAACGTTCTTGAACGTCTTTATGATGTTATTTGTGCTTGACTGATGTTCTCATAATGTTGAGCGAAAACGTTCTCACAACAACATTCTTGAACGTCTTTATCATGTTATTTGTGCTTGACTGATGTTCTCATAATGTTGAGCGAAAATGTTCTCAACAACGTTCTTGAACGTCTTTATCATGTTATTTGTGCTTGACTGATGTTCTCATAATGTTGAGCGAAAACGCTCACAACAACGTTCTTGCAACGTCTTTATCATGTTATTTGTGCTTGACTGATGTTCTCATAATGTTGAGCGAAAACGTTCTCACAACAACGTTCTTGCAACGTCTTTATCATGTTATTTGTGCTTGACTGATGTTCTCATAATGTTGAGCGAAAAAGTTCTCACAACAACGTTCTTGCAACGTCTTTATCATGTTATTTGTACTTGACTGATGTTCTCATAATGTTGAGCGAAAACGTTCTCACAACAACGTTCTTGAACGTCTTTAGCATGTTATTTGTGCTTGACTGATGTTCTCATAATGTTGAGCGAAAACGTTCTCACAACAACGTTCTTGCAACGTCTTTATCATGTTATTTGTGCTTGACTGATGTTCTCATAATGTTGAGCGAAAAAGTTCTCACAACAACGTTCTTGCAACGTCTTTATCATGTTATTTGTACTTGACTGATGTTCTCATAATGTTGAGCGAAAACGTTCTCACAACAACGTTCTTGCAACGTCTTTATCATGTTATTTGTACTTGACTGATGTTCTCATAATGTTGAGCGAAAACGTTCTCACAACAACGTTCTTGCAACGTCTTTATCATGTTATTTGTACTTGACTGATGTTCTCATAATGTTGAGCGAAAACGTTCTCACAACAACGTTCTTGCAACGTCTTTATCATGTTATTTGTGCTTGACTGATGTTCTCATAATGTTGAGCGAATACGTTCTCATAACCTTCTTGGAATGCCATAATTTTAGAAGTAATGGGAACAGAAATTATAAGTGCAACCAGTACATAACAAGAATAGGCCTATACAATTTTTCTGATCTTTCTTTAATTAACATGGCTGCAGCTTTTATTTTTTCTTACCTCTTAAGTTTAACTTAAGAAATAAAATACACTGCTGAACAAGAACCAATAACTTTTATTCTATTTTTTTCCCTATATTGTCCTAATGACAAATTTATGATTGGTTTATAAACTACACACACTCTGCAATAAATCATCATGTATTTTATGAACAAAATGTAATTTCTTAGCACAGAATATGCCAGAACATATAGGCTATCTTATTTTATATTTTCTGTACTTTAAAGGTTATGTCAATAACCACTGCATTACTGGAAAAAAGGTCGTTTTTCAAGCACCTTATTATTAAGACCTATATTTACGTTTTAAAGTCATGCGCCCTCTAGCTGGCGTAAAAATAATGACAGTGTCGTGTTACGTCTGTTGTCCAATCAAAATGCGTGTTCATTTAAACGCGATGTGTGGACTTTACGTGAACGTTAAGATTTTTTTTTCTTCAATTTTATTAACGACCACATCCCTAAACCTACCCTTAGTGATCTATAGTGCATATAATCTTTATGAGCACATGTGTTCCCTGGGATCGAACCCACGATCGCATGATCACATATTAATATTGCAATGCTCTGCCAACTGAACTACAAGAAACCGTAAATATGACGCAGATAAAATGCATGTGTCCTGTTGTCGATTGCAACTTTAGTAAAGGTTCCTATGGGTCCTATTTCAGGGAAGTGACAAACGACTTATATAGGCATATTGGTTGGAGAAAATGTTGCATTGTGAATGGATCGTAAGGTTTTGTTCCCCACAGGCTTTTTTTTTTATTATTGAACACGATTAGACGTTAGGGTTTTTGTTGTTTTGTTATATATGCAAAGTTTGTATGACTGGGTAGTAAATACTCCTGCAGTCATTTCTGCGGGAGACAAATATAGACTACTTGTTGTGATGTGGGATTTATTTTTAAATGGTTGGCCTGTGTTAAATTGAACTCCTATTTGAGTGCAAATGCGCTTTGCCGCTTTATATTTTATGAATTAGTGACTCTTACACGTTTCATAACATTAATTTTTAACGTAAAATACTTATTAATTAACATTAGCCGTTTTTCCCCTGTTGGGCCAAAAGCAAGTGTGCCAGGGCGTGCCAGAACCTGTCACGTTTCCACTGCCACTTGCGAGGCTTCATTGGGCCTTGGTCCAAAGTAAGCCTGTTTTTGAGGAGTGGTTATGAGCGAAGTTCGAGTCAGGAGAGGCTCAACACCGCTGCTCATTTTCCGTAACATCAGGCTAACAAAAATTATTTTAAAAATAAAAATATTTAAGACATTTAAAACAATTTCCAGTTGAAAACTCACTTTCAGGCACCAGCGAGTGTGAAATAAAGTTACTTCAGATGGGGATTCTGATCACCACACAAGCCAGAAATATATTAATTTGCAATGCTAAAGTCATTATAACTAATGTTTTCTGTTTGTGAGCTCTCTCTGTTGCTCTGGCAACATTACTATTAACATTATTACCATTAGAAATAATTGTATGTTTAGTCTTAACCTGTGAATTTAATGCCATCAAGTTCCATTCTGTTTGTAAACAATTAATAAAGAAAACAGTGCAAATTATATACTAATACTATGTTTTGTTTCTATAGATGCCACAATTTAAGGTGTCACTTCAGCCCGAAGCAGACTTCTGGAAAAGAGGACACACGACACACTTAATTATTTGTTTTACACACAAAGTATTTTGTTATACGATTTGGAATGTTTCAGTTTGTGGAATGTTTGAGTATATAAAATGTGAAAGTAAAATAAGATATCAGTTATGATATTGTTTTCATTTAGATATACTGTATGTTACAGTAGTGCACTTATCCTTGGCAAAAGGTTGACAAATAAAATGTGAAAATATATTAAAATATGAAAAATGTTTGTGTAGTGTCTTACAGTTTTTGGTGTTGACAAATATAAGTAGTAATGTTTTATCAAATGTTATTGTTTGAATTGATATTTGTTTATAAAAAATGTTCCCAGGGCAATGTTTGGAGGATGTTTGAACGTTTAAACGTTTTTCCTAGCATTCTCAAGATGACAGAATTGAATGTTCCTTTAACGTTTACATAAACCTAGAAAAAAACATTAATACATGAAAAATCTGGACATTTTGGTGGCTGAGAGACAACTCCGAAGGGACCGTCTGCAAAGTGGTGTCAAATATCTTTGTGAGGGAACGTAAATTTTTTGCGAGGGGACGCAAAGTTTCTCGGGGGAACGCAAATATCTTTGTGAGGGAACGCAAAGGTTTTGAAAAATATTTTTTCCTCCCGTCCTAAATTTTTTTCACCACCATGTCCCTTTAGGTAGCTAAGTGCCGCCTTAGAAAATAATAATGATAATAACAGAAAAAAATTAAGAGAAAAAAAACCTGAAGTGTCATGGAAATGGCTAAAAGCATAAGCAATTAAACTCTTTAAATGCATGAAACGGAAACAAAACTATGCACAATGTCAATAGAGTCTTTAGTATGGTAAAACTAACGTCATGGTATCACCTTATGTTTGCACAATAAAAAAAAATTATTGAAAGCAAAGTCTGTCTTACAAGCTTTTATTCCAGGAAACTACTGGAATCATTTTTAAAAGAAAAAAAAACCATTCATAATTCCAATTACATGTAACTGCTCCATGTTTGTCTTATAAACAGTGAGTTTCCAACATCCTCCCTATAGATATGTATAGGCTGGTGTTTCTAACAGCAACTAAAGCAGCCCACTGGAGCTGAACCATGCATTCCCACAATGCACTCCTCTGCTCTTACCAGCAATGACCCCGGAGGCCAGAGTGGACACGACGGGCGTCTTCTTCTCGCTCACCCGTGCCAGAAACGAGAAGAGCAGACCGTCCCGGGCCATGGCAAAGATTATACGTGGGAGGGGGAACAAGGACCCCAAGAGACTGATCATGGGATGATCAAAAAAAGGAAGAGAGCAGAAAAGAAAATAGAAATAAACACATAAGCCAACTGGGCAGCTGCCAGAGATTGTGTCAAAGGCAGAAAGGGGATAAATTAAGTTTATTTATGAAAAATTGAATCCCATCGAAGCTTTTGCGGGCAGGCTGCATCACCCAGACCATGCTAGCTAAGTTCAGTGTGGCGAAAATGTTGTTTTTCCATGCGACATGCTCAAGTGGACGGATGCACGATACCGCAAACGTAACGCAATTTCAGTAGATTAGTAGCATTAAAATTCGTTCTCACCTGCGACAAAGCCTGCTGTTATAGTGGCAGGTAAGGGTGTTTTTGTTCTCTCGCTGATCCTAGCCATGTATTTGAAGAGCAGGCCATCGTCAGCCATGGCCCAGATGACCCGGGGCATGGGGAACATGGCGCCAAGCAGGCTGCCGCGAGAGACGGAGAAAACAAACCATGCCATGCAAAAGAGAGACACAGACATAGTGCATTCATACACTGCTGTGGTGTTATTATAAGATAGATACATGCCGTAAATAGGCCACCTCCACCAATCAGAAGAGAGATTAGACCACCCACATAAGATAAAATATTTGCAAGAGCATAAGCATCAATCTCTTGGCATTCAAGTGTGAATTTTTAATGATTCAAAGGATGATTTTAATGGTGAAGCGTGTAATTTCTTAAGAACTAGTGGTAAACAAGTGGCATTGCAAAAATAATGATGCGTCTACCACCCCTTCCGCCTTAGATGACCACTCAAACAAACAGGGCAATGTTTTGAAAGCGCCACATAGCCACAGCGATTGCTCTTCAGGGAAATCAGCCTACAAATACACACTTCTAATTTAATTGGCTGGTGTTACACAACTTCTGGGATTCAGGTGCACAGGCTTTTACCAGTGTTAAGCTCGTTCACACCAAGAATGATAACTATAAAGATAACTACATTAGTGTCCACACCAACAGATAATAACATTCTCTTTATATTATTGCGCGCTTTATATACATGCGTATGTGGGGTAACGCAGCACTGTTTTATCATATTACATATATTTGAGTGTGTTGAAAGTTATGTTTTAATACTTCTCTGTGCGTTCGCTCTGCGGCTACTATGAGACACTTGTTGCACACTGCAGTAAGCTAGATCGATATTAGGCATGGTAAAACATGGTACTCGCGGTAAATTGAGATTTAAACAATAAGACTGTGTTGAGCTATATAACAATGATTCGTTTTCTATCGATGAATGTATCCAAACAGTTGCTCACCTGTCTAATAAAACACATAATATATTAAAGCGTCTTTGGTATTTCCATGGTTTCTACAAAATAAAACCGGAAATCGAGGGTAACGCAGGTATGACGTCATTGATAGCCAACGCACGGACATGGTACGTGTCCTGGTTAAAATGGCTTATTTCTCTGGATTTAAACATTCTTGGAAACATTTGGGATAATGTAAGTACACAAGTCAACAAAATATATAAAATTGTTCAATCTTACATATTGTGCCTGGTAAAAAAATATGAAAGTGATTCCAACGATATTGTGTTGTTATCATTATAGCTTTGGTGTGGACTATTTCTATATAATGATGACAACTATTGGTTCAACTTTGTATTCTCCTCAACTAAAATATTACTTTTGTCAACTAAAATTAAATGCTCAAAATTAATGAATATGACATGAGGAAATATTGACTATGACATTAGCAGCATTTAGTAGCAAATAAACCATATACCAATAAGCAGAATATATTATATTGAAAGTTTTTTGTTTATCATGGTATCATGTACATCAGATAAATCTGCAAGTAAAACCTAATCATACACATTGGTCGAACAAGTGGACCAAGTGGACCAGACTTCATGACGATATTCAAAAGTAGGTAGGTATTTGAACATATAAAATTACACACTTCACTTTTGAATGGACTCCAAAATAGTATTTTAATATTGAAAATACCAAAGTCCAAAAGAGAAAAATGCCAATAATTCTACTTCAACACTGTAGCTACTGAGGTTTTCATTAGTTACTCTGAAGTTGTTAGAAGGATGAGAGGTTTAGGACTCGTATAGATCATGCAGAAGACATTTTCCCTATAGATTACACACAATTCATGCTTCATAGTACAAACATTTCTGAGCAACAACATCTGGTGCATATACATGTAGGTCATAACTATGAGACTAATTACTCCCAGACTTTTATGGACAGAAAATATGTGGCATGAAGTCTTATTCCCACTCATGGCCTGGACTGAGTGTTGCATAACTGAGAAACAAGATTCATAACTCAGCACACCAAATTTCCTTTCGTATTTTTAGCAAGGGGCTCATATGAGCTGCCTCAGATAAATATACACACACACCGTCACGCAATTTCATCCCGGACTGCACTCTCTCAACCTTCCTTGGGTTGTCAGAGTTCACTTGGTAAAATTTAATGATTGGACTGGTCAACTTCCTAAAGGTTGTGCTTTCAAAATGACTGAGGTCTTTTAAACAGCAACCAGGCATTAGGGTAATTACATCTATTCATTTCAAGGAACATGGGTAATTATTCATTTCAAGTACATTTTTAGTGCTCTACCATTCAGGGGCTGGTTTACTCTAAACTGGGCCATAGTGTTTTAAAACGACTCGTAGGATCAGTGCTTACCTGGTGGACAGGGCGCAGAGGGAGCCTACCGCCACAGCGTACGTGGCTCCTTCCCAGCCAACGTACTTAAAGGCAACAGGAAGAGGGCTGTTTTTATCCAGCATGTAATATGGCATCATCATGGTGAGGGCAGCCGATACACCAAAGTACGCAACAAAGCAGATGAGGAGGGAGGAGACGATCCCGATGGGAATGGCTCTCTGGGGGTTCTTCACTTCCTCACCTGTGATATTGAACAGGATATTGTGAGAAACAGTATTGAGTTATGGAAAATTGCATGTTGCAGGCTGGACTCGAACCTGCATCATCCATATAAGCACCAAGGCCCAACATGTCAGTGGCTAATTGCTACATCACAGTAACAATAACATAGTCGGACCAAAGGAGGCCATAAACAGACGTATGCCCAGACTATCAAATAACAAGAGTTCTTAGACAGTTTTTTTCCCCAAGAGAACATTAATGTAACAAGACACCAGTTTATTTACAGCTCTTTACATTATTGATATGTGGGGATTTAATTTTGTCCCATCCTATCTCATGACACGACTGATCATTACTGTGTGAAATAGAAAACGGATAGATAGTTGGTTGTCTTTTAATTAGTGCCTCTACAAACACTATGGAAGTTTCCAAGTAAGAGTATAAAAATTTAATAAAATGGGTAATTGTGGGATAATTAAAATAATAATTATTTCGTCTTCCTTAAAATAAGAAATTAAGTCACATCACTGTCAGATATTAAGCTTCAATTGCAAAAAATATATAAAGTTGCAATTACAAGAAATAAAGTTGTCATTATGAGGAATATAGTCACAATAAACTTTTTATTATTAGGTTTTTTTTTTCTGAAACAGGTTTCCATAAAATAGAGTATATGACTGTGCACAAAATCCACCATTCTTTGTTTCAATTTGATCTCTAATGAAAATTAATTTAATGTCTAGATGACATTATTTATTTTAAGCCAAACTTTGTGACAGTTTTGGGTCAGTGAGATTTTTTAAAGAAATAAACATTTTTATTCAGCAAGGATGCACTGAACTGATCAAATGTGACAGTAAAGACATTTATAATGTTACAAAAGATTTCTATTTCAAATAAATGCTGTTGTGTTCAACTTTCTATTCATCAAATAAACCTAAAAAAGCTTCCACAAAAATATTAAGCAGTATAACTGTTTTCAACATTGATAATAATAAGAAATGTTTCTTGAGCAGAAAATCAGCATATTAGCACGTGACACTGAAGAATAAATTAAATGTTATTAAATGTTTCCCAATATAATTGCTTTTACTGTATTTTTGATCAAATAAATGCAGCCTTAATGAAAATAAGAGACTTATCAAAAACAAAAAATCTTACAGACCCCAAACTTTTGAACAGTAGTGAACATCAGATTTACATTAAAGGGGTCATGAACTGCATTGTTTTATTGTTTTATAATGTTTCCTGTAATGCACTTACAATGTTAGTATGATTTTTACATCAAAAGATGGTCATAATTTAGAAATAAAAGGCATTTTTCCTACCCTGATTTAGCCCTCTGATTTGAACGCTCTGTTTGAAGGGGCGTGTCCTGCTGTGAGACTTCAGACTTCAAAAAAATCAAAATCACCTTTATTTATATAGCGCTTTTTACAATGGCAATTGTTTCAAAGCAGCTTCACAGTGGTAACAGGAAAATAATGCAACGGAATTTGATTTGGCTGTACAGCCGCTCTGGTGAAAACGGTGATGTCATCCAGCTCATTTCAATTATCATATAGTGTCAATGCGGGCAGATCAGTAATATAGTTGAAATTTAAGTGTAAATGCCCACTGCTGTGATTGGCTGCTCTGAGACTTCAGTGTAAACGCCCACTGCTGTGATTGGCTGCTCTGAGACTTCAGTGTAAACGCCCACTGCTGTGATTGGCTGCTCTGAGACTTCAGTGTAAATCCCCACTGCTGTGATTGGCTGCTCTGAGACTTCAGTGTAAACGCCCACTGCTGTGATTGGCTGCTCTGAGACTTCAGTGTAAACGCCCACTGCTGTGATTGGCTAATATCTTTGCATATGAATTAGCTAAGTATTACATGTGTAACTCTCTCGAAAACTTTTAGCATGTTTTTACTATTACAGCTCTCAAGTTTAACTAATCGTGAAAAAGGCTGATTATAGCATTATGTTTAGATCTATGGCATTATATAGGGACACTTAAATTTCAACTATATTACTGATCTGCCCGCATTGACACTATATGATAATTGAAATGAGCTGGATGATGTCACCGTTTTCAACAGAGCGGCTGTACAGCCGAATCAAATTCTGTTGCATTATTTTCCTGTTACCACTGTGAATCTGCTTTGAAACAATTGGCACTGTAAAAAGCGCTATATAAATAAAGGTGATTTGATTGATTTGATATTTAGATCGTGGCATGAAAGGTTGCAGTTATGAGCATTAGCCGATCACAGACATGTTGAGCGCATGAATGCAGTGATCTCATCATTGCAACTCGATTTTTGCACACTAACGAATGCTTTCATCATAACTAACATTGCAAACACAATGTAAATAAGACATACGTTGATTATTACAGGAATTTTGGCGGGAGTCCAGAACTCAGTCACTGATAAACTTGTGCTGTTTGATTGATAGCTCTAGCGATTGTAAAAGGAGCGTTATTTAATCGCTTTCTATATATAATTTAATCAGTTTAAATAACAGATTTTTTTTATCCTAAGAGAAACAATGTGAAGTTGCTCTTCTCTCCTTGTCATCTCGCTAACATGCCAGTGAGCGGGGCCAAAGTTGCAATGATGAAGTAGGCATTTATTTTTTTTTCTTCTGCAGAGGCAGTCTTTCACCTGATTTTTCAGTTCATGACTCCTTTAATTAAGCTACATTTAATTGTGCCATTAAGAAGCATTGTAGCTAGAAAATGCCTCGGCTGCTGCAGTGAGTAGTGTGAGCAAGTTCGCTTTTAGCAAAAGTTCCTGTGGTTTGACCTTGCGCAGGGCACTACATAAAACAGAGGAGTAGTGTGTTCATGCCAGCAGTGGCAGAGAGAGCACAGGAACATGGGTAAATTACCATTCCTGACCAGCGTGTAGACGAGGAGGGGTTACTGAATGTGAACCACAGCTACAGGGAGGGAAACAAGTCCAGACAAACCCTGACACACTCTAGCCAATCGAATGCAAGAGAATGTGGGGGAGTGAGCCGCCATAAAAGAGGGGGGCCAGAAGCAAACCATAAGCAGAAATCCACTGAGAATATCCATGCAAGACGATTATAAACATAAAGGGAACTCTAAATAACCTTGACCAAAGCAACATGGACACAAGCCAAATATGTAGGTAACATAATAGCCTCACTGTTGTACTAATGTAGCGTTTATATGTAGAAAACATAGTTCTTGCGCAATTTAACCTCACTTGTTGACATGCATACAAAAATACATATATTTGACCTTTTCAAGTGAATTCAGGAGAAAACAGATGCTTTCTAAAGATTAGACATCACAGAGTGATCATTAGGTACCTGTGGTGGCAATGCAGTCGAACCCAACGAAGGCGTAAAAGCAGGTAGCCGCCCCTGATAAGACCCCTGAGAAGCCAAAAGGCATGAACCCACCTTCACCCAGCATCTCTTTCGAAGGCAGGGGCTGTGTGGCACTGGTCGGAGAGAGTAATGTAGACATTTTTAACATGACATTTCAATTTGAAAGGGATAAACATAATTTAAAGGGGATGGGTATCATTTCAGTGACACTGTGAAGGGAACTGTAACAGTAAAATATATGGAAACATACACTACCGTTCAAAATATTGGGGTCGTTTTTGAAAGAAGTCTTTGAAAGAATATTTATTTTATCAAAAATACAGTAAAAACAGTAATATCGTGAAATATTATTACAATAACTGTTTTTTATTTAAATATATTTTGAGATGTAATTTACTCCAGTGATGGAAAAGCTGAATTTTCAGCAGCCATTACCCCAGTGTTCCATATCACATGATCCTTCAGAAATCATTCTAATAGATTCTAATAATTTCTTATTGTTATCAGTAGCCATGTTTCCATGTTTACACAAAAAAAAAAAAAAAAAATGCTGGATGAAAACGCCAAGATGTGCATAAATTCTAAAAATGTGCTTAAGACACCTATGTGCTCAATTGAGTCAGATAATTTTTTTATCCGCTATGAAGACATGCGCATAAACCACAATGGAAACACATTTACCGAAGACATTTCTTGATTCGCATCAAAAAAAGTCATGTGACTGCACAATAGGACTGCATAACTGGACTAACCAGCAGACCGATCTCGTTGCACAGCATCTGAAAAATGTTGTTCTGATCATCCAGAACTGTCTTACACAACTGCGTTCCCAAACAGCAGGCATCCGCCTCTAAAAGCAAGATAAAAGACGCTTTTATTGCGTTTTGTCTGCGCGCTCTGAGGAGCAAGTAATTTATTATGAAAAAAGACCCACAGTGGGTTTTCCTACTGCAGCAACTTCCATTTTTCTTTGTGATATTTGGTGCCAGTTTATCAGGAAGTTACGATTTTGTTCTCTTCAACTCACTGGATGGAAACAGTGCTTCATTCGCAATGTTTTATGCCATATTCCAATTTTGCGCATAACTTAAATTCACAATTTTGGATGGAAACAGCAGGCAAGTTTTTTGTTATCGACAAAGTGAATATGTGTAAAAAAAAAAAAAAAAAAGATTGCGCAATTTGCTGTCTCCAGCCTGTTTCCGTCCAATTGGCCTTTTACCAATAAAATGGTGTTTGAATGACGTCATTCCTAAAAAAAAAGCATTGTCGCATAAGTTTTGTTGTATCGCTAAAAAAAATCTGCCCTCAAGTCATTTCCATACATAATTCCGCGTATATCGCAAATTATATCGTATCTTTCCTCATCCATTTTGAAACAAAACTTCATTATATATATTATTAAATTGTAGGCTCTATATTTTTATTAACAAGTGTCATGTTTTTATAACTTCATTATAAAGACTATTTAGATCAATACTTGATCAAGCAATATTCAGAAATGGGTGCAGCTATTATTTTTCTAATGAACTTTTATTAGATTGTAAAAAAACAGACAAAATTACAAAAATAAGGATGAATGATGTTTGAGAGGTAATACGTCTTATTCTTACCAACAGTAATAAAATAATTTAATATACAATTTAATAATATGAATATAATATATTTAATGCAGCTTTGAACTACAGAGAAAAGGGAGCAACGAAAAAAAAGGCTGTGTCGACATTTGCAAAAAATGCGATAATTGGCTTTTCCATCAGCTATATTGGAAAAAATTTGATGTGCTAAACCTTTTTTCGCAAAAAAATCCTTGGATGGAAACCTGGCTATTGAAAAGAGTAGTGCTGCTTATAATTTTGAGGAAACCATAATACATTTTTCAGAAATCTTTGTAACATTATAAATTACTTAACTTTTGACCAATTTAATGTGTCTTTGCTGAATAAAAGTATTAAATTCTTTAAAAATAAAATCATACTGAGCCCAAACTTTTGATTGGTAGTGTACATCTATAGAAGTCAAGCATTATTATTATCATCTCATTTTCTTGAGATAATGTTAATACAACTTTTGGTATTTGATAAGATTACAAAAGCACAAAATAATAAACAGAGAGCTTCCCTATGTTTGGAAGTCATTTCTTTTTTAAATTCTGTTGAAAGCATCTCAGAAATTGTATACTCAAAAAACATATTCCAAAAACTTTTTCCAAAAGTCATGACTCACTTAAGGGTGGAATCAGTTCCGTTTAGAATCTCATCAGGGTCCAGGTGCCAGTTCTTCAGCGTACCTTTGACCAGGCCAGATACGACCATGAACAGCAGCACCAGAATGTTGATGCAGGTGAACACTTTATTGACCATGGCTGACTCCTTCACCCCGAAGGCCAGGAGGCCTACAGCAAACAAAACGTAGTTCAAAACACTACGGAGCAAAGTCAACACAAAGGGGCGCTAAATATATACATTTTCAGAATGAATGAGTGTGTTTCACAATCACTGTTTTAAAATGAATATTTCATGTTTTAATAATGTATTTCACATGTTTCGCAGTAGAAGACACACAACATGAAAATTACATACCATATATTTATAGCATTGAATGGCCCTATGGAATACACAATTCTGAATAGTCAGTCATGGCTCCCTATGTTATTGGTGCTCTAGTCATGTTTTACCTGTCAGAGTGAGAATGATGAATACAGAGAATATATCTGGGTACTCTGCCAGAAGGCCCGGGGCGTTCATAGACATGTACTGTCGACAGAAATGCTCAATATGTTTTCCAATCAGCTCATCAAACGTGGCACTCCAGGCGCGGGCAACACTTGAGGTTCCTGAGAAAGTTTTACAGATTATGTAACATAAGACATAAAAAGAAAGAAAAACATAAGGAAATGTAAAAACCTTCACTATTGCTCAGTTTACAGACTCACACAATTTGTGCCAGCTTACTAGGGCTGCACGATATATCATTTTAGCATCAATATCACGTTGTGCGCATCCGCGATAGTAACATAGCAGGATTTGCGATGTCAAGTATAGGGATCGTAGTTGATACGTGATCCGTACGGGCCAGCTGCACACCGGTTCAGAATGCATGTGTTTCTCGGATTAATTGAAAAGTTTAAACCATCATAGAGTGAAAGTTTATCATTTGCATGTGTTTTTAAGTCGAGCACACAGCACGTGAACACCGAATTCAGTTCTCTCTTCTTCTATTTTTTGGGCTTAAATGGACACGTGCACGCAAAATGAAGTCAAAATGCCTGTCATGGCGAGTATCTTCGTAAACACAGTCTGTTATGTGTTGTAAACAATTGAGAAAGGAAACAGATAGATATATTAGATCCGTGCATTGGTCTTAAAGGGACAGCAGCCTAATGTACCCGCAGCTGTTTGTGTCACCAATGGTGATCAAACAACAAAAAAGAATGAGAAATTAAGATAAATTGTATTAATTAATTAATTATATTATCTATATTTCATTTATACAGTGAAGATTGTTATTTTACATTTGATTATTCAATTTCTGTACCTGAATATTGTTATAAAAATATATAAATGTATTTTTTTTCCAATATTGTGCAGCATATATACACAGAAAACATATATAGTAGGCCTATAGGAAAATACATGTAGTTGTTTAATATTCAATGATATTGTGTGTCATCTCACCTATAACATATGAAAGTATAAGGTTCCAGCCAGTTATAAAGGCCCATAGTTCTCCTACAGTCACGTAGCTGTACAGGTATGCTGAGCCCGTTTTCGGCACTCTCGCCCCAAACTCTGCATAACAGAGGCCCGCGAGCACTGAGGCCAGGGCCGCGATGAGGAACGACAGCACGATGGCCGGTCCGGAGTTTTCCCTTGCCACAGCACCGGCAAGGACATACACCCCAGCTCCCAAAGTGCTTCCCACACCAAGAGCCACCAGGTCAAAGGTGTTCAGGCATCGGGAGAGACGTGATTCCTCCGAGTTGCAATTGACAACCTTCACCCTCAGCAGCTGCTTCCCGAAACGCAAAAGCTTTTTCAAAACCATTGCTGATTCGATCTGACGTCAGCCTCTTTTTGTGCTTCGTTTTATTGCCGCTTCACTCCCTCGATGTTTAGAATGTTGTTAAGACGTGTTGTTTATCTGTGGAAAGAAAACACAAAGTAATTAACTTGAAAAACTGGCAGTGGCAGTCTATATATTGTAGATTATGTCAAATGATTAGGAGGCAAAATATATCAGCGGCCATATCAGTATTTTAAGGATATCAGTATCATTCCTTTTAAAATAAATTGGTTTACTTAAAGCCTTTATGTATAATGCATTATAAAATGCATGCATTAATTATGCCTTGTAATGCACTTTATAATGCATTATATGATCTCATGAATAATTGTAAACACAGTTATGATACATTATAATACACCTTCAGAAAGTATAATGCATTAAAATGACAAACAACCAATTTCAGATGTAACAAGGGATCTGTGAATATTATAATGCATTGTAACTTTGGTTACAATTATTTATGAGTAGATATAATGCATTATAATGTACAGTATGAATACCTTTATAATGCATTATACATAAAGGCTTTAAGTAAAGTGTTACCAATAAATCAATAAATTATAGCCAAATAATAATTATTTGTAGTTGGACAAAAGCAAAACAAAACCATTAAATGTTAAAAAAAAATGTAAAAACAATTGAAAATTTAAATATTGATCACCCCAAAAAGAGAAAGAGAGCAGCATGAACATTCTTCAAAATATCTTCTTTTTGTTGTAAAAAGTCATATGGATTTAGAGTGAGTGAATTATGACTTCAGTACATCACTGAAGTATTAAACCCAACAAAAATGACAGTGTAATTAGAATATGAAAGTAGTGTAATAATATACAATCATTTTGTCTGATAAGGTTTATATATTTTGTCCAAGAAAGACTCAAAATTAATTTCCAGAAATGAACCAAAACGCTACAGCAATCATATGGTGGTTAATTGTTAGTCTGACCAAAGTTACAAGGCATTTTCCAGATATTTTCCACCAGAGATAAGCGTTTAAGCACTGCAAATATTATGTCCTAAAAACATGCAGAGCACTGACACACTTAATCTTCTAGCGAAACACTAATAAAAAAGAAAAAAGAAAAACATAATACTGTTTTTGATAATACTGCAAAATAACTACGCTGCATTCTGAACCACAACCAAACCTCTCTTGAATGAAAAGCACACTAGCCAAGACCAAGAGTCAAATTGTACTGTACTGTACTGTGTGTACAAATGGGCGGCAGCTCTCCAGGCAACAAGTTCATACAGCTGCACTGTCTCCAGTTTAAGTACTGAACACTTTTTCCAAGTGTTGAGTAACATGGAGAGAAATCCATAAAATGTGACTGGTGGCAGAGCTGGAGAGGCCCACCGGGGGATAATCTATCATATTCGCACAAACTGACATGTGTTACGTAACCGAGAGAGGAACTTAATGGCAAAAATACATGCGATTGCAAAAGAACAACTGGGATCTGTGTTCACAAACTCTGTGAGAACAGCCTGTTCTGAGAAGTTAATTCGATGCAAATGTATCTCTCTATGTGACATCATACTACAGATGTGAAGCAGTAAATTTGAACTTTTTCTCATAATAAAGGAAACATACCTTTCAGTAGTAACTAACTAAAAGTTGTTACACTACTACAATTTTTTTTTTTTTACAAATATGACAGTAGCTCAGCTACTTTAAAAATAGTGCAGCTTTTCTTAGCCACTTTTTTTCGGGTTTTTTTTGCGTTGTATAGCACAATAAAGCACAATAAAGCAGTGTTTTTTGAGTTATTCTAACTCTTCACTTATGCCTAGCATTGGGAAGCACACTTCAAAAACTTCTCTGCTTAAGGTCTATGGTTTTAATCTAGTCGTAGCTGGTTTAAGCTGGTCAACCAGTTGGTCCCTCAGTCTGACCCAAATGTCCCTAAACCAGTAAAATAGACATGTCTGACCAAGCTGGGAGCTAAAACTAGAAATCTAGTTTAGGCTTGTTTAAGCTATTTTTAGCGGGGTAACTGAGATCCTCATTGTTTTTGTCATATAGATATTGATTACACTGAGAGCAAATAAATTAAATATACAAAATAAAATAAAAAGACTAGCTTGTGCAGTGGGGAGAACAAGTATTTGATACACTGCCGATTTTGCAGGTTTGCCCACTTACAAAGCATGTAGAAGTCTGTAATTTTTATCATAGGTACACTTCAACTGTGAGAGACGGAATCTAAAACAAAAATCCAGAAAATCACATTGTATGATTTTTAAATAATTAATTTGCATTTTATTGCATGACATAAGTATTTGATACATCAGAAAAGCAGAACTTAATATTTGGTACAGAAACCTTTGTTTGCAATTACAGAGATCATATGTTTCCTGTAGTTCTTGACCAGGTTTGCACACACTGCAGCAGGGATTTTGGCCCACTCCTCCAGATCCTTCAGGTTTCGGGGCTGTCGCTGGGCAATACGGACTTTCAGCTCCCTCCAAAGATTTTCTATTGGGTTCAGGTCTGGAGACTGGCTAGGCTCCAGGACCTTGAGATGCTTCTTACGGAGCCACTCCTTAGTTGCCCTGGCTGTGTGTTTCGGGTCGTTGTCATGCTGGAAGACCCAGCCACGACCCATCTTCAATGCTCTTACTGAGGGAAGGAGGTTGTTGGCCAAGATCTCGCGATACATGGCCCCATCCATCCTCCCCTCAATACGGTGCAGTCGTCCTGTCCCCTTTGCAGAAAAGCATCCCTAAAGAATGATGTTTCCACCTCCATGCTTCACGGTTGGGATGGTGTTCTTGGGGTTGTACTCATCCTTCTTCTTCCTCCAAACACGGCGAGTGGTTTTCTTTGAGACTGTGGTCCCAGCTCTCTTCAGGTCATTGACCAGGTCCTGCCGTGTAGTTCTGGGCTGATCCCTCACCTTCCTCATGATCATTGATGCCCCACGAGGTGAGATCTTGCATGGAGCTCCAGACCGAGGGAGATTGACCGTCATCTTGAACTTCTTCCATTTTCTAATAATTGTGCCAACAGTTGTTGCCTTCTCACCAAGCTGCTTGCCTATTGTCCTGTAGCCCATCCCAGCCTTGTGCAGGTCTACAATGTTATCCCTGATGTCCTTACACAGCTCTCTGGTCTTGGTCATTGTGGAGAGGTTGGAGTCTGTTTGATTGAGTGTGTGGACAGGTGTCTTTTATACAGGTAACGAGTTCAAACAGGTGCAGTTAATACAGGTAATGAGTGGAGAACAGAAGGGCTTCTTAAAGAAAAACTAACAGGTCTGTGAGAGCCGGAATTCTTACTGGTTGGTAGGTGATCAAATACTTATGTCATGCAATAAAATGCAAATTAATTATTTAAAAATCATACAATGTGATTTTCTGGATTTTTGTCTCTCACAGTTGAAGTGTACCTATGATAAAAATTGAAGACCTCTACATGCTTTGTAAGTAGGAAAACCTGCAAAATCGGCAGTGTATCAAATACTTGTTCTCCCCACTGTAGTCAGCTACTTAGCCAATCACTATTTCTTTAAATAGTAGCATGATTACAGTTTAACTACTTCAAACTATGGGTAACTTGAGAGGCTTTGGTTTGAAAGTGTTCCTTAACACTGAGTATAAGTCTATAAATTAAGCTACTGTGAATCATGACCCAGTTCTCTTTCTTTGGAGCTCCCATCTAAACAGCAAAGAGGACATAAGGGGTCACTTCCTGTCACACTTAAATGGAAAGTTCCACAGACGTGAAGGTGGCGACCTTTTCTTTCTCTCCCAGTGTGCTTCGGGGGCTATCGGATGTCTTGGATGTCAGAAACATGGATCACACAACATGAACGCTGGTTAGCAGAGTCACTTGAGCAGTACTGCACCTTTAACTGTTGTCATCTAAATCACGCAAGCATGGCATGAGGGCCTGACTGGAACAAACCTGTTGCTGAAACTGCAAACACAAGCTTTAGCCGTATTTCCCACATCTAAACACCGGAAGTTCATTAAAATGAGATTAGCAGTGTGACCGAGTAAAGACAACCAGAGTTTAAAGTTGTGCACAGGACAGGGATCAGTAAAAAAAGTGTTTGTTTGTTTTCTTTTAAGTTTCTGGCAAACGGCATGACCATGCGCTCCAGGAGAATTCTCAGACGGCAAAAGATTTCAGGAGAAACCAGTTCTGTATGCAAGAGTTTATGACACTGTGTGAACATGAAGTAAATTTATGTTTTTTTTTAAAATATGAGATATACACTGATCAGGCATAACATTATGACCACTGACAGGTGAAGTGAATAACACTGATTATCTCTTCATCACGGTACCTGTTAGTGGGTGGGATATATTAGGCAGCAAGTGAACATTTTGTCCTCAAAGTTGATGTGTTAGAAGCAGGAAAAATGGGCAAGCGTAAGGATTTAAGTGAGTTTGAAAAGGGCCAAATTGTGATGGCTAGACGACTGGGTCAGAGCATCTCCAAAACTGCAGCTCTTGTGGGGTGTTCCCGGTCTGCAGTGTTAAGTATCTATCAAAAGTGGTCCAAGGAAGGAACAGGTGAACCGGTGACAGGGTCATGGACAGCCAAGGCTCATTGATGCACGTGGGGAGCGAAGGCTGGCCCGTGTGGTCCGATCAAACAGACGAGCTACTGTAGCTCAGATTGCAAAAATCAAAAGCAAAAATGGTTCAGGAATGGTTTGAGGAGCACAACAATGAGTTTGAGGTGTTGACTTAACCTCCAAATTCCCCAGATCTCAATCCAATCGAGCATCTGTGGGATGTGCTGAACAAACAAGTCCGATCCATGGAGGCCCCACCTCGCAATTTACAGGACTTAAAGGATCTGCTGCTAACATCTTGGTGCCAGATACCACAGCACACCTTCAGGGGTCTAGTGGAGTCCATGCCTCAACGGGTCAGGGCTGTTTTGGCAGCCAAAGGGGGACCAACACAATATTAGGAAGGTGGTCATAATGTTATGGCTGATATATATGATGTA
Organism: Coreius guichenoti; assembly: GCA_039654105.1. Classification (NCBI taxonomy): domain Eukaryota; kingdom Metazoa; phylum Chordata; class Actinopteri; order Cypriniformes; family Gobionidae; genus Coreius; species Coreius guichenoti. The sequence goes on from CM077190.1 coordinate 7,992,028, forward strand.
TATGAAACAATTGCAATATATAGAAGAATGTCCTTAAAATATATGCTTAAAGCACTTGACATGACAAATTAATTTCTACAAATAATATTATATTTTATATAATGCCTATATATATTAACTCTCTTCTAATAACTTTTGACAAAAACCATTTACTTTTCTTTGGTTTCTGTCCTGAGGTGAATCAAAGTAATCCAAGCACAAGCTGTTACTGAGGGTCTTCTGTCCAGTTGGACCTCATTCAGATATCCCAGCATTCACTGAGTGAGCTGGTCTAAACTGCTCCACTGGTGTGACATCAGACATGTTGAGATATCTGTCTCTATGCCATGCTGGAGGAATGCAGAAAGACCACAAATGCTGTGAAGGCATTTTGGAAGAGATTTATAAGCAAAGGTTAAATGGAACTGCAAAACAAGGCAATTTCAAGATGAAGACCAATACCACAATTGTAAACAATTTATGTTATATGCATACTTCAATTATCATTATGAACCTGAGGTGTTTTACTTACAAACATCTCAATAGTTTTTTAGAGAGCACATAGAAAGCTCTGCTTAAATATATTAGATTTTCTCCTTAAGAAAAACTCTACTAATCTCACAATGTATTCAATGTACCCTAAAGTCTGCCATAAAAAGTCATGCTACGTTCGATCCAAGAACATTATGAGATGCTTAGAACAGTTGACGAAATTTCCACTGGATAACAAGTTGAGTTTTACTTCGCATTTTATCATGCTTAAACGACAAATATACACAATAGTCCTCAATGTTAATCAAACAGCAAAAAAAAAAAAAATCGCTCACTGCTCTTGACTGAACATCTTTCATAGTTTTAATAAGAATTAATATTTAATTCATACAGTGAAGACTATACAGTGTTATTTTACATTTGATTACTTTATGCAATTTCTGTACCTAAATACTATTGTTAACCCTTACGAAAAATAAGTATACTTCAATTTAATTTATTAATCATCCTTTAAGTAGGGTTTATGTTAAAGTTCCTTGGGGTCAGATAGACCCCAAACTTTTACAGAGCGATTGCATAAGGAAATAAAAAATTTTTATATGGTAAACTATATATAATTTTTTTATTGACTTCTCAACTATGCATTTATGCTGTTTTTGTGGATATTTGGTAGTTTTTTTACCTATTTACTGCACAATTACTTAACTACGCCATAAATTGGCTTATGAAAAATGGATTTTTATTGAAAAAATCACTTTAACGATTATCTTAATTAAATCCATTGTATTTGGACATTGCTCTATGTGTTAGGGATAGAATACTGCTATCTACAGGTTTGTGGAAAAACTTTAGGAATTAAAGAAAGAAAGTGCAATGACCACATATATCCAGTAGAGGTCCATATAGGGACTCATTTCATGTTCACTTCATTTTTCTTGATGCTTCAACTTCTCCTCAAAACTTTATGATATATATTTTGTGAATATATATTTAAACATTCTAAAAAACATTCAAAATCTGTATTTTTGTATTTATTTTTGTTGTTGTCTGATATATTTTGAACTGAATTATATAATATAAAAAATTATATTTTGCTTTTACAAACTATTATACATAAATTTGCAGAAATGTTACAAGTCACCACTAAAAGACATGACTGTAATCACATACTATTTATTTCAGAAAATTATTCATCACAAATGATTTATTTTTTTAGAACAAGAGATAAAACCAACACAATACAAAACAACAGCACCAATAAACAGTAATGAACAGGAGTGAAATTTTCACAGAACAATAAAACTTTCATCTTTCTTTTATCTGCCATTTTCCCTCTCTTTCTGTGTGTGTGTGTGTGTGTTATGTCTACCCCTTCACACTGTTTTGCATTTATGTCTGATTTTATTTGCCAAAATCAAAACAATGCCCCAGACACCTGTGTGTGTGTGTGTGTGTGTGTGTGTGTGTGTGTGTGTGAGAATGAACATGCTTGTTCCATGTTGCCTTTGTGCTCTAGTATTAGTCCTTCATTTATGTATGGACATTTTTCAGATTTATGCCAGTTTTGTTGATTTTATTTGCTAATTTCTAAAAAAATGCTCTCTGTTGCAGTTACACACACGTACGTACGTACGTGTGTGTGTGTGTGTGTGTGTGTGTGTATGAGATTCCACTTTGTGTTTATGGTCTAGGACCAGAACTTTATTTAAATGTAGACATTTTCAAATTTATACTGGGTTTATTTGTTTTTTTTTTGACAAATGAAATGAAAAAATATATATATATATTTTCCCATTCATTTTCAATGTGGGGTCAATCCTTTAACAGTGATTTTTTTTTTTTTTTACACACCTTTAGAACAATCAAATCAAGCACAGATTTTTTTTGTGCATGTTTAGATAGATTATTTAGGAAAAGTCACAGAGTCTCATGCCCCTGAGATGAAGGGAAAACTTTTTAAAAATGAAGGAATCTTTCAATGGGGTCAGCTGGACCCCAATGACCGATTAAGGGTTAAGTAAAGTTCAAGTGTATTTTTAAGTATACTTTATGTAGTGCACTGTTACTACATGGGACTCAATTGGCTAGTACTAGTATACTAGTATACTTTAAGTGTAACAGTATTAAACTTTGAGTACAGCTAGTTTATAGCTAAGTTTTACGTTTGTACTGCAACTATACTACAAGTGAAATTATAGGTATACTGATAGTTTGCTAGTCAAATATTTGCAGCACATTTTTTAGTTTATGAAAGTACACTTTGAAGTATACTCACGGTAAACTACTAGTTTAGTAGTTTTATACTACGTCCAGATGGGATTCAGAACAATGATCAAAACACAGATGAAGTAGATCGAGTCCATCAACACCCCCAAAGCTTCACAGTCCTATAGCTCTTTTTGGGTCGGCATTTCATTCAGTAACGTTAAGCAGTTTTGAACTTATATGCGGTTTAATGTTTGATTATTGCGTTATTTTACATTTGCATAAGCAATCTTCTGTCACTTGTTTCTGCTTCTTCTTCACCTGCGTTTTGATCCTGAATTGAGATTCAGTGCTCTTTCAGAAGATGCGTAATAGGTAGTAGATCTCTTTTAAGTAGATCACGATCAAAATATTGAGTACAATTATAGGCCAAATATACCTTTCTGTCAGTATAAGTATACTTAAGTGCAATTTTAAGTATATTTCTGTGAAGTACATAAAAAGTAGACTGAAAGTATACTTTCTTATTTTTAGTTTAAAAGAAGTATAATAATAGCACACTTGAATTAACTTTTTTTGTAAGGGAGACCAACCTGAAAATCAAAAAACACTGTTTATTTCATTTGTCTCTATAAATTGTATTTATTTGTGCTGCTTGTAATTTATTTATGTGCTCTTGTTTTATTACTGACTGCTTAATTGTGTTTATTAATGTTTGACTTTTTATTAGTTAGCTTAGTAGTTTTTGTTGTGGTGAAATTTTACTGGTATCAAAAATGTTAGTGTTGTAACAATCTTATTTATTAGAATACAATGTTGACAAGGGTCAAAAGCTACAGGGGGTCAATTATATTATACTAATTTGTTAACTGTTTTAGATAAATCTTGGCCACATGTACTACTATGCTCCCTCATTTTAATGTAGTTAAATCATGGCCAAAATGACGGAACGAATGAATAAATCATGGGGGCGAATTGGCACAATGTGGCTATGATTTACTTAAAACAGCTGAACGAGTTAATACGATTTTCTGTTTGCTTTTTGCATGTCATGTGTGGGCTCGGTACAAAATAAAAAGTTTTTTTTGTGGCAGGGCCAGTGAAAATCTGAACAACTATAGAAAAAGTCCTTAGCATTGCTATGCCATCAACGTTGATTTCATAGTTTTACAGTTACTAAATGTAAAAACGTCTCATTTGTTTCTATTTTTAATTCTTCCAGGCATTTTCAGGAGAAACATCTTAGACACAATTCATATTTAAATAAAACACAATCAAGATCTCCATTAGCATTTGAGTAATAATCTTCTTCTTGAATGGCATCATACACATGCCAGTCACGTACTGTAGCACTCGCTCTGCAGGAAACCGTATGGAAAAATCATATCTAAATAAATCTCCATAGCTTCATCTGACAGCAGGGTTGTGTAAGGTTGATAGTGCCATCATCTGACATACCGGCTCAGTCAGGACTAGTGAGGTGACCATAGACACACACATGCAGTTTATCTGGCTAAATTAAGCAGGTGCATAGAGCAGGGGTGTGGTGCCTGGGAACCAATCAGTGGGCGACTTTCTGTTATGGTGTTAAACATGCAGTGCAGCGTTGTGAAGTTTTAGCCTTGGGATGCTTGTGCCTTTTTATTTCACTTTTAAATCACAACATTTCTGCAATAAAACCCAACAGCATGTGAACTAAACACACTGATCCTACGCTAGCATCAATACGGGCTTGAGTACTGACGTCACAAACGTTTAGTGTATCATAACCACAACATAAGTCCCTTCTAGAAACAGCAAGGCTTCAGATAGGAAATAGGGTCAAGGGCATAGTGTCTACCCAGAAAGGGTTTTGTTGACGTGTTTTTGTGAAAGTCTGTCCAATCATATGAGCATGTTTAGAGTGGTCACAATGTACCTGGCACCATCCGACTACCATTAGCTCAGAAACTTGTGACTGCTATTTTACTTTGGAATGTATATGACAAACATTCTTCAGTTTTAGTCTTTGGCAGGAATGTCTAAACTCATTTAGGACGTGCTAGCAGCCAGCCGATGGTGAGAAAAAAATCCCTCTGTCTGACCTCTTGTACTTTTTACTAAACAGTCAACAAGAAAACAAAAAAAAAGTTTGGTTATGAATAAATCCTCAAGCATGTCAAGGACTCTTTTACTCAAAATGATAAGAAAACATGCTTTTTCTATTTTTCTTCATGACCAAGTAGTACAGCTTAAAGTCTTAAGCCTTAGTTGTTATAATGGCAACATGAAGAAGTTTCACTCAACGGTTTAAAACAATTAAATCAGTGTCTCGTCCTCCAGATGAAGTCCCATGACAGTTTCAAAAGGACGACAGATGTGAGACAGGAGGGCAGCCAAGGTGGACAGAGTCTCAACTGTCTGTCATTGGGAGCAAAGCCATTTCTCCACCTGTGACACTGTCACTAACCTTCCCATAAACACGAAGCATGTTCTATATAGACTGACCCCAGTTACACTATCGAGACATGCAAAAGACTATAAATTATAGGTTGAAGAGGACAGGCACCCAGACTAGTTTTAAAGGGATATTTTACTCTCAAGTTGTTTCCAAACCTGTATGAATTTCTTCTGCTGAACAAAAAAAGAAGATATTTTAAGAAATGTCGGTAACTGTTGATGGGCCCCATTGACTTCCATAGTATTAGTCTATGTAATAATTTTGTTCTCAAAATTTGTGTAATCCTGCCATGTTTATTTTGTAGTCTCACACCATGAACTGGGAAAAAAGCTGATTGTGTTAACAATGACTAAATTCAACACTGAGAAAATCAAAATCGTTTATGTAAATAAAATATATACACACATACACACACACATACATATATATATATATATATATATATATATATATATATATAAAAGAGTAAAATATGTATTTTATATTTATATGGCGAAGTTAATCAAACATTACTATTAAATACCTATAGACATATTAAATATCTAAGCCAGGCTGTTTTTGTAAATAAGACTTTGTTCTTAAGTGACTTGACAAAATAAAAGTTAAATGAAAATATATTATAAACGCAATTTTCAAAGAAAGAAATGTTACTTTTTAAAGAAACGTATGCAAGTTTTACTGATGAGACTGATCAAAAATTAGATGCAAATACTGATTATGGTACTAAATTTGACTGTCTGGGGCCTCAAAATGGACACAGTGAAGGCTTATAGGGCTGTTTCAGTATTTGCATTGAATGATTTGTATTGTTGTTAAGTCTGTGCATGTCCATGGACTCATTCTTTTAGTGGATTTTTGTCCACATTTTGTTTAGATATAATATGATTATTTGGGAATATCGTTGTTGTATAGCCAGAAGGAATCATGCCATACCCTAGGTTTTTGTAAAACGCCGCCACTGGTTGATGAATGTTTATACACCGATCAGGCATAACATTATGACCCCCTTCCTAATATTGTGTTGGTCCCCCTTTTGCTGCCAAAACAGCCCTGACCCATCGAGGCATGGACTCCACTAGACCCCTGAAGGTGTGCTGTGGTATCTGGCATCAAGATGTTAGCAGCAGATCCTTTAAGTCCTGTAAGTTGCAAGGTGGGCCCTCCATGGATCGGACTTGTTTGTTCAGCACATCCCACAGATGCTCGATTGGATTGAGATCTGGGGAATTTGGAGGCCAAGTCAACACCTCAAACTTGTTGTGCTCCTCAAACCATTCCTGAACCATTTTGCTTTGTGGCAGGGCGCATTATCCTGCTGAAAGAGGCCACAGCCACCAGGGAATATCGTTTCCAAGAAAGGGTGTACATGGTCTGCAACAATGCTTAGGTAGGTGGTACGTGTCAAAGTAACATTCACATGGATGGCAGGACCCAAGGTTTCCCAGCAGAACATTGCTCAAAGCATCACACTGCCTCCGCTGGCTTGCCTTCTTCCCATAGTGCATCCTGGTGCCATGTGTTCCCCAGGTAAGCGACGCACACGCACCCGGCCATCCACGTGATGTAAAAGAAAATGTGATTCATCAGACCAGGCCACCTTCTTCCATTGCTCCGTGGTCCAGTTCTGATGCTCACGTGCCCACTGTTGGCGCTTTCGGCGGTGGACAGGGGTCAGCATGGGCACCCTGACTGGTTTGTGGCCATGCAGCCCCATATGCAACAAACTGTGATGCACTGTGTATTCTGACACCTTTCTATCAGAACCAGAATTAACTTCTTGAGCAATCTGAGCTACAGTAGCTTGTCTGTTTGATCGGACCACACAGGCCAGCCTTCGCTCCCCACGTGCATCAATGAGCCTTGGCCGCCCATGACCCTGTCGCCGGTTCACCACTGTTCCTTCCTTGGACCACTTTTGATAGATACTGACCACTGCAGACCGTGGACACCCCATAAGAGCTGCAGTTTTGGAGATGCTCTAACCCAGTCGTCTAGCCATCACAAATTGGCCCTTGTCAAACTCACTCAAATCCTTACGCTTGCCCATTTTTCCTGCTTCTAACATATCAACTTTGAGGACAAAATGTTCACTTCCTGCCTAATATATCCCACCCAGGTGCCGTGATGAAGAGATAATCAGTGTTATTCACTTCATAATGTTATGCCTGATCGGTGTATGTAAATAAAAGCCTAAATTAAATCTGTTCATCATATAAAGTGATCGTATCTCTTCAGAAAATTTTGACTAAATGGCTCAATTCATATGGATTAGTTTTACGATCTCTTTATGAACTTTTTGAAGCATCAATGTGGTAGTTGCATAGCTGTCAGTGGAGGAACAGAAATCTCTCAGATCTTCATTTTGTGTTCCGAAGTAAAAACTAAAGTCTTACGGGTTTGGAACAACTTGAGGGTGAGGATATGATGACAGAATTTTCATTTTTGGGTGAACCATCCCTTTAATGTGTGCTAAAGTCTGCTGGTACACGTTTAAATAAATTAAGAAATAAGGAATGTTACCTCTTCCTTAGCATTAATAGCCCCATCTGAACACCTTATAGCAGTTTTTGCAATGTTTTATAGAAAACACATTGATTTACTGTACTAAACTGCAATGTTATTTATTGTGCTTGTGGCTTCAGATCTTGTAACTGTGACTTAATTTCTCATAGTCATAGTTCTCATAATATAATTTGACAAATTTAGATATTGCAGCAAAAGTGGAATATATAAAAGAATATACTTTTTTCCAAGATTTACCAGTCTAACGTCAATATTATTATTTGATGACAGACACCCTAATTGGCTGATTGTAAGCTAATCAATCTTCATTTTGAATTACATGCCTTGGACTGAACCTGCAAACTTTATGACAGCAGCCCAGGTTCTAAACCAGTAGGTCACCACTTAGAGGGGAGTTGAGGTTTGTTTTTAGCATGTTATACGTGGGATGTCAGGTAATACGTTGTGTTGGGGGCAAAGATAGATGCACGTGATCTAATTACGAGAAAATGTACAAATCAATCCGTTTACATAACACAAAAACCTGCAGGATGAGCCACGAGGTCACGAGCCACAAGACGTAAATAAGCAAAACACTTCCTACTAGATAGCTAGCTCATGGTTTCTAATTACTTCGGGTTTGAGAGGACAAAAAAATGTAGAATTTTAAGGTCTTATGGTGATCTTCATATTGCACCATCACAATTAAAACCTTTTAAGGGATGTAATAATATTATAAGGGCCAACATCATCTAGTTTGGGATTCATTTACAGACACACACACACCCACACACATAAATATTTTAGTGTAGTATCTCCATCTATCAAAAAGCAAATAAATAACATACCACAAACGGTCAAAGATAATCAGAGCTGTTTCTATGTAACTGTGATCTATGTAATATGGAAACATTCAACAGGTTCATCTAAAAACCACAAAACATTTGACAAAGAATAATGTCTCTGCAGCCTGCAAGGATTTACTGAAACAACCTGGAGCATTAAAAGAGCTCTTTGTTGCAGAAACCATCTGGTCTGAAGAAGAAACATTTCACAAACAGTGACTCAGCTGTAGTAAATAAAGACCCCCTACTGGCCCCATTCAACAGAAAACTTCTTGTGGTGGAGCACTTGCATTGTTTACATATAAATACAGCTCATGGTATGTATTAGTCAGTATTGATGGTACGATGTTTTCCATTACAGCAATGACAAAACAGTTTATTAACATTTATAATATAATAAATTATTTAATAATTAAAAATATATAACACATATATACACTCAGACTATTTTAATCTTCACCAGCAGAACAAAATATGCTAAATTAATCTAATATAAATCATAGTGACTGTCTGTTTAAAAACATTGTATCGTTTTGACAGTAATATCTTTAGACTAGCTACTGCATCTCTTATGGCATGAGATGTCACGCCGATCTTTTAGATCAGTTTACTCTTACTAGAAGAAGAGACTCCGGTATCAGTTATAAATAGAAACGATTTACCTACAGAGTATTTAAAAGTATTTTATTAGTTAAAACAAGTAGACTTATGTGACCAATTTTATTTATGTGACGAATTTATTTTATTGTATTCTATTCTTATGTTAAGTGTTTTAATTTATTTTTTATTTCAATTTACAATGTCATTATTTATTACATGTTATAGCCTATGCGTATCTACTGTATTGCAAAAAATATTTTCTATTTTATTGACATATGAAGACATATGCTACAGATGACTGTCTTTTACTTTTTATGATTTAAATAATTAGCAGACGAACTGTGCAACGACAAAATAATGGTAAAAAAAAAACAAACAAAAAAAAAAACATTAAAAGCCTATACACGCGCTCGACGCGACGCGACGCAAATAAACCAGAACGCTCCCACTAAAATCAACGAAGCTGCATGCGCGCGTCTCACAGTAAACCACAGGTTTTAGGAGCACCAGCTTTCATAAACCTACAATCTTTTTTTAATGTCCGCAGCTATTCCTTCTTTTCCCCTGCAGGACAGACTGCACTAGAAGGCGGGAGACCCCGTGCGCCCCGTCCCACGTTTTCCTGCCCTGCGTGATAACTAAGCGCTGCATGTTAAGTATGTCCATGTGCTGCCGCGGATCTCCAGCTGATTCACTTTTCACAATAGCAAGAGCGAAATTATCAAATAAATTTCCATAACTGATGGAAGTTTTAGCAAAACGCCTGTAGGAAGGACACTGGGTTAGCTGTAACAGATGTTGGGTCTTACCGTGCAGCTGGTCTCAGAGCAGATCAGTCTGGATCCAGTGAAACTTGATGTGTTGCAGGAAAACTCCACTCAGATTGTGTCCTCCAGCTGAGGCTTCTGTCTGTGGTTATGTGGGCTGAGTCTCCTGACAGGTGGTGTAAGTGTGTGTGGGGTCATTTGTGATGTGTAAGGTACATGGATCGGGTTTCACTGCGGTTTTGTAAATGCTCCTCCCGACTTTTACTATTCGCTGGAGAGAAACTGCCATTCAGTGAGTCAAATGTATAGTTTACGGTTTTCAGTGAAGGAAATTCTAAGTCTAAAAGCCCGTTCACACCAAGGACGATAACTATAAAAATAGTTCTAAATAGCAGAGTTTACACCACAGCTATAACGATAACGATAGAGAGAAACGATATCGTTGGAATCACTTTCAGAAGGAGTTTATCCAGCTGATGAACGATAAAATCATTAACAGCCAATCAGAATCCATCCTGTTTTAAAGCGATCGAGCATTTAAAGCGACAGACAAGCACGCGCTTAGAATGAACAGAACGATATAGCTAATATCTTTATAGTTATCGCTCTTGGTGTGAACGGGCCACACTTTTATCGTGTATCGTCACACTCGGTTATGATGACATGGATCACGTAAATGCACATTTTCAATTAAAAACGGCCATATTTGAGAAAAGGTCGATTAGTTTGCATCATTGGATGTTAGTTTTTTTTTATCGCAAAACACATTATAAAACGGTTAGAGACAGTCCTTGATTCTGGGTGGTCAATTTATAACAGCTAAGGGGGTTTTAGGCACTCCGCTCCGGGTCGTGCATAATAACGCCCCTTAGCTGTTATAAATTCACTGTAAACCACGGCTTCACGGGGCTTATTGCTTTATTAAATGTTTCGCTATTTACATTTTACCTCACTCTCTTTCAACGCTAAACTGACGCTTGAATTCGCGCTCAGCTTCAAAATTGATAGGACATTGAATGTGGACTCCTAAGTAGTTTAAAAAGAAAATAATAACTGTATTAATGCATAACTGCAATAAGATCTATTTTAAGCCAAATTAGGTGATAAATACAGAAGTGGTTGTATAAAGGTAGATTTATCAAAATGATAAATCTCGGAAAAAATTAAAATCTAAAAAAGGTAGGCCCCATGCATGTATGAAAGGCAATTCCCAACACATACAAAAAACATCATGCCTTGGTATCTTAAAATTATGAGATTAAAAGGAAACATGATGGCATACTAAGTCAAAAACTTGACATAAGCCAATTACAAGATGTCATAATTATTGACAAGTCAAATTTTGTCATAAAAATTCTAAATTAGGAGGCCATTGTCAATTTCCACTCATAATTATGACTTAAAAAGTCAAAATTATGACAGAAGGTTCTGGTCACATTTACTGTCATTCAGCGAATTTTCACAGGTAAAATCCAGTCATTTCAACAGGAATCCACAAAACCGTCCTTCGGATGAGACGTTAAACCGAGGTCCTGACTCTCTGTGGTCATTAAAAATCCCAAGATGTCCTTTGGAAAAAGAGTAGGGGTGTAACCCCAGCATCCTGGCCAAATTTGCCCATTGGCCTCTGTCCATCACGGCCTCCTAATAATACCCATATATACAGATTGGCTTCATCACTCTGTCTCCTCTCCACCAATCAGCTGGTGTGTGGTGGGCGTTCTGGCCATAGACTGTAAAAAAAATATGGACGTAGTGTCCGTGACGTCACCCATAGGATTCTGAAGAGCAGTTTTGAAGCGTGAAGTAGGGTCGAGCTGGCCGTTGCCATCTTGGTAGCAGGGATGGGCATATCGATATGAAGTATCGATATATCGATACTGATGTGAGCATCGAAAAGTATCGATACTCAAAGATATCGATACTAAGGTGTTTTTTCCCAGTAATTTGTTTATTTAAAAAGATGATCTTATGCATACAATACGAATAACCTATGTTACCAAATAATTGTGTTGTATAATTATTTTCCTGCTCATCTGAACCATGATCTGATTCTGAACGCACGCAAATGCAAGACAGAACCAATCAATCAATCACAGCGAGAGCGTTCGCTCACTGATGACACTGTATTCAAACAGGGCTGCGTTTCCCAAAACTATCATAAGAAACCATTGATGCTTTTGAAAATGCAGCCCAGAATAATGCTCATCAGAAGACAAAAAAACATATGTCTGAGTTATTTCACAATAAACAAATATAAATTGTAGCCTACATAGTGCAATTACACTCTTTAAATTTAATGTTAAAAGTTGATATTGATCATGTTCTATTCTGTAACTAATGTTAATATAAATCATACACTATCAGAATAAAAAGGTTGCATTTTATGGGTGCAATGTCCTGTCACTGGCAGTCCCTTATGAAAATGAACTATGGTTTATTTTTTACTACAGTGACCCTAGTTCAACTAGTATTTGTAGATTCCCATGGTTACCACTACAAGTAAACATATTTTAACCATGTATAAACAAAAATCTGATCTAAGAAGTTGCAATTAGGGCATATTGAATGTTAAAATGCCTTTCAAATATAATGTTAAGTGGGTATCTTTACCCATTTTACTCTTAGTAATTTTAATAATTTAATAAATGTAATAATTTAAAAGTTCAGTTTAGAAGTATCGTATCAGTATCGATATCGGTGATACTGGCCTTGAAAGTATCGGTATTGTATCGAAAACAAAATAAGTGGTATCGCCCATCCCTACTTGGCAGCGCGTCACACCCGGATAACTGAAAATGGGCAAAGAGGCGGGACGTGGGTGGAGCTGAGGTGGGACGTGGGTGGAGCTGAGGTGACATGATGACTAACAGACAGCAGACAGACGACAATCCACCTGTCACTCAAAGTGGCCACGCCCTTAATTATGCAGAAATTTAAGGCTTTATATAATGTAAATGAATGAGTTACAGTTGTCATGAAGGGCAAAATTAGCTATATAGACCAAAACCACAATTTGTACCAGGCTGTAAACATGTTTTTTTTCTGCTGTAAAGTTGGGCATTTTAACATGGGGCTCAATGAGATTCTACTCCCTTTTGGAGCCTGTCTCTAGCGGCCAGTCGATGAATTGCAGTTTAAGTCACTTCCGTATTGGCTTCAAGAGAAACTGGGGGAGGTTGCCGCTTGGTTCTGGTGCAATATGGCTGCCGTCGCATCATCCAGGTGGATGCTGCACATTGGTGGTGGTAGAGGAGATTCCCCCCCTTCCATGTAAAGTGCTTTGTGTACCCAGAAAAGCGCTATATAAATGTAACAAATTATTAAATTTGACTTGTGTCATAAAATTTTCTTGTGGGATAAATTGTCTTCCATACGCATAAGCCAAGAAACAAAAAGAAAAAAAGATTCCTATCTAGTCCACATGGTTGTTGAGCAGGAAATTTCAGCTTTGTGGCACTAGAGGGTTTGAGATTGACCACCAGCAATGTTCCGACTCTCACCTCTCAGTCTGACAAATTTCCCTCTGAAGGGTTTTATAAGCTGCCATAGACTCCCAGCCAGAAACAATAGGAGCCTCCACACCTTTAGTGACTGTCAACTAAAAATAATAAACCACTGGGGAGGAAAAGACAATTCTATATAACGGCAAAGTTACATATTCATAGAAACTAACATCCAGCTGTGCTTTCCAGCTTGGGTTTAAACAAACACTTCCATAGAATCAAATTATGTGTCGCTTTCTACCTCAGGCCAAACCACAGCTAGACACCTGAGGAAACTGCTGACGTACCTATAAAGTGTACTATATGCAAACTGCATGTAAAAACAGGTTTATATAATTAAATCTTTACATCCATATGCAGTGACTAGTGTAATTGCTGCTTCCACAAGTAAAAACATTTGCGAGAAAAAAATTTAAGAAATAGTTACACAGATGTAATGTCAATTTCAAGAAATAAAGTTGCAATTACAATAAGTTGCACTGAAAGATATATAGTTGTACGTTGCAATTGTGAGGTCACAACTACACTGTATACAAAGAAGGAACTTACCCTGAATATCATTAACACTTTATTTATGCAAATAAAACATTTCAAGGTTCAGGAAAACAACAAAAAAAATAAGTACATTCGTTAAAGTAGCATATGGTTTTGTTTGCCAGCATGTCATGTTCATTTAATTAGGGATGAGGCTGGCACATGAGCAGGTCCAAACTCTGTTTTTGAGATGAGCACAGATGCTGGATCATTTGACCGATGGTTGTGCATAAATATTGTTTGAACGTTGTTCACAATATGCTGTATGCCTTTGAGGGAGGGGAAAGAGTACAGAACCAATATATTTTCTTGCAGGTAATGATACTGCAGAGTGATGGACAGTTTAAAAGATCCAAATAAGAGATCCCATCTGTTTAAAAAAAGTAAAAAGAAGTGACGCCTCCTCAGGAAAGGGATTACAAAAGCCTTAACACAGCAGAGTGCACTTCAAATCCAAATCAGTGGCAGTTTCACTGGATTTCAACTGTTCTTGAAGGTGAAACATCACTAGAGTCCACCAATGTGCCCCCAAAGAAAACCCTTCAGCCACACAGAAAAATGTACAATATTCACAGTATTTACATGGTGTGGTTCATCCAAAAACGCCCAGTGAGGTATTCCATTGGTTTGCCTTTCATTTGTTCTCGAGGAGAGTCTTTATATCTTTAATGCCATGTTCTGACGCAACTGCGATCACATGGTCTAAAGCATTGAGTCGTCCCAGAAGCCTAATCACATCCTTTATTTGTTCCCTATGTAGAGAAACAAGAACTGTATTAATAAAAGGAGATAATGCTTACATTGCAGAGCCATTAAAAAAAAAAAAAACACTGATATACAAATACTTGCATGCTACATTTGAATTTTACTTTATACATTGGAACCATGAAACGTATCAAGGTATGTATATACACCGATCAGGCATAACATTATGACCAGGTGAAGTGAATAACACTGATTATCTCTTAAATCGCGGCACCTGTTAGTGGGTGGGATATATTAAGGCAGCAAGTGAACATTTTGTCCTCAAAGTTGATGTGTTAGAAGCAGGAAAAATGGGCAAGCGTAAGGATTTGAGCGAGTTTGACAAGGGCCAAATTGTGATGGCTAGACGACTGGGTCAGAGCATCTCCAAAACTGCAGCTCTTATGGGGTGTTCACGGTCTGCAGTGGTCAGTATCTATCAAAAGTGGTCCAAGGAAAAAACAGTGGTGAACCGCCGTCAGGGTCACGGGCGGCCAAGGCTCATTGATGCACGTGGGGAGCGAAGGCTGGCCCGTGTGGTCTGATCAAACAGACGAGCTCCTGTAGCTCAAATTGGTCAAGAAGTTAATGCTGGTTCTGATAGAAAGGTGTCAGAATACACAGTGCATCACAGTTTGTTGCGTATGGGGCTGCATAGCCACAGACCAGTCAGGGTGCCCATGCTGACCCCTGTCCACCGCCGAAAGTGCCAACAGTGGCCAATTTGGCCCTTGTCAAATCCTCGCTCAAATCCTTACGCCTGCCCATTTTTCCTGCTTCTAACACATCAACTTTGACGTTGAACACAATCAAAATGTTCACTTCACCTGTCATTGGTCATAATGTTATGCCTGATGGGTATACACACCCAATGCTAATAATTAATGTTAATTTTATGTTTTTAAATATATATTTTTCTTTTCCTCATTAACCCTCTGGAGTCTGAGCTGTTTTGGGGCCCTTTGGGGACATTTGTGCTTTTTTCAGTTGCTTATAAACACATTAATGGCAAAAGTGTCATTACACTGTATTCAGCACAAACTGGGCTACCATAATAAGTGAGCAACATGTATGTACATGCTTGTATTTTTGAGAGAATAATGTGTATGTGTGGTTTTTGAAAAAACTAAAATTTTTGTTTTGAAATTAAGGCCTCAAAACACATAATAGATATGTGTCCACAAGACTTTAGACTAATGGGTGATGTTGCCTAGAGTTTTTGCTTCAAACTGATGTGAGAATCATTGTGCCTACTTATTCCCACAACACAATATATTGATTTAAATTTTGTAAGACACTTTTTCTTTACAAAGGCCGTATGCGAAGAGGCGTGAATGATCATGAATAATGCTGTGATTCACACCTGAGAGAACAAAAGAACCCATAATGAGCTGCATAATGAATGAGCCTCAGGTATGTGACAGAGAGGGAGCTAAGCAACAGGACAAAGGAAATATATTTTGTTGTAGTTTATTTAGAATGTAGTCAACAAAGGCACATTATAAAGGCCTATTATATTTTAAATTATCAAAAGATTTGACTACACTGCAAAAAATGCTCTTCTTATTTATTATTTTTTCTTGTTTCCAGTCCAAATATCTAAAAATTCTTAAATCAAGATTCATTTACCAGATAAGTAAAATTTTCTATGGGGTAAGAAAAATAATCTTATTTCTGTTTGGGACAGACACAAGAAACAAGATTTCAGTCAGAAACAAGATTATTTTTCTTCCCCATTGGCAGATAATTTTGCATGTTTTAAGCAAAAACTCACTTCATTTTGATTTTACTTTCAACAAAACAAGAAAAAATATCTTATGTCATTTTACTTATCTAGTAAATGCATCTTGATTTAAGAATTTGTAGATATTTAGACTAGAAACAAGACAAAAATACTAAGAGCAGCATTTTTGGCAGTGTACTTTTTTTTTTAAAATAAGTCTCATGCTAAAAAAAAAACAGTAATATTGTGACACTGAACACAATTCAGTATTTAGTAAATACAAATAACTGAATAATTGGTAATGATGAATGTTATAAGTAAAATATTTGGGATTTAAATGCAATGCAATTATGATTTCAAAGAGTATAGGGTGAATTCAGGTTGATTGGGACACTTTTTCCCCAGTCATTTCAATAGCAAACATTTTCTGAATCAGTTTACAAAATCAAATATCCGATACACACAATACTCAAATATCATTTCAAGCGTTGGTTCATTTATGAGACATGCGTGCAATGCATGATCACGACAGCACTACGGCTATTGTCTTCTATGCTTCTTATTAAATAAGAAGCAAATATATTAAAAACATTGATTAAAATTAAGATACAATTTATACAAAACGAAATTCACTTTAAATAAAGGCTTTCTACAAAACAAAACTTAATGAAGTGGTCAAAATAATTTCTGACAAACTCCATGTCTTCTGATATATTGCGCATCAAATGATGTGTCCTTTATTACTCGTGCTGTTCACTTTTCACAATCAACATATATTAAATTAAAAAAATACCATTAGGCTATAATATTTAAACATCAATATGAAACAAAATACGTTTTACTGGTACTATATTTATAGCATCTGAGCAGACATTTGCTAATAAAAGCTGTATTGATGTGACACTAGGCTATTTTACAGTAAACACTTCATAATCTGTCCAAAACAGGCCAAAGAAATCTTGTCTAAACAGTCTTACGTCTATGACATTTTATGTTGCAGCAGGATTCATATTTAAACGGTCTTTTTGCGTTTAATATTCACAGAAAACTAACAGAATAAACTTACCTCACAATCAGCAGCTGAATCAGTTGCTCTTAGAAATAAACAGCTTTTCATGAGGTAAATTATTCCAGGATTATTCCTCAACGCGTCTCAAAACGATGTAGCTAAAGTATAGCACTACACTTGATGTGTTAATTTGAGTTGATGTGGGCGTTGACTGTGCTCTCGCACGGATCGGTCAGTAGAATCTCAAAAGAACGCGCGCTCCGTGGGCGTGGCGCATTAGCGGATAATGAGACACTCGCGAACGCCTGACATCTCTCTCTTTTCAAACAGATTACATAAACACAGAATATTTGTTTTCGATTTTATTTACATTATTTAAAACCTGACATTGCAACGTTTCTTTAGACATAGGTCTCATGTTTGTGTGATAAGTATTCACTAAGTTAGAGTTCCTTTTCTGAAGACTTTCTGAATGAACATCTTTGAGAGAGAGGCTGCAGATTGCGCATCATGTTTGTTTTCTTTATTTTGCAAAAAGCACAACAATCTGTTTTTATTGTGACTGTACACAAAAAAAATAGAAACTTAACATATGATGTATAACACTTGCCTGAATTATAAAAATTCAGGCACTCTAAAAGAGAGTTATTTGAGTCTTTTGAGAAAAAAGGCGAGTTGATCACGCCGGCGCGACGGCCGACTCCAGGGGGTTAAAATCAGTAGGTCCAAACAGCAGTGGACAGATCCCCTAAGACTAGAATACTACCAGACTTCCCACTGAAGGCCCCTGTTTTATATTAAAACATCATTATACCTTCATACTATGCTAATATCTGATCTATCTTTGTGTGGCATCTACAGAGATGTTGAGATATTAATTTAACATGAGAACATAAGAAACCACTTTACCTCACGTTCCTCTTCTCCACGTCTGATCCAGCTACGCAGCTGCGGTACAGACTGCTGGCCAAGTGTTTCAAATATCTGCAGAAGTTCTCGAGCTGAGGAAGAGTCTGCTGTCCTTTCAGACTGCTGAACCACTGCACAGGAAAACACTCCACCACCTGAGGGCAGGTTAGGGTTAATAGAGGGTTAGAATGACTTCATCTGTAAACACTATATGGATATTAATTCCAAACGAGTCATACTCTGCGGCATTTCTCCACATGTTCCTCGCTGGCGTCTGTGGTCTGCAGGGCTGAGAGAAGGTAGCGGTTTAGTGTGCTGTCCACGGCGAGCTCCTTCAGCGCTGACAGAGACAGGATCCCATCCCATATTAAGATATTTCCAAGTAACTGAACACAAGAAAGAGATTCAGCAGAGAATAAGCTTGAACAATGGTTAAAATATTAAATAATTAAAAACATAAAAGGTTAACTGATGTAGATGACAGGAGAAAGTCTAGAATATACAAGCATGACTAGTCTTACCTTCACACAAGACCAAAACTGCCTCTGGGAAAAGAGGTAAGGACCAGAGTTCTTGTTCTCCATAACACTGTAAGGGGAAAAAACAAATTACACAATGTCACACACAGGTTTACACAATATACTCTGTCACAATCGGAAACTAGAATATATATTTTTATATATATATTTTTTTTTATATTACACACACACAAAGAACAGCATATACAAACAGTGATACAGCTGTGTTGTCAAAAGTACCGACTTCGGTACTGAAATTTTAAAAATGTGACGCTTTGAGTGCCATTGAGCGGAATCGTAAACACCTCCGATTGGCCGTCGTGCTCACGCGCTCATCGGATATGTCTGTGATTTCACACTCACTTTTTTGGAAACAGAGGCAGGAAAATATCATCATCGAGAGTCCGTCGAATTCGGATGACTATGGTCCTTAGAAGCTCCTGAAAGATATTAGTTCATTTCTCAATGACAATCAAATGCAACTAATAATTTAAACCTGTAAAGCCTGACATATGAAAGTAGTTTGAGCCTTTAGACCAGTGGTTCCCAACCTTTTTTACTCGAAGGCCCCCCTCCTCTCCAAATCAATACTGCAAGGACCTACACGGTTTGTTTGCGCATCAATAATAACGGACACGCGCGTGACTAATGTATGTCACTGTAATCATATTTACCTTCATTACAACCGTCATCCATCAAAACTTTTTAGCGACACTAGTTTCCTTTATCCAACTGAAATGTGTAGTTTGCGTATCCTGTGTTCATGTAGCGGTTGGGTGTTTTGAGCTGCTGTTCAGTCTGTATTTCACACAGCGCGATTAGAAACGCCTTGGGTTGCTCCGAATACAAAACAATCACAGAATACGTACGAGAGAGGTGGTTCTTTGTTTTAATAATTTTTTTTAATTGATATAATTTATCTTTTATTATTTAACATATTAATAATAAAATTAATGAATTATATTAATATATTTAAATTAATTTTAAGTTATCTTGCGGCCCCCCGGAGGATCACTGAGGCCCCATAGTTTTGGCCCACAGGTTGGGAACCACTGCTTTAGAAGTCTGATAAAAGCCTGATGGTTCTCACATGCTAACTGCCTTTTTTTTTTTTTTTTTTTTTTTTAAATCCTTTATATATTTAAAAAAAAAAAAAAAAAAAAACAGTTAGCATGTGAGAACCATCAGGCTTTTATGGCTCATGTAGTATGATATAGGAGAATATGTAGCTCATACGCAGGGAGGAAAAAAAACTGATAAAAAAAAAAATTATCACCCAATAAGATGATATTTAAATACCTAGTTTTATGATCAAAGCTCTGTAGTTTTCATTTTGGGGGGCAATACAATGATGATTGAGAGATGTACAAATACATATACCTCAAAAGCCTAATTTTAACATGATTTTTCTAAAAATGACGCAAGAATAATCAAGGAAACCTATGTTTCTTCAGTCAAGTGTTCATCCTGAAATGTTACTAACAATATAAAAGTTATTCTAATGTTTGAAGTATAAAACATCAGATTTCGCAGCAAAAAGACAACCTGAAGAGGGACGTTTTTAGAATTATACAAAAAGGCCTTTAACTTGCTAAAAACTATAAACTAATCAATCAGACGACAGAAGACATGTAGTAGATTGTGTGTACAACAGGTTTTACAGCAAAGTTGATCATGTTGATAATTTACAGGCCCTAGAATTTTGCCTATCAAATATGATACAGTAGGCTTTAATACAATAAAATCAGATGCAAAAATAAGAGCCTGTGGCTTTAATGCGTTACGGACTCATCCCTTCACTGACTTGTGTGTTGCGATTGTCGCCGTGCAGCACAGTGGGATAATCTTTGATCAGCCTCTGCATGAAAGCCACCAGTCTGGACGTCTGACTGCTGGAGAGCGGATCCCACACCTGATCCGTCAGAACTGAGGGGGTGACAGGAAGGGCGGAAATCATGTTTTAAAAGAGTGATTTGGGTTTGATGTGCTGTTCTGAGTTTAAAAGTAAGAACTGAACCATTACATAGATGGGAAATTGACAGACTAACCTGCTAGTTTAGGAAGAAGCACTCTTTCTACAATAGCAGGAAGCAGGCTGTTATCTATGTCTTCCTCTTTCTTTAGAGAGCTCTGCTCCTCAAAACCATAGAAGAGCAAAGACTCAAACCACAGCATGTACTCAAAGTTGGGACACTCCACCTGCATAGACACAAATAGCAATTAAAGACTGAAATGTTCAGCAATGCAAAGCAGATCACAAAAATTTGGAAATGACATGCTCTCTGTACCTCGAATGGAGACCATGAGATGAGCTGCAGTCGAATAAGGGGGTTAAAGAGTTTGGGCAGACACAGTCCAATGTAGGCATCTCTGTAGCATGTAAAATACAGCTTTCTCCAGGTCTCGAAGTGAGACTTTATGTTGTCCAGAGAGTGGAAGTCCTCTACCACATCCTCAAAAACCTTCTTGGACTCACTAAAAATGCGATCTGGAAATCAAAAAGATGAAAAGGTTAAATCAAGAAAAGATTGAAATGTAAAAGCCTTGTATCTTGTATTGGTGTGTGTTAGGTTGGTCACCTCTCTCTAGGTTGTAGCTGGTGATGTCAGTGGACGTTTCTTCATCATCACTAGACAGCCCCTCCTTATGCTCGGCTCTCTTGCCGTTCTGCTCTCGAGCTTGCCTGCGACGGGTTCTGTTCAGATGAGACAAAACAGACTGACACTTATTAAAATTGAAATACTTCACAGAAAGTCTGTGAAAACAGATTTTCTGATTCAATTTCATTCAGATTCACTATGTCCTGATTCGATTTGTTTATGATTTTGATTCAATCATTATTTGTTGGGGGAAATTTCAGTTATAGTGTTAACAGGCCCGTTTCAGTTATTTGCCTGACTGACATTGTGACTATATCGCTCACTTTTGCACATTTCCAAACATTTTAGGCCATTACAGGTTACAGGTTACTAGTGACACAATGATTCTGAGGAGATTAGAACATATTTACTAGATTGGAAATGAGTATAATACAAAGCAATTAAAATAACAACATGGAAGGTTTTACAGTTTAAAATTCCATTGGATCGGTACAATCAATTAAAATGCAATTTAGAGTGGTACACATATGCCACTAGACAGGCAACAGAAGGCAGATTTTCACTCCCCAAAGTAAAAACAAATTTCCCCAAACGTACAGTAGTATATAGGAAAACATGAAATTCTCTACCATTGTCATTAACTAGAATAACTATTTTAAAAGGCAGGTAAAAGCACACCTAGGATTATCATACTTATAGGAGGTTATGCATAGAAGTTAGTTGGATGTGTTATAAATGTTAGACCTGGTGTTTGTGTAGACATTGTCTTTTTTTTTTTTCGGCGGTGGGCACCCTGACTGGTCTGCGGCTATGCAATCCCATACGCAACAAACTGCGATGCATTCTGACACCTTTCTATCAGAACCAGCATTAACTTCTTGAGCAATTTGAGCTAATCCTTACGCAAGCCCATTTTTCCTGCTTCTAACATCAACTTTGAGGACAAAATGTTTACTTGCTGCCTAATATCTCTCACCCACTATCAGGTGCCGTGATGAAGAAATAATCAGTGTTATTCATAATGTGTCAATGTTATGCCTGATCTGTGTATATATAGCATTTTTTTAAAGCATACCGTCTGGCTTCTCTTTCAGCTATCCTCCTCTGTTTGGCGAGCTCCTGATAGGCTGTGCGATCTCGACCAAATGAGTCCAGGTTAGGGGCCATAACAGCCTTACCTGAAACAGAAAGAACTGACATTAACCCTCAGCAAAGCTGAACTCACCAGCTCTGTTACAACCTATACTGACAGATCTGATAGTCATTACCTACTCATTAATATATCATACTAGATGTTCATGCATTAGTTCAAATGTCAGTAAAAATGTAATTTAATTTCATGCACAGTGGTTAAGGGTTTTTCCCTTTTTCTGATGTCATCGGGATTAATTTCCGACTAAAGTTAATTTTACACCTGCTCAATTTTACTGGGCTGAGATGGAAACTCTCCTCCAATAACTTACCTGCTCAGCATCTTAACAATGTATCAGTGTGAACACTGATCAATAAGAAGCCAGTAAGCTTTCACCATCCGAAAGCCACATTCATTGACACACTTTCATTTGTTTCAATCTCTCTCTCGCTCTCTCTCACACACACTGTGTATTATTCTGATGTGCAATTAATCATAACTGTATAACAAAAATAAAAAGAAAAAAAAAACAATGAGGCCATTCAAATAAAAACCTTCAAGATGGACTGACTTGAAAGGCTGGAAAACTCCGACGATTCATCTTTAATATCATCCTGTCTTCTCTGGACGAGACGGGACGCCCGCTGCCGAAGTAACTGGTGCATGGCGACCTCAAGCTCCAGAATAACAGGCACCTGAAAGATACGATGATTTTTGTGACAGCTGAACCAAAGACAAGGGGCCGGAGACCGAGACGAGGGGCTTAGTGTGCTCTGCTGTGGCATGGGCGAGAAAGCAGCCAAATTAAATAGCTCTAAACACAAAGCCCTTTAGAGCTGGATCAAAACTGGCTTCCCCTTGTGTTAATGCTTCATGGTATTAACATTATTATGAGCCAAAAAAAAAAAAACTTCTGTGAAAGACTTCCGTTAAGCCACTATTGGTTGTTTTTGACAAACAGCTCGTTTCATTTAATGCAGTTAGTTAAAACAACAACTGAGGTATAATTATTCAAAAGTAACTACTGCACAGAGTCAGGAGCTTTCTGTTTAATAGAGTGCAACAGTGCCGGTCCACTTTTTCAGCTGCCTTGGCTCCGGAAGTATTTTTTCCATTCATTCTTCCCATAGGGATGTAAAAAAACAAACAAAAAAAAATAACTTTAATCAACAATTTCGTCTCGTCTGTGTCAGTCTCCTATGCTGTTGACGTAGTAAACAGAGCTTCCAGGTTCTACGGCAGAAATTGTTAAATAAAGTCATTATTTTTGTTTGGTTTTTGCACACAAAAAGTATTCTCGTCGCTTCATAACTAAGGTTGAACCACTGGAGTCACATGGACTATTTTAACAATGTCTTTACTATCTTTCTGAGCCTTGAAAGTTGCAATGACAGTGCAGTCTATGTGGGTTCAGAAACCTCTTGGATTTCATCAAAAATATCTTCATTTGTGTTCTGAAGATGAACAAAGGTCTTACAGGTTTGGAACGACATGAGGGTGAGTAATTAATGACAGAATTAATTACATTTTTATTTTTGGGTGAACTACCCCTTTAAGAGTTATATGAGCCATGAGCCAAACCAACCAGCTACGAGGTGAATCACATTACAAACTTTGATTTGAAACAAAAAAGTATTTGAAAAAAGGACAAAAAGACAAAGATACAAGACTGCATACTTAATGGCTTCAATGTGGGGAAAGAATTAGAATGATGAATTAAAACAAAACTAAAGATGTTGATTGTGTATATAGAAACATTATATATATTTGACATTCATTGCAAAAATATGAATATACAAATATATTATTTATACATATATATTATTATTTAAATATAAAATATTTGAGAGAGCAGGGAGAAACGGATCTTTTGGCGTGATTTGCTTGGCCAATTCTTTGATTGCTGGAGAGGTCTCTACAAAATCATGGTGATGTAGTTTTTCACCAAGAATTCCACTGTAAAACATGATTTTTAAAAAAAAAAATAATTTTAAAAATAGCAGGGTGATGGCTTCAACAAAAGCATGTATCAAAAATTAACAACCTCGTAGCTCACAGCAGTTGTTTTTAACGGTTTAAAATTTATCTTTCAAAATCAATCCCCCTAGGGAGAAAATGAATGGGATTTTTACTTTTGGTACCCGAACGTTGCACTCTATAGTTTTCACAGACATGTACCACAAATTAATGTAGATATTACCATATCCTAACCTTAAGCTAATGCAATCATTAAGCTATCATCAAGCATTCAAATGAGAGCTTAATGCTACAAATGCATGGTTAATGCATTTTGCCTTTAAAAGGGCAGTATAGTCCACTGGTGGTGCAATAAAGATTTACCATTTTGGCCTTTTATTCCTTTAAATATTTTTTAAATGGTTCAACAACACTGTAAACAAGCTACTTACTGTTGCTACCTAGCGAATTGGAAGTCTCACACAAACAAAAAGAAAGTATGACCTATTACGATTAAGGCTTTTTTCAACTAATAACACTTTTATATATGTTAGTTCTCCATGCCTCAAAGACACCATGATTTGTGTATATAGTGCCTCTTTATAGCTGAAAGAAATGAAAGAACCACAGAAAGAATCTCTTGCTGCATCAGCTGTGGGAAAAATATGGAAGATTACAAAATAATCCATGATCTGATGAAAATATGACCTGGTGGACTGCTGACAATAAGTTTAACAATCATCATAAACATGAACTATGTGATTTATAAGTAGTAACTTGCGTTATTTTTACTCCTAATGATATTATAAAAGAATACAGTAATTTTAGTTGAGATAAATATGTTTAAAGTGTAATTAACTAGACAAAATTTTGACAGGCAACATCCAATAAACTTTGAAATCAAGAAGAAATATTGTAGCAAGGTCTGAATAAAAACAACAACTGAAAAACAAGTCAGTAAAAAAAACAGCAGCAACATAAAAACAAATGCATTCATTCTTACCTTTTCACTGAAACACTCAAGCAAGTCTCCAACATACCCTCGCATTTCTTGCAAGAATCTATATTTGTCTGCGGCCTCCTGTGAGGAGCCCTCTAGGAGCTGGATGGTCTTTTTGGAGGCCTCCAGCTCCTCCTGGATCTGCTCAAAGCGCCGGGCATTGGAATTGTGGCCCTGGCGCATGAAGCTCAGCCTGGTGCACAGGGGAGTCAAAGAGAGGTTTGTTATTAGTGATGTGTGGGGACATCGCTAGGGTCGCACATGTCCTGATGAAGATGGTTAGGTCTAAACAATGCAATGGAGTCAGTAAAACAGCTGCAGATTTTAGCATCTGCAAATACTCCATCCGGAGGAAGAAATATTACACTTCTGCAGAAACAGCGATACCCGGAATTAACCAGGAACAACGTGCGAGGAGATATGCGCCTTGAGTGTATCCTCACTATGCTGGAAGTCCAAAGTGCAAGCTTTCATCTTCAATGTCTGAATAGAGCAATTTTATGGGACGTGCATGACGTGAATTTATCAGGGCATTAAAATCTATAAAGTGTTGGTACATTTAAAAGCCTAGGAAATACCAACTGGGCAGATTTGAACTGGCAATTTGAGGGGCTACAGTGACCGCCGATGAGAAGGCAGTTCAGACCGTACCTGTCTTTGAGACGTTTCTTTACCAGATCTGTGGTTATAGGGGTCAGGTCACATGAGGGAATGGGATAAGGAACTGAGGGCTCTGCTTTCAAAGTCTTGCTGTTGTCAGCTCCAACT
This sequence comes from Coreius guichenoti, assembly GCA_039654105.1. Classification (NCBI taxonomy): domain Eukaryota; kingdom Metazoa; phylum Chordata; class Actinopteri; order Cypriniformes; family Gobionidae; genus Coreius; species Coreius guichenoti. Next base: position 8,018,257 of record CM077190.1, read on the forward strand.
GTGGCAGTGTAGCTAAACGGCATGGCGTAGGTCGCTCCATACGGCTGCGCATCATAACTGCCTTGGTAATACATGGTTGTATCCTCGGATTGGGTGATTTGGACCTAAAATTTCAAAACAAGATGACAAAAGGATTAGTGTCAGCATTAAATATTGTGATTTCAAAGCACAAACTATAGTACACTGTAAGAATGTCAAAAGAATTGGTATTTTAATACCAACTCAATACTTATTTAAAAAAAAAAAAAAAGTCTTCTAATAATTACACTATCATTGAAGAGTTTAGAGTCAGAAAGCTTTTTTTATGTTTTTGACAGCTGTTTTAATATATTTTAAATATTAATTTATTCCTGTGATGGATGCAAAGCTGAATTTGTCACATAATCCTTCAGAAATATGCTATTTGGGGCTCAAGAAACATTTCTCATTTTTATCAATGTTGATAATCCTTGTGCTGCTTAATATTTTTGTGGAAACCATGGCATATTTTGATGAATAGAAAGTTCAAATGGACGGCATTTATTTTAAATATAAATCTTGTCCTCACTGTCACTTTTGATTAATTTAATGCATCCAACTGAATGCAAACTTTGAAGTATAACAGTCAGGTTCCAAAAGTAAAATCCCATTAATGTTACTGTAGTATGAAGCAGAGAAGGGCCGAGTGTTGTGGGAGCACAACGTGGCCGCTGGAGCAATTGCTAATGAGAAACAAGTGCGACAAACGGCTGTAGAGCAGTGGAATTTTTATTATGCAACAGTCGCCGCTTCTGCTTCTTCTGGTCATGCGTATGTGGGGTAACGCAGCGCTGTTTTATCATATTAGACACATTTGAATGCATTGAAAATTATGTACTAACGCTACTCTGTGCGTTCGCTCGGCGGCTACTATGAGACACTTGTTGCACACTGCAGTAAGCTAGATCGATATTAGTCATGGTAAAACATGTACACGCAGTAAATCTAGAAAATGAGATTCAAACAATAAGACTGTGTTGAGCTATATGACAATGATTAGTTTTTGGTCTATAAATGTATCCAAACAGTTGCTCACCTGTCTAATAAAACATATGATATATTAAAGCATATGTGGTGTTTCCATGGTTTCTACAAAATAAAACCAGAAATCGAGGGTAACGCAGGTATGATGTCATTGATAGGAGAAGCACGGACATGGTCTGTCTCCTGGTAAAAAAGGCTTATTTCTCTGGATTTAAACATTATTGGAAACATCTGGGATAATGCAAGTACACAAGTCAACAAAATATATAACCCTGTTGTAGTGGTTTTTGGATATTTTAATCCAAAAATCTTACATATTGTGCCTTTAAAACAACATGCAAGTTTCATAGCTTAAAACAACCTCCTCCTCAAACAAAGCATTCATTTAATCAAGTCCATAAATGGCTCGTTTTGGATATTGTGGGATTTGTGATGTCACACGGGCAAATACATTTATATATGACTGCCTCCAGAGCAAGATATCAACGAATAGTTTTACATCATCGCATCATAGGCCCCGCCAACTGGCATTTGCCTACACCGGATGAGAGCGCCGCATCAAAAGCAAATAGAACCCACTATAAATCACTGACGCTGTCTACACTGGATGAATAAAGTGAACTGGCATCTGTATACTTTCTGAATTACTCCACACTAGGGGTGGGACAAAATATCGATATTTTAATTAATAAAATAAAAGGCACTCTAAATAGAATTCCCTGCTCGCTACTTCATGGCTCCTCGAGGTGGCGCTCAACACGTGAATGTGGGAAACGTGAACATAAGTTAACTAGTCTAAGAAAAACAGATTTTTAACGGGATGGCAGACAGCTGTGTAAGTAAAATAATAGATGCCCCAGCCACGTTTAAGTCCAAAGTCAGCACTTAACCTTTTCACAGGCATTTTTTTTTTTCATAGACATATCGTGATGCATCATTATAGGATTGTAGGGCTGCAACTAACGATTATTTTGATATATTTTTTCGATTAATCGATTTTAACTGACAAAACACACTATTCCACATCCTGTCCAGTGCTGTCCTTCAAACAAACAAGTCAGCTGTGCTATGAAAACATACATAGTGAATATATCTACCATTACATAAATTAACCATGGTTTTACATTGAATAAAACAAACAAAAATTAATAATAATAATAATAATAATAATAAATAAATAACAGGGTTATTGTAGTTATTCAATGGTAACCACAAATTAACCATTATTTTGCTTCAAATCCATAGTTGGATCTATATGGTATTTGTGGGGTTATACAAATGGTAATCAATACGGCAAAAAACATGGTTTTATTAGAATAAAAACATGGTTTTACTATAATAAAACTATGGTTAATTTTCGTAAGGGTATGTTTGTGCTATACATTATGTAAAAAAAAAAGTTACTAAGCAAAAGGAGTTTAAAATCACTACATTAAAATGATATTAAACAAAAACAAACAAACAAAAAACAAAAAACAAAATCAGTGTTACCAGATTAGACGAATGTTCTGCAGGAACACACACACACACACTCGCTCTGGACACAGTAACCTGTTACTGTCATTTTATCCTGTAAATAGGCTTCAAGAAACGCCTAACATTTATATTCAATTACACGCTGTTATCCCTTTACATTTACTACTCTCATAAAATACTTGAATTACAGGTTGACTTTTAAACCTAAATTTAGCGTCCAACAGCAGATATTTCAGCTAAATGAGTGTTTTTGCGCTGAATATTTGTCTCCCTCTCGACTGCGTTCTGTCTGTTTGATGCGCATGCGTGCGCCCTCCGTACCCCTACACCACACGCTTAAATCTGCCGATGACTTCAAAGTGAAAGCGTAAAGGAATGTTCGCTTTGACACGCCCTCTTTAAACAGCTCATTTGCTCATATCTGGAGAAGCTTCAGAAGGATACCAGTGTCAGGAACAAGGGGATGGTTCATTTTTTAATGGCGTCATGGATCGCGTCAGAGGATCGTTTGTTTGGAGAATTTGACTGCTGATTGTTTTGTAAACGAGGCAGAGTGTAATGGAGAGCTCACGAAGAAATTTTTGTTGAAAGATGAACCAGTCAGCTGTATTGGATCTGACAGCAGCTACAATCATAACAGTGGCCGTTTACTGAGAAGCCTTAAAGGAGCCACCCCTTAAAAATTGATCATTTGAGACAAAGGATCAGAATGAGGGTTGAAAATTTTTTTTCCACATATATATTTGTTTTTTGTGTGTGCAAACGTTATATGAGTGAACCTCAAGGAACATATTAAAATAAAAACCACATGACCACTTCAAGTACACAGTCTTGTACCTTTGTGTAATTTTCAAATACTTTTTTTTGCTTTAATTCAAAGTTTTTTTTCAATGTTGTGATGCACCTCGTAGCTGGTTGGTTTCGTTCATGGCTTTTAACTCTGAAATGAAGACCTTTTTAAAAGCCCCATGGAAAAAATATGGAACCAAGGCCACTGAAAAAGTTACACTATGAAACGCTTTCATATATGCTAATTAATATACTCTGACTCACCTGCGGGATGCTAATGCCCTTTCTGATCTGCTCCTGCTCCCAGCGATTCACTTCCTCATCCTGGCCATCATCTAGAGCTTCATCATCACTGCATTCAATACCTAAAACACAACACACACAGAGAGAGTCAAAACAAACACTAAGGTCAGATCGTGGTTAAGTGCACATCTTTACTAGGATCTGATTTCTCACACAATTTCTAATTATAGTTAGTCTTGTTTATGTTTTTTAAGTGACATGACATTTATTACAAGGGCAGTCCCTCTGGAGAGCAGGTGAATGGGGGTTCCTGTAATTCTACATTAACAAGTTTCAGATTACTAGAGCTCTGAACTGCGACCACATGCATCACACACTGACCGATCTCCTCTGCTATTTTCTGCCTCTGAGTCTTTATCTTGACTCCACTGAAGTTGATTCTCTTCTCATCTTCATCGTCGTCACTGCCGCCGTTCTCATCTTCGCGAACAAGGCGCTTGTTTGTCGCTTCATTCTCAATCAACGGAGCCTCACCCCCGAGCTCTCGAGCCATCTGCCTACGTTTACGAGCAGCATGAATGAAGGCCGCATCGGGGATCTCGCCTGTTGAAACATATGACAGTTATTGTTGGTGTAAACAATGATTAATCACTTTCACATGAATTTGTTTAACCAGAAAGAGCCTAAACAGACTAAAAGCAATTAGTTTGCCATATAAAAAAAGTGGATTTGATCACATACGTTGTTTAACAACATTCAATGTTTAACCACAATACACATCAGCAGGTTCCAGACTTGTATGACTGTCCTTAAAAAGCAAAAACAGTCTAATCATGCTGACGTTGGTCCTGCGACTTGCTCTACAGGTCCAGTCTTGGAGGTTATGGAAACTCTCACCTGGTCTAAGCGAGCTGAGGGCAGACATAGTTTGGCTAAATGCTCCACCCGCAGACCTTTGCTCGCCCTCCTCTTCCTGTTCCTCATTGCTGTCCACCTCCATTTCTTCCTCTCCCTGTTCACTGCTGGCTCTGCTGCCTGCTAAGGGCTCCTCTTTAATTGACAGATTCTGAGTAGGTCCACCTGAAACGAACAAACCAGTGAGTGATAATACTATGGCTGCACAACACATCGAAATTACTGAAATATTCCATATGTACATATCGCGATATGCATATCTGACGCACACACCCGAAGCACGCGCACAAGCTGTCTCTTTGACAATGTGTGACCCCTTCAGTTAACTTTCGTGCCTTATCACACTCGAACGGTCAAAATACACAGAGTTATGTCAAAATGCCCATCTTGATGAGTATTCATGTAAACACAGTCAGTTATGTCTTAAGTGGTATTTACATATTGGCATTCATTTCATTTGTTTACACTGATGTTAAAATTACATTGTCAGATGTGTGACATTACTTTTTATGTAATGCTAAAACACTGCTGGTCACTTTCAGAAGTTGTAGTGATGTTTTCTTTACCCAGAAAGAATGTGAAATATATACTGGTTGTATTATTTTCAGGTTTTAAATATATTGTATATCATATCATTATATGACCAGATAAAAATAATAACACTAGAACAAAGGGGGTCACTCAGAATCGATGCCACAGACACACAAACTGGGGGAGCATACATGGGTTTTTAAGGTGAATGCATCACTAAAATATCACTATTTTAGAAACACTGAGCAAGTCTGTCTCTGGCTCAGCGCCAGCCAAAGAGCGAAAACACATTTATTTAGCATTTGATCACACAGGTCCGATTCTACGCAAAAAAAATTGTGTGTCGCCTTTGGCTTTTGGCTTGCTCAGTTGGGGACACTTAAATTTCAACTATATTACTGATCTGCCCGCATTGACACTATATGATAATTGAAATGAGCTGGATGACGTCACCGTTTTCACCAGAGCGGCTGTACAGCCGAATCAAATTCTGTTGCATTATTTTCCTGTTACCACTGTGAAGCTGCTTTGAAACAATTGGCATTGTAAAAAGCGCTATATAAATAAAGGTGATTTGATTTTGTCAAAGGGTTAAATTTGATCGCTTTTGGGGGTGGAGGGGGTGCAAATCAGATCTGAGGGGGAAATGCCCCCTCATTGCGCCGGGCCTAGGGTCACTACATTATCTAGTAGTGCTTAATTCTGATGTGTACATACCATTATAACTTCGAGTGGGGGAAGCAAACAAAGTATTTTCTTAATAAAATGTATTAAATTTGATGTTTTAAAGACAAAAAGCAGTCCCCTGATTCTGATTAATAGAAATGCATGATATTTTGAAAAAATAAAAAAGATGTTTTAGTACCAATGCGTGCGCTTTGTTCCGGTACGGCACTGCTGTACTTTTCCAAATCCTCCTTGTATTCTTTCTTCAGCTGCTTGACGATCTTCTTGCTGTGGTAGGATTTCTTCACACGGAACACTTCAGAGTCATCTAATAGAGAGAGAGATACAGTGAATCCATATACGTTATAAAATTCATACACTTACATAGTATGTGATTTGGGACACAAATTCAAAGTTTCTTCAGGGACCTCACACTTCTGATCAATAAATGTACATGTACTTTTTTATTTGTATCATTACTGGATAAGATTTTATTAAGCATTCCATTTTAGACCGATTCACTAATGAATAGTGTAAAACGATTTGTATACCGGTTCATTGAAAAGAACCGACTCAATAGCTATTTCCATTTTTGCCATGACTTGAAATTCCAATTCTTATCGCTGTTTCATATTGATCTTAAGCCAATCATTGAGTATATTCCAATTAGTGCAGAGTCCTAATTGATCACTATTACTAGTTAATATAATATGCAAAGTAGCTCGTGTTTTTTTTTTTTTTTTTTTGGTTAGTGACTGTCACTTTAAATGACACGAACTGTTACACAATTTAAATGGACTAAAATTAGATTAACTGCACCGCAAACACTCTACACGAATAATTTGTGAAACATTACATTGCTTTTATCTAAAAAAAATGTACGTTACACGTGTCTTTAATGGCAGTTAATAAGCACCTTCATCGTCGTGGAAGCTCAGCAGACTCGCTTTCGGTTCCTCTCGGTTCTCCTTCTTTCTCTTCTTTTCTTTGTTGATCTTGACAGCACCAGGCTGAAATCCGTTTCCATAGTTGTTCACCATGTTTGCCCCAGAAACGGGACCTGTGCTGGACTCTCTCGGGTTCGCCGACTCTTCAGCCCCGGGCCCGCCGGACTGCTGGTCCTCCTCTTTCTCCTCCTCGTCTGAGTCATTCCTCCGCCTGAAATTGCACCTCTTAGCTTTCTTAAACATGGTGATGTAGTGTACAACGGCTCTATGATAGTATATAAAGACTGATTTTTAGATTTTTACAGGGCGCCAAAGATGATAACAAGTCTACCATTTTGCCTTTAGCGGAAACGTTTATGTACCTCTGTGAATGTTGAGATTTGCCGAGCGGCAGCGGGAACTCGCTGCTGCCATCTAGATGAGAGGTGCCGGTGTCATGACAAATCGGGTCACCCCAAACTGTTTATCATACGAATTATATTAATTTAACACAGGGTTGCCAACACACACGCTTTCAGGCTCTGTCTCACGGTCTTACCAAATTGCCAAAGCTGCTTTTGATATGAAACTTTAGTTTTAAATATAGAAAAGTTTTAAATAAGAAAAGTTTTAATACGAAATTCAAACAATAAATGCGTTTTGGCGGACGTAATGTGGCATAACAGTTAAAGCCAGAGCCGTTGGAAAACAGAGTTGCTTTCATCTCCCGGCGGCACGCGCGGTCACGTGGTTCATGGAGCTCTCAATAGTTCTAAACCATAGACCATAAAAAATAAAAATAAAAATAAAAATAAAGACCGCGCTGTCAATACATTTGAATGGCTTAAGCAGGATAGACAACAGCTTCACTATATAGGTATTTGCAGCTATTTTTGGTAAACAGTACAGCATAGTGTGCATTGATTATTACATCAACCACATTTACATCATTTTATTATGGAGAGTGATGGAGATGCAACATTGTTAACATTAATGTTTTTCTTGTATTTAGCCCTCAGGTATTCCTTACCAATTGGTCACACTCATACTCACTGGTGGTCAAATGTGACCATACACCTTAACTATTTTTCAATTAAATAAATGTTCTATATTTTAGTTCAATAATATTTATTGAATATTTTGATGAGATCTTTTGGTACTAAATACTATTTGTGCAATAATTATGGTCCATTAACGACCACTTAAAATATTTTTCTTCTAATATTCTTTATTATTTGTATTACAATTAGTGTAGTAATTAAGGTTAAAATAGAGAATTCCAATGCAAAGAGGCAAATTAGAGTCATTTTGTGGCTGGAAAAATAATAATTTTCATTTGTAATGCCATTACCCACTAGGTGCCTGTATAGATATAATATATATATATATATATATATATATATATATATATATATATATATATATATATATATATCCTAATATCTTTAATGATACTTATATAAGCACACACATGTGAATATTAATGAATGTTTAAAATAGTGCTAAAGAGGCAAACTTATTTTTCCTTATATGTACAGTATACATATGCTATATACATATGAATTGATACTGAATCAAGATCGAAATCGATATTTGTGCCAATCACCCCCCAACCCCCTTTTATTTATAACTGAAATATTTGAACATTAAACACTTAATTTAACACATAATTACATTAAAGATGATTGAGAATATATGTAGGGTAAATGCAAATGTGTAAACTAAGCTATCAGGCTAATCGCTTATATATGCTATGCTAGTATATAAGCTAACTAATAGCTTATATACTAGCATAGCATAACTTTTTTTTATGGAATATTTCAGTATTTATTATAAATGACTAATCCATGCACATTTCATTTTTTTCTGGCACAACACTGCAGGACAACCTGTCACTCACAAGAGATCATAGCAATAGCAAACTACAATGATCCAGTCAATTCCCAATAAACAAAATCATAATTTTTTTTTATCTTGCTTGAAAAGCCTTTTCACTCAGATATAAATATATACATCACAAGGACTATTCCAACTTCAGTTCCATGCCAACTTTAATGATTAATATGGTATTTATTTTTCTATTAGTCAAATTTCATATGCAATATGCACAATTTCTATTGTTATTGTATATTTTCAACATTGTTTTCAACTTATCATGCAGCCAAAACTTGTGATAATATTGATCATATGCAATGTTAGTTTAGTATTACTAATATACTATTATAGGATTAATTAATATTTTGAATTAGCTTTTATTTTCTATATTCTTAGTGTTCAATTTAATTTTTAGTTTAAGTTTTAGTAATACTGTTGTGCTTTTTTTTCCAATTTTTTTATACATTTAATGTATTTTTATTTCAGTTTTAGTACTTTTAGCACTTCATTTGAAACGTATTTTATTTCTATTTTATTAACTTTTTAAGCTTAAGTTTTTTGACTAATATTTATAATTTATTTTATTTCAGCTTTATTTCAATTAACGAAAACAATAGTTTTAGTTAACAATACCAGCACTGATAATATAGGCTAATATTGATATGATAATACAATTTGTTGAATCGTGCTGTATCATCTACATTGTTAGATCACATAGTTTCACACTTGATCCATCTAAAACCTTAAAGCCAGGATAAAGGGGCTCAGTGAATGTGGTCTGTCAGAGACGCTGTAGAAGGACAGAGTTCCTGCACTGTGATCCACGTACACTCATATTCTATAGGGGTTTAATGATTTCACTGTCTACGGAATTATAAATGAGTTTTGCAGTGTCCAGGACTGATTATTATTTCCAAAATCACCCTTATCGTCACACTGGACTTCACGTCGTTGTGTTTTCTTCCATTACAATGTTACACTCCACATCTTCAGGACCTACATATTGAGCAGGAGCAGCAGATTGGAGTGTTGTCTCGTTTAGTTTCTCCACCATTTCAGCCAGAATGGTGTTTTTGCTCAGTACAGGTGTTGGAGTGAAGATCTGTCTGCACTGGAGGGCAGCTGTAGACTCCCTTCTGATCATCTTGATTCCAGAATACAGATCATACGGTAATTGTGTCCACAGGGAAGGGCCACTGGATCCTTCAGGAGATCCAGACATACTGGACAGCAGATGGTCTGGAGCTACTGAAATACTGGCTTCTGCCATTTCAACATGTGCAGGCGCAGATAACAGCTGGACAAGGACAACCGCTTTCTCTGTTTCCTGGTTTTGTTTTTGAGAAAATGAAACTCTGTAAGCATGGAGTCATCCAGTAGGGGGCGGATTGTATCTCAGCCTGTACTTGCAATGCTGCAATAAGTTCAACCACAGGACGTCGCTATTTCTGCCACATAAGAAGAAAAAAAAATCATGCTTTAATAAATCATAATTATGACATAAAAGCAGTGTTATTTTAGTAACATCTATGTCTATATAGTTTTATGACTTTTTATTTTTGTTTTAGTTATTTTAGTACAAGAGGCTAAACTAAATGAAAATGTGAAATGTAATAGCATAAATTAAATAAGTTTAAGTTTTATACATTTTATTTTATTTCAAGTAACAGAATTTTTTATGGTTTTAGTTTTAGGATGATTATAGTATAATCACAATAAACCTGCATAAAAAAATCATAATTATTACATAAAAAGTCAAAGTGATGACATACTAAGTCATAATTATGACAAACATTTGAAATGACAAAATGTTGAAATAAGATTAAAAAGTCATTATTATGACAAGGCAAGATTGCAAATGTGTATATATTCTTATGCTAATTCATTTTTACATCTACCTAAATAGTTTTACATGTGTGTGCGTTGCATATATATACAACGATCAGGCATAACATTATGACCACTGACAGGTGAAGTGAATAAGACTGATTATCTCTTCATCACGGCACCTGTTAGTGGGTGGGATATATTAGGCAGCAAGTGAACATTTTTTCCTCAAAGTTGATGTGTTAGAAGCAGGAAAAATGGGTTGAGAAAAATGAGTTTGACAAGGGCCAAATTGTGATGGCTATACGACTGGGTCAGAGTTTCCAAAACTGCAGCTCTTGTGGGGTGTTCCCGGTCTGCAGTGGTCAGTATCTATCAAAAGTGGTCCAAGGAAGGAACAGGTGAACCGGTGACAGGGTCATGGGCGGCCAAGGCTCATTGATGCACGTGGGGAGCGAAGGCTAGCCCGTGTGGTCCGATCAAAAAAAGACGAGCTACTGTAGCTCAAATTGCTTAAGAAGTTAATGCTGGTTCTGATAGAAAGGTGTCAGAATACATAGTGCACCGCCGAAAGCGCCAACTTTCGGCAGTCCATCGCCGAAAGCGCCAACAGTGGGCACGTGAGCATCAGAACTGGACCACGGAGCAATGGAAGAAGCTGGCCTGGTCTGATGAATCACGTTTTCTTTTACATCACATGGATGACCGGGTGCGTGTGTGTCGCTCACCTGGGGAACACATGGCACCAGGATGCACTATGGGAAGAAGGCAAGCCAGCGGAGGCAGTGTGATGCTTTGAGCATGTTCTGCTGGGAAACCACTGTTGCAGACCATGTAGAGGAGACCGGGGAGGATTGTAACATGGGGTCAGTTGTAACACTAAGTTTGACAGGTCAGAAAAGCTGCGGTAACGTCATTAATATCATACAGTCCCATCTTCTTTTTGAGCTCACAGGAGAAATTGCATGTGACTGTGAGCAAATTTGTAGATTTTATGACCAAAAAAGTGATTTTCAGGTAAGAAAGTAAAAATTTTCATCAAGATTATTTTTTGCCTAGCAATCATTGAATTGTAGGTACAATTATTTAACTTACATGACCTGAAGTAGCTGTTTCTCTAGTTTAATTTGATGCTTTGTATTTATGCTAACTTCAAACCCACATGCTAAAACAGTTTTATGCAATCAAAATTCACATAAAAATAGGTGGATCATGTAAACATAGCTAGTGACTGAACCCTTATGTAACAGGAATACACACACACTCACACAAACACGCAGCAATTGTTTTGCACTACATTTAAAGTTATAAAAAAAAATTTTTTGTCAGTTTAAATTGTTCACGTTGTTCAAAACATTTTTTTCTTTGTTCTTCAATGATGTTTATGCAAAAATTGGATGGTGTGGGTTTTATTTCAGCAAATGACCTCTCAGTGTTACATCTATCCCCAGCTAGTGTTACAACTCACCCCAGTAGTGGGGTAGATTGTAACAACGGAACTCTTTGTATTTGACATTAACTCACATAATCTGTGATTGTGTAGTACAATTGTTCAATTAAGTTATATATGTAGCAGACAAATGTGGCTACCATGTATCAAAATTTGAGACATCTAGCATAAACAACCACTGAGTTACTGATGCTCAAACAAAAAGTGTTACAACCATCCTACCCCTACACTCTTTCATGGAAATGGTATTCCCTGGTGGCTGTGTCCTCTTTCAGCAGGATAATGCGCCCTGCCACAAAGTAAAAATGGTTCAGGAATGATTTGAGGAGCACAACAATGAGTTTGAGGTGTTGACTTGGCCTCCAAATTCCCCAGATCTCAATCCAATCGAGCATCTGTGGGATGTGCTGAACAAACAAGTCCGATCCATGGAGGCCCCACCTCGCAACTTACAGGACTTAAAGGATCTGCTGCTAATGATGTAGACCGTGTTAGATTTACACCACACATACAGTACCAGCTGGCAAAAAAAAAATTTTGGGACTATCTAACCCCACAAAATCAGGGACACTATTATAGTAGTAGTAGTAGTAGTAGTAGTAGTAGTACTTTATTGATCCCAGTTGGGAAATTAAAGTGCATTAGCAGCAATACATGAAGACAGTAAAGTACTCACAGTACACACAAAAACATACTATACACATATAATTAATAAATAAACAAAGTGCCAAGAAAAACAGTAATTGTTGCAAATCTTGTTTGAAGTTAAGAAAGACAAAATAGAATAAAATATAAATAAAAACCGGTCAAACAATAAAAGCAGTAATGCACATTTTATGTCTGATAATTAAGTGCATTAAATACAGCTTTACGATGGGTGTAGTGACCTAGTTCCTAAAATGAAAAGTTAATGATACCTCGGCACAGGGTAGATGAATTGTAAAGTCTCACAGCAGTAGGCATAAATGACCTCCTGTAGCGTTCTCTGTTGCACCGTGGCTGGATCAATCGGTTGCTGAATGTACTTCTCATTCCAGCAAGCATGTCATGGAGGGGGTGTGAGGCATTGTTTGTGATGGTCAACAGCTTGGACATTATTCTCCTCTCTGTAACAACCTCAAACATGTCCAGATCCACTCCAATGACAAAGCCTGCCTTCTTAATAAGCTTATTCAGCCTTGTGGCATCTCCAGCTTTAATCCCAGTGCCCCAGAACACTACGGCGTAAAACAGGGCACTAGCGACGACTGATAGAACATGTGAAGCATCTTGCTACACACATTGAAGGACCTGAGTCTTCTCAAGAAATAGAGTCTGCTCTGGCCCTTTTTGTAGATCGCTTCTGTGTTTTTTGTCCAGTCAAGTCTGTCATCTATGTGGATCCCCAAATACCTATAGGAGTCCACTATCTCAACGTCTCTGCCGTGAATAGAAATAGGTGAGGGATGATCTTTTTTCCTTCTGAAATCAATTACCAATTCTTTTGTTTTAGTTACATTTATTTGTAGATGGTTCACTTCACAAAGTTGTTGACCAGTGCTCTATATTCCGTCTTTTGCCCGCCCTCAGTGCAACCAACCACAGCTGAGTCATCTGAAAACTTCTGGAGGTGGCATGACTTTGAGTTGTAATTGAAGTCTGAGGTATATAGGGTGAATAGAAACGGAGACAAAACCATTATGCCTTTTTTATGCCATCACATGGTTCTTTTTGAGTGTTTTTTCCTTTCTTTCTTTTGTGTGGCATCCTCCCATGCCTGCTGGTGCACCTTTACTCTGTTCTCATCTAATGAACTCTGTAGCCTTTCTGTGGCTGCTCTCACAAGTCTCTTGTTTACCCAGACAGTTTTGATGACTGACTTTTTCTAGATAATATCTGGTCATTTGATATAGCTGTATTCTTGTTGATGAATGTGTTTGATATAGTTTCACACACTGAATAAAAACCTCATTTTGCCCAGTATTTTTTTATTGATTCATAAGTAGAGGCCTTTTTTTGTACATTTAAGTACTTTTTTTTTTTCATTTTTGTTAAGAATACTTTGCATTTTTTGAGCTTCAGTAATTAGATTTATAATTATATAAAATTGCATAATTGATTAATGGTCAAAATATAAAGGTGAAAAATGTTCTTCATATTATTGAAATGTTCTTTACATTGAGAAAAAAAAAAAAATTATATAAAAGAAAAAGTTTTATATAGAACCTTAAAGGGTTCTGTCAGGTGCTTCATATATAACATTTTAGGGGTTCCCATGGGATCATTTTGTTTTAATTCATTTTTAATTTTAATTAAATGTTATGAATTATTCTCCGTATATAGAACCATTTTGGCATAAAAGGTTCTTTAAAATTGAGTCAAGAACCCTAAAGTTCTATATAGAACCCCACTGAACCTTTATTCTAAGAGTGTAATCTATTTATTGAAGTTAAGTTACTTTGAATTTCCTATATATTTTTGAATTGTAGTTCATTTTCAAATTTCCCACTGTTTATATCATCCCATTATAATAATATTGGAAAAACATTAGAAAACTCCTCATCTTTCTCATTGCCCAGGTATGCATCAGTATTTCTGCAGTGCGGGTCTCAGCGGATTGGTAGTGTGTACAAAAAGGCCTGGCTGTATCCCCAAACCCACCTGGCTGGGCTGTCTGGGCCCCATACTGAGGGCAGAGCTCCATGGTATCATAATAAAAAAAATTTAAGAATAACTTTATTATTGTTATTAATATTTCATAATTGATAAGTATGAGATTAAAAGTCAAAATTATGACATACTACGGTAAAAAAAATATTTAAATGACAAAATGTTGAAATAATAACAAATTAAAAAGTCATTATTATGACATATTTACTTTTTATCTCATAATATTGACGTTTGCCATATTTATGACTTTTTATCTCATAATTATTATCATACTTTTGACTTATGAATTAGTATCTCATAGTTTCAACTTATGTCATAATTATGATTTACCAAAGCACAATTTTATTCTTATGTGGCAGAAATGGGCTTCCATAGATTTGTGACCTTAAAATAAACAGAAAAATTACATTTGTGTTGTAGAAAATATTGGATATTAATTTTATTTAATATTTGTAATATTGGAGATAGCAGGATCATGGTGCCCTCATACAAAAAATGTATGGGTGGCACCTGAATTATTTATTTTATATATTACACCGATCAGGCATAACATTATGACCACCTTCCTAATATTGTGTTTGTCCCCCTTTGCTGCCAAAACAGCCCTGACCCGTCGAGGCATGGACTCCACTAGACCCCTGAAGGTGTGCTGTGGTATCTGGCACCAAGATGTTAGCAGCAGATCCTTTAAGTCCTGTAAGTTGCGAGGTGGGGCCTCCATGGATCGGACTTGTTTGTTCAGCACATCCCACAGATGCTCGATTGGATTGAGATCTGGGGAATTTGGAGGCCAAGTCAACACCTCAAACTTTGAGGACAAAATATTCACTTTCTGCCTAACATCCCACCCACTAACAGGTGCCGTGATGAAGAGATAATCAGTGTTATTCACAGTCATAATGTTATGTCTGATTGGTGTATATATAATGGTTTAGCTAATCATAAATGCACACTTAGTAGGCTATAATAGCAGGTATCTCAGTTTATTATTCAGATTCAGTCAAATTCTTACACTGACTCTCAAAAATGTAATTGAAATGCAATTATGGATATTCAAGCCATACCAGTTTATGCTAAAAACCCTGTTGAAAAATCCAGTAGCTGTGTTTTGAAACATGATAGCTGCGGTTTCTAGCTGGTCATTAGCTGGTGCAAGCTGGTTGTTAACTGGTTGTCCAACTACCATGTTCCAAAATTCATTTTGATCACTTTAAACTGGTGTGACAAGCTGGTAGTTTGTTTGTTGCTTTTCCAAGATGGTTTACCTGTTTGCACCAGCTAATGACCAGCTTGAATCAGCTAATGACCAACTAGAAACTAGCTACCACATTACAGCGAGCCGTTTCAGATGGATTCTTCCGGCAGGGAAGGGCTTCCCATGAATTTCATGGGTGTGTGAATCCCTGAAGGCTGTCATCATGGCTCATGACTGGTCATCTTCAGTTTCTTTGCTGTCGCATAATAACGAGGGACCACACAGAACCTTCCTGTTAAGAATTATTTGAGGACTCTGGCAAGGACACTTGTGTCCCTGAGACTATGGTTACTTTCTGGAACTGTTTGAGAAGCTTGAGCATATTTTGTGTTGTGATAGCACAAGTGTCTGGAATCAACAGAACCTTCTACATTGGGATTCAAGAGGAAAACTGGGATTACGCACCGAGCGGCCAGAATCTGATTAATGGGAAACCTATTGCAGCGGATGAGTGAGATTTATATATTCTTCATTAATTATAATTCATCTGATTGAAACAGGGCAAAATTTGTAAATGTACATATTCTTATGCACAGGCCTATTTATTTTACATCTACCTAAATAGTTTATAATATATATATATATATATATATATATATATATATATATATATATTTATAGGCTATATATATACACACCACTTTGTACACAGAAATTTAGCTCCCTGTGATATTTTTTTTAAATTACATTATATTATTAATATTGTTTTTTGTAGAGTCATCTATTATCCTCAGATAATGGTGTTTTTTAACATGTGGACAGTGCTAGAAGTTGGCAAAAAAAAAACAAAAACAAAAAACTTCGACCCCACAAAATCATGGACACTATTATGCCTTTTTTTCCCTTTCTTTTTTTTTGGAAACTCCAGACATGCCGTCACATGATTTTTTTTCTTTCTTTTGTGTGGCATCCTCCCATGCCTGCTGGTGCACCTTTACTCTGTTCTCATCTAATGAACTCTATAGCAAGTCTCACAAGTCTCTTGTTTACCCAGACAGTTTTGATGACTGACTTTTTCTAGATAATATCTGGTCATTTGATATATAGCTGGACATTTTCACTGTCATCCTTGAGATTCACACACAGAATAAAAAAATATCTTTCACAGTCTTTTTTTAGAGGCCTGTTTTTTTGTAAATTTACTTATGCAAACTGTACTTTTTTTCATTTTTGTTAAGAATACTTTGCATTTTTTGAGTTTCAGTAATTAGAAATATATTTCTCATTGAACAACAGGTTATTAACATTTCTGTGAAAGATTTATAATGATCTAAAATTGCATAATTGACTAATGGTCAAAATAAAAAAGGTGAAAAAAGGTTCTTCATATTAAAATGTTCTTTACATAAAAAGATAAGTTTTAAGTCACTTAAAGGTTCTTTGAGGAACCTTCAAAATGTATCTTCTATGGCATCGCTTCAAAAACCTCTTTTAGGGACCTTTATTTCTAAGAGTGTGCACTCATAAGAAAAACTTTTA
This sequence comes from Coreius guichenoti, assembly GCA_039654105.1. Lineage (NCBI taxonomy): Eukaryota > Metazoa > Chordata > Actinopteri > Cypriniformes > Gobionidae > Coreius > Coreius guichenoti. The sequence goes on from CM077190.1 coordinate 8,035,340, forward strand.
TATAGAACCTCAAAGGGTTCTGTCAGGTGCTTCATATATAGAACATTTTAGGGGTCCCGTCATGGGGTCGTTTTGTTTTAATTCATTTTTAATTTTAATACAATTTTATGAATTATTCTCCTTATATAGAACCATTTTGGCATAAAGGGTTGAGTCAAGAATACGTTTCTATATAGAACCCCACTGAACCTTTATTTATTATAGTGTAATCTATTTATCGAAGTTAAGTTACTTTGAATTTCCTATTTATTTTCTAATTTTAGTTCATTTTCAAATTTCCCAAATAATCTCCACCATTTATTATCATCCCATTATAATAATAGTGGACATTATTAAAACATTAGAAAACTCCGCATCTTTCTCATTGCCCAGGTATGCATCAGTATTTCTGCAGCGCGGGTCTCAGCGGATTGGCAGTGTGTACAAAAAGGCGATATACAGGCAGTACACAGATGCTTCTTATTCTCAAGAGATTCCCAAACCCACCTGGCTGGGCTATCTGGGCCCCATACTGAGGGCAGAGGTCCATGATATCATCATCGTGCACCTGAAGAACTTCGCCTCCAGACGTTACTCCATGCATCCGCATGGTGTCTTTTATGCAAAAGATTCAGAAGGTAAAACCTCTTTCTCTCTCATTCACTCCTCATACATGAGCCAAAACATTATGACCACCTGCCTAATATGCTGTTGGTCCTCTGCGTACTGCCAAAACAGCGCCGAGGCATGGACTCACAAGACCCCTTAAGGTGTCCTGTGGTATCAGGCACCAAGACATTAGCAGCAGATCCTTCATGTCCTGTAGGTTGCGAGGTGGCTCCACCTTGGTTCAAAAATGTTGGTCCAGCAAATCCCACAGATGCTCATTCCTAAACAATGTGTGGAGTGTGGTAGGTAGGGTGCGTTATCCTGCTAGAGGCCACATCCACTAGGGAACAAACTTGAATAGCCTGACCCAGGGTTTCCCAGCAGAACATTGCCCAGAGCATCAAACTCCCTCCACCGACTTGTCATTGTCACAGTGCATCCTGGTGCCATCACTTCCCCAAGTAAATGGTACACACGTGCACGGCCGTCCACGTGATGTAAAAGAAAATGGGACTCATCAGACCAGGTGACCTTCTTCCACTGCTGCAAGGTCCAGTTCCAACGCTCACATACTCACTGTAAGTGGTTTCGGGTCATCATAGGCACTCTGATTGATCTGCGGCTAGACCTTCTGTTGGCTCAGACTAGATGGGATAGCCTTCGTTGCTCTTGTGCATTGATGAGCCTTAGGCGCCCAACACCCTGTTGCTGGTTTGTGTTTTTTTCACGGACCACTGCTGATAAATTCTCACCACTGCTGAACGGGAGCAACCCACAAGCCTCACCATTTCAGAGATACTCTGACCCAGTCGACTTGCCATAAAAATTTGGCCCTTGTGTAACGGTGGTCGCCCAACAATATAACATTTTGAACACAAAACAAAACAAAATTCTGAGACGAAAAGCGAACCCAGGTTGCCTGCATGGTAATGCGGAGTCCTAACCGCTAGACCACCGTGACGATATTTTTCTATGGCCGGCAACAGTCTTAAATCGACTCTCAGTCCCAAAGCCTTGGAAAAAAAAAAAAATATAAACAGTCAGTAATGTTCAGGCGCCAGACAAGTATACACTTGCCACAGAGATTTATATTATCATCCCGGATAGCAAAAAACAAAACCACCTGTTACATACAAAAAGAGGAAAACCCAAACTACATAAGAAATTGTATGCAACTTTCTTTAATAAGATTAGCAAGTTTTTTTTTTTTATCAACACAATTCACTTCAAAAATAAACAAGAAAAATCAGCACTCGTTAAATCTGCGCACTGAGTGCTGTGTGTGTGTGTGTGTGTGTCTAAGAATTAAATGTGTGTTTGTGAATATAGCAACACTGACCAAGTTGGCAGCACGGGTGGTTAAAAGTGACTCGGGCACATCGGCAGCATCAGCCCGTCTTGCTCCTATCTTTTCTTCCTGCTCCACCAAGCCACCGATTTAGGAGTACGGTCCAATTCAAAACTTGAGAGAGCATTCGCAGGCCAAGGGAAACACCCGCTAGCGAGAGGCTAACCAGGTAACACCGCCTCCTCTTCACGCTGCCCGAAAACGCACACTTTTCACAAAGATCCACCCGCAATGACTGCCTCCAAAGGGAACGTAACGCAACGTTACTGGTCAGTTGAACATGCCTCCACAGTCTTTAAACCATGCCCCTATAAACACGTACTCGTTTCCTTTAATTTTCCTCTCCTCCAATCCTGCCAGAGTATAGTTTGGGAGGAGGTGACAGAAAGTGAAAGTAAATAAAGGGGCAGTACAGAAAATATCTGTATTGCTACACTCTCCCCCCCTGGCTGAAACAACCCATGGTTGTTAAGAGAAAAAGAATCAAAAACCCAAGAACTACTCCTCATCATCTGAGGTCTCTTGAAAGAGGTTTTGAAGTCTCCTCTTCACCTGGTCCTCCAACTCCTCAGCTGTTGGAAAACACATTTTAAGATTGCACACGTGCAGTGCGCACATCTTCTCCAGTAGCCTCCAACGTTATGCGGTAATTCAAAGGTCCCAGTTGTTTCAGAATCCGGTAAGGCCCTTTCCATTTAGGTGCCAATTTTGCACTAAACTTGTGTTGTGCACTGGACTGAGGAAAGTTGCGAAGCCATACCTGGTCTTTGATTTTGAAAGTGATGTCTTGTCTTTTTGTTATAGTTCCGGAGTTGTCGATGTTGGGCTTTTCTGCTGCTCTCTCTAGCTTGAGATTGCAGTTGTTGTATGCGACAAACCACATCATAGGAGGAAGCGTCAGGAGTGAGATTTGTACCGTGAAGTATTTTATCCATTGGCCCTTGCAGTTACCTTCCGAGCTGTAATTCTGCAGGTGTTACCCCAATAGTTTCCTGAATGGCAGAATTCATGGCAAATCGCAACTCTGGTAAAAAATGATCCCATTTTGTGTGGTTGTCATCCACATATGCCGCAATCATATTTTTGAGAGTTCTGTTCACACGTTCAGTCATGTTAGTCTGAGGGTGATATGCGGTAGTTAACTTGTGGATAGCTCTCCATTTTTCACATACTTCTCTGAACACAGATGAGATGAATTGGCTGCCTCTATCAGAGAGAATGAAGTCTGGAACTCCCCACCGGGTTAAAATTTCTTTTCTTAGAATTGTTGCAACTAAGAGCAGTGGCGTGACGCATGGGCAAAAACTCAACCCATCGGGTGTAATAATCAACGAAAACCAGCAAGTACTCATTTTGCTGTGTACTCCGTGGTAGTGGGCCCATAATATCAACTCCCAGCATTTCATTTGGACGGGTGGTGGTAATTGATTAGTGTATTTGATCATTCACTAGGTAAGTTTTGTGATACAACTTATCCTCTACCACTTCATATTGGTCCATTTGTGGACTTTGTTTTTTCCGCTACTGCCTGTAATAGCTTTGCTATTTCATAGTCTTTATGCTGTTCCTCCCACAGGACAACATCTGACACTGGAAGCTCTGGGCGTTGGTCCGTCTTTTGCTTGTTGTACAGGGTGCAACTTGCTGTGATGGGAGAACTTGCTGTGGTGGAAGACCTGGACAAAGCATCAGGGGCTACGTTTAATTTCCCTTTACGGTATTCAATGACGAAGTTGAATTTTTGCAGTCTCAGGACCCATCGGATGAGGCGGCTGTTGGTTTTTGTGGATCCCATGACCCATTGCAGAGCAGAATGGTCCGTGACAACAGTGAAGAGTTTATGTTCAAGGTAATGTTGCCACTGTTCCAAGGCCCAAACGACTGCCAGACACTCTTTTTCTGTTGCAGTGTAGTTGATTTCTGCCCCAGTTAAGGTTCGGCTGGCGTAAGCAATAACCTCCTCTCTGCCTAGATCTTTCAGCTGTGTGAGAATAGCACCCAGTCCTGTGTCGCTGGCATCTATATATACGATGAATGGGACTCGAAGATCAGGGTGGCCGAGAATGGGGGGCAACGTGAGGCATGCTTTTAACTGGTCAATCGCTTGTTGACATAGCGTCGTCCATTTAAACACCTGTCCCTTTTTTTTCATTGAATTGAGGGGCTCAAAAATTTGAGAAAAGTTGGGCACAAACCGGTGGTACCAGCCAGATAAGCCCAGGAACCGCTGAACTTCCTACAAGTTGCAGGGGGCAGGAAAGGTGCGAATGGCCTCAACTTTACTTGGATCAGCCGTGATGCCTTTAGTGCTCACCACATGACCCAAAAAAGTGATTTCTGAGAGACAAAACTTGTATTTTTTCAAGTTAATAGTCAAACCAGCGGTTTCCAGCCTGTGTAGGACAGTTTGAAGGTCACTGGTTCACTGAGGGAGAATAAATAATGATGTCATCAATGTAGACAAAACATATTTTCCTTTTTAGCTCCCCCAGGACTGTCTCCATCAGCCTCTGGAAGGTAGCAGGTGCATTTTTTTAAAACAAAGGCATAACGTTGAAGTGATATAGACCTGCAGGCATGATAAAAGCAGTCTTGGCTTTACTATCAGGGTCCATTGTCACTTGCCAATACCCGCTGTTGAGGTCTATGGTAGAGAAAATGGATGCCCCGGAGAGTGATTCTAGGATCTCTGTGATATTTGGAAGGGATATACGGAATATACGTCATTTTCTGTAGTTGCATTGACTTTACGGTAGTCTACACAGAACCTTAGTTTTCCATTTTTCTTTGGAACAAGGATTACTGGTGAGGCCCAACCAGAACGTGATGGCTTCACAATTCCTTCTTTCAACATCACCTCCAACTGTTCCTCCATTGCCTGTTGTTTTACAGGGGACAACCGATAGGACCGTTGCCTTATAGGTACCTGACAGGTGGTGTAAATGCGATGTTTCAGGACATCCGTTCGTCCAGTTTGGGGAGTACATACTCGTGGGTTGCCTTCTAGGATCTGAAGTAGCTGCTGCTTTTCATCCAGAGGTAGATGTGCTTTACTTACAGCATCCATAATTAGTGTTGCATCATCCACACTGTCAGTTTGTAGCATGGTCAAAAAAGGTTGGGGAGGAGGAACAGCACTTAACAGGGTCAAGTTTAGTTTGCTTTTTCTGGTTCTTTTCCTCTCCTTCATAGGTGGCGAGTTAACAAGGGGTTCACTGGCATTTCCAGGTTGAAATGGGTATTCTTCAGCAAGGTCAGACTTGAAGGAATATTTTTGTTCACTGACATTAATCTGCAGGCCACTGAAAAAGATAAAGTCCAAACCCAGGCCGTCCCCCTGATTTTGCAGAGTGGTGAGAATACTTTCCATGGGTGAACTGTTGTTGACCAGAAGACTGAGGAGGAGTTGAATGTACATACAGTGGGCAATTTCCTGGAGGATGTGGTCCATTACATCTCCAACACTGTACCAGTGGTTTCTCGGCAGGTCGGTTGGGTAAGTGTTTTTGTGAATTGGCTTCTTGTTTAAGGCCCACACAACCTTCATACCGAAGCTGTTCTTCGAAATCCTTTTCCAGTTGGTGTCCGAGTTTAACCAAATCTTCGACGGTGTTCACCCGACTTCGCAGCTGGCTTGCTAGGTAAGGCTTGATATTTTTTAGGATCATTTTGACAATCTCGTTTTCTGTTAGAGTGGCCTTCCATCTTTTGCACAGTGCACGATAAGTGAATGCAAAGTCTCTAACTGATTCTTTCTCCCCTTGAACTCTAGTACGGACACGTTCAGCCAGCTCATCCTCATAGTCCTCGGACAGGAAAGCAGAGAGGAACAAGGTCTCAAATTCCTTCCAAGTGGTTATATTAGAGCGACTTACTTCCCACCAGTCACGTGCAGTGCCGTGCAATACTGTGCGGAAGGTAGCCAGGATGTCTGCATCTGTCAAAGGATGTAGGGCCAGAAAATCTTGACACTTGGTCAAATACAATAGGGGGTCAATATCATCTGTAGGCCGCCCAAAAGTGGGAAAGGTTAATTTAATATGGTCACTTTTTACCATAGGGGTCGATAGAGGGGTTGAAACGGTCTCTGGTGCTTAGGGTGTTGGGAGTGTAGTACTAGGAACTTGAGCTGTTGTTTTTTTCATTTGAGGTTCAACAGTTTTCTTATTGTACACTTGGAAATCATTTCGCAGCTCGGCTACACAGATATGACATTTGTCAATTTGTGTTTCACATTTCTGAAGATTTGTGGTTACATGATCAAGGCTACCCAGAAGAGTGTGTTGGATGGCTTGGATTTCCTGTTGGACCTCCACCCGTAGCCGTTTCACCTGATCCTGAACTGCATAGGTGATAGTTGATTCCATTTTCTGAATTTCCTTCGAGAACATAATTTTCACATCTTTAACCAATTGGTCGGCCTTAGCTGCCTCTTGTTGTTTCGATGCAGTCAGTAGGGTGAGAACCTGTTGCTTGTTGGTCTCCACCTTGGCCGAAAGATTGTTGATCTGGCTCTCACGGTGGGAAGAGGAGGCCTTCAGTAACTGGGTAAGCTCATTTGCAGTTTTCTTCTGTTTTTTCATGAACTCCCTCAGATTATCCCAGTTATCCCCTGAGCAGTGAAATGGTGAATTCCCCTACCAGGGGTTGGAAGGATGCCGGGCAGGTCATGCTGATCCATTGAGGAAGGAGATATAACATCAGGGGACGTACAAAGTTGCATGTTGTCAGATTCTGGGGCCCAAGTGAGGGGTTGCACTGGGGTGCTGCCTCCTAGAGCAGGGGAGAGCATCCGCATCTGGATTCCAGGATAGGTGAAGCTGTGTGGAGTGGAAATGTTATACATGGTCGGGTTACGTAGAGGAAGTCCCGGAAGGATCTGAGATTGTACAGAAGGTGGCCAGATTGGAGTGGAAATGTTGGGTGCATCTGGTGCATCAATGTCCACATAGGTGGAGTGTGGGGGAGGGGTAGTGGTCATGTCTGGTAATGTTTGGGTGTATTGGAAATGTTGGGAAATAAATAAATGAAAATCAAGATAATGTATTTGTGCAACAGGGGCTTAGTAAAATAACAAAATCAACATCTTTTCTCAAGTCAATTTAAAACATGTCCCCAAACACCATCGAAAAAGGAGAAAACCCAACAAATACATATTCAAAAGCAGATGACACCAATTGACAAAGATTACTCAAGCACATTTCACAATTTCCAAAAACACAGCATTTTAATTTTCACTCAAAAAACAAAAACAAACAAAAAAAAAAAAACACCCACCACGTGGATTTCTTTTCACAAGGGTTCAGTTATTTATCAATTTACCATCAAGAGTTTTCACAGTCTCAAATAAATTCAGCCATTCAAAAGTTCATGGATTCAAGTGCTCACAGTCCACACATTTTCCAAAGTTCAGTCACAAATTTCAAGTGTTCATATTTAGTTCATGTATAGTTCATGTCCCTGTTCGGGCACCACTTCTGTACTGGCGGTCGCCCAACAATGTAAAATTTTGAACACAACACAAAAAATATATATATATATATTTTCTGAGACCAGAATCGGTGTCCTAACCGCTAGACCACCGTACCATATTTTCCTATGGCCGGCAACAGTCTTAAATCGACTCTCAGTCCCAAAGCCTCGGAAAAAAATATATATAAACAGTCAGTAACAAGGCCGGCCCGCGTCATGGGCGGAATAGGCAAATGCTAGGGGCGCCAAAATGAGTGATTTGTTTTTCCATTTTATTACTAATACTATTTTATTCATAATAATTCGAAATATTACCAAATAAAGCAAAAAACAGACTCATCCCGGTCCGCCGCATCAATCTTCCCCCGCCCAGCGAGTGCGTCAGAAACAGAACGCGCGATCAGTTGGGAATTTGTTGTGTCGTGTCGCCTCTCGCCGCATCTAATGTAGACAGGATTGCTTTAGTTTGAGGGTGCTTAACACACTCAAGCACCCCCTTTCACATGGTGAAAGTTGTCTGATTGTGACGAATGGCCGAATTCACATGACACAGTGTCAAAAAAGACCGAAGCCCTCTGATGCAGGGAAGATAAGAAATAAAGGGAAGGGATAAAGACAGAGGTAAAGTGATGTAATGAATGAACAGTTTATCTAATTGCATATTCGTAAAATGCTAACTAAAATCATGTCAGTTTTTTAAACAGATGTAATATTACTTTTTTAATAATGTTTTTACTCTACAGTTGTGCAGTCTTGGGGGGATATATGGCATTTTTAAAATTTATTTGCCGAAATTATTCATGATATTTATATACAGGTTTATTTTAGCAACATTTTATGTAAATTTCACATTAAAGAACATCTACATTTCTCAGTTTAATTCATGGTGAAAACATGAATGTGCATAGTTTAGTGGAAGATTGCTGCCATCTACTGGAAAACAAACACTTTTGTTAGTTCTCAATGAATAGTTTGTGCATGAATGCTATGCAATTATCTTGCTATTTGGGTTTAGGCTTTAATGTGGCATTGGTGCAATTTTTGATCATGAACACAATGATGGGGTAGAATGGGCTGTGATAATCAATTAATCAATCAATCAAATCTTTATTACAGACTCGGGGTCCAATTTTTAAAACACAACCAACATATAAAACAACTAAACAAATAAATCAATGCGTTACAAATGTGTGCTAACCCTTGATACAAGGGGCGCCAGGTAAAATCTAGCCTAGGGCAGCAAATTGGTCAGGGCCGGCCCTGGTCAGTAATGTTCGGGCGCCAGACAAGTATACACTTGCCACAGAGATTTATATTATCATCCCAGATAGCAAAAAACAAAACCACCCGTTACATACAAAAAGAGGAAAACCCAAACTACATAAGAAATTGTATATAACTTTCTTTAATAAGCAAGTTTTTTTTTTTTTTTTTTTTTTTTTAAACTCAATTTACTTCAAAAATAGCAGAAAAATAAACAAGAAAAATCAGCACTTTAAAATCACTTTAGCAATATAATTCAAGTAAAAAAAGAACAATAAGAGAAAAATCAGCACTTGTTAAATCTGCGCACTGAGTGCTGTGTGTAAGAATTAAATGCGTGTTTGTGAATATAGCAACACTGACCAAGTTGGCAGCACGGGTGGTTAAGAGTGACTCGGGCACATCGGCAGCATCAGCCCGTCTTGCTCCTATCTTTTTTTCCTGCTCCACCAAGCCACCGGTTTAGGAGTACGGTCCAATTCAAAACTTGAGAGAGCATTCGCAGGCCAAGGGAAACACCCGCTAGCGAGAGGCTAACCAGGTAACACCGCCTCCTCTTCACGCTGCCCGAAAACGCACACTTTTCCCAAAGATCCACCCGCAATGACTGCCTCCAAAGGGAACGTAACGCAATGTTACTGGTCAGTTGAACATGCCTCCACAGTCTTTAAACCATGCCCCTATATACACTTAAGCACCCGTGCTGCCAACTTGGTCAGTGTTGCTATATTCACAAACCCGCATTTAATTCTTACACACATGTACTCATTTCCGTTAATTTTCCTCTCCTCCAATCCTGCCAGAGTATAGTTTGGGAGGAGGTGACAGAAAGTGAAAGTAAAGGGGCAGTACAGAAAATATCTGTATTGCTACACTCTCCCCCCCTGGCTGAAACAACCCATGGTTGTTAAGAGAAAAAGAATCTCAAAGTCGATCAGATCTTTATTCCTGCCCATTTCCCCTGCATCCAACACATTGGTTATGAGAACTGATTGTTTGCTTACCATCTAACCTACCCTGACCTTAATATGTGGCCTTGTTAGGAGATGATCAACAATATTCGCTTCACCTGTGACTGGCCATAATGTTTTGGCTCATAAGTGTATATAGTTAATAATTTCAAAGGTGCTACTTTTACTTGTGTGGGCTTTCTCCTGTTATCCAAACCTGTCTGCACTAGGTGCACTGTATCCAGACGGAACCTCAGACACTTTGAAGAAGGATGATGCGGTTCCACCAGGGGGAAACTACACCTATACCTGGACTGTAAAACCAGATTATGCCCCTCAAAAGGGTGACGCCAACTGCCTGACCTGGGCCTACCACTCCCATGTCAGCGCCTCACAAGACATTTCCTCCGGGCTTATTGGAGCCCTTCTCACCTGTAAGAAAGGTAAAGCAGACATTCTGATGCCTATTAATTCTTTGCAAAACTAGCCCTATATTTATGCCCTTTGCACTGAAATTTAGCTCCCTCTGATATTTTTACATTGTATTATTAAAATTGTATTAATAAAATTTAAACACAGCTAAGCATCTTAGATAAAGGTCAACTAGGTGCAATAATACTACAATTGTCATAAATGTCATTATAGTACAGAACATTTCCTCTTTATGTTCCTCCCTAAATTTAAATGGGTGCATTTAATATATAAAAAAAATATATAAAATGCACTTCTGGATTTTTACCTCTGGGATGAATAAAAAAAACAAAACAAAACATTTTTGTTAAGAATAATTCCTTGCATTTTTTTAGTTCCACCTTCAGTGAAGGATTTGTAAGTATCAAAAAATTTTTAATGGTCAAAATATGTACAGAAGTATATTTTCTAGGCATTGTAATTTATTTATCAAAGTTAAGTTGAATTTCCCATTTATTCCCTAATTACATTTTATTTTCAATAATACAATAATACTACAATTTATAAATGTCATTACAGTAAAGAATATTTTTGTTTATGTTCCTCCCTAAATTTGAGTGCATTTAATATAAATTAAAATAATAATAATAATATATTAAATAAAAACAAATTACCTCTGGGCTGATCTTAAAAATTCCTTGTCTTTATTAGCTAAATAAATATTTCTGTCTTACCTTATCCTTTGATTCCCAAATCAGGAACCTTGCACGCTGTGTCCACTTCAGACCACCATCAAGTGCAACGTGCTGATGTGGACCAGGATCTGATCCTTATGTTTAGTGTGGTGGATGAGAACATCAGCTGGTACCTGAAAGAGAACATCCAGACCTTCTGTGCTTATCCAGATGGTGTGGATCCTGCTACAGAAGATTTCCAGGAATCCAACAGGATGCATGGTACCTACCTGACAATTGACTGTATGAACTAAAATTGTGGCTGTCCAGATGTTAAAGAAAAAAAGCAAAATAAAAGAGTGATGTGAAATTGTAATGAAAATTCATGAACCTAGAGATTTTTTTGTAAACCGACATAGCTGATGTACACAGTTTGAGTCAAGTACTTTTTTTTATCCATTTTTAGCGATAAATGGATACATGTATGGCAACCTTCCAGGCATTGAGTTTTGCCAAAACCACACGGTTGCTTTGCATCTCTTTGGCATGGGCAACGAGATCGACGTTCACTCTGTTTATTTCCACGGACACACACTCCTGGACCGCGGGCACCGCGTGGATGTCCTGAGTCTGTTTTCTGCCACTTTTGCCACTGCAGAGATGGTCCCTATGACAATAGGGACATGGCTCTTGAACTGCCAAGTCAACGATCATCTGAAAGGTAAATTTTGAGGAAGCATGTTCTTTGATAACAGGATAACATAATAAGGCAGTTGTAGTAATGGAAGTCCTGACTTCAGTTAAAAAAAAGCCATTTGACTTTTGAGAACAGCGGTTCTACTCGGTCCGCTCCAAGCGGGATTTGAACTGGCATCCCCAGTATGGGAGACGGGCGAGCTAACAAGGACACTAAAGATCGCAGCCTCTAGCGTTAGGTGCTAATGCTCCTCTTGAGGCCAGGGGAGTAAGGTTTAATCTCACAGCTCTTACTAGCTGGTGTCAGTTACACTCACTCCCCTAAACCTCACTCCCATCCGGGTCACAGCACCAATGTAACCCCACCGGTTCTACTTGACTCGCTCCGAGCAGGATTCAAAGTGGCGTCTCTGGCATGAGTGGTGGGTGTTTTAACAAGAACACTAAAGCAAATATTTCCCAAATAAGATTTTATACCGGTATACAGGGCTTGACATTAATACCCGCCAAATGCGGGTGTATTTCAGCAGTGGCGTGTAATGCAGTCACTCCTACTAGCCACTTTGGCAGATTGAATTGTGTATATATAATATATACATTTTTCAAATGTAGTCTTTTCAAAAGGCATCTGAAATAATAAATGTGCAATGTAGTGTTGTCAAAAATATAGATTTTTCGATACACATCAATACCGAAACGCTTCCAATACTAATTTTCCACAGAATAGATACACGATACCAGCTGCGCTTTCTCGCTCTCTCATCTCTCCGACAGCGAGTTGACACAAACCCGCCTCCCTTCACTCACTCGTTTCATTTGCTCCGAATAAATATGGTTGGTGTGAATTTCGGCGTGGAATTGCACGTATTGCACATAATTTTACTCATTCCTGCAGAGTTTGTGCTCACATCCAAAAGTACACGCACATAAATCCATCTTGAGATCATTTTCCCTGCCTTATTGCACTTAAACAGTCAAGTACACACAAAATAATGCCAAATGCTGGTCTTGGCGAGTATTCATGTAAACACAGTCAGTTATGTTTTACGTGAACATAAACACGTATGTGTAACAGTATAATGGATCCATGCGTCAGGTCTTAAAGTGACAGCAGCCTAATATACCTGCTGCCAAATTATGAGATAATATTAAAAATATCTATATGGCAGTTTTTCCCCATGGTATCAATGTCTAAATTATGGCCAGTGAAAATACTGAGTGGCTAGTAACTAGAAAACCACTAGCCACTGTGGCTGGTGAGCAAAAAAGTTAATGGCAAGCCCTGCTGGTATAGTAGTATACCTATTTAAATTAGTATAAATTGGGTCTTCATACATGAATATATATATATATATATATATATATAGCATCCTATAAATATATAGGATGATTATATTTGGAGTTCTTTGGCATCTAAAAGATTGAAAACCTCTGAATTAGACCACCCAGATTATACAGCCTTTTTGTAGCATTATTTGAGCTAAAGTAGTTAAATTTGTGTTTGTCTTGATCATTAAAAAAATATTTTTTTCTATATCTTCAAGGAGCTTTATATGCTTACTACCTACACAGAAGGTGACAGGGCTCTTCCATGTTGTCTTTCACAGCTGGTATGCAGGCCCTGTTCAAAGTCTCTTCCTGCAGGGATGAGATAAACTCCACAGTTCCTCTCAATGGGAAGATTAGGAAGTATTTCATTGCTGCTGAGAAGGTTCGGTGGGACTACGCACCATCAGGGATGGATAAACTGACCAATGAGTCGCTAACCAAACCTGGGAGGTTAAATATCCGATTATAATTCAGAAATGCACTGCAATTATTTTATGAAAGTTTTTTGTTTATGGCAAATAATTCAAAATAAAATTATTGGCCATCCTTAGTTTTTCAGAGTTGTTTTTTGGGATGGATGGTGGCCGACTTGGTGGAAAGTATTGGAAAGTGGTGTACAAAGAATATACAGATAAGAGTTTCACTTTAAAGAGAAAACAAACCAGTGCTGAGACTCATCTAGGCATTTTGGGTAAGTAACTTTTTAAACCTTGGTTAGATAAAGTGTTTTATGAGTTTGTCACATTTATATCATGGTGTCTGTAGGTCCAGTTCTGAGGGCTGAGGTTGGAGACACCCTTCAGGTGATGTTTATGAACAAGGCTGACAGAATCTACAGTATCCAGACACATGGTCTCCAGTACGACAAACCCTTTGAGGGTGTCTTTTATCAGGATGGTGAGACTTATTTTACACCATCTGGCTAATTTATATCAATCAAAAGGTTTGTTTTGTCCCAAAGAAATACGTTTTTTTTAAAAATGTATTGTAGGTATAAAAAGGAAAGGATATCAGGTTCAGCCAGGTGAAACTTTCACCTACAGCTGGCTGTTGAAGGAGGGACCATCTGAAAGTGACCCACCCTGTATTTCCTACCTGTACTTTTCCTCCAGTGATCCAGTCAGAGACACCAACTCTGGTCTCATAGGCCCCCTGCTGGTGTGTAAGAAAGATGCACTAAATTCCAATGGTGCTCAGGTAATACGAGTCAAATGTGTAACATAATCAAATACAAACTCTCGTCTTTGACCCATATGCAATTAAAATGTATTTTATATGTAATATGATTTTTCTTACAGAAAGATGTGGATCGGGAGTTTTTCCTGATGTTTTCTGTGTTAGATGAAAATCTCAGCTGGTACTTGGATCAGAACATTGAAGCCTTTGACACCAATGAATCAGACTCAGAGAATTCAGAGTTTCAGGAGAGCAATAAAATGCATGGTATTTACACTCACCTTACTGCTGTCTGCCTGGGATATGCTTCATTTTGGTATACGTATCTGACCATGAACTTGACGTATTCACACTTATTTGTAATATTTCACCTGACCTGCAGAGGACAGCACGTAGTTCATCTTTAGGGCCCTATTTTAACGATCTGAGCGCATGGCGTAGGTGTACTTAGGGCGTGTCCAAATCCACTTTTGCTAGTTTTACTAGTTCTGGTCGGCACGCCAGGCGCATGGTCCAAAAGGGGTGTACCTATTCTCTTAATGAGTCATGGGTGTGCTTTGGGCATAATGTGCAATAAACCGCAATAAATCAGAGTCTCATCTCCCATTCCCTTTAAAAGCCAGTTGCACTTGCACCATTACTATATGCACCACACTATTTACATGGCGGAATTTGCAGGCGGAAAGACTGAACGTTTCTCCAGAGAGGAATCCTTTTATTTTTAATATTTAAAAATGTTTGTGTGCTGCTGCGCATCCCTGTGTGTGTAATAAGCAGAGTGTATGCGCGTTATGCACCCGCTTATGTACATATAAATAACACAAAAAATACCGCTTTTAGTTGCCTCAAAATAGCAACGTGCAAACAATGCGCCTGAACATACCTCGTTTTCAGACCAGCACGCCCATGGGCGAACAGATGGGCACGAGTGCATTTGCTATTTAAACAACATGGCGCTGGACGTGAAAATGATAACTGCGTCGAGCTGAAACTAGCAAAAAACACTTGTGTTGCGCCTGGCGTCGCATTGCGCAGGGTGTATGATAGGGCCCTTATACTTTGAAACGCGACTTCTACAAATGCAGATATCTTCTGACCTCCATTTTCCCCCTCTCTCATTATTCTTCTGTTGTTTTTAATTGGTATTTTATCTTCTTCGAATAGTTCTTAAAATCAGCAGCCCAACAGCAGTCTGTTCAACGCAATTTTACAGCAATTCGTAGGTATTTTATGAAGTGGCTAATTCGTACAAATTTGTACGAGTTGTCGGAAGCTTAGTGATTGTGACGTTGAATTCGTGGGACCGTGGTGTAGTTTGTTTATAGCCTACCTTTAGCTTTTTAATTCTGGCGACTGCATTTAGGCTTCAAAATTCATAAAACTTGTGTTCATCTGTGATCTTGATGGACAAAATGTGCAAGTATCATACATTTTTGTTGATCACAGAGCTTGTTTTTAGCGATAATCCAAAAGCCTATTGGGTTTTTGCCGAGGGAACCAGTGTGATGCAAACTGCTGGTTGGCCTACAAAGTGACGTCATACCTGCACCACTCTATTAGCCACCTCGTAAAATACGTATGAATTGCGGGTTGTCTTCAGGGCACGTGCAAACGACTTTATTCTCAGAAAAACAGACTCTGAAGGTTACAAAGAATTTTACTCTATGCATGCTATGCACGAGTCGTAGGCCTAGTGGTAAACAGACAAATGAAGCATATGTTTGGCTTAAGAATCAAAACCCGTATTTAAGAAAGTTATAATTGACGACCCAGTGTAATGGTCAACTAACTATTAATTTTACAAATTAGCTGAAAGTTTTAAATTCCATTCAGAATCCATTCAAGATCCTTCTTTGCACAACCTGTTATTTTGTTTGTGTAATGCAGCTGTGAATGGCTTTATGTACGGGAACCTGCCTGGCCTTGAGATGAAGAAGGAGTCCAGGGTCAGATGGCATCTCATGGGACTTGGCACAGAGATAGACATGCATGGTATTTACTTCCAAGGCAACACGTTCCAGAGACAGGGCACAACACGTGACACGCTGAGCCTGTTCCCACACACTGCAGTCACTGTGTCCATGCAACCAGATGTCAGTGGTCAGTATGATACAGTGCCATGTTATTTCAGCAAATTATGTATATTTACTTTTACAGCCATTACTTCAGTCTTCAGTGTTGCATGATCCTTCATGTTGATTTGGTGCTCAATTATGAATAATGGTTCTTATGATCAATGCTGAAAACAGTTTTTACTGCTTAATATTTTTGTGGAAACATATAAATAGAAATTTTAAGTAACATTATAAATGTCGTTTTGATCAATTTAGTGCATCCCTGCTGGGAAAAAAAGTATTATTATTATTATTTTTTTCTTACTCCAATCTTTTGAATGGTAGCGGATCACAGTTTCCACAAAAATATTAAGCAGTACAGCTGTTTTCAACATTGACAATAATAAGAGCACCAAATCAGCATATTAGAATGATTTCTGAAGGATTATGCGACACTGAAGACTGGGGGAATATATATAAACCTTTTCCCGTGATCGCAGGTATATTTGAGGTGAGCTGTCTAGTCTCTGATCACTATGTTGGTGGGATGAGACAGCTGTATAAAGTGATGGGGTCAGGGAATAGGAAGCCCTCAGTGTTAAGGTCTCAGATGGTGGAGTATTTCATCTGTGCTGAAGAGAGTCAGTGGGACTACTCACCTGATCGTACATGGGAACTGCAGAACTTCAACACGACTGAGGAGAAAAGGTAGATTTATGTTCTACAACTTTTATTGGTGTTGCAGTGTTTGAATGGCTTTGGTAACCAGATTCCTATCTCAGTCCTGGCAGTTTGTTTGTGGGGACAGGAAAGAACAGACTGGGCTCCAGGTATAAGAAAGTAGTTTATCGAGAATACACCGACGCCACCTTCAGGACAAGAAAACTGAGGCAGCCTCAAGAGAAACACTTGGAGATTTTTGGTGACTTATAATACTCACAATTTTGTTCCGCCTTTATCAGGTTTTCTAATTTGAACGAATGAATGAATGATAATCTATGTGTCTTTTATAGGACCTATAATTAGAGCTGAAGTTGGCCAGATTTTGCTGATCACATTCATGAATAAAGCTAGCCATCCTTACTCGATACAAGCACATGGAGTCAGAACCTCCACTTCTAAACCCGAAGCTGTCATGCCAGGTAGAGGAAGATGAAACATCCACCATTTTCCTCTGTGTTTTGAACATTATCTGACTTTAAATAGAAATTTGCTAGGTTTCCCCCATTATACATGTGACACATCCTGTTGTGAATGCAAATTATACTCTTTACTGCAGGAAATAAGACTCAGTACCAATGGATGATTCCAGAGAAATCCGGCCCAGGCGTGTCTGATCCAAACTGCATTGCTTTTGCCTACCGCTCAGCTGTGGACTTTGTTAAAGTAAAGCTCTTAGTATCGGATATAGAGTTTTAATTCCATAATTTTTATTATTATTATTATTATTTACATTCAATCAGGAATTAAAACACATTAATTCTGAACAACAATAATATAAAAATATTGGTAACACTTTACAGTAAGGTACTATTAGTTAACATTAACTAAAATGAGCAATGCATTTGTTACGGTATTTATTAATCTTTGTTAACATTAGTTAATAAAAATAAAAATAAATGCTCTTTGTTATGCACGCTCAGTGTTACCTCAGATTCATTAAATAATATTAACAGATACAACTTTTGATTTTAATAATGTATTGGCGAATGTTGAAACATTAACTAAGATTAATAATATAGTATTAATATACTGTTTGGAATTAATATACTGTATTTTTCATTGTTACTTCATGTTAAATGTTAACAGATTAAACCTTATTTAAAGTGTTACTAAAATATTGCTATTGCTCGATTTATTTTGGCTTGTGAATGTAACAATAATAATAATTACTATTATTGTATTATTATTATTAATATGGCTTTTGAATGCGACAACAACAACAATTATTACTACTGCTACTACTAGCCTACATTCAGTCAGGAATTCAAACAGATTAATTCTGAACAACAAATATTATGGTTATTGTTCATTTATTTTTGCTTTTTTCATATGTTGTAGGACACAGCAAGTGGTCTGATTGGGCCATTAGTAATCTGCAGCAGAGGTGTACTGAACCAGGCCAGACAGAGAACTGATGTGGATAGAGAATTTGCTCTCCTCTTTATGGTGTTTGATGAGAATAAATCCTGGTACCTGGAAGAAAACATTCAGTCCTACTACAACAGCTCAGAACCTCTTCTGAGAGATGCAGAGTTTCAGAAAAGCAACAAGATGTATGGTGAGAGGTCACAAGTAAATGCAACTCAACCCTTATTATGTATTTTGAAAAAAAAAAGTCATATTATGACCACTAGAAGGCATTGTTTGATATGATCCTTGTTCCACATATATAATCACAGTATAATTATTATTATTAATAAGTAGATAAATGACAGACATCATAGGAAAAATAATCACTGTACATAATTCTCATTTTGTCTAAGACAGAATTACATGATTTCAAACTGCATGTTTTCTGTCACTATTGACAGGGATCAATGGGAAGCTCTATGCAAACCTTCATGGGCTGGAAATGGTGGAGGGCGACAGGGTGGTCTGGTACCTTTTTGGGATGGGCAATGAAGCGGACATACACACCATCCATTTTCATGCTGAGACCTTCACATACAAGGTGCAACAATGAGCCTAACTATTATACAGTACTGTGCAAAAGTCTTAGGCACGTTAGTATTTTCACACACAAAAAAAGTAATTTTAAGCCAGTTTTTGTATATCTTTTGCTGTAGTGTGTCAGTAGGAAATATCAGTTTACATTTCCAAACATTCCTTTTGCCATTAATCGTAATAATCCAGTGAGATTTTTGTATGCACAAGGAGTCTGACAACAGCCGGTTTGCTCCACACGGAGATCTCATCACCATCATCGAGTCCATCTGTGATTATTACAATTAACGGCAAAAGGAATGTTTGGAAATGTAAACTGATATTTCCTACTGATACAGGAGGCCTATAGCCGACTAACCTCTGTCCCACAAGTTTTTCTAGCATCCCTCCACCACCCCAACTTCTCTCACTTAACTGTTCCTATCCCAGCCAGGGATATGGGGGAGTACTCTGGGTTCGGGCCAAATTCCAAGCTTGGAGATCGGAGAACACGTCAAATATGCATATTATATACTGATTATACACCGATCAGGCATAACATTATGACCAGTATTGTGTTGGTCCCTCTTTTTCTGCCTAAACAGCCCTGACCTGTCTAGGCATGCACTCCACTTGACCTCTGAAGGTGTGCTGTGGTATCTGGCACCAAGATGTTAGCAGCAGATCCTTTAAGTCCTGTAAATTGCGAGGTGGGGCCTCCATGGATCAGACTTGTTTGTTCAGCACATCCCACAGATGCTCGATTGGATTGAGATCTGGGAAATTTGGAGGCCAAGTCAACACTTCAAACTCATTGTTGTGCTCCTCAAACCATTCCTGAACCATTTTTGCTTTGTGGCAGGGCGCATTATCCTGCTGAAAGAGGCCACAGCCACCAGGGAATACCGTTTCCATGAAAGGGTGTACATGGTTTGCAACAGTGCTTAGGTAGGTGGTATTTGTCACATCCACAGTAACATCCACATGGATGGCAGGACCCAAGGTTTCCCAGCAGAACATTGCCCAAAGCATCACACTGCCTCCGCTGGCTTGCCTTCTTCCCATAGTGCATCCTGGTGCCATGTGTTCCCCAGGTAAGCGACGCGCACGCACCCGGCCATCCACGTGACGTAAAAGAAAACGTGATTCATCAGACCAGGCCACCTTCTTCCATTGATCCGTGGTCCAGTTCTGATGCTCACATACCCACTGTTGGTGTTTTCGGCAGTGGACAGGGGTCAGCATGGGCACCCTGACTGGTCTGCGGCTATGCAGCCCTATACGCAACAAACTGCGATGCACTGTGTATTCTGACACCTTTCTATCAGAACCAGCATTAACTTCTTGAGCAGTTTGAGCTACAGTAGCTCGTCTGTTTGATCGGACCACACAGGCCAGCCTTCGCTCCCCACGTGCATCAATGAGCCTTGGCCGATGATTTTGGCCGATGATACTGATCACTGCAGACCAGGAACACCCCACAAGTTCCCCACAGTTTTGGAGATGCTCCAGTCGTCTAACCATCACAATTTGGCCCTTGCCAAATTCGCTCAAATCCTTACACTTGCCCATTTTTCCTGCTTCTAACACATCAACTTTGAGGACAAAATGTGTACTTGCTGCCTAATATATCCCACCCACTAACAGGTGACGTGATGAAGAGATAATCAGTGTTATTCACTTCAGTGGTCATAATGTTATGCCCGATCGGTGTATGTACGTGTGAACTCGTGAAACTCAACCATTATAATGACTCAAACTGCTTTTTTCAGACAGATCAGGCTCACCGTACTGATGTCTATGACCTGATCCCAGGAGCATTTCAGACGTTGGAGATGGTGGCAGAGGTCAATGGAACGTGGCTTCTGCACTGTCACGTTGCCAACCACATCCGTGCTGGAATGGAGACAACATTTACCATCAAACCTCGATCAGGTGAGCTACAGCTTTAAAGGGTTTATTGGCTTAGTCCGTCATGCTTTTACTTTATTTCATAAAAGTGGACTCACGGTTTGGTGATGTGATGTTTGTGGTTCTTTCTTTTCCAGGTGGTGGCACTGTGAAGACAGATTTAAGCATCCTTTGGTTACTGGTCACAACATTAATGCTCAGAGTGATATGGTGATCTTTCTGTGGACATATACTTAATCACTTTCAACTGATTTATTTCTAACACTGTACCATTCAAACGTTTGGGGCCAGTGTAGTTTTTTTTAATGATATGCTCACCAACTCTGCATTTATTTTATCCAAAATACATAAAAAACAACAATATTGTAAAATACAGTATTATTACAATATTATTACAGTTTTCTATTTGAATAAATGTTAAAATGTAATTTATTCCTTTGATGGTAAAGCTGAATTTTCAGCATCATTACTTCAGTGTCACATGATCCTTCAGAAATCATTCTAATATGCTGATTTGCTGCTCAAGAAACATTTTGAAAACAGTCATGTTACGTAATATTTTTGTAGAAACTTTGATACATTTTTTCCAGGATTTTTCTGATGAATAGAAGTTTCAAAAAAACAAAATTTTGTAACAATGAACATGATTTACTGTCACTTTTGATCACTTTACAGTTTTTCTTGATTGCTAACACACAATTCATGAAACAATTCACCATTTTCTCACAACTATAAACACAATATCAAAACTACACACCAGTTTGTACAAACCTCAAACTTCCACGTCAAATTCAATTATTTTACTCAAAAACATATTCTCTTTTGTCAAAATCAAAATTTGGCCTCATATGACACACAAAACCCAACAAATACACAGACTACTCCACTACCTAGAGAACACCACTGAGATCAATTCAAAACACTGTTACCATAACCTCCTTTTGGCAATTAGGAATCATTTTACAGCTCACAATACAGTATACTCTCAATTACAGTACAGTAAAAAAAATAAATTAATAAATAAATTCAGCATCCTCTGACAAATTGCATTACATTACTGGTAATGACCATATTTGCCATATTAGAATAGTTTCTTACGCTGCATTCACACGGGACGTTGGCGTCGACGCTTGACGGAGGGCGTGTCTAAAGCTTGGTGTTGACATAACCGTCATAGTGACAACAGCCAATCACATTACTTTTCCGGTGTTGCATGAACGCAATTGGCGAGCGTCTGAGCTAGGGTATTTGCATAGGCAATCTGATTGGCTGACGCCTGCGTTGGTGCTTGAAAAGTTGAACATTTTTCAACTTCTGCCGCAAGCAACGCCAGTGACACGACGCAACGGAACCCACAATTCAGTTCGGCAACACATGACGTCACCCATTCAAAGTAAATGAGAAGTGTTAACGCTGACGCTCCATGTGAATGCACCGTTAGTCTTCTAACAAAATACTTTCTCTCCCTCCCTTAGGCAGTCGTCTCTTGGCTACAAATCAGTTTGACAATTACGAGTTTGAGGGTGCCCAACATGTGCTACGGTATTTACTGTACACAGAATAGTGAAAGTTCTCTCATCTAAAGTACTGTGTATTGTAATTATGTATGTGTAAATAGTATAAAAACCCTGTAGACCAACTTCCCTCATGCATCATTCCATGCAGAATAGTCAACTATAGTGCTTTCTATTTCATCAGGAACAAATGTATTTTTACTCCGTCACCTTCAATTTTCCTTTTCCTCTCTTTGTCTCTACTGTAATACTCCATGGCCCTATTTATATTATCCTGAGATTCTGATTGGTGTGCCATCAACTTTGCTACTTAATGTTTACACATGGATAAATGTGTGCTATTTAAGTTCACAGTATGACACTTGAGTTAATTATATTATGTGTTTGTGTGTTCTGAATGAGAGCATGGTTAAACCTGTGCAAAATGAGGACATTTTTGTGTAGAGTTTTGTGTAAAACATTGAGAATGTGTGTGAAAACAGGTGAAATGTGTTAAACGTTTTGAGAAATGTGCCTTTGTTTCTAGAACTGAATGAATGGTTTGGAAAATTGGGCCAACTGAATCAGTTATAGTGTGTTAGCAGTCAAGAAAAACTGTAATGAGTACTTGCTGGATAAAATTATTTTTTAAAAATGATACTGATCCCAAACTTTTGAACGGTAGTGTAAATTAAAAGAAAAAAGTTAAATAGTAGCCTACATATTTGTACTTCTTAAGTTACAACCAAATCATACATCTTTCATCTTTAAGTAAAATGTTTTATATATGTATCAGAATAAAACAACTATCAACATTCAAATGTGAAACTTACTGCAAGACCACCTAGAGAGAGAATTTCCTTTAAAACACCCTGGGGCAAAGACATCTTAAATGAGCATTTGCTTTCAGTTTCATTTAAAGTTCTTAGAATAAAGATCTGCCTTATTGTTACTGACGTTAAAGGAAAAGTCATGAATTTCACAAGGCTCCTTTAGGCCAATGTGAGAAGGAACTGAAATCACAGTGGACGGCGTTAAAGTGAAAAACAAGCGTGAGCCGATTGGAGCTTATGTAACTGAGCAGTTGTTTTTGTTCCTCTTGGTTTTGATGTGCTCGTTTTGAGCTCAAAGCTTGGAACTGTCAAATGAATGTAGTTTATCACGTAGGCTTTAAGTAACCCGTGCCCAGTTGAGGATTATAAAGAAAAACCTGTAAGTGAACATTTGACTTTAAAGTCCTTACTTAGTCAACATCTGTGAATGGTTCCAATTTGCTTATCAAAACTATGCTTTTGTTTGGCAAAGATAATTGAACCCCATGATCAATCGTTTGCTCTTTACAGTGATAAAGTGGAAGAGGTATTGATCTCATACCTGAAACAGGCCATTAGCTCACTATAGGAAAGAATGCAAAGCTCATTCAAATAAACAAGCTCATTGACACACATTGTTTCCCTGCCATTAAACATTGGCTGTTTTATGTGAATAATATACCACTACTCAGGAAAATAGATTAATTTTAATAGCTTATTTATTCAAATATATCCTGCTTTAAACATTTTACAGACTGTATGTTTAACATGATTAACTTTGTGTGTGTGTCTGACAGCTATCAGTCATATATGACTTGCTGATTAGGGTGATCAATACGGGTTTGTTACGCAATGATTTAATCGAAAACACCAGAGTTCTGTTCCTGCAGCAGTCTGGAAGGTTGTTTTATAGAAAATAGTTTAATTTTTCTATCAAGGTTTATAAGTAGATTGAAAGTAATACCCAGTCACTGCTTTGCGCCTGTTAGTGCGGGTTTCCGAGAAATCTCTGTTTCTGGTAAATAACACAAGGGCTACGTGTTTCGCGGATAACAACCTGATTTACACCCGGTATCTCCTGTAACCCGGGTGAACGTGTGTGTACTGCTGAAAACTGCCGTGTTTATGACACGAACAAAACAATAAAAAAGCAACACAGTTCTGGCAACAACAAAAAATGTTAGTTGGAGTCTTGTGGTTTTGTCGGGAAAAAAAGCGTTACCATGGTATTTTTCCAGTAACGTTAGATGTGATTTGAGTGAAACAGTACCGTATATGAAGTAATATCCTTTAACGTCACTATTTGAGACACTTCGAGCTGTTTTTGTTGACTTCTGACGATAAGGTTGTTTCTTTGCTTCTGCAGTCTTATCTAGGCTACATTTTGCAATTCCGCATATCACCTCTCGACATGACTCCTCACAGAAAAAACTAGTTCATAAATAATGTAAAACAATAGTTTTATGTCAAATAATTACCTGAATAGCTGTTTCAATTTCTGAGATTGATTCATCTTCATTCGCCTTCATATTATAGGCTACTTCCCTGCTAGGTCTACCGATCTATAATCAATAAACTCGAAAAATTGATTTCAGCATTTATGATAAAAAAGGACCCCACGTTTACTGAGGCGACACATCTAAAAAAAAAATATTTCCTACACGTCAAACCCACTTTACTCGCTCCTCAAACGCAGATCTCTAGCATCACCTGTGGACAGACCGTGTTTTTTCAATGTAGCGCGAGAATCGCAGCTGATTGGCTGACAGGAATACTCAGCCTCCCGATGCACCCAATAGAAACGATCCATGCTTTCCCACATGAAACAGCTATAAATTCGACAGTTGCCCTGAAACAAATTCTCAGTGAGTGCCGGTAACTGTGGAGGAGGAAGAAAGAGAGGGGGAAGAGAGAGCAAAGGCATCAAGGGGATATCACTCTGCACTAAAAGGCTACAGAACTTGTTTGCCTTTCTCTTAAAGGTATGTGTTCTTTATTTTATTAATATATTTAGTATTTATAATATTTTATTTTGAACAAATGCAGTATATGATATGACCAGTTGGATTGTTAAATTTACAGATTGTTAAAATTTGTTAAAGACAAAGAGTATTATTCTCTCACACACAAAATCAGTTATTTTTGTTGCATGTTGCATTACAAATAGTGATGAACTTTGAATAATAATGCATGTGTGTTTGATATACAAGTCACATTGTTACATCAGGAAATATGCGATTATAGAATGTCAGAATTCAATTTACTTTTGTTATATAGCTATCTTTTTGGTATTTTGCATCTAAATAATGTGTGGGGTCTGTTGTAATGTGGATTTTGTAGTTGTGGCACCCCTTCCTGTCACTATTCTTGCACTGTAATGCAAAAGAGCCAAGTGAGTTTGAAAGAACTGTTTTTGAAAGTGATATGCATGCATAACAAAGAAGGCTTCAAAGTCTTTGAAGCAGCGTCAAGAGTTAAAAAACTAAAAAAGTGTATGCTCAACGATTTAGGAATGTCTTTATTTGAGTTCTAGAAATCCTATTTATAACCGCATCATCACATGCAAACCTGGTCGTTCTATTAAAATGACTCCAACACACTTCTCTCTCTTCTTCATTCACAGATTGTGAGGTCTCATCCCACCAGACACTGTCAACCACCCTTTTCCTCTTATCTGTCTGCTTTCCTACTCCTTGCAGCCATGGCACCCACTCTAGCCACGGCATTTGCCCGTCGCTGGTGGATGGCAGTAACGGCAATCATTGAAAATCTGCTCTTCTCCGCCGTTCTGCTGGGCTGGGGTTCCTTACTCATCATGCTGAAGTCTGAAGGCTTCTATTCATATCTCTGCACGGATCCAGGTAAGAGTCACTTTAGATACCACCGAGATCCAAAAAGAGTTTACCAGCCTGACGCTACAGAAGAACATTTTTAATTTTCACAAAGAATGTGTTTATTGTATGTAAGGGTGTTAAATAACCCAAAAACCAATACACTGCTCTGAAGAACCAATGTAACATCAAGAACTCAAGCAATGCAGCAATTTAGAAGAGCCATTGAGGAACATTTAGGTCACATGATGCGCTGCAAGTCAAGCTTGTGATCCTATCTTTAAAATAATTAAATTTAATGCCTGATTGTGTTTTGCTTATTGGTCAGTATGCATATTGGCAAATTCATCCATTCCTTTCCAATCTGATCTTGAAAGCTCACAAAGACTGTATCTGATAGTACTTGCAGGCTTCTACTTTTAAAGTCATGTGTATTGTGCAGCAATCCATCACTGACAGTAGCGTTTTATGTGGTGTAACTGATTGTGCTCTGCAGCAAAACACTTTTGTGCTTACCTCCTCTAAGGAGGAGGAATGGCGTCTTCCCTCAGGAACCTCACAACCACAGACACTACCACAGACTTCCATTAAATCAGCTGGTGTAGTCACGGTTGCTCAGTAAAACACTGGAATGTTGAAGGGTTTTCCACAGGGACCCTGACCTAATCAAGCACACCTTTAAATCGAGAGGCCTATAGCCTGTTTGACATAAATTAAGATGCTTATCTTTTCAGTTAGACCTACTTGTTAGCTCATAATTGATTGAATTGGTTTTGGTTTTCATTTGGTTTTGGTCTGCTGATGCCCTTTTATCACTGTATTGTTCTTTCTCAAGCACTTTGGGCTACTTAATAGAACATGAGGACATTGAAACCTATTTAACCACAAAAGCTGGTTTGAAATTCCCAGGCAGACAAGAAGAAAAGGGGTAGAGGAGAGGCAGAAAACGAGAAAAAGAGTGGTTTGTGAAGGAAACCGTAGGAGCTTATCATTTGGGTAGATCTAGGAATACCACTTCTTCTGGGTGGAGTGGTGGGCATCTTATGTGTCTGTCTGTCTGCTTGGCAGGACATTTTTGCATGGGAAACTGCTTATCGCTTCTTTTTGCTGCTGTCATAGTTCCTGTTTTTTGACATTACTCAGCTGATTGACTGTCCTTTTGGTCAGTCACATTATTGTGACAAAATAAGACTGTCTCAGCGAAAATTGTCAGTGCACAAGACAGTATTCAGCAATCTTAAAGTCCACAGATAAGACTCAAAGGACAGTGTCATGAGGCACTAGTCAGCATTCATTCTTCTTGAGGGACTTTTGAAGAATGGGATGACTCTTGTGGTTCAGTACACTAGCTGTGATTTCCCACCATGCAATCTTTGAAGTTGGCACGATAACGTTTTTTTTATCACATTCACGCTCTCTCTGAAATGAGGTTAGAGACAATTTGTATTGTGTGTCTGTTCCTTACATTTTATCAGATCTGGCCACCAAACTAATGGCTATGAATGAAAAGAACAACCCCTCCTTGTCTTCACTCCCTAATCTGTCCCCAAATCGTTGTATTAATATGTTAAAATGCCTACGATTTATTTTAGGAATGTGTGTTTAGTGTTAGTACTTAGATATTTACAAAGTTTAAGACATTTTTAAAGAATTTCAATTTGGATTTTGGAAATTTGGATTTCTGTGACACTCAGACTCACAAATGCATCACATGGCTGTCGGCCCATCAGAAAATAAGTGAAGGATCAGATGATAAGCAATATTAATTACTTATATCAGTATCAAACCAATGTGTTATAGAGAATACAGTTTATTACAGTGAGGTTAAGTAATAAACCTTTCAGTTGAGGTTCAGTAGGTTCATGTATGTTCAACCCTTCTATCAAATGCACACACTCCCGACCTGTTTTCTTTTTTTGTGGAGACCAGATGACTGCTATCTTCCTGGGTGTGTCCTGCAATATGTAGCCATTTGCACTTCAGTGTGGCCTACGTACACCATCTTTGGTGCATCTTTAGCACACACATTAGCACGGTTTGGGAAAGAAGCCAGAGCAAGCCTCAGTTTCCTATCAGGCGAGGTAAAACCCAACCCTTCATGTGTGGCATGAGAAAGTTCACGACTGGGTGTGAAACACGTCAGAACATTCTGCACTGAGTTCTAAAGCAGAGTTGGAGTTGGAAACCACCTCCTTTGTTGTGGAAGGAGGACATGTGTATCATCAGGATGACACTGGCACAATTGAGTGGCTGATTATAGCAAAGTCAGCGTTCCAACACCAATAAAGAACATATAACATAACTTTTTTTTAATATTCTCCAAAAATGTTATTAAAGACCAGATAACTTTGAACGTACATTCTATTTACATTACTGGAGGAACATTAGTCCATAATGTTGAAAGAATCTTGTCAGAACATGTCTCAAATGTGTACTTTTTGTTACCACATTTTGTGTTTTTCAGTTTTTTTTTGTGTTACTCATCATCAGCAGTTAAGATGGAAAAACATCTAGATTAGTATAAGGTCAGGTCTGATTATACTTTATATGTCTCCAGAGAGCCACCAGCTATTAATCAAGTGTCACTTGCTTCAGTATCAGTAGTTTATATATGTATATGCGTGGTGGGATAATGTGGAACAGGATTGTACAATAGTCCAAAAGGACGATTATAAACATTGTTCCTGCAGCAGAACAAGATAAAGCAAGAGCAAATGTTGAGCTTTCTCCTTTCTATCATTCCCAGCCCTTATCTCAGGTTTTATTGAGACCACATAATGGTGATTCCTCATTCCAAGCATTTTACTGCTGGGTGAAAGTTTATCTCTTTGGTGAACAGCTGAAAAGACCAGTTTAGACCAGATGTAATTCCAGGTTGGTTTATGCTGGTCTAGCCACGCTGGTCACAAGCAAACCTTTTCTAATTAGAAAACCTGATGGGGACATTATCATACTTTGAGTTGTTTTTAGTGAAGTAAATCATTTGAAGTACAAACATTTTGTATGAAGTACATTTTGTCCATATAGACATTGAGCATGGTAAAGAGATGTTTCATTTGCTTTTCCTCGTGCCATTTCACAAAATAAAGATATTTTGAAGAATGTTGGGGCCCAAACAATATTGGAGCCCATTGACTTTCATTGTATGGACAAGTGAAACAGAAGACATTCTTCAAAATATCTTCTTTTGTTTTCTACGGTAGAAAGAAATTCATTTCCTCAGGCTTCCAGTGTTCTTGTTGCAATAGAAATTTTACATCAACAGACAATTATGAGTCTTGAGGTATTGTTGGGTTGTCCTTACCTTCTGTAACTTTATTTCATGGACCGTTCCACCCATGGTTTGTTGACAAGGCCGAAGAGTGCATAAACCCCAGTCATGAACTTAAACCCTCATCCTTCCCTTTGACCCGAAATTCATTTTTCATTTTTTATTTTTTTTAAATTGAGCGTTCATTGGAGTGGTCCAACAACCTAGGACTTTTGTCGTACTTGAACCACGAATACACAAAACAATTGACTGGATTCGAGTTTTGTGGTTGAAATTTAAAAAAGTAACAAATCCTTCCCTCACGGGTCAATTTGACCCCCATAGGAATGACTGGAATGCGAGGAATGCTTCAATACACATAGAAAAACTTAAAAAATGCTCAAACATTACCAAAAAATTATTTTATGTCTACATGTGTATCTGAATGCATACTGAAGAAAAAACTGGCTTTAGGACCCAACGGAACAGCTCATTTGCTCCATGTTGAGGCCATATAGTGGCAAGAGTCATGAAATATCATGTTATATAATTGTTTTTCAACAAGAGGTCGGCAAAGACACCCAATGTAAGATATTTTGAGCTGAATTACAAGGGTTATGCATGAAATCATGAGTTATTTTGAATTTAAGTTGAAAGAATTTGAAAAATGTGCTTAAATTATTATTTATCTATTATTTATTGATAAAATCTAGTAATTTAAAGGTAAATAAAAAATAAATAAAAAATCTCCAAAAAATTGCATTAAAAAAATGAAATTATATTAGCTTTCTGGACTAAAAAAATTAAATATCATTTTAGGGCTTCAGGTCATTTTGACCCACGAAGGAAGGGTTTGTTATAAAGTGTGAGGGAGGGATGAGAGTTTAAAGGAACCATCGTGAGGTATAGAAGTCTGCACGTGTGGCATCTGCGTGGTTGGACAGCAACCAGAATTGCAAGTACCTGATGCTTACGTCACAGCATAGGGCTCACAGCAGGGACACATGACCAGTTTTTACACCAGCATCTGAGTTTTCTCACTCTCTCTCTCTTTATCCCCATGATTTAGCAGAAATGGTGACCTGATGAGTAGTGAAACTCCAGCGGGTTGTATATCAGGTCACATCAGCAGTGGTCAAGCTTGTTGTTGAAACTGCTGGCAATAAATTACATGGGTCCCCATTAGCCTCTTATATCTCTCCTCTTCTCCTTCTTTCCTAAAGGAAACAGCTCAATGGCAAACTTCTCCTTACCAGCTGTGCCTTCATCACCGTCGAATGATGCAGTATATGAATATGACGAGTTCCAGCCTGCCCAGCATGATGGAGGAGTGGAGGTGGTCCCTCTGAAACATCCAGAGGACTACCTGCGGATGAACGGCTGGCTCATCTGTAAAGAACAGGATGAGATGCTGAATCTGGCCTTCACCGTGGGCTCCTTCCTCCTCAGCGCCATCACACTCCCTCTCGGAATCGTCATGGACAAATACGGTCCACGCAAACTCCGCCTGCTTGGAAGGTAGATGGCATGTGCTTCATTTTTCAATATCATTCCTATAACAATCACATACATAATTTCAGTTTTTTTGGAAGAAATATTAATTAAAAACATGTATGTTTGCATTGATATACAAGCTTTTGCACCTTGTTATATGGTAAGTGTGTATCCTAAGGTCACATCACAATACAGATGAATGACCAGAAAAATTTTCGTGATTAATTGACTTCTGAGTGTCAAATCTTCCTTTCCAGTGCCTGCTTTGCCCTCTCGTGCCTTATGATCGCTTATGGAGCCAGCAACCCAAATGGTAAGAACGTCCTATATGCAATTCAGTATGAATTTATGTCTCTATCCCAGACAGCAACACAGTGTCGGCCCAGATCCGGCCCACATCTAGTACGCGTTGAATCCACATACCAGATGTGGCCCTGATTTGGGCCGACACTATGTTGCTGTATGGGATACTTATTGAAATGAGTTACCAATATGTCGATTTTCCACTAGAAATGTTTAACATCTGCTTGTTTTTTCTAGAGCTATCCGTTCTGATATTCATCGCTCTGACCTTTAATGGCTTTGGGGGAATGTGTATGACCTTCACTTCACTTACGGTGAGTGTTAACTTATTCATGAATGTACACTTGTGCTTCATTTTTTCCAGCACTTTTGATGTGTTTGCTTGTTGCTTGCTAATTAGCAGGCTGTAACCGCCATTAATATTGAGGGGGATACGTCCCATCTGATATTCAGATTAGCCTTTAGATAAGGCTTTTTCAGTGGTTGATTTTGAAATTGTTACATTTGTTCCCTGCAATCATGTTACATCCAGGCTATGTTAGAAGTCTCTGTGTCTCTTTTACCTCAAGCGTAGTGCAGTAAGTTAATCATTAGACCCATCTGTGCATCTTACTTCAGTGTTTTTCCTGCTGACTTGCTTTTGTCGCCACACTGGCACCATGCATTAACTCCTGATTCAGTGTGCTGACCCTGTAAGATTAGCCTGCGGTTATCATGTGTTCAGAATGATCCGAGGAACTATATGACCATGAACTCACAAAAACACTTACACCCAGAGTCCAAAATTAACTTTCTGCCACACCTGTTAATGTCCACAAACTGAGAAAATTTAAAAACAACACCTGCCACAAATACTTGCATTACATTGATGGCTTAATGCAAAGATTTGTTTATAATAACAGAGCGTTCTTGTTTGCCGTGTTGCGTCGCCTGCTTGAAGTGTACATGGAGTGGCAAAGTCGCATAACTGATTTTGAAGAATATCTTCACACCAGTTCTGACAGGAATTCTCATAACTCTTCTATCACAAAGCTGCTGATCACACACATTCAAACGCATTCTTACGTAACAGGACACTCGCTGTTGCTCATCCACTTATTGTCACAGGAACAAGGCATAACTGTGAGTAGGCTGCCCCAGTTTGGGCTCCAATTAGAGTCATAAAAGAGACTCGGCTTCAGCTGGTTCTTACTGGATGGATCATTCCTCAGTTCTTAGTTATTCCTCTTTTATTGACAAAGAGGAACAGAAAGAAAGTGAAGTAAGAAAGAAGTCTGGATTAAGTGTTCACAAACATTTTAGGGCCACTTAATAGTTCTGGTAGTCTTCTAGTTTTCTAGTCCTCTGTCACTTGCTCTTTTTCTCTTTCCACTCTTTTAACCCCCAACGCTCATTCTCTGGTTATAGTCAGTGCCTCTGAACTGAAACTGCATTCACTGTTGACTTGGGCTTTCATAAGCCCATAATTGTTGGCCATCTCTCCTTGCCTGCTGCCATTTTTAGAAAAAGACTGTGGATCAGTTGTCTTTATGCTCATAGCAGCCACACAGTAAAAAGATGCTCTGAATATGATTTTTTAAAATATTGCTATGATAGTTATAGATTATTTATATTATATTAAAATAAATAAATAAATAAAGAACTTTGAATTTTAATTTAAATAAATAAATATGATTTTTTTTTTCTAATTAAAACATTAAAATAAAAATGAAATAATAATATGATTACAAATTAAATAAAATTACAATATAAAATGAATTTATGTAAATATATATAAATGTAAAAATAAATCTGAACATGATTTACTTTTTTGCCAGGATTGTTATGGATCATTTAAATTTTTATATAATTTTTAGTGCTGTCAAATCGAATAATCGCTATTAATCGCATCCAAAATAAAAGTTTGTGTGTACATAATATATGTGTGTGCACTCTGTATAATTATTATGTATATATAAATAGACACTCACTAACACTAAGAAATATTTGCATGTATATACTGTATATATATTTATATAATTTATATTATATATAAATATAAATATTTAATGTATAAATATAAAAAAAAATCTTAGATATATGCATGTATTTATATATACATAATAATTATACACATTACACACACGTATATTATGTAAACAAACGTTTATTTTGGATGCGATTAATCGCGATTAATCGTTTTGACTGCACTAAAATTCATATATAATTTATATATATGTGTGTATATATATATATATACACATATATTTACATTATATATATATATATATATATATATATATAAATTAATAATTTAAAATTGTAATTATATTTCAAAAAATGAAATACTAATAAATCTGCTGTAATTGTGTTTTCTGTGAGTAAATCTGCAGTGGATGTGTCATGAAACAAAGTTTTAAATTAATACCAGCTCCCAAAAGAGCAGTCCTCTGTCTGCCTACCTAAAGTTATTTTATCCAAAAAAATGAGTTATTAACCTGTTTCCATGTTTCCTTCCAGCTGCCCAACATGTTTGGTGACCTGCGTGCCACCTTCATTGCACTCATGATCGGCTCGTATGCTTCCTCAGCTGTCACCTTTCCTGGGGTCAAGGTTTGTTAGATTAAACAACTGGGTGAAAACAAATGATTGTAACCCTACCTTATGTTCTTAAGAGTATGATTTGTTGAGCGTTGTTTCTCTTAACAGGTGATCTATGACGTCGGTGTGACCTTCATCACAATTCTGGTGGTCTGGGCGGGCTGTGCAGGCCTCGTCTTCATCAACTGCTTCTTCAACTGGCCCCTGGAGCCTTTCCCTGGACCAGAGGACATGGACTACACGTAAGAAACACACATACACCGCTCTCATACATATCAAACATCTACAATATCTCACTCGCATTCTGTATTTTTTCTGTCTCTCTGTCCATCCAGTGTCAAGATCAAGTTCAGTTGGCTGGGATTTGACCATAAGATTACAGGAAAGCAGTTTTATAATCAAGTTACGACAGTGGGCAAGCGTCTTAGTGCGGATAACACTCAGAAACAGAAAGAGCTTGCCAAAGAGGGCCAGAAACTTTGTCTGTCCACCATGGACCTGGAACTGCAGTGTGAGACCAAGGAGGAAAGTAAGTGACAATGTCTGAAAAAAGAAACCACCACATATGCAAATACACAAATGCAAAGTTTCGATAACAGAGCTATAAATGGTTCGACGGGTCAGCAAATAATTTTGACTAACTCTGTTCTTTGCAGCTCAGTCGTTTATGAAGAGCATTTTAAGCCCTCTGTTCATGTTGAGTCTGGTGACCATGTGTGTAACTCAGCTGCGTCTCATCTTCTACATGGGAGCCATGAACAACATCTTGGAGGCCCTCAGCGGAGGAGATCTCAACACAGGTGGATAAGCATGATTGCATATATCTGGGAAAAAATATATTAATATATTAAGTTATTTAGGGTAATTCTGATATGTAAACGCAGCAAAACATTACTAATTAGATATGTGAATGCAGTTAAACATCTTTTCTGGGGGGAAAAAAAACAAAACAAAAACATTTTTATTATAATTCAGAAAGCAGAAAATATTTTTTTCTGGGTAAAAAACAAAAACTAAAAAATGTAATTCCAATAATTCAGATATGTGAACACAGCAAAACAAAACATTTCTGGAAAAAAAACATGGGGGGGGGTAAAACATTTTTTTCTAATAATTCAGAAAAAAAAGACTAAACAAAAACATTTTAGTTATGATAATTCAGATATGCCACAGCAAAGTACTCTTTTCTTTTCTGAAAAAACAAATAAAACAAACATTTTAATTACAATAATACAGATATGTGAACACAGCTAAATATATTTTCTGGGGAAAAAGCATTTTAACTATGATAGTTCAGATATGTGACCACAGCAAAGAAAATATTTTCTGAGGGCGGGGGTGGCATTTTAATTACAATAATACAGATATGTGAACGCAGCAAAAAAAAAAATCCTTTCTGGAAACATTTAAATATATTTATATTTTATATTTTTTTTCTGCCAGTTTTGAGGTAATTGCCTTATAATTTTTTTTTTCTTTTACTATTTTTGCAGTTGAGAAAATGGAATTGGGTAAGAATCTCAGTAGCGCAGTAGAAACCAGTAGAGCATGTAGTTCCTTAAGCATGTTGTTCTAACATTTAACCTTCTCCTGTACTCACCTCAAGCGTATCCCACTCCCTGTCCACCTGTGCTCTGGGACGTAATGCATACGCAAGCCTTCAGAGTGCCATAAACTCAGCCATTAACCAGAGTAGTTATTAACCAACCTCAGACGTTATCCATTAGACAGCGTTATAATCTCTCTCTCTCTCTTGTTCTCTCAGTGAGCCTCTACACCTCTATTTTTGGGGTGATGCAACTCTTGTGCTTGATGACGACGCCGGTCATCGGTCAGATCATGGACTGGAAGCTGAAAGAATGCGATGATGGAGAAATCGATGAAAAAGAGCACAACAAGTAGGTTATGGAACACTTTTTAGTGAACTTTGGACACGGACTAATAATGTGTGAAGTTCAATCAATGACAGCCGTTTTAAGCGTCTCTATTCACTCCTTGTTTCCAGAGATGAACCCCAGCCCAAACGCAGAGACAGACAGATTCAGAAAGTCACTAATGCCACACGTGCCTTCATCTTCACCAACATCCTCCTCGTCGGCTTTGGCGTCACCTGCCTTATTCCCAATCTCCTGCTTCAGGTGTGTGTTATGTATCGCTGTGTTATGAATAGTCCATATTAATGCATCAGTTCAACAATAAACAAGATTCAGAATAGCATACTACCATACTACTCTATTTCTGCAGCATGTGTACTGTATTTTTAGTTTGCATGGAATACCAGAATAACCTACATTGCCAAAATGGGCTGCACACAACAAAGCACAATGTGTGAAGTAGTATATCCCACAATGCAATGCATTTGACTTGACCTTCCATTCCAATTTGATGAACAAACTGGACATAACATCATCTGCAGTTTTTAATATCTCTTTCTTGGCTCACTAAATGATGCCAGTAGTTAAGACATATTTACATAAAATTTGAATGAATAAAGCAAAATAAATGTTTATTTTCTACTGAAGAAATCCTGCAATATGATGAGGTTGACAACAATGTAGCACAATACTAAACATTACGAAACATTTATTGTTCCATAATGCACTGTGCTTGACATGCTATTTTTTTAAACGGTATGCACTATGGAGTGTATAATATGTAATATATGTAAATCAGTTTTTTTCCCCTCTTTTTTTTTTTCAGTATGCTCTGTTGTATACCAGTATTGCTATTGTTAACTAAGAATACAACAAAAAAAATATTAAAACTAGTTTAATAGTAATAAAGCTCAAATAAAATAAATATTGGATGAAAAACATTAACTTAAAAATGAGAAATGTTGCTTTGTTAACTAACTGAAATAGTACTAAAATTACTAAAACAAAAACTAAAACTAAATTAAAATAAATTAAAGCTAACCAGAAATATTTAAGAAAAATAGAAACGACAAAAAATAAAAATGACAAAAGCACATAAAAATACTAAAACTAAAATTAAAACAAAAACTGAAAATATAAAAATAAAAGCTAATTCAAACCATTAATAAATACTATAATATATAAATAGTATATATCATTGTTGTTTATATGGAGCCCTGCACATGACATGCGGACAAATTTTATATATATATATATATATATATATATATATATATATCATGGCCACGAATTAAGAATTCATTCTCTCGTTTTCTCTCAAATTATTACAACGTGGCCACGTTTTAGTAAATCAAGGGCACAAATTATTATATCATGTGCACAATTTACTTAAAACGAGGGAACGAATTACTGAAACATGCTGATGTATTAGTAAGCCGTGGGAATGAATTGTTCATTTGTGGCAATTAGTGATTATTAAAAAGTACAAAAAAGTAATTATTTACTGCAATTTAATTACAGTTACTTCCGATGTAACTGCATTAAATACTGTATAGAACAATTCTATATAAAACAATAGTGGATTTAACATCATTTTATGTCTAATGTTAAAATGTATGTTTTTAATGTAACCTTCTCCTTTTCTCTACTTTGGTCAGTTCAACAATAATTTATGCTATTTTATATAATTTATTTGAAAGAATGAAAAGAACAGTTTATCCTTGTCTATCCTTGAGGTTTATATGGGATTTGAAAAGTAATTAGTAATAAGTAATGCAATACTTTTTAAGAGAGAGTAGTTAGTACAGTAATCTAATTACACTGTTGAAGATGTAATTAGTAGCTAGTAATAAAGTAATTTTTTTACCAACACTAGTAATTATCGTGGCCACCATATGTGGCAACTCATAATGTTATAACTGCACATCATGTAAAAACTGCACATAATGTAATAAGTATTACATTATTATTATAATAAAATGTTCATAATGTAATAAAAAAATTTACATTGAGAAAATTATTACATTATAAACTCACCAAAAACATGTCATATTTTCATTACTGTAATAACTTTTAAAACATATTCCCTTACAGTACATTTTTAAAAATCTAAAGCCAGTCTTAAACTACCTGCTAAATGCAACATTTAAATATTCATGATATTATTATTATTATTATTACTATATGTTTATTAAATAAAGCATTGGTATTCCTTTACAGTACTTTTTAAAAATCTAAATGCAGATAAATAAATAAAATCAGAACTTTTGCACCTTTAAACTACTAGTAGTAGTAGTATCAGTAATCTGGTGGATTTTGTAGGCAGGTTAAGACTAGATTTAGATTTTTAAAATGTACTGTAAAGGAATAACAATGTTTTGTTCAATAATAATAATACATAATAATACTAATATTTTTTATGTTCTAAAAGCTATGACAATACTGAAAATATGACATGTTTTTGGTGAGTTTATAATGTAATACATTTCTCATAATGTAAAAATTGTTATTACATTATGAGCTCAAGATTTTATTACGTTTTGAGAAAATTATTACATTATGAACATTTATATAATGTAATACTTATAATAATTATAATAATAATTATACTTATAGATTATTACATGATGTGCAGTTATTACATTATGAGTTGCTACATGCATACAATATACACACCGATATACACAATATACATCCCGGATGTCACGTGCTGGCTGGGCTCCGTATGTATACTACATCTTTGTGCAGATGTAATATTCATGGGTATTCAGTACATGTATTTGTATACTGTGCACAGTGTACACTACATACTGCAGCAATATTAAAAGTTCTGTTCAGAGTGCTATTTCTGTATTGTGCAGAGGAAGGCTATGGCCAAATTTGGAATAGCATACTACTCTTACTATTTCTTCTATACGGTGTAGTACTATGCACCATACAGCAAAAAGAGTAAAAGTGGTATGCTATGCAACACCCACGTATTGCCCTTCTGCTTAGCTGTACAGGATCTCCCTCTAGTGGCTTAATTATGAAACTACTAGCATGCCAATTTTACCATAGGAAACAGTAAAACCTCAGAAGTCATTAAACCTCATGTCATCTCTCTCCAGATGCTCTCATTTGTCCTTCACACTATCGTCAGAGGCTTCATCCACTCCGCCATCGGAGGACTTTACGCTGCTGTGTGAGTTTATCAGTATTATCTCTAATACATGATTATATTCTGCTTGTGATCATTACTTTTGCCAGGATTTAAAGGATATGATATGATAACACATAATCTGTTTGTGTGTCTGCAGGTACCCATCATCTCAGTTTGGCAGTCTGACTGGAATGCAGTCATTGGTTAGCGCGCTGTTCGCTCTGCTGCAGCAGCCTTTGTTCATGGCCATGATGGGACCACTGAAGGGAGACCCGCTCTGGGTATGAAACAAATAAGAGTGAGCTTTAGTAATACTAAATGGATTAAATGCCCTTTAGGCATGTTTTGACCTCCTCTCTATCTTTTTTTTCTGGTGTAGGTGAACGTTGGTCTGCTGGTTCTCAGTATGCTGGGCTTCCTGTTACCGCTTTACCTGCTGTACTTCAGGAGAACTCTGCATAAAAAGAGGAAGGAGAAAGAAAATAATGCTAAAATCTATCTGAAAATTAACGGTAGTGACGTACCAGAGGCATTTGTGTAATTTAAAAAAAAAAAGCAGATAAAGGGAAAAACAAAGGCATGAGAATATCATCACAGCTACACAAAAACACATACACACACTATTGTGTGTCTTTTTCTTAGAGGCTTATTAAGTAACTCAGTGAATGAAAAGAGGAATGAGAGAGACTTTTGATTCACAAACTATCACAGATATTTTATATTACGCATTTAAACGTGATAAAGTTTCAACCCTGACTGCCTCTCCATTGTGTAAACCAGGGACATTTCAGTACTCTGCAAATTAGTATATGGTTTTTATATACACCGTTTACGCCAACTGGACGTTTTTGAGGCCAGCCTGGCCCGCACAGACAGTGTAATGATGCCAGTTGGCTGTTTTTCCCAGAAACACAGCCAAATACCCCATTCATTCAACTAACCTTCACAAGAGATTTAAAGGTGCTATATGTAAGTTTTTCACTTTACTAAAGCATAAAAATACCATAATATGCTTGCAGATATTTAGGAAACATGCTAAATTCACCTACTCATTTCTCAGAAAAACAATGCTACAGCCAGTTATTCTACTTTGAAATGTGCGTTCCGTGTCGGAATGTCTGTTTTTGTTTTGGTCGGTGCGAAACCGCACGTTGCCAGTTTACCCAATAGTATTTTGACACCCCAGGAAAATACAGCGTATTGCTGCCATGGAAGCCAGCTAACAAACTGGGTCAGAGATCAATTCTACATTCTACCCGACCTAAAAAGCCTCGGGCATCCATGTAAAAATCTCTATATGAACGAGAGCATATTAAAACGTGGATAAATCAACTCATCAACTTACAGTGTGGTTTTCATAGTCAATTGCGCTCATTCCTGTTGCGTGTCCTCAAGCTGGCAACCTGCGTAAGCATCGAGTCTGAGGAGGAGGGGGTGGGGGAAACAACGATCTCCAATATTTTGAATTTGGACTGCAGTACCTATTTCGACCACTAGCTGTCAATCCTACATACCGCACCTTTAACTGTAATAATAGTAGTGCAATGTAATTGCATTCACTAAAAACCACTTTCAAGTACATTTTTTTCATTCATAATGATACACAAAGTGCCTTTTTTATGAAATGTTGTATTTATGAAAAGGATTTGATCACTTTTGATCATAGGTACTTTATGAAAGCCACAATTTATGTATGTCAGTTTGTATATACGTTTTTACACTACATGCACATGAGATGCATACATAAAAGAGGCTGGACTGAACTGCTCATGATCTGCAGTGAGTGACTGATCTGCGAAGTGATGGCTGAAAGCTGAGGCGCAGATGTCAGGGCAACAACAGCACTTTTAACACATGTCCCATAAACCCCCTCATGACCCATAATTCCCTTTTTCTGTCTTTGACTAACATTCTGTGATTTCTCAGAGTGTGTTGAGAGTAATTTAAGTGTCACTGATCTGATCGTTAGATCAAGTTATCATGGACCTCTGAAGTAAAATATCGTATAGAAAGCACAACTTAACTCACAAATGTGCCTTTTGTGCAGTTTACAGTGCAGTTAGTAATGCTGATGATAGCTGACAGGAAGACTGGAGCCAAGGATTCTGTGGAAATGTTTTGGTGTTGTGTGTAATGTATTTATTTCTTAACAGACCATATGGACAATGCAGCCTTACTTGCAAAAGGTTGTTATATTAACTTACATCTCAGTGTTGCAGTGGCTGTTTGTTTTTTTTTGTTTTTTTTTCAAAACTTCATGTATTGTTCTATAAGGCATTACTGTTGAGGATTATATTCAATAAACTTTTTAATTATTGCATTTTTGCCATTTACTATTTTACAGTGAAAACATTATAATAGTGTCTATTATAATAGATTTACTGTAGAATTAAATATACCTTATTATTTTTTTTTTTTTCCAAAACATCTAATCAAGAAAAACACGTTTGTTTTCACTGATGAAAATTAATTTGACTGGTGGGGGGGGGAAAGGTGGTGGGGGGAACTGCTTTATTTTCAGTGTTGGGGAAAGTTGATTTTAAAAGTAATGTGTTACAATATTGCATTACGCCCTAAAAAAGTAACTAATTGTGTTAGTTACTTTTTGTTGAAAGTAATGTGTTAGGTTACTTTTGTGTTACTTTTTCTCTCCTGGGCTGGGCTTGCTTGTTTTAATTACAAAAAAAAAAAGTTATATTTTTGGCACATGTAAATGCCCTTTCACACCAAGGGCCCTATTTTAACGATCTGAGTGCATGGTCTAAAGCACACGGCGCAAGTACACTTAGGGTGTGTCCGAATCCACTTTTGCTAGTTTAAGGACGGGAAAAATGGTCGGCGGGCGCCTGGTCCAAAAGGGTTGTACCTAGTCTCTTAATGAGTAATGGGTGTGTTTTGGGTGTAACGTGCTATAACCAATCAGAGTCTCATCTCCAATTCCCTTTAAAAGCCAGTTGTGCTTGCACCATGGCGGATTCGCTATTTACATGGCGGAATATAGACACCTTCAACCTGACGAGTCAGTTTAAATACATGTGTGTATTGCCACCATTGGTTAAATAAGTTGCCAATTTCATTCGTCATTACTGCAAATAGGTAATTCTGATACATGGCCATCCATTATGACATGTAGGCATTTTTATCTTTATGTACATAAAAAACTTTTATTTTTAACATTTAAAAATGTGTGTGTACTGCTGCGCGTCCCTGTGTGTGTAATAAGCAGAGTGTACACATGCTGTGCACCCGCCTATAGGCACATATTACTAACGCACCCTTTAAATAACACAAAAAATACTGCGCTATTGACTTTAGACCAGGTTTTTGTTGGTCAATGGCGCAGTCGTTTTCAGTTGCCTCAAAATAGCAACGCGCCAACAACGTGCCTGAACACACCTCGTTTTCCCACGGGCGAACAGATGGG
The DNA here is from genome assembly GCA_039654105.1 of Coreius guichenoti. Taxonomy (NCBI): domain Eukaryota; kingdom Metazoa; phylum Chordata; class Actinopteri; order Cypriniformes; family Gobionidae; genus Coreius; species Coreius guichenoti. The sequence continues at coordinate 8,077,061 of CM077190.1, forward strand.
CACGAGTGCATTTGCTATTTAAACAATGTAGTGCAGGACATGAAAATGATAACTGCACCGGGCTGAAACTAGCTAAAAACACTTGTGTCGATTTTCTCTTAACATGGGGACATGAGAGGTAGGGTACAACGGGGCTAAAGGCACACCTTAATAAAAATGTGCTTTTCACTACTCCCATAGTGTATGATTGCAGAAAAAATGTTTTATTGAACATTGATGGAGCAACAGATTTTGTGTGAAAATAAATCATAAAAGTGGTTTATTTTGTTTAAGAAGGCTCACCAGCATGGGGCAAAAGGCACACAGTATCGATACAAATGCTTTAGCTAAAATAATATGTTTTTAATAATGTCTAAGTTAATACTTGTTCAAAACAAACACTTTAGCAAAGTTGGCAGTATTTTCTGTTTATTTTGATAAATAAAATATTTCATTTTTGTTCAATAAATATACTGTCATTAAAATATGTTAATATAAAAATATATAAAAATATTTTAAAAAGTAAATATTTTGAAAGCATTAAATGAGATCCCATAATAAATTAATATAGATTTACAGTAGTAACAATAAATGATATTTTATTATATATGATTAATATATATTTTTAAATAGGTTTTTGTGCCATCTAGTGGTTTAGAGGAAAATAAAAACAAAGGCGTCTATTACCCCGCTGCGCCTTTAGCCCCGTTGTACCCTATTAATCTATAAATGGGAAAACAAACTTTTGTTACTTATTTGAAAAAAAAGTAACTCAGAAATTGCTTTGTAAATTTAAAAGTAATGCGTTACTTTACTAGTTACTTGAAAAGTGATTACATAACTTGTGTTACTTGTATGCGTTACCCCCAACACTGTTTATTTTTGTATTCTGCTTTAATCATGACAGCCCTAGTTTTTAACAGAAATAAATAAAAATGTAGATATAGATCTTTTTAGTAGGCAACAATGAGCAATTATTTAATGCAAATATTTTATTTGTAATATTTGTATACAATATTTTTCTCAAATTGTATAAATGAGTCTAAATGAATGAATAAATGAAATTATATAGCTGCTGTTATACCTTCATCATCATATTTGGGCATCCTTAAAGATAGTTCACCCAAAAATGGAAGAAAAAAAAAAACGTTCCCTAGCTGTAAGTCTGTAACGAGAGTGAAGATCTGACTCTTTATTAAAATTATAAATCAGATTTTAAAAGCTCTATTAGGATTACTAGTTCAAACAAATACATTGGATCTGGTTTTGAAATATATATTAAATAAACAGTGTGAATGGGAGACACAGTATGTGCATTCAGAAATGCTTTGGGGGAGGGCAGATCATACTGTAACTACATGAAAATAATCGGATGGTGGGATCTGTCCCCAGATGTGCTATAAATAGACTGCACCAGTTTATCGTTACATAATTTGTGACAGATTGTAATTTGACTGATATATGGACAGCTATGCGACCACCAGCTGTTACATCACACAAACGACTACCTCAGACCATCCATCGACGGTCGTCCCCGTTTTTCTTTTTAAATAAAACATTAAAGCTGACCACGATCACCCCCTCCTCTATGACGACATCACTCCTGTCACGGCATCAGGGGTTGTCGTTAACGCCCCCCTCGGCCCTGATCAGGAAGTGAATCTGTGGGAAATAGAAAAACGGTCCCTAGAATGACATAGAAGCGGGTGAGGTGGGATAGACCGAGACACCGGGACTAACGCAGGACTCGACACCTATTTGGATTCATCCAGGTGCAAAACGACGTTATCTTTGAACAGCATAAAGCACCGGAGAAAATGCTCATTAAAGAATTGTAAGTGCAGCGTTATTTTTTGATCTTATTGTAATGCGAGCATCCTCTGTCTGTCCATCCAGCGCAGGTACCAGAGGCCATGGCGACATTGGAAACTTGACTTTATGACAGTTCACATTTAAAAGCCCTTGGTCGTAATTATTTTTCAGGCATTTAATATACAAATGACTTTGGTGATAGCCTATTTATCATTTTACATTAGCCTACAATACACTTTATATGTGTTTAAAAACGTGTATGTGACGTTTTGCTGGTGCAATAACGTTTTCCCCGGATTATTATTATTATTATTAATCAATTAAACGCTTTTTGCCACAAATATCTTATCAAACGAGTTTAATTGTTTCTTCATTGTGTTATTGATACGCTCGTGAAGGTGAAACGGACCGAATTGAGCATACCGCGTTCCGATATTAAATGGCGCCTGTGTATTTATACTAATACTTTCAGAAACATCCCGTTCATTCATCACCATGTGGCAATAGGATATGCTATATTCACATTTTCGCTTAACCGTCCGCGCTTCAACTGGATCCGTTCACCTTGCGCATGTTTCATTGAACCGCGCGACTAACTAACTTAATAATATATCTTACTCCAAACCTCCACCCGTCATTCACCTTTGAAATATTAATAACCTCTACCCACAAACACAGAAGGCACCGTCAGAAAGGTCACTGAAACCTTATGAGTCTCTCTTTTCATCTCGAAACAGTGCAGTGCATATAATATCACATATTTTCTGATGTCCCTGGTGGGGAAAAAAGACCAGCCTGGTGTATCTGTTGGTTTTAGATGGGTTCTGGCAGTGTGTATTGTTCAGTGACTTTAAGAGAATTTCTGTCAGTAATTTTCTGTTTTTTTGGCGCCCCTATCGTCAAACTATCGTTTTCAACAGACATTGGCGATTTTTGTTATACATTTATGAGGGGTAAAACCACTGTAATAAAGTTAAAAACACGACAGTAATTTAGTTTTGTCGATTTACCCAGTGATACAGACAGCTATGGAGGAGCTGTTGCTATGGTTACTCGCGCAAAGCCGATTTCTGTTGCGTGCGTTTATACATTTAGCGCATTCTGAGTAAACTTCCCTGGTTACTGTGTAAACTTAGGACAGGCTGGGATTGTTGGACCAGTTAACACAAGCAAACCATCTTTTTTCTCTCTCAGCAGGGAAGGCTACATGAATTGAAAAAGGTAGAAATGGTTTTAAATCGGACTCAAACGCAGTGCACTTCAGGTTTCTCCCAGTGTTTGTCCTTCAGAAATACCTCTTTCTCTTTAATTCCGCTGTCGAGGTGTTCTTTCTTGCAGGAATGCGCGCGCGCGCACACACACACACACACGTTCCGAATGACTCAGCCACGAGCTGAATCTCTACAACGCGACGCCTGTAACAAGGACGCGCCGCTAACGTATTATCATCATCTATCATACACCGGCATCTCTCTGACGTAATTTTCAACCACGTCATGGAGGTTTTAAGAAATAGAGAGGGCTCCGTAGAGAACGAGGTGTCCGTTCTAAGAAAAATGAAAACTACAATGCATCATATGTATCTTGGTTTAAAGGATCATTGAATAGTTTTAATTTTCATATTTTGGAAAATAGCCTACAAATGACAGGTTTATTAAGAGGAGCAGGTTCTCTTGGCTCTAAAGTGGATGCTTGTACACCTCAGGTCCCTCAGGGTTTGCTGTCCATGGTACTTCATGCTTTCAATAATGCACTAAAAAAAAAATACTAAAAATACCCTCAGGTGAAGAATTAGACCTTTAATAGAAATTGGAATGTGGTTTTAGTTTCAATTTTGATCAGTTGTACCTACTTAATGCAGATTACTGTTATATTTAAAATTTAAGCTTCATTATTATACATGTAGCTTTATGACCTCATATTTGAGAGATTCATGGAATATTTGTTGTTTTAAAATGGCAGTCGCTATAGTCATTTGGTATTGCTGTGATGTCATGTGAGTGACAGGTTGTCCTGCCCTCCCGCCAGTAAACGCATCATCAGAGAAGAGTAGAGTTGTTGCTGCAAGAGGGAGGGGAAGGTATTTTGATTAAAAATGACGAGGGCATATGCATGGGCACATTTTAAAAAAAATAGTTATAATGTGCAGATAAATCATTTATAATAAATACAGCAATATCCCATAAAAAACAAGACTTGTCAGTTTTGATTTCATGGTGACTTTAAAAATAATTTGTCACACCACATGACTATTTAAATGACCTGAGATACCATTATAAATGATCCATTGACGTTATATATCAACTATCTACATAAGAATTGTTGTGCTTTTATTAGACTAGTTTGTGTATGTGGGCTAAATCAGTGACCTCTTGTTCTGTGTGTGTCTCTTGCTCACTTTCCTCTGATTCAGTTTACCTCCAGGATCCAGACACAATGTCTGCTGGGTCTACTTCTTATCAGCCATAAAATACCTTTTTAGTCACCTATGCCTCAACATCATGGCAATTATATACTGTATTATATTATAATACAGATTATATGGAAGTTTCTTCAACTATATGATCACTTCTGGCCTGTGGAATTTTATAAAATAAACTCTTTTAAAATACTTTTCTCTATCCGACTAGTTTAATTAGTCTCACTAATATCCAACATATACATTCATCACACTTAACTCTGTAATTTTGACATTTTCTTCCCTAAAAATGTAAAATTTTTAAATATTTTTGGAACCAACTTTGGGCAACTTTGTCTTACTAAGGTTACTTTTATAGCTTTTATGTATCCTACTGTAAATACGCACAATAAAATATATATATATATATTATTTTTAAATTTTTGTCTTTATTCAACAAAATTATAGCTTGACCTGAAATTATGTTTAATAAAAAAAAAGTTTTTAATGAAAAATGATTTTTTCTTTATTTTATTCACACATCATGTCTCATATTTCATCTCAGGCTCTTCTGAAACTTTTGAAAAAAAATACTAGTGGAAAATTCACTCAATAAATATTGAAATTATTTAACTTTAGATGATCATTTAATTATGCAATATTTCATATTTTCATAATGGATTTCCATGGTTTAAGATTGAAAGTCTGGCTTTAGGACAAGTTTAACATAAAATGTATACATTTCTGTTTTTCCTTATTGAGATATATATATCACATTATTATGTCCTCATCTCTGGCTGAATGCAGTTCATTTCAGCTATATAGTAAAGTAGAGAAGCTGAACTTTTCTCTGAATGTTGAATTTCAGAATCTATTTGTAAACTTGATTGTCTTGTTACTGAAACAATAAGTAAAGCCTGTCTTATACAGCGAAATGCAGCCATGCAGGCAAAGGCATTTATAATGCAGAAAGTAGCCAGGGTGTCATCGAGGCAGAGTACGAGACACCGAATCCACCACTGTGACCGATAGCCCCTGTTCAGGACGCAGGCAATGCTCAGGAGGGCAAGGTGACTCCTGCTATTAGCAGATGCTAACAGCAAACAGTAAAACACACCTGTGCGACCACAGCGTTTGATAAATGGTAAGACTTCACATTGAGTTTATGAAGCATCTGATATATGGCGAGGACAAAAATTCCCTACAGCGGATTATATAATGCAAAATCATGTTCATAATCAATATTTTTGACTTGTTTTCCAATAAAAATATCAAAATCATCATAACCATTTATTCTCATCACCGTATGAACTTCTCGCCAAAGATCTTGTCATACATTAAAGCTGCAGTCCGTAGCTTTTTTTGGTTAAAAATGATCCAAAATCAATTTTTGAGCAAGTACATAACCAGCCAGTGTTCAAAACTATTTCCTTACCGTAGCCCGCTTCACAACGCTAAGCTTATAATAATGTATTATAATTTGAGTGGTACTGGTAGCTTTCCATGGGAAATTCGAGCATGCCGCCATTTGTCTTTGCGTCATTACGTCACGTCTGTATACATAAAGGAGGAGTCCGGCTACTAGTAGTATCGCATGTAAGGATGCTGCAGGTGGCGGATCATTTATAGCCTTTTCTCACAGCAGCTAGAATAATTAAACGTATCATTTTGATGGCAGATTGTAATCCAGAAAGGTCCAAAAGACAATCATCAATGACAACTGGAGATTCACCCGTCAAAAGCAAAAGATTAGACTGTACAGAAATTGAAATCTGCATGTAATTGGATCCCCACATTTTAATAAATTAAAGTGATTTTTCCAGAAGCGCCAGAAAAGACATACACGCAGAATTCCTTCAACCACGCTGCTGGATTCCGCCGTTGGGCCAGTGGGTGGACCTTACAATGCTAATACACACTAAATACACGTAGTCACGCAATGCTGATGTTATTAACATTAACAATTTGAGAACAAAGTACAACATAAATAATAATTTGTACGGTTTGATGTGATATGAGCTAAGCGATCGTTAGATTTAATCACCGATTGTAGCGCGATTTATTGTAATGCCTTTTTTTCTCAGTTGGTCAGAACAAAAGTGGCAGACATGTAACTTAATTGTTCAGATGACATTGGTGAAAATTTGGACATGGTGAAAATTTTGGTCACACTTCCAAGACGTAGAATCTGTGATTCTTAAGTACAGTATCCATACCGGTGCGTTGACTGACAGCCAGCCACACAAACTCCTCAAAACATTAGATTCCTCTGCACTGAGGAGCCGTGCCGACGCACAACCCACGTAAAGAAGATAATTCTGCAAATAACTGCAATTGCAGGTTTCAAACAGGGATGGTGACAAAGAGGCAAAACTTCGGGACTGGAGCTTTAAAATCACTATGAAATAAAAATTGACCATTTAAATTTTTTTTATGGAATATTGCAGTATTTTTTATAAATGATTTATCCGTACACATCATTATTTATTTTAATTTATGTGGCCTCATAATCTTTAATTAAAATAACTTCCCCTCCCTATTGCAGCGACATCCCTTCTCTTCTCGGATGAGTATTTTTTTCATTCATTTCTCCCATAGGGGTTTGTTAAAAGGGTCATGAATTGAGAAATCAATTTTTCCTTGATCTTTTGACATATAAGAGATACCATACCACCAATCCAAACTATATGATAATTGTCAATCATCTTTGACGATAGTGGTCCTGACAGAATTTAATTAACTCTATCCCCGCCATTGACGCAAATTTCCGGCTTTCCGTGTTTTCACTGTAATACGGTAACGGGTGCTATTACGCATCCTCTGAAAGATTACTGAATTTCCTGATCCAAACACATGCAAAGAAGATGCAGAAACAAGCGATATCATATGTAATCATATGCATATGTAAAATAACGTGATCACCACCATATAAGTCAAAAATGCCTAATGTTACTAAATGAAATGTTGACCCAGGACGAGCTATAGGACTGTGCAAGCATTAGGGGTGTTGATGGACACAATCTACTCAATCTATGTTTTGATAATATATATATATATATATATATGAATGATATATTTGAACAAATATATATAAACATTTAATATTTTTAAGTTATGTTTTTGGCTTTAAGTTCTGCCTTTTTTGGATAGGACAACAGATATTTTTGACAGGAAAGCGTGGGGTGAAGAGAGAGGTGAACGGGATCGACAAAGGCGCAGTTGTGCTATATGTCGGCGTGCTAACCATGAGGCTAAATATTTAATTTTCGAGAGCTTAGGGAGATTACATTATTCGTAGTAAATAGGAGTGGGCGGAGCTAAAGAGCTCTTTTGGCTTGTAGAGAGACTGATTGGTGGGATTTTCTGTACAGGATCATGGGTAATATAGTTTGTCACCACAAATTCCGATGTTAAACATGATCATTTTAAAAATAAGTTGAAATAATGCTGGCCGAAGGCTTCAACAAAAGCATATAGGCTATACCATCGTTTAACAACCTTGTAGCTCACAGTAGGGTTGTCTTTAAAGGTTTATATGTTATCGTTAAAAATCAATTTCCTAATGGAGAAAATGAATGGAGTTTTTATTTCCGGAACCTGACTGTTGCACTCTATAGCAAACGATCCAACGATCCAGTAAATTCCCAATAGACAAAATCAAGTCCCGTCCTAAATTTTTCCCATCTTGTTTGAGAAGCTGATTCACATACTGTATGTCACAAATTCACAATAGAAAAGACTATCGCAACATCCGTTTCATGCTGACTTTAAAGGTGAACCTTGTCCTTGACCTAACAAGCTCATGCTTCCTGTCACAGAAGGCCTCATAAGTCTGAAGTGTGTGTGTGTGTGTGTTCATGTCATAAGGCAGATAATGAGAGAGCTGTGCTGGAATGGAGCGCAGTGGTGGTGTTGTCTTACTCCTGAGAAGTATTGATTATATATGCAAGCTGCACAGAGTTTGGTACGCTGCCAACTACCATCCAGAAACAGTACACAGATATTGGAGATGCTCTTGACAAGAAATAGCTTTTATAGGTTTGCTAATATGAACAGATTCATTTTGTATTATGATACTTTAGGGCACTAAATATAACATTTGTTGAAGAGACAAAACCAAGCAGTTCCTGATGCTGAGATTGCTATATAGTTTCTCTATTCTTGTTGTAAGGGCTCAAAGTTAGGCTTTATCAGGAATATGAGGTGAGCTGAAAATGATTGTGGAATAACATCAAAAAATTGCCTTGAAACAGAGGGTATATAACACAATTAGGATTTTCCAAAACACTGTGTACTGCAAAATTATTCTGATCATTATTGGTGACCAAATCAACTGTCAAAAATCGAATCAAAAAGTGCATACAAAATTTATAAAAATTTGGGACCAAAATTATTCAGACACTTTGACCTGACCATGTTTTGCTTAAGTGTTTTTTTCTTTAATTGCTAATGCGACCTTTTACACCACAGACTGAACAAAATTAAGCATTGCTTGGTAATTGGTTGACCTAAATTGGTATTATCTAATTGTGTACTTAAATTTAACAGCTGACAGCTGATTGGTTGATTGTAATCCATTACATACCTTTCTATCAAAGTTATCTGACATTATCAAGATGATTTTGTTCTGACAGTTTAACTCTGAGTTCTTGTCAAATTTTATTACCGTTTTATAAACTATAGTGAATAAACTGTGGTAATGTGAGAAAGTGTGTCTGAAGTGTCTGAATAAATTTAGGTTTGACTGTATATATACTGTATGTGTGTATATTGTAACAGTATTTAACATATTATAGTTGACACCAATATATATGCAGGATGTTGCATATTGTGGTTCTATTTTAAGAAATTGTCAAAATAATGGCAGAAGTAAAAAGCATCATATTAATTTCTAGAGATGTTTTAGAGATGTAACCACATGATACAGCAAACATACTCATAAAATAATTCGTTTTTCTTTCTCTTTTGCAGTCGAGTGATCCTACCGATTTCTGTGGAGGAGGTAAGTGCAAACTGTGTGTGTGTATGTGTTTGTGTACAGCACACTGTGAACGCTGGTAATGACACTGATCCCAAACATTGTTTTGGTGTGTGTGTGCGGTATCATTTGCTGATTTGCATGTGTTGAGTTCGGATGACTCAGTCTTAGCTCGTTTTGACAGCAGAAGAGTCACGATGTAGTTTCGTGATGCTCTCCATGTGCAATAAGCCACAGATCACAGTCATTCAGTCACTTATGAGTCATTTATCTCAGCAAGAGGATGAATCTTTCTTCTCTCACGCTGTTTGATCCCGTACAGCCCGTGCAGAACCACTAATGCATCACTTCTCTTAGTGTGTGCCAGTTTTAATAACTGTGCTTTTGGCCTAGTCAGCAATTCTCACACTTTGCTTCCTCTCTGTCTCTCATTCTTTCCTTTGCCCAATTCAGACTGAGCATTCCCTGTGTCTCCCAGTCTCCTCATTTCCCATGATCCTCTAGTGTGTCATTCTATTCAGATCGTGAATATCTAATAAGTTACTTGATACCAACTCCTTCTGCCTCTCTCTCTCAGCTTTTCTTCTCGTCTAGCCTCATGCACATTTGTGATCTGTAAAAAAATTAAATTCAGACTTTCGCTTTTATGTTTGGGTTGGCAAAAGAAGTGCCAACCGCCAAGAGTGGTGCAGTTATGATGTCAGAACCCGAAAGTCTGATTCGCCGCTGATTTTCTGTTTTTCAATTTCTGAGTAAAATAAAGCCTGTGGTAAACATAACTTGACGATAGTTTGAAGTTTTGTTCTACAACGTATACTGCACACACTCGCACCCCAAGCTGTCTTATATAGTTACTTATTAAAAACATACGTTTTCAAAAATGAACAATGAGCGTTTTCGCTATGGGTGTGTGTAATTTACATTGTAGACCAAACTGTTAAAGTATAGTCAAGTTATGTTTACCACACGCTTTATTTTACACATAAATCGAGAAAAAAGAACCTCATTATAAAACCAGCGGCGAATTAGTCTTCCGGGTTCTGACATCATACCTGCACCACTCTATTATCAGTTTATTTTTTACATTAAAGCCACAATATGTAATTTTTCGCCTCTAGAGATCGCTTATTCAAAACAAAGGTGTAGCTTGATGACGCCTGGATTTCACAGAGCTTTTATTATGCTGCAGACGACCGCTTCCGCTTTTTCCGCTCATGCGTATGTGGGGTAACGCAGCGCTGTTTTATCATATTAGATACATTATTTGAGTGTGTTGAAAGTTATGTTATAATGCTTCTCTATACTTGCAATTGCAGTAAGCTAGATCGATATTAGGCATGGAAACAATAACATGGTACTCGTGGTAAATCAAGAAAATGAAAAAAAAAAAACAGTTGCTCACCTAATAAAACACATAATATATTAAAGCATCTTTGGTGTTTCCATGGTTTCTACAAAATAGAAACGGAAATCGAGGGTAAAGGTCCTTGCACACTGAGTCCGAAATTTTCGTATGTGTTTTTTTGTATTCGTCATCCTAAAAATTCGTCACGCACAGAAACCTTGCACACTGAGTCCGATGCGTATTAATTAATCCGTTGCGAAAAAATTTGCGAAACATTATAAAATGGAGTCTTCAAGCAGTGAGGATTTTGTTGTCCTCTCTCTTCTTAAAAAGAGAAAAAGAAAGAGGAAATATTAGGTCCATCCAATCCTGAAATTGCGTAGAGAGAGTTCCACCTCCTTATCAAGGAGCTGCGGGATTATCCTGAGCGATTCAAAGTTTACTTCAGGATGTCAGTGGCTCAGTTTGATGCTTTGCTAGCGATACTGGAGCCACATATTAAAATCTTTGTTTGTCATACAGTGCTTTGTGATGTGAGACGAAGTGGATCAACTTGTCAGACGTCATTCTGTATTTTGGCGTTCGCTTGTACGGTGGCTCTGAACACCTCTCACCTCTCAGGTGTCAAAACACCTCTCAAAATGCTTGCTACGGATGCGAAAAACGCAAAAAATCGAAACTGATCCGAATTTTATTATGACGGATGGAAGTTTCGGAGGCAGTGTGTAAGCGTGATTGACACGATGTGAGGTCGTATTTATTTTTTAACGTGCAAAAATTTCAGATGAGAATTTTGAATTTAATGCGGGTATGATGTCATTGATAGGTGAGCACGGTCCGTGTCCTGGTTAAATTATCTTATTTCTCTGGATTTAAACATTCTTGGAAACATTTGGATAATGTAAGTACACAAACATATATCAACAAAATATATAACATTATTCTAGTGTTTTTTGGATATTTTAATCCAAAAATCTTACATATTGTGCCTTTAAAGGTGCAGCATGTGATTTTTTGCACCACAAACGGCACCAATCTGAATTGCAGTCTGTTTTTGTGAACAATGGATGACAGGAGTGTGAATGATGGAAATCACTGTTTTGGCAGGTTTTGCAAATATTACACATTGCACCTTGATCCAGTCACATGATTAATTATCTCATCACAGACAGTAAAACACCTCAGCTGCGTTTAGACTACCTGACTCCAGCTGTTTATGTCTCTTTAAATCATGTTTTAGTAATCTCCTGGTATATGTGGACCTAAATGTGCAGGTGGGATCTGCCCTGGGGGACAAACCCTCTCTCTGGGCTGGATTAAGCAAATTAAAGGGTTGTGAGGCCCCTCTTTTCATCTGCTCTGGTTTTTACATACCTCAGCATATTCCGCAAAAAAGTACCATCAGCCAAGATCGATTTAGATTAAGTCCCGTCAGGTCAGAGCCTCCTCCTAGCACCCAGTGGGAGTTTAAAATGTTAAAAAAGACTTTTGCATTGCATTGCATTGAATCCATTAAGACAATCAAATGGATGTTGAGCAGATTGGATTTAAATTAAGTTGAATGAACCAAGGGTGGATGAACATATCTAGTTTCACTCTTTCTTCATCATTTTAATTGATCTGTGCATTTTCTGTCAAAGTAATGACTGTTATTGTTGAAACGTTTAGGGATATCAGCTAAATATGACTGGCTGCTTGAGTGCCTCTTTCCCAGAAAATGATCCTTTAAAGGATTAGTTCACCCAAAAATGAAAATTCTGTCATCATTTACTCACCCTCATGTCGTTCCAAACTGTAAGACTTTCGTTCATTTCGGAACACAAATGGAGATCTTTTTGATGAAATCTGAGAGATTTTTGTCCCTCCATAGACAGCTATGCAACTACCGCTTTGCCACTTCAAAAAGTTCTTAAAGAGATCGTAAAAATAATCCATATGAATTGAGCGGTTTAATAAAAATTTTCTGTAGAGACACAATCACTTTATATGATGATTGCTTTATATGACAATTTTAAAACTAATTGGTTGAGTGAATGTTTCAATGACCTACTCATTTGTTTCTTTCATAAATGAATCATGGTTTTGAACGAATCGCTTGATTGAATGATTCAAACTCATTCATAAAGACATAAACTAACTAAAATAAACAAATAATGAGACTAAGGGCCCTATTTTAACGATCTGAGCGCATGGGCTGAAGCGCATGGCGCAGGTGCACTTAGGGTGTGTCCGAATCCACTTTTGCTAGTTTACGCAATAAACCAATCAGAGTGTCATTTCCCATTCCCTTTAAATTTTTTTTTACATTTTTTACATGGATTTGCTATTTACATGGCGGAATATAGACACCCTAAACCTGACGAGTCAGTTTAAATACATGTGTGTATTGCCACGAGTGGTCAAATAATTAGCCAATTTCATTCGTCATTACTGCAAATAAGTAATTCTGATACATGCAATGACTATCCATTATGACATGTAGGCAATTTTATCTTTTTGTACACAGTAATAATCTTTTACATTGTAATCCTTTTATTTGTAATATTTGGCATGTTTGTGTGCTGCTGCGCATCCCTGTGTGTGTAATAAGCAGAGTGTACACGCGTTGTGCACCCGCCTATAGGCGCATATTACTAACACGCACTTTAAATAACAAAAAATAAATAATAAATAATAAAATAATACTGCACCATTGACCAACAAAATTTGTTTTCATGTTATTTAAAATGTTAAAATGTTATTTAAAGGACACATTAGTAATATGCGCCTATAGGCAGGTGCACAACGCGTGTACACTCGTTACATGTTACACACACAGGGCGCAGCAGCACACAAACATGCCAAACATTAAAAAGCAGTCATTTTCAGTTGCCTCAAAATAGCAATGCGCCAACAATGTGCCTGAACACACCTCTTTTTTTAGACCAGCACACCCATGGGTGAGCAGATGGCTGCGAGTGCATTTGCTATTGCATTTGCTATTTAAACAACGTGGTGCTGGATGTGAAAATGATAACTGCGTCGGGCTGAAACTAGCAAAAAACACTCGCGTCGCACCTGGCGTCGCATTGAGCCGGGTGTATGATAGGGCCCTAAAAGTCCAATAACTGTTTGTTTTATTTATTTCTCTTAATATATGTTTATTTTTATTTGTAATGTATGGATGAAGACATTTAAATGAAAAATATTAGAGAAATAGAGATATTAGGGAAATAAAGTTTCTTAAGGCTTGTTCACACCAGGACGATTATCGCACGCTTTTATCGCCGACGTTTAACGCCTCATGACTAAACAAAGGGCGCCAATGTGAGTGTGAGGCGTAAAAGCGACATTTAAAAAAAACAAAAAAAAAACGCCTCAGGTTTGTTTTTTGGTTTGATGCGCCACGTTAAAAACTGGCTGACCAATGCGATTGGTGCTTTTGTTTACGTGCCTGGAGCTGCTGAAGTTACAGTAAAACACGACTTGGTGGCGCTCAAGCACAAAACGGTCTTGCCGAGTACACATTGATACCTAAGAAGAAGACGACGAAGAGGAAGAGGAAGTAAGTAGACGAAGAAGAAGATGCAACGAGGCAAGATGAATGTAGAGCTGCTGGTCTGTTTGGTGTCTGAACACAAAGAACTTTATGACAAACGCCAGAGCGACTAGAAAAATCTCGATAAGAGGGAGTTGTTATGGAGAGAAAATGCAGATCAAATAGGATTAGATGTTGAGTTTCCATCGAATCCTATTTGATCTGCAATCAAATCAAAAGCGCCATCTACTGTCAGGGAGTGAATTTGCACGTTCACTACACGCATCGCCAGTGAAAATCGCTTGGGTATGAACACAAAGACGAAAATGCTGGTGATAAGCGCACAAGATAATCGTCCCGTGTGCACAAGGCTTTAGATTGCTTGAGGAGAAATTAACACAGATGAGATCTTGAATCCACATTTCAAGAACAAAGATTCATGACATTATATTAATTTGGACTCTTGCTGCAAATTTTTACCATCTGTACCGTCGATCAAAAATTTCCAGAATCACCACTGTCATTAGTCTTCATGGTTGCGGATACAAATAAATAACGACAATGACCAGCACATTCTTTTGAGCGCTGAGAGCAGAGAGCAGCTCTTGTCAGATAAGCTCACGCGAATTAAAGCCTTGATCCTTCATCTTCTTTCAGGAGCCTTAAAGACACGTTTTATTTGGAGGATGATGTTTAAAGCAAGAGGGCAAAGTACTATTCCTGGAGTCCTTTCATTTAGCAGGGAATGATGGATTAAGAAAGCTTACTTGCTTAAGGGGGCAGCTGGGCAGTTTATGCCCCCTTGTGACACTCCCCTCTTTTTTCCTCTTCCTGTTTAGAATCACACACACATACCATAAGCTGTCTGTCATTGTAGGCATGCTGGCGCGTGAGACATCCTTTCTGTCTGTTAGCCTGTCAATTAGTCTGAGCTCACATCTTTTAGCCTGTCCATCACCATCAGTGGACTATAATCAGGGCTTAACCAGACTCTCATATATCACATGCTGCCCATTCAAAAATATTACACTTTTATGCAATGTCACTTTAAAAATAGATGCATGGCACACAAATGCAAAAAATAGCACATCCGCTGCAGACGAGACCCTGTCCGATGCTGTGTGTGTGTGGTCTGCAGAGTGAGTGGGATGATGATGTGTGATGTAGGTTGGAGTGCTGCAAAGTGACGCATACTGCTACTGGCTTCTGATTGGTTGAAAGGAGAGGAGAGATGAAGCCTCTGATTGGTAGAGCAATGATGACACTGCATGTAGATACAGAACCACACGCACAGTTCCACACACTACACAGGGAGCATGAAAGGGTCTGTCTGTCTATCTATCTATCTATCTATCTATCTATCTATCTATCTATCTATCTATCTATCTATCTATCTATCTATCTATCTATCTATCTATCTATCTATCTATTCTATAACTGGTAGAAATAGGCAGTCTGCTCTGTGTTGTCATTTTCATTCTCCTGTTCTCTCTCACACACACTTATGTGTGATGGGCATTGTGTTTAGGGACGAATACCCGCATTTAGACAGTCAGGTTGTTTCTAGGTAAGATTCTGTAGGTGTTTTAGGCTGAATCTCTGCTGCTGGCTCAGCTCAGACTGTAAGTGGAGGCTGCTGACACTGAACATGTGTGTCAGGACACTAAATCTCTCAGTTTAACACATCTACCTCACAATAGACTAATTTTACTATTTGCAGATTTTCTCTTTTTATATTGTTAAGCACATTCAAATTTAGAAATGATTGGTTTTATTCAAGCATTTTTTATAATTAAGCTCACATTTATTGTAGGCAGTGGTGGAAATGGCAGAGACTCGCTGGGGGTACCCTAGTTTTTATATTTTTAAACCATAGATGCAGAAAGCCCCAATATATTTATGTATGAAATAATGTTTGGAGGCTATTACGTGGATAAATTATGGAAATGCTCTACATTTTGAACTGGAACTCCATCCGCTCTTGAAATTCACTCCTTGGACTCACCCCCCCCCATTTCCAGCCCAAAAAATTCTAAAACGCTTTAGCGATGTCTACATCTCCAGTTCAGTCACATCTTTTACAGATCATCTGCTTTAAAGGGTTAGTTAATTCTGTCATTAATTTCTCACTCTCATGTCATTCCAAACCCATAAGACCTTTGTTCATCTTCAGAACACAAATGAAGATATTTTTGATGAAATCCGAGAGCTTTCTGACCCCCCTATAGACAGCAATTTAATTACCACTTTCAAGGCCCACAAAGGTAGTAAAGACATCTTTAAAATCGTCCATGTGACTACAGTGGCTCAGCCTTAATTTTACGAAGCGACGAGAAGCAACGACTAAACAAAACAAAAATAATGACTTTATTCAACAATTTCTTCTCTTCTGTGTCAGTCTCCTATGCTGTTCATATAGTAAATACAGTGCACTACTCACTACTGGCAGACGCTGTTCACGTGAGCACAACAATGCATGCGTGTGATGCTGACGCAGGAGCTGGCCAATCAGTGGCCAACACTTAGCCGGCGTTCTGACGTTAGAACCCCGGAAGCGCTGCACTGTGTTTACTACGTGAACAGCAACATGATTTTAGTTTTTTTTTTGCACACAAAAATATTCTCATTGCTTCATAACATTAAGGTTGAACCACTGGAGTCACATGGACGATTTTAACAATGTCTTTACTACATTTCTGGGCCTTGAAAGTGGTAATAACGTTGCTGTCTATAGGGGGGTCAGAAAGCTCTTGGATTTCATAAAAAATATCTTAATTTGTGTTCCAAAGATGAACGAAAGTCTTATGGGTTTGGAACGACATGAGGGTGAGTAATTAATGACAGAATTTTAATTTTTTTCACATTGAAAATTAGCACCATTAGTATCAACAGCACTTTAATGACACAATGGGCCCTATTTTAATGATCTGAGCGCATGGTCTGAAGCGCATGGCGCAGGTGCACTTAGGGTGTGTCCGAATCCACTTTTGCTAGTTTAAAGGAACACGGCGACTTTTTGGGACTTTAGCTTATTCACCGTATCCCCCAGAGTTAGATAAATCCATACATTCTCATCTCCGTGCGTGCCATAACCTTGTCTGACGCACCCACCGCTAGCCTAGCTTAGCACAAAGACTGGAAGTAAAAGCCTTCAACTAGCCTACTGCTCAATAAGTGACAAAATAACGCCAACATTTTCCTATTTACATGTTGTGATGTGTATAGTTACATCGTGTACTAAGACCAACAGAAAATGAAAAGTTGGGATTTTCTAGACCGATATGGCTAGGAACTATACTCTCATTCCTGCGTAATAATCAAGGAACTTTGCTACTGTACCATGGGTGCAGCAGGCGCAATGATATTACGCAGCTCCTGAAAATAGTCCCCAGCACGCTCTCTGTGCAAGCAGGTTGTCACGTTGGTTATGTTGACGGAAGTTAGCCTATTTTCAGGCGCTGCGTAATATCATTGCAACTTTTCATTTTCCGTCGGTCTTAGTACACGATGTAACTATACACATCACAACATGTAAATAGGAAAATGTTGGCGTTATTTTGTCACCTTTTGAGCAGTAGGCTAGTTGGAGCCGTTTACTTCCAGTCTTTGTGCTAAGCTAAGCTAGCGGTGGGTGCGTCAGACAGAGTTATGGTACGCACGGAGATGAGAATGGTATGTATGGACTAATCTAACTGGGGGATACGGTGAATAAGCCAAAGTCTCAAAAAGTCGCCGTGTTCCTTTAACGACGGAATAAAACAAAATGTGACAGGCGCTGGATGTGAAAATGATAACTGCGTTGGGCTGATACTAGCAAAAAACACTTGCGTCACACCTGGCGTCACATTGCGCTGGGTGTGTGATAGGGCCCAATGTGTTATGGAAATTAGTCAGTAGGCTAATTATATGATTCTGACACAAAACGTACTTCATACACCGAAAATAATAACTTTCGTTCAGAAAGTGAGTGATGTTGATGCGTTAACTGCTCTGATGGATTCAGTTCAGTGTAGGATTCAAACCGCTAACATGTATTTATGAACTATTCATTAAAAACCTGCTCAAAGGTGTCATTCGGAACGAATCTTATCAGACTACACTGGTCGTGCTGTATGGATTCAATAAAAAGAACCAGTTCATAAGAGTCATTTGTTCATGAATTGGACTAAACTGTTCACTTAGTTTGTATGTTTGTTGTTGTTATGCGCAAGATGTTTCTTGCAGTTATTTTGCTGTATTTATATTGCATAACATCCAATGCAGACTGCAAACTCGCATTCCTTTATCATTCATCTGTGTCTGTGCTTATTTGCAGAGTCTTTTTGCAGTGTTTACTCTGTATTGTGCTGCACTGCATGTGTGTGTATGTGTGTTTATATTCTTCTAACTATATTCTCTACAGTTTTAAATGCGATTAAGATATGAAAGAAGCCATTGTTCTTTGACCAATCTGTGTTTAGTCAGCATAGATTAACAGAAGAGGAGGGAAACACACAAAGAGAGAGAGAGATAAACAGGAGAAACCAGGATTAATAGACAACAGTGTTCAAATATAACTCATATTTGAATGCAGATATGTTTATTAAGATTGTGAATGTATTTCTGTGTGTCTCACAGTATCAGGTCGGGCAGCTGTACTCCGTAGCGGAGGCCAGTAAGAACGAGACGGGTGGAGGAGAGGGCGTGGAGGTGTTGAAGAACGAACCCTACGAGAAAGATGGAGAGAAGGGACAGTACACACACAAAATCTACCACCTGCAGAGGTACTCACACTTACACACACCCAGACACATGAGTGTATTAATAAAATGTGCTAATGTTAAAATATTGCACTAAAAAATAGGTTCATCATTTACACATTCTTGCATCATTCCAATAAACCAGTATGAATTTTATCTTTCACAAGTTTATCAAAATATCCTGTTTGTTTTGTCATTTTGGTGCTCGACTTTTCCTCCCAGTGTTGCCAAGTTTCGCTAGAGAAATAGGCGACCTGGTCTAGAAAAACAAGCCCAAAATAAGCAACCAGGCCTAATAAGCAACCCGTGGTTTTGGGTGGTGGGACATACACACATTATGCAGTCTGCATAGGGCATTCCTTTCAAAGGGATTTTGTTCCAGTTTTCTATTATGTTCTGCCAAAAACATGGATCGCTTTTATTCTTTGAACCGTTTCTAGTCCCATTCAAAAACTTCCTACTACTTCCCTGGCATGTTATTCTAAGACCAAATGATACATCACAGCACCACTTGCATAAATGAACTGAACTAAAATGATGATTTCAGTGTCCTCAAAACTCATCAGACACATAAACTCCAGCCACTTTATTTTCCCTCTAAATAAGATGTAATTTACAAATTTAATATAAGTGCATTGATGGCTATGAATTTTATTATTTAAGACATTCCCTACTGTTGCATCAAAAGCAACTTGTAATAGCATGAACGTGCTGAATCAACTTCAGATTACTTCCGATGGCAAAATAGTTACAGTCAGTTTGTGGGTTCAATAAATAATGTTTTATTAACAAAGTTTGGAAGACAACACGTGTTTTTCGCCTCAAGAGGTTGCTTTTTTAAAACAAAGGCATAGCTTGATGACGCCTTGATTTTGCGGAGCTTTTATTATGCTGCAGACGACTGCTTCTGCTTCTTCCGGTCATGCATACACAGCGCTGTTTTATCATATTAGATACATTTGAGTGTGTTGAAAGTTATGTTATAATGCTACTCTGTGCGTTTGCTCGGCGGCTACTATGAGACACTGCAGTAAGCTAGATCGATATTAGGCATGGTAAAACATGGTACTCACGGTAAATCAAGAAAACAAGATTTAAACAATAAGACTAACTGTGTTGTGCTATATGACAATGATTAGTTTTCTGTCGATGAATGTATCCAAACAGTTGCTCACCTGTCTAATAAAACACATAATATATTAAAGTGTCTTTGGGGTTTCCATGGTTTCTACAAAATAAAACCAGAAATTGAGGTTAACACGGTATGATGGTATGATGCCATTGATAGGCGACGCACGTTTCATGTCCTGGTTAAAATTGCTTATTTCTCTGGATTTAAGCATTCTTGGAAACATTTGTGATAATATAAGTACACAAGTCAACAAAATATATAACATTGTTCTAGTGGTTTTTGGATATTTTAATCCAAAAATCTTACATATTGTGCCTTTAAGCAAGAATATTTTTTTGTTTTGTTTTTGTTTAAAAGCAGAGGTTCTGTTCTTTCTTTTGACATATTGCAATTTGACATATTGCATTTCGTGGTCAAATTATTATCGGCGTTAAACATGTTTGATTAATCTCACCCATTAACTTCAATGGCCAAAAATAAAAAGTTTCACAGGTTTGTGAACATACCTGAATGCACAAGATTCATCTTGGGCTTTTTTTTTTTTTCGCTTCTTTTGTCTCTTCCTTTTGCCAACATGAAGTAGGGGCAGGGCGGATGCGTTGCGGATGTGTTGCGTGTGCTTACTGCGTTCATATAATATATATTTATGTTTATATTTATGTTTGTTAATATTAATGTAGAATATTTTTGAGCAACATAGATGGTGCCCACCCTGGGAGTTGGTGCCCTACGCGAACCACATACTCTGCGTATGGGGAGCAGCGGTACTGGTAGTCATAAATTTTGTCCCCTAGGGTAGCCAACCACTAACAAGCCCAAATACGCAACTATTCTGGAAATAAGCACCAAAAAACACAACATGCGACTGCCAAAATCTATAAATGACTTCCTGAAAAAAACAAGCCCAAAGTTGCTTATAATAAGCAGACATGTCAACTCTGGACACTCCCCTTGTCTGTTATTGGTCAAACAAACAGATAGCCCCACCCCAAACACACACCATTGGTTGAGCCACTGTTGCTATGTTGATCTGGTTAAATTCCTCAAGCAAACAGAGCAATATTTTGGAGAAGACACATTTCACTTTAACGTTCTGTTTGTTAAAAATGTCTACATCTCATTTGCATTTTTGCTTTTTCAGTAAAGTCCCATCGTTTGTACGAATGCTTGCACCAGCATCAGCACTGAACATTCATGAGAAAGCTTGGAACGCCTACCCATACTGCCGCACAGGTAACACACACACACTACATATCATTTCATGTGCTCTTTGTCCCTCTTGCTTTCTTATTATTATGTCTTCCTATCTGTTTCTCCCTGTTTCTCGGGCACTGAATAATTCACTGTTTGAGCTGAGAAGGAGTGGAGTTACAGCACAGGAAACTGAGATTATACAGCCACATACATGGCAGACTCCCCATTTGCTGAAGTGTGTTCATCAAGATATTTGTAAATCTCGTTGCAGTGCTTAAAAGAAATTGTCTACAGTTTTGCTTTTGAATAAACTGTAAAAAAAATAAAAGTCAGTAATGCATTTTTGAATAATTCAATAGTATCTAAAATATTAAATAACAAAACTATTTGTCTGATATCATTATTGGCCAATTGTCCTCTAAATCTGTCCAAGTCAAGGTGTCTACAGATACAGTAACATTGTAATGCGTCAGAGGTATTCAATTAAGCTCCAGCTTCTACATTTCCTTCACAGGAAAAGGTCCAAACATCTATTTCAGGAATCAATATGACATTTCAGAAATATTCATTGCAAAAGTTGGCAATACCTTGTAAAAATAGAAAATAATAAATTTTAAAGTTGCAATGAAATTGTAGTAGCGAGGGATCTTTTCTTCCATGTTATGATGTACATCTGAGTGTAAAGGATTTTTGGAAAAGAAAATTAATTGGTTGCTGATTTTGAGTTGAGATCATTTTGATTAAAAATTACAATGTCAAAATTTAAAAATGAAACATGCATGGATGAAACGTTTACAATAAGAATGCATTTATAGGGTCAATTTTATTTTAATGCTGACTTTTAGTATTTAAAATTGTGTATTCAAGTCTGCTTTAAAATATAGAATCACAAATAAAAAAATTCCAAAACTGAAATTTTCATCAAAAACAGAGTAAAACATTTTTAGTGTTTAATCGAACAGAAATCATTATTGAGTTGATTCATTGTTTCTCACAATTATGACAACAAAGTGATTATGAGAATTTATGAGAAATTATTCACAGTCTGAATGGGACAAATCTTGAGTTTGGTTATGGATATTATTTGCATATGGACTTAGATGAGATTCAATAAAAATAGGAACGGTCTTAAATGTGACACTGGACCACAAAACCAGTCTTAAGGGTACATTTTTTTAAATTGAGATTTATATATCATATGAAAGTTGAATAAATAAGCTTTCCATTGATGTATGGTTTGTTAGGATAGGATAATATTTGGTCGAGATACAACTATTTGAAAGTCTGGAATCTAAGGGTGCAAAAAAATCTAAATATTGAGAAAATCGCCATTAAAGTTGTCCAAATGAAGTCCTTAGTAATGCATATACTAATAATACATTTTTGATATATTTACAGTAGGAAATTTACAAAATATCTTCATGGAACATGATCTTTACTTAATATCCTAATGATTTTTGGCATAAAAGAAAATTCAATAATTTTGACCCATACAATGTATTGTTGGCTATTGCCACAAATATAACCGTGCAACTTATGACTGGTTTTGTGGTCCAGGGTCACAAATGAGATGTGCTGTTTTCTTGAACAGAAATGGTCTAATTTATATCATCTTTCTTTTGTAATGTCTGTCCTGCATCACTTCAGTAATCACTGTAAGTATGCACTGTTCACAAGTATACACACACTTACTATATGAATGAACAAACATGTTAAACATGTAGATGTACAGCACAAGCACATATAAACACTCACTGTTTGAGTGAAAGACAAGACAGCAACTTTATCTGCAGTGAAAGGAGAGAGGACAGACGTCAATGCAGTCACTCTAAAGCCTGTTGATCAGTTATAGTTTTATCAGTTTGTTCATTGATTATCCCTGTCTTTAGAATGAGTATATGAAAGAAAACTTCCTCATCAAGATTGAGACGTGGCACAAACCTGACATGGGACAGCAGGATAATGTGAGTATTGTAATGTATGCTGTTTGTGTGAACGCCACAGTTTTGTGTTAAACCTGACTCTCATGATCTCCTCGTTCATCTGTATAGGTTCACGGTTTAGACCCAGACACCTGGAAGAAGGTGGATGTGGTGTACATAGACATCGCAGACCGAAGTCAGGTGGAGCCAAAGGTGAGCTTCAGTTAGATAAAATAGTTACCTTCTCCAGTTACTTTCTAATATGATCAGTGTTATCTCTCTGTAGGACTATAAACCAGAGGAAGACCCCACTAAGTATAAGTCTGTAAAAACCGGAAGAGGGCCGCTCGGTCCGGATTGGAAGGTATCTAAAAGCACCCTTAATGGCTGTTTATTGGTTTTAAAATTTGTGTAAATGTAGTGCATGCTTGATGTATGAGTGGGAAGCTTATATACAAATGCTTAATGGATTTTGGATCTGTGTAGAAAGAACTACCTAAAAAGACAGACTGCCCACACATGTGTGCCTACAAACTGGTTACTGTCAAGTTCAAGTGGTGGGGCTTGCAAAACAAAGTGGAAAACTTCATTCAGAAGGTCAGTGTGTGTGAAAGTTAACTTAGTGAAACTTAGTGAAAGTTAACATGAAATTAAAATGAATCATAATTTCTGTAAGGACTTTCTTTTTTTCACCTGTCATATAGGGCCCTATTTTAATAATCTGAGTGCATGGTCTGAAGCACATGGTGCAGGTGCACTTAGGGCGTGTCCGAATCCACTTTTGCTAGTTTAACGATGGAAAAAATGGTCAGCGCGCCAGGCACATTGGCCAAAGGGGTTGTACCTAGACTCTTAATGAGTCATGGGTGTGTTTTGGGCGTAACGTGCAATAAACCAATCAGAGTCTCATCTCCCATTCCCTTTAAAAGCCAGTTGCACTTGCACCATGGCGGAATTTGCGAGCGGAAAGACTGAACGCTTCTCCAGAGAGGAATCCTTTTATTTTTAATATTTAAAAATGTTTGTGTGCTGCTGTGTGTGTAACAAGCAGAGTGTACGCCTATAGGCGCACATTACAAATGCGCCCTTTAAATAACACAAAAAATACTGCACTATTGACTTTAGACCAGGTTTTTGTTGGTCAATGGCGTAGCCGTTTTCAGTTGCCTCAAAATAGCAACACACCAACAATGCGCCTGAACACACCTCGTTTTCAGACCAGCACGCCCATGGACGCACAAATGGGCACGAGTGCATTTGCTGTTTAAACAACGTGGCGCTGGACATGAAAATGATAACTACGTCGGGCTGAAACTAGCAAAAAACACTTACGCCGCATTGCGCCGGGTGTATGATAGGGCCCATAGGGTTTGTTCAGACAGGCAGCAATTTTTTGCCTTATCTTGCTCAATTTATTTATATTTTAAGTCAAAAACCAAACAAAATCTGATGTTTACCAACCTGATCCAAACCACATTGATATACACTACCAATGAAAGGTTTTGGGGTCAGTAAGATTTTTTTTTAAGAAATAATTTTATTCTGTAAGCTATTAAATTGATCGAAAGTGTCAGTAAAAACATTTATAATGTGGCAAAATATTTCTATTTCAAATAAATGCTGTTCTTTTGAACTATCTATTCATCAAATAATCCTGAAAACAATGTATCACTTTTTTTAACAAAAATATTAAGCAGCATAACTGTTTTCAACATTGATAATAATAAAAATTAGTTTTTTTGAGCATCAAATCAGCATATTAGAATGATTTCTAAAGGATCATGTGACACTAAAGACAGGAGTAATGGCTTCTGAAAATTCAGCTTTGCATCACACTAATAAATTACATTATATACAGCTCTGGAAAAAATTAAGAGACCACTTAACATTCAATGTTAAGTGGTCTCTTAATTTTTTCCAGAGCTGTATATATATATATATATATATATCTTTTAAAAAGGCATCTGAAATAATAAACTAAGTGCAATGCAGTGTTGTCAAAAATATAGATTTTTCGATAGATATCGATACTGAAATATCGGAAACACTTCCCAGACAGCAAATAGTGTCACTATGTTGCTGTTTGGGTTCCAATACTCATTTTCTGCAGAATAGATACACGATACCAGCTGCGCTTTCTCACGCCTCCCCTCACTCATTTGTTTAATTTGCTCCGGATGAATATTGTTGGTGTTACAGGGCTTGAATTTCAGCGTGTGACTGCGCATAATTTTACTCATTCCCGCAGATTTTGTGCTCACAGCCAAAAGTGCGAGCACATAAAGCCGCATCTCAGCACTAAATTGAGTTCTTTTTTGTTGCTTATACTGTATATTGTGCTTAAACAGTCAAATACACACACAAAAAAAATAAAAAATGCCAGTCTTGGCGAGTATTCATGTAAACAGTCAGTTATGTTTTAAGTGAACGTAAACACGTGTAACAGCATAATGGATCCGTCCGTCAGGTCTTAAAGTGACAGCAGCCTAATATACCTGCTGCCAAATTATGAGATGATATTCAAACTATCTGTATGGCAGTTTTTCCAAATGGTATCGATGTCAAAATTGTGATCCCCAGTTCATGCTGACTTTAAATAGGCTTTTCATGACATCTTGTGGACTTCAGATAGAACTACACAAAATTAATCTTCCAAAATGAACTTTGTACCTTCTTCCCTTTATAGCAAGAGAAGCGCTTGTTCACTAATTTCCATCGGCAGCTGTTCTGTTGGATTGATAAATGGATCGAGCTGAACATGGACGACATCCGCAGAATGGAGGACGAGACCAGGAGGGAACTGGATGAGGTCAGATAAGATGCCCTTCAGCAGAATTACATTCACACTGTCTTTGTCCACTTTAAAATCATCCCTCATCTCTGTTGCTCAGTTTGAACTAACCTTTATATGGTAATGATGAATTTTAGCCGATTACCCTAATAAGCAAATTTCTCTAAGATATTTTTATTGTAGAATTTAACAGAAGAGTACTGACAATTGAATTCATTTGTTGTGAGATTGAGTTTTTGTTTATGTTCTGATGTTTTGAGGGCCACCTTTGACCCGCCACACATTTTCCCACAGTACAAAGACTATTATATGTAACAAGGCAGATGAATAATTGAATGTAGCTCATAATGAGGTCCAGTCACTATGAACAAAAGGGGCAGCAGAGTGGAGCAGGTCACAGTTCAATGCTCTCTGGTGCCGTCCGGGAAATGAGTGATGTCATGTATTGGCGGCATCCCTAGTTTCTCACACTTTATAGGACTATCCCAGAAATCAGTGTCTCCTCCTTAAAGGGTTAGTTCACCCAAAAATTAAAATTACTCCATGATTTACTCACCCTCAAGCCATCCTAGGTGTATATGACATTCTTCTTTTCAGACGAATACAATCAGAGTTATATTAAAAAATGTCCTGTCTAATCCAAGCTTTATAATGGCAGTGAATGGCAGCCCAAAATTTGAAGACCAAAAAAGTGAATCCATCCATTATAAAAGTAAGGCTCCAGGGGTTAATAAAGGCCTTCTGAAGCGAATCGATGGGTTTGTGTAAGAAAAATATCCATATTTAACACATTATAAAGTAAAATATCTAGCTTCCGGCGGACCGCCTTCTGTATTCAACTTAGGAAAAAAGAGTAACTGGCATGACGATGACGTTGGACATAGCGTAAGCATTTTGAACTGTAATAGGCGTTACACTTTCTTCGTAAGTTGAATATGGAAGGCGGTCCGCCGGTAGCTAGATATAACGTGTTAAATATGGATATTTTTCTTACAAAAACCCATCGATTAGATTCAGAAGGCCTTTATTAACCCCCCGGAGCCGTGTGGATTACTTTTATAATGGATGGATGCACTTTTTTGGTCTTCAAATTTTGGGCTGCCATTCACTGCCATTATAAAGCTTGGATTAGCCAGGACATTTTTTTAATATAACTCTGATTGTATTTGTCTGAAAGAAGACCTAGGATACCTAGAATACACCTAGGATGGCTTGAGGGTGAGTAAATTTTGGAATAATTTTCATTTTTGGTTGACTATCCCTTTAACTTCCACAAGCGTTCCGTAATCTCCCGGAGGATATGAAAAATCAGGATAAGTCACACCTTTAGCCCCCCTTCCATCTTCCGCAAGGAGTATTTCTCTTTATGTACACATGCATCTTTCTCCATTACTGTCTTTCAGATGAGAGTGAAGGATCCAGTGAAAGGCATGGTGGCTCTTGAAGACTGAGGCTGTTCTGTGTTTCTGGATGCTGCTGTTCATAAAGGTAATTCACGATCTTTAGCGCCCCCTAACGTAATTTATCTAACACATCAATTGAGAACTGAAAAATAATACTACTTATACTATGCCCTAAAAGTATGTACTCTTTTTGTGAAGAAAAAGTACATACTTTTGAGTGTGTAGCAGAAGAGTAGACAAGCTTTGGGACATACTATCACATCATACAATTGCATCTTTGCTCTCTGTCGCATCCTGACATGGATCCTGTCACCGTAAACTGGCCTGTCAATCATCTTGTCACAGTTAACATCCTCCACATTTTATTTAATTTCCTACCGTATCGGAGAGAAATGCAGTAGCACGTTGATCTGCAGTCGCGGGTCTTTCATGTGGAGAACTCTCTTCATATTAATGCATGATGCATTTAAAAGTTAATGGCCAAACAGACCTTTATAAAAGTCCACATTGTTATTGCAGATGAAATATAACATGGATAACATTAAATAAATATTTTTCATCAGGTTAAACTTAGTCACTCAAACCTTTATCTAAACCTCTCACCATTGGTCATGCACGCATATCCGCCATGTTTTGTAGTTTTATAACACTTTTTACTTATGTTTGTAGTTCTGAACCGAATCCTCCTTCAAAGCACAGCCTTTATAGTGTGCACGGATCCACACTTTGAAAATATACCGGAAATAGTAGACCATCCGGGAACTTTTGAGATAACTTTTCAACATGCTATATGCTTTGGGACACACTTATTCTATTTTCACATACTATTTAGGATGGATAGTATGGACATTGGGACATAGGGCTAGTATATGAACTCAGTAAGTAGGCATGTTTGTGCTAGCATACTAACATTAATTATGTTGCAGTATACATGCAGTATACAGTGTGCACATTTTGTGTATGCATAGAATACTCCCACAGTGCATTTCACTTGAATTTTCATTGCCATTGTGATGAATGAACCGGATTTAATTACAGCCACAATCTGTATTTGGACTCATTGTTTGATTGAACTGCCAAAAGTGAAAATCATTTTTAAAAAGAATGTAACAAAAATGTAAAATAAATGTATGTATTTTCAAGTTGATAACTGTATGCCACTTACATGCAATGTGATAAAGGTCATGCTCTCATGTGCAACAATGTAACAGTACTGTTTGAATCGATAATGGTGGATTAATAATATCACTTTTTATTTTTTACATTACAGTCAAAAAGTTACAGTTCTAAAGTTTGGGATTGGGGTCTCTTATGCTAATTTATTTGATCAAAAAATATGATAAAAATTTAATATTATGAAATATTATTACATTTTAAAATAACTGTTTTCTATTTTAATATATTTTAAAATGTAATTTATTCCTGTGATGCAAAGCTGCATTTTCAGCATCATTACTCCAGTCTTCAGTGTCACATGATCCTTCAGAAATCATACTAATATGCTGATTTACTGCTCAAGAAACATTTCGTATTACTATCAATGTTGAAAACAGTTGTATAATGTTTTTGTGGAAACCATTTTTTAAGAGTCTTTAAATAATAGAAAGTTCAAAAGAACTTTTTTGTAACACTTTAAAAGTCTTTATTGTTACTTTTGAACTTTTCAATTTAATGCTTCCTTTTTGAGTATTAATTTCTTTTAGGGATGCACCGATATTAAAATTTTGGCAGATACCGGTATCCGTTAATTCTTTATATTCGAAAGCTGATAGCCGATATATTGGCTGATAAATCTAAATCCAAATTTTTGAGAGCCTGATTACAAAAACAAAAGTCTCACCATTAAAAGCCATGTCCCAAAATGAACATATATCAGCCGATACCCATATATTGTGCATCCCTAATTTCTTTAATAAAAAAAACAGATGCTATTTACACTAAGTGCAAATAGTGATATATTCTATTTACACCATGCAAAAGTAGCAGTTTTTGCAATATGTGTAAATAGTAATTAGATACTATTTATGCTTTATTTTGGCAGATACATATTATTTGCACCTCAGTATTGTTGTACATTAACAGGATGCAATAGTAACAAAGTGTAAATTATTATATTTATTAAAATTATTAAATGGATGGCGCCTTGATGGGACAATAAAAGCCCTCCCTACTCCTACACCTACCCCTAACCCTACCCAATAAATGCTTTTAATATTATTAATCATTTCGTTAGGCACTTTATTTCCACTTTTAGAACATTTTCTTCATTTTTATTGAAAGTAAATGCCTTTCCGATGTGATATGTGATGGGAAAAGGGAGAAGAGCGAGTTCGGCAAAAGGCGGATCCGAACCCAGGTTGATCGCGTCAAAATCTAGTTCCATGAGCCTACACTCTACTGACTACGCCACTGAAGATCTTGAAGTACGCGCGTATTTTTTAATCTTGTGTGGCCCAACCAGGCATTATTGGGCGGAGCTAGTGTAAATAGCACTTGCCAACCAGGTGTGCTATTTGCACTTGGTGTAAATAGACACTCCGATAAAGGCAACCCTACAGTTGAAAAGAATTGACCCCAAACTTTTAAACGGTAGTGCTGGACAGTATTTACCCAGTAAGCAATTTTGCGTTTAAAAGAAGTCTAATAGCTGTCCAAACACAGCCCTGACGTCTAGACTAAATCAAGGCTGTCAGTGAAAATTGAATAGACGTCTAACCATAGCCCAAGAATAGACTAGTCATCTATAACATGAACATATCAAAGAACTGAAACCAAACACCTTGTAATTACTGTTGACTTTGCGTACAGTACATCTCGCAAGTTATTTTGGCAAAAATGACATGTAACCAAATTAAAGGTTATTTTGGCTAGAAGTGGGTTACTCATAGCCGGACTATATCAGGTCTATAGTTAACCGAGATGGTGAAATGACAGCTATTGCTTGCTGGGTAGTAAGTAGCATGTTAGTAATCCATTATGAACATAACTGTGTTATTTAACTTTTAAAGTAATTGAATTCTCTTGTTCTCTCTCTCTCTCCTGTCATTTCCTGTGAATCTCTCTCAGATTAGACCTGAACTACTGGAGACCAGCAGCATCACTCCCCTCAATCAAATCAAAGCAACTTGTCTTTTTAATCGTAATCAGTCCTTCATCCAGCCCTGTTCGTGGCCATTTGTCTTGAGTATCCTTCATATCCTCCTTTCAGTCTGACAATGGAGCACATTGACTAGTTAAATAAGCTATTATACTTGTCTGGTTCAAAAGTCATGCCCACTTTATGAAGTCTACCTACTTTATACTTATTACAGGGACGATCAGCAGTTCGTCATTTCTGATGTCAAATCATTATCTTTAAATCTGGAGCTCGACAGAATTGTTTAATAGATGAGTTTAATGTTAAGCACATGATATTTGTGTGTATATATATATATATATATATATATATATATTCAGAATATCTATTGGCAGTGGAGTTATTGTGACAGGTATACAAGCAGGGATTTTAAGTGATTGTTCTCCAAGTTTTTTTGCGGACCAAGACGTTTTTTCTGTTTTAATCAAGTAGTGAGTTGTTTTTGTTGCTCTATGTTTTAATTTAATTTTACCCACTTTTGAATATATTTACCAGCTGATCCAAGCTGTAAGTGTGTCTCTTTATAGTATAGTAGCCTACTGTAGTGTACAATCACAGTCCCTTCATCCTGACCCTTATTTGTAACATGAATTGTGGATTCATCTTGACTGGCAGCTGCTTGGTCATGTTAAATCTTCAGACTGCAAGTACAGTTCATATTTTAAAGCAAAAACAGATGGTTTATAATAATCAGCTCAGCATTGCTACATCGAACAGTATCACATTCTTAAAATAAGCTGAAGTTAAAAGTATCGTTGTTTGTTAATGAGCCAATATCAATGGTTTTCATTGTCCTCTCTTCTCATCCATAATTGCCTTGTGTGTGATAATGTGCTATTTTATTTCATTTATTTATTTTTTAATAAAAGGACAGGTGTACAGTAGGCGTAGCTCGCCTGCTCTCGGCTGTTTTTGATTGGTTTACAACATCAGGTTCCGCCCTCTACTTTAGTCAGTGTCTCGACTTTATTGAAAAGAACTTGAAGAAATATATATATATATAGAAAAGGTTTATTTATTGAAACCTTATTACTATTATAGAAAAAGTTACTTTTCCTGACTATTCTGTCACTACCAGATGTGGTGCTCATGGAGGATATTCATAAATGTATTATTTATTTTCGTCTCACCTCCTTTATTTTTTATTGAAGGATTGATTTTCTTACTTCCCCTTTTATAACTTATCGTGAGGATAAAGATGTATTTATCCAGATATTAGCAATAATACCTCCTTTCAAAAAACCTTCCAATCAACATATAGTCTCATAATGTGAGATAGTAACTTTAGGAGTGTATAGTAGTCCACCCCCTCTCAGAATGTCGCGTCATTAGGAATTTAATACAAATATACTCTCACTTCCATTTGCTCCTAGTTTTATTGATATGGAATCGGTTAAGGAAGATGAAATGGTTTGCGTATGGGTTTTCAAACCAGTCTTTTCTTAGTAACGTGATGTGTGTATGGATGTATGTGCGTTTGAAGTTCTCAGTGTTTCTTGTTTTCGGCGTGAGGGACATCCAACATGTAACTAAAATGGAGGTTTACACTCTTGTGTTTCTTTCAGCCAATGCTCAGGACCCATGATGCGCAGTAAGATCGTCACACCTAAATTCACTCTGACAGAGTTAAATTACTCCCATAGAATTATGTTGAATTCTTAGGAAGTGAATGCAGGTAAACATCTTTACCGTCATAATACAACCACCGATACACCAGAACTGTGTTGGTCCTGAGTCTAATCAAAGTGATGTATGGATGTATGTATTAAATTGTATATAGTATATAAATAAATGTAGATGAACACATAAATATATACATACAGTATAAATATATATAAATATAGTTCAGACTATCCTGCCAGGCTATCAGCACAGCCTTCCATCAAACCAACCAGAGTAATTATATCTAGCGGTTTAGTAATGGCTGGGTGTTATCTGTGGGTGAAGTTACTGTTTTCTAGTGTGACTTTATCTAATCTATCTTCTGATATACATTTGAGCAAAGTGTTGCGTTTTATGCTGGTGTAGGGAATTAAAAACTAGATTATAAGTGATTTGAACAATTTCTAGCAGAACCTTCAGATAACTCCGCCCATCACTGTCGCTGGCTCCGCCCCTTGCCGCTACTCTTTGGCAGGATGGTGTCTAAATATGTTTTCATTCATTGATTGTTGTTGTATTTTTGCTGTGAGCTGTAGAAATCTCTCACTTTCAAATTGCTTTCAAAGCTTACACTGTGAAAGAAGCCACGTTTATGACCTTTGTGCTTGAGAAAAGGCCCTATTTTTGGACTAGGTTGCCATGCTTCTCTCAAGAGACTCGATTGAAACTTGATCCGTCCAAGTTGGTGTTTGAATGACAGGTGGCTTATAAAAGGGAACTATCCACATGAACTGATCATCAACAGTTACCATATTACCATTATGTGAGGCAGATTGTGGTAAACAGGACTTTCTCATAGATATGTTGTTGTTAGATTTCACAATTTGTTGTGAAAAATTTAAACCCAATGAATCTAGAAATACAAAAAAAAAATGTTTTATGAATTTGTTTTCTTTCACCTCACCCTGTAATGTCACGTTTTTATTTTTATTTCTTTTACTGTGAATTTGTGCCTTTTGTCATCTTATCTTCCAATAAAACTACATTGGAGATGTGAAAAAAATGAATAAACTTTTAAAAAGTAGTGCTTTACTGGTTTACATGTCTTTCAGTTTTAAAAATAATAAAATGTTCTGTAGATTTGTACATTCCCCCCATACATTTTGTCCCAACTTAATTTGATTGTGTTCACACCACTTAAATATATGTAAAATTGAAGTTTACTTAATCTGTTTGTGTTGAGAGTACATGAATGATTTGTGTTGCATTAACTAAAACTGGGCGGGGCTTGTAAGTTCCCAGCATGCTTTGCATGTGGCTAAATCAAGAGAGAGTACATGTTGTTATTTTATATGTAAAAGTGTTACGTATTTTTGATCAAGATGAGAAAAGGGGAAGACTTGATAGTTTGTAATAGTGTTTAATGATCAATTATTTTGTAATTATTAGAACAATTACAGTGGGTTAACATGTGGAGAGGAGTGGAGCATGCTTAGGCTGTGGACTGATACAGCTAATGTCGTAACTGCTTTGTTGAAACAGCTATTAATGCTTAGCATTTAAGATGCTAATGTGTGCTATTGCTAGCTTGTCAACTAGCTAGTGCAGTATTATAATTCAGTTGTGTGACATTAAAATATATGAAATTGAATTGGATGAATGAATATATGAAATTGAATGCCTGAATCATGTCAAGGAGCCATATAAAAGACTACTTAGGTCACTTAAAATTCCATAATGTTGAAGTTACATGAACAAATTATGTTTGTGTAATTCAACTGATTCATGTGGGACCAATGTACAAGATTAAATAATGTAAATCCAACACACTTTTTCAGTAAACATGTCTAGTTATTGTAACCTAGCCCATTCAATGACCCCACTCAGGAGAAACGCATACATAAACAAGAATGGGGGGTCACTGCAAACCCTCCCTTCATTCAGTGAAACTTCATTCAGCCTAATCAGGATTTGAACAGATGAAGCCAGATTAAACTAACCCCTGCTTATGAGGCCTTCAGAAAGAGGAATGTGTTTAATTCACATATTTCAATTGCCTTTTCACAGTTACAGTGCATGTTTAATTGTTTATTATGTACTGATTAATAGTACTCGATACATACCGGTAAAAAAAACAAGGTAAATCGATTTGTTCAGTTCTGAGATCAAAGAAAGCAATCTCTTGTCCCTACGAGAAGTCCTCATTTAGATCAGCTTTGAGACTCAAAGGCTGTTATGTTTAGAAATCTTTATAGTCAAGATTATTCTTTCTTTACACCGGCAACAGACAAAAAGGGCATATATGTATCATCATAGCTGTATAAACCATCATGGTATAACGTTCCAAAAGCAAGTTCATGGATTTTAAATGGTATATTTTTTATGTTTATATTGTTGTACCTCTTTTAAAGGCCTCTGTGAAGTATAACAGCTCATGATAAGTCACATTTCGTATTGTTTATAAAATTGTTCACATTGTTCACAGAAAGGACATATATTTTTTTTCATTTATGTTGCATTAATTGTCAACAGAGAACCCTCTGTTTTCACCTAATCAGAAGGATTGCGATATATAACGCATAGTTTGGACACAGTCGAGTCTTTCATAACTTAGCTAAACCTTTTAGGCTTTTATATGATGAAACAATACTGTGGCTTTAAGAGGTTTCTGTCGACTGGCAGGGCAGCGAGGAAGTGAAGGGGTGTAAACACAAACCCCAAACTCTCACACTGTAGCCTATAGCACCTGTTAAGCACGGAATAGATCATTCAAGACACCTGCAGAATCTGCACAAGACCGAGGCTGAAAGGTATGTTTTTTTTTTTCTGTGCGCGAGGATGACTGCGATTTGTATTGGCTTAGCCTATTCTTTAGAGTTAGCCAACGAAGGAAGGATTTTGATTGGAGAAGTCTTTAATTCTGGAGTGAGTTTAATTTTGCTTTCGTTACGGTAGGCTATATTTAGAGAGTTTTTGTAATATTTTATTATGAATACCCCGAAACATTTGAAGTTTATTCGATGGCTAGCCCGCTTTTTCATAGTGACAAGCTAACAGCAACATTCGTTGTTACAAAGAATAGATAAAAGTAATCAAATAAATAAAAGGGATTAATTATATTAGTCTTTAAAAATGACCCTGTTATGCTTGACTTTTTTCTTTTTGTTTGAAAAACGACGTTTATGCCATTAAAGTATTAATAATAATAATAATAATAATAAACTCCTTTCATTTACATGCGCCTTTCGTCAAGGACACCTTGTAGCATAAAGAGGCAAATCAATAAAGTACAAATATATTGCACGCGAGTCAAACTAAAGTAACGTATGCCCTTAAAAGTACGTATTCAGTGCTATCAAACAACATTTCAGTAATCATAAAAATTATATTAGCCCACAGCACAATAAATCGTAAACACAAGTGGTTTTTGCTTGAGATTACCATAGCAACAGTACGGCGATCAAGCGGTTTCCATTATGATCGTACATTGACAAGATAATTATTTCAGACACACCACCCTGCAAAAAGTCATTTTTCTAGATATATATATTTTTATTTTAGCCCACAAAAATAACAAAATTGGTTATTTCATTTATAAAAACATAGTCATCATAGAAAAGGTGCATTTAAGTTATTTCGTATGAACTGCATTTGTTTTTAAGAGGGAAGATGAGCATCATATCACTGATCAATATAATAATCAGTTAACCTCCAGATTTTTATTTCATCAAAGCTTTTCATCTTGAATGAGACAGGATTAACTCTTTTAGATTAGATTAATGTTTGAATTACCATGCATGCGTGTTTATATGGCTTTTGTGTGTGTGTGCAGATCTGAGTATGAGCGCACAAAATGTTGGATCCAGAGTTGGACATCAGGCTTTCAGGTAACATCGTCCTTGATCAATGAAATGAACCAATCTTCACTTATGACAAGAATGAGGGGAAAGAAATGAGGCAGTAAGAACTGAGATGGAAGTGAAAGGAGTTCAAAGTGTCAAGTTTGGTAAATGTAGGTGCATCTGATTTCATGTCCAGAATTATTGACTTTTTTTTCCTTGTGTGAAACCAAATTATGAATGTTGTTGTTTCTCTCAAAACTTTCACAATTTGTCACAAGACCAGTTGATTTGTTCTTATGTGCCTGCTTTCTCTCTCTCTACTGCTGAATGCTTCCTTGCCCCTAGGAATTTGCATGTGACTGTATTATAGAGCAACAAGGTGGAAAGATAGTTAGAGAATTTTAGTTAGATGCATTTGAGAATTATATTGTTGTTTTATATTAATTTGGTGCTCCTGATTTAAACAGGGGAAAACATACATGGCAAAGATTTATGTTGGCAACTGAACACTGGGCAGACTTTATTTTTTAAATGTTTTAATAATAAATTATTTATTTTTTATGAATTTATACATATTTAATTTATTATACAGTGGGGAGAACAAGTATTTGATACACTGCCGATTTTGCAGGTTTTCCTACTTACAAAGCATGTAGAGGTCTGTAATTTTTTATCATAGGTACACTTCAACTGTGAGAGACGGAATCTAAAACAAAAATCCAGAAAATCACATTGTATGATTTTTAAATAATTAATTTGCATTTTATTGCATGACATAAGTATTTGATCACCTACCAACCAGTAAGAATTCCGGCTCTCACAGACCTGTTAGTTTTTCTTAAAGAAGCCCTCCTGTTCTCCACTCATTACCTGTATTAACTGCACCTGTTTGAACTTGTTACCTGTATAAAAGACACCTGTCCACACACTCAATCAAACAGACTCCAACCTCTCCACAATGGCCAAGACCAGAGAGCTGTGTAAGGACATCAGGGATACAATTGTAGACCTGCACAAGGCTGGGATGGGCTACAGGACAATAGGCAAGCAGCTTGGTGAGAAACTGTTGCCGCAATTATTAGAAAATGGAAGAAGTTCAAGATGACGGTCAATCTCCCTCGGTCTAGGGCACCATGCAAGATCTCACCTCGTGGGGCATCAATGATCATGAGGAAGGTGAGGGATAAGCCCAAAACTACATGGCAGGACCTGGTCAATGACCTGAAGAGAGCTGGGACCACAGTCTCAAAGAAAACCATTAGTAACACACTACGCCGTCATGGATTAAAATCCTGCAGAGCACGCAAGGTCCCCCTGCTCAAGCCAGCGCATGTCCAGGCCCGTCTGAAGTTTGCCAATGACCATCTGGATGATCCAGAGGAGGAATGGGAGAAGGTCATGTGGTCTGATGAGACAAAAATAGAGCTTTTTGGTCTAAACTCCACTCGCCGTGTTTGGAGGAAGAAGGATGAGTACAACCCCAAGAACACCATCCCAACCGTGAATCATGGAGGTGGAAACATCATTCTTTGGGGATGCTTTTCTGCAAAGGGGACAGGACGACTGCACCGTACTGAGGGGAGGATGGATGGGGCCATGTATCGCGAGATCTTGGCCAACAACCTCCTTCCCTCAGTAAGAGCATTGGAGATGGGTCGTGGCTGGGTCTTCCAGCATGACAACAACCTGAAACACACAGCCAGGGCAACTAAGGAGTGGCTCCGTAAGAAGCATCTCAAGGTCCTGGAGTGGCCTAGCCAGTCTCCAGACCTGAACCCAATAGAAAATCTTTGGAGGGAGCTGAAAGTCCGTATTGCCCAGCGACAGCCCCGAAACCTGAAGGATCTGGAGAAGGTCTGTATGGAGGAGTGGGCCAAAATCCCTGCTGCAGTGTGTGCAAACCTGGTCAAGAACTACAGGAAACGTATGATCTCTGTAATTGCAAACAAAGGTTTCTGTACCAAATATTAAGTTCTGCTTTTCTGATGTATCAGATACTTATGTCATGCAATAAAATGCAAATTAATTACTTAAAAATCATACAATGTGATTTTCTGGATTTTTGTTTTAGATTCCGTCACTCACAGTTGAAGAGTACCTATGATAAAAATTACAGACCTCTACATGCTTTGTAAGTGGGCAAACCTGCAATTTAATAAATATTTTATTTTATATATATATATATATATATATAAATTCATTATTTTATTTTTTATTTAAAAATAAATAAATAAATAAAGTCTGCTCATTCAGAAAAAGGTTTGCTTTTGGTATTACAGAGATAACCACATTTTAAAAGCAAGCAAAGGATAATTGTGTTTATCAGATAATATGGAATGCAATCTCTCACATTGTAGGGTAATTTATTAAAAAGAGGCAAGAAGGTTCATTCAACTCCAATAGAGTTAATATTAAACTCCAAGGAAGTAAAATGACTTGACTTAAAACTATAAGTTTGATAGCAAAGTTTGGCTTTATGTTCTCACAAAATTAAACCCTTGCCCCATATCTTTAGGAAAATTAGTTATATTAGTTTATTCTTGTAGGGTCCAAGAAATTTTCACAGCTTTGAGACCAATGCTTAAATAAACCGGATTAGCATCTGTCGACATTCACTTGCGTCGCTCAAGACTTGCAACAATACACACAGTGATTTGGAGATCAGGCCTGCTAGTGATTTTTGGATTTCGTATTTCTGGCCTCATTCACGTGGCTCTCCACTGCTCCAGATTACAGTTCCTAATCCCAAACACTCTCCAAAACGCATGCTTTTACTCACACTCATTCATTCAGGCAACAGGATGCGATGAGAACATTTATCAAAAACGTGGAATCGCTAACTACTTGATTTCTGAGGCTTTTGCGGGGGAAAAGGAGAATGATGAACTGTTTCTGAGAAGTCTTGGAACTACACAATGTGGACTCTGCATCTGCTGAATGTAAACCAGCTCTTGGATACCTGGACTTTCTTGGACATCTGAAGCTAAGAAAAAGCAACCAGTAGGATAGACAATCAAAGAATAAATCAACTCACTTCTGATGAACTCTTGGGTTGCATAAACCAGGCCTCAGACTATCAGTTGTATTGGAAGAACAGCAAAAAGATGTCGGACACGTTTGACGTCCCACGTGTGCGCTCTGACAGTACGTCCACCATGGCATCTCAGTCTACTTCAGCACGGGTGATGCTTCGCCAGCGGCTCGCTCAGTTGCTCAACTGCTTGGAGGATCTCAGCTCAGATGATGAGGCAAATGAGGAAGTGTCCCGTACACTGGACGAAGCCTTTCACCTATGTGGAAGATACACCAACAGAGAGTCTTTCAGGTGTGCTGAGTCATTGACTTTTAGAGTTCATATCTGAAAATGAGTTTTAAAGAGATTTCTGATGGAGTGATAGAAGGTGGATGTTCTAATTTGTTGGTTGTTTGCCAGCAAGTTCTCTGAATTTGTATCTTATTTATTTTATCAGTTTTTCTCAGATATGCAATTCAGAGTTGATTTGAACCTGATTCATTCATTGATTCATTCGGCTGCGTTTAACTCCACTGTTAGACATAGACTCGTGAACAGCACTTACTGTAGAATCCCTGCCGCCATTTTGAAGTGTGTTCAACTTCATCAAGTGAGTGAGGAAAGTTTACCCTCGACCCCTTGATTTTGACATAGGGAGCAAGTCTACTCTATATGTACACTTAGGCAGATCCATAGACCACAATGCAACACGATTGTGACGTAACGGCAGATCGTGCCTAATTTACTCCCAACCCCACACAACTCTAGTGTATGATATTGGAGTTATTTTGACATTTAACCGCATTTAATACTTGTAGCTGCCTTAAGGTGATCTTAAAAACGCATCTCTGAAAAAGCCTTCTTTGAAACGCATGCAAGTGCAGCTCCTATCTCTTTGAATGGGGAAACATCAAATTCTCCAAAACTGTTCGCCAAGCTTACGATTAAATTTCATATTTGAAATCACCAATGAAATCTGACAACAACTGTCTCATAAATTTTGTTTCTAAATGCTCGAATCATGACAAAAAACTGCATTTTTTTCAGCCTGGACAAAGCTAATGTGCATGCGCAATCCTAAACGCGCATCTCAGAACGTTGCCTGTTTCTATAGCAACCGGAGCTTCTAAAGGCAGCTGCAGTGATGAGATGACTATTGGCTCTTTCATTTAGAAGGCGGGGCTTATTTGCCATATTGGGCGTTGCACTTTCTCCCATTCATAAGTATTCGGAGTGCACCGTCTTCATATATATATAAAGTCTTTGCTGTTATAGTTTATTGTATTATCATTTTTGTTTGTGTAATTTTTTTATATTTTCTCCAACAGCCCAAGCATACACACAGGCCTATAGAATGGTGCGTAAAACAAATTCATAAGGAAAAAACTGTAAATAATAAATCAGCTCCATTGCAGATTTCAAGTGATCAAGGGCTTAGGGCGTTCCATTTTAAAACCATTGCAAGGGTTCCGTCAGTGTTGGCACCTTTGTGCAATGTAAGCAATGACGTACATCCAAGTGAACGAGGCGGAGGGAAGTTAGCGAGAGAAGGGCATACAACATTTTGACCTTAACGCAGCCCTATTCTGTTTCTGTCTTCTTTCTTGTTCAGGCTGCACATAGTCACATGGAATGTTAGCACAGCAGAGCCACCAGCTGATGTGAGGTCATTACTGCAGCTTGACTCACAGCCGGCCACTGACCTCTATGTGATTGGGTGAGTTATTGTCATCTGAATCACATGATCAGCATGAAAAGAAAAGATCTGTCAGTTTTAAATGTTAACTTACTGATACATACTCTACCATTCAAAAATGTTGGTTGGCAAGTCTCATGCTCACTATATATATATATAATGATGTTACATAATATGAGCAGATGTGTTTTAGTCTACAGGAAGTAAATGCCAGTCCAGTGCGGTATATCTCTGATCTCATTGCTGAGGATTCATGGAGCCACCTCTTAATGGATACTCTGGCACCAATGGGATATATCAAGGTACAGCATAAATAAATAACTGTGTGTGTTGTAGCATTGCAAGCTCAGTTTAGAGAGTATGGAAGACAGAGAGGTGTTTGAGTGTCCTTACATATGTTTATATGGAGTTGCAGACAGAATCAGGATGAGCCGTCTCCTCATTAAGCTTGTTAAGCTCCATTGTTCTGTGCAGGCCATGAAAACACTAGAGGCATTGTTTGACTAATTAGCTTTGATTTTGAAAACCAAATTCCACTTCACCAAAAACATCCCAGGAATTTCCATTACAAATCTCCTTATTTTATTTCTGCAATGTATCAAGGGCTTTATTCACTCCATCCTAAGCTTAAATACATGTTTCCTTGGTTTTGTGGAGGTCGGAGCAGTGTGTGACGTTTGTGTTGAGAAGTGCACTGAATCTCTGACATATGAAAAGAGCTTCAACTTTTTGCTGTCCTCAGGTGACTTCAGTGAGGATGCAGGGTTTGCTGATGATATTGTTTGCAAAGCAGGTCCATTTGCCTTTCATCAGAGACATCCAAAGTACATACACCCGCACTGGCTTGTTTGGATACTGGGTACGGTACAGCCTATACATCCTGACATTTCACAGACACTTTCTGTCATACACTGATTTCATATTGATTTTTCTTCAAAACTGATATATCAAATGAAAGAAGCTCTAATGCTCATCAAGGCTGCATTTATTTGATCAAAAGTAAAAAACATTAATATTGTGAAATATTATTACAATTTTCAAATAACTGTTTTATATTTTAAGGGGAAACACTATAGGCGAAAACACTGTTTTTTCATGCATCTGTTAATTTTGATATTTTGGGCTTTTTAAATGTTCATAAAGTGTTTTTACGGACTACTGGAAAGAAAACATCCAAAATACACATTTAAAGGGATAGATCACTTTAAAATGAAAATTAGCCCATGATTTACTCACCCTCAAGCCATGCTAGATGTATATGACTTTCTTCTTTCAGACGAATACAATCGGAGTTATATTAAAATATGTCCTGGCTCTTCCAAGCTTTATAATGGCAGTGAATGGGAGCCCAAAATTTGAAGCCCAAAAAAAGTTCATCATAAACATACTCCATACGGCTCCGCAGGGTTAATAAAGGCCTTCAGAAGCGAATCGATGGGTTTTTGTAAGAAAAATATCCATATTTAACACATTACAAAGTAAAATATCTAGCTTCCGGCGGACCGCCTTCCATATTCAACTTACGGAAAAAAGTGTAACTGGCGCGGCGATGACGTTGGACATAGCATAAGCGATTTGAATTGCGAGAGGCGTTACACTTTCTTCGTAAGAATACGGAAGGCGGTCCGCCGGAAGCTAGATATTTTACTTTATAAAGTTTTAAATATGGGTATTTTTCTTACACAAACGCATCGATTTACTTAATAATAATAGATAATTCAGATAATTATCATTTTTGGGTGAACTATCCCTTTAAGTGTATCTTTATAGCAGTTTATCTATTTGCGTCTGTAGATTTCAATTACAGTACATATCTTTAAAGGCTGTTTTCTCAAAATTAAAGTCAGAAATCTCCACTTCAGCAGCACTTGCATACACCAAACTTTACAGTTTTATTCCTATCTATATTCTGAAGGTTTTTACAGAGTATATTTTGAAGTTTTTTTTCCATATATAATTTGCCTGATTTTATACAACATTTTATTCCTAAAAAGTGGTGAAAATGATTGTACTGTAATTATACTGTTGACAGTATTTTGATAAAAGGAGATATCCAAAATCCCCTCTGTAAAAACCTTTGACTCTTGTCAAAAAAATTAAACAAGAATTTCAAACCTGGCTTTATCCAATGTTCAGATTTTTGTTCTAGAAATGTATGCAAATTAATGCATATTTAATTAGATAATGCCTCATTTGCATATTTAAACAACATTTTAGAAAACTTGTAATACAAAAATGTTTGCAAATGTAATCAATCAGCTGGGGAAGTATGGTGATATTAGTTATTTTTTTTACCCTATTCACCTGGGGTGTCTTGCCTTAATACATTTTAAAATATAATTTATTCCTGTGATGGCAAAGCTGAATTTTCAGCATCATTACTCCAGCCTTCAGTGTCACATGATCCTTCAGAAATCATACTAATATGCTGATTTGCTGCGCATATAACATTTCTTATTATTAACAATGTTAAAAACAGCTTAATATTTTTGTGGAAACTGATTTTTTTTTTTTTTTTTCAGGATTCTTTGATGAATAGAATGTTCAAAAGAACAGCATTTATTTGAAA
This sequence comes from Coreius guichenoti, assembly GCA_039654105.1. Classification (NCBI taxonomy): domain Eukaryota; kingdom Metazoa; phylum Chordata; class Actinopteri; order Cypriniformes; family Gobionidae; genus Coreius; species Coreius guichenoti. The sequence goes on from CM077190.1 coordinate 8,120,129, forward strand.
CATAAATCTTTTGTAACATTACAATCTAAACATCTACTGTTACTTTTGATAAATTTAATGCATACTTGCTGAATAAAAGTATTAATTAAAAAGAAAAACCCCAAACCGTTGAAAGGTAGTATATATAATCTGTATGTTTTGTGTAAAATAAAATAAAAAAAATCCCCTAAACCTATCCTTTTAAAGGTACAAATATGCAAGTATGAACAGGGAGACTGTTGTAATAATATATAGCTGGACTAATATAGTATTATTGATTCTTGCAGGGAAATAAGGGTGGTGTTTCTGTGCGTTTCTCATTTTATGGTCACATGCTGTGTTTTCTGAACTGTCATCTGGCGGCTCATATGAACTACGCCCTGCAACGCATGGATGAGTTTGAATATATACTGGACACGCAAGATTTCGATATGCACAACACACCAAACGTGCTTGACCACAAGTCAGTGCTAACTTTGATTAAAGTTGCTCACATTCATGCATCAGAAGATATAACATGGTTCTCATATTGTTGTTGTTCCTTCTCCCAGGGTGGTCTTCTGGTTTGGTGATCTGAACTTCCGTATCGCTGACCATGGGATGCACTTTCTCCGTTCCTCGATTAACAATAGTCGCTTTAACCTGCTGTGGGACAAAGATCAGGTCAGGCAAACACACAAACAAAGATAAATACACGCTTTTCTGAAGTTCACGGCTCTCTACCAAAACCCAGTGAGCTGCCTACATAGACAGCATAAGGCACCATGGACTCATTCCAGATGTTAAATGCTGTCCTAAACAGTTTAACACCGTTTGCGTTTTGCACTTCGTTTAATAGTTTTTTACGTAAACATACACTACACAGATGTGTTTGATTGTTGCATTTGCGTTGCATCATGTCTTGCACGTTGACACTAAAGTTAAAGGTGCACTATGTAACTTTTCCGTCCGCTAGAGGTCGCCTATTCAAAACAAAGGCGTAGCTTGATGACGCCAAGTTTGAGCGCAGAATCTTGGGACATGTGGTCTTCACCTCACAGCCGGTTGAAAAGAATCGGGATAGGACTCATGTTCATGGATGCGATTATTAACGTTACTGTAGTATGAAGCAGAGCGGGACCGAGTGTTGTGGGAGCTGTTTACAAATAGTTGGAAACATTTGGGATATTGTAAGTACTCAACTGAACAAAATATATAACACTGGCCTAATGGTTTTTTGATTATTTTACTGAAAAAATGTTACATAGTGCACCTTTAAAAGAAGTTCAGCTTTTAAAAAAAATGCATCTCTAGACCTTTGCATTTTTTTCACTGCTCTATGTCTCACATTTTAAATGCGAAAACATGTTCTGTGTGAATCACAGGCACAGAAAAGGCAATTACTAAACCCACAGCTTTGAATTTGGCAGACAAAGTCAAGGGAAATGCTGCACTGTAAACCCTAATGCTCAAAATAATTTATTGGTTTGAGTAGGGTAAACTTAAATTAAACAAATTAGTTCAATCAACTTAAGTTTTATGAGTATCTTTCTTTTCTATGAGTATTTCTTTTTCTTTTAAGTTCACAAAACTGAAACGTTTTAAGTAATCTGAATTGTTTTATTGTTTTGAGTTTTATGAACTTATTTCTTTTAATTTAGACAAACTTAAATTTAACAAACTGGGCTGGGATTTCTATTTCCCAGCATGCTTTGCCATGGCTCTCGAAAGGGAGAGTAAATGCTAAAATGAAGTGTTATATAATGTTTTTTTTAACAGAACAGATATATTGAATGTTCTGCAGTACAGTGAATGCAGTACTTATTCAACAATTGCTATCAAAACATTGTTACCAATTAGCAAGTTAGCATTTATTGAATTAGCTAGCTAAAGCTAGCCAAGTTTCCATATTTAAGTTGATATTACATGATCATTTTAAGCGAAATGTATGAGTAATGTTTGAGTAAATGTTTAAGTAATGTGTAGTTTTGAGTTAGCTTACTTAAATATTTCAAGTTGAGCAATTAAAATGCACAAGTACAAAATAAAAATCTGCTAGTTGTGCTTGCTCAAACTTTGAATTTCTTAACTTAAAAATGTTGATGTAACTGATTGCCTCAAATTTACAGTTTTAAGGTGTGATTATCAATATACACCGATCAGGCATAACATTATGACCACTGACAGGTGAGGTGAATAACACTGATTATCTCTTCATCACGGCACCTGTTAGTGGGTGGGATATATTAGGCAGCAAGTGAACATTTTGTCCTCAAAGTTGATGTGTTAGAAGCAGGAAAAATGGGCAAGCATAAGGATTTGAGTGAGTTTGACAAGGGCCAAATTGTGATGGCTAGACAACTGGGTCAGAGCATCTCCAAAACTGCAGCTCTTGTGGGGTGTTCCCGGTCTGCAGTGGTCAGTATCTATCAAAAGTGGTCCAAGGAAGGAACAGGTGAACCGGTGACAGGGTCATGGGTGGCCAAGGCTCATTGATGATGCTCACGTGGGGAGCGAAGGCTAGCCCGTGTGGTTAGCTAGCTACTGTAGCTCAAATTGCTCAAGAAGTTAATGCTGGTTCTGATAGAAAGGTGTCAGAATACACAGTGCATCGCAGTTTGTTGCGTATGAGGCTGCATAGCCGCAGACCAGTCAGGGTGCCCATGCTGACCCCTGTCCACCGCCGAAAGCGGCAACAGTGGGCACGTGAGAATCAGAACTGGACCACGGATCAGTGGAAGAAGGTGGGCTGGTCTGATGAATCACGTTTTCTTTTACATCACGTGGATGGCCGGGTGCGTGTGCGTCGCTGACCTGGGGAACACATGGCACCAGGATGCACTATGGGAAGAAGGCAAGCCGGTGGAAGCAGTGTGATGCTTTGGGCAATGTTCTGCTGGGAAACCTTGGGTCCTGCCATCCATGTGGATGTTACTTTGACACATACCACCTACCTAAGGTGTGGTATGGCCTCTCTTTTAGCAGGATAATGCGATCCATGGAGGCCCCACCTTGCAACTTACAGGACTTAAAGGATCTGCTGCTAACATCTTTGTGCCAGATACCACAGCACACCTTCAGGGGTCTAGTGGAGTCCGTGCCTCGACAGGTCAGGGCCAACTCAATATTAGGAAGTCATAATGTTATGCCTGATCGGTGTATGTTCTTAGTATCATGTCATTAGTTTAGCGACTTGCTAATTTGAAATTGTATTGAAAACAAGAGACAAGTATTAGAAACTGGTAATTTAATATGCATTTTCTATTCTATTTTATTCTATTCTATTTTACTGATTTCTGTCTCTTAGTTGACCATGATAAAGAAGAAAGAACCTATCCTTCAGGAGTTTGAAGAGGGACCATTGCGCTTTAAACCCACGTATAAATTTGACCGTTTCTCTGAGACTTACGATACAAGGTATCACTTACACACTACACATTAACACAATACAAACACACTATTTTTCACACTATTATTCAATGCATGAAAGCAGAAACAGTCTCCATTTCCTGAGTCTAAAAAATCATGATCATTCTTTCTCCACACAGAGCACCGAAGACATGGTTTGGCTTTACGTAAGATTTGATAAGCAAAATTTGTGTTTGTTGCATGGCCCCTAATATGTCTACCATAACCCCTATTACCCTGAATTCCTCTCACAGAGCACCATCATCACATCCCTGTAAAACACTGCACTGAATCCTCACATACTCTCCCCTCAGATGCTTCAGTAAGCATTTCATGTCCATGCAAATGTAATGTGGTTGGTGTTTTTTTCTGTGCTTCAACTGCCATCCGCCAGCTTTGAAAACATATGTATGTCTACTTTGAAGATGAGATGGACATCTAGGATGTTGTAAGGGAATTTGTGTTTCCCATCCAACATAAATTGCTGTGTATAGGTCTTCCGCACCATAGAGCATTTGAACAGGTAGCGAATCTGTGTGTACATACGGAAGTGCCTTTTCAGCACAGATACTTCCCTCTGTTTGCTAAATTGTTATATGGATAGTGAAATATATTTGGGAGTTTATGTTTTGTTGTGTCTGTACAGGAAGAAAGATCAGCTCGACCTTTGAATTTTTTTTAAGATTACTAGTCAAGGTGTGAAAGAAGTGAAATGTAGGAAATCATATGTACACCAACGACTCTATCCATCCATCCAGCCCTTCCCTCAGACTCATCTCATTTAACACATGACCATATATTCATGTCAGTGTGTCACTGGTCTTCTGAAAGCTGTCTTGGAGAACTATTTTGTACTTGTCATATACGTTTCACTCTGATATGCTGGTGTTTGATGCATTTGCATGTTGTTCATATTGTAGAATTAGATCACAGCTTATCAGTCACATGTCTGCATGTCTGTGCATGGAAATGGAATGTCGTATGAAATTCCCAGTACACAACTGCAAGGACACACTATATCACACTAACAACCAGTGTTCGGGAAAGATACTTTTTAAAAGTAATGCGTTAATCCCTAAAAAAGTAATTAATTGTGTTACTTAGTTACTTTTTATGGAAAGTAATGCATTACATTACTTCTTCTCACCTCTTTTGCTTATTGGTCGAATTGGGTCATCAAATGTCAGCAGCAAAGACATTGGTTAATAAAGTGAGATTAAATTTGTTTAAATGATATTAAATTAACACCTCTGCACCTTACTCCCGATTTCTCTCAACATGGGGACAGGAGAGCTGTCAGTAAATGAATAGGAAAACAAAGTACCTTGCGTTACTTATTTGAAAAAGTAACTCAGATATTTTGTTGTAAATTTAAAAGTAATGCGTACTAGTTATTTGAAAAAAGTAATCTGATTACGTTACTTGTAGTGCATTACCCCCAACACTGCTCACGGCTCAACTATCTTTACTTTGACTAATATGACTCAAAACTTAATTAAAAATGTAAAATAATTATAACGGTGTTCAAAAGTTTGTGGTTGGTACATTTTTTTTTAGATAAATACTTTTATCTAGCAAGGATGCATTAAATTTGTCAAAAATAAAGCCATTTATAATGTTACAAGATTTTTATTTCAAACAAATGCTGTTATTTTGAACTTTCTATTCCTCAAAGAATAAATATTAAGCAGTACAATTGTCTTCAACAATGACATAAATGTTTGTTGAGCACAAAATCAGCATATTAGAATAATTTCTGAAGGATCATTTGACACATGATTGGAGTAATGAAAATGCTGAAAATTCAGCTTTGCCATCACAGGAATAAAATATTGTTTATGTATATAAAATATACATTTTTAAAATATAAACAAGTATTTTAAATTCTAATAATATTTCACAATATTATATTTATACTGTATTTTTTTTCAATCAAAATCTATTAAAGTTAAGTTCTCCAAGACTACAACCTCACTCTGCAATTACATTAATATGAGTTTTTTTTTTTTTTTTTTTTTTTTTTAACACTCCCTCTCTTTTTTTCTTGCATGGGTCAATGATTAGTGGTAAAAAGCGGAAGCCTGCCTGGACGGATCGTATCTTGTGGAGGATAAAACCCAAAGCTGTAGAGACAGAGGATGAGAATAGTTCGACAACATCAACATCATCAGCTGACGATGATGAGTATCCTGTTAAGGTGATGCAGGACATGTACACCTGTGATGTCTCATATGGGGTCAGTGACCACAAACCCGTCATTGGGACCTTCAATCTGGAGGTATGAATTATGTATTACATGAATATTTAATCAATAAGATGATAATGGGCTTCACTATGAATCAAACTGAACTAAACATCCTAATAGTAATCATTAATTATAATAATATTTATTATTATTTCAGTGCACATGACATTAAGTCCAAAAATATAATGTACCGTATCTGTCTTTGATGTCTTCATGTAGATGAGGAAAAAGTTGGAGTCGCCTCTAGTCACGCTGACAGTGGACGGACACTGGAGTGCAGATGAAGATGCCACATTCACCTACGCCATCCTGGAAAACTTTGATTCCTCAACCTGGGACTGGATCGGACTGTACAAGGTGAGAGGGAGAGAGAGACAGAAAAATAGTTTGATGGATGAATAAAAACACAGAGACAAAAAGTAGATCTGTATCACAAAGTGGGTCACTAACTAGAGGTGATTTATATCTCTGCATACAGATTGGCTTCAAAAGTGCCTCTGATTACTCCACCTTCGCATGGGTCAAAGATGATGAAGTGGCTGCCAACGGCGAAGTCGTGACGGTATGGGAGACTAAAAATTCTTTGTGTTGAGAACAGGTCTTCCCTTTAAAGTGTAGCTGATGACTGTTTGTAAGTTATAAAGTATTGACTGTTTACAGAATTCATAATGGATTTTTTAAAATCACTTTTACAGTCACACTTAAAATGTGAACATTGTTTAAAACTGCATGATGGGACTAACATGAGTGTTGCACTTCCTCTTTAAGGTCCAGATTAAAAATGAGCTCCCCCTGCTGGCAGGGGATTATGTTCTGGGCTATTACAGCACCAACATGCAAACCCTCATTGCCTTTAGTCGAACTTTCCAGGTAAGTTTCTGCAAACACACACACAGACCTCTGTGTTAACTTTAGGCTATACCTCTGTACTCACCTGCTTTGTGTCTGGGTTCAGATTCTAGAGTCTAAACGAGCTGTAATGGAGGGTCAGGCTCCTGAGAACATCAACGGACATGAGAAATAACCGAAATATCTTCTAACCTCTGGGGCATATGCAGGAGATCTGATTTTGTATGAGCTTTCTCCCTGTGTAAACAGACTTTGTTCAGTTTGGTTTTAAAAGGTAGAGCTGATTCTGAAACAGTCTGAATGAGTTTAGTAACTGAACACACTGCTCTTTTCCTGTCTGTCTGTGTTTTACCAATGGCTCTCCTCAAATTGCTGAATCTGTCATAAGCTCTTGTAAACACTCACACATAATGTACACTTTTTATTCATAGTACCAGTACCTGCCACTAGAGGTCAATAAAGTCAATTACAGAGGCGAACATGGAATCCGTGCCTGCAAGAAGCTCTTGATTTCTGCAGAATTAGACCATGCAAAGATTGACACATTTGACACTTCCCAAACCTTGCATGTTTTATTATAGGCTACCTTTTTTCTTTCTAGTGACTAGTGTAGAACTCACATATTTCATGCCAAAATCAGCAGATAAATTGTGAAAAAGTCCTTAGTATTAGTTTACAGTAATTAATTTCTAAAAAAAAATGCAATTATCAATTTTGTATTACATCATACATTAAATGCATGATGCCCATTATATCTGAAAGTGATTTCAGTACCTTAGTTTTACTGTACATTGGTGAAGTGTGCAGCTCGTTATACAATGTTTCATTGTATATCTTACAGTATATGCCTTAATGTCAGTGCCTGTACATGTTAGTGTGTGGATTTTCCATACCTATATAGGCTAACAACAAAAAAATTCACCATCTGACTGTTAAAATGCCATTATGTTTAAACTCTGTCCCTCTTATTACTGCTAAATTTGTATTATGTCTCTAATAATTTCTTTTATGTGAACATGAGACAGTTTAACTTCAACATTGTTCTGTTTGTGACATGCCTGACCTATCTTATACTTTATATGTGACCCTGGACCACGTGGCATTTAAACGATGCCCAATTGGCACTAAGGGGCCTAAAGTGTGCCAAGAAAACATACCCCACACCATTACACCACCACCACCAGCCTGCACAGTGGTAACAAGGCATGATGGATCCATGTTCTCATTCTGTTTACGCCAAATTCTGACTCTACCATCTGAATGTCTCAACAGAAATCGAGACTCATCAGACCAGGCAACATTTTTCCAGTCTTCAACTGTCCAATTTTGGTGAGCTCGTGCAAATTGTAGCCTCTTTTTCCTATTTGTAGTGGAGATGAGTGGTACCCGGTGGGGTCTTCTGCTGTTGTAGCCCATCCGCCTCAAGGTTGTGCGTGTTGTGGCTTCACAAATGCTTTGCTGCATACCTCGGTTGTAACGAGTGGTTATTTCAGTCAAAGTTGCTCTTCTATCAGCTTGAATCAGTCGGCCCATTCTCCTCTGACCTCTAGCATCAACAAGGCATTTTCGCCCACAGGACTGCCGCATACTGGATGTTTTTCCCTTTTCACACCATTCTTTGTAAACTCTAGAAATGGTTGTGCGTGAAAATCCCAGTAACTGAGCAGATTGTGAAATACTCAGACCGGCCCGTCTGGCACCAACAACCATGCCACGCTCAAAATTGCTTAAATCACCTTTCTTTCCCATTCTGACATTCAGTTTGGAGTTCAGGAGATTGTCTTGACCAGGACCACACCCCTAAATGCATTGAAGCAACTGCCATGTGATTGGTTGATTAGATAATTGCATTAATGAGAAATTGAACAGGTGTTCCTAATAATCCTTTAGGGGAGTGTATAAATCTCAATTTAAAAAAAAAATTTACCCTTATGACTGGTTTTGTGGTCCAGGGTCACAAATAGTCTATGTAATCTGTCTTCTTAGTTTAGTTAGTGTAACTGACTGTATTTATGGAAGTGGAATGAGTTGATTTGACCCTTTATGATTTAAGAATATTATGTTTTTGTAATCATGCAGTTGAACACAACTGTGTCATTGGGATTGTAAGCGATTTCATTAAAATATGAAGGTCTGATTATCTGTTTGCCTCATAGACTAGCTCTGTAAATGCATATCTGTTTAACTGTGAGATGAGTCGACACAATATTTTGAGGTAACTTGTAATTGGAATATTCCTTTAAGGTCTACCACACACCTTTGAGTCTTAATTACATAGCTGACATTAATCAGTGTGACAAGAAGCGTGATTTTGTGTCGAATCTCCAGAGTGACAACCAAACATTCTTTTCAATCTACCTCACCATCAGTATTATTTCTCTTTTGTGGTGTATTTTTTGTAGTTCACTCCAGGGGACGCTGTTTACTTTTTCATAACGCACTGCATTTGTGAGTGCATTTTTGAAATTCACACGTGCATATATATGCCATACAGACAGTATACACTCACTCACAGAATATTGCATCACCCAGTTAAGGGTTAGGAACAGTACTCAGAACTGGAAATATTGTGTGGTTTTACCTCCAGGAGCATTTTCGTGGATAATTACAGCTATAAATCTGTCTGAGGCACCTGCAGAGCTCTTCGAGGAGGAGGTCGTCAGCATGTCAGCAAGAGAACAAAGAAGTCGCTAAAAACACGCTGTGAGTCAGCCGGTGATCATGAGCTAAGAGACAATGGCACTAGAACAATTCTTTCTTATGCAGACAGTAAATCTATATTCGGGATAGTAAACTCAAACTCAAACTCAAAAAAAAAAAATCTATAGGGGCTTTTTAAAGACACAACTAAGGTGACCAGATTTCTGAAATATAATCTCGGGACATGTTTCTAGTTCTAGTGATCAAAATATAATTGAAATCTCACTTGTTATTATCTATTAGTGAAAAACATGGACATATTTCTGTCAGGACCACTATTGTTAAAGATGATTGACAGTTAGCATACATTTTGGATTGGTGGTATGGTTCTGTTCTTGGCAAGAACTCCCTGCCCATCCATGCAGCCTAGCATGGATAAGAGCAGCGATAACCCCCCTTAGGGTAAACAGAACAGAACTAATATAAGGTATAGCGATATCATTAATGTTCTTAATGATAATAATTTAATGTAACAACATAATTCGAGAAAAGTGTCCGATTGAAGAGGAATATCAGAAGGCCAAATCCTGACTGGACGACAGGAGGAGCTGGGGATGGAGAAGGGTAATTAGCTCCTGAGCAACGCAATAAGCTGCTGATAATACTGAACGGACCTTATACTATATAGATATGCAGTGATAGGCGTCGTATTCCTATAGGTAGGAGTGAATCAACTGAGAGTCAGATGCGAGCTTGACTAACGTGACCTGCCAGAACTAACGCTACGCTTGATTTGTGTTTTTTTTTTTTTAAATGTTTTGGGTTCCATATTCAATAAGTTACTTTTTTACACGATTTATCAGGTAACCAAAAGCTATGTCGATCAGGCGGGTATTCCAGAAAGCAGGGCTGTGTCCAACATCTCCCCCTATACCCTTAAAGGGATAGTTCACCCAAAAGTGAAAATTATCCCATAATTTACTCACCCTCAAACCATCCTAGGTGTATATGACATTCTTCTTTCAGACGAACACAATCTGAGTTACAAACCCGATTCCAAAAAAGTTGGGACACTGTACAAATTGTGAATAAAAACAGAATGCAATGATGTGGAAGTTTCAAATGTCAATATTTTATTCAGAATACAACATAGATGACATATCAAATGTTTAAACAGAAAATGTATCATTTTAAGGGAAAAATAAGTTGATTTTAAATTTCATGGCATCAACACATCTCAAAAAAGTTGGGACAAGGCCATGTTTACCACTGTGTGGCATCCCCTCTTCTTTTTATAACAGTCTGCAAACGTCTGGGGACTGAGGAGACAAGTTGCTCAAGTTTAGGAATAGGAATGTTGTCCCATTCTTGTCTAATACAGGCTTCTAGTTGCTCAACTGTCTTAGGTCTTCTTTGTCGCATCTTCCTCTTTATGATGCGGCAAATGTTTTCTATGGGTGAAAGATCTGGACTGCAGGCTGGTCATTTCAGTACCCGGATCCTTCTTCTGCGCAGCCATGATGTTGTAATTGATGCAGTATGTAGTCTGGCATTGTCATGTTGGAAAATGCAAGGTCTTCCCTGAAAGAGACGACGTCTGGATGGGAGCATATGTTGTTCTAGAACTTGGATATACCTTTCAGCATTGATGGTGCCTTTCCAGATGTGTAAGCTGCCCATGCCACACGCACTCATGCAACCCCATACCATCAGAGATGCAGGCTTCTGAACTGAGCGCTGATAACAACTTGGGTTGTCCTTGTCCTCTTTAGTCCGGATGACATGGCGTCCCAGTTTTCCAAAAAGAACTTCAAATTTTGATTCGTCTGACCACAGAACAGTTTTCCACTTTGCCACAGTCCATTTTAAATGAGCCTTGGCCCAGAGAAAACGCCTGCGCTTCTGGATCATGTTTAGATATGGCTTCTTTTTTGACCTATAGAGTTTTAGCCGGCAACGGCGAATGGCACGGTGGATTATGTTCACCGACAATGTTTTCTGGAAGTATTCCTGAGCCCATGTTGTGATTCCTGTATGTGATGCAGTGCCGTCTAAGGGCCCGAAGATCACGGCATCCAGTATGGTTTTCCGACCTTGACCCTTATGCACAGAGATTGTTCCAGATTCTCTGAATCTTTGGATGATATTATGCACTGTAGATGATGATAACTTCAAACTCTTTGCAATTTTTCTCTGAGAAACTCCTTTCTGATATTGCTCCACTGTTTTTCGCCGCAGCATTGGGGGAATTGGTGATCCTCTGCCCATCTTGACTTCTGAGAGACACTGCCACTCTGAGAGGCTCTTTTTATACCCAATCATGTTGCCAATTGACCTAATAAGTTTCAAATTGGTCCTCCAGCTGTTCCTTATATGTACATTTAACTTTTCCGGCCTCTTATTGCTACCTGTCCCAACTTTTTTGGAATTGGGTTTGTATATTAAAAATTGGAAAAATTCAAATTTTGGGCTGCCATTCACTGCCATTATAAAGCTTGGAAGAGCCAGGACATTTTTTAATATAACTCTGATTGTATTTGTCTGAAAGAAGAATGTCATATACACCTAGGATGGCTTGAGGGTGAGTAAATCATGGGCTAATTTTCACTTTTGGGTGAACTATCCCTTTAAATATGGCACTATTTGAGGGGACAGCCATTTGTAGTGGTGTCTAGTGGACGTTATTGAGATTCAATCCCACAGTTCAATAAACAAGAAGTTAATATTAAGTAACTTGTATTTTAGACAATATTGTTGCCTTGTTTATTTTCCTGCCATCAAAGAAAATAGTTCCAAACGAGTGTGTCTCCTAGCAACAAAGAGTAGTTGCCTTCCTTAAAGAATCAGTGTTGTGCACGAATCAACTGAGTGAATGTTTCAATGACTTGGCTCGTGCAACGTAAGCAATGGCGTACACTACCAGAGAAAAGTTTGGACACACTTTCCCATCAAAGAGAATGGGAAAGTGTGTCCAAACTTTTGACTGGTAGTGTACATCTGAGTAAATGAGATGGAGGGAAGGGCATAGAAAATGGCCCTGTTCAATAAAGAGTTACTTGTTTCATTCCTAAATTAATTCATGCTTCAATCGGTTCAGTGATTCATTCAAATGACTCACTCATTAAGACAATTACTGTTTTTGCAAGGGTTTTGCATAGCATTACAATGAAAGGTGGACGATGCACATAAAAACATGGACTTTAATCAAACGTTGCTTTATTTTGGAAGGAAAAGCTAAACAGATATTATAACAGAAAATAAAACCTAGTAAAAATAAAATATATCACAAAATACAACATGACCCCCACACAACGTAGTGTATATGCACTCACACAGCTGTTTTTTGCTTATTTGACCACCTTGGCTGATGTTTGTGGAAGCAATAAACTCCACTATAAGGACAAGAATGTCTTAAATATTGATATACTGTCTTATTAAGAGTTTAAAAGCTTGGGCTGAGAGCTCTGGCAAAATTAAAGTGCTGCGATAGATTAAACCGAAGCAATTTAATTAAATGCATTAAGGGAAAAAATGTTAATTAGAGTAATTAGGTGGGAATTTTGTCTCCTGTTGTGTCAGAACAGCTGCTGAGACCTCACACCCAAGGGATCAGTTACAAGGGAATTCTTCTTCCCTCGAGAGGACACTAGATTTCTCTGCGAGGCCCAGGAGATTCATATTCGCTAACACATCCGACTGGCCCATGATGTCACCTGGTGCTGTAAAACTTTTTAATGGCCCACTAAATCAGAATCATGGATTGGAGGCATTTAAGGCTAAGTGAAGACAGGATAAGGTTATGGGGAGAAAGAGGGAAAGCAGGATGAATAGAGACATGGAGAGAGAGAGAGAGAGAGAGAGAGAGAGAGAGAGAGCAAAATGACCTTGCTGATGTCATAACACAAGCAATAACCAATCAGAATGCATCTAGAATGAATGTTCACAACAACACATTAAAATCTCTTTGTGCTTTTGTAATGCACTAACCTCTAAATCAGGGGTGTCCAATCCTCTGGAGGGACACTGTCCTGCAGAGCTCAGCTCCAACCCCAATTAACACACCTGAACAGCTAATCAAGGTCTTACTAGGCATACTAGAAACTTCTAGGCATGGTGTGTTGAGAAAAAAAAAAATTATGAAAATAAATGAAATGAAAATTCTGTCAGCATTTACTCACCCTCATATTGTTCCAAATCCGACTTATTATTCTGTGGAACATAAAAAGAGAAATTTAACAAAATGTCCATGAAATGTAATGAAAGTGGATGGGTATCAGAGACAAACAACCAACCAACCAACCAACCAACCAAGAGCAGCTTGGACATTTTGTTAGACAACTCCTTTTGTGCTCCATGGAACAAAATAAAGTCATACCAGAACTACAGTGGGGAGAACAAGTATTTGATACACTGCCGATTTTGCAGGTTTGCCCACTTACAAAGCATGTAGAGGCTGTAATTTTTATCATAGGTACTCTTCAACTGTGAGAGACGGAATCTAAAACAAAAATCCAGAAAATCACATTGTATGATTTTTAAATAATTAATTTGCATTTTATTGCATGACATAAGTATTTGATCACCTACCAACCAGTAAGAATTCCGGCTCTCACAGACCTGTTAGTTTTTCTTTAAGAAGCCCTCCTGTTCTCCACTCATTACCTGTATTAACTGCACCTGTTTGAACTCGTTACCTGTATAAAAGACACCTGTCCACACACTCAATCAAACAGACTCCAACCTCTCCACAATGGCCAAGACCAGAGAGCTGTTTAAGGACATCAGGGATAAAATTGTAGACCTGCACAAGGTTGGGATGGGCTACAGGACAATAGGCAAGCAGCTTGGTGAGGAAGGCAACAATTGTTGGCGCAATTATTAGAAAATGGAAGAAGTTCAAGATGACGGTCAATCTCCCTCGGTCTGGGGCACCATGCAAGATCTCACCTCGTGGGGCATCAATGATCATGAGGAAGGTGAGGGATCAGCCCAGAACTACACAGCAGGACCTGGTCAATGACCTGAAGAGAGCTGGGACCACAGTCTCAAAGAAAACCATTAGTAACACACTACGCCGTCATGGATTAAAATCCTGCAGCGCACGCAAGGTCCCCCTGCTCAAGCCAGCGCATGTCCAGGCCCATCTGAAGTTTGCCAATGACCATCTGGATGATCCAGAGGAGGAATGGGAGAAGGTCATGTGGTCTGAGGAGACAAAAATAGAGCTTTTTGGTCTAAACTCCACTCGCCTTGTTTGGAGGAAGAAGGATGAGTACAACCCCAAGAACACCATCCCAACCGTGAAGCATGGAGGTGGAAACATCATTCTTTGGGGATGCTTTTCTGCAAAGGGGACAGGACGACTGCACCGTATTGAGGGGAGGATGGATGGGGCCATGTATCGCGAGATCTTGGCCAACAACCTCCTTCCCTCAGTAAGAGCATTGAAGATGGGTCGTGGCTGGGTCTTCCAGCATGACAACGACCCGAAACACACAGCCAGGGCAACTAAGGAGTGGCTCCGTAAGAAGCATCTCAAGGTCCTGGAGTGGCCTAGCCAGTCTCCAGACCTGAACCCAATAAAAAATCTTTGGAGGGAGCTGAAAGTCCGTATTGCCCAGCGACAGCCCCGAAACCTGAAGGATCTGGAGAAGGTCTGTATGGAGGAGTGGGCCAAAATCCCTGCTGCAGTGTGTGCAAACCTGGTCAAGAACTACAGGAAACGTATGATCTCTGTAATTACAAACAAAGGTTTCTGTACCAAATATTAAGTTCTGCTTTTCTGATGTATCAAATACTTATGTCATGCAATAAAATGCAAATTAATTACTTAAAAATCATACAATGTGATTTTCTGGATTTTTGTTTTAGATTCCGTCACTCACAGTTGAAGAGTACCTATGATAAAAATTACAGACTTCTACATGCTTTGTAAGTAGGCAAACCTGCAAAATCGGCAGTGTATCAAATGCTTGTCCTCCCCACTGTATATATTTAAATGAGAGGGGCAATGACAGTATTTGTTAGTGAATATATGCAGATGTATGGTTGCACAGGATTCTGGGATATGATGCAAGATCCAGCTCCATTCATCCGCACACTCCTCAATGTCTGAAATCAATGTCCTCATTTGCCAGAATCAGAGCAGTTCTGCAAGGAATGTAGATCTAGAAAGAAAGAGAAAAATACAAACATATTTTAGCACAATGGCAGCACACATCAACTACTTTCCAATGTGGTTGATTGTGACAAGATGTTTTGGATCCTATTTCGGTTTATTTAGTGCAGACTGACTGTGATCAGATCATCTGAGATGTGTGTGTGTATATATATATATATATAAATAAACTGATCAAGCATAACATTATGACAACCTTCCTAATATTGTGTTTGTCCCCCTTTGCTGCCAAAACAGCCCTGACCCGTCGAGGCATGGACTCCACTAGGCCCCTGAAGGTGTGCTGTGGTATCTGGCACCAAGATGTTAGCAGCAGATCCTTTAAGTCCTGTAAGTTGCGAGGTGGGGCCTCCATGAATCGGACTTCCCACATCCCACAGATGCTCGATTGGATTGGGATCTGGGGGATTTGGAGGCCAAGTCAACACCTCAAAATCGTTGTTGTGCTCCTCAAACCATTCCTCAACCATTTTTGCTTTGTGGCAGGGCGCATTATCCTGCTGAATGAGGCCACAGCCACCAGGGAATACCGTTTCCATGAAAGGGTGTACATGGTCTGCAACAATGATTAGGTAGGTAGTACATGTCAAAGTAACATCCACATGGATGGCAGGACCCAAGGTTTCCCAGCAGAACATTGCCCAAAGCATCACACTGCCTCCGCCGGCTTGCCTTCTTCCCATAGTGCATCCTGGTGCCATGTGTTCCCCAGGTAAGCAACGCACACGCACCCGGCCATCCACTAGATGTAAAAAAAAAACGTGATTCATCAGACCAGGCCACCTTCTTCCATTGCTCTGTGGTCCAGTTCTGATGCTCACGTGCCCACTGTTGGTGCTGAGTCTGTTTGCCTTCGCTCCCCACGTGCATCAATGAGCCTTGGCCGCCCCTGACCTTGTCGCCGGTTCACCACTGTTCCTTCCTTGGACCACTTTTGATAGATACTGACCACTGCACACCGGGAACACCCCACAAGGTTTTGAGATGCTCTGACCCAGTCACAATTTGGCCCTTGTCAAACTCGCTCAAATCCTTACACGTGCCCATTTTTCCTGCTTCTAACACATCAACTTTGAGGACAAAATGTTCATTTGCTGCCGAATATATCCCACCCACTAACAGGTGCCGTGATGAAGAGATAACCAGTGTTATTCACCTCACCTGTCAGTGGTCATAATGTCATGCCTGATCGGTGTGTATATGTATATATATATATATACACTCACCTAAAGGATTATTAGGAACACCATACTAATACTGTGTTTGACCCCCTTTCGCCTTCAGAACTGCCTTAATTCTACGTGGCATTGATTCAACAAGGTGCTGAAAGCATTCTTTAGAAATGTTGGCCCATATTGATAGGATAGCATCTTGCAGTTGATGGAGATTTGTGGGATGCACATCCAGGGCACGAAGCTCCCGTTCCACCACATCCCAAAGATGCTCTATTGGGTTGAGATCTGGTGACTGTGGGGGCCATTTTAGTACAGTGAACTCATTGTCATGTTCAAGAAACCAATTTGAAATGATTCGAGCTTTGTGACATGGTGCATTATCCTGCTGGAAGTAGCCATCAGAGGATGGGTACATGGTGGTCATAAAGGGATGGACATGGTCAGAAACAATGCTCAGGTAGGCCGTGGCATTTAAACGATGCCCAATTGGCACTAAGGGGCCTAAAGTGTGCCAAGAAAACATCCCCCACACCATTACACCACCACCACCAGCCTGCACAGTGGTAACAAGGCATGATGGATCCATGTTCTCATTCTGTTTACGCCAAATTCTGACTCTACCATCTGAATGTCTCAACAGAAATCGAGACTCATCAGACCAGGCAACATTTTTCCAGTCTTCAACTGTCCAATTTTGGTGAGCTCGTGCAAATTGTAGCCTCTTTTTCCTATTTGTAGTGGAGATGAGTGGTACCCGGTGGGGTCTTCTGCTGTTGTAGCCCATCCGCCTCAAGGTTGTGCGTGTTGTGGCTTCACAAATGCTTTGCTGCATACCTCGGTTGTAACGAGTGGTTATTTCAGTCAAAGTTGCTCTTCTATCAGCTTGAATCAGTCGGCCCATTCTCCTCTGACCTCTAGCATCAACAAGGCATTTTCGCCCACAGGACTGCCGCATACTGGATGTTTTTCCCTTTTCACACCATTCTTTGTAAACTCTAGAAATGGTTGTGCGTGAAAATCCCAGTAACTGAGCAGATTGTGAAATACTCAGACCGGCCCGTCTGGCACCAACAACCATGCCACGCTCAAAATTGCTTAAATCACCTTTCTTTCCCATTCTGACATTCAGTTTGGAGTTCAGGAGATTGTCTTGACCAGGACCACACCCCTAAATGCATTGAAGCAACTGCCATGTGATTGGTTGATTAGATAATTGCATTAATGAGAAATTGAACAGGTGTTCCTAATAATCCTTTAGGTGAGTGTATATATATATATATATATATATATATATACATACATATACACACACACATACACACACACACACAATTCACATGGCTATATACCTACTGAGCTGAAAAAAGGCAAAACAATATTTCTCTTGGGGAAAAAAGCTTGAAAGCAAGTTATTGCGCTGTTAAAAGGAGCTCTAATCTGCTGTGTGAAAACAATTCATGTAACCTGGGAGCAACTGGCAATACAGTTTTTATTAGCGAAATCACTGTTCTTTGACCTCACTTCATACAGCAGGACATGAGACTACAGGTCTGGGATCAGTCCAGTGGGATCTGAGAAGTGATTGGGTCCGGGCGTTGACATACCGACAAGAAAGACTTGTTTCTCTCAGAGGAAAAAAGGAAAGCAGAGAATATATCTAGCGAAAGTTCTCATGAATAAAACTGTGTGTAGGGAGAGGAAACAGTCATTCTTTTAGGTCAGGTTCTGGTTGATTTCCACAGGGAGCAGACATGCAGCTTATTAACTGGGCCTGCACTCACCTGCTGGAACTTGACCTGAGCTCCCAGCGTGAGCGCCAAGACGATGCTGCCGCGATTACTAACAGAAAATCACTGTTTTAACACCAGAAGCTTCACTATTTTCCTATTGAAGCCTTTGGAAATGAGATGTCAGAGTCTGTGTGTGGTCTTGCGAGACTGGTTTGTCTATTGGGAGAGTTTTCAGGGGGTTTTATCATTTAAGGAATAATAAGATTAAGCTTGTTGAGCATAATTGACAGTACCTCATGTATACAGTTTGATTATACTTAGAACTTAATTTATACCAGGGGTTGTCAACCTTTAGACCATGGGACCTCGGCCCAGGTACCTTTCTCTATATAATTAAAGGTTTCTTAAAGGCACAATATGTAAGATTTTTGAATTAAAATATCCAAAAACCACTAGAACAATGTTATATATTTTGTTGACTTGTGTACTTACATTATCCCAAATGTTTAAATCCAGAGAAATAAGCAATTTTAAGAAGGACACATACCGTGTCCGTGCGTCGCATATCAATGACATCATACCCATGTTACCCTCGATTTCTGGTTTTATTTTGTAGAAACCATAGAAACCCCAAAGACACTTTAATATATTATGTGTTTTATTAGACAGGTGAGCAACTGTTTGGATACATTCATCAACATAAAACTAATCATTGTTATATAGCTCAACACAGTTAGTCTTATTGTTTAAATCTTCCTGATTTACCGCGAGTACCATGTTTTACCATGCCTAATATCGATCTAGCTTACTGCAGTGTGCAACAAGTGTCTCATAGTAGCCGCTGAGCGAACGCACAGAGTTGCATTATAACATGACTTTCAACACACTCAAATGTGTCTAATATGATAAAACAGCGCTGCGTTACCCCACATACGCGTGAGCGGAAGAAGCGGAAGTCGTCTGCGGCATAATAAAGCTCCGCGAAATCAAGGCGTCATCAAGCTACACCTTTGTTTTGAATAAGCGATCTCTAGAGGCGAAAAATTACACATTGTGGCTTTAAAATTACAATATTTAATAAAACCTGTGACAATAAAAAATTATAAATATAAATAAAAATATCACTAATAAAATTTAGGTTCAACCAATAACGAATAAATAAATAAATGAATATTAACTTCAACAAATAAAACAATTAATAGTAACAAATAACAATTGAGCAATAAAAGTTAACTTCAACCAATAACAATAAAACAATAAAATAATATAAATAAAAATCAATGATTAAAAGTTAAGTTCAACCAGTAATAAAATTAACAATAACAAATAATATTCAATAATAATAAAATTCACTTTAACAAAATGCATGTTAATTTAGGTCAAGCTTAACTTCAGTGACTCATGAATCAATAGTTACTGCTGTCTTTTTTATAATAAAAATCTGATATAAATCTCAGAAGACAGAGAGGCATGATTTTAGATGCCTCTTAATACAATCCATTGCAGCAGGCTTTTGCAGTAATATAGATCTAGGGTTTTCAACCACTGGGGCTCCTTTATGGTGCTACAGGGGGTCAGTGAAGAACCTTTTTCTTGACATTTCTAACTATTTGAATGAGCACAGTAATTAATAATGTAGTAATGTTAGATATTGATCTTAATTAAAGTTATACTAAAGCAGGAGTCTTCAACCTTGATGGATGGAGAGATGGAGGAGGGACCCCCTATTGTTGACTGTTGAGTTTTAATCTCAGAGCGCAGCTGTACATCTGCAGTTCTCCACATGACCACTAGATGTCACTGCTGCAGTTTGGAAACAGGAAACAACGTCTCAAAGGAATGGAAGCTGCAGGTAGCTTGAACTGTTTTGATAAACACTAAACTCTTACATACAGAATTTTGAATAACGTGTACTATAATGTGATGGGAAAAACATGAAATCACTACCTAATGTAAGATGCAAGATAATCTGACTAAGGAAGTCTCGGCGTATGTGATTGTGGGAAGGAAAATGAGTAAAAAGAGTTGATGTTAGCAGAACGCCTACATCTATACTGACACTGCATCCAGATCTACTCAAAGAAGAGAACTGAACTAAGACTCACCCTTTAGAAAGCTTCAGACATGACAGAAAAGAAGAGAAAGAGATAAAATCTCACTTTCTGGGCAGAGTCATGGACAGAGCAGCAGGGTTGCCTGACTTTGAATGAATGTTTTTGTCAAAGCACCGTCTGAGTTACACCGGCGTTAATATCTTGCTCAATTAAAATGCCTGCTGTGATTAGCCGGATCTCTTAAAAGGCACTTTGAGCCAAAACGGTATTAACAGGCTCATTGATTTCTGGCATAACCATCTTTCAGTCGTCTCATCAGCACCGGTAATCACGCAACTCAGGCCATTACAAACTACATGGCCGCCAGTGACCCCTGACCAGCCAGCTAATCCATCACTGACATTTAAAACAAAAGTGCTATCTTCAGGTACAGTGGTCCAGGAGGAAGCAGGGCAAGAAAGGGGACTTCATGCGACTGGCCCGGTTCCAGCAACATGAAGACGAAGTGAAATCTAAGCTGATAACAGCCACTGTAACTGCTCATTCTCACTGTAGAGTATTTGGTGTGTTTTGTTGTCCTTAAAGGTTCACCCAAAAATTACAATTCTGTCATCATTACTACTCGCCCTCATGTCATTCTAAACCTGTATGGCTGTGGAAAATTAAAAGGAATTATTTTGCTACAAAAAGGGCACAAAAGCATCATCAAAAGTATCCATACACATTGTGAACCATATTCCAAGTCATTTGAAAAGGCCAAAATATTAATTTAACTTAAACTTGACATCCAGCCTAGATTTCCTTGGTGTTCATAAGAGATGTAGCAATGTCTGAACCAGTCATTTTGAGTCAGATCTTTTCAATGAATCAGTTGATTCAATTCATAGAACTGGTGTGAATGATTCACAGTTGAGCCATTTGTTATTTTGAGTCAGATCTTGTCAATTGAATCAGCTGATTCGGTTCACAAAACTGGTGAAGGATTTGTTCATGAATCAGAATGATTTGGTTCTCATCTAGTTCAACTCAATTCAAATTAATGCTGAATAACTAAAATATAATGCAATATGAAAAATATAAAGTCACATGGACTACTTTTATGGTGCTTTTGCATCCTTTTCATTCAAATCAATTCAATTAATTAATCAAAAACCAGCACAGTCTTCATAATTTGTCTTTTTGTGTTCCACAGAAGAAAGTCATATGGGTTTGGAACGACATACGCGCGAGTAAATGTTGACAATTTTTATTTTTGCCCCTTTTTATGTTCCATAAAAGTGATAACTATTAAAGAAATTATTAATTACTTGATTGTTATAACTTGTGTACAAAAGACAAGAATTCTGCTTAATTTAATGGTTAATCTGATTAATAATGACCTCATTTTCAAATTTAAGGAAGGGCAAAATTACGTTTATAACATTTTATATTCACTTCCTACATCTAAAGCATTTCTTAAATACTAGATCAATGTATGTTTTATTTAAATCTTGGTTTGTGCCTGAGGCTAGAATGCAGGGAAAACCAACGTTAACATTGGAGATGTAAAAACTAATGTGCTTCATTAAAGGAGCATATTCTTATATATATTTTAGCAGCAATGTTTTAATTAGCATGCTAATAGCATGCTGTCAGACAATTAGCACATGCAGGAAACTGCTCTCAAGTAAAAGTACAACCTTAAAAAAAGAAAATAATTTTTCAGTCATTCAGGCAACTCAAAAATATATAATTTTACACATTCCTGAAGTGAAACTTAGCCTCAGTGCTAGTATGCTAAATGCTAAATATAAGAACTCAAAATTTCCTTCAAAAACATCAAACACTATGGCATTAGTTGAAATCAATGCAAGGGGTGATGTTAGCTGAAAAGCAAAGTTTTTCAAGATGAATGATCAAGACTTAACAGGCTTAACATCCTGGTGAGGACAGAACAGCACACAAGCAACCAAAACACAATGTGACAAGCTAAGCTAATCTTTCTAGCAGGGATAACAGATAAAACAATACTAAGAGCGAGGAAAATGAGAACAAGCGATGGGAGGATGGTGTAATGCATTTCAGGCATTAGTTTTTGATCGAAGCCACCTCGGTGAGAACGAGACTGTACAGATGTAGCAGCAGGAACTTGGGCTCAGAACTGAACTTCCTGCCACATGCTGTAAGTGCCACAGCTGGTTTACTGTGTAACATGCACAGTCTCGACTACACACAAATTAGTGCTCTACACTAGTCCGTGCTTAATGGTAATAGCAAGCGGACAAGAGTTGCGGGGGTTTTAATGTGTTTCTTTAATTCTCAGTGTAGATTTATGTTTAAAAGATGTTTGTCACATTTAGCCATTACACCATAGGACCTCATTTACAATCTCTTTAAATTTAACATTTTGGCATATTTTAATGAAGCTAGTAACTCAACTTAGTGGTGTTTGCTAAGACAAGCATGCATGCCTACTCATGCTGATGGTTAAGCTACTGTTATGACAATAGCAAGTCTACTATTTCTCATGATCAGGGTTGGCCCACTGTTTTTCATTCTATTTCTTATTTTAAAGGGTAGCCTAATATCACTCATGGTAGGGGTTAGTCAACTTTTTCCTCATACTTAGGGTAGGGACACACCAAACTGACGCCAAAGAACTAGTGCTGATGAAAGCCGACTGTGTTGTCGCGTCGCATCGCCTGCGTCGGCGAAAAAAACAGCACCTGAACACACCAAAAGGACTACAGGCGACTGTCAACTAGCACACATGTTCTGCGCCTGTGTGTAAAGGAGATAAGAGTCTATTTAAGCAGATATATTCATCTATATTCAGCGATATTCGTCTATAAACAGCAAACACTAGTATTGTACAGGATTCATTTGTCCTGTACTGTTAAGTCTTACTGACTTTGAGAACCTGAGCAACCACACAGCATAGACTTGGCAACCGCCTGCAACAGCCTAGCACTGAGACAGCAAGTTTTGAGGTGTGAGGCATGCTAAGGGTTCTAGCAACGCCCTAGAAACCATTTGAAATACCATAACTATTTCACAGTAATGCACTACAAACTACTCAGAACACTTTAGCAACCACACAGCATCGTCCTGGTAATTGCCTGCAACAACCTGACACTGAGGCAGCAGGTTTTGAGTTGTGAGGTATGCCAAGGTTTCTAACAACACCCTAGAAACCATTTGGAACACCATAGCAACGCCCTAGCAACCACCCACAACACTTCAGCACTTAAGTCTGTACAAAACTGAATGTTTTGTATAGACACCCCTAAAACTCTAACTTGTTTTTAAGATGCCCTGAGCTGGAGTGTTGCTGGTTTAGGTAAGACCCCAAGGAATGTGGACACAGTGCTGGAGGGCTGCAAGTTCACAGATCCCTATAGACTTCTTTTGATTACGGCAGTGCCTTACTTACCCCAAAATGCTCCGGGGTAGCCTGCAGTGACCTACTGTGACTGTGTGCAAATATGAACTTGCTCTTAATGCAAAACTGGAACTACAGAGACTTGCAGTGAGAAAAACTTTTTCAATTCATGCTCTTGCAAAGTAGAGGAACAAAGCTGTCAAATGACTGCAAACCATCAGGCATTCCATTCACGTTCAACAATCGCATCACCCACAAAGTTTGTAGCTTGCAGTGCCTCTCTTTCAAAAGGTGAGCAATGCCTTTGGGTAGATTATATATTTAAACACTCTGATCAACATTTTATAAGGGTATAAAGCAGGCAGAATGGGGAGGTCTGTCTTTCCCATTGAATATCCCAGTCTCTTCCAAGAATCCTGAGCAGTTTTTCCTCTTTCTCTTCACCTTGTTCTGCTCACCGCTCGAAATATATCTTACCCCAGAGTTGGTCTTCCTGCTAATGAAGGCCATTTCCTTATGTGGAATGAGAGGTTACTAAGTCACCGGACCTATAAAGCTGTGATAACCTGTAGAACGGTGTCCAATAGCAAGGTGTCCTTCCAAAGGCTCACTCACTCAACCTGGTCACTGGAACCCAATGAATGTAGGTCAGAGGGAAGGTTACAAATTAGTATGAAAACTCCCACTGTTTTCCCCACCCTCCATTGCAGTCCGCTTCCTTATTATCCGTACAGTGTGGCTGAACGTGGAGGATTCATATTGCTTGAGATAGAGAGTGAAATGAAAGGGAGCTTTTCCATTCCTTTGATCACAGAGCCTAGTGTCTAACTCTTCTGTATATTTCCTCCGTTCTTTTCTTCAGGAATTGTCAGAAGAGCTGCGTGGCCCATCATAAGCGGCAAGGATCTCATCAAGAAAACATCTAAGCGATGTAATTATTCAATCCTGCACATTAAGAAATCTTCTATTGCCCATTCTTCAGAGAGAGAGAGAGAGAGAGAGAGAGAGAGAAGGAAAGATGAACAACCGTTAAGAGCTGAACAACCTGTGCTCTTCCAAACTTATGCAAAGTGACAAAAAGTTGGGACTGGAACTGTTAAGCCTCTATTTTCTTTGCACTGCAAACACACAATGCAAATAAGATGGAAATAAATGGTTTTATTTTAGTTTGGGGTCAATGAGTTTTAAAAAAAGAATACATTATTCAGCAAGGGCACATTAAATTGATCAAAAGTGACAGAAATGTATAATGCTACAAGATTTCTATTTCAAATAATTTTTTGAATTTATAAAAAAAAAGAAAAAATTCAAAGAATCCTGAAAAATATTAAGCAGCACAACTGTTTTCAACATTGATAATAAGAAGAAATGTTTCTTGAGCACCAAATGAGCATATTAGAATGATTTAAAAATATATTAAAATAGAAAATTATTTTGAATTGCAATATTTCACAATATTACAGTTAGCCTTGGTTAGCATAAAAGTCTTCTTACAGTTAGTATACTTATAATAAACAACAGATAAAATGTCTTCTGTTTCATCATAGATCTTCCGTTAGAAGGATGCAATAAAAGTGTATACAATTTTAACAATGCTTTTCTAACAATAGAAGGTTAAATCTGAAAACAAGAATAACAGAGGAGACAAGCACATTGCGAGTGGAATGCTAAAATGGCTGATTCAGCACTGAATGTTTCCTAAAATTTTGAGAAACTACTTTGAAATGAAACAAGCTCACCTGCTATCAAGCCCAAATTGGAGGGGAGCAAAAACCTTTTTTTTCTGATCTGTCAAATTGGAGCTCTTTGGAACAAGCGCTGCTGTGTATAAAGTAGTACTTCTTGTCCTAAAGTGAAAGCTACGAGGGATAAAGTGAGTAATTCATGCAGAACGCCTGTGGAAGGGCTGTTCAGGGTAACGGGTGATGCTTCCTACAAGCGGGCCTGATCGAAACCAGCATGATGTTTATTTATGTCCGAGTACTGAGGGTACCATGTGAAAGCTGCAATATCGAACAAACACCTTAGCCATCCAGCACGGCTCATCCTTTCAAACTGCAATAGCTGTGAGGATAGAAGTGCAAATTTAGAGTACAAATGTTTCTGAGAAAGAGAATAGAATGAGCAACAGAACAAGAGAGAGAGAAGGGGGAAAACGGTGATTGTGATGGGTCCCGTTAAAGAGAAATGGCGAGAAAAGACAAACTTTAAACTGACTTTGAAGCAACAGTCCTTTAAATAAATCATATTGTGAGTCTCCCAAAATGGAAGCTGCATCCGGCACCTGCGTCTCATTTTAATAATTCATTTCCTGTCACAATCAGACATTCCTCTAAAGCGCGTGAGAGAAGGAAGGAGGGCGTTTATCTTTTTTATAAGGTCTTTAAAACCCAAACATTAAACGACAGAGAGAAAAAGACTAATGCTTGCAAGATTTGCCTAGGACAGATAGTGAGACTTTCACTCACAAAGAACTGAAAGAAACACTGATGAGCTTGGATTCTGTCATTTAAAGTAATAAAAGAGGAATAAAGAACTGGGAACATATTTAATTTCATTGGTTTAAAAAAAATGCCAAGGTTTCTTAGCAACAGCAATTTATCACAAGTATAAAGGTCAGTCTCTATAGGAGAGACCAGGGCCAATTGTAACACAAATTATTTTAAAAGCTGCCAAATAAGACTCAGTAGAGTTCTCTCTGTATGCCTGAAAAAATAACAGATTATTCCACTTTGTGAGAAATTTTACAAAAACCTGATTCACAAAAATATTTTTTGGATCCCAAGTTTTTTTTTTTGTTTTTTTTTTGTGCTTTCAAAAGTTATGATGCCTTTGAAATTAAACCTGTATCTGTTTTATCTCGGCTCTGAGGTCATGGGCAACTGAACCTTTGTTAAGTTGCTCAATCACACAAGCTTTACATAACATCCCATAGCAATGAATAGGAGATTGCACTGCATAGTACAAATTTCAGTCAATTTTGTACAGATTGATTAGGTATTATTCTTAAAAGTTAATTTTATATACTGTTAAATTGTAAATTGTTTTAATGATGTGGACAGCAACAGTTAAAATGGGGTTTGACAAAGGGTTATTTGTAACACTAGTTATGAAATAAAATGCAGAATTGTTTTTTAAAGGTGAAAACTGTTCAGTAATATTAACAAATATTAGCGCTTTCTACTTGAATTAAATTCATCAGTATATTTTTAGAGCATTTATTGCCCGAGTTCAGTTTGCTAGTTAGTTTCTGATTAGATTATGTTCACCTGTTGTTCATTTAGTTACCTTGTTAACTCTGTGTATTTAAGCCCTTAGTTTCCTCTGTTCATTGTTCAGTCTTATGTGGTAATGAGTTTGATTCCTGTATTGTCCTGTGTGTTTCCATGTAAAGACTTTGTTATTGAATTTCCTGTGTAGTGCAATTATTACAGCCACCAGCAACTCATAACAGAAGACTGAACCCAGAAAGGATTATTATGGCAATCAAATATGGACTTACCTGCCATCCAGTTGCTCTGTCTAGACTAGAGCAAGAAGAGCTAAACCTTGAGGACCATACAAGGAAATTTTTAGACCTGCCGTGCCTTACCAACTTCCCCGACTGCTGGCTGTTTTTTTTTCACCCGCCTGAATGAACGGCCTAAGGCACACCTGCCTGTGGATGGTCCTCTGGGGAACTTTTATGGAGTGGGTGCTGCTGAAGAATGGGTCGTCTGTGCTGCTGATGAAGATGTCGCCAGCCCCAGATCCCAGCCATCCACCACCGCACCATCCACCGCAGACAGAGAGCCTGAGCCTGCAGTGATGCACGAGCCAGAGGTAAAGACTGAGCCCACCATTGCCTCAGAGCCTGAGCCCAAAGAGTCTGACCAGGCCAGTTCCTTGGCCCAACCTCTGCTGTTTCCCTTCAGTCCCTCATCTCCTCTTCTGACTCCACTCTGCTGCGTGGATCTGCGTCTTGTCTTCCGGTCTCCAGGATCCCCTGGCTCTGCCTCTAACCGATGAGCCCATCACTTTACCTTGGCTCGTCAACCAGTCAGCTCCACCTTGTCTCCTTCCCCCCTCGGCTCCACCTTCTTTATGGCTCCACCGGGCTCTCTCTTCCCTCCGGCTCTGCCTTGGTCAGTCGTCGCTTCACCTACGCCACGGATTTCCTGGCCTTAAGCAGTGCTTCATCCCTCCATCCCTTCAGCTCCCTCTTGGTCATCAGTCCTACCGGCTTCGCCTAAGTCCTCTGGCAACCTGGCTCCACCTCGGACGCTCGGCTTAGTCTTCTGATCAGTCACACTGGCTCCACCTCCATTTCCGTCTGTCGTCCCCCTCGTTAAACCTGCCAAATCTCCACCATAGCTTCTCCCTCCTTTGACACTGCTGTGGGCCTTCGTCCTGGCTGTGGCCTGGGTCCCTGTCTGGCTCCTCCTGCTCTCCTCTCCTCCCTAGTTACCTTGTTAACTGTGTATTTAAGCCTTTAGTTTCTTTTGTTCATTGTTCAGTCTTGTTTATATTTGTGTGGTAATGATATATGTGACCCTGGACCACAAAACTAGTCATAAGTCGCACGGGTATATTTGTGGCAATAGCCAACAATACATTGTATGGGTCAAAATGATCGATTTTTCTTTTATGCCAAAAATCATTAGGATATTAAGTAAAGATCATGTTCCATGAAGTTGTAAATTTCGTAAATATATATAAAAATGTATTATTAGTAGTAATATGCATTGCTAAGGACTTCATTTGGACAACTTCAAAGGCGATTTTCTTAATATTTCGATTTTTTTTTTTTTTTTTTTTGCACCCTCAGATTCCAGATTTTCAAATAGTTGTATCTTGGCCAAATATCGTTATATCCTAACAAACCATACATCAACGGAAAGCTTATTTATTCAGCTTTCAGATGATGTATAAATCTCAGTTTCAAAAAATTGACCCTTTATGACTGGTTTTGTGGTCCAGGGTCACATGACTTTGATTCCTGTATTCTCCTGTGTTTCCAACTTTGTTACTGAATTTTGTGCGATCTTTGCAGCCACCAATATGTGACATGTTAGTTCACAGTGTATTAACTAATGTTAATAACAACTTTTGATCTTAAAAATCTAATGATTAACATTAAGGTTAATAAATGCTGTAGTTTTGTTCATTGTTAGTTCATGTTAACTAATGTAGTTAACAAATGAAACCTTATTGTAAAGTGTTACTGCCTAATCTTTTCCATTATATGTGTATTAATAAATAAATGTTTTATACCAAACAGTGGCAGGTAAATGTGTAGCAACTTGAAAGTTATGAATGAAAATGTAAAACATTTGCAAGTTACAATTGCTAACTGTCTCTCCTACATTGGATGACCCACGTTTCATTCTTTCATCCATCTATACAAGTTTTATCAGGATCTAATATGGCTAAGAAAGTGTGATTATATTGAAAATGTTTGTTTCACCATCCTCCTATTCATCCATCTTTTTTATTCATCAGTATACCCTTAATAAGCTGCCTACCCAGTTGACCATGAAAAGGAAGGCGAGGCAGACCGTAAAGGATAAATATGAGGAAGACGTTGAGAAACTAATAGGCTGAGTTTCCTTTCTATAGCAGAGAAAACAAATGATACATTTATCAGTCTATAAATAAGGGGCAGCCAAAGATCAATAGCAATATGAAACCGAGGGGGTGTGTTTATGGACCTCCCCAAGAGAGAGGGAGAGAGAAAGAGATCTAAAAAGAAAGCTTATACCACAAACAGAAAGTTACCTAGGCTTTCACAGGCTAACTGATTGGAGACGGCTCTTTCAACTGTTCGTTACAGGCCTACCTTATTCCCTAGACCCAGCGCTCCATCAGAAAACAGCCTGGGGAAATGACTGAATGGGCAGTTACTGGCAGTGGAGAAAAGGGAGAGAAAGAGGGAAAGATAGAGACAGATTGAGAACTCTGAAAATAAATCAGGTATGGGGAACATTTTGAAGTTCAGCCTAAACCCTCCCCCAGGGTTCATCTCCATCTCCAGAGTTGTGTTTGGAGTCATCTGCTGTATCCAGACAAGCTACAGACTCAAATGACTCCATACACACCTTTGGATCATTAAATCAGCAAAGAGTTTGTATAATGGAAATACACTGCACATGTCATACTTTTACACTATATGAACAACCTTTATAGGCTACTACATTAGGACAGTTTTAAAAAGCACAAAAAACTACACTGCATAAAGATACATTGGAATGCATAAAGAAACTTCACACTGTTTAAACTTAACACTAACACAAACCTTAACATTCATATGACCAAGATCCTTTATACTAAGAGAAAACTTTAAATTGCACACAAAAAATCTTTACACAAAGAACCATTACATAGCACAATAAACTTAATGAACACTGCAAAAGAACCTTTACACTGCACAAAGAATTTAAATTCTCCAAAACACTTTACACAGCAAGAAGACCCTTTACATAAGACGAAGAACACCGTTGCAAATCCATTTGTTCTTCGTGTCAGAAGTAGCGCAAGCTCTTGAATTACGTCAGAAATTGAGCAGGGAATCAGTTTACTGTTAGGAATTTGTTGTGTCACATTGCACCGCGCTGCATCCAGTGTAGACAGCATCACTGATAATGAATTCTCTTTGCTTTTGTCGCGTCGCGTTGCATTGCTCGCATCTGGTGTGGACATGCTATTACACTGCACAATAAACTTCATTGCATGAAGTACTAAAAAAAATTACACAGCAAGAAGAACAGAACCTTTAAACTCCACAAATATACTTTACATTGGACTAAAAACATGTACTATATACTACATGAAGAATTCTTTACACTGCTTTACACTAAGATAAACCTTTCAAGCTTGTGTAGAACCTTTACACTGAAAGAAGAACCATTACACTGCACACTAGACATAAACAATTCTTTATGCTGAACATTCACACAGAAGGAAACACTGAATACGAAGAATATTTACACTACACAAAGAAATTTTACATTAGTTACACGGCACAAAGAACTCAAACTCTCCAAAACAACCTTAACATAGCAAGAATAACATTTGCATAACATGAAGAACCTTCACACTGCATAAAGAGCTTATATACCTCAAACCAGAATTAGTTTGGGCCGCTCTTCCACTGATTTATGGGAAGGGCAGTAGTGCTCACCTTCAGAGTTCAGATTTCATAGACTATATAAAGTGGATTGTCATAAAATTCAACTAGCTGTAATGAAGCCGAAATGAGATCATGATTTATTCAATCTCTTGCTCTTACCTTAAAGCTGTATTTTTCAATAAATGCCATACTCTTTGAAGATTACTATTGCATAATGAAATACTACTAGTGTGCTCATCTCTTTAGAAGCACTGCTGTTTTGAGCTAGTTCAGGTAGTGTTTTTATACAGCTAACTAGCATTTCACAAGGGTCTGAACCAAGGCTCTGTTTACAACACATCCAGTGTGCTTTAATTCAGAGCTATGGACACAGACAGAGACAACAAGGATCCATTTTTAAATGGCACATATAAAAACAAGACTTTTATGGCTCATTGCTCATTCCAGCACACAAGGCGATAAAATGGATACTGTAAAAGCCAAAATCTTTCACACACTGGCTCAGATGAGCCAGTGCCCAAACTCAGATGAGCCAGTGTTCATTTAAAAAAAAAAAAAAAAACACTGTTCATGAGATCAGTTCATGAGAACAGTGAATTAAGTTGACACATGTCTTCATAACAAGGTGATTTAAGGTAGCAACCAATTTTGCTGACCAATTCAAATACATAGATATTTAACTTAATTTCTACATCTGCCACTATTTACTTTGGGATTTTGTGGATTAGAGGATAAATGCATTGATCCACAAACTGCACATTGAATTATTTGTCAAGTACATCTTTGCTTTGACTTGGTTTAGTAGAATGGACACATTTGTTTGCATTTTTGTTTTGTGGTTTAACTAGACCACTAGGTGGGTCTGATAACAAATTCCAGTGTAAGATCTCCTCTCATTATAACACAAACAAAATGAGGACTCCTGCTTGACCAAGCAAACAAGGAAGCTAGCAGCAGACCAACTGCAAAAATAAGTAAAATATAGCAATATGCAAAACCATTGCAGTTACAGCTTTGGATCTTTTTTTGTCATTTTGTAATTAAAATGAAATATTTTTCAAGGTACACCAATGTCATAATGGACTACGATAGCAACTGAAACAAATACACTGTACAATTTTGAAGTCAATCAGACCAATAGTACAATAGTTAGAGCCAATTTCATGTTTATTTTTTTCAATTATAGCACCACCAAGTGGCGCAGTCCCACCACTTTTTTTGTGTGTCCTCAGAGTGCCCCCATACATAAGCATGTCAAATTTGGTGAAAATATCTCATTTTGTTTAGGAGTTATAGACATTTATATTTATAAGCACATAAAAATGACCCACACCCGACTTTGATTGCATTTTTGCCACTTACTATCAAAATTTTGACATTTGGCCATTAACTATCAGGCAACCTGCTATGATTCCGATTTTCCTATGGTGGTTTTGTCTTAACCTGACTAACGGTTCCGAAGATATTCGCAAAAGTTGTTTAAACGCTAAATCACAATGTTGCACAAACCATAAGGCGAAACCTAGCATGTTTAGTATCGTTGGACTCGGCAAGGATTCAGGAATCTATAAGGAGACGACTCCCGTGAAAATAAGACAACCAAATTGAAAGTTATAAGAATGTGAATATTTGACTTTACCACTAGGTGGCTTGAAACTTCTCAGGCTCCTTCAGGGCATTGTGCCGATGACACATACCGAGTTTCGTAACGATACACTAATGCGTTCATAAAATACAGCATTTAACTACAAAATTCCAAATGGCCGATGGTCGAATTGATATCATTCGACTTGGCATGATGGCCAAAATCCAACGAGACCACTTTTATGATTTTTGGGCAAACCGTTCAGAAGTTATAAGCAAAAAGAGCCATTTTTCATATCTCCTGATCAGTAGGTGGCGCTGTGCTGTGCGCTAACCATGCAGTCATGCTTGGGATGACATGTACCATGTTTGGTCTGAATACGCTAAAGCGGTGCGGAGAAATAGCCTTGCGTCTTTTTTCGCAAACGCTATGTTAAAATTCATTTGCGCGTTATATTAAAAAAAAATTTGATGAATCAGCTTTAATTCCATTTCATTTTTTTTGGCGGGAAAATGGAGTCATAGGGTTCAATCGAATCGTCTTCAGCCAAGCAATCAGAGGAAAATTTTTGTTTCTAGCCCTTACAGTTAAAAAGTTATTGGCATAAACATGAGTGCAACTTTGGAAAGTTGGTGGCGCTAGAGGGATTGAATTAGAGACTCCAAATATGCTATAGTGACATTTCAGACTGTCCTCTATCTGTGTACCAAATTTTTTACCATACGATTCTATGGGCTGCCATAGACTCAAGAGTGGAAGAAGAAGAAGAAGAAAAAGGCCAACAATTACAATAGGTGCCTACGCACCTTCCGTGCTTGGCCCCTAATAAGAAAACTAACTGATACAAGAGGGGCCAAGTACTGAATGGTGGAATGACATCTAAGGATTGAGTTCTTTGTTAAAGGGCAAACTTGAAGTCATGGACCTGACCAGATTGTTACTCGCTACATTACACAACATTTTTGTCAATGGTTTAAGAGTGGAAAGGTGTAGTTGAGATGAAACTCACCAGAAATGACTGGGCTCTGCTATTGAAAGGCATTGGCTCTGTGAAGAACTCTGTGTCCTGCACAAGCCTCCCGTGACCCCCATATTGCAGCTCGTCCGAGTTCAATTTGATCTTATATCTGATACGAAACATGATCAAGGAACTGTATGGTGACTCTAGTGAAATGCTCTTTGGTCTTGTGACATTTATCTCTCTCTTATTCTTTTCCTCTCTCTCATCAAGAGTAGCTCAGGGACAGATGGTTGGTTGGATAATGATAAACGCATGAGATGTGATGGATGGCTGTGCTGTTGAGTAACAGCTCAGAACGAGAGGGAAGCCACCAGACAAATGACACACAAGATGGATCTCTATACATCTCTGAGGTGAGACACAAGCACATTTGCAGTCATGAGAGACCTTTAATCAATGAGAAAATGCAGAAAACAGAAAAATACACTGCATAATATACAATTATACATATATTAAAAATTGAAAACCAGCATATTAGAATGATTTCTTAAGTATCATGTGACACTGAAGGTTGAAAATTCAGCTTTGATCACAGGAATAAATTACATTTTTAAAATATATTCAAATAGAAAACAGCTATTTTAAACTGTGATACTATTATTTTTTTTAGTGTATTTTTTTATATCAATCATTAGATAAAACAATTAAAAATAATAATAATAAAGCAACTAAGCAAATTTGTTAGATTTATGATGGTTAACATAAATGCTAAACAAATTAATATACTTTCTCAAACCAGAAGTATAATAGTCATGGAGTGTTATGCAGCAATTTTGATGATAAATACCTGTAATCCTGTTACACGTAATTGAATCATCAGTGTCCCAATGTTTAGTGGATCAAGGCCCCTGCAAGTGCCTGAATTCGTGTACACCACATACTGATTCATGTCACAGGAAATTGGCAGGGAGAGTTGAAGCGATGATTGTCAGTAAGTATATTTTACGTGTTACAAGGAAATTTTTTATAACTATAATGGCTAATCCATCTGAGTCTTTAGTCAAGAGTTTGTGTCTAAGGAACATATCTTACCCTTCTCTTCCTGTGGAGACCCTCAGGCAATCCTCCACGCCCCCCCCCGCTAGCTAACGTAATCATTAGCTACAACATAATTTACCCCCTATCGGAGCCGTGTTAGTGTGTATGTGTGTGTTCACAGCCAGACCAGTGAACAAGCTCCACACGGTGAGGAGAGAAGCCGGGGAGAGCACTCACTCTAAACTTTTGCATTATGGAAAGAGAAAATCTAATTAAAATACAACATTCTTATTATCAAGCGTCCCAAATGTAAGTCGCATAATCTGCAGTTAAAATATGGCATTGTGTAAATTAAGTAACACTTCAGCTTGGTAAGTGCAAACTTTTTTGGTGTAAACAAATTTCATCTAAACATGTGCTGAAAATGAATGCATAGATCTGAACAGAAAAGTCCTGAAGGGCAAAATGGAAAAAAATGAAGTGCCTTTTCTTACATTAATATTATATATTTTATGTTGGGTCTATTATAACAAAACAGAAAAAAAAAAAAAAAATTCTGCATAATTTCTGCATATATTTTCAAAGCCCGGAAGGGTAACTCATAACACATATTTCTACGGCATTTTGGATTACAATTAGCATACTGTGTATTTTTTTTTTCTTTTGGTCATATGAAGCCCTGAAGGTCAGGGTCAAAATAAATAAATAAACAAACAAAATAAATAAAATAAAAATAAAACTGGCCTGTGTCTAACAATTAGCATGAATAAATGAATCAGAATCAATACTACGAATGGTGAATCATTTAATCGCTTCAGTGATCCTGTGAAATGCTACAACTGAAAAATTATTTCTGACATTTGACCGCTGCTGAAGAGGTAAAACAACCATCAAACTATGGAAAATAACTCCCGTTATGCAATAAAGAACGTTTTACGATGACTAGATGAATATATGTGCCCTCACAGAGTTACAATACATTAAAGGGATAGTTCACCCAAAAATGAAAATTAGCCCATGATTTACTCACCCTCAAGTCGTCCTAGGTGTATATGACATTCTTCTTTCAGACGAATACAATCAGAGTTATATTAAAAAATGTCCTGGCTCTTCCAAGCTTTATAATGGCCGTGAATGGCTGATTTGTTTTGAAGTCCATAAAAGTGCATCTATCCATCATAAAAGATATCCACATGGTTCCGGGGGGTTAATAAAGTCCTTCTGAAGCAAAGCGATGCATTTGTGTGAGAAAAATATCCATAATTAAAACTTTATAAACTAAAATAACTAGCTCCCGACAGACGGCTGTATGCATCGATTTACAACGAAAGAGTAACCCCTGACCTGACGCATGACGTATTGACGAACGCGGAAGCACAGAGGATAGAGCAAAACAAAACACTGGTCATGAATTAGAAGTCTAAAACGCGAATTTTTAAAGAGAAATGCTGGAGGATTTCGATATAAGAGAAGAGGGACTTGAGTTTGTTGCCCAGCCCTATTTGTTTGAACCACGAGAGGCGTCAAAGGTTGCGATACTCCTACATCCAGCGTCATATATCGCGTCAGGGGTTACTCTTTTGCCGTAAGTCGACTTGCGTATAGGCCGTCTGCCGGAAGCTAGTTATTTTAGTTTTTAAAGTTTTAAATATGGCTATTTTTCTTACACAAACGCATTGCTTCGCTTCAGAAGGCCTTTATTAACCCCCCGGAGCTGTGTGGAGCACTTTTATGATGGATAGATGCACTTTTATGGACTTCAAAACAAATCAGCCATTGACTGCCATTATAAAGCTTGGAAGAGCCAGGACATTTTTTAATATAACTCCGATTGTATTCGTCTGAAAGAAGAATGTCATATACACCTAGGATGGCTCGAGGGTGAGTAAATCATGGGATAATTTTCATTTTTCGGTGAACTATCCTTTTAACCGCTTTTAAAGGGGTCCTATTATGCCCTTTTTCGAAGTCTTGATTTTGTTTTTGGGGTGTACTAGAATATGCTTTCAGGCTTGATTGTTCAAAAAACATTATTTTTCACATATTTTACATTACAGCACCTCTCTCCCCAGTCTCCCCGAATGTGCTGATTATTTCCTTTTTTGATAAAGCCCCTCCTTCCGAAATACAAAATGTGGTGTGATTGGTTAGCTGGCCCAGTGTCATCTGCTCAGGTGTAAATATTAAGGATGGCGTCAATTTCAAACCAATTCAAGCCTGATTCAGACTTAACAAACAAGAGGATAGTGCAGAATGAATTTCATGCACAGGACTTTGCAAGCACGGATTTCACAGGACGTTTCAGATTGGTGTGTTTTTGTGTAATTTTCTTATACATTTTAGATACAAAGTTATACACCATTTAATTGTGATATTTGTCTGTAATACAAACAGCAATCGATCACAAAACCAAGGTTAATTTTCCTAGTCTTACAAAAGCTACAGTAAACATTGTATCAATACTAATGTTGGTTAGCAGGCGAGTGGAGCCAAAGCTTTGCCCTTAGTTTACATTTAATCATTTAGTCGACGGTTTTATCCAAAGCGGCTTACAAATGAGCAGAGCAATAGAAGCAACAACATAAAATGTACGACAACGACAACACTGTCTTCTCTAATGCAGCTTAACCCGACCTTGTCCCCTTTTTTTGCATATTCCATGGGTGGACATTATTTAAATAAGTAACATTATGACTTCACAAGATCCGGAAAAACGCGTTGTAGTCCAAACGAGTCGTTCGTTGTACAAACCCGATTCCAAAAAAGTTGGGACACTGTACAAATTGTGAATAAAAACAGAATGCAATGAATGTGGAAGTTTCAAATTTCAATATTTTATTCAGAATACAACATAGATGACATATCAAATGTTTAAACTGAGAAAATGTATCATTTTAAGGGAAAAATAAGTTGATTTTAAATTTCATGGCATCAACACATCTCAAAAAAGTTGGGACAAGGCCATGTTTACCACTGTGTGGCATCCCCTCTTCTTTTTATAACAGTCTGCAAACGTCTGGGGACTGAGGAGACAAGTTGCTCAAGTTTAGGAATAGGAATGTTGTCCCATTCTTGTCTAATACAGGCTTCTAGTTGCTCAACTGTCTTAGGTCTTCTTTGTCGCATCTTCCTCTTTATGATGCGCCAAATGTTTTCTATGGGTGAAAGATCTGGACTGCAGGCTGGCCATTTCAGTACCCGGATCCTTCTACGCAGCCATGATGTTGTAATTGATGCAGTATGTGGTCTGGCACTGTCATGTTGGAAAATGCAAGGTTATCCTTGAAAGAGACGACGTCTGGATGGGAGCATATGTTGTTCTAGAACTTGGATATACCTTTCAGCATTGATGGTGCCTTTCCAGATGTGTAAGCTGCCCGTGCCACACGAACTCATGCAACCCCATACCATCAGAGATGCAGGCTTCTGAACTGAGCGCTGATGACAACTTGGGTTATCCTTGTCCTCTTTAGTCCGGATGACATGGCGTCCCAGTTTTCCAAAAAGAACTTTTTTGATTCGTCTGACCACAGAACAGTTTTCCACTTTGCCACAGTCCATTTTAAATGAGCCTTGGCCCAGAGAAAACGCCTGCGCTTCTGGATCATGTTTAGATATGGCTTCTTTTTTGACCTATAGAGTTTTAGCCGGCAACGGCGAATGGCACGGTGGATTGTGTTCACTGACAATGTTTTCTGGAAGTATTCCTGAGCCCATGTTGTGATTTCCATTACAGTAGCATTCCTGTATGTGATGCAGTGCCGTCTAAGGGCCTGAAGATCACGGGCATCCAGTATGGTTTTCCGGCCTTGACCCTTACGCACAGAGATTGTTCCAGATTCTCTGAATCTTTGGATGATATTATGCACTGTAGATGATGATAACTTCAAACTCTTTGCAATTTTTCTCTGAGAAACTCCTTTCTGATATTGCTCCACTATTTTTCGCCGCAGCATTGGGGGAATTGGTGATCCTCTGCCCATCTTGACTTCTGAGAGACACTGCCACTCTGAGAGGCTCTTTTTATACCCAATCATGTTGCCAATTGACCTAATAAGTTGCAAATTGGTCCTCCAGCTGTTCCTTATATTTACAATTAACTTTTCCGGCCTCTTATTGCTACCTGTCCCAACTTTTTTGGAATGTGTAGCTCTCATGAAATCCAAAATGAGCCAATATTTGGCATGACATTTCAAAATGTCTCACTTTCAACATTTAATATGTTATCTATATTCTATTGTGAATAAAATATAAGTTTATGATATTTGTAAATTATTGCATTCCTTTTTTATTCACAATTTGTACAGTGTCCCAACTTTTTTGGAATCGGGTTTGTAGTTCTTGGAAAGTGAATTCTGTTAAATAAAATATTTCCCTTTGGAGTGGACTTTGAGCTTTGTAACCTTGCAGATCTTTTTTATGCTCAAACGAGAACATTACATACTAACTAAAGTTGAAAAAGTGAAAACACATAATAGGACCCCTTTAAATCAGCAGTTCTCGACTGGGGAGTTTTATGGCGATGCTCGTAAAAGCTGCCAGCTGCTGTAGAGATTAGAGGAAGTCAAACATGTTTTTTAATTGTGAGCCGGATAAGAAGGGCAGGTGGCAAACTTATTCTCATTAAACCAGAAAAACTCTACTTCCAAAAATTATGGATCTGATCCAGACTCTACTTCCTCACTCCCAAGAGGTGAATTCCACTCTTTCTTCAACAAACACACAAACAAAAACCTCACGGAGGAGGGAAAAAAAGCATCAGGTTCAGGATTTGGCAACGCACATCATTTTGGAGAGAGATTATATCTGCTGACTTGCCGTGATAGTTTTAAAATCGGCAATAAAAACGCCACGGCTCTGTGTAAAATTGGGGATTTGAGAGGGATTGTGGTTGAATCTAGTAAACAGACCACAATGCCGTGTGCGCGAGCAGAACCTCACCCTCCCAAGCAACCCCACTGCTTGATGCTCAGAGAATTTCTGCATCTTTGGGGAGGTTGGTGGGAAAGCAATCTCTTTACTGTTTTGATTTCAGTCTTTTTTCCTGCATGCTGTCATGCATTTCCAAATCCTCTTCTACTAAATCTGCTCTTTCCTACTTTTCTCCCGGTTGTTTGGAAGGGGGCTGATTTCTCTCAGAGCTACACCCCACCAGCTCAGAACGGAGGACTATAGTTTTCACCAGGCTCCTCCACTGTCCACGGAAGGATTGAGCAACTCTAGGGGAAGGAATCGGGGCTCCGCACCACAGGAAGCAATCTGGGAATCAACACAGCCGTGGGCCATTCACCTAAACTCCT
Organism: Coreius guichenoti; assembly: GCA_039654105.1. NCBI lineage: Eukaryota > Metazoa > Chordata > Actinopteri > Cypriniformes > Gobionidae > Coreius > Coreius guichenoti. The sequence continues at coordinate 8,159,719 of CM077190.1, forward strand.
TGAACTGTAGAAAATCTAATATCCTAAATCTAAAAACTATACCCACATGACCTTCTCTCACTCTCTCTCTTTATCTGTTTGAAAGTTTTCTCCACCACGCCTGACTCTCTCATTTCAAACACAGCTTATCGTTTCTCTCTCTCTCTAGCCAATTCGCCAGTTTTTTCGCTTCTAAAGGCCTTTTTCTCTACTTTAATTCTGCCCTTAAATCGCCTCTGTTGAAATGTTGGAAAATGTCCAGACTATAACGTACCGCTTTAACAGCCCTGGAAGCTCTTGTTTCATAAGATTCATGTCTGCTTTCATCTCAGTGTAGAAAAACAATTTAGTTACTTTGATTCTATGGCTATGCAAATTGTCTGTGTACCAACCCTGGGTTCACTGTGTGAATGAGATTAATGCTGAATCTTATGATAGCATCTACAGCTTTAATCAATCACTATTAAATCAACATTAGACAATCCAATCAATCTCTCCCATTTGTTTTGAGTCCAATTGTTTTTTATCAAAGGCTACGTTTAGAATGGAATACTAGTGTACTGCTACACACAGTGTACTGATTACTATTTTTATAATTGTGAATGTGAATGATGTACATTTCAAACTGCTGTGTATTACGGAGCCCCTAAGGGGGCATGGTGATGGAAAAAAAATATGAAATGGGAGGAAATATTATATTTCGATGCTTTTGCATTCACTCAAAAACTTTTGCGTTCTCTCGCAAAAGTATTGTGTTCCCCCGAGAAACTTTGCATTTGCTTGGAAAACATTTTGCAAGAGGACGCAAAAGCATGAGAAAGATGAAAATGTCCCTCCTATCTCAGAATCATTTCCCTTTAGGGGCTCTGTAGTACATTGATGTCACATGACTATTTTAAAAAAAGTTTTAAAAATAATAAAAATAAATAAATGGTTACTTTGCATTTTTAACTTATTGACCCACTGTTGCAAAATTGCAATTTTTCACCAAATATGGGCAAAAAGCATATAACAGCCGTACACACTCTAAAATGTCTCATAGCAACATGTTTTTCAGGAAAATATTTATATTTATATTCATATATTTATTCAAATCTCCCAGCATGCCGGAGTCACACAACATGGTCACTGTCTACTGACTAAAATCTTCCAAATATTGTAAATAAGTATTCCACATAAGGGAAAGAAAATTCATTTCAGCAACATATATAAAACTCTGTAAATATGATACATATTTCTAAATGCTGCATAAATGCAACAGTTCAAAAGTGGGTCTTGGTGGTCAAGTATGTTTAATTCTTTACACAACAGAGCCCATTTAGTAAACCACAGATAAACTATTCTAAATGATTCTAAATTAAACTGCTGATTCACGAGTGTTGCTTTGAGATAAACATACAGAAGTTTCAGCCTTCAAAGAGTGTACTGCTCTGGAATGAAATTATACAAAATTCAGCCTCCTAGCTTGCTGGGAAAGTCTCTCCAGGAAGTGAAAACGTGCTTGCATACTGAATTATAACACTAAGGCCAATGCCTGTGTCTCACAGCCAGGGCTCATGTCATTTTGTGTAAATATATCTTAACTTTATAATAATGAGATATAATAAGAGTAGCGGTGGTATGTGATTTCAAACACAGCCAGAGAATGAGACTGAGCCCAAGGCAGTATAAAAAGCAGCGATTACAGCATATATTTGTCAAAGTAATTAATGCCAATGTTGTTTCGGCTTACTGCCTGTAAACTGGTTTGAGTGGCAGTTGTCTAAAATCCCTCATGCATGCCCTACGAATATGTACCATTATATCTGTAGCCTTTCACCTCAACTTTGTGCATTAGTCGTCATGAATAATGTAGAAAAAAGTTTCCCAAGTGTACACTAAGTCCTGCTGTCCTGGATAAACAGCTCTCTGAAACTGAGTTGAAGAGGGTCCTTTCTCTCAGCACCCCAATCGATCTGAAGATAACTTGCCCCCGGACACGTTTTAACTTGGGAACCCTTAAGTCTGCTGTAGACCTGATTGCCCTGTCTACTCTTCTCTCTGTAGGGATAGAGTCTGGAGGACTTATTTCCTTTTATGCTTCTCTGAGTGTGGTTAGACTTGGTAAATGTGACTTACAACAGCAAAGTTTACTGAGAAATCAAGAACAAAGTGTGTATGTAAACCCAATAGAAGAATAAAATGATAAAAATACATATAATTATTATTTATCTTCATTCAATCGGTCCTATGGGAAAATCACCATCCTTACACCAACCCTGTCCCTATCCGTCCAGCAGAAAGCGTGGCTGTGATCACCTATCAGAAGCTGGCTTGAGCCAGCCACGTTCTTATTGACCTGTTCGATTGGCTGAATGTCCCCTCTGCACTTCATGGCCCTGGAGACCGGAAGGATCGATATTCTCCCACGAGGAGAAATGATTGATCGTCCTCCAAGACCTCATCCCTGCCTTCCCCAAAACAAAACACTCCAGCGGAGGTGAAATCTGGCATAATGATCAGCTTTAAGCGATTAGTAACGGCTCCAGCCGATCAGCAGCACAGCTATGGGAACGAGGGACGGAAGATATGAAACAATACTAGACCTCCATATCAGGTGTGTGTGTCACTGTATTACGCATGAGATATGAGGATGTGACTCATGGCATTTCAAAGACAGATCAAGCTGACATCCTGGTGGGATTCACACTTCAAAATCTACAGTATCAGCGCTGAGAGTCGGAGGCACAGGACAGGCTGTCGAGAGAAAGAGAACAGTACAAATCTACTGGCAGGTCAAAAAAAGCACAATGCCACTTGAATATCAATGTCATTTCAAACTCTACATTTAGGTTTATGGCTTCAGGGTGGGAACGGAGGAAATGCCTTTTTTTCTCACAAAGCCCAAATGGACCCTGGTTAACTCTTTCCTGTCTTTGGAAAAGAATTTTCCGGGTTTCTGTGTTTTCACTGTTATACGCTAGGGGGCGCTATTACGCATCTTCTGAATGAGTTCAGAATCTCCTGATCAAAACACAGGCGAAGACAACTGAAAAAACAAGCGATCGTATGTAAGCAGATGCATATGTAAAATAACGTGATCATCAACATTAAACATCATATAAATCAAAACTGCCTTATGTTACTGAATGAAATGTCGACCCAGAACGAGCTATAGGACTGTGCAAGCAGTGGGGGTGTTGATGGACTCAATCTACTCCATCTGTGTTTGATCATCGTTCTGAATCTGATCTGGATGTAGTCTTTGACAAAAACGTGATTTTCTCAGCTTTTTGTTCAAAATGTTGCTTTTTTTATGAAACATACCCATATTTAAGTGTTGATAAAAAAGGAATGCATGAAGCTAGAATAAAACGTTTTTTTTTTGTTTAAAAGCAGAGGGTCTGCTCTTTCTTTTGATATATTGCATGCTCAGATATTCATACAACAAAATATTCTATGGGCCATTACATTTTTGTGAAAATGATCAAAAACTCTGGCGGTGGCTGGCAACTTTTTTAAAAAAACGCTGGCGGGGAAAGAGTTAAAGGCGATGTTTTAATGAAAAAAATACACGAGCAAAGACAAAACGATTGAGGTGTTCGGGGAGGCGCACATGGGCCATATTTACCATTTTTTCCGCCGGTCGCGCACTTCTAACACCCTCGTCTCTCATCTTCAAAGCCCGACTGCTGGTGGCATGGAAAGAGGGCTCCCCCCTCATGTGCAAGACACAGAAAGGGCAGCGGCAGGGGCTGGAGGAAGCCTAAGTGGCCCTGGCTAAAGGGTGTCTTTATTCCCCGCCAAGCGGGCTCGCTGCCTGGGCCATGATTAAATAGAGGCCCTGGTGGGAGGCCTTCAGCTGGTGGAGCTCATCTCCGGCTGCTCCCCGCAGCCCTTGTTCTCTGAAGAGGAGACCAGGGGGTATTTGTGGAGCTGTTGGGTGGGCGAGGGCCTATGCTCTGGGTTTGCTGTAATGAAGGGCTGCTCACTCGAGTCTGGAACTGCTGGAGAGTGCATTAGCAAAACAGTTCAAACTAGCGATTCAGCACATGTAGCGCTGCGCCTTGCATTTATTTATAATTGAGCTTGAAAGTTGTATGTAAGGCGAGGGCAAGGCTGAGTTTGCAGAGATGACAAAGCCTGTACTGCGCAAAAAACAACATTTTTTTTATTCAGTATTTTTGTCAGTATATCAATATATACAGTGGGGAGAACAAGTATTTGATACACTGCCGATTTTGCAGGTTTGCCCACTTACAAAGCATGTAGAAGTCTGTCATTTTTATCATAGGTACTCTTCAACTGTGAGTGACGGAATCTAAAACAAAAATCCAGAAAATCACATTGTATGATTTTTAAGTAATTAATTTGCATTTTATTGTATGACATAAGTATTTGATACATCAGAAAAGCAGAACTTAATATTTGGTACAGAAACCTTTGTTTGCAATTACAGAGATCATACGTTTCCTGTAGTTCTTGACCAGGTTTACACACACTGCAGCAGGGATTTTGGCCCACTCCTCCATACAGACCTTCTCCAGATCCTTCAGGTTTCTGGGCTGTCGCTGGGGAATACGGACTTTCAGCTCCCTCCAAAGATTTTATATTGGGTTCAGGTCTGGAGACTGGCTAGGCCACTCCAGGACCTTGAGATGCTTCTAACGGAGCCACTCCTTAGTTGCCCTGGCTGTGTGTTTCGGGTCGTTGTCATGCTGGAAGACCCAGCCACGACCCATCTTCAATGCTCTTACTGAGGGAAGGAGGTTGTTGGCCAAGATCTCGCGATACATGGCCCCATCCATCCTTCCCTCAAAATGGTGCAATCGTCCTGTCCCCTTTGCAGAAAAGCATCCCCAAAGAATGATGTTTCCACCTCCATGCTTCACGGTTGGGATGGTGTTCTTGGGGTTGTACTCATCCTTCTTCTTCCTCCAAACACGGCGAGTGGAGTTTAGACCAAAAAACTCTATTTTTGTCTCATCAGACCACATGACCTTCTCCCATTCCTCCTCTGGATCATCCAGATGGTCATTGGCAAACTTCAGATGGGCCTGGACATGCGCTGGCTTGAGCGGGGGGACCTTGCGTGCGCTGTAGGATTTTAATCCATGACGGCGTAGTGTGTTACTAATGGTTTTCTTTGAGACTGTGGTCCCAGCTCTCTTCAGGTCATTGACCAGGTCCTGCCGTGTAGTTCTGGGCTGATCCCTCACCTTCCTCATGATCATTGATGCCCCACGAGGTGAGATCTTGCATGGTGCCCCAGACCGAGGGAGATTGACCGTCATCTTGAACTTCTTCCATTTTTGAATAATTGCGCCAACAGTTGTTGCCTTCTCACCAAGCTGCTTGCCTATCGTCCTGTAGCCCATCCCAGCCTTGTGCAGGTCTACAATTTTATCCCTGATGTCCTTACACAGATCTCTGGTCTTGGCCATTGTGGAGAGGTTGGAGTCTGTTTGATTGAGTGTGTGGACAGGTTTTTTTTTATACAGGTAACGAGTTCAAACAGGTGCAGTTAATACAGGTAATGAGTGGAGAACAGGAGGGCTTCTTAAAGAAAAACTAACAGGTCTGTGAGAGCCGGAATTCTTACTGGTTGGTAGGTGATCAAATAATTATGTCATGCAATAAAATGCAAATTAATTATTTAAAAATCATACAATGTGATTGTCTGGATTTTTGTTTTAGATTCCATCTCTCACAGTTGAAGTGTACCTATGATAAAAATGACAGACCTCTACATGCTTTGTAAGTAGGAAAACCTGCAAAATCGCCAGTGTATCAAATACTTGTTCTCCCCACTGTATATTCTACATTAATATATGTCAATATTGTACGGTCAACTGTTAGTGGTATTAAAAACAATGTGGAAGCAATTGAGAACAACAGCAACTCAGCCGCGAAGTGGTGGTAGGCCACGTAAAATCACAGAGCGGGGTCAGCGCATGCTGAGGTGCACAGTGCGCAGAAGTCACCAACTTTCTGTGGCGTCAATAGCTACAGACCTCCAAACTTCATGTGGCCTTCAGATTAGCTCAAGAACAGTGCGTAGAGAGCTTCATGGAATGGGTTTCCATGGCCGAGCAGCTGCATCCCAGCCTTACATCACCAAGTGCAATGCAAAGCATCGGATGCAGTGGTGTAAAGCACGCCGCCACTGGACTCTAGAACAGTGGAGACGTGTTCTCTGAAGTGACGAATCACGCTTCTCTGTCTGGCAATCCGATGGACAAGTCTGAGTTTGGCGGTTGCCAGGAGAACGGTACTTGCCTGACTGCATTGTGCCAAGTGTAAAGTTTGGTGGAGGGGGATTATGGTGTGGGATTATTTTTCAGGGGTTAGGCTTGGCTCCTTAGTTCCAGTGAAAGGAACTCTTAATGCTTCAGCATACCAAGACATTTTGGACAATTTCATGCTCCCAACTTTGTGGGAACAGTTTGGGGATGGCCCCTTCCTGTTCCAACATGACTGCGCACCAGTGCACAAAGCAAGGTCCATAAAGACATGGATGAGTGAGTTTGGTGTGGAAGAACTTGACTGGCCTGCACAGAGTCCTGACCTCAACCCGATAGAACACCTTTGGGATGAATTAGAGCGGAGACTGCGAGCTAGGCCTTCTCGTCCAACATCAGTGCCTGACATCACAAATGCGCTTCTAGAAGAATGGTCAAAAATTCCCATAAAGAGTTGAAGCTGTTATAGCTGCAAAGGGTGGGCCAACTCCATATTAAACCCTACGGATTAAGAATGGGATGTCATTAAGGTTCATGTGCATGTAAAGGCAGGCATCCTAAAATGGCAATATAGTGTATATATTCTAAAGTTTTTTCCAAAAAAACATTTTTCCATGCCTTGGTGAGTCTCATACTCACCAAGGCTTTATTCAGTAGCAAAACTGTTAAACATTATCACAATTTAAAAGAACGTTTTTTTTAATGGTCGTGTGTGTGTGTGTGTGTGGTCCAGGTAAACCCCACGTTATGAGGACAAAATAGAAAACAGCTTATAAATCAGACTAAATTATGTTTTTTGAAAATGTAAAAATGCAAAAAGTTTTCTGTGATGGGAAGATTTAGGAGATAAATACAAATTTATGCATTTACAACAAAGACAAAAATACTGATAATGTTTTCACTACGTAAAAAGTCTTGCCAAAAAACACAACACGTACAGTGAACCTGGAGAGATCCAATTCCAAATTTTTCCATTTTGTAAGAAAAAGTCTAGTATTTCACCATGTATAAAACTGAAACAGGATATTGCCATTTTCAAACGCCCTCACTTGCCGTTAAGCAACAATATTCTCTTAGTATCAGCTGCAACCTTGCAATGCACACGTAATGTTTGACTTTTTACTTATTTATCAAAACATAGTGTGCCTCCTAAACAATTGTTGACTATAACAGACGAGAAGTATCCCTGTCCGCTTCCCTTGACTGCAAAAAGAGGCAGGCTAAGAGCAAAAACACATTGAATGAAACATAAAAGTGGAAAGATATGCGGGGAAAGGTCTGGATATACTCCTACAGCGCATTATCGATCACATTCTCTTTCCCTGAAGCATCATCGAGACTGCGGAAAACCCCTTGCAGAAACTCAAGCCTCCCCCAACATAGAGCTCCGTTCTTGGGGGCAAAATAAATAGATCCAACCCCATCTGAGACAGACTGCCAGGGTCTATTTGCCACCACAATTTGCTGTTTTACTGATCTGAGGTATAGGTGCAGCCATTCCGATGGGTTCACAAACAAGACTCTGATGTTTCCAGTCACTCACGCACAAGCACAGATTCATGACAAGATACAAACAAGAGCCTTGAAAATATTGAATTGAAGACTAGAATTACGACAGTTATGGAGATTTATACAGCAAAGTAGGGCCCACAAGTCTGAGCACAAGTAAAAATGTGTTTATTGTGCATTTTCATTATATTTTATATTGTCAGCATAACAATTTTAGTAAAAAGCTGAACGTAAATGTACTAAATGCACATTAATTTCACAATATCTTAGAATAATAATAATAATAATAATAATAATAATAATAATAATAACAACAACAACAACAACAACAACAACAACAACAACAACAACAATAATGATAATATTAATAATACTAATAATTATTATTAAAGCAAAATAGGGACAAAACAAATAGTAAGTCAAATACTATTTAAAAATTTAAAACAATATTTTGTATAATAATAATAATAATAATAATAATGAAAAAGGTTTATATTTTTATGTAATATAATTTTATATTTATGTAATATATAATTTTATATTTTTAATATAATATTTGGTTTGTCCCCTTTTTGCTTTAATAATAATAATAATAATAATAATAATAATAATGCAAAATATTTTTCTTTTTTAAACAGTATTTGGCTTAGTATTTGGTTTGCCACCCTTTTGCCTTAATAATAATAATAATAATAATATAAACGTTTTAATAATAAAATAACATTTGTTTTCCATTTTTAAAAATCCTTACAATTTTAAATTAGATTAAGTTTAAATTAATTGGGTTTAAACGAGATAAATTACATTTTGAATCTCATCTAAGATTTTCAATGTGCTCTCAGACTTTTAGACCCCACTGTATGTTCAATTACATAAATGTAAAACATTTTCTGGAGTTCTGTGGAAGTTTCAACAAACACTGTGCCTTTAATTGCCCCGATTTCTGGCTTAAGGCAATTTGGTTTTCCGCCACATGCTAAAAGCCCTTTCTAGCAAAAACAACAACGATATTGGTTTCATCTTTGTGGATTTTAACTGGGCTAAGGCCTTCTCTTCGGTGCATGTTGGTGAGTGAGGGTATTTGTGTGAGCAAATATATGCGAGTGGGTGATGTTTGATGAGCCGTAGTTTCTCTCGTTGTAGGGTGTCTCGTTCTCTCATCCTAATTGGAGTCTCTGTAGAAACACAAACTCCCATTGGTGCAACCTGAATGACCCAACACAGCATCATATGCGCACACCCACGCACATACAAAGCCACGAACAGCTCGTTTTGTGTGATGAAAGTCACCCATAGCATCTCTGCAGCCAATTAAATGTGTTTTCAAGACTTGTCAGATTGTTTTACCCTCCCCCTTCCTCCCTAGCATACACGTTTGTCTTTAAATATCAATGGGAATGTGTCACAACCAATGGCAGGCTGGCCTCTAAAGAGCCATGAAGGGTTGAAGGACGCACACACAGAGATCTTAAAATATTGTAAATACACACTCAGTCTCATGCATATACTATACGTGGCTAATGCATTTCTAATAAGTGACCTGACCTCTCTCCCACATGCTTCCTGTATATTTCACAGCTCATATGCACACACATATGCACATATATGCATATAAACACACTCTATTACTAAGATGTGCTAGTCTTCTGGAGCTCGCTGGTAAAAAGGATACTTCCCAGCATGCTCCACTGCCACCCTGTAGTCAATGTAGCTGTTGCAGGGATGGAAGTTGAAAATAAACAGCAGGTTTGTGCGTTCAAATACGATCACCTTATTAGCTTGATTCAAAGTCGTGACTGCCGCCTGATAGAAACAAACACAAGATGCGAATAATGTAAATGACTGTCAAACACAATGCAAAATGATCATGAAATAATCTTAGAGGAAGATTTTATTGCTCAGTTCTCATGTTTCTTCTAAAATTCCTTACACTGTAAAAAATATTTTCATGATTTATCACAACCTTTTATCATTTGTCAAATCAACTTAGATAATTAATGTGGTTCAAATAATATTTTGAGTTTCTGTTCATTAAACCAATCTCCTTTGTTGTATTAACTAAAATTTTTAATTTCAATGAACTCAAAATTAAAGCAACCAGAAAACTTTTTTAATTTAAACCAAATAATATTTTTTTTTACAGTGTAGGAGAAATAACAATTTGAACAAATTAGATAATTGTTGATGTGAGTACAGACTACAGAGGGGAAAAAAACGATCCTAAACCTGCAGAAACCTGGGTTGCTGCTCTTAGCTGGTCTGGTTTGTTGGTTTTCGAGGGTTTGGGCCATTTGTCTGATGATCAAGCTAAGAAACCTCTTTGTTTAACCCCTAGAAGTCTGCACAGTTTTGGGGCCCTTTAGAAGTTTTGACATGCTCTGACATTTGTGCTTTTTTCAGTTGCTTATAAACATTAATGGCAAAAGTGTCATTACACTGTATTCAGCACAAACTGGGCTACCATAATAATGTTAGCAACATGTATGTATATGCTTGTATTTTTGAGAGAATAACGTTTATGCGCTGTTTTTGAAAAAAAAAAAAAATTAAGACATTCAAATAAGCCCACAAAACACACAATAGATATGTGTCCACAAGACTTTAGACTAATGGGTGTTGTTGCCTAGAATTTTTGCTTCAAACTGATGCGAGAATCATTGTGCCTGCTCATTCACATAAAACAATATATTGATTTAAATTTTGTAAGACACTTTTTCTTTACAAAGCCCATATGCGAAGAGGCGTGAACAATCATGAATAATGCTGTGCTTCACACCAGAGAGAACAAAAGACCCGCATAATGAGCTGCATAATGAATGAGCCTTTGAGTCAGGTATGTGACAGAGGGGAACTCTTTACAAAATTTACAAAAGAAATAGGCCTATATTTTTTGTAGTTTATTTAGAATATAGTTAACAATATAAAGTGAGAGCCAAAGGCACATTACAAAGGCCTACTATATATTAAATTATCAAAAGATTTGACATTACTATTTTTAATGTTTTTGAAAGAAGTCTCATGCTAAAAAAATTGCAATATTGTGACATTGAACACAATTCAGTATTCAGTAAATACAAATAACTGAATAATTGGTAATGATGAACGTTATAAGTAAAATATTTGGGATTTAAAACAACAATGCAATGCAATTATGATTTCAAAGAGTATAGGGTGAATACAGGTTGATTGGGACACTTTTTTCCCAGTCATTTCAATGGCAAAAATCATTTCCGAATCATCTGATTTTGTAAACTATCCGATACACACAATACTCAAATTTCATTTCGAGTTTCAGTTCATTTATGAGATGCCGTGCAATGCTGCATATTATAGGCTATTGTCTGCTATATTTGCTTCTTATTTATTAAATCCAGGCAATCGGCTGAAACATTGATTAAAATTAAGATACAATTTATACAAAACGAAATTCACTTTAAAGAAAGGCTTTAAAACTTAATGAAGTGGTCAAAATCATGTCTAACCCACTCCTTGTCTACCGACATATTGCACATCTTATGATGTGTCCTATCTTACTCATGCTGTGCACTTTTCATAATCAACATAGATGAAATTAAAAAATAACATTAGGCTATAATATTTAAACATCAATATGAAACAAAATACATTTTTGATGGCTACAAGAAGTATTATACACAAATGTTTGACTGGTAGGCTACTGTAGCCTATTTATAGCATCTGAGCAGAAATTTGAAAACAAAATTGATGCGACACTAGGCTAATGATACATATATTGGACATAAACTGTGAACCTCTGTAGCTGGAAAGAGTTTTATACAGTTTAATACACAGACCTGCAAACTTACAAGTGGTGAAAAAGATGGCGTTTCCGAGGGGTCTGGTGACATTGTCCCCCAGTAGAATTTTTTTTTGTGATTTTAACATGTAAATGAAGCATTCTAGTGCACTCTGACAAGAAAATAAAGGGAAAAGACAACATTTTCTTCAAGAAAAAAAAATCTCTCTCAACTAATGCTGTGAAATTTAAGGAACCCCAGTTGGTACATCATTATAATATAAATTAATTGCACATAAGAAGGTTTTTATAATAACTTTATAATAAAGTTTTAATGGCAATTATGTTTCTATTCTTTTTTTATATTTAAATATATTTAGCAAAATGCTCCTCTCCAAGTTAATTTTTCTTGCTGACTAATGAGTTTCAGGGCATAGCATGACGTTTCTGAGGTAAATGGGATGTTATATGATATTGTTTAAAAGTGGTTTTATTGACATCTTTCCGCGGGTTGAAACACTGATTGAGCGATTACGTGACATGATACGGATTTCGGTAAGTTGTACTGTGTATCTTTCACCATACCTTCTGATGTTCATTCATGTTTTTCCGTGCTGTAAAGCGGAAGAGATGATCGGTTCACGTGCGTTCCACACTGCCGCTTGCTTGAACTGAGGCGCTACAGCGATCTATCACGCCACATTACAGCGTCAAAAAAGATTGCGACAGCTCGAGAGACGTCTATGGTCTCACTCCAGTCTATGGGAAATTATTTTTGTGAAGTTTATTGTCCCCGACCCCGAAAAAAAAACTCATCGGATCTACACGATTCACATAAATGACATATTTTGATTCAAAACAGCAAATTTTGATAAAAAAGCAACTAGTTTGCAGATATAAATACAGTGGAATTCTTATTTCTGCTGTCTTCAGTACAAGGTGTGTGTGTGTGTGTGTAATGGGCTTCCTGCTATGGAGAGTCATGCCTGGTTGGCTGTATTATGCAATTTCATTATCATATGGGCCATGCATCTCATATCCCATTTAATATGGCAGATAAATAGCTCCCCACAGTTTAACAGATGGCAAGGACAATCTCCAGCAAGGAGATTTACACTGGGTTTCTTCTGTAGGTTAAAACCAGTGTGAGGCATGCACATTTAGCAATGTGTGTACGTGCATCTCACCTGACCGGCAGCCAGCCAGCCGTATTCTTCTTCTGTAAGATTCATGTCACGGTCGAAAGCGTATAGTTGTCGGTATCGCAGATGCTCAATGTCCACAAGGTTGAACTGGCGACGGGCATAATAGTAGCTCTCGTTGTTTCCTTTCCTGGGAAAGTCAAGCCATTCCGGGTGGCCGAACTCATTACCTGGAGAAAGAAAAGTTTGAAAAATGAAGATCGTAAAAGTTGGTGAAAGCTTTTATCACAAACAAGAAAACATGTCCCAGAGCATTTTAAGGTAATTTAGCCTGTTACAAAAATATTAGATCTTACATCCTCTACAGGCCCATTTCACATGAGATTTTCTTACACTGTACTGTGTTTTTAACTAAATAAGATTTATTTTTAATTTCACCAGCATTATTATGATTTCTTGGCCATGAACAGGTAGAAAATCAGCCTTTTTGAAAGATCTTCAAGGAAAATTGTACTGTAATTTTTTAACCTTGTTTTTTTGTCTAGGTTTTTTTTTTTACACAGACAAGGCTTAAGCCCAGTACCAGACTAAAATACATATCTTAAAATATGTCAGTGCCATTGTTTTTTTCTCAAGATGTACACCAGTAATGTTTTTTTTTTTTTTCTAAGGCAGGTTTATAAAAGCTACTTAAATGTCCTAATTAAACTAAGGCCTAATCCTGCCTTAATCTAAGCCTCCCACCAGGCCTATATTATGTAAAAAAATATTAGCAAAAAAGGACATTGAGACATTGAGGGATCCATGGCAGGAGGATGAAATAAAAAGGGGGAAAGAAAGAGAGAGAGTATATCAGAGCGATCAAATCCCTCAGCTTCCACTTGAACTTTACTTAATGTGCACGGGGACCTTCTGTGGCAAATAATTCTGATAGAGTCATATCATGTGTCAACTGGAGAGAGACAGAGCATAGGCTAGCAGTGCAGAAAGTGGTAAATGCTCGCACAAAGAACTGTGACAGCTCAGACTCCATAATTAAACGAAGGAAGTGAAGATGACGAGACACTTTGTCTCTCTTACGGCTCCTGTCATCTCCGTCATGCGCCTTATCCTGCCGCCCCATGCGCTGAATACAGACACAACGATAAGGGACGTCCACTGTTCTCCACCTGCATATATATTAAGATAATCTTAAATTATTCACTGCTCGCACTGAAGCTGTACCCCTGGAAGTTATGGGAGCTTTGAAGCTTTGAAAAGAGAATTTTAAGCAAACAGATCCGCTGTTTGTAGGAGGAATGGATATCCTGAGTGAAAGTTTAGCCCGAGTGAATTACAGTGGCCCTGTGTGAAGATCCTATAGATTCACTGCCTGTGTTGTGCATAATTCTGCAGTCGTAGGCATGAGTCTTTTAGAGTGATATATGAACCGCACTTCAACCCACCGGTTGACTGACAGGTAAAAGGGGTCGAACCGTATCCTTCGAAGGTTAGATCAATATGGGAGCTATAACTTGGCAACATACAAGGAAGATGGATTTCATCAAGGCCAGAAGGACAGCTGCAGTCCAGGTGCGGGTCCAAATGCTACAACCCAGAGACTGAAAAAGCAGAAGTAGAATTTTACATTTTCTGAAAAAAAATGCCCATGCAACAGCCAGGATATTGATACTGTTTGAGGTTGTAAAGTGTTCTTCTGAGTAGTTTTGCTTAGTAGTTTTAAGAATTGAACTGAGAATTACTTTCAAATTTTAATTTTACTTTCAAAGATTCTCAAGACAAACATTTAATGTTGGTTTGACAATGCAATGTTTTGAGAAAAAAAAAAACAGTAACACTTTACTTAAAGCCATAATGTATAATGCATTATAAAAGTATTTTTAATGCATTAATTATGCCTTGTAATGCACTTTATAATGCCTTATGTGATCTCATGAATAATTGTAACTACAGTTATAATACATTATAATACATCTTTAGAAAGTATAATGCACTTTAATTATTAAGTAAAGTGTTACCAAAAAAACACCTTGAAGTTCGACGGTTTATACCTTACCGATCAAAATTTGGGGTCGGTAAGATTTTTTAATGTTTTTGTCTCTTCTGCTCACCAAGGCTGCATTTATTTGATCTAAAATACAGTAAAAACAGTAATATTGTGAAATTATTTCAAATTTAAATAACTGTTTTCTATTTGAGTATATTTTAAAATATAATTTATTCCTGTAATGGCAAAGCTGAATTTTCAGCAGCCGTTACTCCAGTCTTCATTGTATTATGCTGATTTGGTGCTCAAAAGACATTTCTTATTATCAATTTAACATTATCAATGTTAAAAACATATGCTTAATATTTATGTGGAAATGTTTTTTTAAGGTTCCTTTGATGAATACAAATTTTGCAATTCAAGAAATTTACAGAATTCATAGATTTTTTTGATAGATATGATAGATTTTTTTGTTAAAGTGTCGATTAAGAGTATTCATTTCTTTAAAATATCGTACCAAACTCAAACTTTTGAACATGTAGGTCTTATGTCTCTGCAAAGCAAGTCTATGGACTTTTTTGGCTGTTTAGTTGAAAAGCGTTAAGTACGACCATTGAGAAAAGATATAGCATACCTCTCCTTAAAAATTCACACAATTTCAGGTATCATTCATGTCAATGGCACAAATGGTGCAAAAAGAATGAGCAGCAGAAATAGTGTTTGCCTTAGCAAGCACCACTAAATATGCTAATTTACCACTTTACAAAATGCTGATACATACAAAAAGTCACATTTTGCATTAGTTTGTGAGTCACAAGAGTGCATTAAGACAACAAAACAGCAAGATTAAAAACATCAGGCCATGACCATGCAGTTTCCCCACTGAGACCTTCTGAATAGGACAGAGTCAGATTTGTCAATATGTATAAGCATAGCATTTTTATTTTTGATTAGGCAGTCTGGCCTCAAATAAACACACAAAAAGCGGGCACACACATATACACTTCCCTTTTAAGATTCCACTAAGCCCATAATCTGATTTGACGTGTAGTGATGTTTGAAGTCAAGTTTCTCTTTGGTTACTATAGCGTGAGGCCAAAGATCCTGGTGAGCTGCAATGGGATTTAAATAGTTTGCATGAAAAGCCCTCCAAATGAACCCATAAATAAGAAATGGACTTCTTTTTAGCTCTCCATCTCTTTCATGTGTAACAAGCTGCAAGGTGGAGATTAGATGGTCTTTGAGTTCAGTGTCAATTTGAAGTCAAAGAAAGAAGCTCTTGCCTTCACTGTTAAAGATAATGTGACTTGTATGCTGCCCCTGCAGAGCCGGGACTAAAAGATGAGGCTCAATCTGGATTATGGTCTGAGAATTAAAAAAAAAAACAAACCACACAAACACACACACGTAGAGCTCAAAAAGTACAATGTGTGTTCTGAGAATGACAGGCATTTTTCAATGCATGTAAGGTGAGGAATATTTAAAGTATGTGATGATAAATGAAGTGTGACTTCATGAGAAATTACATTTTCAGCCAGCTATAATTAACCTAATTCAAAGCTACCAGCTATGTTTGAATTACCTCTCTAAACAACAGGTAATTAATTGTACGCTTCCAACTTTCTCCACACATCTAATTGGCTCTGTAGGATACTATGATCAGTCAAGTGTATCTGGAAACCAAATTTATTCAAAAATAGAAAAAAAAAAAAAGAAAAAAGGTGTGTGTCACCAATTTCTAACTCTAATTGTTTTTTTTATGTAAATGTCTTAAAGGGGTTGTTTACAAGTGGGAAATGTATACAGATTTTCTTTCATTGCATCATCACAGAAAAAAAGTGTCAACCATAGTTAAGCGGTTTAGTTTATGTCACAACATACTTCAAAAGAGTTCAACCAGGGTTCCTCCTAGTTTTTCTGAGATTTTTATGGCAATTTTATTGTCCACCAGGCGAAAATCTTGTGCCCCTATTATGCTATTTTAAAGGCTCCTAATTTTGTCTCCTACAACAGGTTTACATGCATCAAAGGTCAAAAACAGCATTTTCTCATAATATACATTGCACATCAGCACATTTTTCAATGATTCTCAAACGACTCGACCGATGAACGTGAACGGTCTCTCTAAATCCCTCCTTTCTGCGAGCTACTCCCCAGACAGCAACATAGTGTTGCCAAGATCCGGCCCACATCTGGTACGTGTGGAATCCACATGTACCAGATGTGGCCCGGATCTGGGCCAACACTATGTGGCTGTCTGGGTCTGCTCTGATTGGCCAGATGGCCCAGTCTGTTGTGATTGGTCTACCGCAAAACTAAACACCCATTACCATAACTGAACTTCAGCTCCGTCTGGAGGCTTTCTAAAGCTCAGCGATTGTACACACAGTAAAGACAGTAACAATGACGTCGATTTTACCTTATCAATCCGAGCACGAGTCCAATGATGAAACACTGGAAGAACTAGTTATTCAACCCGAACCTCCATCGCAAGGACGACTTGAGCAGGACGTTTCTCAGTAAAACACTCCTCATTTTGAGAAACATTATGCAGGGGTTAAAGCAAAAAAAAATCCTGCGCCTCAACTTTTTTTCCGTGGGGGTGGACAGATAGATGCCAAACAATTATTACAATAATATAATAATAATTTATAGAATTATTCCTATGACAGTAATATCTATATATTGTAAAACAAATGCACTGTAAAATAAATGAAAATTAATATTTCATAAGTATATTTTACTTTACAATACAGTATAGGGAAATTGCAATACTTTCATCCTAATTTCTTCACTTGCAAGAGATAAACGCTTGAGCTTTTAGAATAAGAATAAGCCAATTTAAGTGCAAAAAGTACCAATATAAGAGATCAGAAAAAAAACAACGTATATAGCAGGCATTTCACACACGTTAATTCACACCACTGCCAAAATGCGTGATTTATTGATACTGTACGATAATCCGCCAACAAAAAAACAACAACAACAACAATGCGCTTACCTTTGTGTTACGCTGTGACAGAACTATAGTAACGTTACATTGTGAAGTACATAGAACATAACGCACTTAGCACAGTCAACTGATTAATCGTTGATTCAAACCTCTTTCAGCAGCTGTCAGGGACGAGTAGTGCAGTCTGGACGGTTTAAAACTTGCAGATGTCCTCCTGATCAGTGTTCACATGATGATGGACAGGAGTCACAGTCCCATATTCGATTTCAATTCAAGCCATTCAACTGTGCTCTCAGAGTTGGTTATATTTATAAAGAGTCTTCGAGTCATCTTCCACCACAGGTGTAATCCACGTTGGATCACTCTCCCACTCTTTACTGTAGATACAACTTACTGTATATTTATGCCACTTTAGCATAGCGATCACTTGAATATACAGCTACAAGTTATCGCGCTAAAAACCCGTCAGTCATGAATGAGCACGTCTGCCTGCTGATCGCTGATTGGCTGGAAGTGCATGCTCGTCGGCGACGTCAACACCAAATGCCAGCTGACTCTGCGTATTCCTCTCAAACCATTGGTAGGCGAACTCATGAACTCGAACGTGATATCAACATGTTTTTTTTTAAATGTATTTTTTTTTCCGCAGTCAAACGCCGCACGAAAACTTTAAGCCCTGCATTATGAGATGTTGCAACTGTAATTCCTCACCATCAGCATTAACAAATGTATGTCATCAACAAACCCATGTGTATATTTCTAATTTATTGCTGTGCACAGTCAGGAACTGTATCAATAACAGCGCATACAGGTACGTTAGCCCAGCACTAAAGTGAATGACTAATGTAACAAACATTTGTAAAACTAATCTTGCTCCATCCTTTATCTTTACTCAAAGTAGTAAGAACGACAGACAATCTGCATTAATAGACACAGTTTTAGGTAATAGTGGTCCACAGCTGATTAGCAGAAGTATTTCAGTAAGACAGTAATAACGTGAGTTAGCCAGTCAGCCAGAA
The DNA here is from genome assembly GCA_039654105.1 of Coreius guichenoti. Lineage (NCBI taxonomy): Eukaryota > Metazoa > Chordata > Actinopteri > Cypriniformes > Gobionidae > Coreius > Coreius guichenoti. The sequence goes on from CM077190.1 coordinate 8,178,283, forward strand.
AATTACACAATATAAAACACAAAACTACGTATTTTGAACACCCGGTAGAAAATATATACATCAATAATTATTCAAAACATATGACAATGTACAACATAGGCGGGCATTATGCAAATGTCTTTTCTAGTAAAGTAGAACCATCACGCAGTGAGATTCGAATTAAAAACGACTCGTTTAGGCGGTTCAGAGTTGATTCTTTCTTTTGGGGGACAATAACTATTTACCGTGTCCTTTCGACTTTACAACTTTGCAGAACGTTTACATTCACAAACAGCTATATTACACACTGCATGAAAGGGAATATTCGAAAAACCATAATTGGGGCACTTTAAGTCCAGTTACTTGAAATGTCATCGTGCACACACTTATGTTTGTAGCGCTCACTTAAATCCGTAAGTATAAGCAATAATAGAGTATGCCTTGGCAAGAGCCACCGAATATGCTAATTTTATACCTTTATACAAAAATATACTTATACATACAAAAAGTTACTTTTTGCATTATGATTGTGACAGTCACAAGAGGGGCATTCATACAAAAAAACAGCAAGATCAAGACTTTTGCATCACAAAGGCTACAACCTTGTGGTTTCCCTGTTAAGAATGCTGGGTAAGACCTCTGCCAAAACAACACTCCAAACTTCTGTCTTAATAACCTGGAGCCAACTTTAGCTGGGTGCTTTTAAATATACAGTCTGTGTGTCTGGCTGCTTTTGTTTAGTGCGCAATTGTGCTTGCCGTCTGCCTCTTCCTGTCTTAATTAGGGGGAATAGGAGTCTGTCTAATAGGAGGAATAACTTCCTCTCTATTCCAGTAGAAGCAAACATATGCCTTTACTTCACCCCAAATCTAGCAACACACACGTTCACTGGACCTAAAATGTATTTGGATACTTAAGCCACCCTTAAAATGCACAAATGCCATTGCAGAAAATTAAATAAATCCCACTTTTTGTGATATTTTGTTAAGGAAAGACTGCAAAGAACGCTTTTCAAGCCAAATATTTCACAAAAATGTGTTTGTTTGGACACTTTCTAGTCAATAGTTGATGTCCAGTTCAGGATCAGATTCAAGTTCATGAGTAATGGAAATTATTTTCAAGTTTAGTCACATTTACTTCAATGATACACAGAAATAAAAGCCCCTATATTGGGTTTCTCACAAGGTCTTTTATCAAACCAAACTATGTTCTCACTACAAAAGTTCTTGCTAGTGAACCAGCAGGGACAGAACGTAATGATTGTAAAACAAATGGACAACTGCAAGAGCAGTCAAACTAACAAGAGATATCCGAAACAAACAGCAGAGGGGAAAAGCACGCTTTGTTCCCTTTTTCCGAGTTCTCAACCTACCGTGTTCCATTGAAAAAAAGACTGAAGAGGTACTTGAAACAGAGAGTAAATAAATAAATATAGGCCAACGCTTCCTGCCCACAAATGAAACTCTTTCGCTGCGCGAAGAAAATGGCACCCCTTTCAAATTCAATTAAAGCCTCTTCAGGCACATTGCCTTCCTGTGTGCTTCTCAGGCCTTGTCTGACAGCCTCCGCGCTGTCAGGCTAATGCTTCTCTGATCTCCTGCTGAAACTTCTATTAATCAGGACTGGTGTTTTCCTGCTTCCACTTCCACCAGTGACAGGATGATTTGTTCTTGTTTTTATTTAACCTCCTTTTTACTTGAAACTTTCATTCTTTTTCTTCTTATTTCTCCCACGCTTACCCTGAATCCTTGGATGTGCGCAGATAGCAGGTTTAAATTTGTGGATTATTTGCTCTGCTGGCATGTTGGGAAAAAGCAATGAGCCATTTAAAAGAGAAAATATTGTAATGTTTTTGTACTTCTGAAAACATACTTTATATCTGATGATTATATGTAATGATAAACATTAGCTGATGTAGATAATATAAACCTAAATATCAAAAATGACTGTTTAAAACTACGCTTAGGGCCAGATTTACTAACAGCTTGCTCCAGCGCAAACCCTCTTTTGGCGTTAAAAAACTCAGGGAACGAGGGTTACATACGTAACCGAGACGTTCCCTTTCGTTCAGTCACTCCGAGTTACGTCAGTGACTGACGAATGGGGGTCCAATCTAATCACGCCACTCGGCTGTCGTCCAGTGCCCTGCGTAAGTGTGAGCTCCCTGTAGTAGACTAGTACGGACGAAGGACTCCCACTTAACACAGGAATACCAAGGTACACTGGGAAGCATATTCCACGTGGAAACATGCACCAAGTGCCCGCCCGCAGGGAGGACTTAAGGATACACATATGACCCGCGGAGGGGCTGCATATGGAAGAACTCTGGGGTAACCAGCCGAAGGTGGAATTTTTAAACCCCAGGAGTGGCATGGCTTGCCAAGGGAAAGACACATGCTCAGAGAGGCTTACAGTGGAAATACACATGTGGGGGTTGCCCAGCGGGAGAACCATGCACACGGCTGCACCTAGCCGAACACGAGGGCTGACCGGACGGGCATGCACTCTGGTGTCAGCATCAACAGTGCTGGAGGAACTCAGGGCTTCAGGGAAGCAACCTGAGGAAATAACGCACGTATCCAGTCCGTGGAGTGAAATGGCGAGCCTGAGCCTGTCCAGCTACCGGCCACTACTTGAGGCGAGTACATGAGAGGACACTGGCTCCACTCGGAGGTTATAAAACCTGGCGAATGTGTTGGGTGTCGCCCAGCCTGCAGCTCTGCAGATGTCTGTCAGCGAGGCGCCATGCGCTAGAGCCCAAGAGGAGACCACCGGGTGGAGTGTGCCCTCCCCCCTACGGGGCATGGACGACCCTGCGTCTGGTAAGCCAAGACACTGGCGTCCACTATCCAGTGAGACAACCTTTGCTTGGAGAGAGCCTTTCCCTTCAGCTTCCCACGATAACAGACAAAGAGCTGGTCTGAGGTCCTGAAACACTGCGTTCTGTCTACGTAAGCACGGAGGGTGCATACTGGACAGAGCAGTGCCAAAGCTGGGTCTGCCTCCTCCAAAGGCAGCGCTTGCAGGTTCACCACCTGGTCCCTGAAAGAAGTGGTGGGAACCTTGGGCATATATCCAGGCCGGGGTCTCAGGATCACGTGAGAATCGGCCGGCCCGAATTCTAGGCACGCTTCGTCAACCGAAAATGCCTGCAGGTCCCCTACTCTCTTGATGGAGGCCAAAGCGATCAGAAGTGCTGTCTTCATAGACAGGAACTTAAGCTCGACTGATCTCAAAGGCTCAAAGGGAGCTCTCTGCAGGGCTGATAAGACCACTGCGAGGTCCCAAGAGGGTACGAGGGGAGTGCGAGGAGGATTTAGTCTCCTCGCCCCCCTCAGGAACCTGATGACCAGGTCGTGCTGACTTACCTTTTTCATCTCCACGAGGTCGTGGTAGGCTGAGATAGAGGCCACACAGACCTTCAGGGTGGAAGGAGACAGCCTTCTTTCCAAACCTTCTTGGAGAAACGAGAGCACGGACCCGATCGGGCATTTCCAGGGGTCTTCTCGGCGAGAAGAGCACCAGGTGACGAAGAGGTTCCACTTCAACGCATAGGCGTGTCTGGTAGACAAGGCCCTAGCGGAAGTGATGGTAGCCACCACCTGAGGTGGTAGCAAGGAGTACGAGTTTCTCTGTGCAAGAAAGCTCACTGGGGGGAACACATATTTGCGGAGGCCCCGCGGCCAGCTGTGCGAGGGAGTAAAACAGGCGGCAGTGGGAAGAGTCGTGGGAGGCAAACAGATCTACCTGTGCGTTGCCGAACTGTTCCCAAATCAGCTGAACCGTCTGGGGATGGAGTCTCCACTCTCCAGGAAGTGGCTGAAGCCGTGAGAGCTCGTCGGCTGCACGGTTCAGGTCTCCTGGAACGTGAATGGCACGAAGCGACCTCAGATGGTTCTGACTCCATATGAGGAGATGGCAGGCGAGTTGCGACATACAGCGGGAGCGTAGACCACGTTGTCAGTTGATGTACGCTACTGTGGCCGTGTTGTCTGACCGGACTAGCACGCGTTGACCCCTGAGCAATGTTTGGAAGCGGTGCAGGGTGAACCGTACTGCCAGTAATTCGAGGCAACCGTACATGGTGACCGAGTCAATTTCCATACCGAGAAAAGAGATCCTCTGCACTGGGGAGAGTTTGCTCTTTTCCCAGTTGACCTGAAGGCCCAGACGGGCGAGGTGCTGGAGCACCAGATCTCTATGTTCGCACACCTGTTCTCAAGAGTGACTCAGAATCAGCCAGTCATCGAGATAGTTCAGGATGTGAACCCCGTGTTGCCTGAGTGGCACAAGGGCTGCCTCGACGACCTTCGTGAAGACGCGAGGGGACAGAGCTAGCCCGAATGGGAGAACCGTGTACTGATATGCCCGCCCCTCAAAAGCAAACCGTAGGAACGGTCTGTGTCGAGGAAGGATGGAGACATGGAAGAATGCGTCCTTCAGGTCGATCGCTGCAAACCAATCTGCTGGACGAACGCACTCGAAAAGGCATTTGGCTGTCAACATCTTGAACGGAAGCCTGTGAAGGGATCGGTTCAAGATGCGCAGGTCCAGGATTGGCCCGGTTTTCTTGGGTACAATGAAGTAGGGGCTGTAGAAGCCGGACTTCATTTCGGCTGGAGGGACAGTCTCGATTGCACCCTTCGCCAGTAAGGTAGCAACCTCCGCACGCATGACGGGCATTGGGGCCCACCACGGTATAGCGGACTCCCTGGAAGCGGGGAGGAGACTGGGCGAACTGAATTGCATAGCAGAGCCTGATGGTCCTCGCGACCCAGTGGGACAGTCTGGGAAGCTCTAGCCAGGCTCCCAAGAACTGAACCAGCGGGGTCATGCGAACCACAGACGTACCCCAGGTGGGGCAGCGAGGCGGCGTGACCGGCCCAGACGTGGGAGGCGTAGCGTCCCGGTGTGGGGGCATGGTCATCTGCCGCGTCCTGACAGAGAAGACCAGGGAAGGACGTGCGTTCCACTGGGGTCTGCTCTGAGAGGAGTCTGGCGCCAGTGGAGGACGAGAGTGGCGTGGCCCGGGGGCAGCGCACACTGCCATCCACGGTCTCTGGGTGCTCAGGGATGGGGGTATGAGTTCTTTCTTTAACCACAATAGGGTGCTGCTGACCCGGGGGCCAGCAGCGGAACAAAGGATTCTCCCCCAGCCCTCCACCGGGGGAAGGAGTGGTCCTGCTACCATCTCCTGGAAAGAACTGCCCATCCCTGAGCTGTCCGCATCAGGAGCGCCGCTTAGCCTGGTGCTTGGCAGGCTGCGGGGCTGGAGCGCCTTCCTGCGGCGTCCTCCACGGCGCGGCCCAGGTGAAGGCTGCTGCTGGGGCCGGGCGGGAGGGCGCCCTCGGCGGCGAGCAGGCTAAGGCAACTGTGCCGGCGGCGGGGCAGTATGTGCTTGATGGCCTCAGTCTGCTTCTGGGCGGCTGAGAACTGTTGGGCGAAGTTCTCAACCGCGCCGTCGAAGAGCCCATCCTGGGATATGGGAGCGTTGAGGATCCCGCATATCAGCCACAGGTGTCTCTCCTGGACCACGGCTGTGGACATCACCTGGCCCAGCTCATCTCTGAGCCCTGGGTCAGCTCTACCCTCGTGCATGTCCCTGAGCATCCTGGCCTGGTAGACCTGGTGGATGGCCAAGGCATGCAAAGAGGCGGCAGCCTGCCCCGCAGCTCTGTAGGTCTTCGACACCAAGGTTGATGTGAATCTACAGGCTTTGGAGGGGTGCTTTGGGTCGTCACACCATGTTGAACACATGTCGAACTCTGCGGACACAGTTGCATCGCAACAGAGCGTTCAACCGGGGGAACCCCAGTGTACCCTTTAGCCGTGGCCCCATCGAGGGCAGAGAAGGCGGAGGAGGCCACCAATCGGTCACAGGAAGACAGCAGGGTCTTCCAGGACCGCGTGACCTCCTCATGCACCTCGGGGAAGAAAGGAATTGGGGGTGGGGCCTGACGGGTTTCAGGGCACGGCGCCCCCAAAAACCAATCATCCAGCCGCAAACGCTCAGGACAGGGCAGAGGGTTCCACTCTAGCACGAGGCTTGCGGCTGCCCGAGAAAGCATGGCTGTCCAACTCGGACAATGCTGGCACACCCGAAGGCGGCAGCACAGCCGAATCATCATCCTCAGAGGACTCGAGCCCACCTTGAGATACGGCGATCGACATCTCGTCGTCCTCCGGAGCGCCGAACGAAACACGCGGCGCGACAGGAGCCGGGGCCGCTGTTTCAGTCCGAGTGCTCGCGGGTAGCGGTGCGGTAGAGGGGGGTGTGGCCCGAGGAACTAGCATCGGGCTTTGTTCCACACCGTCACCCTCAGGTCACCCTCAGGTCACCCTGGCCACCAGCCAAAGTACCGCCTCGCGTAGAGATGGTAGATTGAGGTGTGGCAGAGGGGACTCTCGCTCCAGGACGGAGTTCATCGAGTCTCGACCGCAGCACCGCGATGGTCATGTTCCCGCAGTGGGAACATGACGCATCCACAAACGCTGCCTGAGCGTGCTGTAAGCCCAAACACGTCAGGCAGTGATTGTGCCCATCGGAAGGCGGCAGAGACCGACCGCAACCAGAAGTGCACGGGCGAGACATCTTTAAAAAGACTTGCCACGTGCAAGCTCTTTTTGTGAGAAGAAACTCCGTAGTAGTGCTGAAGCGCCCAGGGAAACACACACCAGCTGGATGCAGACCACTGCACAGATCAGCAGGCAGGCAATGTGTGATCGCTGGAACGCGCCGTAACACCAACACCGACTGGAGAGTTGCTCATCTCGAAGAAGCTGACGAACTCAGTATCAGGCTTGAGGAGTGAAGAGATACTCTTGGCTCCGAAGCAGAAACATAATGTGACATTGCCAGCGTACTTCCTTATATACCCACGAGGTGGGGCGGAGTTACGTTATGCAAATTCCGCAGGCCCATGGCATTTCATCGCCATTGGGCGTTTTCTAAGATCTCGAAGATGATAGGCTTCTAAGCGCAACCCCCATTCGTCAGTCACTGACGTAACTCGGAGTGACTGAACAAAAGGGAACTACTGTCAGGATTTACTAAAGACATGCAGTGATAAATTAGCGCTGAAAAGGCATAGACAGGGTTAATTTTGCAGGTAAATTTAACCTTATTGCATATGCATTTGTAGGAGTTTCCCTTTCAGACGCAAAATTTATAGGAGGAGAGTAAAATGAATCATGCAAGGTGATTTACTAAGGTTTGCGCTCACCAATTTACTGGTGTTTGCGCCATTATTTACCGCCAAAAAAAGCATGTCTTAAACCAGACGCTAACTGGTAGATTACGTTGGTCATTATGAAAATAATTCGGCTGCGTCTGTTCTTTAATTTGTGCGTCGTCAGTAGATCACACGCAGAACTTTCTACTCCCACTGGTGCTTTTTTGGAATTGCGCTCTCACTCTATTTTGCCCTGTTTAGCAAATCAGGCCCATAATATGCTACTGTATCCATTAGGAATGTTAACTATTACTCGATGATCAATTAATTGTCGGTAAAACTTATCGGTCGTCGATTAAGCAGGGTCATGCACGTGCGTGCTGCACAATCGCGAAACACGTAAAGCAGAACACGAGGAAAAATTAAGCGAGCGCGCCAGAGTTTTGTTTGGGATCATTTTACAGCTGGAGTTACACCATCATGACTATAAGTGTTAGTGTGCATTCACAGCCTTTTATAAGTTGTCAAATATAAGTTGTAATGTTGTGTTTATTTTGTGTAGGCCTATATATATATGATTTATCTCATATAGGATGCATTTGGTTAAGAATTAATGCGGTAGTATAGCGCGCCGGTGATCATCTTCAGCTTCAGCGCGTGCAGCTCAAACAGCAATGCACAACTAATAATGACTATGATTGGGACTGTCATAATATATAACATCATAAAGAAAACAATATTGTAATAAAATATTGTGAATTATTTGGGTTTAGTTGCTGTGTTTCCTCGCGTTGTTCCAGGATGAGCGCGTCCACAACACGAGTCACGCATTCTAAATAGCACGTAACGTAGTTCACTTGTGCATTCATTTTGTGCAGATACAATTTGTAATATTATGTTAATTATATATATATATATATATATATAGATTATTATATATATATATATATATATATATATATATATATATGATTAATCTCATATAGGATGCGTTTCTTTGAGTTAAATAACGCACTAGCAAAGTGCTTCAGTTTACCGGTGTTCATTCAGCGAGCGCACCTTAAACAGCAACGCACGGCTAATAATAACTATGATTGGGACTGTCATATTACATAACATTAATGAGAACACTATTTTAGTAAATCGTTGTGAATTCATTGGGTTTAGTTGCCGTGTTCAGCGTTGTTAAAGGAAGAGCGCGCCCACGCGTTCTGACCAGCATCTGAGGCGCTGTTGGTGACATGTTGTATTACTCGTTATATCTGATTATTAAGAAAGTAATTTAATTAAATGATCAATCACATTGACTCTTTTTACAGAGTTTCCTTTATTTAGACTAAAAACCCTTTTCATTCATTTGGTGAGGAACATGGTGTTTTGAGCAGCATTTTCACACCCTGTCATGCTGTCCACTATAATCCACTGCTGTAGACGCATATTGCAGTAATAAGGGTAAAGATTAATCGATTAATTGATCGTTATTTTAAACAACGATCGATCATGGGAATTTGTGTAAATTGACATCCCTAGTATCCATCCATCCATCCATCATCCATCAGGGCACCACGATCACCACCAGATCATAATGTTCTCCCACCTTCAAAATCCCAATTTAGCCCATGTATGTACATGCACAGCCTAAATAACAGCGACCTGCAATGATGGTTGTAATAACAATAAGCAGAGGCAGACAGGCACAATGATTTCTGATCAGTTCTCTAGTTCCTAGGAGAGAAGCCAAAGTCAATGAGAGAGAACTACTAATCAGAGAAGGAACACTGTTAACATCAATGTCCAATAGCACAATGATCCGGAGAAAAAGAGGGCAGAGAGGAATGGACGTGCACCACAACCATCTCACGAACCAATGGATGTTAATCTGCCAAGCCTGAAGCAGCTTTCACAGTTCAAACAGCGACCTCAGAAACAGGCTGGAAAATTTACAGAGCCGTGCTAGCGTGTCGGCTGGTGCAGGAGATGATGTAGTCGCAGCATGCTAATTAACAGCGTTAGCGGGGAGAGAGATCAATGTGTTTGTGTGGATGGATTTGAGCAAAACTCAGCATTGATTTGAGAAGGAGTGCAGTGTAGTCTTTCACCTGCACAGCCAGGACAAACTCGCTCTATTCCACCAAGTGCTTCTTTACGCAGTTTGCACTACTTCATAATTCAGTTACTGATAAAAGAAAAGAAAAAAAGAATTGACTATGTTTTGCTTTACATCTACTCACTAGAACTGAGGGAAATCAGTTTGGGAGTCACATTTTATTGAGGCAAATTCAGGTGAAAATAAAAAGCATTTTATTTTTTAATAATGTCTTAAAGGGGTTGTTTACAAGAGGGAAATTAATACAGGTTTTCTTTCATTGCATCATCACGGGAAAAAATTTCAACCATAGTTAAGCGGTTTAGTTTATGTCACGTCATACGTCATATATACACGGTGAGCACAGCATTCTGGGCCTTCCAAAAGAATTTCCTCTTGAAATGCAGGTATGTCCTCTTCCATGTTCACCAAATATTTCTTTTTTCTAGTTCTGGCCTCTCTCTCACTTTGAGTTAAGAGGAATTTTCGAGGATGAGGAGCTTTGGGCTTGACATGTCGGATTGATTCTTTTGCTTGAACAATTTGTTCTCACTCAACACGGGCTAAACGACTGCCTCGCCATCGATCTGATGGCGCTGCTGTTTGCCGTCTGGCCTTGACTGTTTCAAGTGTCAGGCATATTTTCCTTTTTTTCCTCTTTGAATGTGCTCCACCACTCGCCTTTGTGTGCAATTATACCAAAGTGCCTTTACTTACTATTTGCAGATGGAGAGATACAAAAAATGGTGACCTTTGGACATATTACTGTTTTTAGTACTGTCACATAGACATGGATGAGCAGACAAAGTGAAATGCTTTTATGTGTTTGATAGAAGAGGAGTGCGCTTGTAATGAAAGACATCTTTACTCATCTAGACAGCAATCTTTTACCGCCTCAAGCCTAGCACGACTGAGCGTAGCTTCTTTTTCTGTGTTGCTGTGTACACACTTACTTAGCTTTCTTTTTGGCCACTAGTCTGATAGCGACACCGACACGGTTTGCATGCGGGTTCCAGGCTGGTCCTAATTCTCAAACCGTTCAGTTTGTTTCCACCGCATAAAAGGGTGTTCCGGGCCAAAATGATCTGTTCAACTCAAGCCCAAAAAACTTGCTTGTCTTGAACGAAGCTAGGGGTGGAGAAATGGTGTGTTGTCTATGGTGGTAGAATTGAAATGCCAATTGCAACTACACCAATATTTGGAACTAACCATTTGAAATCCATTCTGTAAAATTCTTAGGAGGAAGATTCATAAATATATGATCAGCACAAACCCTTAGACTAACTCAATATGCCTAACCACTACAAAACTTGTTTACGCCTGCCAAGCACTCCAACAAACCCACTTCCTCTTCACTTGCACTTTACAGCAAAGTATCTAGCAAAACTGGTTTCCAAGGAGACTCACCCATAAAGTTGAGGTAGCCCTCCCCTCCCAGACTGTGAGTGAGGAGACGGATGAGTTTATGCAGCTGGATGCCACGGTCTATAACGGGCGTCATGGCAATAAGAGCACTCATGTTGGTGTACATCTCTTTGTCCATCAGCCAAAACGCCAGTGACTTGTCCCCAACCAACGCCTAGCAACAAGCATAGAGATGTGAGCGTGTGCAACGTTGTATAACAAAGAAAACATCAAGTTACACCAAAGTGTTTGTTAATGGTGACCAGCAAAACTTGGCTGACCATCATTCTGGTGCAGCTGGTTGAGAAATGAAAGTTCTGCTAAATAGTTTATAAAATGTACAAATTACTAACCTGGTCATGGCTCTCAGCATAAGTGACAGATGCCTCTCCTCTCCTTCTGTTGGTCAGGGTATAGACAATGTTCCCCAAATCCCAGTCCTCGTCCCAAATTTCCTTAAGGACCTTTGTTGAACAATTAAGCAAATAAAAGGGACAAAAAGTTCATAAGCAAGTGCTATTCAGGTATTTTCTACATCAACAATTTTTGGATGAAAAGAACAAAATTAAGAATCACATAATTAGGATGCAGGATTACGTGAGTAGTTCTAAGCTGAATTTGAACCCACATAGTTTGACCATGGCACTTGCGTGCCAAATCCTCTGTACTTGCATGAAAGAATGCAAACTGAATCAGTTGGGGTAGGATACATGAGTCTTTGAATGGGAAATGACAGGCAGAGCACTCGGGTGGCTCGTTTTTGTTACAGTGTCAAGTTGAGGTCAGAGCTGCATCTGAGAGTCAACTCAGGACAAAACTCAATGTAGCAAGCTCAATAGCCTGAGAGTCCTCTACAGACCAGGTGTGGGATCCTTCATGTGTGAAATCCCAGATTGGTGCCCTGCATTCGGATGCCCGCCCCCTGGCCTCTGTCTTTCCCATGTCCCGTGTTTTGGAACAGCCTTCTTGAAGCAGAATCTGTATTTAGTGGAAGACTGGCCCATTAACCACATTAATGGTCAGCGCTGGTGAATCCCATTGACTTTGCCAATAGTAGTTGTGTGTCGGTGATTTGGCGCGCTTTGCGGGAGTGGGTCGATGGCTATGTTTGGACTCAGTGGAGCAGTATTCAGGTCATTGACTGAAAAGTGCTCTATGTTGTCCTCCAATGACTTATTTGAGAACGAGCTCACAATTCGAAAAAGTCAAACCCAAGGATGAAAGTTCTGTTCTCAAAAGGTGAGCTACCAAACTGTTTCTAGTTTGCAAATGCTCTGTGTTGATCGGACACGATTTGAGTGGCCAAGGGTCAACGAGCACAGCTGGATAGTAGAGTGAGTCTGGCATCCTGTGTCAGAACACAGGATAAAAGTCTCTGTACTGCTCAAACTCTCTCTAACGAACACAAACACCTGCTTGCTGCGAGACACCTGTTTCTGATTATGAGTATTTACCTCTGGATGTTTTTTCCCCCGGTGAGCATATTCATTTGGCACATCATTTCATTTTATAAACATTTCAGAGCATACTGATAACTAGTCAGGAGGCTGGTGTTTGTTTAGAGTTTGTTTGGAAGTATAAGGTGAGGGGGTGAGGACAAACAGACAGAAAGAGAGAGAAAGTGATAGAAAAAGTTGCTAATACTTCAAAATAATATTCCCTGGATTAACCTTGTGGTAAAAAAACTGCTTAAACCAGCCTTAAGAGGTTAGCTGGTCTCCTAGCTTGGCCAAACTGGTTAGGCTGGTCTGTTTTGCCAGTTTTAGGGGAGTTCTGGCCATTTGTCTGCTGGTCACCCACTGTTTTCTTGGAGACAAGTTAGACCATATGAAGACCAGCTTCCTTGCCAGGCCAAACTGGTTAGGCACGTCTGATATGCCAGTTTTAGAGGGGTTTTGGCCATTTTTCTGCCACTGGTTTCTTGGAAACCAACTAGACCATCTGAAGATCAGCTTCCCTGCCTGGTCAAGCTGGTAGTTTAGCTGGTTTTAAAGGGGTGTTGGGCATTTGTCAGTTGGTCGCCCTGGGACACCACCTACAAAAAAGCAAAACAGACTAAACTAATAGGCTGGGAATCTGGTCATTAAATGGTCTAGCTGGTCTCCCAGCCTGGCCATGCTAGTTAGTTAGGTAGGTTGGTCTGTTTAGCTGCTTTTAAAAATATTTGGGCATTTGTCAGCTAGAAAACCAGCAATATACCAACAACCTTTCCTTACACTGTTTTTTCAGCAGTGCATACTTCATAATAAAGTTCTAAAACACCACAAATACAACTAGGATCATAAGTCATTATCACAAATAATAATCTATTAATAGCACATACAGTATGTAACATCAGTAGCACAGCTGTTGAGGGAATTACTGCAGGGAGCAAAAAGACAGGAAGGAAGTGACTCTGACAGACCCATCTCTCTCCACTCCTCCTCTCCTGCTCACCATCATTAGAGCAGAAGGGTGACGGACAGATAAAGGAAACCTTTTAATAACACTGCAACCTTTTAAGAGGGGGCACAATCGACAGAGCCCACAGGCGAGCTGGAGCCAATCAATGCGGCTGTGCCCTGCCATCTACTCTTTCTCTCAGCCTCCCACTCTCTATCTGTTCTATCTCTCTCCCGCTTTCTCATTCTGTCAGTGGAAGGGGAGACATCTTCCACCAACATTTTCACAACTGCTCCTCTGAAACTTCTCGGTTTAAACAGTACTTTTCCTCCTTAATAGGACCGTTCCCTGCTCTCCCTGATGGGACTGACTCTCACTCTGTCATTAGCAGCAATGCGTTTTACAGATAGAGGACGAGGCCTGTGATGGGATCGGGTTCCTTTGAGGAGAGATGCATTGAAGCTGTTGTGACATTTTAACAGATGGTTGTTTTTGCTTGTCTTTTTTTCCCACATTCACATGTTTTTTTAAGTTCTCACTGAGATTAGAAGCGTCTCTCGCTTGGGGCTTTGCTGTGAAGTAAACTGTCCTATGCGTTTTCTCTTCATTTTTTAAACTCTTTATTTTCCTTCCTGGTGCTCTTGATTTTTACATGATGGCTTGTATGCTTTGCTTTTTCTAGTAGCTATTATTAAAGCCCAAACTCGGCCATGTTGCCATTTAAAGTCAACATGAATTTAAAACTGACTATTTACCTTCTTAACACAAGTCCCTGTTTTTATTGTCTTTGATTCATCAATGCATATTATTCCAAAGAAAAAATGTCTCCGTAATCTTTGATAAAACATTAAGCCTTTAAATTATGTATACTGAATCACTTTTCAGAAATTACACAGAACTTTCTCAAGATTTTGCATTTTGTACTTTTTGTGACATAACTATTGCTATTGTGAAGTCTAATTAAAGACTGATCTTGGTCTGAGACTACATAACTGCACATTCTAAATTTTTTTGTACCACAATAACACGTTTTAACACCAACACAGACATCTTGGCTCCACCAAGTGCTAATGAGCTGTAAATCCTTACCACTGATCTTGATGTTCAAGAACGTCTACTCAAGGAAGAATCTTATAAAACTAAAAAACAGCATTAATCACAAGCTGAAGAGGGACAGCACACTCATTAATGGTTTTACTGCCTCGTTGCCCTTGTCCTTATATCATAAAAGAGGGGTGACCATGCATGGAAAACAAAACAAAAATGACTTATACTCAGATAAAGTGACTTTAAGATTTGCGTTAGTTTTCAAACTGATTTACGCAACTAAAAATTATTTGTGTTATTATGTGCACCCGTATGACTTTATTTCATGGAACACATACAGTCAAATCAAAATGTACCCTTCAACATTTTCTCACATTATCACAGTTTATTCGCTATACTTTAGAAAATGGTAATAAAACATGACAAGAACTCAGAGTTAAACTGTGTCAGAACAAATTCATCTAGATGTCAGATAACTTTGATAGAAAGGTATCTAATGGATTACAATCAACCAATCAGCTGTTAAATTTAAGTACACAATTAGATAATACCAATTTAGGTCAATCAATTACCAAGCAATGCTTAATTTAGTTCAGTCTGTGGTGTAAAAGGTCGCATTAGCAATTAAAGAAAAAACACTTAAGCAAAACATGGTCAGGTCAAACTGTCTGAATAATTTTGGTCCCAAATGTATCATCAACTTTACTGGTAGTCCACTGTATGAAGAATTTTTGGGTATAATATGTCACAGTTCATTATTCATTATTTTGCTATCCTCACTTACATAAATGAACTATAGTGGTCCTGCACCCACTAGTAAAAAATTATATCTGGTGTCTGGTTAGAAAGTTCAAGCTGAAATGAAATAAAGAGGGATTCCATAAGGGGGATTTTGCAGTGATGCCATAAAAGAACCATTTTTGGGTTCCCCAAAGAACCTTTCAGTAAACGGTTCTTTTTAATAATCTAAATAACTTTTTTTCCACTGTAAAGAACCTTTTGTGCAGTGCAAAGTTTCCATGGATATTAAATGTTCTTCATGGAATCATAAATGGCAATAACAAACCTTTACTCTTATGAGAGCATACAATGAAAGTGAATGGGGATTGTGGCCATCAAACAGTTAAAAAAAGCACAATAAAAGTGGAAGCCATTCAATAGATTTCTTTGAGGAACAGAGTGAAATCAAAGCCATTCACTTAAAATCTTGCTGGATAGCTGCAGTCCCCATTCACTTTCATTGTATGGAAATGAGCAGCTTGGACATTTCACTAAATAGCTTCATGTGTGTTGCATGGAAGACAAAGTCATGCACATTTGGAACTACACGAAAGAAAATAAATGATGACAGAATTGTAATTTACGGATGAACAATCCTATTAAATGTGATAACACAATTAAGAAGTGTTTCATGCCAGAGTCAAAGAGTTTACCACAAAGAAGTTTCCTTCCCTAGACAGAAGTTTGAATCACATGCATTCAAATTCAAAACTAGAAGTCGTGTTTATTTTTCTTCTTTTAAAAAAGATCAAATCAAAAGATGGAATGGTTTCCTGTGGAGGGAGTGCATCAGGCCAGCGTGTTACATGCCCTGCCAGCACACTTACACTGCTTTACAAAGGCAATCTGTGAAGATCTTTCCGGTCGAAATATGCTGCAGTCTGCCTGTCTGCCGTCTTTGTTGTGTTGTGCTGTATAATTCATTACAGTTCACTGAATGTGACAAGAACTTGGGCTCATATTTCCTCTTAATATAAGCTACACAAAGAAAAATTAAGAAGAATATATATTCTCGCCCAGCAAGCGAACGTGTGGTAAAGCCAAAAAACTGGAAGACACCGATAAGCAACATGAAACGCAGAGACATAAACAACAGAGGAACAGGAATAGAGGAATAATATACTATGAGACAACAAAAGAAAAAGAGCAGCAGCAACTGAAATCTCAAAGCAAAGTGGTTTTCCTTTCTGAAACCATTCCTCCTTTAACTAGATGCATTAACTAGGTCAGCTGGAACCGGGAACACTTCCCATAACACCTGATGTACTCGTTACATCATAAGAAGAATGGCATCTACGCTAATATTAGTCTCTCTGTTTATCTCGAGGTTTACTGCAGTCAGCCGGATCCGGGCCATATCCAGATCAGATGGTGGACCTGCGCCCAGACATGACAAACGCATCCCTGAAATGTCTGCAGAGACCGTGTCAATTAAACTCCTCCCTGTAAATGCCGCATCGACACGACATCCTCATTAAACCCGTCTCCGGCGTGACGACTCCAATCTTTCGAATAATCTTACGAATATCTTTCGATCTAATATGACTTCTGACCTGTAATGTTGCCAGAATCATAATCATACACTATTTGTTCGTCGGCCAGAGGAGAACTGGCACCCCGACTGAGCCTGGTTTCTCCCAAGGTTTTTTTTCTCCATTCTGGCCCTGAAGGAGTTTTGGTTCCTTGTCACCGTCGCCTTTGGCTTGCTCAGTTGGGGACAATAAAATTTCAACTACAGTGGGGAGAACAAGTATTTGATACACTGCCGATTATGCAGGTTTGCCCACTTACAAAGCATGTAGAAGTCTGTAATTTTTTATCATAGGTACACTTCAACTGTGAGAGACGGAATCTAAAACAAAAATCCAGAAAATCAAATTGTATGATTTTTAAGTAATTAATTTGCATTTTATTGCATGACATAAGTATTTGATACATCAGAAAAGCAGAACTTAATATTTGGTACAGAAACCTTTGTTTGCAATTACAGAGATCATACGTTTCCTGTAGTTCTTGACCAGGTTTGCACACACTGCAGCAGGGATTTTGGCCCACTCCTCCATACAGACCTTCTCCAGATCCTTGAGGTTTCGGGGCTGTCGCTGGGCAATACGGACTTTCAGCTCCCTCCAAAGATTTTCTATTGGGATCAGGTCTGGAGACTGGCTAGGCCACTCCAGGACCTTGAGATGCTTCTTACGGAGCCACTCCTTAGTTGCCCTGGCTGTGTGTTTCGGGTCGTTGTCATGCTGGAAGACCCATTCATGACCCATCTTCAATGCTCTTACTGAGGGAAGGAGGTTGTTGGCCAAGATCTCGCGATACATGGCCCCATCCATCCTCCCCTCAATACGGTGCAGTCGTCCTGTCCCCTTTGCAGAAAAGCATCCCCAAAGAATGATGTTTCCACCTTCATGATTCACGGTTGGGATGGTGTTCTTGGGGTTGTACTCATCCTTCTTCTTCCTCCAAACACGGCGAGTGGAGTTCAGACCATTTTTTTGTCTCATCAGACCACATGACCTTCTCCCATTCCTCCACTGGATCATCCAGATGGTCATTGGCAAACTTCAGACGGGCCTGGACATGCGCTGGCTTGAGCAGGGGACCTTGCGTGTGCTGCAGGATTTTAATCCATGACGGCATAGTGTGTTACTAATGGTTTTCTTTGAGACTGTGGTCCCAGCTCTCTTCAGGTCATTGACCAGGTCCTGCTGTGTAGTTCTGGGCTGATCCCTCACCTTCCTCATGATCATTGATGCCCCACGAGGTGAGATCTTGCATGGTGCCCCAGACTGAGGGAGATTGACCGTCATCTTGAACTTCTTCCGTTTTCTAATAATTGCGCCAACAGTTGTTGCCTTCTCACCAAGCTGCTTGCCTATTGTCCTGTAGCCCATCCCAGCCTTGTGCAGGTCTACAATTTTATCCCTGATGTCCTTACACAGCTCTCTGGTCTTGGTCATTGTGGAGAGGTTGGAGTCTGTTTGATTGAGTGTGTGGACAGGTGTCTTTTATACAGGTAACGAGTTCAAACAGGTGCAGTTAATACAGGTAATGAGTGGAGAACAGGAGGGCTTCTTAAAGAAAACTAACAGGTCTGTGAGAGCCGGAATTCTTACTGGTTGGTAGGTGATCAAATAATTATGTCATGCAATAAAATGCAAATTAATCATTTAAAAATCATACAATGTGATTTTATGGATTTTCCGTCTCTCACAGTTGAAGTGTACCTATGATAAAAATGTTTATAAAAAAGCATAAACATGCTTTGTAAGTAGGAAAACCTGCAAAATCGGCAGTGTATCAAATACTTGTTCTCCCCACTGTATATTACTGATCTGCCCGCATTGACACTATATGATAATTGAAATGAGCTGGATGAGCTGGATGACACCGTTTTCTCCAGAGCGGCTGTACAGCCGAATCAAATTCTGTTGCATTAGTTTCCCGTTAACACTGTGAAGCTGCTTTGAAACAATCGCCATTGTAAAAAGAGCTATATAAATAAAGGTGACTTGGCTTGACTATTACAAGACACTTTTATGTGATAAAAAGCAAGTTTTTCCATATTTGAGAAAGGGTTAATATGCTAATACAAGGGATGCAGAGGAGACGGAGGCAGAAAGCACAAACTGCTTTTGGAAACTCAAAGTTTCTTGCTCTCACAGGCCCTCAGAACGCGAATACAGTCTTCAAATAACAGCAATGAGAGATGCGCAAAGTCAGTGCCTCTGAGCCACAGGGTGTAAGGATAGGATTAGAAACATGAGTCTCGGTAGGATGGCTTTAACACAGAGATTCTTAGAAGATGTAGAGACGGCGGGAGTCTGAGAAGAGTCTTTTGTGAAGCAAGGATGAGATCCGACTGTAATCTGTCTTTACAATGGGTTTCTGCTCTCATTTAGCAGTTCATTTGCACTTTCAAAAGAAGACGTCATCTTTTCTCATAACGTATGAACTACCCTGCACACAGCACAATAGTTTGAAATTGTGCTCTTTTGCTAAAGTATATTATGGGTTTGCATTTATGCCTTTGGAAGATGCTTCTATCCAAGAGTGCGTTCAAGGCATACATTTTTATCAGTTTATGTTTCCTGGGAATTGACACCTTGACATTGCTGTTGCTGCTATATAATACATACTGTATGTACAGTATAAGCGAACGTTACCATTAGCAGATCTGCCTGTACATGCATTTTAAATTTGTAATGGCAGATTGAAATGCAGGAGCAGATGTGTCTGTGTTTGTGTTTATGAGGAGAAGAGCATAAATAGACAAATCAATAGATGATAAGCTGCTGTCATCTCAACAGGACCGGCCAACTACCAGAGGTCAAAAAGGTCAATGCACACAAAGTCTTTAAACACCTTCTCATCCAATCAATATTCTGAGTTTCTGAATTTCCTGAGGATTTTTTTTTTTTTTAGCAAACTTTTCTAGTTTAGAAAATCTTCATGTGTTGTGTATGTGTAGGTTTTATTTAGCTATAGCCTCCCTTGTATGGAAGCTTGTTTCCGCCACAGAATAAAAAATAAAAAGGGTAATTGCGACTTTTTGTCTCACAATTCTGACTTTTTTTCTCGCAATTCCGAGTTTACATCTCGCAATTCTGGCTTTTTTTCTCAGAATTACGTGATATTGCAAGATGTAAAGTCAGAATTGTGAGATATAAATGCACAATTCTGAAAAAAGTCAGACTTTATAACTCAGCAATTCTGACTTTATAGCGCACAATTCTGACATAACTCGCAACTGCGATTCTATATCTCACAATTTTGAGAAAAGAAGTCAGAATTGCGAGTTATAAAGTCAGAATTGCACTATATAAAGTCAGAATTGCGAGTTTATATCTCACAATTCTGACTTAATATCGCGCAGTTCTGACTTTATAAAAAAAGTCAAGAATTGCGAGATGTAAACTCACAATTGTGAGATAAAAAGTCGCAATTATCTTTTAAAAAGTTTTATTCTGTGGCGGAAACAAGCTTCCATACCCTTGGGCATATTGAATGACAACATCAATTAGAAACTTCAATTGGGAGGCCAAATTACATTAAATAAATATTTGATATTTAATAATGCATTACATACATCTTTAATTGTTTTTTCTTGTTTTAAATTTTATAATAATAATTACAAAAAATTAAATAATGTGTTTTCTAAAAATGCATATTTTAGTTCCTTACTCATAATTATTAAGTAAATGCGTTTTTATTCTGAAAATGCATATCAGGGGTGCTACTAGGCCCAATTTAGGAAGGCTTTAGCTCCCCCTACATTTCCTCTCAACCCCCTTAAAAATTTGTGATTAACTGAATGTAACTGATTACATTCAGTCCTAGAGCTGCACGATTCTGGATAAATTGAGAATCACGATTTTTTTTTTGTTTCAAACAGAGATCACGATTCTCCCACGATTCTGAACAGACAGCTAAACAAAATAACATGAAATTTACTAGAGGTTCTGACAAAATGTTAATTGCTGTAGTGCATTTAAAATGTTTAGTTAATTTGAATGAATTATTTAAAAAAATCGGTTTGAATGACTCACTCATAAATCACTTGTTTCATTACTGGATAAATCAGCCTTTTTTAAAAACAAATCTCTTGAATGATTCAATGACAAATACATTTTTGTAATAGTCACTTGTCGCCATTGTCGTAACAATGTAATCAATACAATCGTTATTTACAGCACCAAGTTATTTTCAAAAGGTGATTTGCTCTATTATGATCGCTACCGCTTCGGCTCCTCCCTGTATTTTAGTCTGTGTTATTCATTAGAGCGTTAGAAGCAGAGGACAAGGTGTGTGCATTTATTGAGATTGTCATGACATCTACATCTGTGTAGTTAAATGCAGTTTACATTATATGATGCAGATCATGCAGAAATCATACAGAAAGAAAACTACTGCAGTGCCATGTCTCCGACAACACTGAATATGATCATGCCATTAAAGCCTATGAAATAAATTGTAATTGATAGAGACAGTGAAGATACATGAAAGGGAGAGAGAAGAGAAAACCAAATGTGTTGAGCAAAAGCTAAGTGCTGACTGTGCCTCCCTGCCGTCATGTGCAGCTGTAATTCCTCACATGTCCAGTAGAGGGAGGAATGAGTACATACACTTCAGACTTTAGAACAGGGTTCCTCAAATCCGGTCCTGGAGGGCCACTGCCCTGCAGGGTTTAGCTCTGACCCTGATCGAACACACCGGAGCAAGCTAATCAAGGTCTTCAGGATCTCAGGTAGGTGAGTTTGATAAGGGTTGGAGCTAAACTCTGCAGGACAGTGGCCCTCCAGGACGAGTTTGAGGAACCCTGCTTTAGGACAACTGTGAGGACTTCTCCAAAAACAGTCACAATTTAAATATTTAAGAACTGAGCATGAGCAAAGATGGCAGAATTCAAATCTGTGGATCCTACAGCCGAACAAGTGCCATTGAGATGAATGGGAATGTTAATGGATATTTTTCTTTTGGGATGTGCCAGACTTGTTGACTAAACGGGACTAAACGGTGCTGCTGATGCTAGTCGACAATGGAAATAATAGTTGTTTACAGTATTATCTGCACATTTATGTTTTGCTTTAAATATACATTACAAAGGCTACATTCAAACTGATGTCATGTTAATGTACATTAAATTAAAAAAAAAAAAAAAAACATTTTATTATATATCTGGAGTGGAAAACAAAATCATTTCATTTGACCTCAAACTTGTCACACGGTCGTGTTCTCCATGTCACTCATTTACGATGGGCTAAAGAGAATTGTCCACTTAGAAGACGAGCAAGGTGAGGGAGTATTTCGACTTTTCAAAAACTGAAAAGTTTTTGAAAAGTCATGTCAAACTGGCATATAACAGTTAGGTTTGATTAAAGGCTTCTACATTACCAGTTTTGAGGGATAATACTAGACATTTTATACTGGTTTAAATGGGGAAACATTATGAAATAAATTACTTAACAACAGATCCTATATCAATATTTTAACTAATAGAATACCCTTAAATAACGTATAGTTGCTGGTACATGCCAAGCTTTTCTTGCGATTTTGCCGTCTGTCATGTGTACAGATAACGATAGGCCTACCTTGACATGTGCTGACTTATATGTTAACTTTTATTTGAGGAATTGTTTATGATATTGAGTTTGTAGTTATTTGTCCTGCATTGCCTACTGATTCAGTTGATTTTAATAAATATATCTATATTGGCTAACACTGATTAAGAGATCGCTTGATCATAATGCAAGGCAAGCACAGCACATATACAGTATATGACCTATTTTTCAGCAGCATTCAGTATGGGACTTGACTTTTTGATTCATAGATTAAGAAGCCTATTTCAAATGGGTCACTTGGGGTTTCCTAGACCTCTCACGGTACCACTAATTTGATGGTCCACTTTAGATATTCAACTAACTATAAGTAACTATGAAACTACATGTCAACTACCAGTCATTAAAGTATTAGTAGACTGTCTGCTTAATATCTGCTAACACTTTTTTGTGATGCTCCACCAACAGACATTCTATTGACTATAAGTAACTTTGCAAGTACATATCAACTTATTCTACTAACCCAAACCCTAACACCTAACCCTAACCAACAGTAAACTAATACTGTAGGATTGAAAATAATCAAAGATATTTGATATTTGAAATTGAACAAAGACATTTGCTTCACTGTTTTCAACCCCCATCTTTCTTATCAGAAGGGCCATTTGGAATTCCTAAAGACAAAGAGATGCTGAAGGCCTGTAGGCCAAAATGTGTCACACCTTTAGTACAGTGGGGGAAGTTTGGTCTGATTGGTCAGTCTGATTGGAATGTCTCACATTAGGGTTTCAGTCATATGGTCAAGGAACAGATAAAAAGAAGATGTAACTGTTGCTCTGGCTCTTCTTTTATTCTCTGTCTCTTGATTCTCTGGCTCCCTCTCTTCTTGGGGGCCTTCCCTTTGTTTTTTTCTCTCTCTCTCTCTCTCTCCCTTTCTATCCCTCAGGTAACATTCATGGTGGGTACGATTAATAATACAAGTTTTTATCATCTCATACATCTATTTTGTAACTATTTTAAGTGTAACCATAACCAGAAATTGTCATTAAATCCTTTCTATTACAAATGATGTGCTAACTAGTTTTGATTTGGTATTGACTTTAAAGTGCTACCTATTGCAATACAATATAGTCACATTCTAGCAACGCTCTCCCACATATTTTGCTATTGTAACTACGCTTATTTCCGTCGTTGGTATAAGTTGCAGTGGGTGGTAAAGACGAGAAATGTACAGTTTTCTATCCTCTTGCTGATAACGTTTCTTTAGTCATTCGGCAACCCTGCAGCCTGAACCACTGTAGGCGACCCACCCTTACAGATGGTGCCGAAACCCGGGATCCCTTGCAGTGAATTTTCTGAAATTCATCAGAATGAGGACATTTTTTCACAGTTGATCTTGTGAATGGATTAAAGCTGAACTTCTGACCAAGGAATGGGTAAGTCTGTTTTCATTGTTTATGAACTGCATGAAACAGAATGTAGAAGGTTTTAAACAGCTTCAATAGTCCCATTACTGTACAATCCGAGAATATTCAGATTATCTCCTCGGGATGGAAGGGAAAATTTCAAGTGACGTATTGTTTGCTTTATGGAGCAAAAAAGTTGAGCCTATCTTGAACAGCAAATACATACCAAATAATCTCAATTCAGATGATGAAATGCTCACATATTGGGACATAATTGGCAAACATCAAAAGAAATTGAAACATGGTGAAATAATTGAGGCTTTAAACTTCATAAGTTGTAAAAGGCTACGTAATGTGACAACACATCTATTTTCAAGTATAGATGCTAAATGTAAAGAAGTGCATTCTAAAAATGCAGAGACACAAAAGTCTGAGGCAAAGATTCAAGATCTTCAAACACAGCTAGATAAATTACTAGCTGAGCAGTTAGCCCTGACTGAAAAGTGTAAAAATCACAAAGAGACCATTGCAGATCTCAAGGCTAAGCTAAATGCTAAAAAGTCCATGTCTCCCAAAACGCTTAACAGCGATGGGACTAAAAAGCATGTTCACTTCTTAGAGGAGGTGACTTGCTCTAATGAATCTGAAACGTTTAAGTTCAGAAAATGCATGTGCAACTCAAGAAAGTGTGCCTGTTTCAGTTCTTAAGGTGATGCAGCACCGTAATAGCGCAGAGTCATGTACCAGAATGCATGGTGTACAAGCATTAGAGAGTCATGAATATCACAGCAGGATTCAGTAACTCTGAACTTTGGACTTTATCATGCTCCTTAACAAAAACATTGGTGTGGGAAGATTTTGAACCAGACCACACCTCACTCACATTCTCATGCTGGCTCCGTTACAACAGGACCAAAATTTGCATCACAATTGTAAACCCTCCTCACCATGTTTGAGGCATGATTTACACATAGTCACAGCTAAATGCAGCCACATAGATTTGATCTTCACACAAAAAGTCAAATCTACATCAGCCTCACAAAAAATCTTTACATCTAGACTGTATTACAACTGTGAATTTCTTCCAGTTATTGTTTGTTTTGTTTTTCTTTAGAATTGCTAAATCAGTTAGTTATTATTTGTCTCACCAAGTTAAATATCAAAAGAGTATTTCTCATTCTTACCTAAGTGCAAAAAATGTGTATTATCATTGTATTGAAATAATGCATTGGATTTTGAACTTATTTGATTTCTGATTCTTTGTATTTTATTCATTTTACTTGCAACAATGTTTTTAGACAGGAATTCAATTGAATCTCTGTATTTGGTTACACTGAATATTTTGCTGATACTCTTCATGAAAAGGGGGGTTTAAAACCAACAATAATTGTTGTTTTGTTATAATGCAATTTATTTTTAATATTTCCAGAAACAATGTAAGAGCTTGTGAGATGATCTTTTATTCTCAAGCTTGACCACTTTATTAAGTACAAACCCGATTCCAAAAAAGTTGGGACACTGTACAAATTGTGAATAAAAAAGGAATGCAATAATTTACAAATCTCATAAACTTATATTTTATTCACAATAGAATATAGATAACATATCAAATGTTGAAAGTGAGACATTTTGAAATGTCATGCCAAATATTGGCTCATTCTGGATTTCATGAGAGCTACACATTCCAAAAAAGTTGGGACAGGTAGCAATAAGAGACCGGAAAAGTTAAATGTACATATAAGGAACAGCTGGAGGACCAATTTGCAACTTATTAGGTCAATTGGCAACATGATTGGGTATAAAAAGAGCCTCTCAGAGTGGCAGTGTCTCTCAGAAGTCAAGATGGGCAGAGGATCACCAGTTCCCCCAATGCTGCGGCGAAAAATAGTGGAGCAATATCAGAAAGGAGTTTCTCAGAGAAAAACTGCAAAGAGTTTGAAGTTATCATCATCTACAGTGCATAATATCATCCAAAGATTCAGAGAATCTGGAACAATCTCTGTGCGTAAGGGTCAAGGCCGGAAAACCATACTGGATGCCCGTGATCTTCGGCCCTTAGACGGCACTGCATCACATACAGGAATGCTACTGTAATGGAAATCACAACATGGGCTCAGGAATACTTCCAGAAAACATTGTCGGTGAACACAATCCACCGTGCCATTCGCCGTTGCCGGCTAAAACTCTATAGGTCAAAAAAGAAGCCATATCTAAACATGATCCAGAAGCACAGGTGTTTTCTCTGGGCCAAAGCTCATTTAAAATGGACTGTGGCAAAGTGGAAAACTGTTCTGTGGTCAGATGAATCAAAATTTGAAGTTCTTTTTGGAAAACTGGGACGCCATGTCATCCGGACTAAAAAGGACAAGGACAACCCAAGTTGTTATCAGCGCTCAGTTCAGAAGCCTGCATCTCTGATGGTATGGGGTTGCATGAGTGCGTGTGGCATGGGCAGCTTACACATCTGGAAAGACACCATCAATGCTGAAAGGTATATCCAAGTTCTAGAACAACATACGCTCCCATCCAGACGTCGTCCCTTTCAGGGATAACCTTGCATTTTCCAACATGACAGTGCCAGACCACATACTGCATCAATTACAACATCATGGCTGCGTAGAAGAAGGAATCCGGGTACTGAAATGGCCAGCCTGCAGTCCAGATCTTTCACCCATAGAAAACATTTGGCGCATCATAAAGAGGAAGATGCGACAAAGAAGACCTAAGACAGTTGAGCAACTAGAAGCCTGTATTAGACAAGAATGGGACAAAATTCCTATTCCTAAACTTGAGCAACTTGTCTCCTCAGTCCCCAGACGTTTGCAAACTGTTATAAAAAGAAGAGGGGATCCCACACAGTGGTAAACATGGCCTTGTCCCAACTTTTTTGAGATGTGTTGATGCCATGAAATTTAAAATCAACTTATTTTTCCCTTAAAATGATACATTTTCTCAGTTTAAACATTTGATATGTCATCTATGTTGTATTCTGAATAAAATATTGAAATTTGAAACTTCCACATTCATTGCATTCTGTTTTTATTCACAATTTGTACAGTGTCCCAACTTTTTTGGAATCGGGTTTGTACATCGATTTAAGGGCTTATTGCCAGAGACTATTTTAATCTGACCACATCAAACTTCTGACCAATGACAAATGTCATGTATGCTTTTGCTCTTTGTTGTGCTATATGTTCTTTTAAATCACAGGATCCCTGCTGCACAAGTTCACATCCTGTGCCCTGCCTCAGAAAGAGGGACAAGCGTTAGCTCTCATCTCCAATGACTGTTCTCGAGGTGTGAAGTATTCAATGGACGTTTTGCATATCAAGGATCGATGCAACACCATTCGATGGAGCCTTCTCATGCAGGGCTGAAATGAGAACAAAGACTGAAGACTGACCAGCTGCTATTGCAACACGTCTGGACGAGAAGCCTGAAGATGACATCTACACACAACAGAAAGCATGTCTTCGTGGACTGTGCCACCTTTGGACACTTTATGATTGTGGCCAACGGTGCCAAGGGGGGATTTTGTAGGATTGAAAATAATCAAAGATAAAAAGATATTTGATATTTAAAATTGAACAAAGACATTTGCTTCACTGTTTTCAACCCCCATCTTTCTTATCAGAAGGGCCATTTGGAATTCCTAAAGACAAAGAGAATGCTGAAGGCCTGTAGGCCAAAATGTGTCACACCTTTAGTACAGTGGGGGAAGTTTGGTCTGATTGGTCAGTTTGAATGTCTCACATTAGGGTTTCAGTCACATGGTCAAGGAACAGATAAAAAGAAGATGTAACTGTTGCTCTGGCTCTTCTTTTATTCTCTGTCTCTCTTGATTCTCTGGCTCCCTCTCTTCTTGGGGGCCTTCTCTTTGGCTCTTCTCTTCTTTGCGCTCTTCTTCCCTTTGTTTTTTTCTCTCTCTCTCTCTCCCTTTCTATCCCTCAGGTAACATTCATGCTGGGTACGATTAATAATACAATTTTTTATCATCTCATACATCTATTTTGTAACTATTTTAAGTGTAACCATAACCAGAAATTGTCATTAAATCCTTTCTATTACAAATGATGTGCTAACTAGTTTTGATTTGGTATTGACTTTGAAGTGCTACCTATTGCAATACAATATAGTCACATTCTAGCAACGCTCTCCCACATATTTTGCTATTGTAACTGCGCTTATTTCCGTCGTTGGTATAAGTTGCAGTGGGTGGTAAAGACGAGAAAAGTACAGTTCCCTTTCAGTCGGTCACGTTCGACGTACGTTGGAACTGACCGACGAATTGGGATCTATTTTCAGAGACCAATCTACTTCGAGTGTTAAAAACGAGCCAAAGAGGATTGGCATGCGGTTGACGCATTCCACGACCCGCCCCGCATCGCGGGTATAAATACGGAAGTGGAAGCACCGCATATCGCTTTCAACTTCGGAGCCGAACGCTACTGTGTTCCCTACGAAGAGTGTTTCTTTCAGTCAAGAGGATTGCTCCAGTCTACGGTGTTGGTGTGACGGCGCTTTCAGTGGAGATTGCAAAAACAACAGCTGTTTTCACAGCTTCCTGGGCTTTTGAGTGCTCTCAGCGGGCTTGCACCCCTGAACCGCTGCGAGCCGCGGTCATTCCCCTGTGTGCCTCGGCACTGATTGGAGCGGTTTTTCCCCTTCTAAAAGAGCAACACGGTTTGACCCTGCGTCTTTTTCAAGATGTCATTCAAACCGTGTGTTTCTGGATGCCGTCGTTATCTGTCCCCAGCTGACGGACACGATCACTGCCTCTCGTGTTTGGGCGTTCAGCACGCTGAGGCGGCTTTCGTGGATGACTCATGTTCCCATTGCGGGAACATGACCATCGCAGTACTACGGTCTAGACTTGAATACCTCAGACGGGGTGGAGTCCCATTGCGCATCCCCCGATCTAGTGGCCCTCCTGCTGCGAAGCAGAGGGCTGCTACTTTGGCTGATGCCTTTGGTGGAGACCTGAGGGTTACTGTGAGGGCACTCCCGCCGGGTCAACAGGCTCCTCGGGCCCCTCCCCCCTCCACTGCGCCGGTGGAGCTTCCGGAAGAGCAGCCTGGTCCTTCCCACGGGAGACCGTCTGTTACTTTCGGGGCTCCGGCTGAGGACATGGTCTCGATAGCCGCATCGGGGGACGAGCTAATGGACTCCGGAGATGAGGATTCGGCTGCGCTGCCCCCTTCTGGTGTGGTAGCGCTGCCTGAGTCTGATCCGGAGCTCACGGCTATGCTTGCCCGGGCCGCCGCCAGTGTTGGGCTCGAGTGGAACCCTCCACCGTGTCCCGAACCCTCGCGGCTGGACGATTGGTATCTCGGGACGGCCCACGCTGGTTCTCAGCGCCCCGCCCCAGTACCTTTCTTTCCGGAGGTGCATCAGGAGCTCACGAAATCGTGGATAGCGCCTTACAGCGCTAGAAACCGATCGACTGACTCCTCCGTCCTCACTACCCTTGATGGTGGCGCAGCCAAGGTTTACGTGGAGATCCCCCCAGTCGAGCAGTCAGTAGCGATGCAACTGTGTCCGAAGACCGCTACTGACTGGCGCGGAAATCCGCGTCTCCCCTCCCGGGCGTGTAAGTTCTCGTCCGCACTAACGGGCAAGGCTTACACAGCCTGTGGAGAAGCTGCGTCATCTTTGCATGCCATGGCGCTCCTGCAGGTCTACCAGGCCAAAGCGCTCAAGGAACTGCACGAGGGTAGTTCCGACCCAGGGGCTATGCAGGAACTGCGTACCGCGACGGACCTCGCCCTCCGGGCGACGAAAGTCACCGCACGCTCCCTGGGTCGGGCGATGTCCACACTTGTGGTCCAGGAATGCCACCTGTGGCTGAACCTGGCGGATATGCGTGAGACCGACAAAGTACGGTTTCTTAACGCCCCTGTCTGCCAGGCCGGCCTCTTCGGCGACGCCATCGAGAGCTTCGCCCAGCAGTTCTCGGTGGCCCAGAAGCAGACGGAGGCAATCAAGAACATCCTGCCCCGGCGACCTGCTGCTGCCTCCACCCAGTCGCCGGCTGCAGCACCTCCGCCTGCTCGTCGCCGAGGGCGTCCCCCTGCGTCCGCCTCCGCCCCTGCTAAGCCTAAGCAGCAGCCTCCACCTGGCAAGCAGGGTGCCGGGCGTAGGGGTACTGCCCAACCTGTCCAGGGTCCCGCAAAGTCCGCCGGCAAGCGCAAGGGCAAGCGGCCCTGAGACGGGCAGCCCAGGGAGAAGAGGAGCTGCTCCAGGGGAGGTGGTGTCCGCACCCCTCCTCCCCCCGGAGGACCGGGGGGAGAATGTCACTACTGGTCGTCACAACATCCTGCCGCTGGCTCTCCGGAGTCCAGCGGTACCCACATTCTCAATAAAAGAGCAGTTTCCTCCCTCCCTGGGCCCCAAGAGGGCCAGGTTGGCAGTGTGCGACGCCCCCGGGCCTCGCCACTCCTTTCCTCCCCTCTCCCCCTCACCAGGGGGCAGCAGTATGGGCACCGAGGATGCCCCCGGGCCTCCTCACCCATACTCTGCCCCACCCTGGAGTACTCAGACAACACTCCGGGCCGCCTCCTGGCCTCCCGAGTCGGGTCTGTCTACTCCACTTCGCTGCCCCACCCCGGGTACGTCTGTGGTGCCGTTGGTCCCGCTTGTTCGGTCTCTGGGAGCCTGGCTAGGTCTCCCCAGGCCGTCTCGCTGGCTCATCCGTACTATCAGACTCGGCAACGCGATTCAGTTCGCGCGCCGGCCGCCCAAGTACAGGGGCATCCTCTTCACCACTGTGCGGAGTTGCGATGCCCATGTCTTGCGGTCCGAGATCGATGTCCTGCTGGCGAAGGACGCGATCGAGCCGGTTCCTCCTGCCGATATGAGGTCGGGGTTCTACAGCCCCTACTTCATTGTACCCAAGAAAGGTGGTGGGTTAAGACCAATCTTGGACCTGCGCATTCTGAATCGGGCCCTGCACAAGCTCCCGTTCAAAATGTTAACACAGAAACGCATTTTCGAATGCATCCGTCCCCGAGATTGGTTCGCAGCGATCGACCTGAAGGACGCGTACTTTCATGTCTCCATTCTCCCTCGACACAGACCGTTCCTACGCTTTGCGTTCGAGGGGAGGGCATATCAGTACAAAGTCTTGCCCTTCGGGCTGTCCCTGTCG
This sequence comes from Coreius guichenoti, assembly GCA_039654105.1. Lineage (NCBI taxonomy): Eukaryota > Metazoa > Chordata > Actinopteri > Cypriniformes > Gobionidae > Coreius > Coreius guichenoti. Next base: position 8,208,750 of record CM077190.1, read on the forward strand.
CCTCGCGTCTTCACGAAAGTCGCGGAGGCACCCATTGTTCCGCTCAGAGAACGCGGCGTTCGGATTCTCAACTATCTCGACGACTGGCTCATATTGGCCCAGTCCCGGGATCAGTTGTGCGAACACAGGGACCTGGTGCTCCGTCACCTCAGCCTGTTGGGCCTTCGGGTCAACCGAGAGAAGAGCAAACTCTGTTCCACACAGAGGATCTCTTATCTCGGTATGGAGCTGGATTCGGTCAACCGGACAGCGCGCCTCACAGAGGAGTGAGTCCGGTCAGTGTTGAACTGCTTGAATACGTTCAAAGGCAGGACAGCGGTCCCACTGAAATATTTTCAGAGGCTCCTGGGGCATATGGCATCTGCAGCCGCGGTAACGCCACTCGGATTGCTTCATATGAGACCGCTTCAACGCTGGCTTCACGACCGAGTCCCGAGATGGGCGTGGCAGAGCGGCAAATACCGGGTCTCAGTTACTCCTTACTGTCGCCAAACCTTCAATCCCTGGGCGGACCCTTCGTTTCTACGGGCGGGAGTGCCCTTAGAACAGGTGTCCAGGCATGCTGTGGTCTTCACGGATGCCTCATCCACGGGCTGGGGGACCACGTACAACGGGCACACAGTTTCGGGTCTGTGGACGGGGCCCCATCTGTGTTGGCACATCAATTGCCTAGAGTTATTGGCAGTACGTCTCGCTCTGGGTCGCCTCAAAAAGCCGCTACAGGGCAAGCACGTACTGGTCCGTACGGACAGCACTGCGGCCGTTGCGTACATCAACCGTCAGGGTGGTCTACGCTCCCGTTGCATGCTCCAACTCGCCCGCCATCTCCTCCTGTGGAGTCAGAAGCGTCTGAGGTCGCTTCGGGCCATTCACATCCCAGGTGCGCTGAACCAGACAGCCGACAAGCTCTCTCGTCAGTCGACACCTCCGGGAGAGTGGCGACTCCACCCCCGGAGTGTCCAGCTGATATGGGACCTCTTCGGAGCCGCGCAGGTAGACCTGTTTGCCTCTCCGGACTCGACCCATTGCCAGTTGTACTATTCCCTGACCGGGGGCACCCTCGGCACGGATGCACTGGCGCACAGCTGGCCCCCCGGGACTTACGCAAATATGCGTTTCCCCCAGTGAGCCTTCTTGCACAGACACTGTGCAAGGTCAGGGAGGACGAGGAGCAGGTCTTGTTAGTTGCGCCCTACTGGCCCAACCGGACCTGGTTCTCCGAACTCACACTCCTCGCGACAGCCCGTCCCTGGCCGATCCCCCTGAGGAAGGACCTGCTTTCTCAGGGGCGGGGCACTCTATGGCACCCGCGTCCAGACCTCTGGAAACTCCATGTCTGGTCCCTGGACGGGACGCGGAGGTTCTAGGTGGCCTACCACAAGCTGTGGTAGACACCATCACTTCTGCTAGAGCCCCCTCTACGAGGCGCCTCTACACGTTGAAGTGGAACCTGTTCGTTGAGTGGTGTTCTTCCCGCCGGGAAGACCCCGAAGGTGTTCGGTTAATGTCGTGCTTTCTTTCCTGCAGGATGGGCTGGAGCGAAGGCTGTCTCCCTCCACCCTCAAAGTGTACGTCGCCGCAATAGCGGCGTATCACGATGCAGTGGAAGGTAAGTCCTTAGGAAAGCACGACTTAATCGTCAGGTTCCTCAGAGGTGCGAAGAGACTGAATCCTCCTCGTCCAACCTCGATACCCTCTTGGGACCTAGCCCTGGTGCTCAGAGCACTTCAGGGTCCTCCCTTTGAGCCTTTGCAGTCTGCAGAGTTAAACATCCTGTCCATGAAGACAGTGCTCCTGACTGCATTGGCCTCAATCAAGAGGGTGGGGGACCTGCATGCACTTTCGGTCAACGAATCGTGCCTAGAATTCGGGCCGGCCAACTCTCACGTTGTCCTGAGACCCCGGCCTGGATATGTGCCCAAGGTTCCTACCACTCCCTTCCGGGATCAGGTGGTGAACCTGCAAGCACTGCCCTCGGAGGAGGCAGACCCAGCCCTAGCTTTGCTCTGTCCCGTCCGCGCCCTCCGTGCCTACGTGGACCGAACTCAAAGCTTTAGAACCTCAGAACAGCTCTTCGTCTGTTACGGAGGCCAGCAGAAGGGAAAGGCTGTCTCCAAGCAGAGGTTAGCCCACTGGATAGTGGATGCTATCGTCTTGGCTTACCAGTGCCAAGACGTGCCTTGCCCGTTCAGGGTGCGAGCGCACTCCACAAGGAGTGTAGCTTCCTCCTGGGCGCTGGCTCAAGGCGCCTCGCTGACAGATATATGTAGAGCTGCGGGCTGGGCGACACCTAACACGTTCGCTAGATTCTATAGCCTCCGTGTAGAGCCGGTATCTTCCCGCATCCTCGTCCCCAGTGGCCAGTAGCGCTAAGTGCCCGTTCTAGTGTCGGCTTGCAACGCCACTCCCGCCCTCTGGGCCGGATACGTGCGTCTATTATCTCCAGTTGTGTTCCCCGGAAACGGCTAACCCTGTCGAGCTCCTCCGTCACCCCTTCGGTGTCAGACGTTGCGGCCGTCTGACGCCAGGCCTGCACCCGTATGCTTGTGGAACGTGTGTGTAGGCTGGGTGCCATATGTAGCGGTTCCCTAACGGCAACCCCATATGTGTATTTTCCACGGTACCAGCTACCCTATTTGGCTAGCCCCGTGTCTTTCCCTTGACAGAGCCCGCTCTGTCGTCTCTGGTGGTGTTCTTTCCCCCCTGGGACCAGGCTGGATCCACCCCAGAGACTGCCATATGTAGTACTACCCTGATAGGTTAGTCCTTATGTGTATTTCGCCACCTCTCCTTCCTCTGAAGGACGTGGCTCCGCAGCGTACCATCTCCACGAGACGGACACGCTTTCCCAGCGTTATCCAATGGTCACGCTGAGTGGGTCTTGCAGGAACAGCCGTGACTGACCTTCCCTGCCGGGAGCCCTGACTCCCACTCCAACATAGGTGTGGTCCAATGAGCTCAGGCAGGGCGCTGGAAGGGCCAGCATCCCTGGCGTGTTGGTAGGGATCCCAATTCGTCGGTCAGTTCCGACGTACGTCGAACGTGACCGACTGAAAGGGAACGTCTCGGTTACGTATGTAACCCTCGTTCCCTGAAGGTGCTGGTGCTGTGCTTCAGCTGAAGGCCCAAAACACCCGTCTCGGCTCCTCAGTTGAAAAGCGATATGCGGTGCTTCCACTTCCGTATTTATACCCGCGATGCGGGGCGGTTTGTGGAATGCGTCAACCGCATGCCAATCCTCATTGGCTCGTTTTTAACACTCGAAGTAGATTGGTCTCTGAAAATAGATCCCAATTCGTCGGTCAGTTCCGACGTACGTCTCCGTTCCCTCCTTCAGGGAACGAGGGTTACATACGTAACCGAGACGTTTTCTATCCTCTTGCTGATTACGTTTCTTTAGTCATTCGGCAACCCTGCAGCCTGAACCACTGTAGGCGACACACCCTTACAATACTCTAATGACTGGTAGTTGACATGTAGTTGCAAAGTTACTTATAGTTAGTAGAATGTCTAAAGTGGACCATCGTAATAAAGTGTAACCCTGGTCACAACCATTTCCGTTTAATCGTTATGGAAATTGTGCCGCACATCCCAAGCTTTCACCTCTATACCTCTTTGTGAACGCATGCAGAAGCCAAGACTTGAAGCTTGAGAAATGGTACTGCTGGCACAATATTTCTCCTCCCTCATCGTATGTTTACAATAGTTCCCATAAAGCTATTTAACAAAACAAACAGGAAGTGCAACCGTAGACTTAAATTACTGCAAACACAGCTCCCTGCAATGACACACGATCAGTGCAGTTCAGTTCAGTCTGATGGGAAGAGAAAGCGAGTTATCTGCTTTAGCGATAATCAACCCAACCTCCCCCTTTTCTCCATTTTTATCTCCTCCTCAAATTTCTCCTCCTCAGACCACAGGAAGAGAAATAAAAGTATATTGATACATAATTCATCCACCGGAAGCTGAACTAAAACTCCAATATGCTCTAATGAGGAAGCCAAAATCAGAACAACTTCCCATCACAATTATGCATTATGAGCTTTAATTGTTCCTCTTGAGAGCAAACGAGCACGAGGGTGGGGTGTTGACGTGAGGGTGGGGGTAATGGAAAAGTATTAGATAATTCCAGTTAATTTGCTTAAACAAATTAATCAAATCAACAGCCACACGGAGTTTAGCACCAGGATATGAATTAAACAAATAAGGGTTGTGGAGTGCTTTTAGCCAGAGAGGCCATAAGGATATTAATCTGTTTTCTAGTAGCACTGCTGGTAATTACACACGATGGCTTTATTTGCTATCATGACCTCTTTCTCCCAGAGAACACAAGAGATTGCTCGCACATAACGTAGACTCACACTCACAACTACACACAGATAAAAAAAGACCAAGCGCATGACAGACTAAAACCTTCTCGCAAGGACCCACATTAAGTGCTCATGTAGTTAACAACATGCATAATGCATACCATGCAATAAGGTCTGAGAGTTTGTGCTGTATTGTGAATATAACTATGTTAGCCATGACAAGCAGTGGACGGCCTTACTGCTTAATGGTTACTTCATTTAAAAATAAAAATTTTCTTTAAACACAAGAATAAAAAAAGATTATACAATAACACTATGTTATTCTGTGGGTGCTCTGCAGCCATTGTGGTAAAGAGGTGCGTCATAGCTGGTACTAAATATTGTACATTTTAGCATGGCTGGAGAGCTGCATTGACCAATCAGAAGCTGGACAGGAACAGTTTCTGAATCTATTATGTGATTTTATAAAAATACACAAAATGACTTAAGTAGACAATCTAAACTATTAAAAAAAACAATATTTATGTTAGAAACAAGGCCTAGTGGTTTGTGCACCATCTCTGTGACACTGTGTGCTAGTGTTCATGTGGCTACTCAAGTTTGAATCCGACAAAACACAACACAAACAAAAAACTTCAACTCAACACAACACAAACAAAAAGCGTTTTGCTTTTTGTTTGTGTTGTGTTGAGTTGAAGTTTTTTTGTTTTGTTTGTGTTGTGTTTTGTTGGATTCAAACTTGAGTTTGAAAACTTCAACTCAACACAACACAAACAAAAAGCAAAACAAAACCTCAACACAACAAAATGCAATAGGAACAAAACAAAACATCAACTCAAACAAAACAAAAAAACAGACAAAACCTCAACTTAAAACAACAAAACACAACAAGAACAAAACCTTAACTCAACAACAGAAATGCATCATGAACAAAACATCACAAACAAAACAAAACCTCAACACACCAGGGGCCCCGTTTCAATAAGGAGGTTCAACCAACTCTGAGTTTAAACTTGAACTCTGAGTTGACTTACCCTGAGATGGGAAACTCTGAGTTTTGGGTTTCAGAACAGCTGAATTGAGGTAGTTCAATCAACTCTGACTCACAACTGACTCTGAGTTAAGCGCGTGCACCATGACTATGAAAAGCCACAATCAATGGAGCACCATGGCAACAGCACCCAACAAAAAGACGTTCGCAGCTTTTCCCACATAGTCTAATGCTCTTTTCACATAATTAAAAGTTATCTGATCCAACCTGTTACATTTCTTAATTAGAGTAATGAAATTAACATTTGACTTCTACTCAGGCAAGCCAAACACCAGCACCACTGACAGATGAAGAGGAGATGGAGAAAGAATATTAAAATCCAACAGGAAAAAGAATAAAGTATTTGTAGGAAATAAAAATGACCATAGAAATTGTGAATAATTTGTGTTTATTTTAACAGCTGTGGTGGTGGTGGTTACGGCATATATCTCGGATTACCATTTGGCATCCTTCCATTCCATACATTAATCCGTTTTCAGAAAGTGTGATGATGGGAATATACATGTCATCAATGCATCCAAACCACTAGAAATCCTATAGGAAATTCTAATTATTAGGTTACTTCTAGAGGTTTATCAAGTAAACGTCAGGATCCTGTATAAAAGGACATGCCATTTTTGTCACTTTGATGGTGTCTTCGTGATGAAATATGAGCAATGAATGAATGTACCTGCACTGCAAAGAATGCTTTTCTTTTTTTGTATTTTTGTCTGGTTGTTTCCAGTCAAAATATGTAGATTCTTAAGGAACTAATTTAAGTGAATGTTTCTTATTTTGCAAATTATCTGCCAGATGGGGTAAGAAAAATAATCTTGTTTCTGTTTGCATTAGGATTATTTTTCTTAGCCAAGTGGCAGATAATTTTACTTGTTTTAAGTAAAATGTGCTTACTTTAGATTTTACATTTAATTTATAACTTTTAGATATTTGTACTTGAAATAAGACACAAATACTCAGTAAGAAAAGCATTTGTGCAGCGTGAATGAATGAATGAAGTATTTAAACACAGCTGACCCTTTAAAAAGGGGGAGGAGACTGAAAGAAACTCTGGGTTTACCAAAGAAAACCTGCTCCCGACCAGGTTAGGTTCACATAGTAAGTTACCATGGTAACTGACTCTGAGTATAAGTTACCTCTCTTTCAGAAATGGGCTTGACTTACCCTGCTTTCTCAGGTTTGACATACCTCCCATTCTGAAACAGAAAACCCAGTTTCGCTCATTTCAGGGTTAACATACTCAGAGTTTTCACTTAACCTCCTTTCTGAAACAGGCCCCTGAACAGAAATGCATCATGAACAAAACAACACAAACAAAACAAATAAACCAACTCAACACAACACAAAAAAAACAAAAAACAAAACCTCAACACAACAAAATGCAATATGAACAAAACACGTCATGAACAAAACAAAACCTTAACTCAAACAAAACAAAAAAACAGACAAAACAACAAAAACACAACAAAACACAACACGAACAAAACCTCAACTCAACAACAGAAATGCATCATGAACAAAACAAAACCTCAACTAGAAAACAAAACCTCAACTCAACACACCAGGGGCCCGTTTCAATAAGGAGGTTCAACCAACTCTGAGTTCAAACTTGAACTCTGAGTTGACTTACCCTGAGATGGGAAACTCTGAATTTTGGGTTTCAGAACAGCTGAATTGAGTTAGTTCAATCAACTCTGAGTAGACTGACTCTGAGTTAAGCACGTGCACCACGACTATGAAAAGCCATGATCAATGGAGGGACGAAATTACGATTCACCATGGCAACAGCACCCAACAAAAAGACGTCTGCATACTTCCGGGTCAAACGTAAGTTTAATTGAAAACTGGCAGAACAGTAAGTTATTGAACTAATATTCATTTTCATGGTATCCCACGGGCAAAAAAAGAAGAAAAAATAATATGGTAGCAGCTAAAAATGAAGTATAAAAATATAATTCAATCAGGTAAAGCTTTAAGCATAAAAGGTTCATGGGTGTAGGTTTCATGACTTTACAAACATTTGACATATTAAATAAATATCATTCAGTGTCTTTTTCAATGTGTAGCAGCTTTGTCCACATAGTCTAATGCTCTTTTCACATAATGTTCTCTAATCCAACCTGTTACATTTCTGAATCAGGGTAATGAAATTAACATTTAACCCTCTGAGCCCTGAGCTGTTTTCTGGGCCCTGGAGGTGTTTTGACATGCACCTGACATTTGAGCTTATTTCTGTTACTTGTAACATTTTCATGGCTAAAGTCTGATTACACTGTATTCAGCACAAACTCTGCTACAATAATATGTGAGCAACATGTATGTGAAAGTTTGTAGTTTTGAGAAAATTACGTTTATGTGTGCTTTGTGAAATTTTTTTTTTTTTAAGTCACTGAAATAAGGCCATAAAACCCATACTGAATATTTGTTCACAAGACTTTTGAAAACTGGATCACGTAGGCTAGAATTTTTGCTTCAAGACGATGTAAAAGTCACTCTGGCCACTCATTCACATAAAACAATATATTGATTTAAAATTTGTAAGACATGTTTTGTGTCAGGAAGGCTTATGCGGGGAGGGCGTGAATCATCATGAATATTGATGTTTTTCACACCTGGAAAGACAAAGACCCTCCCCTGATGGCCCTATCAGCTGAATGGGACTGTGAGGGAACTAGAACAAAGAATGTGAAGAGATTAAAAGAATGGCTTTTTGAACTGTTTGCATTTATTTACAACACAACATAATCCAAATATACACAACGAAGGACAAAAAGTGGGACAAAAATAAGGGACAATCGTGGTTCTTTATAAGGGACACTCAAAGTGTATGTTATTTCAGTGTCTGCAGTTAAGTGTGTGTATAAAAGGTTCTCAGATATAAACACATTTGATTTGCTCAACCTATTAATGCACAATTTAATCTTAAAAAGAATTTTAACGTCATAGAAATAAATGTCAATTGTTACACAAAAACCATCTAAAGCTTTTGTAGCATTATACACTACCGTTCAAAAGTTTGGGGTCAGTAAGAATTTGTTTTAAATTAATAGTTTTATTAATAATTTTTAAGAAATCAATAGTTTTGTTCAGCAAGAACGCATTAAACGTGTCAAGAGAGACAGTAAAGACATTTTAATGTTACAAAAGCTTTCTATTTCAGATTAATGCTGTTTTTTTTTTACTTTCTATTCATCAAAGAATCCTGAAAAAAATTAACACAACTGGATCTCCCATAACAGTATCACAGTTGAATATCATGACTTGTTTGCAATATCATCTACAAATGCATACACAAACAGATGTTCCTGCCACGTTTAAAGGCGTTTTACTCAAACACACCTAGTTTGCAGAACAAACTAAACGCTCCCGTGGTGTCCTCCGTTGCTAAGCATTTTCATCTCGCTGAGGCATAGACGCGCCTGGGAAAAACGAGCGCGCCGCACCGCATGAGCGGCACAATGGCGTTGCTCTATATTTTGTGCGCGCTTGTCGCGCGTCTACATTTAAAATAACGAACTTGAGCGCGTAAAAGACGCAACATATGTGAACGACCCCTCAGTGGTTAGATCAGCATAGCAGTCAATAAACGGGACAAGGGAGGTCACGTACGGGACATTTAGGCCCAATATACGGGACGTCCGGGCTAATACGGGACAGTTGGCAACCCTACTTTTATGTCATGCTGTGTTTAATATTATACAGCATAAAAATACCCTCAAGTCGTACGTGTATCTTTATTTAGCATTGAAAGGTTGCCTACCTGTCTATATTTCATATTTCAACATGTTTCCGTTGATTTCACACATTTTACTCTAGCAATAGTTCAACTAGTAGCCTACAATGTGAAGTTTATGCAACAAAAACGCTAATAAGTGAGAAATGTTTTACCTTAAAAATTCTCATCTTAAAATCGCGTTCTTATTCTGAGGTAAATCCAAGATAAACTCACAGCCTGTCTTCCAAACTCAATGAAAAGCAGAAGAATGATGAAGATGATTCTTTGGTTTGAGGTGATTGGGGGCGTTTACAGGTTTGCGTTCCTTCATGTGGACTATTTGCATGTGAATCACTTTGCGAGCGTGGGTGTGGTCACATTAAAGATAATGAGGCTGCGCTTGAGGAACTCTACCTCTCTGTTTTCATACGGATTACATAAACAGAGAATATTTGTTTTTCAATATTTGTTGTTCATTTAAAAGTAGGCTTTCTAAAGAGATATGTCGTGTGTGTGGCAAGTATTCGCTGAGTTACAGCTCATTTTCAGACGCATTTCAGGGTGGACTTCACGGAGAGACAGACGGGAGAACGCGCACCCTGTTTGTTTTCTTTATTTAGCGAAAAGCACAACATTTAATTTTTTGAGTGTAAACAAATAAGTAGACACTTTAAGCTTTGTAAAGACATATCTTTCATGTCTGTGAGGCCAAAAATGATGGAGTATTTTAAGTTGTTTTACACTGTCATGAGGAAAAATCAAACAAAACGCGCCCGCGCGTTCTTCGGGTTTAGAGGGTTAAAGTCTTGTCTCATATTCCAATTTCATACCCCATAGACTAGACAAGACTAAAATAAAATAAAACAACTTAAAAAAACTAACTATATATATATATATTCATACTTTCATTGAAAGGAAGTTCAGCTCCACAGACTGCAGAGGCTCAAAGGGAGCTTTCTGCAGGGCAGATAGAATCACTGCAAGATCCCAAGAGGGTATTTGAGGAGGGTGAGGAGGATTTAATTTCCTCGCCCCTCTAAGGAACCTGCTGACCAGGTCGTGCTGTCCTACCATTTTTGAGTCCACCAGGTCATGGTGAGCCGAAATCGCGGCCACATAGACCTTCAGGGTGGAGGGAGACAGCCTTCGCTCCAGCCCTTCTTGGAGGAAGGAAAGCACGGACCCGATCGGGGATTTCGTGGGGTCGTGACGAAGAGGGTCCACTTCAACGCATAGGCCTGTCTCGTGGACAAGGCCCTAGCGGAAGTGATGGTAGCCGCCACCTGAGGTGGCAGGGTACTCAAACCTACCGTGTCCCGTCCAGGTCCCACACGTGTAGGTTCCAAAGGTCGGGACGTGGGTGCCATATGGTGCCCCGTCTCTGAGTAAGGAGGTCCTTCCTCAGAGGGATCGACCAGGGAGGGGCTGTCGCAAGGAGTACGAGTTCTGAGAACCAGGTCCGGCCGGGCCAATACGGGGCGACCAAAAGGACCTGCTCCCTGTCCTCCCTGATCTTGCACAGAACCTGTGCGAGAAGGCTCACTGGGGGAAACACATACTTGCATGGGCCCCGCGGCCAGCTGTGCGCTAGTGCATCCATGCCGAGGGTCCCCTCGGTCAGGGAGTAATACCAGCGGCAATGGGAAGAGTCGTGGGAGGCAAACAGATCTATCTGTGCGTCGCCGAACTGTTCCCAAATCAGCTGAACCATCTGGGGATGGAGTCTCCATTCCCCTGGAAGCGGCTGAAAACGTGACAGCTCATCGGCTGCACGATTCAGTTCTCCCGGAATGTGAACGGCACGAAGCGACCTCAGATGCTTCTGACTCCATAGGAGGAGATGGCGGGCGAGTTGCGACATCCGGCGGGAGCGTAGACCACCTTGCCGGTTGATGTAGGCTACTGTCGCCGTGCTGTCTGAACGGACCAGTACGTGCTTGTCCTTGAGCAGGGCTCGGAAGCGGTGCAGGGCAAGACGTACGGCCAGCAACTCGAGGCAACTGACATGCCATAGGTCCATTGCACATGGCACCCCAGCCCATGGCAGAGGCATCTGTTGATACAACAACATGCCTGGAAACTCGTTCTAGGGGAACACCTGCCCGTAGAAAACTGAGGTTCGCCCACGGGGTGAAGGTCTGACGGCAGGCCCGAGTCACTGGGACCCGGAGCGTGCCGTGTTGCCATGCCCATCTCGGGACTCGATCGCGAAGCCAGAGCTGAAGCGGTCTCATATGAAGCAAACCGAGCGGCGTTACCACGGCTGCGGATGCCATATGCCCCAGGAGCCTCTGAAAATATTTCAGTGGAACCGCACTCTTGCCCTCGAACTGGCGAAGACAAGTCAGCAGTGACTGCGCGCGCTCGCTCGTAAGCTGCGCGTACATGGCGACCGAGTCGATTTCCATACCGAGAAAAGAGATCCTCTGCACTGGGGAGAGTTTGCTCTTTTCCCAGTTGACCCGAAGGCCCAGACGGGCAAGGTGCTGAAGAACCAGGTCCCTGTGTTCGCAAACCTGGTCCCGAGAGTGGCCTAGAATCAGCCAGTCGTTGAGATAGTTCAGGATGCAAACCCCGTGTTGCCTGAGCGGCACAAGGGCTGCCTCGACGACCTTCATAAAGACGCGAGGGGACAGGGCTAGCCCGAATGGGAGAACCGTGTACTGATATGCCAGCCCCTCGAAGGCAAACCGTAGAAACGGTCTGTGTCGAGGAAGAATGGAGACATGAAGGTACGCGTCCTTCAGGTTGATCGCTACAAACCAATCCAAGGGACGAACACATTCGAAAATGCGTTTGGCTGTCAACATCTTGAATGGAAGCCTGTGAAGGGTTCGGTTCAAGATACGCAGGTCCAGGATTGGCCGTAACCCACCGGTTTTCTTGGGTACAATGAAGTAAGGGCTGTAGAACCCGGACTCCATCTCGGCTGGAGGGACGATCTCGACAGCACCCTTCGCCAGTAGGGTGGCGACCTCCGCACGCATGACAGGGGCATTGCCACCCACCATGGTATAGCTGACTCACCGAAAGCGGGGAGGAGGCCGTGCGAACTGAATCGCATAGCCGAACCTGATGGTGCGAGCGAGCCAGCTGGACAGATTGGGAAGCACTAGCCAGGCTCCCAGAAACTGTACCAGCGGGGTCATGCGAACCACAGGCGTACCCCCGATGGGGCAGCGAGGCGGAATGACCGGCCCAGACATGGGAGGCGTGGGAGCGTCCCGAGGTGTGGGCGGGGTCGAATTCCGTGCCCTGACAGAGGAGACCTGGGAAGGACCAGCGTTCCACGGGGGTCTCGACTGCCAGGGGGCTGGCGACAGAGGGGGCCGAGAGTGGCGAGGCTGCTTGGCGTCGCACACTGCCAGCCGCGCCCTCTTGAGGCTCGGAGGTGAAAATGTCAGTTCTTTCTTTAACCATGAATAATAAAGGGAACCACGGAAGGGGAAAACCAAGGAAACCAAGTGGCCCTGCTACCATCTCCTGGGAAAGAACTGAGTTCACCTGCCTTCCTGCGGCGTCCTCCACACTTCGGCCCGGGTGAAGGCTGCTGCTGGGGCCGAGTGGGAGGGGCAGGAGCCGCAGGAGGGCGGCCTCGGCGGGGAGCAGACTGAGGCTTCTGAGCCGGCGGCTGGGTGGAGGCAGCAGCAGGCCGCCGGGGCAGAATATGTTTGATCTCCTCAGTCTGTTTCTGAGCGGTTGAGAACTGTTGGGCGAAGTCCTGGACCGCCCCACCGAATCCTGGGAAATGGGAGAATTGAGGAAACGGGTTCGCTCCGATTCTCTCATATCAGTCAGGTTGAGCCATAAGTGCAGGGTCAGCATTGCCCTTGTGCATGTCTCTGAGCACCTTGGCCTGGTAGACCTGAAGGGTTGCCATCGCATGCAGGGCGGACGCGGCCTGGCCCGCAGCTCTTCGCCAACAAAGTAGACGTAAACCTACAGGCCTTGGACGGGTGCTTTGGGTCACCACTCCATGTCGCAGCGCTCTGCGGACACAGTTGCATCGCAACAGAGCGCTCAACAGGGGGAACCCCAGTGTACCCTTTCACCGCGCCGCCGTCGAGGGCAGTGAAGGCGGAAGTGGCTGCCGAACGATAGCAAAAAGTCAAGGGAGACTTCCACGACTTCGACACCTCTTCATGCACTTCCGGGAAGAAGGGCACTGGGGGCTGACGGGCGCCTTCGGCACAGGCCGCCCCAGATACCAATCATCTAGCCGAGAGCGCTCGGGACATGGCGGAGGGTTCCACACAAGCCCAAGAGCCTCGGCCGCCCGGGAAAGCATGGCTGTGAGCTCCGGATCAGACTCGGGCAATGCTGGAACTCCTGAAGGAGGCAACACAGCCGAATCGTCATCTCCGGAGGAATCCAGCCCACCTTGTGATGCGGCGATCGACATAGTATCCTCCGCCGGTGCGCCAAATGAAACGCAGGGCCCAGGACGGGAAACACCTGCGCCCTCATCTGGCAACACCACGGGTTGTAGTGTGCTAGAAGGGGGTGTGGCCCGAGGAGGATTCGTCGGGTTGGCCCACACCGTCACCCTCAAGTCACCCTGACCACCAGCCAAAGTATTCCCTCTCGTGGAGGGAATAGATTGGGGTGTGGTAGAGGGGACCCTCCCTCCAGTACGGAGATCATGGAGTCTTGACCGCAACACTGCGATGGCCATGTTCCCGCAATGGGAACATGACTCATCCATGAACGCGCGCTCGGCGTGCACAAGGCCCAAGCACGCCAAACAGCGATCATGCCCGTCAAACGGAGGAACCAGCCGACCGCACCCAGAAACGGAGCACGGGCGAGACATCTTGAAAAAGACGTGCCGCGTGCAGCTCTTATAGAGAGGAGTTTTTGCTCTGCAGAAATGCTGAAGCGCCCAGGGAGAACACACACGCTGTGCTAGATCACTGCACAGATCAGACAGGAATGCGGAACTCGCTGGAACGCGCCGTAACACCAACACTCTGGAGAGACACTCGTCTTGAAGAGAGAAAACGCTCAGGCAGTAACACTCGGCTCTGAAGCAGAAACATAATGCGAGATTGCCATGCAATGCCCTTTATACCCACGCGGTGGGGCGGGGCTGCGTTATGCAAATTCCGCAGACCCATGGCATCTTCATGCCATTGGCTCGTTTTGTAGCGCTCAAAAGCGATTGGTTTCTAAGCGAAACCCCCATTTCGTCAGTAACTGACGTAACTCGTAGTGTACTGACTGAAAGGGAACTGACGGTTCAGTACGTACCTCGGTTTTGAAGTCACGGTTTGGTACGGGTTCGGTACAGCAGGGGAGAGAACTAAATATAAAATTGCTTTTTTTTTTATTAAGCAGTGGTTTACTGAACAAATTGTGTCTGTCCTTAAATGAATTCAATTATAACTAAAAGTTTCTTAAAGATAAAAAAATTATCTCTGCTAATGCTGTAAAGTGTAAACTATAAACTATATAAGGGAGCCCTTGCACATTACTATAATATAACAACAGAGCCCAAATTAGCCTAAATTCAGTTGCTATTTATTTTTAGATATAATAAATCAACACTCAAATAACACATTGTATGCAAACATGTAAACTTCACGTAAGGCAGTTTTTGCATTAACTTCTAAAACTAATTATAAAATTATGTTTTTACTCCAATTCATTGTTGAAATATAATCATTTATACACAGTGGCTGTCATTTTCATGACAGATTTATTTAAACATATATTAAGTAATCAAGACATCACTAACAGGTCAAGTAGAATATAATGAATATATAGGCTAATATAGTGCATATATTTAGCGAAAGAAATCATTTCTCTAGTGAACTAACCAGCTGTGGACAATGACTGAGGTAAATATACTACGTGGCATTGTTTACAAGCTGTTTTATTGACGTCTTTCCGCCGTTGAAACACTGATTGAGCGATTACACGACGTGATACGTTTCAGTATGTTGTAATGTATCCTCAACATACCTTCAGAATCAGATGTTAATTCATGTTTATTCTTTGACTAGAGATGATCGCGTTCTTTCGCGCGCCGCGCCTATACAGTGATCTCTCAAGCCACATTAAAGAGCGTCAAAGCGGCATTTATCATTTGAATTTCGTGATAAAATGGAACATATATTTAATATGTTCGTGTGGGAACTCGGATTGAAGTATGTTTCGCCTACTGTTAACTTTTAAAGATTGCATTCGTACCGTTCGGTACACACGTGTGTGTACACTCATATGATATGTATCAGTTAAAGTTGACCTCTCCACCCAACAGGGAGCAGCAGACATTATAACTGCCTCCCGCTACAGCCCACAAGATACTCACTCACATTGTGATCTAATCTGCTCTTCCGTTAAAACTTAATTTACATCTCTTTTCTTCAGGAAGTATGACTGAACTCTCGCTCTCCTCTCTGCCCCATGAATCAAACAGCATCATTAATAAATCTATTGATTCCACATATTAATGTATTCATCAGCGAATACAGTGAGAGAGAGAGAGAGAGAGAGAGAGAGAGAGAGAGAACAGCTGCTCTCTTTATGGAAATCTCTGAAGATTTCATTAGGTTTTGGGGATGTTTCATTATGGACTGTGGCCCTCTTCTCCTCCTGTTTCCCTCAACTCTGTTCATCATCTGCATTATCAATTTGAAGCGGCGGACATTTTAATTTCACAAGTGAGCCACGCTCAGCCGACCTCCGTCACAGCGCAGCGCGCAGCTGAGAAGCCCTAACTCTGTTTGTGAAATAGAGGAGGGGAGGAAGAGAGAGACAGAAAGCGAGAAAGAGGTGGAATTCAGTAGTAAATCAGAGGGGAGTTTGCCCTTTGGAACACCCCATTGTGAAAAAGAGAGTTATGGCACAGAGGGGTGAAGTGTGGACATGGATTTCTTTGTCTGAAAGGGTCATAGAAGCAGGGTTACTGAAGTTTGTTAAGGGATTAAAAAAAAAAAAGTTCATCCAAAAATGAAAATTCATTTACTCACCCCCATGTTGTTCTAAATGACTTTCATCCGTATGACTTTCATCAAAAACTAATATGAAAGTACCATAAAACAGGTTGTATTATGGTTGAAAGTACACCGATCAGGCATAACATTATGACCATTATGACAGGTGAAATGAATAACACTGATTATCTCTTCATCACGGCACCTGTTAGTGGGTGGGATATATTAGGCAGCAAGTGAAAAAATTTTCCTCAAAGTTGATGTGTCAGAAGCAGGAAAAATGGGCAAGCATAAGGATTTGAGCGAGTTTGACAAGGGCCAAATTGTGATGGCTAGACGACTGGGTCAGAGCATCTCCAAAACGGAAGCTCTTGTGGGGTGTTCCCGGTCTGCAGTGATCAATATCTATCAAAAGTGGTCCAAGGAAAGAACAGGGAGTCATGGGTGGCCAAGGCTCATTGATGCACGTGGGGAGCAAAGGCTGGCCTGTGTGGCCAGTAAGGGTGCCCATACTGACCCCTGTCCACCGCCGAAAGCGCCAACAGTAGGCACGTGAGCATCAGAACTGGACCACGGAGCAATGGAAGAAGGTGGCCTGGTCAGATGAATCACGTTTTCTTTTACATCACGTGGATGGCCGGGTGCGTCTGCGTCGCTTACCTGGGAAACACATGGCACCAGGATGCACTATGGGAAGAAGACAAGCCGGCGGAGGCAGTGTGATGCTTTGGGCAATGTTCTGCTGGGAAGCCTTGGGTCTTACCTACCTAAGCATTGCTGCAGACTATGTACACCCTTTCATGGAAACGGCATTCCCTGGTGGCTGTGACCTCTTTCAGCAGGATAATGCGCCCTGCCACAAAGCAAAAATGGTTCAGGAATGGTTTGAGGAGCACAACAATGAATTTGAGGTGTTGACTTGGCCTCCAAATTCCCCTGATCTCAATCCAATCGAGCATCTGTGGGATGTGCTGAACAAACAAGTCCGATCCATGGAGGCCCCACCTCGCAACTTACAGGACATAAAGGATCTGCTGCTAACATCTTGGTGCCAGATACCACAGCACACCTTCAGGGGTCTAGTGGAGTCCATGCCTCGACGGGTCAGGGCTGTTTTGGCAGCAAAAGGGGGACCAACACAATTAGGAATTATGTTAGGTCATAATGTTATGCCTGATCGGTGTATACTGAAGCCATATGATAGTCTCTTATGCTCACCAAGGCTACATTTATTTGATCAAAAATAGAGTAAAATGAAAAATGCTGTTTTCTATTTTAATATATTTTAAAATGTAATTTATTCCAGTGATGCAAAGCTGAATTTTCAGCACCATTACTCCAGTCTTCAGTGTCACATGACCCTTCAGAAAACATTTATTAATGGTACATTATGTGATCACATACTCAAACCCGATCACAAGTTCAGTATGGAGTACCGCAGGGCTCAGTGCTAGGACCGTTGCTTTTCACCCTGTACATGCTACCACTGGGAGATATTATTAGGAAGCATGGCATTAGTTTTCATTGTTATGCTGACGATACTCAGCTCTATATTTCTTCACGCCCTGACGAAACTTACCAATTCACAAGATTAACGGAATGCATAGCTGATATAAAAAATTGGATGACTAGTAATTTCCTGCAGCTTAATTCAGAAAAAAATGAATTTTTAATCATTGGACAAAAAAAGTAGTAACCTAGAATACTGTCTAACACTCGATAGCTGCTCTGTCAAGTCCTCGTCGTCAGTTAGGAACCTGGGTGTGCTCTTTGATACCAATCTCTCATTTGAAAGCCACGTTTCTAGCATCTGTAAAACTGCATTCTACCATCTTAAAAATATATCTAAATTACGGCACATGCTTTCAATGCAAAATGCTGAACAGTTAGTTCATGCGTTCATGACCTCAAGGCTAGATTATTGTAATGCTCTACTGGGTGGTTGCCCTGCTCACTTAATAAATAAACTGCAGCTTGTCCAAAACGCAGCAGCTAGAGTTCTTACTAGAACCAGGAAGTATGACCATATTAGCCCGGTTCTGGCAACACTGCATTGGCTCCCTATTAAACATCGTATATATTTTAAAATCTTACTGATTATTTACAAAGCACTAAATGGTTTAGCTCCCCAGTACTTGAGCGAGCTCTTAACGCATTATACTCCATCACGTCTATTGCGGTCTCAAAATTCTGGCCAGTTGATAATACCTAGAATATCAAAATCAACTGCAGGCGGTCGATCCTTTTCCTATTTAGCACCTAAACTCTGGAACAGTCTTCCTAGCATTGTTCGGGAAGCAGACACACTCTGTCAGTTTAAATCTAGACTAAAAACACATCTCTTTACTATGGCATACACATAAAACATTTTTAATTTATATTATTCAAATCAGTTAAATGATTGTTTTAGGCTGCATTAACTAGGTCAGCCGGAACTGGGAACACTTCCCATAACACCTGATGTACTCGTTACATCATAAGAAGAATGACATCTACGCTAATGTTAGTCTCTCTGTTTATCCTGAGGTTTACTGCAGTCGGCCGTATCCGGACCAGATGGTGGACCTTAGCCTTAGACCTTAGACATGACGAACGCATCCCTGAAATGTCTGTAGAGACCGTGTCAATAAAACTCCCCCCTGTAAATGCCGCATCGACACGACATCCTCATTAAACCCGTCCCCGGCGTGATGACTCCAATCTTTCGAATAATCCTACGAATATCTATTGATCTAATATGACTTCTGACCTGTAATGTTGCCAGAATCATAATCATACACTATTTGTTCGTCGGCCAGAGGAGAACTGGCACCCCGACTGAGCCTGGTTTCTCCCAAGGTTTTTTTCTCCATTCTGGCCCTGAAGGAGTTTTGGTTCCTTGCCACTGTCGCCTTTGGCTTTTGGCTTGCTCAGTTGGGGACACTTAAATTTCAACTATATTACTGATCTGCCCGCATTGATACTATATGATAATTGAAATGAGCTGGATGACATCACCGTTTTCACCAGAGCGGCTGTACAGCCAAATCAAATTCTGTTGCATTATTTTCCTGTTACCACTGTGAAGCTGCTTTGAAACAATTGGCATTGTAAAAAGCGCTATACAAATAAAGGTGATTTGATTTTATATGCAAGTTTCGCAGCTAGAAGTTGCTTATTCAAAACAATAACAAAGGTGTAGCTTGTTGATGGCGAGAATGATCGTGAAATCATGGGAGTTGTCGTCTTCACCTCCACAGCCGATGAAAAGCAATCCGACGGGACTCAGGCACAAAACAGGTTCATGGATGATGTAATGTATTAAAGTTTTATTAACATTACTGTGGTATAAAGCAGGGCACGGCCGAGAGCCTGGGACATTTTACTTGCTGGTTTTATAATGCTTATATGCCTGTTATTGTTGCTGCCTCTCCTTTCAGTTTGTTGTTTATTAAAGTTACGATCGATTAAAGTTACGTTTAATGATGCCAAATGACATCAGAAGAGTATATAACACACATGGTCACTGTATGCTTTTGTTGTTTGGAAAAGAGCAACATGAACATAACTCAAACTTCAGAAAGGTTTGAAACCACATGAGGGTGAGTAAATGATGACAGGATTGTCATTCTGGGTTTAACTGTTCCTTTAAGATTGTAAACAGTGATACGCTTGATATTCTGTGCTCAGCTAAAACACAAAACAATTTGCAAGTCTCTTTTTTTATATGATTGAATACGATTTGTTTCACTTGTTTTCAATTATTTTTCGGGGTTGCGTTCTGGTTTGGTGCCAAGCGTGAAAATTTTGACTTTCCTATGCAAGACTTGCAAGTTATTAGAGTTTAGAGGAAGTCATGTTGAATAAGCCTGAAGAACAGGAAGAATTTGTGTGCATGTGTATATGCAAGAACAAGTGCAAAATCACACAAACGCCAAGGCTTGTTATAATTGAGAGATAGAGAATGGGATATCAATACACAAACCTTTTAATGGCATTCAAAATTCTGCCAAAAGACGAATGGAAGATGGACAAAGTGGGACTGAAATAGAAGCCCGACAGAAAAAAGGGGGCTGTTATCTGAACAGGCTGTGCCAGATCTCAGATTACACCCTGAACTCATGAAGCAAACTCAATCAATACCCTTCCTTTTGTCATTTTAAAAAGGCACGGCCATGCAAAAACCTGGCTCGATTAAAGCGGAAATGCCCACGCTGATACATGCGCAGATAGAGTCGAGCCAGTGGGGGATTTGGATGCGAGACAGCCGCTGCGCAAAGACTACAAATACGCAGCTTCATAAAGAGAGATGACCCCAAAACGGTGAACTGCAAACATCAAACAACATCATTTGCACAGAACCAAACACAAAAGAGCAACATCTGTGTGGAGAGAGAGAGAGAGAGAGAGAGAGAGAGAGAGAGAGAGAGAGAGAGAGAGAGAGAGAAAGAGAAATCACAGGAGATGGGAGCTCACCTGGATCCATTTGTCTGGCACTGCCATGGTCAGACGATAATCAAAGCCCAGTCCTCCCTCTTCAATGAACCTGCACAGACCTGGCATCCCTGATACATCCTACACAAAAATCCATGAGGAAATGATGAGCGAGGAACTGTGAGAATGTACATTCCCTGCTAGAAAAATACAGATTAAGCTGTCTCTTGGAACATGATACCAGGTTTCTAGTTGATCCAAGCTGGTCATTAGTCAGTGGAATCTAACAATAGTAGGAGAGTAAAATTCCAAACTTTCTTTGGAAATCATTTAATTCTTTTTCATATAATATAAAATGAATGAGAACTGAGGCCATAAAGCTCCAAAATGGAAACAAGTAGGTTACAACAGGGCTAAAGGCACACCTTAGCCGCGTTTCCACTATCGGGCTTTCAATGGGCCGTGCTGGGCTTATAGCCTCAGACCTGTAGCACTGAGCCCAAAACCACGCTGCGTTTCCACTGTCGGGCCAAAAGCTCCGCAGTGCTTCACTAAACCCGCCCGTAACACGGCTCTCTGGAACAACGTCACACAAACCCATCATTTCAACAACAAATGGAAGTTTATCAGAAAACTAATCAGAAAGAAATCACTGGAAACTAGTGAGATCGCAAAACCAACATGATAAAACGGCCGTTTGTTGGCCTTTTTGTTGTTTACTTAAAGATTTAAAACCCAAGCATCGATGTTTTACCACAGTTTAAGTGATACATTGAGCATAATGAATTTGTTGAGATTACATTAGTCACACTCACACAGAAATAAAGTGGTATTTACCGTTATTTCACAAAAAAAAAAAAGGACACGCGTACTTATTCAGTCGTGTCTGTTTCTGTAGTCCCGGGACAGTTTATCACATTTAAAGAACGATCATTTCTACATATTTTCCAACAAAAATACGACCTGAGCAGCTTTAGCACTCTCTCCAGTGACAGTCCCAATACAGTTATGTTTTCAGTAAGAGAAACAGCGAAGAAGCTCCCGAAAACCGGAGTTGCTTTATTTTATATATTTAAGGGGCTAAATATGGATATCAGACAGTCTGGTATGAGACGCTCTGACAGATAAAATAAATACATGATTGTGATAGCCTATATGATTTGTCTGATTTCCTCAAGCGGTCGTATTTACCATGTTTACTATGGTAATTGTTAGCGCAAAAAGTCTCAGACTCAGATAAACTCAGCCTTTGTTCGTAACCACTCCTCAAGCCCGAGCTGGCCCGCTTTGGACCAAGGTATTCGGCGGGCCAAAAAAACCTGGCCGCTGGCCCCGAGGAAGCCCCAACAAGATCAAGCCCTGGAAGTGACAGTGGAAACGCGACTGGCCCTGGCACGCACTAGCACGCTCGCTTTTGGCCCGACAGTGCAAACGCAAACATTTGCTTTTCACTACTCCCAAAGTGTATGAATGCAGAAAAAATATATATGTTTGTATTGAACATTGATGGAGCAACATATTTTGTGTGAAAAAAAATCATAAGAGTGTTTTATTTTGTTTAAAAATCATATTTGTACGGGGGTAAAAGGCTCACCAGCATGGAGCAAGTATTGATACAAATACTTTAGCTAAAATAATGTTTTTTAATAATGTCTAAGTTAATACTTGTTCAAAACAATCACTTTAGCAAAGTTTGTACTATTTTATGTTTATTTTTATAAAAATAAATAAAAACATTTTATAAAAAATACTGTCATTAAAACATGTTAATATAAAAATATATTTTAAAAATACATAAACAAAAATATTTTAAAAAGTAAAGATACTGAAAGCATTGAAGGAGATCCCATAATAATTTTATATATATTTACAGTAACAATAAATTGTTTTACAATACAATATGATTAATATCATAATTTTAAATAAGATTGTTTCATTATAAATACGGAGATTATCTCTAAGGTGGACACCCATCTTAATATATGATATTTACCATCTGAATCTAACCATGTCATGTCAACAAATGGAAAAGTCAGCCAGATATTTATTATCATGTTAATTATTGTGCCTTTAGCCCCGACAGCCCCGACAGCAGGGGCACTTTTTACCCCAAATACCATATTTTTACATATTCTTCCGTTACTGAAAAACTGTTGCTTTAATTTCCTTGAACAAAACTGAAAAAACTGACTTGTCTCAAAATAAAAACATTAATTTGATTGATTCTCATTTGCTACTTAAATCTACAACATTTTAAAAAACATCAAATATTAGATCAAACTAGCGCAGAATCAACTTTGCGCTGCTGCCTGCAATCGCATCAAAGATCAGACGAATTTCCACGAGGATCTTGAAAAGCGGATGTTTTGGAAAGTGCTGCAGCAAATTTTTGTGCCATCTAGTGGTGTAGAGGAAAATAAAATCAATTTTACCCTGGTGCACCTTTAGCCCCGCTGTACTCTACCGTAAAAGCATCATAAAAGTGGTCCATACAATTTGTGTGCTTGTCATGAAGTTTTGTGCGAAGAACAGATTAAAATTTAAGTTGTTACATACTGGAAATCTTCTGCCAGCTAGATAATTGAATTAGTGAGTTGAACCTGAGATCCTTTTCAGCCCTATTTGTGATTGAATCATTCAGACCGTATTCAACTTACGGAAAAAGCATAACTGGTGTGACGTATGACGTCGGACGTAGCGTAAGCGCTCTGAACTGTGAGAGGCGTTACACTTTCTTTGAAAGTTGAATACAGAAGGCGGTCCGCTGGAAGCTAGATCTTTTACTTTATAAAGTTTTAAATATGGATATTTTTCTTACACAAATGCATCGCTTCACTTCAGAAGGCCTTTATTAACCCACCGGAGCCGTATGGAGTACTTTTATAATTGATGGATGCACTTTTTTAGGCTTCAAATTTTGGGCTGCCATTCACTGCTTTTATAAAGCTTGGAAGAGCCAGGACATTTTTTAATATAACTCCGATTGTATTCGTCTGAAAGAAGAATGTCATATACTCCCAGGATGGCTTGAGGGTGAGTAAATCATGGGCTAATTTTCATTTTTGGGTGAACTATCCCTTTAAGTATCCATTGGTTGGACCATGAGATTAAAAAAACTAATGATTTTTTCTGTTTTGGGATTGAGTAAATGCATGGAAAGAATGTTGCCCGGTTTACAGCAACCCTTGAGATACAGATTCTGTCCAGGGATGCAGCTGTACTCTTCCACTTCATTCTGTACTTTTGATTAATCACACTGGCAGATGGGCAAATTAAAGCAATTTGAAAAATGCCTGCTTCTATTACAACCTGCCTGTGGGTCATATGAGACTGCTGAAGAAGAGTGCAAGAGAGACTGTGGTACAGATCCATACAATGCCTGCCCCCCAAAAACCTCTCTTGTTCTTTTCTTGAATCTTTTGGCCTTAATCACCCAATTATCATCCTGATCCATTAGCCACAGCGTTCAGCTCCCACCTCTCAGGAGCTCAGCTTTAAATAAATGCACCGGCACAGAGCAGGTGAATAGAAAAGAATGAAATGAAATTTCCACTCTGAAGCGAGAAAAAAGGTAATGGGAGCTATAATTTGTGGGAAAGAAAAATTATACCTCTTGTGAAAAAATAGAAATGTACTGTAGTGCAGGTAGGCTCTCACCTCTGCTACAGTGATGCATTGTGGGTAGAGCATGTGCAAAATGTGATTGGCCAGCATCAGATAGATGACCGCGTTTTAATCCACATGCATTCCGAAGTGCTCGCTGTAGTTCCCAGAGAATGATGTGCCTGAACAAAACAGGAGCATTTGATTGTGTAATTCAGAGAAAATTTCCAGTGGAATATGGATTAAATCACAGACCTTTCATAAGTGAAATCATTTCACTGTAATATTAACAGAGCGGTCAAAGTCTCTCATAATTTATGATAATGGTCTAAGAGGGCCTTTCAAATCCATTCATGCAGTTTGTACTTTTCCTCCAGTATTAGTGATTTAGAGATTTATTAACCCAACATAAATGACATAGTAGGCATGACTCTGCTAAACTCTACATGAATCTGAAATCACAGCTTTTACATTTCATCCAGATGAACTAATTCAGAGACGTAGAGGCACAAAAAAAACATTACATGGACAATGCAAATTAAATTAATCAACAAATTAATCAGTATGTCTGTTGTTTTTCAGTAAAAACTAAGGGCCAGATTTGCTAAACAGGGCAAATTAGTGTGAGAGCACAATTCCAAAATAGTGCTGACGGAAGTGGAAACTTCTGTGTGTGATCTACTCATGACGTGCAAATTAAAGAACACAGACGCAGCCGGATAATTTCCATAATGACCAACGCAATCTACCAGGAGCAGCGCAAATTAGCGTCTGGTTTAAGACACTTTATGCTTATTTATTATGCTTATTATGCTTTTTTTGGCATACTTGAATAATGGTGCAAATACCAGTAAATTGACGAGAGCAAACCTTAGTAAATCACCTCACATGATTGATTTTAAAACTCTCCTCCCATAAATTTTGCATCTGAAAGGAAAACTCCTACAAATGCATATGCAACAAGGTCAGCCGCAAAAATAACCCCATTCACACCTTTTCGGCGCTAATTTTTCACTGCGTGTCTTTAGTAAATCCTGACAGTAGTTTTTTAACGCCAAAAGAGGGTTTGCGCTGATGCAAGCTGTTAGTAAATCTGGCCCTCAATGTCTTTAAAACAGAATAAATGTAGACATTTGCTTGAGAATCAAGCAAAATTGCATAAGATATTAAGACTTGTTTTTAGAGAATAGGCTGTATCCATAGTTTATTTTTCTTAGCCCGTTAGAAAATAGCTTTTTAATTATTATTATTTTCAGCATAAATAAAAAAAATTGAGTAAGTTTAAAGGGTTAGTTCACCCAAAAATGAAAATTCTGTCATTAATTACTCACCCTCATATCGTTCCAAACCCGTAAGACCTTCGCTCATCTTTGGAACACAAAGATATTTTTGATGAAATCCGAGAGCTCTCTGATCCCTCCATAGACAGCAATTTTATTAACACTTTCAAGGCCCAGAAAGGTAGTAAAAACATTGTTAAAATAGTCCATGTGGCTCCAGTGGTTCAACCTTAATTTTATGAAGTGACAAGAATACTTTTTGTGCGCAAAAACAAACAAAAATAACAACTTTATTCAACAATTTCGTTCTAGCCTGTGCCAGTCTCCTACGCAGTTTACGTTAAAACAGTGCAGCTCCCACATCATCATCATGTGCATGCGTCGTGGTGCTCAGGTGAACAGCATCGGCTGCCGTAGAACTCGAAAGCGCTGCACTATTTACAACGTAAACTGCGTAGGAGACTGACACAGGCTAGAACGAAATTGTTGAATAAAGTCGTTATTTTTGTTTGTTTTTGCACACAAAAAGTATCCTCGCTTCATAAAATTAAGGTTGAACCACTGGAGTCACATGGATTATTTTATCGATGTCTTTCCTACCTTTCTGGGCCCTGAAAGTGTTAATTAAATTGCTGTCTATGGAGATGTCAGAAACCTCTCGGATTTCATCAAAAATATCTTCATTTATGTTCCGAAGATGAGCGAAGGTCTTACGGGTTTGGAACGACATGAGGGTGAGTAATTAATGACAGAATTTTCATTTTTGGGTGAACTAACCATTTAATGCTAGGCATGGTAGAACTGGTTCTTATTCAGAATGATGTTCGGTTCTTTAATATTTTTCACACATGCATTCTTTCACCGATGTGGATAAAGACAGAACTAAAATAACTAAAGAGTTTCCTGCACTAGCGTTGTACCATAATAACACTACCAGTGAACGACCAATGAACTCTGACTCCTGAGCGAATGACTCTTAAGAGCTGGTTCTTTTTAGTCAACCAAATGACTGATCGGAATGGGAAACATTAATTTCTTTACAATTCTGATGATTAAAAAACAATAACTTTAATTCAAGATAAAGGACTCATCTTTGACAAGTTTTATTACCTAATACACGTTTTATTTACCTAATTTTAAGGATACTCCATATTTTTACAAGACCAAAATACTGATTAAGACAATGAATTGTTTTCACATTGAATGCTGGCGCTTGTTTGCATGTGCAGAATAACTGACCGATGCCATGGTGGTGGTACAGCATTGAGGTCACGCCGTCAAACCTGAAGCTGTCAAAATGATACTCCTCCATCCACCACCGCAGGTTGGAGAGGAGGAACCGCATTACCTCCCAGCTATGGGAAAGAGAGAAAGACATTTTCCCTACAGCATCAACATAAAATCGACCCCTCTCTGATGAAATAAGAATCCAAAAATCAATCAACTAGAACACACTCTGATGCATATAAATTCAAAGAGACAAAATTTGTTCAAATGATCTTCTTTTGAGGGCTTTTCTCATAAAATATTTATATGTGCAATTAATTGTAATATTTGTGAACGTTGTTTAACTTGTCTGAGTAATTGGCATTTCATGTAATAATTTCATTTATTTTCAATTGATTGACAGCACTAAAACACACATTTGAGCAATAGATTCATTCTCTGATTAAATAGTAGCTGTAACACAAGGTTGGTTGATTCAGCCCAGAAAGACAGATGGAGAGAGAAAGATAGAAACAGGCAGCAGGAGCAGCAGGTTGGGTGGCTGGTGGTGGTGTGATTCCCTGAGGAGAACGATGAACAGTATGTGAACGAGGAAGACTGAAACCATTCTTTCATGAGAAATAACACTCTGAGAACAACCTCCTGCTCTCCATCGACTGCTCTTACCTGCTTTCCTTCATCCTTTTCAAATGTCTTTTTACTTTTTTTTTTTACTTCAAATACCGCATGAGGAGTGTTTCTTTAGTAATAATAAATAAAACAGGGGTTTTCAAATATTTGGATGCTAAGGACCCCAAAATATGATGATCTCATTGCAAGAGTTTTATGCATTTCATATACAGGTAAGACCCATTTATACTGTGTGAGAAAAATATTAAGCATTGTGTTACATCTGTTGTTTCGTAAATTAAACAATTGGCTTTTATATTGTCGCTGTACTAAAGCCAAAGATAATTTATATATATTTCTGTAAAATTTATATTTTTTGTAAAATGTGTTTTTCTTTGGGTCCCCTATCACTCCCTTGCTGACCCCTAGGGGTCCCCAAAGCCCAATTTGAAAACTCCAGCCCAAGAAATCACCCTAACAACTATGCAGAAACGCATTAAAAAACACTCTTTGCACAGAGAGGTACTACTCACATTTTCTTCAGAAAACATCAAATTCATACATAGAAACCCCCTCAAAGATAAAGTAAGCTGGATGTATTCCCCCGCTGATGCACACTGTGAAACCATCACAGTGTAAATAAGCCCTGATATCCCACTAACTTTTTGGATGAGGCCCCCACACTG
Organism: Coreius guichenoti; assembly: GCA_039654105.1. Lineage (NCBI taxonomy): Eukaryota > Metazoa > Chordata > Actinopteri > Cypriniformes > Gobionidae > Coreius > Coreius guichenoti. Next base: position 8,236,579 of record CM077190.1, read on the forward strand.
TCTCTCATCCTCTCTCAATCCTATATTCCAGCAATTAAACTGAGTACCGAGTTTTCAACAGTGGGCCTATGAAGCCATCCCAAAGTAAATCTAACTTTCTCGTCGTCCCCCGTCTCGTGTGCATTCAAACATGTGATTAGGTAGAACAGCAGGGATTCAATTCTAACAACGTTATGCTTTTAATTCTTTGATTTTAACAGTGCCGTCCAAGCATTCAGACTCACCGCAGGAGCATTCAATTCATTAAAAAGCGATAAGAACCTCTAGCATACCATAGTGTTAACAAAAGTACTCGACACAATTGAGTTACTTCACTACTTTTTTTAAACCCGCTGACCACATTCACGTCACGTCCGCAAATATCTACAACCACAGCTATATTTCCAAGCATGCACTGATGTATTCAGTCCATACTTATAGAGATGTGCTTGAAGTCATAATCATGTGCTTGCATGCTTGTATGAATACATACGAGAGCATCCACTGAAGAATATGGCTGCAGGCCTTGGCAAGAGAGTCATCAGGGGTGGTTAAAATGGGTTTTGCCTTGGCTTTGTGGAAACCTTGGATGTGTTCTGTCCAGACCTGTACATTTCAGATCTATACCTTTTGCACTGACCCAGGAGTCCACAGCTATGGGCCTAAAGAACTACAGCTCTTACAATCAAAAGTCAAACAATCCAGCAAATAAACAGCATCATCAATTTAAGATGAGAAAATCTGCAGAGGCCTTATCAAGGTCGCTGCCTAGAGTAAAGCGTCAGCAACTTTTTGCAAAAACAAACATTTGTACACTGCACGGACGTGAAGTTAATAAAATAATAACACCCATGGTAATAATACTTTTGTTATATATGTTATGTGTGATAATATTTTAGTAATGTTTTGTCTGATTTCGAAGCAATTGACGGTAAAATTTTAGAAGAAACGGTACAGCACCTTAAGACATCAACCTGAGCTCTTGACACACTCCCCACTTCTTTTTTCAAAAGTATGTTTAACTGTTTAGAGACAGATCTCCTAGAAGTGGTAAATTCCTCACTTCTTTCTGGGACTTTTCCAAACTACCTGAAAACTGCAGTTGTTAAGCCCCTCCTGAAAAAGAGCAATCTGGATAAGACCATATAGAGCAACTACAGACTAATCTCAAATCTTCCCTTCATAGGCAAGATCATTGAAAAAGTTGTTTTCAATCAGCTGAACAAATTCTTAAGCTCAAATGGATACTTTGACAATTTTCAATCTGGTTTCCGACCGCATCACAGCACAGAGACAGCGCTCATAAAAGATAATAAATGATATTCGCCTCAATGCTAATACAGGTAAATTATCAGTGCTGGTGCTACTCGACCTTAGTGCAGCATTTGACACTGTCGATCACAACATACTTCTTGACAGGCTGGAAAACTGGGTTGGGCTTTCTGGGATAGTCCTCAAATGGTTCAGGTCATAATTAGAAGGTAGAGGTTATTATGTGAGTATAGGTGACCAGAAGTCTGAGTGGACATCCATGACATGCGGAGTCCCACAAGGGTCAATTCTTGCACCACTCCTATTCAACCTGTACATGCTCCCACTGAGCCAAATAATGAGAAGGAACCAAATTGCTTACCACAGCTATGCAGACGACATCTAGATCTACGTAGCCCTATCGCCTAACGACTACAGCCCCATTGACTCCCCTGTGCAAATGCATTGATGAAGTTAATAGTTGGATGTGACAAAACTTTCTTCAGTTAAACAAAGAAAAAACTGAAGTCATTGCATTTGGAAATAAAGATGAAGTTCACAAGGTGAATGCAACAACAAAAAATCAAGTCAGGAATCTTGGTGTGATTCAGTAGTCATGTAAAAGCAATAACTAAATCAGCTTACTATCATCTCAAAAATATTGCAAGAATTAGATGCTTTGTTTCCAGACAAGACTTAGAGAAACTTGTTCATGCTTTCATCACACTAGTAGGGTGGACTATTGTAATGGACTCCTCACTGGCCTTCCCAAAAAGACCATAAGACATCTGCAGCTCATACAGAACGCTGCTGCCAGGATTCTGAGCAGAACCAGAAAATATGACCATATCACACCAGTCCTCAGATCTTTACACTGGCTTCCAGTTATTTCCAGTATTATTACTGGTATATAAATCACTCAATGGTCTAGGACCTCAATACATTGCAGATATGCTCATAGAATATAAACCTAACAGATCACTCAGATCATTAGGATCACATCAGCTAGAAATACCAAGGGTTCACTCAAAGCAAGGAGAGTCTGCTTTTAGCTATTATGCCAGCCGCAGCTGGAACCAGCTTCCAGAACAGATCAGATGTGCTCCAACAGTAGCCACTTTCAAATCCAGACTCAAAACACATCTGTTTAGCTATGCATTTACTGAATGAGTTCTGTGCTTTTTCCGAACTGCTTGCACTTTATTTTATATGTTTCAATTTAACCTTGTTTTTATTTTTGGTTACAATTTTATTTATTTCTGAAGAAAAAAAGGGGGGGACAAACCATAGTGGTTGGGCTGGCTCTGTGGTAATGTAGCGTGGTAAGAAGTTAAGAAGTTTCTGGAAGAGAAATTGAAACTGCGTGGGTGATTAATCGGAGCGTGGACTGATATAGTCCAGCTCTGCCTGGCCGTTTTTTTAGGTGAAAGATCGGATCTGCTGGAGCCGAAATAAATCCACAGAGAAAGAGACAACCAGTATGGGGAAGTCCCAGAGCAAGTGCGGAAATTAATTAAATACAAGAGACAAACATAAATTATTCTGAAATATTTTACCAGATGAGAAGTTTATCTATGTATCATCTTTTACTCTTTTAATTCCTTTTATAACTGTATCATCTTTGTATCTCTTTTAATTCCTTTTATAACTGTTTTAATTTTCCTTACTTTTATTTTGATTATTTTAATCCCCTTTTCTGTGTAAAGCACTTTGCATTACCATAGTGTATGAAATGTGCTATATAAATAAACTTGCCTTGCCTTGTTTTCTTTTAAATTTATGCTTGTTGGATGCAATGTCCAGATTAAAATATTTTGCAAATATCAAGCTTTAGTCACGTCAATCTTTACATCAATGCAAAACCAGCATATAGAAATCAAGAGAACGATTCATCAACATGTAAGGTCATTATGATTAATATTAAAAAAAGGGTGCGACCAACTAAGAAAGTTAGTCGCACCAGAGCAACCAGTGGTAATCTATAGCCCTGATGGTTAGTGAAAAAAAGTCACTGAAATAAAGCCATAAAACCCATACTGAATATTTGTGACCCTGGACCACAAAACCAGTCATAAGTCGCACGGGTATATTTGTGGCAATAGCCAACAATACATTGTGTGGGTCAAAATTATTGATTTTTCTTTTGCTTTCTTATGCCAAAAATCATTAGGATACTAAGTAAAGATAATGTTCCATGAAGATATTTTGTAAATTTCCTACTGTAAATATATAAAAAATGTATTATTATTACTAATATGCATTGCTAAGGACTTCATTTGGACAACTTTAAAGGCAATTTTCTCAATATTTCGATTTTTTTGCACCCTCAGATTCCAGATTTTCAAAAAGTTGTATCTCGCCAAATATTGTCCTATCCTAACAAACCATACATGAATGGAACGCTATTTTATTCAGCTTTCAGATTATGTATAAATCTCAATTTCAAAAAATTGACCCTTATGACTGGTTTTGTGGTCCAGGGTCACATTTGTTCACAAGTCATTAGAGAACTGGATCTTGCAGCCTTGATTTTTTTTGCTTCAAAATGATGTAAAATTCATTGGCTAAAAAAGTAAATATACTACAATATACTAATATATATATATATAAAATAAATATACTAAAGATGAATTTGACTGATAACATTTTTTCTTTTTTCAAGGTTTCTATAGATATCTCAATATATCGTTACGGTACTGCAAATTCTTTTGGCCACGATAACCATGTAGTGAAAAATCTGATATCGTGACAGCCCTAATTCACATAAAAAAACTCACATGCATAAAAACCTACAAACATGCACCGAAATCCAAAAACATCTTTTGCTGTGCATCTTCGAATACATGAATGGTCATAATTCAATCTCAGCAAATGCACTCTCTGTTGCCACATCCTCCCCTTTCACACACACGCACACTCTTTCAGTGCAGAGATAGAGTCTTGCCGCACACTGATAAAAAGCCATGCATATTATCCCGATATGAAGCTTTCATAAACAGAGGCAGATTGCATTTGTGCATCTGTGGAATCTAACGGGAAGCTGCTCTGATATGATAAGGTTACAGAACCCACAGGCCTGCCTCCACCCTCACCATAAACAGATTAGGACCATCACCTCAAACTGACAAGAACGAGAGAGAGAAAAGGTGGGAAGCACAATAAGATTCCTACAGAGGCCAAATGGAGATGAGTGATGAATGGTTGTGATAGTTGAAACCCCCTCAATCCTTCAACTTCAGACAATTTTCAAACAAATCAGCCCTTTCAACCTCAAGCACTTCAGTAAAGTAGGGCATTGTTGATGTGTCATGACATCAAACCATTTAATACGATTTTCTTATTGAAATCTTTAATACATGTGTGTGTTTGTGCTGTAGGACAGAGGTGAGAGTGCAGGGGCGGACGCCAGGAGCCCATAGGGTTAATCATTCAAGAGAGCCGTGGTAGTGGTCAGAAGGGCCACTGACCAGGACTTGAACTAGCAGATCAGACAAACATCAATTGCTTTGCATGTTCACAATAGACATGTAATACACGGTTAAACACTTCATTCTGACAGTGAAACTGTAAGAGCAGCCTCATTCTGCTTGTATGAATTTGACATACTTTGTAAGAGGATGTTTTACCACCGAAACGCTCCTCACAATAAATAATTTTGTAAAAAACTGACATGAATTGTACATCTTTGTAAAAAAAAAAGTGACATTAGCATATGAGAACAAATCAATGTTACTTTAAATGTGCACATTTATTGATTTATAAATGTTGTTTACTGAACCTTTGCCATAAAAACATATGGAATGTCCATGCCTGGACTTATCCAGTCTTATATTGTACACAATGATTATAATGCCATTTATATTATACAACAGTGGTCGAATATTGAAGCTTGAGATCTTTCAAATGATGTATATTTAGTCAAAATTTGTAATTTAAAATGGGTCATTCCTGTTATGCAGTATATTTTCAAAAACAGATTAAAAGTGACAGTATACATTGCTACAAATTTTTTTAATTCAAATAAATGCTGTTCTTTTGAACTTTTTATTCATCAAAGAACCCTGGGGGAAAAAAGGACCACGTTTCCACAAAAATATCAAGTAGCACAATTGTTTTCAACACTGATAATAAGAAATGCTTTTTGAACAGCAAATCAGCATATTAGAATGAATGACACTGAAGACTGGAGTAATGATGCTGAAAGTTCAGCTTTGAACCACAAGAATAAATTACATTTCAAAATCTAATAAAATAGAAAATTATTTTAAATCGTAATAATATTTCACAGTATCACTATCAGTTTTTACTGTACTTTTTGATCAAATGCAGCCTTGGTGAGCACTTGTATTAAAACAATCTTACCAACCTCAAACTTTGTCTTAATTTATTGAATACAATACTGCACATTAAAAAATGTTAAAAATATATAAATTGCTTTTTTTTTAAAATCACAATATTAATTAAGTGAACATAAGGCTCAACTGAAATAATTTCACTACTTTATTTTGAGTAGATTTTGCCATGTTCCCAGATACTGGGAAAAAAGAAGGAATATTATGAATAAATAAATGTTCTAGGCATTTCTACATAATTCTCATATTTAATAATTTAAATGATTAATTTAATTTTAAATCATATTTTTTATCTTGTGTCTTGTTTTACTTCGACATTCAATCATTGGAAAAATTACAGAAAACATGATAATAGAAAACAGTATGATTAAAAACGGCTGACTGTCACGCTGTGAGCAGGCAAACAGATGAGAGGTGGATCCAAATGCAGCAAAACGTGATTTTATAAAACAATAAAAAAAACAAAGACGGGTATCCAAAGGCAGAACGAACAACAGATTTATAAACTTAAAGACAATACATGAGAACGAATGGAAGAAAACTGAGGACTCATGCTGCCTTGACGTGCTATCGGAATTATCGTAAATATGCACATGAATGCCCTCTGATGTCGTATTTACCACTGGGAAGTTAGGAAATAATTTTGATACCCAAATTCCCAAGATGGGCATACCATAAACTTAAAACAAGGTGGCAGGGAGAACTACTACTGTGACAGGTATGATTTATTAGTTTTTTCCCCAAAACAGTTAGACTGTCTTGTCTTGTCATTAATGTAGCTAGTGCATATTTACATATACTAGTAATCATTTGAGGCGTATTGTATGTTTTATACACAGCGAAAATAGCCTGCATTTGACCGAAATTACAGAATCGGCAGAAAGGATATCTGGATAGCATCGTAAATGTTTATATGGTTTTCTATGCATGTGACACTACATATAAATGTTGGTTTTAATAAGATTTTCCCAATAAATAGGCAAGAATAAACCTGGTGTCCTCCATAATTCCTGTTTATTCCGACAACAAAGCACTTGAATGCAACAAGCCCGTAATCACGACTTGGGAATTATGAAATTTACGATAGAACGTGAAGGCAGTATTAAATAAACAGGATAACAAAGCAAACTAGAAACAGGTGTGCAACTAAATCAGTAACCACGGTAACAAATGAAGAGCGGGAAAATGAGGAACAAAGGAAACAGGAAAAAAGTCAATTGAAACAGAACATAACATTACATTGACATTCTTGTGCAAGATAACTCTGTCACTTACGAATTAATGCTTTACTTTAGCTCTTTATTTTCTTTCTTTTTTCCTTCCATTGTGTATATAATAAATGTCAACAAAAACATATATTTTAAAAATGGTAGAATTCAAAAAAGTACAGTACTGCACACGAATGACACAAATTCAGACATCTTAAACCAAACAAACATTTAAACAAATGGTCCCCTGTCAAAGTGAGACAGAAAGAGCTCTTGTGCTATAAGTAAATATGATTTCATCATATTCAGATCCATAATATTTGAAGCTACATAAGTTTCTTTCAGCTCTCTGCGTGTTTATTCTTGAGAGCTACCCTGCTCTCTCAATCTCAGTTCCCAAGGTTAAACACTGGCAGGTTTGCTGAACTCTCATCTGCAGATAAGCCATAATTGTGTTCTTTTTGTATGGTGTCCAAATAAAAAGTGCAACATGTTTATGGATTCTGTTCCTGAAGGTCATGATTAATTAATGTTGGGTTTTCTTGTTTCTTAGTTTTGTATTTGTTTTCAAATACTTGCAAAGCATTAAACATTTGCTTGTGAGTTGTACACTCACCTAAAGGATTATTAGGAACACCTGTTCAATTTCTCATTAATGCAATTATCTAATCAACCAATCACATGGCAGTTGCTTCAATGCATTTAGGGGTGTGGTCCTGGTCAAGACAATCTCCTGAACTCCAAACTGAATGTCAGAATGGGAAAGAAAGGTGATTTAAGCAATTTTGAGCGTGGCATGGTTGTTGGTGCCAGACGGGCCGGTCTGAGTATTTCACAATCTGCTCAGTTACTGGGATTTTCACGCACAACCATTTCTAGAGTTTACAAAGAATGGTGTGAAAAGGGAAAAACATCCAGTATGCGGCAGTCCTGTGGGCGAAAATGCCTTGTTGATGCTAGAGGTCAGAGGAGAATGGGCCGACTGATTCAAGCTGATAGAAGAGCAACTTTGACTGAAATAACCACTCGTTACAACCGAGGTATGCAGCAAAGCATTTGTGAAGCCACAACACGCACAACCTTGAGGCGGATGGGCTACAACAGCAGAAGACCCCACCGGGTACCACTCATCTCCACTACAAATAGGAAAAAGAGGCTACAATTTGCACGAGCTCACCAAAATTGGACAGTTGAAGACTGGAAAAATGTTGCCTGGTCTGATGAGTCTCGATTTCTGTTGAGACATTTAGATGGTAGAGTCAGAATTTGGCGTAAACAGAATGAGAACATGGATCCATCATGCCTTGTTACCACTGTGCAGACTGGTGGTGGTGGTGTAATGGTGTGGGGGATGTTTTCTTGGCACACTTTAGGCCCCTTAGTGCCAATTGGGCATCGTTTAAATGCCACGGCCTACCTGAGCATTGTTTCTGACCATGTCCATCCCTTTATGACCACCATGTACCCATCCTCTGATGGCTACTTCCAGCAGGATAATGCACCATGTCACAAAGCTCGAATCATTTCAAATTGGTTTCTTGAACATGACAATGAGTTCACTGTACTAAAATGGCCCCCACAGTCACCAGATCTCAACCCAATAGAGCATCTTTGGGATGTGGTGGAACGGGAGCTTCGTGCCCTGGATGTGCATCCCACAAATCTCCATCAACTGCAAGATGCTATCCTATCAATATGGGCCAACATTTCTAAAGAATGCTTTCAGCACCTTGTTGAATCAATGCCACGTAGAATTAAGGCAGTTCTGAAGGCGAAAGGGGGTCAAACACAGTATTAGTATGGTGTTCCTAATAATCCTTTAGGTGAGTGTATATGCAGTTGCAGGATTTTCTGAACTGTACAACACAACTTGCAAAAACATCAAACAATAAAACAACAAAACTACAGAATCAGAAAATAAAGAAAACATCAAAACAAGCCTAAGAGTAAAATCTTCAAACCCAGTCTCTCTATAAACCCAATCAATAAAAAAACAAAAAAAACAAAAACAAAATGAATGATGTGGCCTGGAGAAAGATGTTCATATAGAGGACAGTCTGGGAATTTCATGTGTAGTGAAATATGTTAAAAGATCTGCTCTTTTGTCTTAATTTAAGTTCACAGTGTACAGTGTAAGTGATGCTCATATTTATCTATGGCAACAAAGTTAAGATTTTATCATTGCAGCTAGGCATGGGACAGTTACCGGTCTCAAGGTATACCACGGTTTGAAAACATCACAGTTTCAAAACCACTAAAATTTTCCATGATACCATTCCTGCGGTACGAGCTGTTTTTTGTCTCGTCAAAAATGAAAAGTGCAGGAATCCCTCAGGTTGTGTGCCAGTGTAGAGAGTAACATGACCCCTCCCCCTCCGGTTGGTGCGAGCAGTCAGTCACCTTTGTGTAGGATGGCCAAAGGAGGTGAACCCCTCAAAAAGACTAAGGGGGGTAACTGTATGATGATTGAAATCGCGAAATGGCCTTAAAGGGATAGTTCACCCAAAAATGAAAAATTACCCCATGATTTACTCATCCTCAAGCAATCCAGACCAATACAATCAGAGTTATATTAAAAAATGTCCAAGCATTATAATGGCAGTGAATGGAAGTCCAAAATTTGAAGCCCAAATAGGTGCATCCATCCATCATAAACATACTCCATACGGCTCCGGGGGTTTAATAAAGGCCTTCTGAAGTGAATCGATGAGTTTGTGTAAGAAAAATATTCATATTTAAAAATTTATAAAGTAAAATATCTAAAATATCACAAAATACGCGTAAAACGATTGTGCTAAGAAATACGGTGTCAGAGTGTAATGTTAGAAGATTGCGAACGCAAAAAGACGCCAACAGTCAAAGAAAAGATTACCGTAATTTTGCTAGGCTACATGGTTTACACTATGAGATGGATAGCCTAATTGGTAAATAACTCAGATGGGCTACATGTTATTTTTATGGTATGCCAAAAAGCGTTTATTTTTCAAATGTGATCGTTTGCACATTTTACCAGTATTTACCATACTTTCAATAGAAAAATGTGCAATATGAAAATTATTTTCAAATAAAAGCATTTTCTTTATAAAAAAATTCTTTGTAAACTACAGGATTTGGTCTTCAAAAAATCTTTTTCCAAAAGGTACATCTTGAAAAAGAAGGGGTCGTCTTATAATCAGGGTCGTCTTATATTCAGAACAATACGGTACTAAATAAACTGCAAAATGTTACGTTTTCTAATACATTTATTTAATGGACGGATTGCTTCTGACAGCACTGCACGAGCTCGCGCTGCTATTTGCGGGACACTATTAGCATGTTCGCCATGGCTCAAAGCGCCAAATGCAAGTAAAAATCAGCGCTTGAAATGGTGGTATCAAGTTGCCCGGTAACTTTATGAATTTTGACAATGCATGGATGTAACGGTTGTGATGTAATTATAGAAATATATAGTCTTCATTGACTATATATATTATAGAAAACAATAGTCTTCAGTCTTCATATAGTCTATATTATAACTCTATTGATACCTTCTTTTTTGTCTTTAGCTGATCACATGCCTGGCTCACTTAAGTGACAAAGTTTTTTACAGAAAATAATTCAATTATATTTATTATTCTAATTATTGTTGAGCTGCAGGTTTAGGCTCACTTAAATGACTACATTTGTTTTATTTTATATCATTTTAATTTAATTTAATTTATTTTATTTAATTATTTAACCAACCTGACACACGTTTACTACTGTTCCAAATATTCTATACATTGCTTTAAAATAAATATATTGTGTTCAATGGGAAAAAAGTGTTTTTTACCCAGACATTTTAAAATAACACATTTTAAGAACTGTAATCGCAATAATGCTTACGGTTTTCATACGGTCAAAATCTCAAACAATTGCAGCACTAAGAATGTTTGAGTAAAAAAGTACTGTAAGAACAGTAAAAAGAGTACATAACTAAGTATGACATTGACCAATGTAATATGATAAGGTGACGATCTAAAGTAAATAATTTTGCATACAAATGACAACGTATTTAACTAATTATTAATACTTATAAAACTTATAAATATAAAAATATATATTAATTTTCAACTGTGTGACAAGCTCAAAAGTTTTATTTTTTAAATAATAAACAGCTTTTTCTTACAATTAACAGTGTATTTTAATTGCATTTTACCCTCATTTATGTAGATAAATATTGTGTTAAATACTGTGCTTTATTACTACTGTATGTTTTATAAATCAGTGTTTTCTTGTTTAAATATCTGTTTTTGTTGTGAATAAACTTGCAAGTTTAATACTGTTCCACTAATTGAGATGCTAATTATTTCTGTGCCAGACAATGTAGTTAGAAACATTTGGTAATTATCTTATGTATCTGATATTTTTGTTAAAGCTTGATAGTTGAACTACTATAAATAATGAGTAGCTTGGCTAAGTACAGTTTCAAATTAGCCTCCACAACACTGCTGTCTTGTGCCTTGAGTTAAATTGCAGGCTGCACAACAAACACTTGCTGTACGCCAAGAAAATCCTTCATCAACAACATACACAAAATGCTTCAATCCAATTCCTTGAAAATAAAATGCCTGTCCTCAACTATTAGAAAAGGCAAACACACTGTAAGCTGGCTGAAAGACAGGCAGCTCAGAAAAGAGTGCGAGGAAACTGTTTATGCTGTATATGTCCAGAGACTAATGACCAGACTGATATCAGACAGAGAGAAACACACACTGGCAGCCTGTCTCCTCGCCGCCTTTCTGCCAAACACTAAATGCAGGAAAGACTGAAGGCTGAATTTGGGCTCATTATGTGTCCGTTTCAAAAAAAGATTCTTCTGCGCATAAACAACCCGAGTTCTCTGCCATCTGTTGCTGTGGGAGACTAGAAGAGTCACTCTCTCTTCCCAGCAGAGTAAATGCAAGTTGCAAAACAGGCCACTGATTAAAAACGGGCTGCGCAAACCTGGACAATCAATAGCAGGAAGACCAGTCAAGGTCAAAAGTGTCCTCATTTACAGATAGTGAACGGAGCAAGACGGACACAGCGAAAGAGAATGTTTAGCGGATTTCTTTGCAGAAAAAAATCTCAGTGAAATTAGTCAAAAATGTTTGCTGGTGAAGGATTAAAAAAAATTAAAGCAAAAGATGTATTAAAATGACAATTAAACTATTTAAATTAAAACAGGCTACAGTTGACATGCAAGTAAAAAGTAATGTAAACATTATGCCATTTGAAATAAAACAGTTGATAAAAATATGATGAGGAAAAAAATTACATACCAGAGTAAAATAGGCTAATATACGCCGATCAGGCATAACATTATGGTCCCCCTTTTGCTGCCAAAACAGCACTGACCCATCGAGGCATGGACTCCACTAGACCCCTGAAGGTGTGCTGTGGTATCTGGCACCAAGATGTTAGCAGCAGATCCTTTAAGTCCTGTAAGTTGCGAGGTGGGGCCTCCATGGATCAGACTTATTTGTTCAGCACATCCCACAGATGCTCGATTGGATTGAGATCTGGGGAATTTGGAGGCCAAGTCAACACCTCAAACACATTGTGCTCCTCAAACCATTCCTGAACCATTTTCTGCTTTGTGGGAGGGCGCATTATCCTGCTAAAAGAGGCCACAGCCACCAGGGAATACCGTTTCCATGAAAGGATGTACATGGTCTGCAACAATGATTAGGTAGGTGGTACGTGTCAAAGTAACATCCACATGGATGGCAGGACCCAAGGTTTCCCAGCAGAACATTGCTCAAAGCATCACACTGCCTCGGCCAGCTTGCCTTCTTCCCATAGTGCATCCTGGTGCCATGTGTTCCCCAGGTAAGCGACGCGCACAGACCCGGCCATCCACGTGATGTAAAAGAAAATGTGATTCATCAGACCAGGCCACCTTCTTCCATTGTTTTGTGGTCCAGTTCTGATGCTCACATGCCCAATGTTGGCGCTTTCGGCGGTGGACAGGGGTCAGCATGGGCACCCTAACTGGTCTGCGGCTATGCAGCCCCATACGCAACAAACTGCGATGCACTGTGTATTCTGACACCTTTCTATCAGAACCAGCATTAACTTCTTGAACACTTTGAGCTACAGTAGCTCGTCTGTTTGATCGGACCACACAGGCCAGTCTTCGCTCCCCACGTGCATCAATGAGCCTTGGCCGCCCATGACCGTCGCCGGTTCACCACTGTTCCTTCCTTGGACCACTTTTGATAGATACTAACCAATGCAGACCGGGAACACCCCACAAGAGCTGCAGTTTTGGAGATGCTCTGACCCAGGTGTCTAGCCATCACAATTTGGCCCTTGTCAAACTCGCTCAAATCCTTGCCCATTTTTGCTGCTTCTAAAACATCAACTTTGAGGACAAAATGTTCACTTGCTGCCTAATATATCCCACCCACTAACAGGTGCCGTGATGAAGAGATAATCAGTGTTATTCACTTCACCGGTCAGTGGTCATAATGTTATAGCTGATCGGTGTATATTTATACACTACCGTTCAAAAGAGAGAGGTCATAAGATTTTTGTTTATGTTTTTGAAAGCATCCATTTATTTGATTAAAAATACAGTAAAAACAGTAATATAAACTGTAAATGTTTTCTATTTTAATAGTTTAAAATAACATTTATTCCTGTGATGGCAAAACAGAATTTTCAGCATCATTACTCCAGTCTTCAGTGTCACACAATCCTTCAGAAATCATTCTAATATGATGATTTGATGCTCAAGAAACATTTTTTTTTATTATTATTAAGGTTTAAAACAGTTGTGCTGCTTAATATTTATGTGGAAATCGTGCATTTTTTTCAGGTTTTTTGATTAATAGAAACTAATAGAAAGTTATAGATGAAAAGAATGTTCAAATCGCGTCCTTGCTGACCTCTAATGTAGTTTATATAGTGTATGTATATAAGGTTTATATAAAAAAAAATGTTTCTGTTTGCAGATCTCAAAGATGACAAATGTATGCAGATTAATTCTGCCCATCATTTAATAAAAGTGATAGAGAGTTATGGGGTGGCGAGCCTTGCACCCATTACATTAGATTATTGACCAGGGTATGAAGGTGACATAATAATTCAACACTTTTCTATGAGTCATGCACACAAGCCCTGGGTCAGACCTGAAGGCTTAAAATAGCACCACAACTTTAATTGCAAATTGCAAATGAGGGCCGGGGTGAAAGGTCTTGAAACAGCTTTAATACACTGCTCTGACTGTCTGAAATTCAGCACAAGGGCACATAGGAAAACAAAGAGATGTTCTGACTCCTCTACATTTCATCTTTCTGTGCATTGATCTTTTGCCCTCCTGACCTGTTTCTCCGTGTTTATCCATCTATTTTTCTTTGTAGATGTTTTGTTCACTCAGATGTAAGGGTGGGTGGTACGACCAAACTTTCATATCACGGTAATGGTATATATTACAATGTAGCTATTTTCACAGAAAATTCAAATGGTAAATATTTTAAATATCCATGCATGATGGCTTTTGAAATAATCTACTGAATTACATAATTTAAAAATACATGTCATTTGATTATTTTCTTATTTCTCCTTTTATTTTTTAACTTGATTGACAAACTAAATGATACAGATAAGCTGATAATTATTTTCATGTGAGGTTCAACAAATGGTAGATTAGAAATTGGTAGAAAATTCTAAAATAAGTTAAGTGCAATAAGATAATTTAGGCATCACAACATTGTAATGTACAGTATGAAAAATGTTCACGTTGAAATTTATATTGAGATTTGCTAAATATTATACAGTATCTAACAGTGTTAATAAATTTGTGTTTTTTTTAATAGATTAACTTTTAGTGCCAGTTAGATGATAGTATAGTATGTAGAAATGCAAGAAACTCCAATTAGTTTCAATTAGATATACATTAAACATAGTACTGATGTTATTTCAATTGATAATTGTTCCTTTTTGAATGGTTTATTACTGTCATTAATGTCTAAATGTATTTTTAGAACTGGAAACTCAACAATTATTCCAAATAAAGCACCTTTGAATTCTCCTTAATTAAACTCAATCAAATTAAGCTGAACGGAACCCAGTCAAATTAATTATAAAGTCCTACTCAAAAGAGAAGAAAGCAAACCTGCCTCAGGAATCGTAAAAAAAAAAAACACAAATCCTCATGAGTGTTACTCTGAGCTTTGATATCCCACATGCCGTGTTATGATGACCTGCGGAGCATTAGGCAGCTCTCTAAGAGTAAACCATACAATCCCTTTAATTAGTTGTGGATCTCAGGCTGGGCTGCGAGCCGTCGTTGATTGTTTTGGTGTCAATGTTGGCTGTGAGATTTGATAGGACTCAGTGGAGAGGCTCAATTAATCCGACTGTCAGCTCAGAGAGCAGCCAATCAGCAACCAGACAACAATGTAACACTGCAACAGGCCACTAACAAAGGAAAAAAAAGAAGACAGTTGATAAAGGGAAGGGATTAAAAGACACAAACACATGTCCACATGGACACACACTCGAAACTGTCACACACTGTCTTACACCAGGAGAAAGTACGGCAGAGTAGAAGAACATATTTCTGTTATAAAATGACCATTTATAAATGTTAGCCAATGTTTCGTTTTTTTTATGATTTATTTGCCACTCAATCATTACCTTAAATGAATCAGGGGTGCATTTCTTGTGCAATGACATAACTTGCTGCTTAACCACTGTAGTATAATGCATCAAATTAACTATCTAGTTACGACACTTTCCTGAAACCATAGTAACATGGTGGCACCTCCGTCATTTGAATTAATCGCAAATTCATGTCAGATTATTACTGCTCATGTGCACGAACAATAGAAAGCCATCGTTTTTTTATCATGTTAACATGCAGTATGTAATTGCTGTACGCTTTACTCCTGTATAAATGTGGTTCATTCAGTAAGCAGCTTTCTCAATAATGTAATTTTTCCGAGATGCTGCTGTAACAAACATGGCATGGCTGTAGTTCCAACCACAGAACTGAAAACCCATTGAAACCCATTGAAACGTTGAACGATGCGACTATGTTGCTAACAATAGAACTTGCGACCTATGATTTCCGCAATGGAATGCGGACAGAATCGCAGAATCCCGTCATAAAAACGGAATTTACTGTATAACGCAGAATTTTGCGGAATTTGTCAAATTTTGATGAATACATAAGCAAGCAGGTACACTTATATCAAATCACAATATAGACTAGTGTCTGTGAATATTAAACCACAAAAGACTATTTAAATATGAATCCAGCATGTTCTGTGTGTGTCTGTGTGAATGAATGGTGCAGACGCACAGTTTCATTTACCACACACACACTGAAGCGCTCACGTTGATTTCGTTGAGGCCCTCTGTCGCCTCATGAATAGTGGTCGACCGATATATCGCCATGGCCGATATATCGGCCGATATTTGGCATTTTTAAAATATCTGCATCGGCGGATACGTTTTTCTGACTGGCCGATGTGTTAGAAGCAAGACTTTTATTTTGACGGCACGCCAGACTTTTATTTTGACGGGTGCTGCTGAGAGCGCCAGTGCCTGAGAACAGCATCATTGATGCCCCACAAGGTGAGATCTTGCATGGTGCCCCAGACCGAGGGAGATTGACCGTCATCTTGAACTTCTTCCATTTTCTAATAATTGCGCCAACAGTTGTTGCCTTCTCACCAAGCTGCTTGCCTATTGTCCTGTAGCCCATCCCAGCCTTGTGCAGGTCTACAATTTTATCCCTGATGTCAGCTCTCTGGTCTTGGCCATTGTGAAGAGGTTGGAGTCTGTTTGATTGAGTGTGTGGACAGGTGTCTTTTATACAGGTAACGAGTTTAAACAGGTGCAGTTAATACAGGTAATGAGTGGAGAACAGGAGGGCTTCTTAAAGAAAAACTAACAGGTCTGTGAGAGCCGGAATTCTTACTGGTTGGTAGGTGATCAAATACTTATGTCATGCAATAAAATGCAAATTAATTATTTAAAAATCATACAATGTGATTTTCTGGATTTTTGTTTTAGATTCCGTCACTCACAGCTGAAGTGTACCTATGATAAATTACAGACCTCTACATGCTTTGTAAGTGGGCAAACCTGGAAAAACGGCAGTGTATCAAATACTTGTTCTCCCCACTGTATTTTATATGGCCCTAAACATGTTATTTTTGTAAAACTTTTAATAAATTGTTGTTAAATTGTTCCATTGATTTGACATCCTTTTTGATTACTAAAATTTAATTTAACCATTTAAATGGAGTCCAAAAAATTAAAACAGAAAAAACAGAATCCAAAAAAATTTTGGAAAAAATAAAACGATTAAAAGATTTCATAGGGCCCTAAAATTACTACATTATAATTGGTTAACTTGTTTCCATGTGAAACATGTAAGTATTACCTTTGATCTGTTTTCACTGGTGGACTTTGAAGTGAATCTTTAGGCACCTTATGATCTGATCCAATTCCGATTCTGGGAATCGTGATTAATTAAAACAATTCTTGATCTACATTTTTTTCTTATTAATTAATGAGTTTACCAACTTTGAATATCACATTTATTTGTGAATTTTAATTATATTACTTGTTATACAATTAATTTTCAAATATTTACAAATTAATAAAACAAAACAAAGTTGTTAAGAATTATAACTAAGCTTCAAAACATACAAGCAATTATAAAGTATAAAGGGGAACAAAGAAACGCATTACAAGCAATAAACAAAAAGTGCTTTCAGCATCTCCAGAGTGCTTTAAGTATCTGAACGTTTTCCTGACAAAACTCGGTGCAAGTAGAATACGTCTCTAATACACACAAGTGCTATCGTGCATATGCAGAAAAGAAGCTAATGTAAGTTTTCAGAATCATTCGAGAGAGAGAGAATCGCAATGCATCAGAGAATCATTTCTTTTTTTCCTTCCACCCCTAATTAGTTATTCAAAAAAGCAAGAAAAAGCATCTTTAAATTCTGTGTGCCAGTCTGCATGTGTGTAAAGGATGAGGAGAGAGTGAAAAAGCCAGAGGCGAAGCAGAAGAGGTGAATCTTCTCTCAGCTTGTGTGTAAATCTCAGGCATCACGGCGGCCCCTTGTTCTACATCTCTCTCTCCCCCTTAAAAAGTTCAATTTTCAGCCTGACTGGAAACACAAGCCCTGTCAGACAAGGCAATCTGTTCACCTGTTAGAGTACAAAGCACCTCCCAAATACGGCTTTATTTCTCACATCAATAATTGATTAGAGACCAAACCTTGGCACGCCGCCCTTGATGAGAGATAAGGTCTGTCTTCTAAGTGGAGGTTTGCAGCACTAGTGCGGAGAGCGAGTGGGTGACAGAGCCGGCACTTCCCTCCTGTGAGGCTCCCTGGGTGTTGACGACATTGAGTAAAAGCCCTCAGTGTGATAAGTGAAGCCCCTGTGGGGCAGAGTAGAGTCGATGAGCTCCTATGGAGTCTTAGCTCACAGCCGGGACTGCTCTGTCATACTGCTAACACCTTCTGCCATCTCAGAGAATCAATAAGCTCCAGAGAAGAGTGACTCAGGGGCTCAGTTCCAAACCTTACGGAGCTGCCTACCTCTAATGCTGCATTCTATTCAACTTACATTTATTTTTAAGAAAATAAAAGGCATGAAATAAGGTAAAGTTTGCACATTCCATGATTATTAAATTTGTTTGCAGAGTGTAAAATATAATAAATGCTAATTTTGGTTAGCATTGTTTTTTTACACACCATTTTTGAGCCTCAGACCGCAGAACAAGTATATACACTATATTGCCAAAAGTATTGGAACACCCCTCCAAATAATTGAATTCAGGCGTTCCAATCACTTCCATGGCCACAGGTGTATAAAATCAAGCACCTAGGCATGCAGACTGCTTCTACAAACATTTGTGAAAGAATGGGTCGCTCTCAGGAGCTCAGTGAATTCAAGCGTGGTACCATGATAGGTTGCCATCTGTGCAATAAGTCCATTCGTGAAATTTCCTCACTACTAAATATCCCACGGTCAACTGTTAGTGGTTTTATAACAAAGTGGAAGCAATTGGGAACAACAGCAACTCAGCCACGAAGTGGTAGGCCACGTAAAATAACAGAGCGGGGTCAGCACATGCCGAGGCGCACAGTGTGCGGAAGTCACCAACTTTCTGCAGCGTCAATAGTTACAGACCTCCAAACTTTGTGTGGCCTTCAGATTAGCTCAAGAACAGTGCGTAGAGAGCTTCATGGAATGGGTTTCCATGGCTGGGCAGCTGCATCCAAGCCTTACATCACCAAGTGAAATGCAAAGCGTCGGATGCAGTGGTGTAAAGCACGCCGCCACTGGACTCTAGAGCAGTGGAGACGTGTTCTCTGGAGTGACGAATCACACTTCTCTGTCTGGCAATCCGATGGACGAGTCTGGGTTTGGTGGTTGCCAGGAGAACGGTACTTGCCTGACTGCATTGTGCCAAGGGTTTATTTTTCAGGGGTTGGGCTTGGCCCCAAGTTCCAGTGAAAGGAACTCCTAATGCTTCAGCATACCAAGAAATTTTGGACAATTTCATGCTCCCAACTTTGTGGGAACAGTTTGGGGATGGCCCCTTCCTGTTCCAACATGACTGCGCACAAGTGCACAAAGCAAGGTACAAAAAGACATGGATGAGCAAGTTTGGTGTGGAGGAACTTGACTGGCCTGCACAGAGTCCTGACCTCAACCCAATAAATTGAACCCAATTAGAGCGGAGACACCTTTGAGATGAATTAGAGTGGAGACTGCGAGCCAGGCCTTCTCGTCCAACATCAGTGCCTGACCTCACAAATGTGCTTCTAGAAAAATGGTCAAAAATTCCCATAAACACACTCCTAAACCTTGTGGAAAGCCTTCCCAGAACAGTTGAAGCTGTTATAGCTGCAAAGGGTGGGCCAACTCCATATTAAACCCTACGGATTAAGAATGGGATGTCATTAAAGTTCATGTGCATGTAAAGTCAGGCGTCCCGAAAATTTTGGCAATATAGTGTAGTTCTAAGCCAGAGATAACAACTATAGGAAAATCTCATATATCTGACAAAACAAACCAGCATTGCATGCATTTTTAATGGATAAGGCAATCCCAGAACGCATCAGGAAAAGGTGGTTTTTAAAATGCTAATTGCAAGTATACATTGTTGAGTACTTAAGAGTGTCAACAGAAAATAGCTCATTAAATTTCACTGTCACCAAACATTCCTTGCTGAAAAAAAAAAGTCAACAGAGAAAAAGACAATCGTAATTTACATTTCATGCTGACTTTAAATGAGAGAAATACTGGAAAAGGATGAACATTTATAGTGTGCATGTGTCGAAATGAAATATAATATGCATATCAAATGAAATATACTATGCATGAACGCATATGCTAAGCATTCATGTCAAAACTGAAGTATACTTTGGGCTTTTGTTGGCTTGGTTAGACCAGCTGACTGCTGAGCTAAATCCGCTAAATACCAGCTTTCCCCCGGTTTAAACCAACTAAGACCAGCAGGGTTTGTGTGTGATTGTATGTTTTGCGCTTGTTACACAGTCAAGTCGTTTAGCGACATGCTAGTATCACTTAGTATGTACATGATTGACCATTAACACAGTTTTTGCATTGCCTACAAAAAGAACTAAACAACACAGAACACACAAATGCTAACAAACATTTCACCTGCAGTTAGTTAACGCATTTGCTATGCATTATTTGCTGAGGCCGGTTCCAGACGCTAGCCCTAGCATAAAAAGCTCTCACAGCGCACTTCAGTTAAGGACTTGACTGATTCAGAAAGCTAGCGTACCAGCAGTTCTCCATGCTCTCGTTCTCAGCAGAAAGTGCACATCTTGCAATGGATCTCAGCTTTATTAAAAGCTTCTTTGATGGGCAGTGTGTTAGCAGACAACAGACCAGAAAAAAAAAGCCCACACTGCGTGATTCTGACGGATCTTATGAGATGTCTCTTCCAAACTTTCCCTAAGCCCCCACCAGTCTCCCTGGCCCCAAAACAACACTTCACAGGCGGAGGCGGACCCTTTGGGATTCAATTAGAACCAGTTAAGTGAGATGTTCTGGACTGCAACAGCATGTCTAATGGTTTGAACTCTACAACATCAAAATATATTCCAATTAGATTTCATAAATAAGTACAAATGCACTGGAGCAAATTAGAGACAGCACACAAATGCAAATGCAAATACACAAACGCACACAGACACATAAACAGTGCAAACTTTAGGTACTTGAGCCACAGCTGGAAAACATATTTATGAGACAGCACTTCTGGATTCAAACCAAGACTCCTTAACATCTCATAAACATTAACACTTAAAAAGTAAAAATATCCACATAAACATCTAAAATTCAGTTTGGTCTGCTGAGTGAGGGTGTAAATGCAGTAAAGCCTGGGGAAGATTTAAAGTAAGATTAAAGCTGAGAATCTATCCTCCCACTCTTGTGTTTACTCAGCTGAGAGATGAACGATTACAAGCCATCTAGTTCATCTCACAGGGGCTGAACAGCACTTTTGGTGCTGTGTAATAAAAGACGGACCCAGCGGTGGTATAACTTACTGGTTAAAGAGCTGGGCTAGAAACTGTAGGTTGTAGGTTCAAATCTGGCAAGGGATCATTCATATATGATTTCCATTTACAATAAACAATACCAAAATTCGTCATTATTGTTTAAGTAATATACATTTATTAATATTATTATTAATACAAATATATAATTATTAAAGTACAGGTAAATGTGCAGAGTACATTAACTGCATATGTGTACAGTTGGCTAATAATACATAATGTGTGGTTACAGGGCCATTTACAATAAACAATACCAAAATTGTATATAAAAAAGTCATTATTTTAATTTAACTATTATTATTATAATGAATTATTATGGTCATACTAATAATAATAACAACAATAACAACAACAACAACAACAACAACAACAACAACAACAACCACCACCACCACCACCACCACCACCACCACCACCACCACCACCACCACCTGAATAAACAATTCTGCCACCAAAAAGTATATTATTAAAGGGATAGTACACCCAAAAATGAAAATTATCCCATAATTTACTCACCCTCAAGCCATCCTAGGTGTATATGACATTCTTCTTTCAGACGAATACAATCGGAGTTTAAAAAATGTCCTGGCTTATCCAAGCTTTATAATGGCAGTGAACGGCAGCTCAAAATTTGAAGCTCAAAAAAGTGCATCCATCCATTATAAAAGTAATCCACATGGCTCCAGGGAGTTAATAAAGGTCTTTTGAAGCGAATCGATGGGTTTGTGTAAGAAAAATATCCATATTTAAAACTTTATGAAGTAAAATATCTAGATTCCGGCAGACCGCCTTCTGTATTCAACTTACGAAGAAAGTGTAACGCCTCTCACAGTTCAAAACACTTATGCCACGTCCGACATCATCGTCCAGCCAGTTAAGCTTTTTCCGTAAGTTGAATACGGAAGGCGGTCCGCCGGAAGCTAGATATTTTACTTTATAACATGTTAAATATGGATATTTTTCTTACAAAAACCATCTCTTCGCTTCAGAAGGTCTTTATTAACCCCTCGGAGCTGTGTGGAGTACTTTTATAATAGATGGATACACATTTTTTGGGGCTGCCATTTACTGACATTATAAGCATTAGGAGCCAGGACATTTTTTCAATATAACTCCGATTGTATTCATCTGAAAGAAGAATGTCATATACACCTAGGATGGCTTGAGGGTGAGTAAATCATGGGGTAATTTTACAATTGGCCAATAATACAAAAGGAGTGGTCACTTTATCTCCATTTAACGGCTTTGAACATGGCTCATCCAATCAGAAATTAGAGCCTAAAATATAGGCCTAAAAATATAAATCTCTCTTCCGCTGTCCACCATCAAGTAACCCAAGACATTATTAATAATACCAAGTGTAAACAGGGTTTGCTGAAGTGTCTTCTAAATGTCAGATTTGTAATTAAATAGACCATCTAATGCAAATAAGTAGCTTAAACTGTTTAGCTAATGTAAGGATAAAATATATGTTCTGTTCTCAGTCCTGCAATATTTTGTGAGCTATCCCAGATTGTAAGTGTAACATAAATCCACTGCCAAGTACACTGTTTGAACTAATGTGCTTTTGTTAGCTAACACTCTTGCGGAGCCCCAGCCCCCAGGGGCCCATGCGGACCACTATAAGTCTGTTTTGTTTCTTTCAGTTGTGTAAGCCTGCTAAGCTCAGTCAGCTGTTTCTGACTTTGTAGCTAAACTTTTAATGGGGCCGGTGAGTGTATATGTTTTGATTTACTTACGCTGCTTATCTTCCTTTCACAACCAATAGGATACTGACCTCTCATTGTCTTTGGATTTACAAAAGACATAATATAATCATTGAAAGTCCATCTTTTGGGATGTCATATTAACCCTCTGAGCCCTGAGCTGTTTTCTGGGCCCTGGAGGTGTTTTGACATGCACCTGACATTTGAGCTTATTTCTGTTACTTGTAACATTTTCATGGCTAAAGTCTGATTACACTGTATTCAGCACAAACTCTGCTACAATAATATGTGAGCAGCATGTATGTGAAAGTTTGTAGCTTTGAGAAAATGACGTTTATGCATGGTTTGTGAAAAAAAAGATTTTTTAAGTCACTGAAATAAGGCCATAAAACCCATACTGAATATTTGTTCACAAGACTTTTGAAAACTGCATCACGTAGGCTAGAATTTTTGCTTCAAGACGATGTAAAAATCACTCTGGCCACTCATTCACATAAAACAATATATTGACTTAAAATTTGTAAGACATGTTTTGTGTCAGGAAGGCTTATGCGGGGAGGGCGTGAATCATCATGAATATTGATGTTTTTCACACCTGGAAAGACAAAGACCCTCCCCTGATGGCCCTATCAGCTGAATGGGACTGTGAGGGAACTAGAACAAAGAATATGAAGAGATTAAAAGAATGACTTTTTGAATTGTTTGCATTTATTTACAACACAACATAATCCAAATATACACAACGAAGGACAAAAAGTGGGGGAAAAAATAAGGGACAATCGTGGTTCTTTATAAGGGACACTCAAAATATTTGTACTGTACCACACAGTGTATGTCATTTCAGTGTCTGCAGTTAAGTGTGTGTATAAAAAGGCTCTCAGATATAAACACATTTGTTTTGCTTAACCTATTAATGCACAATTTAATCCTAAAAAGAATTTTAACATCATAGAAATGAATGTCAATTGTTACACACTAACCATCTAAAGCTTTTGTAGCATTATACACTACCGTTCAAAAGTTTGGGGTCAGTAAGAATTTGTTTTAAATTAATAGTTTTATTAATAATTAATAATATTTGAGAAATAAATCGTTTTATTCAGCAAGAATGCATTACGTGTCAAAAGTTACAAAAGCTTTCTATTTCAGATTAATGCTGTTTTTTTTACTTTCTATGCATCAAAGAATCTTGATAAAAATTTACACAACTGTTTTCAACATGGATTTCTCATTACAGTATCACCGTGAATGTCATAATGATTTGTTTGCAATATAATCTACAAATGCACAAACAGATGTTCCTGCCGCGTCTGCCGTTGCTTTTTCATCTCGCTGCGCATAGACGCGCCTGGGAAAAACGAGCACGGCGCACCGCATTGAGCGTCACGACGGCGTTGCTCTCTATTTCAGAGCGCTTGTCGCGCGTCTACATTTAAAATAACGAACTTGAGTGCGTAAAAAATGCAACATGTGTACAACCCCTTAGACAGTGGTTAGATCAGAGTAGCAGTCAATAAACGAGACAAGGGAGGTCACGTACGGGACATTTAGGCCCAATAAACGGGACAGTTGGCAACCTTACTTTTATATCATGCTGTGTTTAATATTATAGAGCATATATTATAAATATCCTCCTCATGTCGTACGTGTATCTTTATTTAGCATTGAAAGGTTGCCTACCTATTTCATATTTCAACGTTTCTGTTGATTTCACACATTTTAATCTGGCAATAGTTCAACTAGTAGCCTACAATGTGAAGTCTATGCATCAATAATGCTAATATAAGTGAGAAGAAATGTTTTACCTTAAAAATTATCATGTTAAAATCACGTTCTGTTTCTTCTGAGGTAAATCCAAGGTAAACTCACAGCGTGTCTTCCAAACTTGAAGAAATGCAGAAGAATGATGAAGATGATGCTTTGTTTTGAGGCGATGGGGGGCGTTTACAGGTTTGCGTTCCTTCACGTGGACAATTTGCATGTGAATCGCTTTGCGCACGTGGGTGTGGTCACATTAAAGATGATGAGGCTGCGCTTGAGGAACTCTACCTCTCGCTGTTTTCATACGGATTACATAAAAATTACATTTTTTATATAAATTACTTCATTTAAAAGTAGACATTCCAAGCTTTATAAAGAGTTATCTGTCGTGTCTGTGTGGCAAGTATTCGCTGAGTTACAGTTCATTTTCAGACTTATTTCAGAGCGGACTTCACGGAGCGAAAAGCACAACATTAAGTTTTTATTTGGAGTGTACATAAATAAAAGTAGACACTTTAAGCTTTGTAAAGACATATCTTTCATGTCTGTGAGGCCAAAAATGACGGAGTATTTTAAGTTGTTTTACACTGTCATGAGGAAAAATCAAGCAAAACACGTGGGCGCGTTTGTCGGGCTCAGAGGGTTAATAAAATTCATCAAACCTAAGGAATGATGGGGCTAAGCCCAAAGTATACTCCTGCCATCTACGTTCTGCGACAGCCTGTCTACGCACTGTCCATGTGATGCAATTTTCATCATCAGGAGGTCCATGTGCAGCCCAATTTTTGTGTCCGCATGCACAAGGTGAATGTTGAGACAGAGTCCAAAAGGTGGTAATACGCAATTGTGATGTATTGTGTAGTAGTCGAAGAAGAATGCGGGAAAAGCATGCTGTTCCAAGAACAGTAAACAAATTAGCATATCATTGTCCATAGTTTTTGTTTTGGTTCTTCTAAACTTTGCATGAAATCTATCCTTTCGAGCGAATGTCCTGTAAATGACATGACTCAGTACTAGGGATGCTCATTTCGGTTAATTTTCCCGACCGACAACCGCCGCTCATTATCCGATTATTAACCGTTAACTGATAAGATTATAATATTGAATTGGCATTAAATAAAAGTACAATTGACGAGTGTCTGTGACCCGTTAAAACACATTTTTTTTACGTGTTTATTTTACTGTGCAAACAGCAGCATACAGAACAGCCCAACAACAACAGAACCTGGATTCACATTATCAAATGTTCATGCACCTCCAGCTTTTCTGATAACAGAGAAAAACAGAATAAAATCATATAAATAAAAATCATTAAATAATAAATAGGCCTACACTAAATATTTTCACTTAAATAATTACCAAATTAAGATGACAAAACGAAAATACATTGAATCCGTTTGAAGCTTTGAAGAACCGGAATAGTTTTTTTTCCGTCAAATAAAAATAGCAGGCCTACCTCAATTCACACCTTGTATGGTTTTTATTTTTTTTAAAGTAACATGTCTAAGTGATGTGGGGTTAGTCTGGAACGCAGCCTGTTGACAGAAAACACCCTCTCAAGCCTTGTTTATACTTTCATCTGGCTCCGCAGTGCGAGTCTCCGCTGACTGGGGCCGAGCGAAATGGGGTCTCGCGCTCTCAACCCTCACGCTCGTGCGGACGCGGCGAGTATAAACAAGGCTTTAAATAAGGCTTCAGATGGCACTGATGTCCCGGGAATACAGAGATAACGCCTCGTTAGAGTGGCCAGCCTCGGGAAGCGCCTTTCATTTGCTTTACACCAGTCAGGAGCTTGTACTACTGCTGTATTTTAATACCGCGTAGCATATTTTGCAAGTAACTTCGCCGCCCTTTCTGTCGAAATGGTTCCACACAGTAGGCCTACTACTTTTCCATTGCTTCGTTTTGTGAAATATGTCTGTGTAGGCACGTGTGGTTGCATGTGTCGACGCGCCCCGTGAGTTAACAAATATAGCATATTTTTCTTAACCATGCAGCAAAAAAAAACAAAAAAAAAAACACTTTTAAACCGTTTAACTGATAGTATTAATCGGTTAAAGGTTAAATGGTCAATATGAGCATCCCTACTTAGTACTGCCTTCTGACATCTTGTAGAGAGTACAGAAAAACAAATGAATGTACTGTGCATGTGTCGAACTCATCCATCCACGCTCATCCACGGTTAACTATACTTTGAAAGCTGTGCGAGATGGAGCGGAACACAGAAAATGAAGTATACCCGGGCTTTTAGTCCAGATTGAGCGCTTTATTACATCTTAAACCAGGGGTCTCAAGCTCAATATACACTAGCCATGGGAGCCAGTTGAACAGTTTATATCAGGGGTGCTCAGTTGTGTTCCTGGAGATCTACCTACCTGCAAAGTTAAGATCCAATCCTGATCCAACCCTGTCTGTAATTATCAAGTGCTGATAGACCTTAATTAGCTGGTTGTGTTTAATCAGGGTTGGAGCAGAACTTTGCAGAAAGGTAGATCTCTAGGAACAGGATTGGGCACCCCTGGTTTAAAAAGTTATATAGAATAGATTGAATACTATATATATATATATATATATATATATATATATATATATATAAAGAAAGTTTAAACAACCGTGAATTTGAACTGCTGTATACACAATAGTTAAAGATGCATGGACATAGTTTAATCTCAAGTCACAAAGTAGACATTTCTAAAATTTAATGAGCATGGAGACTTGTTTGTTGTTGTCCCCTACGCTACAGTTGTGCGTTTACATTCATGTTTTAGGCCTGTAATAATAAAATGTGTGGGAAAATATGTAAGGAATAATTGGCAAGGGACCATTGAAGTATCAAAAATGAATGCAGAGGTAGTACTGTGGCCACAACAGAAAAAAAAACCTTAGAACGTCTGTCAGACCATTAGAATGAAGTATTCGAGATAAAATAACCTTACAAAAAAAAAAAAAATATATATATATATATATATATTTTGTAACGTGTGGCTTCTAGGCACGTTAGCATTATCACAAAAAAATGACATGCAGTGGTTTGCTGGCATGGTCTGAAGATGATACGATTCGATTTTGGTGAAAATCAGACAAATGGTCTAACAGTTCAAAAAAGTAGGTTTTGAAAGAAAATCAAAATGGTAGACAGGATGTTTGGCTGGTGCTGGTGCTGAAGACACACACAGAGTTTCATAATGATACTTCAATGTGTTCGTAAAATATAGCATTTTATGACAAAATTCAAAATGGGCGATATGATTTTTGGGATTTTTGGCCAAAGCATTCAGAAGTCATAAGCAAAAATGTAATTTTTTTCATATCTCCTAACCACTAGGTGGCACTGCACCGAAACTGTGCAGGCAGCCTCAAGTCATGGTTGTCATAACACACACCAAGTTTGTTCAGAAAACGCTAAAGCGTTGCGGAGATCCAGTGAGAAGTAGTCTGACAACAGCCGGTTTGCTCCACACAGAGATCTGATCTCACCATCATCAAGTCTGTCTGTGATTACATGAAGTAACAGAAAAAACTGAGACGGACTAAATCCAGAAGAACTGCATCTCCGAGAAGCTTGAAGAAACCTACCTGCAAAGCTACCTGAAAAACTATGCGCAAGTGTACATGAACAGAAGCTGCTTTAAATGCAAACGGTGATCACACCAAATATTGATTAAGTTGATAGTTAATTGATAAAATCTATTTATGACATTATGGTAACATTTTAGTTTAGGGTCCAATTCTCACTATTAACTAGTTGCTTATTAGCATGCATATTACTAGGATATTGGCTTTTTATTAGTACTTATGAAGCACATATTAATGCCTTATTCTGCATGACCTTATTCTACATCCCTTAATTAGGGATGCACCGAAATGAAAATTTCTGGGCCGAAACCGAAACTTCTGGATATACTTGGCCGAAAACCGAAACAGAAAATTACTTTTTTAAAATAATTATTCATTTATTTTAAATTAGTTTTTTTTGTATAATTGTATTATTATTAGATGTTTTAATTAAATTCAATAATTTTACTGAATCTGAATTTAAAAAATACAAGCCAATAAAATAAAATAACCACACTTTTATTTCAAAGTAACACACAATAATTAGACAGAAAATAGGCCTATATTCAAATAATATTAAATATCAATATATTAATATTAGTGCTGGGGAAAAATTAATCGTGATTAGTCACATCCAAAAATAAAAGTTTGTGTTTACATAATATATGTGTGTGTACTGTGTATAATTATTATGTATATAGAAATACACACACATGCATGTATATATTTAAGAAAAATTGTATATTTTTATAAAAAAATTATATTTATATATAAGATCAATTATATATACAGTATATACATGCAAATATTTCTTAAATATATACATGCATGTGTGTGTATTTATATATACATAATTATACACAGTACACACACATATATTATGTAAACAAACTTTTTTTTTGGATGCGATTAATCACGATTAATTTTTCCTCAGCACTAATTAATATCAATATATTAATATCAATATATTATTCTTCATTCAGTTCTATGCAACAGAATCAGATTTAACAGATTTATTTTTTGACCAATTATCAAAATAATGTATGGTCCTAGAAAACGTCTCGGTTACGTATGTAACCCTCGTTCCCTGAAGGAGGGAACGGAGACGTACGTCGGAACTGACCGACGAATTAGGATCTATTTTCAGAGACCAATCTACTTTGAGTGTTATAAACGAGCCAATGAAGATTGGCATGCGGTTGACGCATTCCACGTCCCGCCCCGCATCGCGGGTATAAATATGGAAGTGGAAGCACCGCATATTGCTTTTCAACTGAGGAGCCGAGATGAGTGACTCGGGCCTTCAGCTGAAGCACAGCACCTGGCGACGGGACGTACGTCTCCGTTCCCTCCTTCAGGGAACGAGGGTTACATACGTAACCGAGACGTTCCCTTTCAGTCGGTCACGTTCGACGTACGTCGGAACTGACCGACGAATTGGGATCCCTACCAACACGCCAGGGATGCTGGCCCTTCCAGCGCCCTGCCTGAGCTCACTGGACCACACCTATGTTGGAGTGGGAGTCAGGGCTCCCGGCAGGGAAGGTCAGTCACTGCTGTTCCTGCAAAACCCACTCAGTGTGACTATTGGATAACGCTGGGAAAGCGTGCCCGTCTCGTGGAGATGGTACGCTGCGGAGCCACGTCCTTCAGAGGAAGAAGAGGTGGCGGAATATACATAAGGACTAACCTATCAGGGTAGTACTACATATGGCAGTCTCTGGGGTGGATCCAACCTGGTCCCAGGGGGGAAAGAACACCACCAGAGACGACAGAGCGGGCTCTGTCAAGGGAAAGACACGGGGCTAGCCAAATAGGGTAGCTGGTACCGTGGAGAATACACATATGGGGTTGCCGTTAGGGAACCGCTACATATGGACCCCAGCCTACACACACGTTCCACAAGCATACGGGTGCAGGCCTGGCGTCAGACGGCCGCAACGTCTGACACCGAAGGGGTGACAGAGGAGCTCGACAGGGTTAGCCGTTTCCGGGGAACACAACTGGAGATAATAGACGCACGTATCCGGCCCAGGGGGCGGGAGTGGCGTTGCAAGCCGACACTAGAACGGGCACTTAGCGCTACTGGCCACTGGGGGCGAGAATGCGGGAAGATACCGGCTCTACACGGAGGCTATAGAATCTAGCGAATGTGTTAGGTGTCGCCCAGCCCGCAGCTCTACATATATCTGTCAGCGAGGCGCCTTGAGCCAGCGCCCAGGAGGAAGCTACACTCCTTGTGGAGTGCGCTCGCAACCCGAATGGGCAAGGCACGTTTTGGGACTGGTAAGCCAAGACGATAGCATCCACTATCCAGTGGGCTAACCTCTGCTTGGAGACAGCCTTTCCCTTCTGCTGGCCTCCGTAACAGACGAAGAGCTGCTCTGAGGTTCTAAAGCTTTGAGTTCGGTCCACGTAGGCGCGGAGGGCGCGGACGGGACAGAGCAAAGCTAGGGCTGAGTCTGCCTCCTCCGAAGGCAGCGCTTGCAGGTTCACCACCTGATCCCGGAAGGGAGTGGTAGGAACCTTGGGCACATATCCAGGCCGGGGTCTCAGGACAACGTGAGAGTTGGCCAGCCCGAATTCTAGGCATGATTCGTTGACCGAAAGTGCATGCAGGTCCCCTACCCTCTTGATTGAGGCCAATGCAGTCAGGAGCACTGTCTTCATGGACAGGATGTTTAACTCTGCAGACTGCAAAGGCTCAAAGGGAGGACCTTGAAGTGCTCTGAGCACCAGGGCTAGGTCCCAAGAGGGTACCGAGGTTGGACGAGGAGGATTCAGTCTCCTCGCATCTCTGAGGAACCTGACGATTAAGTCGTGCTTCCCTAAGGACTTACCTTCCACTGCATCGTGATACGCCGCTATTGCAGCGGCGTACACTTTGAGGGTGGAGGGAGACAGCCTTCGCTCCAGCCCATCCTGCAGGAAAGAAAGCACGACATTAATCGAACACCTTCGGGGGTCTTCCCGGCGGGAAGAACACCACTCAACGAACAGGTTCCACTTCAACGTGTAGAGGCGCCTCGTAGACTGCTTGTGGCAGGCCACCTAGAACCTCCGCGTCCCGTCCAGGGACCAGACATGGAGTTTCCAGAGGTCTGGATGCGGGTGCCATAGAGTGCCCCGCCCCTGAGAAAGTAGGTCCTTCCTCAGGGGGATCGGCCAGGGAGGGGCTGTCGCGAGGAGTGTGAGTTCGGAGAACCAAGCCCGGTTGGGCCAGTAGGGCGCAACTAACAAGACCTGCTCCTCGTCCTCCCTGACCTTGCACAGTGTCTGTGCGAGAAGGCTCACTGGGGGAAACGCATACTTGCGTAGGTCCCGGGGCCAGCTGTGCGCCAGTGCATCCGTGCCGAGGGTGCCCCCGGTCAGGGAATAGTACAACTGGCAATGAGTCGAGTCCGGAGAGGCGAACAGGTCTACCTGCGCGGCTCCGAAGAGGTCCCATATCAGCTGGGCGCTCCGGGGGTGGAGTCGCCACTCTCCCGGAGGTGTTGACTGACGAGAGAGCTTGTCGGCTGTCTGGTTCAGCGCACCTGGGATGTGAATGGCCCGAAGCGACCTCAGACGCTTCTGACTCCACAGGAGGAGATGGCGGGCGAGTTGGAGCATGCAACGGGAGCGTAGACCACCCTGACGGTTGATGTACGCAACGGCCGCAGTGCTGTCCGTACGGACCAGCACGTGCTTGCCCTGTAGCGGCTTTTTGAGGCGACCCAGGGCGAGACGTACTGCCAATAACTCTAGGCAATTGATGTGCCAACGCAGTTGGGGCCCCGTCCACAGACCCGAAACTGCAAGCCCGTTGTACGTGGCCCCCCAGCCCGTGGATGAGGCATCCGTGAAGACCACAGCATGCCTGGACACCTGTTCTAAGGACACTCCCGCCCGTAGAAACGAAGGGTCCGCCCAGGGATTGAAGGTTTGGCGACAGTAAGGAGTAACTGAGACCCGGTACTCGCCGCTCTGCCACGCCCATCTCGGGACTCGGTCGTGAAGCCAGCGTTGAAGCGGTCTCATATGAAGCAATCCGAGCGGCGTTACCGCGGCTGCAGATGCCATATGCCCCAGGAGCCTCTGAAAATATTTCAGTGGGACCGCTGTCCTGCCTTTGAATGTATTCAAGCAGTTCAACACTGACCGGACTCGCTCCTCTGTGAGGCGCGCTGTCCGGTTGACCGAATCCAGCTCCATACCGAGATAAGAGATCCTCTGTGTGGGACAGAGTTTGCTCTTGTCTCGGTTGACCCGAAGGCCCAACAGGCTGAGGTGACGGAGCACCAGGTCCCTGTGTTCGCACAACTGATCCCGGGACTGGGCCAATATGAGCCAGTCGTCGAGATAGTTGAGAATCCGAACGTCGCATTCTCTGAGCGGAACAATGGCTGCCTCCGCGACTTTCGTGAAGACGCGAGGCGACAGGGACAGCCCGAAGGGCAAGACTTTGTACTGATATGCCCTCCCCTCGAACGCAAAGCGTAGGAACGGTCTGTGTCGAGAGAGAATGGAGACATGAAAGTACGCGTCCTTCAGGTCGATTGCTGCGAACCAATCTCGGGGACAGATGCATTCGAAAATGCGTTTCTGCGTTAACATTTTGAACGGGAGCTTGTGCAGGGCCCGATTCAGAATGCGCAGGTCCAAGATTGGTCTTAAGCCACCACCTTTCTTGGGTACAATGAAGTAGGGGCTGTAGAACCCCGACCTCATATCGGCAGGAGGACATCGATCTCTGACCGCAAGACATGGGCATCGCAGCTCCGCACGGTGGTGAAGAGGATGCCCCTGTACTTGGGCGGCCGGCGCGTGAACTGAATACCCGGTCCTCCTCCGGGGGGAGGAGGGGTGCGGACACCACCTCCCCTGGAGCAGCTCCTCTTCTCCCTGGGCTGCCCGTCTCAGGGCCGCTTGCCCTTGCGCTTGCCGGCGGACTTCGCGGGACCCTGGACGGGTTGGGCAGCACCCCTACGCCCGGCACCCTGCTTCCCAGGTGGAGGCTGCTGCTTGGGCTTAGCAGGGGCGGAGGCGGATGCAGGGGGACGCCCTCGGCGACGAGCAGACGGAGGTGCTGCAGCCGGCGACTGGGTGGAGGCAGCAGCAGGTCGCCGGTGCAGAATGTTCTTGATCGCCTCCGTCTGCTTCTGGGCCACCGAGAACTGCTGGGCGAAGCTCTCGATGGCGTCGCCGAAGAGGCCGGCCTGGCAGACAGGGGCGTTGAGGAACCGTACCTTGTCTGTCTCACGCATATCCGCCAGGTTCAGCCACAGGTGGCGCTCCTGGACCACAAGTGTGGACATCGCCCGACCCAGGGAGCGTGCGGTAACTTTCGTCGCTCGGAGGGCGAGGTCCGTCGCAGTACGCAGTTCCTGCATAACCCCTGGGTCGGAACTACCCTCGTGCAGTTCCTTGAGCGCTTTGGCCTGGTAGACCTGCAGGAGCGCCATGGCATGCAAAGATGACGCAGCTTCTCCACAGGCTGTGTAAGCCTTGCCCGTTAGTGCAGACGAGAACTTACACGCCCGGGAGGGTAGATGCCAGTCAGTAGCGGTCTTCGGACACAGCTGCATCGCTACTGACCGCTCGACTGGGGGGATCTCCACGTAAACCTTAGCTGCGCCACCATCGAGGGTAGTGAGGACGGAGGAGTCAGTCGATCGATTTCTAGCGTTGTAAGGCGCTATCCACGACTTCGTGAGCTCCTGATGCACTTCCGGAAAAAAAGATACTGGGGCGGGGCGCTGAGAACCAGCACTGGCCGTCCCGAGATACCAATCGTCCAGCCGCGAGGGTTCGGGACACGGTGGAGGGTTCCACTCGAGCCCGACACTGGCGGCGGCCCGGGCAAGCATAGCCGTGAGCTCCGGATCAGACTCGGGCAACGCTACCACACCGGAAGGGGGTAGCGCAGCCGAATCCTCATCTCCGGAGTCCATTAGCTCGTCCCCCGATGCAGCTATCGAAACCATGTCCTCAGCCGGAGCCCCGAAAGTAACAGACGGTCCCCCGTGGGAAGGACCAGGCTGCTCTTCCGGAAGCTCCACCGGCGCAGCGGAGGGGGGAGGGGCCCGAGGAGCCTGTTGACCTGGCGGGAGTGCCCTCTCCTCAGGTCTCCACCAAAGGCATCAGCCAAAGTAGCAGCCCTCTGCTTCGCAGCAGGAGGGTCACTAGATCGGGGGATGCGCAATGGGACTCCACACCGTCTGAGGTATTCGAGTCTAGACCGTAATACTGCGATGGTCATGTTCCCGCAATGGGAACATGAGTCATCCACGAAAGCCGCTTCAGCGTGCTGACCCAAAGACGAGAGACAGCGATCGTGTCCGTCAACTGGGGACAGATAACGACGGCATCCAGAAACACACGGTTTGAATGACATCTTGAAAAAGACGCAGGGTCAAACCGTGTTGCTCTTTTAGAAAAGGAAAAAAACGCTCTGATCAGTGCCGAGGCACACAGGGGAAATGACCGCGGCTCGCAGCGGTTCAAGGGTGCAAGCCCGCTGAGAGCACTCACAGGAAAAACGCCCAGGAAGCTGTGAGAACAGCTGTTTGTTTTTCTCTTCACGATCACCACTGTAGGGCACCGTCACACCGACACCGGAACTGGAGCGATCCTCTTCACGAGACTCAGTTTTACAAACACTCTTCGTAGGAACACACCAGTAGGTACTGTTCGGCTCCGAAGTTGAAAGCGATATGCGGTGCTTCCACTTCCGTATTTATACCCGTGATGCGGGGCGGGTCGTGGAATGCGTCAACCGTATGCCAATCTTCATTGGCTCGTTTATAACACTCGAAGTAGATTGGTCTCTGAAAATAGATCCCAATTCGTCAGTCAGTTCCGACGTACGTCGAATGTGACCGACTGAAAGGGAACTATTATTATCAGAGCATGTGAGCAGAGAGCGAGGAGCGGGTCAGTGAATGAGAGGGTAGCGTCATTTTACCCCAGCACGGCTATACCATTACCATACCATATTACAGCACAGGCTAGTGCAAACAGAAACAAGTCTAGAGAAATGTCATGTCTGCACGCGGCGCGCACACGGAGCGGAACACGGAGCAGCCGTTTCGAAGCTGTGCATCTTCGGAATGGGCGGGGCGGCATATTTTCGGCTCATATTTTCTGCCTTTTTTCTCTTTCGGCCAAAAACCGAAAATGCCATTTCGGTGCATCCCTACCCTTAATCCTACCCAATACCTAAATTTAACAACCACCTTACTATTAATAAGCAGTAATTAGGAGTTTATTGAGGCAAAAGTAAATAGTTAATAGTTAGTTAATATTGAAAATTGTAAAAGCATCCTCACTTTACAGCATTTTTACACAAGTGCCTAAAACTTTACACAGTACTGTAGCTTTGCAGGTAGGTTTCTTCAACTGTCTTGGAGACGTTGCCGCAATTCTTCTGGATTTAGTCTGTCTCATCTTTTTTCTGTTTCTTCATGTAATCCCAGATGGATTCGATGATAGTGACATCACATCTCTGTGTGGAGGATACCGGCTGTTGTGCATACAAAAATCTCACTACAATTAATTACAATTAATGGCAAAAGTAATGTTTGGAAAAGTAAACTGGTGTCTTACTGACACACTACAGCAAAAGATATAAATAAAACCACTTTTTGTGTGTGTAAAAAATACTAACGTGCCTAAGACTTTTGCAAAGTACTGTAAGTAACTGAAACACAGGGCTTAAATAGAGGGTATGCACGTGACGTCTCCATCGGCCAGAGTGACTGTGGTTACGCCCACTGAGTGGCAAAAAGACTGAGTGGCAGCATTAGTTTTCAGCGTGAATGCCGCGAAAAACACACAAAACATCTAAAACAGGAAAGAGCTTTGAGATTGACAGTACAAATAGATTTGACAATAAATCTGAGGTATATTTTTACAGACTGCAGAAAACTACAGAAGAAGCAAATGGATCGCTGAAATTCATAGAAACAACTGGACTCCAGGCAGCGAAAGGTGGATTTGCAGTTATCAGTTTGTGCCAATATGCTGAATTTTGTGGTAAAATCATACCCTATATATTGTATTGTTATATATTGTATTGACAAATCATCAATTAAATATTTACCATCGTATATTCTGCATAATTGGATGTTTTTAAATACACAGACAAAAAACTATAAACGTTTTAGGGCTGGACGATATGATTGATATATATAACACTGATATAAGTGATCACCCGGATTTAGACCTATATTGTATTTATGTAAAGTGTTCACAGGCAAATTTGCTTTATGTATTTCCCCAGCATCGAAATCAGGCACATATAAAATGTCAGGAAACACTATTCCTGGCTGCATGTCAATATCCATGGATCACTGGATCTTTGGTAAGTTACAAACCCGATTCCAAAAAAGTTGGGACACTGTACAAATTGTGAATAAAAAAGGAATGCAATAATTTACAAATCTCATAAACTTATATTTTATTCACAATAGAATATAGATAACATATCAAATGTTGAAAGTGAGACATTTTGAAATGTCATGCCAAATATTGGCTCATTTTGGATTTCATGAGAGCTACACATTCCAAAAAAGTTGGGACAGGTAGCAATAAGAGGCTGGAAAAGCTAAATGTACATATAAGGAACAGCTGGAGGACCAGTTTGCAACTTATTAGGTCAATTGGCAACATGATTGGGTATAAAAAGAGCCTCTCAGAGTGGCAGTGTCTCTCAGAAGTCAAGATGGGCAGAGGTGATCACCAATTCCCCCAATGCTGCTGCGAAAAATAGTGGAGCAATATCAGAAAGGAGTTTCTCAGAGAAAAATTGTAAAGAGTTTGAAGTTATTATCATCTACAGTGCATAATATCATCCAAAGATTCAGAGAATCTGGAACAATCTCTGTGCATAAGGGTCAAGGCCGGAAAACCATACTGGATGCCCGTGATCTTCGGGCCCTTAGACGGCACTGCATCACATACAGGAATGCTACTGTAATGGAAATCACAACATGGGCTCAGGAATACTTCCAGAAAACATTGTCGGTGAACACAATCCACCGTGCCATTCGCCGTTGCCGGCTAAAACTCTATAGGTCAAAAAAGAAGCCATATCTAAACATGATCCAGAAGCGCAGGCGTTTTCTCTGGGCCAAGGCTCATTTAAAATGGACTGTGGCAAAGTGGAAAACTGTTCTGTGGTCAGACGAATCAAAATTTGAAGTTCTTTTTGGAAAACTGGGACGCCATGTCATCCGGACTAAAGAGGACAAGGACAACCCAAGTTGTTATCAGCGCTCAGTTCAGAAGCCTGCATCTCTGATGGTATGGGGTTGCATGAGTGCGTGTGGCATGGGCAGCTTACACATCTGGAAAGGCACCATCAATGCTGAAAGGTATATCCAAGTTCTAGAACAACATCTGCTC
Source organism: Coreius guichenoti (assembly GCA_039654105.1). Taxonomy (NCBI): domain Eukaryota; kingdom Metazoa; phylum Chordata; class Actinopteri; order Cypriniformes; family Gobionidae; genus Coreius; species Coreius guichenoti. The sequence goes on from CM077190.1 coordinate 8,274,351, forward strand.
CCATCCAGACGTCGTCTCTTTCAGGGAAGACCTTGCATTTTCCAACATGACAACGCCAGACCACATACTGCATCAATTACAACATCATGGCTGCGTAGAAGAAGGATCCGGGTACTGAAATGGCCAGCCTGCAGTCCAGATCTTTCACCCATAGAAAACAATTGGCGCATCATAAAGAGGAAGATGCGACAAAGAAGACCTAAGACAGTTGAGCAACTAGAAGCCTGTATTAGACAAGAATGGGACAACATTCCTATTCCTAAACTTGAGCAACTTGTCTCCTCAGTCCCCAGACGTTTGCAGACTGTTATAAAAAGAAGAGGGGATGCCACACAGTGGTAAACATGGCCTTGTCCCAACTTTTTTGAGATGTGTTGATGCCATGAAATTTAAAATCAACTTATTTGTCCCTTAAAATGATACATTTTCTCAGTTTAAACATTTGATATGTCATCTATGTTGTATTCTGAGTAAAATATTGAAATTTGAAACTTCCACATCATTGGATTCTGTTTTTATTCAGTTTGTACAGTGTCCCAACTTTTTTGGAATCGGGTTTGTATAAGGAACACTATATCGAGTCCAACCTTTAATTTAAACTGATAATCGTTCACTTTACTTGCGTTTTCATAGTTTCCCCTAATAATAAATAGTCATGCAGCAGGCTCTTTTGCCACTCAGTCCGGCTGAGGGGGCGTGTTCCGGCGGGAAAGTGAAGTCAATGCATACCCTCTATACAAAGAAAACTAAGGCTGTGTGTCCACCAAAGCGTTTTTTCAAGCGGCTGTCTGGCATATCCAATTGTTTTCAATGGGAGCTCCGCGTTTTTAGAACGCATGAGCGTAACGAGGCACTGAGCGAGTATTTCACGCTCAAGCGCTGAGTGCTCGGCGTTTTTTACTGGTCGCCGAGAGTTGAAGAATGTTCAACTTTGAGTAAAACGCAGCGCTCATCACTGTCACTTTTCACCCAGCCGTCCAATCACAGTGGAGGGGCGGGACAAATACAACACTGACCAACCGCCACATTCTGCTTGTACAACGTCAACAGATGACAACAACAAGCATAATGGAACTAAATAATTTAAAACAAGAGCCAGAGCAAATACTTTACATTGTATCGACATTTTTATATAGAATCAATGCAGAAACAAACTATCTGTGAAATGAGATACTAGTAACACTTCCACGGATATTCCGTATCATAACAAGCAAAGTGTCTCAACTGAAAAAAACGCTGCGCTGCCAAAATGCTCTCAAGCGCTCACAGCGAGGCGTTTTCAGCAGAGTGCCTAGCGTTTTCAGCTGGCTAAAAATGCTTTGGTCGACACACAGCCTTAATGAGAGACAGGTGGCAATAATGAGTAACTATAGCAACAAAAGGAGGAGGAGACAGAGAGAGAGAAAACAAGAACACAGGAACAACTAAACAGAACATAATCCTGACATACTGAAGAACACGTGTTTTAGTAATAACCTTCATTTGGTTAAAATTTAAATTCGATGCCCTCAAGTCTCAGTTTTATTCGAAACTATGAGATCTAAATCACTTTTATGTTGTAATTTTTAGCATTTAGTAGAGTTTTCATTGCATTTATTTATGAGATCATATATACCTTATTTTAAAAGGAATTTACATTTTTTATTTCCTTCAAAAACTAGTTGTTCAAGTGCCTACTCCAAGATGTGCATAGATTAAGTAGATTAATCTACTTAGATTAGATTCATTAGATTAAGGCAATTAAAATTTCATCAATACAAGACCTTTCGCCAGTGTGCCCTGCGGCATTCTTTCTGATCTTAAAAATTAAATTATAAAAGAAATGCAACAGCCAATCCTTTTGTATATCAAACCTAATGAGGTCTATTTCCATTTGAGCCTTTGCGCTCACACACAAGCGACACAAAATGGCTGTGTGCAAGCGGTCTATGGCACTTAGATATTAGCTGCGCTGCCATACATCGTGTTTTGTTTTGCTCTGTTAGCTTTGTCTCTAGATGTTTGATTTTTTTAGTTCTTTGTACTTTTGTTTTCAGAAAGGCATCGCTTGCATCACAAATTCAGAAAGGCATCGCTTGCACCTACCTAATGATGCCTGCTGCCTATGCATGAAAGGATTGAAAAGGTTTATCCCTTTTTAATTTTCATGGGATGAAACACATTTGAGCAAAAATTTAAAGGGCTACGACTAATTCACTTCGAAATAAAGCAGTTCTTTCAGTCACTGTTCCGCACGGTCTGATTCGAGGCTGTTTAGACTGACTGCAAAAGACACAGATACCATCTTTACAGCCACCACGAAGAGTGTCAATGGATGAAAAACAGCTCATCAAACACGTAATTAGACTGCAAACAACTCCAGACAGTGTTAATTACAGAGTGAAGTCTACTGCTGGACAGCTGCTAGCACACGCTGACGGCCAGCCAGTACTAACAAAGCAGTCGTCTGAGATGAAATAAACAAGTGCGTATTACAGCATCTGTGGCAGAAGGTTTACTCTTTCAGTCTTCAGGCTTTGTTTTTAACGTCTTTTCATTCTTTTATAGGGATACAATGGTGCTGTTTATGAGGTATTTCGTTGAGCTTGCATCACATTTAGGGTTGGGTACCGAACTCGGTACTTTTAAGTGCACCGAATTACGTCGGTACTACAGAGTACCGATTCACATTAAATCGGTACCAAATTTCAGTACCTGAGAACGCATCTGGTGATATAGACTAGTGTTTGTGAATATTAAACCGCAAAAAGACTATTTAAATACGTGCAAAAGGCTGGTGGGACATTTCTCCCATAGCTGGAAAAAAAAGAAGCACTGAAGAAAGCACAGAGAGAACTTAACCTGCCAGAACATGGTCTGATCACAGAGTGCCCAACACGATGGGACACTAAGCAGCAAATTATGGAAAGGATACTGGAACAGCAGAGGGCTGTGTCACAAATTCTCTCTGAAAATCGGAGTACACGACATCTGGTTCCATCTTGGCAGGACATAGTGGTCCTTGAGTCAGTAAACAAGGCATTGAAGCCACTTCAAGAGTTTACAGACGCTCTGTCTACTGCCAGTTCTTCATTTACTGAAGACAAAAACACTTGCTGCTCATGAGGAAGACACAGAGCTGACACACTCAATTAAAACCAAAGTGCTGGCCTACATGGAGGCAAAATATGAGGATCCCACAACTAGTGTTGTCAAAAGTACCGATTTTGGTACCAAATCGGTACTGAAATTTAAAAAATGTGACCGTTTGAGCGTGTTGAACACCTCTGATTGGCCATTGTGTTCACACGCTCATCAGATATGTCTGTGATTGGCTACAATGATCAACGCACGGGAGCGTTTGAAAGTGTTTTGAAAGCAGGAGCGTTTCAAGCAGGCGTCTATCAGTGGACCGGTGGAATGATGGAAAGCGGACCGGTCCGCTGATAGACACCTGCTTTCAAACGCTCCTGTGTGTATAGGTGTAAGCGCTCGGTGAAGAGCGTCATTGATGTATATTTACAACATGTTTTTGAAGCGCTGATCATTGTAGCCAATCACAGACATATTTGATGAGCGTGTGAGCTAAATGGCCAATCAGAGGTGTTTACGATTCCGATCAACAGCGCTCAAAGTGTCACATTTTTTAAATTTCAGTACCGACTTGGTACCGAAGTCAGTACTTTTGACAACACTACCCACAACCCACTTTTGTAGATCCAAGGTTAAAAAAAGACTACATTTCTAAGGAAAAACTGCCAGAAATTAGGGTAATATCAGAAATTAAGGCAATTGAAAAGGAAAGAATATTTTGAGTGCCGCCATGCTTTATTATTCATTATTTTACTTTCTTTTCTAGGAGGCACAACCTGCCGTTGACATCTCATCATTAGCAGGTGCTGAGTCAGGGACTCAACCGAGCCAAAGTGCCACAGCCACAAGTGCAAAGAGGATGAAGTAGTATTTAGGAAGCCTCTTACAGAACTCAGTCACATCTACATCTCCCTCTGAATCCCCTGACCAAGCAATCATTGAAGCAGAATTTAACAGCTACATTCTGATCCCCAAACTCCATAGTGAGGAGGACCCTTTGGCGTTGTGGGGAATTCATAAGGTCAATTTTGTGTGCCTGCCATTAGCATACCCTCTGAAAGACTTTTCAGCACATCAGGCAATGTAGTTACATGTCAACACGCATCTCTGAAACCAAGCAAAGTGGACATGCTGGTTTTCTTGTCCAAAAATGTAACAATTTTAGTATGAATGCTGAAATGTGACTAAGCCAACAAGCCATGGTTAGTTCACCCAAAAATGAAAATTATCCCATAAATTACTCACTCTCAAGCCATCCAAGGTGTATATGACTTTCTTCTTTCAACCAAACACAGAGATATTAAAAAGTATCCTGGCTCTTCCAAGCTTTATAATGGGAGTGAATAGTAACTTAGATTTTGAAGCCCAAAAAAAGCACATCCGTCCATCATAAAATGTGAAACGTGCTAGTTATATAATTTTTTAAATATATTTGAATACAATTTTAATTCATTTTCGAAAAAGAAATATCGTATCGCATATCGCATTATAGCAAGTTATCGCATTTTCACATTTTTCTTCAATATCACACAGCCTTAATGACATTGCCAAATATTTTAGAGCTCTGCAAAAAAATACATAATTACTACTGAATTTAACCAAATCCACCTTCACACTTGAAACCAGTTAAACTGCAGTATTACTTTATCCAGTAAATGGTCCACATCCATTTTGCACCAAAATATTGCGAAAATGTGATCAAATTAAAATTAAAATCAAAAAGAAAAGAAAATCTAATGGAACGGTTGAAAGAACTGAATTATGAATGATTCATATTATTAAATAATCATAATATTTTCTATTAATTATAATAATATGTATCATAATATTGCTAAGAATATAATAAAAAAATATTAATTAATATTAATTAATGATTGATTGAAATCAAGCTGAAATGAAATAAAATAGAAATATTAGATGAAAAAACTAACTTAAACTAAAACAAAAATGTTGCCTTGGAATCTAACAGAAATAAATTAAGTTAAGATGAAGTACTAAAATTACTACAACTTAAAAATAAAACATATTAAAGTTACATAGAAATATAAAAAAAACTAATCACAATAACAAAAGCTATAACAAAATTACCAAGATTTCAGCTGAAAATACAAAAACAAAACCACTCAAATCATGAATATATGCTAAAATAGTAAATACTAAAATGCTGATTATTATTATTATTAATATTTTATTATTTTTTAAAAATATTTTATTATTTAACCTGAGAAATATGCATTATACTTGTATACATATATTTGTTTGTAAAGTCTAAAGCTCTCTGGAATTTGTTCGACACGACACGACATTATGGTGCTTTGGAAGCATGTATGAAGCCTTTCTTTAAAAAAAAAAAAAAAAACATATACAAAATATTTTGCGTTTGGTTTCGGACACAGAGTGTATCAGATCAGGGGACGTCACGCCCGTTTACGGACCCACGGAAGTGAGGCATGCCTCTTCTGATTGGATTTTAATGGAAATGAGGGTGAGAGGGTCATCCTTCAGGCTATTTCCGATGGGCCGTGTCAAATCCGTAAGGATAGTCGAAGGAGATGGAGTCGACACAGTTATCATTTACAATCACCTTCAAAAGACGTAAACACCGGGGAAGAACAACGCTCATCGCTGATGACTCACTTCAAAACAAAACAAAACTACTTTTACAGACACGTTAGAGACTTCCTTCTCAAGCACTCTGAATTTATGCATGATGAAGAGATGCAAAGGAAATAGAGAGGGGAGACTGTTAGAGAGAACTGACAGAGGTAAGGGGTGGATGAGACAAGCTCATTTACACCACAGAGACGCCAACAACTGCAGCAGGCCACAGATGAAAGACTTTAAAGAAGAATCAATATATTACTGCCACTCTACCAAACCCTCATCAGTATCAAAAATAATTGGGTCTGAACAAACACTGAAAAAAAGAAAAACCCAACAACATCAAAGCCCTCAAACAACAGTCCACAAATTAACAGATTAACAAATAAAACAGAATTAATAAATAAATTATTCACAATACCAAGCTTTGAAACTGTACCGTCTATTGTCCTTTTATTCCATGACTAAATGATCCTCGAATTTATCTACGTAAACAAACACACACACTCAGATCAAGTTGCAAGGTGTGCTACGAAAACAAGTAAAATATTAAATTAAATTCAAACGTTCAAAAACACTATGCCTTTTCAACAGAATAATTAAACTCAAAAATCAAAGATAGATAAATGAAGAAAGTCAAAACAATGGGAATAAATTGGGATTTCTCAATTAGCTGTGATGCAAGTTAATTAAAAGCAAGATTAGAATAGACAGGATGCTGGTGGTTTTTGCGTTTCTTTCAAGAAACGCCAAGCAACCATTGATTAGTTTGTCTGAATAAACAATCTGAAACTTAAGTAGGCCTATATATAACAATGTGCAAAGTATAATGCCATTAGATTTTTTGAAAACCATCTGTGTTATTTCAAGATTAATTTTACAGGACTGTGAGAATGAGCTCTAATTGTTTTATTATATGTTTTTTTTATGTTTTGTGGCATGCAGTTTCCAAGGTTTCATGATATTTTCTCTCCTTGAGCACAAGACTAAATCCTGGGCTTAATATTTGATGGCTGAGAGTAGCAAGAAATTACACAAGAAAAATGATGTTATTGAAAGTAGGGGAAAAAAGTACAATTGCATGCATAAAAATGTTTGGGAAACTATTATAACAAAGCAGTTAAAGTCTAAACACCAATTACTCAACTATAATATTTTTCAATTAAATGTTGAACTTCAAGTCAGTAGCTTAGCCGTTAAAGTCATTGTTGTTTAACTAAGATTAAAAATATATAAAAAAAAACGTTTTTAGCAATTGAAATAAAGCTGAACAAATATTAGATGAAAAACATAAAAACCCTAAACGAAAATGAGAAATGTTATCTTGGCAACTAACTGAAATAAATAAGTTGAACTGAAATAAAAATAAAGCTATATAGAAATATATAAGAAACTTATACAAATGACAAAAGCATATAACAAAACTCCTAAAACAAATGAAAACAAAAAAATAAAGAAAGCTAATACAAAATATAAACACTACAACAGTATATAAATTACACTAAAATAACACTGGTTAAAGTAACAGTAACTTCTTTTTGTAATGAAAAAATATTATAACTATTCTTACAAAATAAAAAATAATATTTTCTTAAAGTTTGTTAATATGTTGTCAATGTATATGATTATTTAATCAAATGATTAATTATATACTTAATATTTGTATTTACATGATATATTAAATCTAATTTATATAAAATTATTTTATACCATGGTCTGTCTAAATTTAATCACAGTTTAATCACCGTTCTATATTAATGCGCTGTTTTCATTGAAACACACACACAGCACACACTCGCACACAGAGAGCAGAGATCGCGCTGCGCACACAGAAACATTCAGGAGCGCAGGAACTTATCAACGCTGCCCCGCGACTTTTATTAATAAAATAATACTGAATCGCCACATATATTTCTCAGCAACGAGGGAGTTACATCACTATTTCGCAGTAAACTCACAGCTTCGTTGTTAATAGAGATACTGAACAGACACAGGTACGCATCTCTCTCTCTCTCTCTCTCTCTCTCTCTCTCTCTCTCTAAGATTAATTCAAATAAATGCTATAATTCATTGTAATCTTACGCACTACTTTATCTGTGTCTGATTTAAAGTGGGCAGAATACTAGATCTAACGAGCCGTAACTGACGAAAATAACCGTCAATTTTTACCTTCCTGTCAAATATAGCCCTGCAAAATCAATAACAGCTTTAAGTCGTCAATGCGGGCAAATGACCATGGTATAAGCGGTATAATCCACGGCTAGCTGTGCATTAAACAATTTTAATGCACTTCACGTCAGGCAGTTCTTTGCCTCCATGCCATGCATTAAAATTGTTTAATGCACAGCTAGCCGTGGATTATTATTACATAATTTATAGTGTTCCTTATATAGTGGGATATAAAGTTAATTGATCTATTAAAATGCTGTTTAATGCTGTCCCTCTAATTGAGATCCTCACTACACAAGGGTTTTGTAGCAGATACACATAAAATAATATAAAAAAATATATATAGAATATATTCATAAAATGTATATTATTAAAATATGAGTACAACATAAATTGTAATTTAAACAGGGTAGCTTGACTGTATTTATTTAAATTATTAATAGTTTGTACAAGCTACAGTATCAAAGTAACTTTGCCTAAAAAAAAAAAATACTAAAAAGAGACTGTGTCTCAAATACCATTAAACATTCTTTCAATCGTGATAAAGAGAAATGTGCCCAACTTGAACAATGACCAGAACCTATTTCATTTTGGTAAGGCTGATATTCCATCCCATCTCTACCAAGCTATGTAAAAACATTAGAATATCACCAGCTGCGAAAAACAGAGAAGCAGAGGGAACAAAAGGCATACGGCCAGAATCAATAAAGATATGACCAAAAATCAATGTTCATTCGCAGAGGTAACTGCCAGACAGGACTATCATTTTGGTGGGTGAGGCATGACTCTTCAGATTCAAACAACAATGATGTGAAATCCCATTACAGAAGAGGGCAAGGGAGGGCAGCACTGAGACCTCTAATGGATCAGTGCTGAGAGGTGGCGTAAAGAGAGCCTGTCATCTCAGAGATGAGGAAAAAGGAGAAGAAAGACGAGGGACGGGGAGAAGTTTCTTAAGGTTCTTATTGTGAGTAAGGCAACGTGGATTGAAGATTTACCAAAAATAGCTTATCTACAAACCGCGAAGTACCGGATGTGAGGCGTGCCACACTTGCCCAATGATCAACGGGAATCAAAGATGAACGGCTGTGGCTGTGATACTTCAGGAAACACCATAGTACCTCTTATACGTCTAAAGATGTCATTAAGATCCATTAGTGTTCCATTAGCATGTGAATGCTTCTGTATAACTCAAGGGCTATTTGATATTCACAAATCAGAACTAATTGAACAGGACAAGAGTTGGGAATGTGAGCAGAATGTATTCAGCATGCATATTTCTAAGCATTGGTTCACCTGGAGTAATTGAAGAGTCGACTGCCCCAGAGCGGGTGGTTCCCTCTGGGGCCTCCATGAAAGAAGCAGGAGTCGGTCCCGTCAAAGTAGTTCAGCCCATCTTCTGTGTTGCTGGAGGCATGACTGTGGACCACATCCAGCAGAACTGTGATGCCCATGGAGTGTACGGTATCAACCAGATGCTTCAGATCATCAGGAATGCCAAAGCGGCTGAGGAAAAAGAGAATGCGTGGTTTGTAGAGTGAATTGGTTAGATGTTTGATGGGTTGATGGTTATGAGGTGGTGTAAGCTAGTTGATAAATATCTTAAGTGGTAAGCACATGGTTAAAAGCACTTAAGGGTTGAACCAGAATTATCAAAATCATGTCCTTGAGCAAAACACTTAGGTGATGATACATGGGGCAACTTTTTGAGCAATGTTGCTGGGCAATGTTGCCTCAACTGGCAACTAGGTGAGACACAGGGCCCATGACCAATCTAAAGTATCCAGATAGAAATTTGTTGCCCATTCTCAATGGGAAAGTGCCTAAGCAACATTGCTCAAAAAAGCTGCCCCGTGTATCATCAACATTTACCCTAGTAGTTACCCTAGTTTGCTCCAAAGGACTGTCTATGCATCTGTACGTTGCTTGGAATAAAAAGGTCAACTCAATACATAATTGGCAGCTAATTATTATACTATCCACACATGCTATGACATTCACCTTTGATGGCAAATCTCAGAAATAATATAACTAGAAAAGAGACGTATTTCAGCAATAAGGACTGCCCAATGGCCCAGGGCAAGCGTGAAAGACACTCAGGACAGTTGTTGCAATTGCTGTGTCGCCACAAAAGCCTATTATTAACGTGTTTTTAAGCCTTGCCATTCAAACATTCAAATGTTTTTCTCAAGATGACACCAAAGAGAACTCAATTTGGTACTTGTGCACTGTCTGAGGCAGTTTTCTGTGCACACACACCCGAGTGCGAATACCTAATTGAGTTCTTTCTTTTTTTATATAGTAGGATTTACTGTAAACTGATCTGTTAAAATGCTGTTTAATGCTGTCCCTCTAATTGAGATCCTTACTATATAACGTTGTTGTGGCAGATAAATACAATATACGTAAATATCGAGCAGGGGTCGGGAACCTTTTTGTCATGAAGTGCCATTTTTAAGTTTCCGATAATCATTGTGCCACTGTGTTTTTTTTTTTTTTTTACCATTTTGGGAGGAATAAAATTTACATATGTGGCTTTAAAAACCAGATGCAATACTGTCCAGTTTCATCTGGAATGCGAAAAAATGCTCTTATTCGGAGGGCATTTACCCCTGGTCTTTTCATGATTGGATAGCTATCCAAGTGACCAGGTACGCATGAATGGAGTTTCCACATGCATCACAATCATTTTGATGAGTGTGGAATGTTTAATAGGACTCTATATACTTGGTTGAATATCTTTGAAACGAATAGCATTAACTATGTACAGCGGAACAAGCTGTAACCTGTCAGTCAGCAACTTGTGTGCGTGTGATGCACAGTGATCAAACTAATAGTTTGTCAAAGCTGCGCGCTTTCATTGACTTGCGCAGTTTAATTTCATTTCTCACACTTTGATAGTATTTATAACTCCTAACTTAATAAAACAAGCTGTGTTACTATGAGGAATGATTACCTCAAAATGCAGGTCTGTATGCTGGTGCGAGGTACTTCATCTGAATGAAATACATACACCTTTCTCGCTTTTGCTCACATGCCAGCAATTACCCCTCCGTGTGCCATACGTTGCCGTTAAGAGGAATCAAATCAAAACAAGAATAATTACATTTACATTTGCAAGAATTAAGGTGGCAGAGGCCAGGGGCTCAATAACACTATCCATTAGCGTTCCTATTCGGCTCAGTGGCATTGAGTCCTGGTAGCACACAACCTAGATCTTGCTTCATGAGCACTCAAGCCGCGTTTTCACCGAAATTACCTGGAACAATTTGTCCTAGGAACTTTTTTCCCCCCAGACCTGTTGCTGTCTGTGTTTCCAATGCGGTCTAAAGTACCATGAAGATTAGGCTAATTAGTCCGGTGATGTAGGACTGCGCGCAACTTTCCATTTCCTGCTGGATTTCGTCCTTCACATATAAGCTTGATAAAACCTGAACCTCATGGAGTCAACCAATCAAAATGCTGCGTGAACTCAACCAATCAGCATATTCAGCGCCCAAGTCCCACCCCCGAAAGTTCCTGAACTTTGAAAAAGTACTACTTCACAAGCAGGGACTTTCTGAGGGGGAAATTTGTACCCGTAACTTCATTTAGACCCTGGTCCCTGCGGTTGAAACACACCCCAAAGTCCCTAGTTCCTGGGGAAACTCCATGCGGTGGAAACGCAGCTTTAATTGCAGAAACATTTAAGCCAGTCACCTTAGCCATAAATACAATGTAAAAACAATGTCTAATAACATTTTTGTGATTTATATGTTGCTTGAAAAACTATTTAATCAGAATACAGGATTTTAAATGGCCATCAATGGAAAAACATGATTTTGTCTGCAAAATGTTCTAGTTACGGCATCTTCTACCAGGAGCTAATTCCTAAAGCTAATCAAACCACAGCTAAATAAAAGCGCCATCTACAAGATATAAAGCGAGTGGATTTGGATCCAAGGGTAAAGTCACAAAACAAATGCTCACTCTAAACTCCCAGCATGTTCAGCTCTATATCTACTCCTCGGGTTAAAAGATATCAGGACAAAGAACAAGTAAAGTGAGAAGAGAGCTAATGATATTCCAAGTCACCTCTCTCGCCCATTCCCTCCACCCAGCAGAAAGAGGAATAGGTCTTAAATGTGCATGAGTGATCAATCATGAGTGAAATTACTCTGTATACATTGCACTTTATCTGGACTGGTCCACCAGTGCCTGCCGCCTCAGCCAGCCAAAGCCAAATAAAGATTCCCAATGACTCTGTCATATCTTATTAGGTTGAGGGAGTTGCTCACACCCCACATTCAAAGATGCAATTTTCTTTCATGAGAGTTTATTTATTTTGGAGACCCAATTCTGTTTTTTACTATTGTTATTTATCAGGGCTTTCTTCTATTTAGGGATTAGCGGCAAATGTGTTTACAGTAAGATTACTGCCCTTGACAGAGGACCTCATCCTGATTTAAAGACTGGAATTACTGCTGCACAGGCTGAGAGACAACCCTACCAAACCCTGAGCTCTAAAGGAAAATGAAAAGCATTTAGATACTGTCACACGCTCAGTCTCCCAGGCCTTGTAGATATAACGTTAATAAATAAAATGTGACCAGGGTAGAGTATGCTAATACGTTTTGGTGAAGGAGAAATGCATGTTCTTGCCACATTCGTAACTACCACATCTGAAGTCCTGAGGTGAAAATAATTTCCTTCGGGACGTAGGTGTTAACATTCATTGTTAAAAATACAATCCATAACTGCCCTAGCGACTTTAAGGCTATTAGTCCTCCGACAGCTTCAAGAGGTAAAAGTAAATGCATCCTGTACAGCAGCGGCCGTGTTTTATTCTACCTTGCATAATTTTGATCATGTTTAAAGGATACTGGCATCAAGTGACAGATGAATTTGCACCGAAATTCTACCAGAGTTTGATTGGACGCACAACGGTTGGTGTCGACGACAAATGATATGGGAATATTTCTCATTTTGAAAAGTTGACAAGCCTATTTATTTTATTATCCATAGCATTGGTCAGAACAAATGAACGACCCATTTTTGGGTTTCATTTGGACCGAATGCATTGATTGAACGAACATTTTATGGCCCTATGCCTTCCACAGACGATATACATTTATAAAAATACATTTAGTCTGTGCCAATAGCCTTGTGGGCAACGCCCCGACATATAGCGCAGTTGCGCTTTGGGCGTCCTGAGTTCTGGTGTTGTGCCAAATTCCAACCCCCTGCCAAATTATTACCCCCTAGTATTGGTAGGTTTAGGATTAGTTGTGGGTAATAATTTGGCAGGGGGTCCAAATTCGGCACAACACCGGCTCTTGGACCTTTCCCAAACCTTTCTCTCTCCAACTTCGCTTCCTGTCAACTAACTGTCCTGTCATAATAAAAAGGCAAAAACGCCCAAAAATAAAAACTTAAATAAAATAAAAAATAAATTTAGACCGCTTAACAGTGATTGCTATCAGGATATGAGGAGACTTTCAACCAGCATAACAAAACATTTTTCTGTAGAGAATCACCTAATGCACCGATATACATCCAAACTACTTAAATTTCTCAGCACAGATGACTATATGTTAAAAAAAAATATATATATATTCTGGTTCTGAAATATTCCTGTAGCTCAAACAGTACAGCATGGTACTAGCAACACCAATGTCATGGGTTGGATATCCAGGGAATGCTTGATCAGAAAAAAAAAAAAAATTATATATATAGGGTATATATACCTTGACTGCAATGTAACTCACTTTGGATAAAAGTGTCTGCCTTATGTATAAATGTAAATGTACCTGGAAGCTGCAAAGAAGTTAGTGACCTGATAGCCAAAACTTGCATAGTACGCATGTTCCATGATTGCCATGAGCTGGACACAGTTGTATCCTGAGACGAAAAAACAGGGAAAAAAGTAGAGCATTTTAATTCAATTTAAGAGTTAAAAGACCTTCAAAAAAGATCTTCAAAGTGAAACACATCAAGGCGTAATCTAAGTTGTTATCTTAACAATATGGATTCATTTTAAGTGCTGCGACGTAAATGTAATTGAATTAAAACATAATTAAAAATGAGTGAAACCAAAGCATAGGTTTAAATGTCAACTGCAGCATCACCCAAATCTTCAATGACAAAATGTCAGCATGATAAATTACAATTAAGCTGGTAATTTTTCATAAAAAGAATATGAGAAAAGTGTAAACACTTTCTGTGAATAAGCTTGTGATTAAAATTATATTGCTAGATTTTGATAAAGAACTTCAAAGAAGTTTTGAAACTTCCAGTGGTTTCAAGGCAAGGCAAGTTTATTTATATAGCATATTTCATACACACTGGTAATTCAAAGTGCTTTACACAGAAATAGAATTGAAATATTCATAAGAAAATAAAAAAAATGAAAAAAATATAACCTGAATCACCCTAGAGCTCTGCATTTCAGCCCGAGCCCGACGGGCCCCGACTTATTTATGCCCCTAGGGCCGGGCTTTGGGCCAATTTTCACGTCATACCTCACACGCGGGCCAGGCTTCGGGCCTGTTTTAGGCTTCTCCTTTTTATATTTTAGACATTCATTCATTAAAAGAAACTATAAGATGTGCTGCGCTGGTGGAAACAACACAAGACCATGATACCGCGACTGTCAAGACTGGCTCGCAGTGTTCAGAGTCCACGCCAGCAGCAGCAGCGAGCATTCCTTCAGCGCAGCTGGAAGAGTTATGGCCTTTTTACACCTGGTCATTTCATTCGTTTTCTCTGATCAGATATCTATCCGATTGTGAAAAGACCAGGAGCAAATGCCTTCCGAAATCTGATCACTCAAACAAACCAATTCAGAAGGTGGTCTGGGACACATTTCAGACGAAACTGGACAAGTGTAAATGCATCTGGTTGTTTAAACCACATATATAAATTTTACTCCTGGCAAATTGTTAAAAAAATAAACGTGCGAGCGTGTTATAGGCAAGGCTATATATGACATGTTGTAGCCAGATATGACGGCGCTACTGCAACACACATCGCCGCAAATGAGTAAAGCAAGCCAACACGCAGACTGCCGCAAGTGAAACTGAAAGTAAGTCTCAGATGCTCAAAATCACAATCATCTTCATTAAAACTAATGAGACTAAATGATCTAACCAGTGCTTAGCTCGCTCTTTCTCCTATTGCAGTCTTTGATCTTGAAATGAGCTGATGATAAATAGCGCGGGAATTGAAGATCGGATTTATATTAGTTTTGAGGAGAGGTGTAAGGTAAGACAACCTGCATGTTTTTATTTTTATTTTGTTTATTGTTTAGATTGTACAGCCCGTTTCGTTTGAGAGCGCTCAGCTTGTCAAAAATGCCTTTTTACTGTGGTGGTGATAGTAAATGTTTAAACTAACATTGTGATATGCTTGAAATGTTTTAAATCTATGGATTTTATTATAGGCAAGACTAGTCAAGTGTTGATTTGAGAAGCTAAATTGATCAACTCTGTCGGCCGCTGGCCGCTTGCTTGGTCGTCACTTTAAAAAACAAAAACTTTAATTTAACAAACAAAAAATGCTCTAAACATTTTTTCTAAATTAACTTAAAGAAATGAAACGAAATATAACTACTTTGACATTAAAAACAAAGCTGAACAATTTTAATGGCTGCAACAGTGTGTAATAGGGAGGATTAAAAAAAAAAAAAACACGGGCTCCAGTCGGACTCGGGCCGAGATTTTTGATAAGCTGTCAGACACGGGCCGGGCTAGGGCCTGAGCGTCTCGGGCCAGGGCCGGGCTAGGGCCTAGATTTGAGGCCCGTGCAGGGCTCTAAATTACCCCTATCTGGACAATAACAATATGGATTCATTTTTTTTTTTTATTGTTCCTGACAGAAATCAACATTGAAAACAGTTTAATATTTTTGTGGAAATTGTGATTTATATATTTTTTCAGGGCTTTTTGATGACTAGAAAGTTCAAAAGAACTTGAAATAGGAATACTCTTAGAGCAAAACGAAACATTTTATCTTACCACTAAGAGTTCTCCTAAATGGCAGTAAAAGTTCTTAGTTAAGAGTTTTCTCTTAAAACCTATTCACAAAGCTGCTGACACCAACTTTTACTAAGGAATAGAGAGAAGTCTTAAGATAAGAGAAAGGGCGGGGTTGACCTCGTTGCTATGGATGATGTCATCACGCTTACAATGCCCACATTAATTGGCTGATGGGGGAGGAGTCTCTGTCAGCGATTTAATCATAGAAATATTGTAGAATGAGGTATGTTGCCATATTCAAATAAAGGTTTAAAAATACAAATGTTGCAATATATTAAAAAATAAAGATTTCAAAATAAAAAAAGTTGCCATATTCAAATAAAATATGTTTTAAAATGTAGGCTAAAGCCCTATTCGGACGGTAATTGTTTCTCATTGGGTCGTAAGGTATTTTCATCATTGACAGGGGCTAGTCAGTGATTTTATTGCCGTCCGAATCCAGAATGTCAGTGTTTTTCTCCCACCACCTGTGTAAAAATCCCCGGCCGAATTACCTACTGTTTTTTGACAAACACCAAGGTCGTGTGGTAATTTAATTGCCGTCCGAATCCACATCTCTGAGTTTTCAAGAATATATCACTTCAAAATTCACTGTTTATATCCTTTTTGACCACTGCAGAGCACCGCATGGTTGCACCAGTGTTTCAACGACCTTTTTTCACTGATGAAAACGAGTATGTAGTATTGGATGACAAAAACTATGACGAAAACCTACTGTCGTTTTCGTCAACGAATAAAAACGAGACGAAAATGTTAGGGAGTGACAATTAGGGAAGAGATCCAGTCAGTACTGATGTCCTGTGTAATAGATGCGCACATTTGAATTGTAATGTGCTGATCTAACCGCGGGAAAACGCGGCACTGTTGCGCGTTCTACAGGCTCACACAACAGCGCTTCAGAGCGGTTCAATCAATGAATAGCGCGCATTTATGCCAGGTAATTGTTTATGAACTAATGCTGATGAATAATGACAATGTTTATATAGTATATTATATAATGTTTATATGGTAATATGTTTTAGACGGTTGTAACAATGCATATTTTATCTCCCTCATGCCTCATCTGAAATTGAACGAGCAGCTGCAACTGCAAGACGCAGACATTTCAAAATAAGAGTCAATGTGTATTTCGAGCTTGTTTATAATTAAAAGTCACGCATTATATATACGTTTTTGGTTACACAATGAACTGTATTTAATTTCATTCCCATTTAATTCATAGTCAGGAGGAAAGACCAGTATTTGACACATATTATTCAATAAAGTATCAGGGTTATAATAGTTAACTAAAACCATTAAAAAAATCGTCATTACTTGAAATTAAATAAATGTTAACAATAACAAATAAATAAACAAACTTATTTGAAGCTTTAGCTTAACCTGATATGGCCTACTAACTAAAACAGAAATACAAAGTTATAAAAACTATATAGATGTTTTTAAAAAACAAACAAAAAAAGTGAATTGAGCTCTCTTTCGTGTATTTTTAATGTCAAAAACACAATGATGTCAAAATGTCAAAATTTTGACCAGCTGAGAACTTGTGAAAAGCTTAATGTGTGAAAGGAGTCAAAACAGCGGCAGGAATCCCTCCGTCACACACACAAACAAAGATCTGCTGCAAGGAGACAAGAGTTCTGATGCC
Organism: Coreius guichenoti; assembly: GCA_039654105.1. NCBI lineage: Eukaryota > Metazoa > Chordata > Actinopteri > Cypriniformes > Gobionidae > Coreius > Coreius guichenoti. The sequence goes on from CM077190.1 coordinate 8,291,853, forward strand.
TATACTGAACTGTGATGGCAACAAATGAGAAAAAAACAGGTATGTGTACGTAAGCATTCTGTCCTTTTTAGGGTCTCATCTTCCTGTTTTTGGTTCATTTGCATGCCTTTGGTCCTTGTTGCGTTCATATTTCATTCAAACCACACCAGAGTTCGTTTGGAAGCGGACTGATACCCATCTTTTCATTGGTCTCGGTCTGTTTGTTTGGTGCACGCCAGGGTTCAGATGGCAGCGTTCACACTTATTCAAATGAACCGCACTAACAGAGCAATCGCACCAGGGATCGTTTTAATCGAACCAAACGTGCCAAGTGTGAACACACCCTATATGTATTATGTATTATTATTTTCTTTTTTTTGGTCCGGACCAAAAGAACCAAGAAAACCAAACTTCAAGTGTGAATAGGGAAGAGTGTCTCTTTTGCTTCATTTGTGTCGCTATATACTGTATGCATGGACTTTTTTGGTTGCTTCTTGAGCTATTTTCTTAGCACAACACTCAAAAAAGCAAACAAAATGATGACGACTAATTTTACAAAATATGAGATCAAATGGTGTGTAAATTAATCCTCGGTCAATGGTGTCCATGATAAAAAAGATTTTTTTTTAATAGCTTAAAATGTATGTGCCAAATTCTTAGAAATGTACTCTCTGTATTCAAGTTGGTTTCATTTGATTTTAAAAGTATTTATACCACTTACAAGAAAAGATTAAAATGAATGATGGCTGTACCACATGACATTTTAGAGTTAAGCAGAAAATTAAATCAAACAGAATTTAAGTATTTTTCTTATACATTCAGAATACAAGTGAGTGTACACAACTTAATCATTTTCAATAAAGTTTAACAAATTTAACAAATTATTATTTTATAAATATGGTTTGGGGAGTTGCACCAATGCACACACCCTATATGTATTATTTTCTTTCTTTTTTTTGGTCCGGACCAAAAGAACCAAGAGAACCAAACTTCAAGTGTGAGCACACCCTAAGTCATACAGAGAGTTTGCAACACTGATGCTAGTAAATAATGATAAAAGATTTGTTCTAGTGTGATATATTGGTTTAAAAATACAAATGAACACCATTTTTTTTTTGATTGTCAATTGTGTATCTTGCAGTGGTTATGACTGCACCTCAGTCATCTGAGAGACTAACCATTGTTTTCTCTCTCCCAGCATAGTGGTACATAAGTTAGACGTGCCGCCTTCTGCATTTGTAATATTTGCATGTAGCTCCTTTTGTTTGTCAATCAACATCTTTGCTGCACTTTTTCATGTGAATGATTAAAATCGCAGAACAAAGGATGCTTTTGTGCCCTGCTCGTCTGACTCAGTCTTCCTCCATCACAAAATTTGTTATCAATGGATTTAAACTTCAGACCTGTCAAGCAACATTTTATCATGCAGTACACAACAAAAAAATCCTGATATCTCAAGGGCAGGCCATATTTAATTTACAATAATATAACATCCTTTTAAAATAGAAATAGAAATTTTCCTTTCAATGCACTTCTTTGGAGATTCAGTTATTTTATTAATTAAATCAATTCTCAAATTCAGACTTCAAAGGACTATGATTATTGTGCTTGTGACATTAAACTCTTTATAGTAGAAGTCCATTTCAAAATGTATTCCTGTGCAACTAGAATAATTCCTTCAATGTACTAATTTTGAAGAGAAAAAATAAGACATGAAAGATTTTAAGGGCAAAATAAGGGTACCACCATTTCTAAAACTAGTGCCAAAAAGCTCTTCCATTAGGAGCCAAAATGCAGCTTTGCTTTTGTTGCATTTTGGAGGGTTGAGGAGCACATTAACTAAGGCACAGAACCCCGGGGAGAGTGCCGATCATGAGAGAGACCAGTCAAAGGCTGCACAATGACTCACTATTTTAACATCCATTTAAGAGGTGAAAAATAATTTTACGCTAACTAACTCTCTGCTTACAAACAGATTTGCTCCAGGCAAAGGTTAATGCTTCAGCCCTCGAGAAAACAAACAACAGAAGGTAATGTTTTATGGATCAGACCAATGAAATGAACACTAATGTTTAAGGTACCTCCTGTAATCCCCACAGCTCAAAAAATTCACTTGGAACCTTCTGACAAAGTAATTGTAGGCTGGCTTCCATGTCAAAAGCTCTGTAAGGGAACAATCATGGGAAACGGCTCTCTGTGCAGTAATGGAATCACTCGGGGCGGCAGCTGTTCTCACATCTGCTAACTAAACTTAACAGTTCCGCTTGCGACAGTTAGCATGATATTCCATGTGGAACTGCTTGTCGCCTGCACTCTTTTGCTTCATTTGTGTCGCTATATACTGCATGGACTTTTTTGGTTGCTTCTTGAGCTATTTTCTTAGCACAACACTCAAAAAAGCAAACAAAATGATGATGACTAATTTGACAAAATATGAGATCAAATGGTGTGTAAATTAATCCTCGGTCAATGGTGTCCATGATAAAAAAATTTAATAGCTTAAAACGTATGTGCCAAATTCTTAGAACTGTACTCTCTGTATTCAAGTTGGTTTCATTTGATTTTAAAAATATTTATACCACTTACAAGAAAAGATTAAAATGAATGATGGCTGTACCACATGACATTTTAGAGAGAATGTATTTTTCTTATACATTCAGAATACAAGTGAGTGTACACAATCATTTTCAATAAAGTTTAACAAATTTAACAAATTATTTCATTAATATGTTTTGGGGAGTTGCACCACATGACATTTTACATCCTGAACTAACCTTGCCTTGTTATAAAATGGTCAACTTATTTCATATTTTAAAAGACTTATTGACTGTGACATAGGCCCTGTTTACACCTGGTATTAAGATGCGTTTTGGTCCCATGTCTTGCGGCTGTCAGAGCAGAAACAAAAGCTGCTGCTCTTTGTGTGTTTTTCTGTCGCCTCCGGGCGCAAAACTGTGCAAGCTTATTTTGTCAATTAGATTGAAAAACACATACATTTACCCGCCCATAAACCCTCCCCTCGAAGAAATCAGGACAGAAGTGGTTGAAAGAGACAGAAGAGATGGGTTTAAATACCAGGTGTAAACAGGAATGTGTCTCACTCGTCTCCTTGTGATCCGATCAACCAAAGAGCATCTTAATACAAGGTGTAAATAGGGCCATAGTCATAGAATTTGGAGGCCAAGTCAACACCTCAAACTCACTGTGCTCCTCAAACCATTCCTGAACTATTTTTGCTTTGTGGCAGGGTGCATTATCCTGCTGAAAGAGGTCACAGCCACCATGGAATACGTTTCCATGAAAGGGTGTACATGGTCTGCAACAATGCTTAGGTAGGTGGTACGTGTCAAAGTAACATCCACATGGATGGCAGGACCCAAGGTTTCCCAGCAGAACATTGCCCAATGCACTGCCTCCGCCGGCTTGCCTTCTTCCCATAGTGCATCCTGGTGCCATGTGTTCCCCAAGTAAGTGACGCACACACATCTGGCCATCCATGTGATGTAAAAGAAAACGTGATTCATCAGACCAGGCCACCTTCTTCCATTGCTCCGTGGTCCAGTTCTGATGCAATTTGAGCTACAGTTAGCTTGTCTGTTTGATCAGACCACACAGGCCAGCCTTCGCTCCCCACGTGCATCAATGAGCCTTGGCCACCCATGACCCTGTCACCAGTTCACCACAGGGTCATGGGCGGCCAAGGCTCATTGATGCACGTTGGGAGCGAAGGCTGGCCCGTGTGGTCCGATCAAACAGACGAGCTACTGTAGCTCAAATTGCTCGTTCTATAGAAAGCCTTTGTAACCGTTCAAAAGTTTTGGGTCGGTAAGAATTTGTTTTTTTTTGGGGGGGGGGCCTTTATTCAGCAAGGATGCATTAAATTAATCAAGTGACAGTATAGACATTTATAATGTTGCAAAAGCTTTATATTTCAGATAAATGCTGTTCTTTTGAACTTTCTATTCATGAAATAATCCTGAAAAAAAATTGTACACAACTGTTTTCAACATTAATAATAATAATAAATGTTTCTTGAGCAGCAAATCGGCATATTAGAATGATTTCTGAAGGATCATGTGACTCTAAAGACGGGAGTAATGATGCTGAAAATTCAGCTTTGAATCGCAGAAATAAATTGCATTTTAAAATATATTCAAATAGAAAAAAGTTATTTTAAATTGTAAAAATATTTCACAATAATACTGTTTTTGCTGTATTTTTGATCAAATAAATGCAGCCTTGGTGAGATTAAGAGACTACTTTCAAAAACATTAAAAAACCTTAGTGTTTCCATACTTTTTACTGGTAGTGTATATTTTATATATATTATATACTGTATAATATATATATATATATATAATATAAAGTATTATATTAGGCCCAAGTATTATAAAGTATATATATATATATATATATATATATATATAAATAAATAAATACATATTATGAATTGCATTTTTAATAAGTTCATTCATCATGCCACTGACCCTCATGTTTCTGAAGTAACACTGTCCAACAGCTTTTAGTTATATTCCTTTGCTGCCTGCTAGTGTAGTGATGAATAAAGAATAAGATAAACACAACCATGCTATATAACATAATCCAAACATGCTCAGTCTGTCATAGCTAACTGTACTTCTTTCAAATCTGTTGTTGCAAAATCTCCTCGCTTATACAGATTCTTTGATCAAAAGTATGTTGTTGTTTTTTTTTGAAGACCAAAAGATCCATTTCTTCTGGCCCGGAAGCTCAGGATTAGCGATTGGCCCTCAGAGAAGGGCGTGTTCCACTCTGCTTGATTTGTATCATTTTGATGTTTTTGTTTTGGCAGTGTTTCTGTAGATTTCATCACTCACCAAGATCCTTAATGCGAGGAAGCACATCTCGGGTGAAGTTTTTGTACGAGGCAATCTTTTCCTCAGGCGAACCGATGCCCACATGGGCCTCGTAGATACGAAGACTGCTGGGCCGTGGGGGTCTGGGGTGCTGGAACTGGGAGTGAGAAAGAAGAAAGGTTAGAGCGAGAGAAAGGGCCCAGATATCAATCCACCATTCTTCAGTGGGCTTTGATGAGAGATTTTGCTAGAAGGTTCTGCTGAGCATCAGGGTTACCTTAAAGATCCTGATGCAACATAACACAAAACAAATATTTGACTTTATTGAATGTTTGCAACAATACAATGGAGACTAAGTTCTCAATTTAAGCCTAAAGTTTGGAGCTTGAAAATGCAGAAAATGCAACCTAAAGCAAACTATTTCTGTAATGTCTATAATATAATATAATATAATATAATACTTTTGAATAATATATAATATAATATTACATCTTTGAATAATCTGAATTTTGATGGATTTTTTCAGCAAATATTGATATATGTGATTAATCCGATTAATTTATCACCATATTATTTAATTAATAAAAAAAAAGTTTATATAAAAAAAAATGTGATAGTTCTGAATGCAATATAATTTAAATATAATATTGGTTTTACTATGGCAATCTTTCGGTTTTATTGCCAGACACAGAGGCAATTACATACAAAGACACATAGAAGTGAAATGCAAGAAAGAAAGATAAACCAATTGTATCGCACTGAAAATGGTGCCATTTCCAGAAAGCAAAAAGCAATATTTCCTGCCTTTAATCATGCAGCAACCGCTATAACTGTCAGATGACATTGTGTCACCAATTCATCTTGTCTAAAAAACTTGATTATGTGCATGATGGCATTGACCACAGTCGCTGTATGAATGTCTGATGCCATGAATAGATATCAAAGGAAAGTCTGTCTCATTGTCACTCTGGAAGAACCACCCCATATCAAAGCCGTTTGCAAATGGTTCTTCAGTGAAACGAAGACATCAAGAGGGCGAAAGCAATTGTTGAATCGCCTCCATTAAATTGGCTGTTTAATGTGGCGGGCCACTTAAGAGGAGGCGGTTTTGAGTGTCATTACTAACACGGAAGAGGGGTCGGCATAAGAGCGGGGTGCTTCAGAGATGCTAATGGCTAGCGATGATAAATGGTCGAGAGCCACGGGAAGCCCACATGCTCGCCTGAACAACATCACGGTCCTGCAAACATTCCCTCCCGCTTTGACTTTTCTCGTAAACTACCTCCACCCTAAAAACAAATAATGGTTTTTGAAAAAGCAGGTGTTTCTTCAAGCATGGGCTCATTTGGCCCAGTGGTCTTTCAGAAAAACACAAATTTGTCCGCAATGAAAAGTAGCAATTATAAATAATCAATATTTTAAGAAAATAGAAAGAAAAATCCTTTCGTAGAGAGAAAAGAGAATGCAGGGCTCCAGACAAAAAAAAAAAATCAATTAAGGAGCCATTGGCTCCTATAAGGGAAAAAAACAGACACCAAATTATGTTTTTAAGGGCCACAAAAGAATAAACATGTTTTAATTTTGTCATGTGTCGTCACGTCTGCCCTACTTTTACAGCATCTGCATTTTCATCCATCTTGTGGATGTCCTGGGAACTAAGTTTCACTTAAAGTAGGGACTGAATTACTTTTCCAACTTGAGAACTACATACAGTCACAAAGAATTGTTCGTTACACAGAATCTGAACCAGTGTCACAGACTAGAGACCTGCACCGGACCCAACGCAATAGAGTGCGGCGCAGGACTACATTTGATGGCCGAGTGCGGGCGCGGGCGGTAAGGTACTCGTGTGTGTGGGGATTGCGGGAGAATAAAACGATTTGCGGGACTCCCGCAAAATAGAAATATCTAAAAATAAAACATCTAAAAACAAATAAATTGTTATTCATCTATTGCACAAAAGCAACAAGAACAACTAAAACAAAATAAAAACGATTTACAGGCGCAAGCATAGGCAGAGTTTCTGTTTATAACATGTTTTTGCTGCGTTGTGCAATGTAGCTAATCACAGACTTTTTTTTCTGTTTTCTGGTTTTCAAAGTGGTAATTTTTAGCAAATTGCATGGAAACTAATGGGGGTCACTAATGTGATGTCAAGTGCAACATGTTCCTGGATCATTCCAATCAGCCAATCAGATTTGAGGGACAAGTTTACGGTTTATGACAAGTTTACAGTTTATGTCAAGTTTACGTATACAACCAGGGTTAGGTGCTTCTACATCAATGTTATTCATGTATCATTTCCCTCTGACTTTAGGGACAACTTATAGGTAGGTAGGGTTAGGTTTAGGGCTTCGTTTTCGGACAGTAATGTTGTTACAGGATTAACAAAATGTGTTGATTCAGGAACATGTCTTACTTGGAAAATCATGGTGACTGGGGTCAATTTGACCCCAACCATAATATATATAACCAAAATTTGTATAGCCTTTCCAAAACACATATATGTTTTAAAACTTTGCATGCAAGTTTGAAAATCCAATTCGGTCCATATTGACTCCAACACAATTGGAGGGTAATAAAGTGTTTAAAAATAAAAGTGTATATTCTACTGTATTTTTACACAAAATCTAGGGTGTACACTCACCTGGTATGGTTGTGGAGGGTCCCAGTGGGTCCAGTCATAGGTGACAGAATCCAGCATTTTTGTGACATATTTGGCCCAAGGAGAGATCCAAAACATATATTTACCCATTTTAGTCAGGACCACAAGCTACAGAGAGAAATTACAAATTTGACAAATCTTGAAATAAATTTTAATCTTCGAGGTTAATAAAAGAATATGTAAATGTACATACAAATAAAATAGACATATTTTAATTACACAACTGTTCAAAAGTTTAGGTTCAGTACAACTATTTATTTTGGAAAGAAATTACTACTTTTATTCAGAAAAGATGCACTGATTTGACCAAAAGTGGCAGTTAAGATTCTAAAAGACATTTATGATGAAAAATAAAATTTATATTTCAAACAATTGCTGTTCTTTTGAACTTTCTATTAATCAAATCACAAAAAAACATGCATTACGGTTTCCACAAAAATATAATAATAATAATAATTCAGCATAATGATTTCTGAAGGATCATGTGATACTGAAGACTGGAGTAATGATGCTGAAAATTCAGCTTTTCCATCACATATAATAAAAATATATTAAAATAGAAAATGGTTAATTATAATAATATTTCACAATTTTACATATTTTTACTGTAATTTTGGATTAACTCTTTCCCCGCCAGCGTTTTTTTTTAAAGTTGCCCGCCAGCGCCATTAATCATTTTCACAAAAATGTAATGGCCCCCAGAATATTTTGTTGAATATCTGAGCATGCAATACATCAAAAGAAAGAACATAGCCTCTGCTTTTAAACAAAAAAACCCCCGTTTTATTCTAGCTTCATGCATTCTTTTTTTTAATCAACACTTGAATATGGGCAAGTTTCATAAAAAAGCAACATTTTGAGCAAAAAGCTGAGAAAATTACATTTTTGTCAAAGACAACATCCAGATCGGATTCAGAACGATGATCAAACACAGATGGAGTAGATGGAGTCCATCAACACCCCCAAAGCTTCACAGTCCTATAGCTCGTCCTGGGTCGACATTTCATTCAGCAACGTTAGACAGTTTTGATTTATTTGCTGTTTAATGTTGATCGCATTATTTTTCATATGTATCTGCTTACATATGAGATCGACCGTTTCTGCGTCTTCTTCACCTGTGTTTTGATCAGGAGATTCTGAACTCATTCAGAAGATGCATAATAACGACCTCTACCGTATAACAGTGAAAACACGGAAAATTCTGTGTTTGGCAGGGAAGCATTTTCTCACAAATAACGGAAAATTTCGTGTTTGGCGGGGAAAGAGTTAAAATAAATGCTGCTTTGAGCATAAAAGACTTCTTTCAAAAAACATAAAAAAAATTAAAAAAAACTCCTACCAATCCCAAACCTTTGAACACACACACATATATATGTAAAAATATTTAAATGCAGTATATTATGCAAAACACATTTTCCAGGCAATTCAATTTGGTGCTCCTGTGTGTTGCTAGTTTCTTGCCATGGTTTAAAAGCACCATTTATTGCAAAGAAAATATTGCTTTTCATCTAGATCCTAAAAACAACTCTTTGTCATAACTGTGCAACATTTTAATAATAATATGACAAAATTAAGATTTCCTACCCACCTCTTTTCATAAGCTTACCTGATTCAGAAAGAACACACACACACTTGTATATGTGGTTTACAGGGACTCTCCATTGGCGTAATGGTTTTTATACTGTACAAACTGTATATTCTATCCCCTTACACTAAATCTTTCCCTAAACCTACCCATCACAGAAATCTTTCTGCATTTTTGAATGTCAAAAAACACCATTTAGTATGTTTTTAAGCCATTTGGTTTACAAACCCGATTCCAAAAAAGTTGGGACACTGTACAAATTGTGAATAAAAACAGAATGCAATGATGTGGAAGTTTCAAATTTCAATATTTTATTCAGAATACAACATAGATGACATATCAAATGTTTAAACTGAGAAAATGTATCATTTTAAGGGAAAAATAAGTTAGATTTTAAAGTTTAGGAATGTTGTCCCATTCTTGTCTAATACAGGCTTCTAGTTGCTCAACTGTCTTAGGTCTTTGTCGCATCTTCCTCTTTATGATGCGCCAAATGTTTTCAATGGGAAATAGATCTGGACTGCAGGCTGGCCATTTCAGTACCCGGATCCTTCTTCTACGCAGCCATGATGTTGTAATTGATGCAGTATGTGGTCTGGCATTGTCATGTTGGAAAATGCAAGGTCTCCCTGAAAGAGACGACGTCTGGATGGGAGCATATGTTGTTCTAGAACTTGGATATACCTTTCAGCATTGATGGTGCCTTTCCAGATGTGTAAGCTGCCCATGCCACACGCACTCATGCAACCCCATACCATCAGAGATGCAGGCTTCTGAACTGAGCGCTGATAACAACCTGGGTTGTCCTTGTCCTCTTTAGTCCGGATGACATGGCGTCCCAGTTTTCCAAAAAGAACTTCAAATTTTGATTTGTCTGACCACAGGACAGTTTTCCACTTTGCCACAGTCCATTTTAAATGAGCCTTGGCCCAGAGAAAACGCCTGCCCTTCTGGATCATGTTTAGATATGGCTTCTTTTTTGACCTATAGAGTTTTAGCCGGCAACGCCGAATGGCACGGTGGATTGTGTTCACCGACAATGTTTTCTGGAAGTATTCCTGAGCCCATGTCGTGATTTCCATTACAGTAGCATTCCTGTATGTGATGCAGTGCCGTCTAAGGGCCCGAAGATCACGGGCATCCAGTATGGTTTTCCGGCCTTGACCCTTACGCACAGAGATTGTTCCAGATTCTCTCAATCTTTGGATGATATTATGCACTGTAGATGATAACTTCAAACTCTTTGCAATTTTTCTCTGAGAAACTCCTTTCTGATATTGCTCCACTATTTTTCGCCGCAGCATTGGGGGAATTGGTGATCCTCTGCCCATCTTGACTTCTGAGAGACACTGCCACTCTGAGAGGCTCTTTTTATACCCAATCATGTTGCCAATTGACCTAATAAGTTGCAAATTGGTCCTCCAGCTGTTCCTTATATGTACATTTAACTTTTCTGGCCTCTTATTGCTACCTGTCCCAACTTTTTTGGAATGTGTAGCTCTCATGAAATCCAAAATGAGCCAATATTTGGCATGACATTTCAAAATGTCTCACTTTCAACATTTGGTATGTTATCTATATTCTATTGTGAATAAAATATAAGTTTATGAGATTTGTAAATTATTGCATTCCTTTTTTATTCACAATTTGTACAGTGTCCCAACTTTTTTGGAATCGGGTTTGTATGAGAACCATGTTTACGTTGTAATACCCATTACATATACACATTTGTGCCCTCATAAACCATATATACAAGAACACAGACACACACAGACACACAACAGGTGGACAGGTGTTTGGTGATGAGAGCTGACAGAGAGGAGGAGAAGAGCAGAAGAAAACAAAGCACTTTAAGAAGTCCATCATTGCTTTCAATCTCTCGGGGGGGGGGGGGGGGGGGGGAAGCTTGGATATTGTCACAGATCGATAGCCGCTCTGGAGAGACATTGGGGCGGGACGAAACATCCTTAAACCGCTCTGATCGGCTTTGCACAGACTATTACCAAGCTAAGAACATACCATCGCTTTACTGACAGCAGAAATAACACTGTGATTGAGAAAGAATGACAGAGAAAGAGAGACAACTTGGAGAGTGACTTGAAGATGGTGTGAAGAAAAATAGGGAGCGTTAGATAATTGCAAAGGTAATTAAAATGTACAATTAAATATATAATATTTGCCTATATATATATATATATATATATATACCAGAAAATAAATGAATACGAATACTCAATAATGTAATGTAATTTGCCAATAATGTAATTTCTAGCCTATTTAAAAAATATTGACTTGAGTACACTACCTACAAGTGAAACAATATCTACAAATGAGAAAAGCCACTGTAACCATGGAAACATGATAGTCTCAACAATAGTGGGGTTTTGCAGGCTGCAGAGACTAGCTAGGTCAGTTATACTATCTATCTAGAAGGAGTTCATTTGGGATGTTGTATCTTGTGTAAATTAGTAGTGTTTTTAGCATTAAAATAGGTTACATTTGAAAAACTATCTCCACAATGTTTGTGCAATGAGTAGTTCATTAATTTCCTCATGAGTACACACCTTTCTGAAAAGATAACAGCATAAACCGGCTTAAGATGGTAAACTGGTCTCCTAGCCTGGCAAAGCTAAAAACAGCTAAAACCCAGCCTGGCTAGGCTTGAATATCGACTAGACCAGAATAAACCATCTTGTCCAGGTTGGGAGACCAGCTAGACCAGATGAAACCAGCTAAGACCAGCAAATAGGGCTGGGTATTGAGACAAATTTCACGATTCGATTCGATTTCTATTCACAAGCTTTCAATTCCGATTCCAATTATTTTGGATAAATATCAGATACAGTACATGGCAAATTTTCTCGAGGAAAAAAAATCTCTCAACTAATGCTGTACACTATGGGTGTCAGTTACTACATTACTGTAATATTGAAGTTTAAAATTTAATTTACACAAATTACACTCAAGGATGTTTTTTTATAATAATAAAGTTATAATACTAACTTTACAATTACATCATCATATTTCTACTCCAGTTCGTTTTTTGAAATATAAACATTTAAACAGTGGTTGTCATAAAAACCAAATACTGATTTATTCAAACATGCATTAAATATTGAAGAACATTAGAAATTATAATGAATGTGTAATGTGGTGCATATATTTATCAAAATGCTCCTAGAGTTCATTTTTCTAGCTCACTAATGAGTTTATGGTCACTGGATATGTTTTTTCTGAGGTAAATGTGACATGACATTGTTTACAAGCTGTTTTATTGACATCTTTCCACGGTTGAAACACTGATTGAGTGATTACATGTAACGTGATACGGTTTTCAGTAAGTTGTACTCTATCTTTTACATACCTTCAGATGTTGATTCACGCTTATTTCGCGCTGTAACTGGTATTAAAGCGGATGAGTTCATGTGCGCTCCGTGCTGCCGCTTCACTTGAACTGACTCTGAGGCGCTACTGTGATCTGTCACGCCACATTAAATGGCACCAAAGCTGTATTTATTTTTTTGAGTTTAGTAATAAAATGGATGTAATTTGAAATGAGACATTGTTTCACATCAAAAGTAACAAAGCACAAAGATTACTACGATTTATTGGATGGGAGGTGCGCTACAATGTTCCGTTCATTCATCAACTGAAAACAGAATCGATTAAAATTGAGAAATCTATATTTTTATCCCAGCCCTACCAGCAAACCACTTAAGACTGGTTTATTTAATTATTTTTGCTTCAAATCAAATGGAGCCATTTAGTTTGGAACAAATAATGGACCCACTTTATATTAGGTGGCCTTAACTACTATGTACTAACATTTAAATTAATCATTTGATACAATGCACTTATTGTGTACATACATGTTTTTACATTGTACTTACATTTTAAAAATTACCTGCATGTAATTACATCTGTAATTAATTTATGTAGTTACATTTATAATTACACTGTTGACACTTCCCTTACACCTAACCCTACCCTTAAATTTACCTATACCACCACACCTGTCCCTAACTTTACCCGTATCCCACCTCAATATCAGCAAAAGTGGTTTGCAATACAATATGAACACAATAAGTACATTGTACTTATTTTTTGATGTATACATAATAGTTAAGGCCACCTGTACTTCTGGAGCCAAGGTTGCTGAAAAAAAAAAAAAAGTTACCTTTGAGTTTTATACAGAGTGAATGTATTTGTGTTGGCGCCATGTAATTACAGAAGCTGTGTCTGGCAGGTACATTTCTCAGCCGTATAGAGCGGGCCAGACAGGACCATTTATGGATTAGCATGAGTTTAATTTAGAGTGAACGAACAATCTCGTCTGCATTTAGCGCAAGAGTAAAGTTCACCTAGGCACTTTTCATCTTCAACACGGCATCAGACCTTTAATTATATTCCATTCCTATCAAAGCGCCCTCCCTCTGATCTGTCAAAACACCTTCCGTCTGAGTCCAGCCTCACATCTCACATGACAGTCAATAAGTAAAGGACCTGAAGTGTTAATAGGGCTAGACGGAGAGATATGGCGGTTTAAGTTGCTTAAGGTTTCTCCCACTTCATGTGCACACACACACAAATACCACATCTCTTCCCACACACTTTCAACAAGAAGAAACCCCTAGAAAACTCTCCTTTCTCCTCACTTCCTTCAGACTCCAGTTAGCAGTGTTTTGATTTTTCTCAAGACGACGACTATACCCCTGAACCAGCTGTCTGGAGTCACTGAGGTATCTCTCAACAAACAGAAGCACAACAAAAAGAAAGTACCCACACAGAGAATTAAACATGGTCTTGCAGGAGAGCTTGCTTAGAGATCTCAGAGCCACCCGGGGATCTGTATTGATCACCTTCGGCTGCTAAAAGTCTTTGAGCATCTAGTATTCCTGGTGTTTTTAAAATGCAATATCACTACACAGGGCACTGAAATATTCATGCTTAAATGAATGAGGTTCGGGCTTGTTGGTCCTGGCGATAAAGAAAAAAAAAAGAAAAGCTGAGTTGATTTTAACTAACGCTTACAGCAGGTTTCAAATTCATTTGGCACGCAGCAGAAGGCCGTGTGTGGGAAATGCATTAGGCAACATTGATTAAGGGGACGATGAAAGGGAATCTCATGAAACATTGAGAGTGCATCCTTGAATCTGAGAACGTGTACATGTGTGTAAAACAGCCCTGGAAGACACTGGCTTCTCTTTTACCACATGCTTAGAGTTTTACACTAAATCAGGTCTACTGATAATACACTCATGCACTGATTATCATTGAGATGCTAAAATGAATTAATGAGTAATCACAGTCTTTTTTTCCCATTGCACATTCTGTAAATGACGTTGAAGGCTAAATAATTATCTACACTGATGAGCCAAAACATTATGACCAGTCACAGGTGGTTATTGAATAATTAAAAGAATTAACTTAGATGATGGCAAAGGAAATCTAAATGTAAAAATGAATTTAAATATTAAATATTATCCAATAACAGATATTGTACTGTTACAGTATATTGTGCATCCCTTACTAATAGTGTAACTATGATAACAACTGTCTTAAAAACACAAATGGTCAGAAGTGAAAAATGAACTATAGTTGATCTGAGCTCAGCTGAAGCAGCACTAATGTGATCCGATCAACCTCCGGTGTCCGGCAGAGTCAGGGTGCTTCAAAAGCCATAATGTGGCACTGCAGCAAACTGTGCTGGACATGTGTACCCCCGCCAACTTTGGCAAGTGGGAACTTGTTGGGCACTCAATGTCCCCATCTGCTACCTCTTCCCATCAACCCCAGATTAACCCTGAGAGCCAAGTCAAGCAGCTTTGCCCCACAAATGCCACCCAAACCTGCCAATGACCATCGGTCTACTAACACAGAAAGAGCCAAGATCCCGTTCTGCTTTAGCAGAGCGGCTAACAGCTCCTAATCGGGCTGAAGAGACACACAACCTTTCACTAATCCAAATGTTACCTCACAAGATGTGAGCCCACAGAATAGATTTGAAATTCTAGAATTTGACCTGCCAGTATCTGACCAACACAAGGAGCTACAACTTTTCAAATCACATTTGCAATATAATACAAATATAACAAGCAGGATGTAATATAACATGACGTGATGTGTTTGGTACCTTGAGTTTGGTCAGGTGCTTGATGACAGGAGATTTGTCCACTTTCGGAGAGAGGTATAGTTCCCATTTGCCAAACTCTTTCTGCGTGAAAGGGTGAGACTGTTTTTCCCAAGAATCTGAAGGAAAACATATTTAAATTATTACTTTTTTTGGTAATTGGGCATTATGCATAGCATAATGAATTAATATATTATATTATATTATATTATATTACATTATATCAAATTGTCCTTAACTGAAAAACAAACTTTACAGTAGATGGGGGTTTATATGTAATTTATGGTGCATTCCATTTGTCCTCAGACGTGGGAAATTCCTAGGCTCCATTAGGAACTTTTAACTGGAATAACCCCTTAAGTAGAATTTGCCACTGGGATTTCAGAATCCAATATGGCTGCTCAGTGCATCAACCGTAGTGAAACAGTAGTAAATTGTTGTTTGTTAGCAATTCTGTTTGTCTGTGTCTCAAACTCAGTGGTACATGCAGATCTATCCAACCTCTATTTGTGGACATGACACTTCAGCATTATCTGTGCAATGCCACTTTTTTATGTGTGTTGTATTCCGAAAGAGCAAGCACCATCTTAGTTTTCTGATCCATGTACTGGAACGCAGTCACCTCGGGTGTGACACCATTCCCAGCTCCTACATCCCTTTTCAGAGGTACATGGAACACACTATAAGACATCTTTTCCTGTCTATGTAGATAGTATAACTTGGAAAACTATCCACATTGCATCTGGGTCAATATTATGGCAAACTCCAGAAGTGTTTCCACAGGGCTCTTGTTGAGTGCCTTCTTTTGTAGAACCCTTCCATACAGATGTTATGAAGAGCTCTTGATATGGTTGACTAGTGCACCTTTACTCTGTTCTTAAAATCCATAGCTCCTCAAAGTGATTGTTGGCCTTTTTGTTACTGCTCTCACATGTTTCTTAACATTAGCATGTTTCTTTCTTGATACGAACTTTTCCAGGAAGTATCTGGACAAGTAGCTTAAACTTTGGACTCTTAGATACTGTGCGCTTTTCTTAATGTATGCATTTGTTTACTTCATCTCTAAGACATTTTAGGGAAACTCACAGCACTTTTTAAAGAGGCCCAAAGTTGCGATTTTCTAGACTGATATGGCTAGGAACTATACCCTCATTCCTGCGTAATAATCAAGGAACTTTGCTGCCGTACCATGGGTGCAGCAGGAGCAATGATATTCTACCGCCAGATCCGGAGATCGGCTGAATGGATTCGAAAACGGTAAAACTCAACTGTTTAACTCCAGGGGAATTGGAAAATGAGCCCATTTTCAAAAAAAATGGAGTGTTCCTTTAACTTCCATAGGAATTAATTGAACATGCTCGCTCTGCTCCACACTGTTATGAATGCCCATGCCCATTTTACTTTCGCTTTAAAATTATACTGGTATTACCGGTGTTGTCACACGTCGATTAACTGGTTGGAAAATATCCTCACCGCCACATCCCCAATTATTACATTTCAATGCAGGATTAGATTCAGTGAAAACTGGCTAAGAATCTGGAGGCACAGTAAATTTACAAGGCCCTTAAAAGCAACTCCATTCATCCATGGCTTTAACAGCTGAATAAATGTGGAGGCAGAGACTGGTGAAAATGCAGAGCGCTGTACAACAGCTGATTTTACCAACTCCCTCAGACTGTTCATTCAGTTTCTGGGAAAAAAGCCACACAAGACTTTGTGACCCCTCTCAAAGCACAGAAAAGAGACACTGATTTGTTGTGGATAATTTCTGTCGTTCTGCCCTGTACGCCTCTGTGTATCTCTTTTCATATTACATACTCTAATGGAGAGCAGAAAGAGAATATAAATAAATAAATCAATAAAAGGACCAGCGCCAGTGCAATATGCCTACCCACCTGCAGCCCCCCGACGCAGATCAAGACTGGCTCCCCCAGACCCAAATTTCTCTCTCCCTCTCTTTCAAACCCCGCATTCCCACTGTGAAATTGAAACCATATAATATGAGCCATGTCAAAACGCAATCTCACGCCAAATTGGAAGTTGGGATTTCCTATGACACCGCCGCTGGGTCTCAGAGAGAGATAATTACAAAAAGGCAGAGGGATAAATAGAAAAGGGAAGGATGTGATATAGGTGGGGGATGGTCAGGGAGGAAAGGGGCCGCTGGTCATACGGATATAAGTAGTGTCACAGAGAGAGGGGAGACAACATTTTGCTGTGATCTAGAATTCTAGTAAACAGCTTCTTTCCCCAGAGGGAACGATGTGCCCTTTTCACCTGACTGTATGGATTTACTAACTCCAAGACAGGTGTGTACATATCGATAGCACACACACACTACTCCATGTACTCACTGATGGAGTACATTGAACTATGAGTGTTTATTTTAAAGCAGTCCTCTCAGTTTATATATGTATTCACTGACTACTATGGTGTTTTGGCACATTGTACTATTATGGGCCATATTTAAACGATCTGAACACATGGTCTGAAGCGCATGGCGCAGGTGCACTTAGGGCGCATGGTCCAAAAGGGTTGTACCTAGTCTCTTAATGAGTCATGGGTGTGTTTTGGGCGTAACGTGCAAAAAACCAATCAGTCTCATCTCCCATTCCCTTTAAAAGCCAGTTGTGCTTGCACCATGGAGGATTCGCTATTTACATGGCGGAATTTGAGAGCGGAAAGACTGAATGCTTCTCCAGAGAGAAATCCTTTTATTTTTAATATTTAACAATGTTTGTGTGCTGCTGCGTGTCCCTGTGTGTGTAACAAGCAGAGTGTACGCACATTGTGCACCCCCCTATAGGTGCACATTACTAACGCGCCCTTTAAATAACACAAAAAATACTTTAGACCAGGTTTTTGTTGGTCAATGGCGCAGTCGTTTTCAGTTGCCTCAAAATAGCAACACACTAACAATGTGTCTGAACTAGAGCCCGACCGATTTATCGGTCTGCCGATTTTATCGGCCGATATGAGCCTGTCGCAGATATATCGACATCTGCGTATATGCCGCAGATATGCCACCGATATGAACGCGCGCCCAAGCATGCCCACGCGTCTCACAGCACACGAATATTCACACAAAATTATGTCAAAATGCCTGTCTTGTCGAGTATCATCGTAAACATAGTCAATTGTGTCTTAAGTGAATGTAAACATGAAATTTGCCACTTGCCAGTAACCGCCAGCGTTTTTGGTCATTTTCACAAGTTCCATGGCCCACAGGATATCTTGTGTGAATATCTGAACATGCAATATATCAAATATTTTTATCAACACTTGTATATGGGTAAGTTTCATGAAAAAAAAGCAACATTGAGCAAAAAGCTGAGCTGTTTTGATTTATATGCTGTTTAATGTTAATGATCGCGTTATTTTACTTATGCATCTGCTTATATGAGATCGCTCGTTTCTGCTTCTTCTTCGCCTGTGGATCAGGAGATTCTGTACTCGTTCAGGAGATGCGTAATAGCGCCCCCTACCGTATAACAGTGAAAACATGGAAAGCCGGAAAATCTCGTCAATGGCAGGGAAGCGTTTTCTCATAAAAGCCAAGATAACAAAAGGCAGAAAAAAATTACTCACTGCTCTTGACTGAATAACTTTAATAAGGGTTAATTTATATTTATACAGTGAAGACTATGAAGTGATATTTTACATTTGATTATTTCTGTAGCCTACCTGAAAACCTAGTTTAGACCTATGAAAAACCTGAAAAGAACTGTTTTTCATTTTTATGTTTGTTCTGTTGTATTTATGTACAGTGTATGTATATTATGCATATACTGTATTATCTATACAGAACCAGTCAAAAGTTTGGACACATCAATGGGAAAGTGTGTCCAAACTTTTGGCTGGTACTGTACTATAATATACACAAAAATAATATCGGCTGATATATCGTTATCAGACTTTTTTTACTCCCTAATATTGGTATTGGCATCAGTCCCCAAAAACGTCTCGGTTACGTATGTAACCCTCGTTCCCTGAAGGAGGGAACGGAGACGTACGTCGGACGTCACCGACGAATTGGGATCACTTCTGGGAGCCCCTATCAGCTTCGAGTGTATAGAGAACGGGCCAATGGCCATTGGCGTGCGAGATTTGCATCTCGCGCTCCGCCCCGCATCGCGGGTATAAAGCGGAAGCGGATGCAGCGCACATTTGTTTTTCACTGAGGAGCCGAACTAGTGACTCGGCCGCTGCAGTGATGGTACAGCAACTGTGGCGACGGGACGTACGTCTCCGTTCCCTCCTTCAGGGAACGAGGGTTACATACGTAACCGAGACGTTCCCCTTCAGTCGGTCACGTTCGACGTACGTCGGACGTCACCGACGAATTGGGATCCCTATGGAAAACGCCACAGTTACTACCACTTCCAGCGCCCAGCGAAAGCCCCTCAGACCCCCGTCTGTTCGGGGCGGGGAACCTACGCAGGGAGAGTCACTGCTGCTGTTCCGCAAGACCCACTCAGCAGAGTATTGGATAACGCTGGGAAAGCGTGCCCCGGGGGGCCGCTGCGGAAGCCACATCCTACCCGTAGGGAGGTATCATGTGGAATATACATGTATGGACTGGCCGTGGGCAGTACAACATACGGAAGTCCCAGGGGTGGCCCCGGCCAATGCAGGCGGGAGACTACACCGCACAGAGACGGCAGAGCGAGCTCTGCCAAGGGAAAGACACGGGCTCGCCGTAGGGAGCCGTACCGTGGAAGAATACACATATGGGACCGCCGTAGGGGTCACAACATATGGATACCCAGCCTAACACAAGTTCCACCAATGCATACGAGTGTTAGACCTGGCGTCGGACGCTCCGCCACGTCTGACTGCCACGGGTTGCGGAGGACTCAACAGGGTTCGCCGTGCTGGGGAACTCGACTGGAGCATATCAGCGCACGTATCCGGTCCATGAGGAGGGGAATGGCGCAGCAAGCCGACACTAGAACGGGCACTTCGGTGTTACCGGCTATTTGAAGCGAGCACACGGGAAGAAACCGGCTCTACACGGAGGCTATAGAATCTAGCGAACGTGTTAGGTGTCGCCCAGCCCGCAGCTCTACATATATCTGTCAGCGAGGCGCCGTGTGCCAGCGCCCAGGAAGAGGCCACACTCCTAGTGGAGTGGGCCCTCAACCCAAGCGGGCAGGGCACGCCTTGGGTTTCATACGCCAAGGCGATGGCATCCACTATCCAGTGAGCCATCCTCTGCTTGGAGACAGCCTTTCCCTTCTGCTGGCCTCCGTAACAGATGAAGAGCTGTTCTGAGGTCCTGAAGCTTTGCGTTCTGTCCACGTAAGTCCGCAGAGCGCGAACGGGACAGAGAAAAGCCAGGGCTGGGTCTGCCTCCTCCGAAGGCAGCGCTTGCAGGTTCACCACCTGGTCCCGAAAGGGAGTGGTGGGAACCTTGGGCACATATCCGGGCCGGGGTCTCAGGATTACCTGAGAGTTACCCGCCCCGAATTCCAGGCACGATTCGTCGACCGAAAATGCCTGCAGGTCCCCTACCCTCTTGATGGAAGCCAATGCAGTCAGGAGTACTGTCTTCCAGGACAGGATTTTTAACTCTACTGACTGCAAAGGCTCAAAGGGAGCCCTCTGTAATGCGGTTAGCACCAGGGGCAAGTCCCAAGAGGGTATAGAGTGAGGGCGAGGCGGATTTAATCTCCTCGCCCCCCTCAGGAACCTGACGACCAGATCGTGCTTTCCTAGGGACTTACCTTCGACCATGCTGTGATTTGCGGCGATAGCGGCAACATACACTTTGAGGGTGGAGGGAGACAGCCTTCGCTCCAACCCTTCTTGCAGGAAGGAAAGCACAGAGCCGATCGAACATCTTCGGGGGTCTTCTCGACGAGAAGAACACCACTCGACGAACAGGTTCCACTTCAACGCGTAGAGGTGCCTCGTAGAGGGGGCTCTGGCGGAAGTGATGGTGTCTACCACAGCCTGTGGTAGGCCACCTAGAACCTCCGCGTCCCGTCCAGGGACCAGACATGGAGTTTCCAGAGGTCCGGACGCGGGTGCCACAGGGTGCCCCGTCTCTGAGTCAGGAGGTCCTTCCTCAGAGGAATGGGCCAAGGAGGTGCTGTCGCGAGGAGCACTAGTTCCGGGAACCAGGTCCGGTTGGGCCAGTATGGCGCAACTAGCAAGACCTGCTCCTCGTCCTCCCTGACCTTGCACAGTGTCTGCGCAAGAAGGCTCACTGGGGGAAACGCATATTTGCGTAGGCCCCGGGGCCAGCTGTGTGCCAGCGCATCCGAGCCGAGGGTCCCCCCGGTCAGGGAATAGAACAACTGGCAGTGAGACGTGTCCGGGGCGGCAAACAGGTCTACCTGTGCGGTCCCGAAGCGACTCCAGATCAGCTGGACCACCTGGGGATGGAGTCTCCACTCTCCTGGGAGCACTTGCTGTCGTGAGAGCTCGTCGGCTGCACGATTGAGCAGGCCCGGGATATGAATGGCACGAAGCGACCTCAGATGCTTCTGACTCCAGAGGAGGAGATGGCGGGCGAGTTGTGACATGCGGCGGGAGCGTAGACCACCCTGTTTGTTGATGTACGCAACGGCCGCAGTGTTGTCCGTACGGACCAGAACGTGCTTGCCTCGTAGCGGCCCTTTGAGGCGGCCCAGCGCAAGACGAACTGCTAACAACTCGAGGCAATTGATATGCCATTGCAGTTGAGGCCCCGTCCACAGACCCGAAACTGCAAGCCCGTTGTACGTGGCCCCCCAGCCGGTGGATGAGGCATCCGTGGAGACCACAGCATGCCTGGACACTTGTTCTAGGGGAACTCCTGCCCGTAGGAACGAAGGGTCCAACCACGGACTGAAGGTTTGGCGACACTTCGGTGTTACTGAGACACGGAATGAGCCGCTCTGCCACGCCCATCTCGGGACTCGGTCGTGTAGCCAGTGTTGAAGCGGCCTCATATGAAGCAATCCGAGCGGCGTCACTGCGGCTGCGGATGCCATATGCCCCAGGAGCCTCTGAAAATGTTTCAGTGGTACCGCTGTCCTGCATTTGAACGAATTCAAGCAGTTCAACACCGACTGGACGCGCTGCTCTGTGAGTCGCGCTGTCAGATTGACCGAGTCCAACTCCATACCGAGAAAAGAGATCCTCTGCACGGGGCAGAGTTTGCTCTTTTCCCAGTTGACCTGAAGTCCCAACAGGCTGAGGTGACTGAGCACCATGTCCCTGTGTTCGCACAACTGTGCCTTCGACTGAGCCAGAATCAGCCAGTCGTCGAGGTAGTTGAGAATGCGAACACCACGCTCTCTCATGGGAGCAATGGCCGCCTCCGCGACCTTCGTGAAGACGCGGGGCGACAGGGACAGCCCGAAGGGTAGGACTCTGTACTGATATGCCCGTCCCTCGAACGCAAAGCGTAGGAACGGTCTGTGTCGGGGGAGAATCGAGACATGAAAGTACGCGTCCTTCAGGTCGATCGCTGCAAACCAATCTTGGGGACGGATGCACCTGAAGATGCGTTTCTGCGTTAGCATTCTGAACGGCAGCCTGTGAAGGGACCGATTCAAGAACCGCAGGTCCAAGATTGGCCGTAACCCGCCGCCTTTCTTGGGTACAATGAAGTACGGGCTGTAGAAGCCTGTCTTCATATCGGCTGGAGGGACCGGCTCTATCGCGTCCTTCGCCAGTAGGACTGCGATCTCCGCCCGTAGCACGGGGGCGTCCTCCTTCGACACGGAGGTGAAGTGAACGCCCCTGAACTTGGGGGGCCGCCGAGCGAACTGAATCGCATAGCCGAGTCTGATAGTACGGATGAGCCAGCGGGACGGGCTGGGGAGCGCTAACCAGGCTCCCAGCGATCGAACCAGCGGGACCAACGGCACCACAGACGTACCCGCAGCGGGGCAGCGCAGCGGAGTGCAGGGACCCGACTCGGACGGCATCGCGGCCCGAAGTGGGGTCTGAGTGCGCAATGCAACACTTACCTGCTTCCGCTGAGGGGGTGCACGAGTGTGCGGAGGCCTCTTGTGTGCGTCCTGGACACAGCCAGCACCCCCTGCTGGCGATAAGAGAGGCACCGGAGGGTGACAAGGCATGGGAGCGTCGTACACCGCCAAGCGCGCTCTCTTGGCACCCAGAGATTTTAGAAACAGCTCTTTTTTTTTGAAGTTTTGGGTACCACTGGCCCGAAGGCCAGTGGCGGAACAGAAACCAAACAAGAACATAAAATTCTCTCCCGGCCCTCCAGCGGGAGAAGGAGCGGTGCTGTCACCACCTCCTGAAGAGCTGTCTCCTCCATCTCTGGGTGGCCCGTCTCAGGGTCTCTTACGACGACGCTTGCCACCTGGCTTGGCAGCGGCCTGAGCGGGCTGGACGGCCTTCCCGCGGCCGGCTCCACGCCGTTGCCCTGGTGGAGGCTGCTGCTGGGCTGGGGCGGGAGCGGCGGCGGGCGGCCGCCCTCGGCGACGAGCAGGCGGAGGAGCTGCGGCCGGCGGCTGGGCAGCAGCTGACCGCCGGGGCAGGATGTGTTTGATGGCCTCCGTCTGCTTCTGGACAGTCGAGAACTGCTGGGCAAAGCTCTCGACCGCGTCGCCGAACAGCCCAACCTGGGAAATGGGGGAGTCCAGGAACCGATACTTATCAGTCTCCCTCATATCGGCCAGGTTGAGCCAGAGATGTCGCTCCTGGACCACAAGAGTGGACATCGCCTGACCAATGGAACGGGCGGTGACTTTCGTCGCCCGGAGGGCGAGGTCCGTCGCCGTCCGGAGCTCCCGGAGGAGCTCTGGGTCAGGTCTACCCTCGTGCATGTCCATGAGTGCCTGGGCCTGGTGCACCTGGAGCAACGCCATGGCATGCAAGGCGGACGCAGCCTGTCCACAAGCCTTGTAAGCCTTCCCAGTTAGACTGGAGGAGAACTTACAGGCCTTGGATGGGTGGCGTGGGTCTCCGCGCCAGGTGGAAGCGGACGCCGGACACAGTTGCATCGCGACCGCCCGTTCCACCGGCGGGATCCCCACGTACCCCTTGGCTGGCCCGCCGTCGAGAGTAGTGAGGAGGGAGGAGCTACTCGGCCGGTTTCTGGCAGAAAAAGGTGCCGTCCACGACCTCGTGAGCTCCTCATGCACTTCCGGGAAGAAGGGCACCGGGGCGGGACGCTGAGAACCAGCGCGAGCCGCCCCGAGAAACCAATCATCCAGCCTAGAAGGCTCGGGACACGGTGGAGGGTTCCACACGAGCCCGACCTTTTCGGCGGCCCGGGAAAGCATAGCCGTCAGCTCGGGGTCCGTCTCGGACAACGCCACTCTCCCAGAGGGAGGCAACGCAGCCGGGTCTTCATCCCCCGAGGACTGAAACTCCCCCTCCGATGCAGCGATCGACATCCTATCCTCTGCTGGAGCTCCAAAGGTCACCGTTGGACCACCTCGAGAGGGGCCAGCGACTTCCTCCGAAAGCTCAACCGGCTGCGGCACTACAGAGGGTTTAGGGGCCCACGGAGGCTGGCTCGGCGGGTGTGCCCTAAACGTGATCCTCAGGTCACCCTGGCTATTCGCCGAAGTAGGTCTATCCTGCTGGGCAGGGATAGCACTAGATCGGGGCATAGGTAAGGGGACTCCACCCTCCCGAAGGTAGGCGAGTCTCGACCTTAGCGCCGAGATAGTCCTGTTCCCGCAATGGGAACACGAACTATCCACAAACGCTGCCTCGGCATGTTGAATACCCAGACATGTCAGGCAGCGATTGTGACCGTCAGCTGGTGACAGGGAACGACCGCATCCAGAAACGCACGGGTGGAATGACATCTTGAAAAAGACGCAATTTCACACCCGTGTTGCTCTTTTAGAAGAAGCTCTTAACGTGCCGAAGCACCCAGGAACAACCGCGGCAAACACAGGGGATAGTGCAGCCTGTGTTTGCACTCACCGTGGAACGCCCCCACCGAACCAACCGGGATGCTGTAAAAACAGCAGTTTGTTTCACCGATTTCGGTGAGCTCGCGGTTGTCACTGCACGTGCCTTCTCCCCAGCACAAAAGCCTCTTCTCTGCTCTCTCTCTCTCTCTCTGCTGACGCAGGAACAGTCTTCCATGAAGCTTGTTTGGCTCCGAAGTGAATGACAAATGTGCGCTGCATCCGCTTCCGCTTTATACCCGCGATGCGGGGCGGAGCGCGAGATGCAAATCTCGCACGCCAATGGCCATTGGCCCGTTCTCTATACACTCGAAGCTGATAGGGGCTCCCAGAAGTGATCCCAATTCGTCGGTGACGTCCGACGTACGTCGAACGTGACCGACTGAAGGGGAACCCATATCGGTCGGGCTCTAGTCTGAACACACCTCGTTTTCAGACCAGCACGCCCATGGGCGAACAGATGGGCGGGAGTGCATTTGCTATTTAAACAACGTGGCGCTAGTAGGTTGTGTATGAAACAGGTCTATTTAGCTCAAATGAATTTATTTATTAATTCATAGGGAATTTTGAAAGAGTCACTGATTTTACGGCCGAGCAAATGACTCGTCCAGCGTTCATTTGAACGGGCCATAACTATTCTACTCTGCAGCGGATATTACTATCCAAACAATAGCTAAACACTATTTAATAGCCAGGTAACATAGATCAGCAGTTTAAGACATTAAATTCGTAAGCACATAACACAAGAACACTTATCTTTAAATACAACCGAAACTTTATTGATTATTCTAACATATAAAACTAATATCTAACACAAACACACGCACACAAACATATTCACATGAGTTGCAGAAAGGAGGAAAGTGAGGAAAGAATTAGTTTTCAGAGAGTGAAATGATGAAATCCCAAGTTTCTAGCAATGCATTTATAACACATGACCTGAACAAACCATCGATCATTACTTTAACCCTCCTATCGTTTCTTAGGCGGGGTTATTAAATTTGATATCAATGCACCAGTTCAGTTAGAATCTGGAGGTTACTTGCGTTTGTGTCTCGTATCTTCTTTGAGTGGGGATTTGTTATGTTTCATTGATGGAATCCAGCATTCATGCACAGCTCACTGCAACTAAGTATCATAAACCAAAAGTAGGTGAAACATAACCACATGGTGAGTTCTCATTAACCATCTGTACAGTTCTTTCTAAATAAAAATGAAAAATCTCTCAAATCACGTCCAAAGCACTGCCGAACTATCGATCAAGTGCTGGAATGATCAATAACACAAGCTTAATGAGAAAGCTGCTGAGATACAAAGACAACACTATAAAAAGAACCATGAAATAGCTAATCATTCACTCCTTATCATCAATTATCATTTTAAAAGGTGCTTCAGGCTTTGAGATCAATATTCTCTTCAAGGCATGTAAGCAGTGTATTAAGAGAAGGCTATTGAGGGAGGATCTGCGTCAATATGCATAATGTCTTCCAGCCATAATCGATAATTGCTGAAACGGCATAAGTGGAGCTCCAGGAATAAGCTTCATGTTTGTGAACACATACGCATGAAGTATAGATATGTATAGGAATGAGAAGCAAAATCAAGTATAGAACCAGGAGTTGGGAGTTTTTACAGGTTATACTCTCAGGACCCTGTTTCCTCACACAGCCCGCAGATCACAACAAAACTCTCAATTAGAAGAAGTCTAAAGCTGGCCAGAGGCAGTTTGACTGCTTTGCAATAAGACATCTGCTGCATTTTTATAGTTGAACTCTCATTCCCTGAGGACTTCCGATTAAGCACCGAGGCTGTAAGACGAGCAGTTTTGGGAGAGAGGAGTAAAAAGAGCGCACTGGGACGTGGCCCACTGGTGTCTGGACTACCGAGAGTCAGATCAAACACTGAGTAGGACAGTTAGCAATCACTGAGCACTGAGTGGATAGACACTATTTTAACCCTTGTGCTATGTTGAAAATCCTTTACCTAATTTGTTGTTCCCAGTCAAAAATGATTGGCTTTTTAAATTGCTTGTAAATCTCACATTATGCTATATTATCACTAAATATTGGATTCAATCTTTTTGTCAACTTGTTTTCTTTCAATTAACACAGATTTTGTATTTCTTTTTGGAATAGATTGATCATAAGCCTCATTGATCTCAGCTTATGCATCTCGTGTTTGAGTTAAAAAAAAGTTTACTCAAAAAACAGGTGCATAAACTCAAATCAATGTTGATGAAAAGACTGATTCCAATATTTGGACATAACATAGCATAACAAGAGATTTACAAGCATTTTTAGGCCGGTCATTTTTGACTGGGAACACCACAAGTGTAACAAGTTCGGGGGGAAAAATAAATAAATAAATAAAATATCCCAATATTTATGGGGGAAGTACTCTGTGTGAGCTGTCAGTAAGTTATAGTCCAAAAACATTACCTAGCTTTTTCGGGGGGAAAAGTATCCTCTCCGGGTCAAAATGTCCGTAACACTTTCACAAGCATATATTACAAACTTTCCTGCTAGATTAACTGATTGACATATAGGCCTAATAATTTTTTACTATTTTTTTTTTATTTTTTATATGTATGAAAGGAGCAGTTCACCAAAAAATGAAGACTGTGCTAGTCACTCTTTTCCATGAAATTACAATGAATGGATGGCTAGAGGACCCAAAAGCACCATATATGTATTATAAAAATATCCCAAGTCTGAGTTGAGTAGAACCCACTCCGTCTGATTCAGAAACAGACAGAATTTTTCTTCAATTTAAAATTATTCATTCCAAGAGTTAAACTAGAGAAACAGATTGTCACGGATCTGCCAGGCTCTCACACCAGCCAGTCATAACGCACTCCCTCACCTGAATACTAATCACCCACACCTGCATCTCATCTGCACCCTCGTCAAGCCAGCCATAAATGCACACACCTCGTCTCAGCTCATTGTCCAGTCTTGTTTCTACGAAGTGGACTACATACTTGTTCTCCAGTGTTAATCTCCAGCAATCATTCTCCACCTTCTCCCTCTCCCTCGTGTCTCCTGTGTTCACCTGCTATTAAACATTCCGCCATACTTGCCCATCCACACGAGGTGTGCACTCCACCAGTTGTAACATCCACAATCTCCTGTACGTGTAAGACAAGAGATATCCACATTACCATATTATTCTCTGCTTCTAAAGTATCTCTGAACTGCCTACTTACCCGTTTCCACCGTTCTGCTTTGTTGCTGTCAATAAAGCTCTCCGTTGACTGTTTACATTTATTTATTTTGCAGATGCTTTTATCCAAAGCGAGTTACAAATGAGGAATACAGCAAGCGATTCATCATAAAGAGGCAAATAAACAGGAAGTGCTCAAAATACAAAGTTTCAGACATTGCTCAGAGTAGCATAGGCTAGAATAGGAAGGGATTAAAGGAAAGTGAAAGCATAGGGGCTTTTTTATGATGAGGTTAAGTGCTCCCGGAAAAGATTAGTCTTCAGCTGTCTTTTGAATATTGTCAGGGATTCTGAATTCTGGATGAAAGTGGGGAGATCGTTCCACCAGCAAGGAACAGTGAGTGAAAATGTTCTGGAGAGTGATTTTGTACCTCTCTGTGGTACCACCAGCCGCCACTTATTTACCAATCGTAGGCTTCTGGTAGGGATGTAGACTTGTAAGAGCGTGTGGAAGTAGGAGGGTGCTGAGCCTGTTGTAGATCTGTAAGCAAGCGCCAATGCCTTGAACTTGATGCGAGCAGCAAGTGGTAGCCAGTGCAAAAAGATGGAGAGGTGTGACGTGACCCCTTTTGGGTTCGTTGAAGGTGCTGCAGCATCTGAATTATTTGTAGAGGTTTGATCGCACATGATGGAAGTCCAGCCAGAAGAGCATTGCAGAAATCAAGCCTGGAAAGGACCAGGGCCTGGGCAAGAAGTTATGTTGCATAGTTAGGAAAGGCCTCATCTTGCTGATGTTGTGTAGTGCAAACCAGCATGACTGAGCTGTTTTTACAATGTGGTCTTTGAAGGTCAGCTGGTCCTGAAAGATTACTCCAAGATTTCTGGTCGACCTTGATGAGGTAATCGATGATGAACCTAGCTGGATGGTGAAATCGTGCTGTAAAGTTAGATTGGCAGGGAAGACTAGAAGCTCAGTCTTTGCCAGGTTAAGCTGCAGGTGATGTTCCTTCATCCCTGCCGAGATGTCTGCCAGAGAGCTTGAAATTCGTGCAGCTACTGTGGGATCATCTGGTTGAAATGAAAGTTAGAGCTGTGTGTCATCAGCATAGCAATGGTAGGAGAAGCCAAGTGCCTGCATGATGGGTCCCAGTGATGTAGTGTATATGGAGAAGAGGAGGGGTCCAAGAACTGAACCCTGAGGAACCCCGGTGGTCAGTTGATGTGCTCTGGATACCTCCTATCTCCAGGCAACCGTGAAAGACCAGCTGGTTATTCTTGGAGCGGAAAGATGATACCTGGTTGAAAACAACTTGTTCAAGTGTTTTCGCTATGAACGAGAGAGACGGGTCTGTAACTATCTACAAGTGACGTGTTTAATGTGGGGTTTTTTAAGCAGTGGGGTTATCCGAGCCTGCTTGAATGTGGTGGGGATCAGCCAGTGTGGAGAGATGTGTTATTGATGTGTGTGAGTGCTGGTAAAAGTGTAGGAGAGATGGCCTGTAGAAGGTGTGAGGGGATGAGATCTAGAGGGCAGGTGGTAGGATGACTGAAGAGGAGAAGTTTTGATACTTCTGCCTCAGTGAGAGGAGGAGGAGAGAAGATTTCTTGCTGTGGATGTGGTTGCGTGTGTGAAGCTGAGAACTGACTGCTTATGGTTGTTTTGTCAGTGAAGACATTAGCAAAATCATCAGCAGTTAAAGAGGTGAGGGGGGTGGAGAAGGGGGACAGAGGAGAGAGTTTGAAGCACTGTTGATCTTGTTGTGGAAATATGAAGATTTAGCAGCATGGACTTCAACAGAAAAGGATGAGAGCAGAGATTGGTACTTACTCCGGTCAGATGGATCTTTAAATTTGCGCCATTTTCTCTCGGCTGCCCTGAGTTTGGTCCGGTGTTCACAAAGAACATCAGATAACCAGAGGGAGTAGCATGTGCTGCCTGGAGGAGAGAGGACAGATATTGTCCAGGGAAGAAGTTTAAAGGGAACATAGTGTCTGTAGTGATATTCACATCCAGAGATGAGAATTGTGTGGGTGAGGGAAGAGAGGATGACACAACAGAGGAAAGATGCGAAGGAGAAAGTGAGTGCATGTTTCGTCTGAAAGAAACTGGTAGAGGGGTTGGTGGTGCACAAGTAGTAAGCTGTAGATTAAAAGTAATGAAGAAATGTTCGGAAATGTGCAGAGGTTTCACCAAAATGTTGTCTGTGATGCAATTGCGTGTGTAAATTAGGTCAAGTTGGTTGCCTGATTTGTGAGTGCCTGTGGTGATGAGCCGTTTGAGATCGAATGAGTCTAGGAGAGAGAGGAAGTCTGTAGCATAAGAATGTTAAAATCACCAAAGACTACAAGTGGACTGCCATCCTCAGGGAATGAGGACAGCAGCACATCCAGCTCTTCTACAAAGGTACCCATTTGACCTGGGGGGGCGATAAATGACTACAATATGGATTTTAACAGAAACTGTAACTGTAAGAGCATGGAATTCAAACGAATTGTTATCGCATAGAGAAGAGTGAGTTGAGTATTTCCAATTGCTAGAAATGAGAAGACCTGTGCCCCCACCCCTCCCAGACTGACGAGAAGTGTGAGAGAAAGAAGTTGTTAGAGAGAGCAGTGGGGGTTTCTGAGTCCTCTGGACGAATCCAGGTCTCAGTCAAGCCCACGATATTGAGAGTAGTTTGAGTTGAAAAGGCTGGAATAAAGTCAGCTTTGTTGACTGCTGACTGGCAATTCCAGAGACTCACAGAAACAGAGAGAGGTGCATTAGAAGAGGAGGAAATAGGATGCAGATTAGCAGTATTGCGCTGCCTTCAGCGTGTGATAGTAGAGCGTTGTTGAGAGACAACAGGAATGTACTGAAAGCACATGTTGAGTCTGAGGAAAAGAAATGGGAAAAGGAAGATGCTTAAGCGTCCTTGCTCAGTGGAGTTGCGCAGGTAGAGTCACAGGTCTTTACCCGAGTCGCTCTTAACACGAGGAGGCTGAACGCTTCCACACACACTAAATAAACATAATCCTTTTTTAACGCTTGAGTGACAACCACTGTGTACGCCCTTAAAATTAGCACAGCAAAAGTCAATAGCCCGCGAATGGCTGAAATCGAAATTAATGCGGGACACTTAAGTGCAATAACGAACCAATAATAATAACAACAAAACAAGCAAACGCGGCTGTTATTCAGAATAGCAATATGTATAATTAAAATACAATTTACAATCAAAGTAGAAAATAGAAATAAGCAGAGAATCAAATTTAATCCTTCCTAGCAGCAAATAATAAACTAAGCAATAGAACAGAAGAACCAGGTATTAAGCAAACACGTACGTGCTCTCACCATCTTCAGTGACCAATCGCTTCTCCTGTCGTTTATTCTGTGTCTGAGTCTACATTCCATTTTTTTTTTTTTTGGGCAAATTAATCAGTCAGACTGGTTGAGTGAATCAGATGTAACAAACAGACCAAGATGTAAGTGATTATTCAGCTAGTCAGTGAGCTGAATTTTAACCCTGTAAACCTGAAGCGTACCACCAGTGATATACCCCCACCCCCAGCCCCCAACCACTAAATAACACAATAACACAAAATAGGTAGAATTTTAAAGCTTAGAAACTCAGCTTTTAAATGCATCTAACCATTTTGATAAACTCTTAACGGGTGCTGAGTAGTCCCTCTAAGCAGGAGTGTACCGTCTGCGGGCGCCACCTAGCTACGAAAAAATGTATAATTATATTTTACAAAACTACTGCCTTGATCAACACAAAATCGGTGTCATTTAAAAGCTTAGAGTCTGAACTTTACAATGCATGTAACTCCTAACTCCAATTTGATTAACTCCTAAGTAAAGCTGAGTCACTGTATTTGCTGATAAATAATTTATGAAATACGTTTTGTATTATGTACTGTAATATGCAAAAACGTCATACAGCTCAGATAGTCATTTGAAAGGTCTCACGGAGTAGAATACAACAAGCATAATTGTTTTGGGCTTTGACTAAACTTTAGTGAGTTTTTGTATGCGGTTAGCACTGCAAGACCCATATGTAAATAATATATGGATGCAGAATTTGTGTCACGTTTTAACTTCATGAGATATGCTCTGATCGTGGAAAATGGCACATCATTATTTACAGCAGAAACAGATCTGAGTGAATCCAATGAGTCCAAAATCAACATAATCCACTGCGTCAATCACAAGATATTCCTCACAGAGCTTACCTTTAGGATACCTACCTTTTGACTCTCCTTGCTATAGATTTGGAGTTATGAGTCTTTACTTTTGTGTGTCACTCAGAAAAAAACAATGCCTTCAGGGCTTGAAGGGTTAAAAGATTTCTGAATTCGGACTGGTTTTGTGAATCAATTATAACAAACAGAACAAAGTCTCATTACTCATTATTCTAATCTATCAGTGAATTGAACTTGAGAGTTGAATCAGTCTAATAAGTGAATGAGTCCTTCAGACTGGTTTTGTGATTTAGATGTGGCAAACATCCATTATTAAATTAAATTATTATTAAATTTAAGCCATTATTAACTCTGAGTTAAACTTGAGAATTGGATTCATTCAGTCATTCTGACCATTTTGTGAACCGGATCAACCGATTCAATGATTGCCTTAAAAGAATTCATTCACAAAATCGAATATTGCTACTTCCCTCATCAACATGCTTGATTTTATGATCTTCTGTGGGTTTGGAACAACATGAGGGTGAATATATACAATATATACAAATATAAATATGTGTCTTTCAGTTTTATGTGTGTGAGCAGAAGCAATGAAAGCTTTCTCTTTTATGGAAGACATTGTCACACCTTTCCGTCAGCCAAAGGTGAGAAGGTCGGAGGGAAGGACCAGACAGGAGAGCAGAAACAGAGCAGGTTTCAAACAGGAACTTTAAGATCTCTTCCTGACAACATGAACTGACACAAAGTGGTCCCTTTCCTATTGGCCAACACTTCTCAGGGACTACAGGCTGACTCCACTGACAGAATATGTGATCCGTGAGCTCAGAACAGGTATCAGATGTTCCCAATCCTCTGTTTGACAGCTAAGAGCTTCACTCTGAGATTCAAGGACAGCAACGGGTCAAAACAGACAAAGGCTTAGAGGAAAGAAAAAAGAATAAAAAAAACAACTTCAACTCAAAGTTTCCAACAACAACTACCCTCTCAAAGGAAAAAACTGAGCTCTGAGGCAGAGCGTGAAGGATTTGTTGAGAATGTTCACTTGTGAGAAACAAAGGCACAAGCGCAAGGTGAAGGAAACACAAGCGGTAAAGAAAGATGCTCTCAGCAAATGAAGGAGAATAAAATATTAAATGGTGAAAAGTGAAAATCCCGCCAAAATGCTAGCAGTCCTCCCTCAGTGTAGGGTTTATGTTGTGTTTGCTGTTTGTAGAAGCAGAGCCAAATAGGAGTTATTACCGAACACTAAAACTAAAACAAAAACCATTTCATTTGCAAAAGGTACTTTCATTAACCTAATAAAAACGAACTAAAAAACAAACTGAAATAATAAACTACAATAACAACAAAATACAAAAGACTAAAACAAAACTTAAATAAAACTGGGTGAAGACCTGAAGTAAAATAATAATAGTAGAAGAATCCTAATCATTTTAGTAAATCACATGACTTGACCTGAAATGTGTCCAGAAAAATAGGATTTACCTGGAACTATGAAAAAAAATCACTACATTTGTACATTTGAAAAAAGTATTACCACCACCACCAACAACAACAAAAACTAACTGAAATTGTACAA
Organism: Coreius guichenoti; assembly: GCA_039654105.1. Lineage (NCBI taxonomy): Eukaryota > Metazoa > Chordata > Actinopteri > Cypriniformes > Gobionidae > Coreius > Coreius guichenoti. The sequence goes on from CM077190.1 coordinate 8,325,863, forward strand.
CGGGGCTAAAGGCACATCTTAAGAAAAATGTGTATTTCACTTGCAGAAAATATATATGTTTGTATTGAACATTGATGGAGCAACAGTTTTTCTGAGAAAATAAATCATAAAAGTGGTTTATTTTGTTTAAAGATCTTATGAATGTATGAGATGGCAAGGGGGGGGGGGGGGCTTTTACCCCACACGCAGGGTAAAAGACTCACCAGCATGGGGCTAAAGACACAGTATTGATACAAATTTTAATAATGTCTAAGTTAATACTTGTTAAAAACAAACACTTTTGCAAAGTTTGTACAATTTTCAGTTTATTTTGATAATTCATTTTTGTTCAATAAATATACTGTCATTAAAACATGTTAATATAAAAGTATATTTTAAAAATAAACAAAATTTAAAAAAAATTAAGATTCTGAAAGCATTGAAAGAGATCCAATAACAATTTAATATAGATTTACAGTAGTAACAAATTATATTTTATTATATGATATGATTAATATCACTTTTTTATATATGACAGTTTCATTATAAATATGTTGATTATCTCTAAGGTGGACACCCAACTTAATATATGATATCTGAATCTAACCATGTCATGTCAACAAATGTAAAAGCCAGCTGGCTGTTTATCATCATGTTAATTATTGTGCCTTTCAGCCCCAAAGGCAGGGGTGCCTTTTACCCCAAATACCATACTTTTATTGAAAAACTGTTGCTTAAATTACTTTGAACAAAACTGAAAATCATTAACAAGACATTTGTCTCAAAATATATTCAATTATTTTAAATGTTTAATTCTACAACATGCTAAAAAACATCAAATATTAGATCAAATTAGCACAGAATTAACTTTTCATTGCTGTCCGCGTTGCGTCAAGGATCAGCCAAATTTCCACGTGCATCTTGAAAAGCAGGTGTTTTGGAAAGTGCTGCGGCAAGTTTTTGTGCCTTCTAGTGGTTTAGAGGAAAATAAAATCAAAGGCGCGTTTTACCCCGGTGCCCCTTTAGCCCCGTTGTACCCTACATTACCACAAAATCTATAATCTCATTCAACTACAAACTGGAATCTTCCTGGTTAAACTTCATCTTTCTCCACTCATTCATTGATGTTTTTTTTTTTTTTTTTCATATCTCTTTTTTGTCTTTCCCTCTTCCTACACATTCTGCCTCTCTCTGACAATTATTCAAGTAGCACTAAAGCAGAAAGCTTTGAACATCATACATCAAAGTTACATGCACATATGTGACCAACCATCTGGATGTGAAGATGGGAGAGATACTAAGAGTGAAATTCACTAAAATGCCCAATGATAGCATTATTTATGTCAGTTGTTTTCAATCCTGGTCCTGAGGACCAACCAACCACTCTGCACATTTTGTACGTCTCGCTTATCTGACACACTCAGTTCAGTTAGAGCTCTCACATTAAAAACCACTGGTTTATGTACACATGCTGTCTGCTTATCCAATAATGAGCCTCAATTAGATGTTAGCTTTGTAAAGAATGACAATGACGTCTAAGGATGCACAATATATTAGTACCATACTGGTTATCGGCCAATATTAGAGATTTTTTAAAGCTGCAGTCCGTAACTTTTTTGGGTTAAAAAATTATCCAAAATAAATTTGAGCAAGTACATACCCAGCCAGTGTTCAAAACTATCTGCTTACCTTAGCTCGATTTACAACGGTAAGCTTGTAATAATGTTTTAAATTCCAGTGGTACTGGTGGATTTCCGCGGGAAATTCAAGTATATCTTTGCGTCATTACGTCACATCTGTACACATAAATAAGGTGTCCCGGCTAGTAGGCTATATTGCGTGCGAGGATGTTGGAGGTGGAGATTTATAGCCTTTTCTCACAGTACTTGATATAATTAAACTTAAATTTGATGGCGGATCCAGAAAGGTTCAAACGACAATCACCAGTGACATCTGGAGATTCATCCGTTGTAAAATGCAAAAGACTTCGGACTTTCGGAGTGGCTACAGAAGAGACTGCACCGGGCCCATGCGAAAACAAGGATAAAAAGGGCTTTTGAAAGGTGGCGTGAACTCCCTGTTTTGAAGGGGTTCAAAACGGACACAGAGACGATTTTTTTCTGTTGGACAGGTCAGACATTTCAATTGTTAAATTAGCTAACAGTAGCACACTTGTTCGCTTAATTCATACAGTTAAGGAGTTTTCTTTGTTGTGCCTTTCTCGTTTTGCTACGTGCATTATGGTAAATATCAATTATTTTGTGCTAGCTATGAGAGGGAGCAATTCACCTCTACTCCACATTAATTTGTTGGTATATGACAATTAGAAATTAGACTGCACAGAAATGGAAACTGAACTACAGGTAGCCCTAATACACATGAAATGTAGTCACGCAATGCTGATGTTGTTAACATTAACAGTTTGAAAACAAAGTCTAACTTGCACGGTTTGGCGTGATATGATAAGTGATCGTTAGATTTAATCATCGCGATTTATTGCAATGCTTTTTTTTCCTTAGTTGATCAGAACAAAAGTTGATGTTAGCTACTTGTTCAGATGACATTTTCCGGTGAAAATTCTTATGTTGGTCATACTTTAAAAAAAGTAGAATCTGTGACTCCCAATGACAGTATCCACACCGGCGCGGTGACTAACAGCCGCACATTCTCCTCAAAACATTGGATTCATCCACGCTGTGCCGTGCCGAGGCACAATTCACGTAAAGTTGATCGTTCCGTGAATAAATGCAATTGCAGATTTCGAACAGAGATGGCGACAGAGGAAAAACTACAGACCGCAGCTTTAAATAGTACTGGTCAAATAAACTATACCATTCAAAAGTTTGGGGTCAGCATTTTTTTTAAAGAAATGAATGCTTTCATTCAGCAAGGATGCATTAAATGAATCAAAAGTGACAGCAAAGACATTTCTAATGTTACAAAAGGTTTATATTTTAAAGAATCCAGAAAAAAAGTCCGTTTCCACAAAAGCATCATAACTGTTTTCAACACTGATAATGATAAGAAATGTTTCTTGAGCATCAAAATCAACATATTAGAATGATTTCTGAAGGATCATGTGACACTGAAGATGTCATGATGCTAAAAATTCAGCTTTGCCATCACAGGAATAAATTACATTTTAAAATATATTAAATTAGAAAACTTATTTTAAATTGTAATAATATTTTACAATATTCCTGTTTTTACTGTATCTTTGATCATATAAATGCAGCCTTGATGAGCATAAGGGACTTGCACTACAAAATCTTACCAACCTCAAATTATAACATGAAAACAGTTATAAATGTTTAGAAAATTTGCTTCTGAGTGTCCTTGTGAACCTTTAATGATTGGCAAAGTTAACAAAGAATTATGCATAGTTTGTATATGACAGAGGACTTTCTTTTCTTTGTGTAAATGAAGCTTGGATGAAGTTTGTCAAATTGGCCAATCAATTGATCTCCGTCATGCTTTCCCACCAGGGCAATTTTCAGACACAATGGTGAAGTTTGGCAGTCAAGACATCACAAACTGCAGGATGTGTTCCTGTTACTTCAAGATTAGAAGGAAATTTAGCCTTAACTTGAACCCTGCCTCTAACAGACTTCAAACTGACTTTTAACGGAGTAAAACTTAACAGCAGAACATCAGTTCAACTCCCTCTTCCTCTTGGTCTCTTGACGTCTCTAAAGCAACAATACTGTCAGACTACATGTAAACAATACAGACAAGCACACAATTGGCAACACACATCATTACGGCTTAATAAATCACTCGATGCAAACGCCGCAGATTTCTCGCCCTGCAAACGCGAAGAGCATTTCAAGCATTAGCGACCTAAAATTAAAGCCTGTTTCCTTGACAACAATAAACTGCTTGTACTTTGCTTCGTAGATCTAGCCATTAAGAAGGGTTTGTGCCTAAATGTGATCGGCAGGGGTCTCTACGTATTACAGGATTGTGGTGATTCTTACTGAAATCCCCAGTCAGGAAGACGGCCTCCGCTCCCGGGGCCCATTCCCTAAGGACCAGGCCGTTGTCAGATCGTCGCTGAATTCCGAAGAACTGGTAGCTCAGTGTGAAGCGATCATAGCTCCCTTCCGCCTCCTCCAGCTGTGCCAGGTGCTCTGCAAACCGCTTGTATCTGAAGACACAACAGAGAGGGAGAGAAATATACAGAGAGAACAGACATAATAAAGACATTATGGTCTTGAGCTTCATTTCTCACCCTTCCATGAACCAGCATTCTGCAACTTCAGACAGTTGTTGTTCTTAGTTCACACAAAGAGATCACTCAAATTCAGCTTTCTCTGTCAGCTGTGCATCACACAGAAACTTTGATTTTAAAGTTTTGCGCAGAAGATCTGGCTAATGAGTCACAGGTGCCGAGATACACACATGGCTCTTTTCAACAAGTTTGTTGTACTGACACACAATCGCTAACACACACAGTGATTAAAAAAAAGAGTTTGTAGCCTTCAGAAAGGGTTTTCAAAGGAGTTTCTTTCTCTTCTGCTCTCTCAATCTTGCCGCTTTCACTGAAAATATGTGATAAATTTCATATGCATCTCAGATAAACTCAGGTGTTATTTAGGTAGGATGGGTACTTACACAAATGTCCAGAGGGGAACCGTCAGGGCCCTCTAGGCCTAAACTATTGTAAAAAATAATATTTACAAACTTTAAAAGTATAAGCTTTTTTAATAAAAAGTCATCAGTTTTAATGTTATTTTAGGAATCGACAATAAACATAAATCTTTTTGAGGAAATAAACCCTTCAAATCTGCCTATTCAGTGCGTATTGTGTTGTGTAGACGCCCATTTCCTCCACATTAGGATTTTTCCCCCTAACGCTTTCAGATCTGTGATTGGTGGTCCAGCTGTGATATTACAGAGGCCCAAGCCATAGCAAGTCAATGAGGGTCAATGAGGAGCAATGACAGGAAAATTGACCAATCATATCGTCCGTCTGAATGGGTGGGACTTGTTACAATCAAGTTTATGATGCGTTCCGCCCACTGTGGGAACACAATCGAAAATAAAAGGTTGATAAAATAACTAGCGTTATTCGCTATGGAAACCGCAAGCAACATTAATGAGGAGGACATTGTTGCAAATTTATTTTTCCACGCCATTTTCAAGATTAACTTTTAAAGAAAAAGGAAAAGGAAGATCTACACCAGAGCTTAATTTCGTGCAGAAAGCCAAAGCTTTTTAAAACTTTTAAACTAGCTTTTTTTAAAGCTTTTCTGCTGGAATTGTTTGCTGTTAAGTTATTTAAAATCTAATAGGTTACGTGACTGATTTTATTCTTGCCATCACTGACACAGTTTTATATATGTTAAGCTTTATTTGGGAAAAGTTATTTTGCAGAATTACTGGTTGGTTTGTAAATTTACTAACTTAGCGACCATGCACATTTGCTGTAATTCTGCGTAATAGTTACATTTTTCCCAAATCATATGTGTAATACGGTCTGTTACATACATTTAATCGTCTGCTGTGCCAGTCTAATAATATGATTTATTATCAACATTTGCGGAAGTGTCTGTCGCTATAATGTGCTTTGGTCTGAGTGCTGTACATTAAATTTAGTTGTTTCTTCTGGCCAGTTGTCACTATATTCCTCTGAAATGACACACCGATTGTGTGATGATGCAATTCTGTGTAAGGATGATCTGCATTTTATTACATTTTGTTTAATTTTGGTGATATCTCTCACACTCATTCTGATGTTTGCGTGTGGCATTTCTTGTCAAAGGTAACATGCAGTATTATAGAAGAGGACACAGTAAGCTAGGCTAATTTTAGCCTGAGTTTACTTTTTTCCCGACAAGGGAAGGGGGTGAGAGGGCCAAGGTTTGAGAATCACAGTTCGCTACTGCATTCTAGGTTAAGAGAATGTATTTAAACATAAAAAAAAAAAATACATACATAACCTTTAAAGAGTGCCAAAATGGTATTTATTGTTGGTATTTAATAATAAAATTGAGAGAATTTGAAAGCTGATACTTTGTTTCATATCTAAAATAACACAGCACAAAGCTTATTGCAATTTATTGGATGGCAGGCATGCTACAAAGGTTTTGTTCACGCATCAACTGAAAACAGCATAGACTAAAAGATTGAATCTTGGGATTTAAGAATCAATAACAGCATATCAAAATGAAAATACTATTCACAATCCAGTAAAAGGCGGTAAAGAGTGTATCGTGTATCTGTGAGGGAGAGCTGTAAGGGCTCCATTAGTTTGCGCCTGTAATAATTTAATGTTTATATACAAACCCGATTCCAAAAAAGTTGGGACACTGTACAAATTGTGAATAAAAACAGAATGCAATGATGTGGAAGTTTCAAATTTCAATATTTTATTCAGAATACAACATAGATGACATATCAAATGTTTAAACTGAGAAAATGTATCATTTTAAGGGAAAAATTAGTTGATTTTAAATTTCATGGCATCAACACATCTCAAAAAAGTTGGGACAAGGCCATGTTTACCACTGTGTGGCATCCCCTCTTCTTTTTATAACAGTCTGCAAACGTCTGGGGACTGAGGAGACAAGTTGCTCAAGTTTAGGAATAGGAATGTTGTCCCATTCTTGTCTAATACAGGCTTCTAGTTGCTCAACTGTCTTAGGTCTTCTTTGTCGCATCTTCCTCTTTATGATGCGCCAAATGTTTTCTATGGGTGAAAGATCTGGACTGCAGGCTGGCCATTTCAGTACCCGGATCCTCCTTCTATGCAGCCATGATGTTGTAATTGATGCAGTATGTGGTCTGGCATTGTCATGTTGGAAAATGCAAGGTCTTCCCTGAAAGAGACGACGTCTGGATGGGAGCATATGTTGTTCTAGAACTTGGATATACCTTTCAGCATTGATGGTGCCTTTCCAGATGTGTAAGCTGCCCATGCCACACGCACTCATGCAACCCCATACCATCAGAGATGCAGGCTTCTGAACTGAGCGCTGATAACAACTTGGGTTGTCCTTGTCCTCTTTAGTCCGGATGACATGGCGTCCCAGTTTTCCAAAAAGAATTTCAAATTTTGATTCGTCTGACCACAGAACAGTTTTCCACTTTGCCACAGTCCATTTTAAATGAGCCTTGGCCCAGAGAAAACGCCTGCGCTTCTGGATCATGTTTAGATATGGCTTCTTTTTTGACCTATAGAGTTTAAGTCGGCAACGGCGAATGGCACGGTGGATTGTGTTCACCGACAATGTTTTCTGGAAGTATTCCTGAGCCCATGTCGTGATTTCCATTACAGTAGCATTCCTGTATGTGATGCAGTGCCGTCTAAGGGCCCGAAGATCACGGGCATCCAGTATGGTTTTCCGGCCTTGACCCTTACGCACAGAGATTGTTCCAGATTCTCTGAATCTTTGGATGATATTATGCACTGTAGATGGTAACTTCAAACTCTTTGCAATTTTTCTCTGAGAAACTCCTTTCTGATATTGCTCCACTATTTTTCGCCGCAGCATTGGGGGAATTGGTGATCCTCTACCCATCTTGACTTCTGAGAGACACTGCCACTCGGAGAGGCTCTTTTTATACCCAATCATGTTGCCAATTGACCTAATAAGTTGCAAATTGGTCCTCCAGCTGTTCCTTATATGTACATTTAACTTTTCCGGCCTCTTATTGCTACCTGTCCCAACTTTTTTGGAATGTGTAGCTCTCATGAAATCCAAAATGAGCCAATATTTGGCATGACATTTCAAAATGTCTCACTTTCAACATTTGATATGTTATCTATATTCTATTGTGAATAAAATATAAGTTTATGAGATTTGTAAATTATTGCATTCCTTTTTTATTCACAATTTGTACAGTGTCCCAACTTTTGGAATCGGGTTTGTATTTTAAAGCATTGAATCACTATCGAATCATGATTCATTCGATTCTTAGCCTTTTAAATCGATTATTGATGAAACAAATGATTCATGATTCAAAAACCATGTTTCAAGATTGATGCATATGCATCGTCAGGATTTGTAATTGATGCATTGAGAAAACGTGCGAATCGTAAGACCACTAGAGAATTGATTAAAATCGACAAATCTATATTTTCATTCTAGTCCTATTATTTCAGGATGACAGACCAGAAAGTGGATCAAATTTGGAGTGTGTGGACATGTGTTCTCAATGTTGAATAAATTAAACCATAATGAATCAAATCTCTGATTGATTTGTTAAAAATGTATTTTAATGTCTGTTTGAAAAGTGTGAAATACTGAGGAAAAAGAAAAACAAAGCATCAGCTGATGAAATCTCATTTGTGGCTTGATATGTTCAAGTATTTTGCCTTTTTTTTTTTTTTAGCACAACACTGTTCGTGTCTGCTCGCTCAACTAAAACATGAGCAGAGATCTGTGTCCTCCTCTGTGCTGTTAATTGACGTTTCTACCTGATGGACTCTAATTGTGCTATTGCTTAATGGCACATCGGTCTCTGGTTAAGTGGCTTAATGCACATTCTTATTTTGAACAATTAGAACAATATTTTTTTTGTGAATTTCCCACTTCATGTGGTTACAGAAGACAAATTCAGAATTAAATCTCAAATGATGAAATGTGAAGTTAACTGATTTAGAAAGAATTTTGTTTTAGGAAAGTGAAAAGGGCAATAGCTGACCCAAACAGTGCACATCTGTTACTAAGAATCAAAAATGTGTGATACTTAAAGTGAAACTAGTGCTACATTTGAAATTTGTAGCACTACCTCTTCCCACTCTGCAACCCACAGTTTGAAAACCCCTGCACTAAACATCTTTGTTTCCCTGTATGTACACTATATTGCCAAAAGTATTGGGACACCCCTCCAAATTATTTAATTCAGGTGTTCTAATCACTTCCATGGCCAAAGGTGTATAACATCAAGCACCTAGGCATGCAGACTGCTTCTACAAACATTTGTGAAAGAATGGGTCGCTCTCAGGAGCTCAGTGAATTCAAGCGTGGTACCGGGATAGGTTGCCACCTGTGCAATATGTCCATTTGTGAAATTTCCTCACTACTAAATATTCCACGGTCAGCTGTTAGTGGTATTATAACAAAGTGGAAGCAATTGGGAACAACAGCAACTCAGCCACGAAGTGGTAGAACACGTAAAATCACAGAGCGGGGTCATGCAACTTTGATAGCTCCAGACCTCCAAACTTTGTGTGGCCTTCAGATTAGCTCAAGAACAGTGCGTAGAGAGCTTCATGGAATGGCTTTCCATGGCCGAGCAGCTGCATCCAAGCCTTACATCAAGTGAAATGAAAAGCGACATGCAGTGGTGTAAAGCACGCCGCCACTGGACTCTATAGCAGTGGAAACGTGTTCTCTGGAGTGACGAATCACGCTTCTCTGTCTGGCAATCCAATGGACGAGTCTGAGTTTGGTGGTTGCCAGGAGAATGGTACTTGCCTGACTGCATTGTGCCAAGTGTAAAGTTTGATGGAGGGGGGGTTATGGTGTGGGGTTGTTTTTCAGGGGTTGGGCTTGGCCCAGTGAAAGGAACTCTTAATGCTTTATCATACCAAGACATTTTGGACAATTTCATGCTCCCAACTTTGTGGGAGCAGTTTGGGGATGGCCCCTTCCTGTTCCAACATGACTGCACACCAGTGCACAAAGCAAGGTCCATAAAGACATGGATGAGTGAGTTTGGTGTGAAGGAACTTGACTGGCCTGCACAGAGTCCTGACTTCAACCTGATAGAACACCTTTAGGATGAATTAGAGCGGAGACTGCAAACCAAGCCTTCTCGTCCAACATCAGTGCCTGACCTCACAAATGCGCTTCTAGAAGAATGGTCAAAAATTCCCATAAACACACTCCTAAACCTTGTGGAAAGCCTTCCCAGAAGAGTTGAAGCTGTTATAGCTGCAAAGGGTGGGCCAACTCCATATTAAATCCTACGGATTAAGAATGGGATGTCATTAAAGTTCATGTGCATGTAAAGGCAGGCGTCCCAAAACTTTTGGCAATATAGTGTATATTGGTATGTCTGTTAAAAAAAGTGGACTAAGACTAAATCCACTTTTAAAGTTCAAAATAATCACAGTTATGTCAAAATCACGATCAGGCGACAAAAAGTGGTTCAAAAAAGGATAATGATTCTACATATTCCTATGTTTGCCATTTGCCATGCTTACCCATCCATTTTAAATGGCATATAACTGAGGTAAAAGAGTGTGAGACCTCTGAGCTTGAGCTGGTGTTTAAATGTAAAGTGTTGGGCCCAGCTGGGACTTCTGTGTGCATATTCATAGCAGCGTTAGGAATAATTACCGATGGGAACCGCTCATTTGGGTTCCTCTGGGAGTTTAAATTGCTCATTAAAACTTGAGGAACAACAGGGTGATGGGTGCCGTCAAGTGGCCTCTCAAACACTGCTCTTAATCACATAGAGAGAGAGAGAGCAAGAGAGACGGAGAAAGAGAGAACAGACAGACAGACCAAAGGAAAAACAGACAGAATCTCTTCCTGACGATTCCCAGATAAACATAAATGACCAAACCGTTCGACCGATTACCGGTTTGACAGTTAACAGCCACAGTCACAGATGTACAGTCACAACCTGTCAGGTGAATGAGCAAAACTACTCGCCTAGCTTTCCTGGACTGTGACAATCGAAAAACCTGACGTTTATGGACTGCTTTTATGGAATGGCTGACAAAAGAAGCAGAGTTAATATTCCACAAAGCTGCAGAAAAGAAAAAGAGGAAAAAAAAAATAATCAAGCTTTTAAAGTGGTTATTTCAAGGCCTTAAGACCTCTGAGTTAGTTCTGATGGGCCACACGCTGAGATCCACAAGGCTTTTTTAAGATGTCTGTCAGTCTGGCTGGATGTACAAAAGGGAAAATATGACCCCCGTAGAGCAGACAGAGCAACTTAATCACCCCCTGAACAAATCCTTTCAGCAGGCCATCACTTACTCAGTCCGGTGGTCAGACGGATTCAAGCTCCAAAAGAATCGGTGCTCAGCTCGGCCCTGCTGGAGGCGCAGAGGAGAGGGAGGGGACGTGGGAAACGCTGCAGCCTGCCATTGCAGATATAATAACAAACCTTCAATGATTCAAGGCAACTAGGAGCAACCAAAAAGTGGTGCATGCTGCTCCGGTCAGTTTTAAAAGAGCTCTTGAAAGCACGTTTTGGAGAATGGCCACGCTCATTGAACGGGGACGCCTCGGAGGGTGAGCGTGGGGAGCTCGAGAGAGATTGTTAGAGGAGCGAGGGCACTCACGCACGTCTCATCTTCTACGCTAACAGCCCCGGGGTGAGCTGACTCATCATGACACAGCGCTTTTTGCAGATTGCTCACTTACACGTGGATGAAAACACACGGCAGCAAACACCTCTCATTTCTGCCCCTGGCGTCCTTGCATGACCATAAAAGAATCACAGAGGGTCTTTCACAGAGGGTCTTTCACAGCTTTAGAGGCTCTCTAGTGTACACCCAGAGGCGTAAAAACCCAAACTCAAAAGCGTAGTTTAGCTTTGGAGTGGAACGAAGTAAACAGGGACTCAAGAGAAACAGGAAGTGCTGACAGTTTAATATCTGCACTGTGGGATGGTAAGCTAAGCGGTGTAAGTCATGATTTTTGTTAAATATTGGTTGTTTCTCAGAGCACTTTGTTAAACTTTGTTTAAAAACTTTTTAGCATGCTTTGCTAATCATTTTCACTGTTGGTAAGATTTCTTAATGTTTTGAGTCTCTTATCATCACCAATGCTGCATGTATTTGATCAAAAATACAGAAAAAAAAACATTAATATTGTCTAATATTATTACAATTAAAAAAAATGTTTTCTATTTGAATATATTTTCAAATGTAATTTCTTTCTGTGTTGGCAAAGCTGAATTTTCAGCAGCAGTATTCAGTGTCAAATGATCCTTCAAAAATCATTCTAATATGATGATTTGGTGCTCAAAAAAAACATTTCTTATTTTCAAATGTTAACAGTTGTAATGCTTAATATTTTTGTGGAAACTGATACATTTTTTTCAGGATTCTTTGATGAATAGAAAGTTCAAAAGAACAGCATTTATTTGAAGTAGAAGTCTAACATTATAAATGTCCTTACTGTCACTTTGGATCAATTTAATGCATCCTTGCTAAATAAAAGTATTATTATTATTTTTTTTTTTAAATCCCAAAATTTTGAAAGGTTGTGTATTTTTGCTACTTTTCAAGTTCTTAAATGTAAAGTTTTTTTTTTGTTTTGCAATTTGGCCCAGACTTGCAATCAAAATATGAAATTGCATCATAAAAAGGAATTATTATACGTTTAAAATTATGATAATCTAAACAAAGAGTGAAATAACCATCAACCATTTCATATCATTTTTAAAAAAATTTAGATTAGATATGATATTAAAGAAGGTTTATTGTCATTCCAGTCATATGGCACTGTATGCAGTGGAGCGAAATGTCGTTTCACTAGGTATGGAGCGCAGTTTATAAAAAGTACAATAACATTATAAGGACACACGACACATTATTAGGACATACAATTACTTCACTGTAAATAACCTGTAAACTATACACTTAAGGCCAAAGTATACTTCACTTTTTACGCGTACAGTGCGCGTGACGCAAATTTCATCAGAAGAGTAAGTGCATACTGAATGCGCACCGGATTTTTGTAACCGCGCGTACCATGTACACGCAGGTTGCACATGCGCATTTCATTTTTTGCAGTATTTACATGGGTTGTAACTCGTGGCGAGAGATTGCTCAAAACTGCGCATGCGTCGAACGCCTGCGTACGAGTACAGGCTGTGTGTTCAACTGTGTGAATACGCTCGTGTACGCGTAAAGACGAAGTATACTTTCGGCTTTAGAAGACCAAAAAAAAAAAAAAAAAATTATTAATAAGTTCAGGGTTTTTCCTGCATAGAGAATTACGAGGCGGCCGCCTCTGGCTGTCGACAAAACTCAGACAGGCAGCCACATTCTCAGATTAGGCCTGTCGTGATAATTAAATCATCAGAAATATATACGTCACATGATCCTTCAGCAATCATTCTTATATTATGATTTGCTGGTACAAAGTCATCTAAAGCCATTCGATAGCTAAATGTGAGTGACAGAAGAATATTTACATCGTTAAATTAAAATCGTCAAACTCGTCTTCCCTCCGCTGCAGCTGTCAATCATTCTCCGTTCAGTGTTCAGCACGGTAAAACTCTCTCCGAGATGATATATTCCTGTTATTATACTTGATCTGTAGATAAAGGGCTGTGGATTTTCATAAAATGACTTTATCTTGCTGGAGTTTATCTATGTTAGCTGTTTCTGAACGATGTTGTACTCGCTACCGGGTTACAAGGACTATTAATTAGCATCACAGGCACAATAACTGGAATTTAAAACTGTGAAGAAACAAATGATCAGTAAACTGTTGGACAGATCTTGTTCTCTCGTATCTATCCTATCTTTGTTGCCCCATTAAAAAGCTGCACATTACGTTTACAATAAACTTCTTGTAATTTTATATTATTTGTGTAGGCCTATATATAATTATTTACATTCATATATAAATATAAATCTAATAATATAAATTGTTTTTCATAAATGTATTTTATAAGAACACAAAGTAATTTGTACCTTTTTATTAACATGTTTAGATTTTATAAAATTAGTCCAAAGATATTTTTCAAGAATTACTTTTTGTAATTTGTAATTGTAATTTTTGTAATCCACTCACCTAGTTTAATATATATTTTTGTCATAGCTTATGAATATATATTTTTATTCATTTATTGTTTTCGCTATAATGAAGTAGTGTGTACTTAGTGGATTCTGGATTGTGTTTAACAAATAAAAAAGTGACCATTAGTTCCACAAACACAGATGTATAGATATTCTATAGTGATGTAGAAATATATGAATGATACATTTATAACGGTTTTATTTAGCCAGTTTGTTGTGATTGTTTCAGTTATTTACTGAATTGAATAAATACTTAAATATTTAAAGGTGTTAGCTGTAATCTTACACTGCAAAATGTTAACTTAAAAATAATTAAATTCATAATTATTTAATTATTGAAGCACACAAAAAAAATGTATGACAAAGCCCTAAAACTGACAATTAATCGGCATAATCGCGGGCCGTGGGTTGGCCGGGCCAGGCAGGATTTTACCACCTCCGCCTCATTTTGAGCCAGGAAAAACCCTGTAAGTACCAAAAAAAGTGCAGATTGGGGGTCAGGGAAACTGTGTTTGTTTTTTAATTTCGTCAAATTATGCAATTGTGAAAATATTATTTAGTTGTGTATATTTAGGATACATAAAAGGCTAGCTGTGAAATTGGGCCAAGATAATTTTATCACTAAAAATATTCATTTCCACCACGGAATGAAACAAGCAATATACCAAAAGTTGAAGCAGCACCCTATTATGAATGAGAAAGCCAGAGAGGCTGAGAAACTTCTTGCTGACCTTCTGCTGACACAAACCACATCTTAACCGTTAATTTAACCAATTAAAGAAGAAGGATGAGGACACAAAGCCTGTTTTTGTCTCCTGGATTTGCCATCAGGGACTAAGCCTTTGCCTTAGTCAGCCATTCTAGGATATTGACTGTCTTTTTAAATACTGAGGTTCCTTTCTTAAGGTGAGGACACACCTTGGAACTAAAACTCTTACTGAAGCTGTGGTTTAGTGGTTAGCACAAATGCTCCAAGCACATTGATCAGGGGTGTTCATATGGGAGATGTAAATAAATGAGCCAAACAAACAAGAGTATAAAGCTATAAAAGATCTCACTTGGAAATTGTCTTTATTATGGGCCAGTCCTCTTTCTTCATATATATTTTTGTGTTTAAAAACAAAGTGCTAAAAATGAAACTACACTAAAATAATGCAATGCAATAAAATAAAAAAACAAGTATCTTCATGCAGTGTCTTCTATGACTTTAGCAGAAGCAAAAAAACAATCAGCCCTTCAAATGTCCAAGAGGGATTAAACAGCCACCAATCAGGATGTAACACAGGAAGCTGATGATACAAAACCCTACGCCAAGTTATTATCTTATGACCAAATGCTATTTTCTTCAGCACAGGGTGGAATGGTCCAGGTGAATCTTTACCTGAGGCTTCTTAAAGGCAACAGCACAGACAAAAGGAAAACAAGCTCATGAATAATAATGGTGCGGTGCTGTGTGTGAGAGCTCAGCATCCATGACTTGATTATTGATGCGAAGCGGCATAGTGGCAAATGCCGGCGTAGAACTGGAGGCCTGCTGGCTCCCTACGGTGTCTATCCCTGACCAGTAGGGATGCACCGAAATGAAAATTCTGGGCCGAAACCGAAACCGAAAATTCTGGATACACTTGACCAAAAACCAAAACAGAAAATTACTTTTTTTAAATAATTATTCATTTATTTTAAATTTGTTTTTTGTATAATTGTATTATTATTAGATGTTTTAATTAAATTCAATAATTTTACTGAATCTGAATTAAAAAAAAATACAAGCCAATAAAATAAAATAACCACACTTTTATTTAAAGTAACACAATAATTAGACAGAAAATAGGCCTATATTCAAATAATATTAAATATCAATATATTAATATTAGAAAAAAAAATTTCATCGTGATTAATCACATCCAAAAATAAAAGTGTGTGTTTACATAATATATGTGTGTGTACTGTGTATAATTATTATGTATATATAAATACACACACATGGATGTATATATTTAAGAAAAATGTTATATTTTTTATTAAAAAAAATTATATTTATATATTTATATATTATATATATATATATATATATATATATATATATATATATATATATATATATATATATATATATATATATATATATATATATATATATATATACACACTCCCCTAAAGGATTATTAGGAACACCTGTTAAATTTCTCATTAATGCAATTATCTAATCAACCAATCACATGGCAGTTGCTTCAATGCATTTAGGGGTGTGGTCCTGGTCAAGACAATCTCCTGAACTCCAAACTGAATGTCAGAATGGGAAAGAAAGGTGATTTAAGCAATTTTGAGCGTGGCATGGTTGTTGATGCCAGACGGGCCGGTCTGAGTATTTCACAATCTGCTCAGTTACTGGGATTTTCACGCACAACCAGTTCTAGAGTTTACAAAGAATGGTGTGAAAAGGGAAAAACATCCAGTATGCGGCAGTCCTGTGGGCGAAAATGCCTTGTTGATGCTAGAGGTCAGAGGAGAATGGGCCGACTGATTCAAGCTGATAGAAGAGCAACTTTGACTGAAATAACCACTCGTTACAACCGAGGTATGCAGCAAAGCATTTGTGAAGCCACAACACGCACAACCTTGAGGCGGATGGGCTACAACAGCAGAAGACCCCACCGGGTACCACTCATCTCCACTACAAATAGGAAAAAGAGGCTACAATTTGCACGAGCTCACCAAAATTGGACAGTTGAAGACTGGAAAAATGTTGCCTGGTCTGATGAGTCTCGATTTCTGTTGAGACATTCAGATGGTAGAGTCAGAATTTGGCGTAAACAGAATGAGAACATGGATCCATCATGCCTTGTTACCACTGTGCAGGCTGGTGGTGGTGGTGTAATGGTGTGGGGTATGTTTTCTTGGCACACTTTAGGCCCCTTAGTGCCAATTGGGCATCGTTTAAATGCCACGGCCTACCTGAGCATTGTTTCTGACCATGTCCATCCCTTTATGACCACCATGTACCCATCCTCTGATGGCTACTTCCAGCAGGATAATGCACCATGTCACAAAGCTCGAATCATTTCAAATTGGTTTCTTGAACATGACAATGAGTTCACTGTACTAAAATGGCCCCCACAGTCACTAGATCTCAACCCAATAGAGCATCTTTGGGATGTGGTGGAACGGGAGCTTCGTGCCCTGGATGTGCATCCCACAAATCTCCATCAACTGCAAGATGCTATCCTATCAATATGGGCCAACATTTCTAAAGAATGCTTTCAGCACCTTGTTGAATCAATGCCACGTAGAATTAAGGCAGTTCTGAAGGAGAAAGGGGGTCAAACACAGTATTAGTATGGTGTTCCTAATAATCCTTTAGGTGAGTGTATATTACACACTGTATGAAAGGGAATATTCGAAAAACCATAATAGGGGCACTTTAATCAAACATATCCAATTACTGTACTTTGTAAATATTTATAATTTTTATTCATCAGTAGGGGGTTATGTACAAAGGACCATAGCAAGAAATTCTTTGTTCTTACCTCTTTTTCAACTAAATGTAAGGCAAGGATGTGGCATGATGGACAGTTCACATGTATGCAACCGTATATGTCACAATGCGAGTCGTGACTACTATAATATAATTGCAAATGTTACTTTTTTTCTAATCTTACTTTTTAACTTTCAAATCTCACAGCGTGACTTCATATTTAGCAAATTGTTGCAATTGTTTTTTTCTCATAATTGTGACTTAAAACTCACAACATGTCTATCTTGCAATATGGCTTAATATGCTGGTTTTCGTAATTACGACTTAAAAGGTCTGGGTCTTTGTGTTCACACCCAAATGATTTTCACTGGCGATGCGCCAAGTGAACGTGCAAATTCAGTAGACGGCGCTCCCGGTACACAAGGTGGTGCTGCGCCACTTACGCTTCTGACACTCACTTGTCACACAGAAGAAGTTGAGAGACAGTATTTACGTGCTTGCCAAAACCATTCACACACTTTTTGCTAACTGGCAAGCAGCATTAGCAGCTCATCTTCTTCGTCTACTTACTTCCTCTTCGTCGTATCAATGTGTGCTCGGCAAGACCGTTTTGTGCTTGAGCGCCACCAAGTCGTGTTTTATTGTAACTTCAGCAGCTCCAGGCACGTGAACAAAAGCGCTGATCTCATTGGTCGGCCAGTTTTTAACGCGGCGCGTCAAACCAAAAAAACGAACCCAAGGCGTATTTTAAAAAATGACGCTTTTACGCCTGCCGTTTTGCGCGTCGGTGTGCACACTCACATTGGCTCCCTTTGTTTAGTCACGAGGCGTCAAACGTCGGCGATAAATGCGCGATAATCGTCCCGGTGTGAACAGGCCTTAAATCTCACAATGTGACTTCAAATCTCACAGTGCAACATTGTTTCAATATTTAAATCATGCAACTTGACTTTATATCTTATAAGTGCCACTTTGTTCATCGTAATTACAATATTTTAATCTCACAACGTGACTCACAATTTGGCTTAATTTTTATCTCACGATTTTATTTTATTTTTTGATAAATTGCATGCAACTATGTAATTTTCAAATCCCAATCATATTATATATTACAGAACTGAATAAATCTCAGCACCATCATTAAAACTAATATCACACAAAGCAAGGTTTGTGGGATCATCATTTCTGCAAAATACACAATTATTTATACCCTACTGTAATTTGAGTGGGCTCCCCTGGACCTGTGAGGCCCTAGAATCACCCCTACGGCACTCCCTGCTAAAAATGTAACATGATTAACACACAAACCCACTCTCTCTTGTTTTAATCAATCTTTCAGAACATTTGAAATATAGAGGCTGTAAAATGACACGAAAAAAAAATGCTCACAGATAAACAACCACCACCTGCATTTCACAAATGTGTTTCACCGGAGGGAAAAAACGTGTGTGGCTTGACAGTGCTTGACAACGCTGCTACCTGTGCCTGCTAACCAAGCGCTGCTCATAAATATCACAGACAGAGACCACCTCATAACAACATGAGTTCCCCACGTAGACCCACGGAACGCCTGACTGCACGTTTTGAAGTTTAATGAAAAAAAGTTTTACATGCATACAGGAGTTCAGGACAAAGCCCGTTCATGCATTCCTCACGACTGCCACCAGCACCAGAATAGGCTTAATTGGTGTATGCCATCTTATTCAAATCTTATACTCTAAATAACATTACTTTTGCTTTTTGTTTCCCACTCCATTTAAGCTTTGCATTTATCCAGTCCCCTGGGTGCACCATTCTGAATAGAAATGGATCTTATCAAAAACATGGTCTGAGGAAGGGAATATTAAGAAGGCAAGAATAAATGAGGCAGCAAAAAATGTGTGGTTCTCTGTTGGCAGGAGGCAAAGGTGGTATGACATGTTTACTTATGAGAGGAAGAGGAAAAAACCAACACAATTACCAGGTTGGCCCCTAACAAATGAAATTCTGGACCAATTTTGTACAAAGGTCAGGGGTGGATTCAGACCTGGCTAACTTACAAGCAAAACGTAAACTGTGATTGTACACATAAGGATGCCACATAGAGGCCGCCACGTCATCTTTTAACTCTCTCTACTTTATGTACAATGAACATAATGACCAACAGGCTCTTTAAAAGTGCCAACAGCATCATCTCTGGCCCCAAGAGAAAAGAGGCCATTATCGGTGATGAAGGCAATCAATCAAACTGAATAATTTCTAAAGCAATAAATACGACATTTCACGCAGGCCTGAAAGAGAGAGATATCAGGATGTAATGACTCTCACTAGGGTAGAAGTGTCATCAGCAGCTGGTCATCACCTGGTCCTCAGCAGTAACAAAAACCAGAGAAAAACTCTTAACCTTAAAAGCTTCCATCTTAGAAGGGAAGTGGCTATGAGGGAGGGTAAAGTCTAACCAACAGTGCTGTCAGTCTATCAGACATTAACTGTTGGGGAAAATTACTTTTAAAAAGTAATGTGTTACTATATTACTCCTACAATATTACTCCCTAAAAAGCCTGGGCTGGGCTGGGCTTTTTCTATTTTTTTTTTTTTTTAAAGTCCTATTTTTGGCAAATGTAAAAGCCTTTTCACACCAACAGTGAAATGAATAAGCCTCAGGTTGCAAGAAATGCAAATTCACGCCTGTACAGTAGAGGGCGCAACTCAAACAAACCTTTCAGCTGTGCTGCCATCCTGGATTAGAGAACAATAGGATGCAGGCCAAGAATGATCAACACTCTTACTTCAGCAATAAAAAAATAATAATAATAATAAAAAAAGAAACATAAACGTGATGTTTATCTAAAGTAATTTTTGCTTATTAGTATGATTGAATTAGATCATCAAAGGTCAGCAGAAAAAGACATTGGTTTATAAAGTGAGATTAAATACATAAAGTATATTTCTGAAATGTAACATCTAATTATTGCAGTTAATATTAATATTCATAATTAATATTCTGAGTTTTGCATTTCACTGTTTTTATTAATTTTGAGGAACACTGAATCTGTTTTTGTGCAAGTGAGACAAGTAAATGCATGCTCACATTCAGTCTAGATAGAACAATAACCATCATGTTTACACAGCACACACAATGTAAGCCGGGCGTATAGGCTGTCACTACATTGCCATACACAACCACGTCACATAGGCTAGATCGACAAGTATTATTAGGCTCTAGCTCAGTGTCTGCAACCATACAGCGTGTGCATACATTGTCACACACACACACACACACGCACGCACACACACACACGCTCTCTCTCTCTAGTTGTTTTTGTTTAAAGGAATGGCTGCTGTTCTCTGCTTTTCAACAAATCATTTGCACACAAATCATTTTTTCTTTCTTTTTCCTATCCGAAGCTATAGCAGCAACATTGAAAGCTCCAGTCTCTGTGTTTAGCGCGAAAGCTCACACGATAGCTGCCGGCTCGCCGTGCAATACAGTCGCGACGTGTACCAGGTGCTTTGACGCGATTATCAAGTTAACAGACTCGTAGCGTGTGCAATATCTCACGACCTCCCGAGTGTCCTCGCACAGTGTATGCCCACCTTTACTCCTGATTTCTCTCAACATGTGGACAGGAGAGGTGTTAATCTATAAATGGGAAAACAAAGTACCTTGCGTTACTTATTTGAAAAAGTAACTATTATATTGTTTTATATTTTTATGTAATATTTTGTTGTAAATTTGAAAGTAAAGTGTTACTTTACTAGTTACTTAGGAATAGTAATCTGATTACATAGCTCACATTACTTGTAATGTGTTACCCTAACACAGTTTTCTTAAGTCAGGAAAAAAGGTTTAGACTTACATTGGGTTATGTTTTTTTTATTGATTAGTGACTATAATTTAATAGAATATATTTATTTTATATTATTAATGATTTATATTATATTTTTACTTGATAATTCTGTGTCGCACATACAAACATGGTCACTTGGTCAGGATCCTTAACAGTCAGCACTGCATAACACGGGCTCAGAGCCTTTTCATTCAAACAAGTGCAGGTGTATGTGATATGAGTGGCAATGTCATACTGGAATTTGAAGTTTTTTATGTGTTGCTGTGTGTTTGCTACAGTTGTCATCAGTGGCAAATCCTGTTATAGAGCAGCAATGTTTTCTCCCCCACAGCTCTCATCCACAGTTCGCTCTCCATTCCAGCACCCCGTTTATTTATCACCAAAAAAGAAAGATGCATACAAAAACATCCCTGCAACTGATGTACATCCTTTGACATACAGCTGCAATTTCGTAAAAAAATTTAAACAAACAAACAAACACGTGGGATTTAAAACCAGGGCTTCTTACTTATGGCTAACTAGACCAAGTCATCATTTTTTTAGTATGTATATGTATACTATATGTATTAAAATAAACTTTTGCAATTTTGTAAACTATTTTTGTAAATAGCAAGTCTGTGACATTTAGTTCTTCTCACATTGACTTCAGTTGTCCGTATTGATTTTAATTGTACAGTCTTTTAATAGCTTCAGATGGCAAGTGGATATGAACAACTGAAAACCATGTCACTTGTCAAAATATGCCTTATTACATGCAAATATAATAATCACCATTAATATAAATGCACACAGGTAACATGACTAACTGACAATCAGATAACCCTGCTTTAAATATATTACGTTTTGTCCACAAAACCTTTCCTATAGGCATAAAGCTGCAAGAAAAATGTGAAATTTTAAGTGGGGGATATGGGTATTTTGAACTGTAAAGTGCATTTGCATACTTCGCACAAGCATTTTTTCTAGGAAAGTTTACTGTCAAACCCTCGTCATGAACTGAAACCCCCTGTGACAATATTCTGCTGACAATGCCTGACTTAATTTTCACTTTCTGTCTCCCGGACTCACAAAAACCATCCCATGGAAGTCTCAGGTGTGTGTGCCCATGCCTGCACAAGTGTGTGCATGTGTCTGTCTGAGAGGCTCTAGACATTAAAGTGAATTTTAACAAGGTATGACGACTGGCTGGTGATATGGGGGAAACCTGCCAAGCTCAGATGCGGTCTCTCTGTGTGCCATCTCACCCTGTTTTCACAAGCTCTGGCCAATTAGCTGCTTTCTCTGTCTACTGGACTAGCTGACAGTCCCCTATTTTCACCATGAGTTCTATATGAACATAAATAATCAAAAAAGTCTGGAATCCATGACTGTTACAGTAAAGCGACTCACGCTCACTGTGTATGGCAGGGGTGTCCAAAGTCGGTCCACTGTCCTGCAGAGTTTAGCTCCAACTTGCCTCAACACACCTGTCTGGAAGTTTCTAGTATGCCTAATAAGACCTTGATTAGCTGGTACAGATGTGTTTAATTGGGGTTGAAGCTAAACTCTGCAGGACAGTGGCCCTCCAAGATCAGGATTGGACACCCCTGGTGTATGGCAAATGCTATCAATCCCAAATTATTATGGAAGCAAGCAGAGACACTGAGATGGTGTCATGGGGATGAGGGGTAGTCTGGTCAGGAGACCCAAGTTAGACAATTTCACAACATTTTGGCTCTTATAAGCATTAAAAAGGAATGCTTCACATTAAGTAATAAATTAGCAAAATATGACAATAAGGGTTTTGAATGACATGGAAGTGAGTAAATTATGACAATGTACATTTTGGATGAATTAATTTCATTGTAATATTTTGAATAACTGACATCTGGAATGTCTACAGCGTTCATAGATAAATACAGCATAGAAACGGAAGTTGTGATTGTCTTTTTTTTCCCTTATTTTGACGTATATCTGAGTGCAACAGCTTTCCAAACAAGAAAAAAAATGTAGGCAGGGACTCAATTTTGTCCATCGGGAATTGACTGCATCATTGTGGTTTGCTATTGCTGCGATTTCATGTGAGTGACAGGTTGTCCCGCCCTCATGCCAGTAAACACGTCATCAGAAAACAGATGTCACTGCCAGTGGGAGGAGGAAGTTATTTTGCTTACACATGAACAACCAATAGAAGATCGATACGTCACAGCGTGATCTCTTGGCTGAATTAAAAGACTGATATTTTTTGCAGTAAAGTCGAGTAGTTTGTATATTTTGAGTATATTACTATTTGTTATATGTTGAATTCATGTTTATAAAAAAGACACTTCAGAGAGTGACATCATTGCAGTGTCCAAAGAAATTGAGAGGGACAGCTTTCTGATTGTGACGCGAAGACACACGCAGGTATGAATTATAGCAAAGACTTTATAGAAAAAAAACTCTGATTTGCCATCTAAACGCATAATCATGATGGAAAACTCAGAATAAATGCGTAAAACGACTAATAACAAGTAACTAGGTAGGTTGCATTTATTAAAAGTTTGTTTACCTACTGCGCAGCTCTCCCTCATAGTGTCGTATATACGGATCCACCTGTAGAAACGCGTTGAGGTTTGGTAAAGTCTCATCAATGATTGAATCCGTCATTGCTGTGGCTCTCAGTTTTAATAGGAGCGATATACTGGTGGTGGAGGTAGGGAGTGTCTCTGTGGGATTCGCAAACTCATGACCAATCCACCTTGGCCTCTTGCCCAATCCAGTCAGAGCTCAGAGCAGAACAGGCCCCCTTTCATATGAAACATATTTTCATGACTTTTTCTACACTGCAGTGTTTGTGCAGTCATAAATACTTTTTTTTTCCTGATTTGATTGCAACAGAGATTTCTGTTAAGTTTTTTTAAATATTATACTCTGCTTTTCTGTGTGTGTATGTGTGTGTGTGTGTATGTGTGTGTGTGTATGTGTGTGTGTGTGTGTGTGTGTGTGTGTTAGAATTGAAAGTTGGCTTAACAATTTTGGTTTGGCTTTTCTGTATGTCAAATAATGTGTAGTGGTGTAACTGTCCAGAGATTGTAAATTGGAAGAAGAAAAAAATCTTTAAAAGGCTAAAAAAAAGAAAAGAAATATTTTAAAATATTATTAACATTATTAATGTTATTATTATTTAACATTGTGTGTGTGTGTGTGTGTGTGTGTGTGTGTGTAGTGTAACAAAAATGCGGTAAGCCATTTTGATGTCATGTTACAAGATTTGGAGATCTTTTTTCTTAAAAGGCAGTAAGGCGTGTTTTGCCTTAAAAAACTTAATGAAGTTCATGACTGAAAATAATGATTAAGTTTTTAGTACTTTTTTTCTTCATGGTTACACTACTTTTTTTTCACTTCATTTTTTAGAGTGAATGTATGTATTTGTGTGTGTAATGTCTGATAAGCTGTGTAAAAATTAAGTGATCTGCAATTAGAAGAATACTGTACAGTCAGTGTGACATTAAAATTACTTTATAATTATTGTGTATGCAGTAAATGATGACATCATATTAATTTGGAGAATGAGATGAACAATAGAACCTCAAATATACACTTTCATATATCACAACATTTTGTATGCATTTTAGGACTTATCAACAGAAACTCAGATGAGGATGTCAATGTATGCAAATATGTCCATGCATCTTTTAGTGGGCAGGAGTTATTAACATGTTAAAGCAATAAAGAAACGTGGACGAATGAGTACTAAAGAGCGAGATGTGCTTGATGTTAAAAAGAGTTATTAAAAGTGCAATATGCCGCAAGAGAGAACTTATATTTGGTATTCGCACACTGCCAGGCAGCCTTCTGTAGGTGGCTAAACAGGTGGACTACGTCTGCAGTTTATTAAAAACAGGACAGGAATTAATGCACATCAAAAAACACACCCTCAGTTTTGTGGTCTCTGTGAGGAGTGTGAGGCCCTGTCCCAAATGGCACCCTAAACACTAGTGGTCTTCCTCTGAGTCCGAACTTTCGTGACGTAACGCCGCTTTGACTGTCGGGAAGAAGTCTGCTGTGGAGCTCGCACCAGTGCGCAAGAGCGCATCACGACCGCAAAGAACACCCTTCTGAAACCTAAAATGGCTAAATGGTCTCATGGATATGGTGCTCTCATCACCCCACACGGCAGCCATTGTAAATTCATGACACCGAAAGTGCATATGAAGTGTGCCATTTGGGACAGGCCCTGAGAGAGAAAAGTGAACCCCTGTACACTGTAACTCCATCTGATCAACCACTCCAAGGACACACATGGCAACAAACAGTGCTCGATGTGGGCCGGTACAGTGTTGTACCAAATATTGACCCCCTGCCAGATTATTACCCCCTTGTATTAGTAGGTTTAGGAGTAGGTGTGGGGGAGGGGTTAGGATTAGGGGAGGGGTTAGGATTAGGGGTGGGGTTAGGATTAGGCAATCAGGTAGCGATTTCAACAAGGGCGGTAATAATTTGGCAGGGGGTCGAAATTCGGCACCTTTATATTTTAATCTGTAGCGTAAACTCACTTTTTCTTGCATACTGGCATTTCCGGTACTGACCGCCCACACCGAAACATAGAATCAGGCTATTAATTAATTGTACATCATGCTTTCTGAGTTTTTATAATCTGTACGGACTGAACAGATCAACACACGAATCACCGTAGGCGCATTCACCAGCGCACTCCAAAAGTGTGATAAGATTTGTGCAAGCTGTTCCTAACGCGTCGCTGATGATAAAATGTGCAACCCATTTGAATTCTATTGAGAATGTAGTAAAACGCTACGGAGAAAGTCGAAAACAGCCACTAAAAAGACTGATGCAAAGAGGGGAAAACATCATCCTGCACCAACCTAAATTAGAAAGCTTTTTAAACTCCTGACCACCTTTACTAGAATTTCTCACATTCTATTGTGTTTATTGTATTAAATTTTGACTAACTTGATGTAGAATTTATAATAGATAATCTGTTAATGGAATAGATTTTTTAGTAAAGATTTATATTACAACTGTGGAATGTTGTAGCTATAGTTTCTAAATGTGTAAGTTGCTATTTTTCATAAATGCTAGATAAAAAAAAAGAAAGAAAAAAAGTTAACATTGTCATAAGCATGCTAATGAGGAGCCATCAATGGTCTTACCTGTAATTATATCCTTAATGAAACAAACACTACTGTTAAACAATCACAGGAACTATGTTACTTTTTCATAAAGCCAAGTACAAGTTAGAATCAAGAACTTTAAAGTCTGGACATTCTTGAATTATTGACTAAACAATTGGTTTTCCCCATGTGTAAAATGTGTTCTGCTAACAATGACAGATATTAGGAAAAACCTGGCTTTCAGACATTTTTAGTAAAGATATAGTTTGACTTCCCATGGCACTTTGTAAATAAGTGGTTGCTAATTATAGGCTACTTTATTTGAGTTATGTTATCAACCTTTGCATGTGTGGAACGTTTTGCAAAAATAAACAATTTTTTAGATATTAACAATTTTAGACATAAAAAGACAATAGACTTTAGTAAAGTCAACTGCATGATCTTTTATGAGCGTGATCCACCATTTTAATTATATTTAAGAACCAATTTTAAACTCGCCGTTTATAATGGCGCGTGGGCGGCAACTTTAACCGACTCATAAGAGCTTATTAACACAATACTATAAATACAGATAATTAACGATATTTAACCACACTAAGTGACTTAGTCCAGACTTAAAACATGTCATCCACCTATATTGACTAAAATCTTGACATAATTTGTTATATTTTAACTCATTTGCTCATTTGCAACATACCTTCAACTCTCAAGTCCAAAGCTGTTCTAACTGATAGCGGCGGGACGCGACGCAAATGGCCAATTCAGTAAGTGAAATGACGTCACTCAAACAGAAAATTTAATATATTACTTTAAAACAAAAATGCATCGTTTTCCTATACTCTTATAAGGATATTAAATAGCAATATAAGACAAAAAAAATAGAAATATAATTTATTTCTGGGGAGTGGAAATGACAAAGTTAGCTGGAATGGTCACAAAACTCAAAACACTACATATTTATGACTTTCTCTGCTTCTGATACCATTTACACAATTTTAAAATCATACGCCTACACATGCTCAAACAAGATACAAATACAGAGAAAATATTAAATGGCTGTTGACTTTCTGTCTTTGTCACACAGAGATTCTTAGGTGAGATAAATCTCGAGTCCGCTGAAGTGTAATGCTAGAAATAAATGCACACAGGTGTGTATGGCCAGCTCGACCACAAACTGGATTTGAGCTTATGAAATCATAAAGCCTATGGTCATAGGTCATCCCACTGTTTATTCAGCCCACACTGGGAATGATGGCAGCATCTGGATGAAAACCGCTTCAGGAACACAAAGATCTGTCTGACGTAGCTCCTTCGCTCTCTTTGGCCCTTAAATGAACAAAAAAGGGAGGTGCTGTGATTTGTCTATCCTAGGCTCCTTAGATCTACATTCTTACCTTTATTGTGTGCAATAACTTCGCCTGGAGGAGCCGAGGTATTTCCTGACTGTTTTTCTGAGACTGGGAAAGAAGAGTGAGTTACGATGTTAGGAAGAATATGCACACAAAGCCTCTCTCTCTGCCATTTCTTGCTTTTTCTCTCGGCGGTATAGTTTCCCCAGCGAGAGGACAAGACGGCAGCGCAAATTCCCTGGGTAGGGTTGCCGAGGCTACATAAAAGGGCCTTAGATCTGGTAGCGGGGTTATTATGGGCTGTGAATCGGAATCAAAAGGCCATTTTAGAGCTGTCGCATGACCCCTGGGGCCATGTTGCCACATCACGTTGAAGACATTTCCTTCCAGTATCTTCCCTAGAGACTAGTCAAACAAGACCTCACCCAGACACTCACTCAGACAGACTGAAACCTTTAGACGTGGAGGACGAGAGATACAGACAAACAAGCACAGCTTATGTGATAGTTTTGTTTAAACTAAAAGAACTTCTTCTTGAAGTCGTTTGATGTGTGGACTAGTAATGGAGAAGTTCTCAGATCTCATGACATTCTGTTGCTTTAATGGACCCCATTTTTGTAATTACTACATTAAAGTAGCTCGATGGTGCATTTACATGTCAGGATTTCCATACACATGATTAGATTTGCATAACCGTGGATAAGTGTTCGAGGGTCACTTATTCCTCACATCAGGTTTTGACAAGTTCTTTAAACCAACGTGTCCACCCTGAAAGTGACATGTAGATTTACATAGCAATGTTATTGTAGACTTGTGTTCGTTCATTGAAATACACCACAAGGGAATGGCACTTACAATAAACACTAAGTAGTGTTTGTTTTGGTGTCGGTAACAGATTCTAAATAAAATTCTGGTTCCGTGTCACAGAAAATAGACCACTGAGCCAGTTAACACCAAACTATTATCAATATCTCCTGCACTAAACTAAAGGTAAACAATATCTGTAATAGACTTTTATAATCGTCCATTCTAATTTGCGTAATATAATATAATACATTTATTTTTAAACATAAAAAATGTAAAACTAATATATATAATATAATGATATGATATGATGTTTTTTTTTTCATACATCCAAATATAATTAATTCATTATAGTGTGTGGAATTCAGTCAAGCAACAACTTTTTATTTATTCTTTGGACAAAAGTTGATTAAGCCTTCAGATTGTATGGATATCCAGACAAAGTGTGTGTGTGTGTGTGTGTGATCTGGATATCATTTTATAAATATGTATTTCAGCTCTTGGTAGAACGTGTCACTGTTGCATCAGGGCTGTTGTTCACTCTTTTGTGATGAATTTAATACCAGCAGAGACTCAGGCTGAAGGCAGTCAAATCCCTCCTGATCCACAAACACACATAATAATCACTTGTAAGTTTATCCACCAGGGGGAGTATTCC
This sequence comes from Coreius guichenoti, assembly GCA_039654105.1. Classification (NCBI taxonomy): domain Eukaryota; kingdom Metazoa; phylum Chordata; class Actinopteri; order Cypriniformes; family Gobionidae; genus Coreius; species Coreius guichenoti. The sequence continues at coordinate 8,354,771 of CM077190.1, forward strand.
ATTCATTTTCATTCTCAACTTTTCACCACCTTTACTGCATTATTTATTTGTTTACCTTAATATTTTTACAGTATTCAGAAAATATGATCTTGTTTATTTATTTCTAGCCTGAAGCTGTCTTTGCCCTGATAAAAAGCTACCACATCAGAGCATCATACTATAGACCAGGGGTGCCCAATCCTGTTCCTGGAGATATACTGCAGAGTTCAGATCCAACCCTGATCAAACACATCTGTGTGTAATTATCAGGTGATCCTGAAGCTCTTAATTAGCTGGTTCAGTTGTGTTTGATGAGGGTTGGAGCTGAATTTAGCAGGAAGAACAGGATTGGGTGCCCCTGCGACAGACGGACAGACAGATCCGAACAATAGAAGACGAGAGTGTCTGGAAATGTATTGCCAATACTTAACATTTAAATAATGTGAATTTTTTAATATGAATTTGTTGCCTCATATCTTTCGATGTGTTTTGAGCATGTGGAAGCAGAAGACATATGGGATAACATGCTCTGATAGCTCTGACTGTAAATGTCAGGAGTTTATTGTTTATCTATGGAGGTGTGTATTTTGTCTTCACTGTTTTATCTCGCTCACAGCCTGCTAGAGTTATGCGTGTTTGCGGTTGTAAATATAAAATGGTGTAGCTATAGATGAATAAAAAGGGAGAAAGTAATCGAGAGAGAGAAAGATTAAGCAGGATTTTGTGTTGCTTTGAATCAGCCCTGTGACATAATTGATCCAATTCATCGGTGTCTCAGATTTGGCACCTTCTTCTGTTTGACATTTTTGTGACTAGTGTGCGAATTATAAAATCACTTTCAGTTTTTGGGGGGGGTTTTCAAATGATACTTTTTGGGGCCTGTTTGTGTTGCGCTCTTTCTTTGTGCTTTCATGTAAACTAGCATGCATATACACTGATCAGGATTAACATTATGACCACTGACAGATGAATAACACTGATTATCTTTTCATCACGGCACCTGTTAGTGGGTGGGATATATTAGGCAGCAAGTGAAAATTTTGTACTCAAAGTTGATGTGTTAGAAGCAGGAAAAATGGGCAAGCGTGAGGATTTAAGCGAGTTTGACAAGGGCCAAATTGTGATGGCTAGATGACTGGGTCAGAGCATCTCCAAAACTGCAGCTCTTGTGGGGTGTTCCCGGTCTGCAGTGGTCAGTATCTATCAAAAGTTGTCCAAGGAAGGAACAGTGGTGAACCGGCGACAGGGTCATGGGCGGCCAAGGCTCATTGATACATGTGGGAAGGCTGGCCTGTGTGGTCCGATCAAACAGACGAGCTACTGTAGCTCAAATTGCTCAAGAAGTTAATGCTGGTTCTGATAGAAAGGTGTCAGAATACACAGTGCATCGCAGTTTGTTGCGTATGGGGCTGCATAGCCGCCCGCAGAACAGTCAGGGTGCCCATGCTGACCCCTGTCCACCGCCGAAAGCGCTAACAGTGGGCACGTGAGCATCAGAACTGGACCACGGAGCAATGGACGAAGGTGGCCTGGTCTGATGAATCACGTTTTCTTTTACATCACGTGGATGGCCGGGTGTGTGTGTATCGCTTACCTGGGGAACACATGGTGAAGGCAAGCCGGCGAGGCAGTGTGATGCTTTGAGCAATGTTCTGGAAACCTTGGGTCCTACCATCCATGTGGATGTTACTTTGACACGTACCACCTACCTAAGCATTGTTGCAGACCATGTACACCCTTTCATGGAAACTGTATTCCCTGGTGGCTGTGGCCTCTTTCAGCAGGATAATGCGCCCTGCCACAAAGCAAAAATGGTTCAGGAATGGTTTAAGGAGCACAACAATGAGTTTGAGGTGTTGACTTGGCCTCCAAATTCCCCAGATCTCAATCCAATCGAGCATCTGTGGGATGTGCTGAACAAACAAGTCCGATCCATGGAGGCCCCACCTCGCAACTTACAGGACTTAAAGGATCTGCTGCTAACATCTTGGTGCCAGATACCACAGCACACCTTCAGGGGTCTAGTGGAGTCCATGCCTCGACAGGTCAGGGCTGTTTTGGCAGCAAAAGGGGGACCAACACAATATTAGGTCATAATGTTATGCCTGATCAGTTTGTTTGTTTAGTTTTTAAAGCAGAAGCTTTCAGTATGACATCAGCGTTACAATAACCAACAGTCTTAAATGCAATAGAAAGTCAGTAATTTCATACTATTCTTTGCATTGTGATCAATGATGGTTGCTTCATGCATGTTTTTAAAGCAGAATCTTTAAGTAAGTAGCTTTCAGTGTTAAAATAACCAACAGTCTTGTAGTAAACATCCATACAATTTCTTTGCATCGCAATCAATGATGGTTGCCTCGTGCATCCTTTGTGTGAGTAATCTGGACATGTTTGTCAGGTTTCTTGTCCAACATGAGACTTGGAATGAAACAGACAGGATGTGGATGATCAGGGCATACTGATTGATTTAGACCTTGCTCATGACACCTCCCGCCCACCGTACTTCAGTCACAGTCACGAGTGCTCTGAGTCACTGATCTGATGCTTTTCAGAAGTCAGACAGCACGGTCGATCACCTTTTTTTGAGTGTGTGCGTGTGTTCTCAAGGGGACGACCATGAGCTTGTGATTAAATCTTGTGATTTTTACAGTCAAATCTGAAATAATTTGGCCAAAACCACTCTTGCTGTGTATTGCTAATGTCTTGCTTATTATCTGTACAAGTTGTGTACTATAGAGGGTATGCAAGGGACGTCACCGTCGGCCGGGGTGACAGCGGTTACGCCCACTGAGTGGCAAAAAGACTGAGTGGCAGCATTGGTTTTCAGCGTGAATGCCGTGAAAAACACATTTAAACAGGAAAGAGCTTTGAGATTGACTGTACAAATAGATTTGACAAGAAACCTGAGGTATATTTTTACAGGCTGCTGAAAGCTACAGAAAAGAGAAGCAAATGGATTGCTTTGGGGTAAAATCATACCCTATATATTGCATTGTTATATATTATATTGACAAATCATTAATTAAATATTTACCATATTATATTCTGCATAATTAGATGTTTTTAAATAAACACAGAAAAAAACTATACAAGTTTTAGGGCTGGACGATATGACGATATATATATATAACATTGATATAAGTGATCACCCGGATTTAGACCTATATTGTATTTATATAAAGCGTTCACAGGCAAATTTGCTTTATGTATTTCCCTGGCATCGAAATCAGGCTCATATAAATGTCAGGAAACATGATTCCTGGGTGCATGTCAATATCCATGGATCACTGGATCTTTGGTAAGTTGTAAGGAACACTATCAAGTCCAATCTTTAGTTTAAACTGATATAATCATTTGTTTTACGTGTGTTTTCACAGTTTCCCCTATTAATCCAGTCATGCAGCAGGCTCTTTTGCCATTCAGTCCGGCTGAGGGGCGTGTTCTGGCGGGAAAGTGACGCCAATGCATACCCTCTATTAGCGTCACTAATCAGGATTGCAAAAATTTAAATCCAGTTTTCCCAAAACACTAGTCGGACAAACAGATAGTCCTGCCTTAATCTCATGACATTGGTTGCTACAGTATCTGGATGTTACAATTGGTCAAGCTTAGCTGTTTTGTCTATAGTTAGCCCATGCTGGTAGATGCCATAAATTATGTTTTATTAACAAAGTTTGTGAAGAGCACGTTCAAATGATCTATCCAAAACAACTCGTCATCAGCAACTACCACATCTATCCTATCAGCATGAGATGAAGCCTATATATATATACTTGTGCATGTGAGCGTGTGTGTGCATATGGAAAAAAGAGAGGAAGCGAGGCTGTAAAGGTAGAGAAAACGGGGAGGGAATGAAATTGATCAATGAAATTGCTCAATTCCTCGACAGTTTTCAGCATCCCTCCACCACCCAGACTCTTGGCTTGTTCCACAGCCAGGAATATGGGTGGAGTACTCTGGGTTCGGGCCAAATACCGAGCTCGGAGCCCTCTCTTCGGACAGCACGCCAAATACGCATACCATTTATTCTATCTGACTTATTTGTAAGTATGAACTACAATTTCTGCATTTCTGGACAGTTAAAATTTGGTTCTGAAGAAATAAAAACACAAAATGTTTGCAAGCAGCAATTTCATTGATCAATTTCATTCCCTCCCCGTTTTCTCTATCTTTACAGCCTCGCTTCCTCTATTTTTTCCATATGCACACACACGCTCACATGCACAAGTACAGTACGCACACTTCTGCTTCTCAAGGCAGCGGTGTTCCTGCACGGCGGTAGAAGGAATGCTTGATGGGTTGAGACTCGGGCAGCATGTTCTTGTAAACAGGACATGAATGTTGGACTGTGATGAGGGTAGGCCTACATTATTAGCATGACTCCTGGTTCCCTAGCATCTCTTTGCATGCTGGGTTAATGGGCTTGGGCTTAAGCAGACTCATAAGTGGAGATGTACATTAAAGCAAAAGAATGCAGATAAAGTGTGTTTATGTTTGAATAAATATGCAAGGGAAAAAAATGAAAATTAGAGTGAATTCACATGCAATTATTGGATAATTGGTTACGAGTCATGTACAGAATGGCATTGAATGTTTAAATTATGCATTTATTTCCGTCAGTTCATTTCTGATTTAAAAGAAGTCAAATAACATTTCCCAGTAACTGCTAATGCTAAGCCTTATTGAAATGTCAAAATATTCAGGTGTTCATATTTCAAAGTAGGTAGTTTAATTAATATCTGAAAAGAATTTCCTCTGTTCAAGCTTGAAATTTGTGCAAAACACTTAAAAGGAACCAAAAACACTTTTAATTGGGGTACAAGGAACCTCTGCAGCTTGTGTTCATAGAGCTATTTTTCATTATTTCATTGTTGTCTTTTTTTTTTTTTTTTTTTTTTTTTTTTTTAAAGAAGCGTACTGAGAACAGACAAAGCCTCGCAGCTTTCAGCTATGAGTAGACATGCATTAGTATTGAGTCATCAGGCGAAGTGGAGCTGTGAGACGGATGAGATGAGCAATGCATAGTGGAAAATGTTTTTAAAAGCCACCGGGCAGAAGTCTGAAGGCCTTATCATCTACTCTGTCTAACAAAATATTCAAAGCAAGATCAGATAAATGCAGGGACATAATACATTACAAATATCCTTTTTAAATTAACAGAAACACCAAAGAAAAAAAATAAATAAAATAGATTATACTCAAGCCTCAAATCATGCAGCTTATTTAGGAGCAGTGTGATATTACTTTTCTATGCAATTGGACTTGGCAGATGAAAAAATGGGGGGTAGATAATATCCATCTAGCAATATTAATAGCACACAATTCAACTTTAAATATACACAGTGTAATGTTGTTAATAATCTTGAAATATGTCGAAACAAAACTGTGGTCTTATTCATTGTATACACCTGCACACAATCTAAACATGTAGAATTATGATGCCCTATTCGCCAACTTTGAAACCTGTGTTCAATCACTAGACTGACAGACAGTTACTGTATATAAATATTGAAAGATTTCTTTCACGCTTTCTTTAGCGCGCTAAAAATTGTTGTACATTTGGCATTAGCAAAGGTTGTTTACCTGACCATCATGTTTAAAGACATATGTCATTAGCTCTCTATTTTTCCCTTGAATCAAAAACTATTTAAATTAGAAGTAAAAATAAATAAATAACTAGACTTATCAGTTTAAAGACCTTGAGGGGGAAAGAAGGGTAAAGGTTTCTTTCAGGTCTCGGTTCTCTTTAAACATTTCCTCAGAAAAGTTTGAATTAACTTTCAGCTTAAGGTGAGTTGTATACATTTTTGTTTCAAACGACTTACATTTATGCTTTAGGCAGAGTTATCCAAATTGCTATGCACTACTGTTATCAGTAAACATTCACTGGTAATCAAATCTATGACCTTGGCTTGACAGCACTGAAGCTCTTACATTCTCCATACCAGTTTAGGCCACATTTATTTTGTAATTTTAAATGTCTTTTTGAATGTAATTTTATGAATCACCACAGGTTTTGACCTCAGAAGCACAAGCATCACTTTCATCACCTGACTGTGATGCAATTATCACAATTTTCACAAATTCATGAGGTGTTTAATTTTTCAGATGGTTGGGATTACATAGATTGAAGCTACATTATAGTGAGGACAGATAAGCAGTAAGATGGTTTTAATGCATTTACATTAATGCATTAATGGCCTCATTAAAACAAGATGTTTCCAGATATTAACAGTTCAATTCATAGTGCCGGTTCTGTGTACTGTATTGGAATCATTTTTTACTATGTCTAGACTCAGAAGGCCAGCTTACTAAATTGCTTCACAGATGCAACTCCTGTTTTACAAATTATAATTGCTTTGAGTGATTATTTAATTTAAACGAAAATACACTGATATTGATATACACTGTATGGGAATGCCCACTGAGTGGCAAAAAGACTGAGTGGCAGCATTGGTTTTCAGCATGAATGCCGCGAAAAGCACACAAAACACATCTAAAACTGGAAAGAGCTTTGAAATTGACTGTACAAATATATGACAAAAAATCTGAGGTATATTTTTACAGATTCTTGAAAGCTACAGAGAAACAAACAAACAACTGGACTCCAGGCAGCGAAATGTGGACTTGCAGTTATCCTTTTATGTTGAATTTTAGGGTAAAATCATACCCTATATATTGTATTGTTATATATTGTATTGACAACTCATCAATTAAATATTTACCATTTTATATTCTGCATAAATGTAAAGAAACATGATTCCTGGGTGCATGTCAATATCCATGGATCACTGGATCTTTGGTAAGTTGTAAGGAACACTTATATCGAGTCCAACCTTTAGTTTAAACTGATAATCCTTTGTTTTACTCGCGTTTTCGCAGTTTCCCCTATTAAATCCAGTAATGCAGCAGGCTCTTTTGCCACTCAGCCCGGCTGATAGAGGGATATGGGAATGCACTGATGTCACTTTCTCGCATTCCGGCGAGAAAGTGACGTCAGTGCATTCCCTCTATAGTAATTTTTATATAGTAGTATATTTCTGTCATGACAACACAGGGTTTTTGGCATGGTATCATGGAAAAATGATACTGTGGCGGTATCAAACCCAGGGTGTTTGGCATGGTAATGGATATGAAAATGTTGATATGTTTGGTCTTGGCACAATAGATCTGCTACGCTTCTGCTGCTGCAGAGCAAGTACGGGACTACTGTCAATATACATGGCACGCTGCTGTGAGCAAGTAAGACATGCTGCTGCTGTACAATACATGAATTACCCATAGCAGATCTATACAGGTGGAGCTGGGGAAGGTGGAGGGTTTCTGAAAGCGTGCTGCAACTGCTATAGAAAATGCTGACCAGTATTTGAAGGTTGAGCAGCGAGCTCATTGGCTACTGATACAGTAGGAACCAATCAGCTGTGCCCTAGAATGATGCAATTGCAAGCCGATTGAGTTAAGGACCTATTAGCCTGCACCATCTAGAGTTTCATGACAGAACTTTGTATATTAATTCAGTATATATTATTGTGTGTGTTTCTGTGTGTACTGTATATATCCTTACTAACATGAATAAACATTAATTACTGAGTGTTAACAGATCGGTATACATAAGACTTCATGAGTCACACAAACTATAATAATCCACTCCATTATAAAGACTTCTGAAGAAACAATGTAAAAAATCTTTAACCATTTAGTTTAATTGACTTCGTTATGTGCTTATTTAGAACAAAAGAACCTTGTTCAAGAGCTCTATACAGACATGAGATTCTGTGTTGTTTGCCATTAGTGACTCAGTCTCTCTAGTGTGTATTCTCACTTAATTTTCACAAAATCACTTCAGTTTTAAAGGAGGTGGTGGCGTGGCCTTTAGCTTACAAATAATTAGCTCGCCACCTATAATCATGGTGTCTTGCGGAAGTGAGGGTGTACTGACAGAAACACTACACATCCGGATAAAAATCTTCAAGAAAAGCAATTAAGAGTCTTTTATTATGCTTGAGCTTTCACAGAGCTGAACTATAGATCACATTGACCTTTATCAAAGTGTATGGTGTATATTTTACATGACATGGTTTTAACTTCATTTTCAGGCAGTTATCATACAGTTCCGCTATGAAGCGAAATTACAAAGGGGTTGATTTGCTTCTTGCGTGTCATAGACAAGCGAAGTTCTTCGATGAATATGAGATTACTTCAGATTCTTTCAAGTGTTTCAGGCACACAGAGAAATTGATGTTTTTAGACTACCCTTGAAACAGGCACATTCTAAGAAGGAGGTCTTTGTGACCTGGATCGATCTTGCATTCTTACTGCTAGAATCATTGATGCTGAAGAACTAGCACAGCACTGATGTGTCAGTAGTTATCTGTTGGTGTTGATGTAAAGCTTTGTGATTATTCTCAGTTGTCTTCACCTATATATACATGTATCATGAGTACACTGAGTCAAAGTCAGTTTAAGGCAAGTCATGTTCAATTTGTGGTCATTTTAGTTATGCCTCTGGGCAGCTATTTTCTATGCAGGCAACCAACTCACAAGTACAGCTCTTATCCTCATAAATGTAGAAAAATTACATCAGGAAGTAGTTCAATTCCGCAATAAATTCAGATAACAATGATATCATAAATGTAGCTTCTTCTCTAGCTCAAATCGAACCAAAAATGTGTTGGATCATTTGTTGGCATTCAAGTGAGCTTTAAATTTTGATCCTGTCAGTCATTTTAACAGCAAACTTGTAATTTATATATTGTTAATGCATTCAAAATTGGTTTATTCCTTTAATCTAGACCTTGTTTGAATCTGTTAATAATTTAACATAAATTTCCACATCTGTTTTGTATGGAAGCTTGTTTCCGCCACAGAATAAAAAAAAAAAAAAAAGGTAAATGTGACTTTTTTTCGCGCAACTACCTGGTAATCTCACAATTTCTGAGATTTTATCTCAGAAATGTGCGATATAAAGTCGCAATTGTGAGAAATAAAGTCAGAGTTGCGAGTTTATATCTCGGAATTCTGACTTCCCTTTCGAGGCAACTCGCGCTGCGTCAATGACGCGTTGGGAATGCCCCTGCGTGATTGTGTCTGAAGCACGTATGTAAACTAGTCCAATGGCGAGAGCGAACGTCACGGGCGGGTGACGTCATGACCAGGAAAGCATAAAAACACATCCGGAACAACTGGCGTCAGCTTCTGTGCCTCAGCAAGCGCTCTATGTCAAACTGTTTGTTCTATTTATTGTTGTTTGTCACGATATTGTACAAAAGCAAAGTATGGAGACACAAGCATTCAAATAGTGTGCGTCTCCTTGCCCTCATTTCATCACGGGTGGAGACACACACGAGTTATGTGTGATGTGTTTGGGAGCAGATCATGCGATGTCTGCTCTGAGAAGGCTGACTGCGTGCATTGTCTCAGTATGCCGCTTTGCATGCTCTTCCCGCCGCATATAAGGAGCTGGTGGAGGTGGTCATAAGAGCTGTAGAGAAATTAAATATTGAGTGGCCAATAGAAAAACAAGGCGCTCGTCCAAAAAGTAAACTGGATGAGCGTTTTCTATCACCCGATATTTCACCTCCACCACAGGGCCTTCCCTTTTTTCCCGATCTCCATAATGAGTTATGGAGATCGTGGAATAAACCATACTCAGCACGTTTGTTCAGTCCCCAAGTACATGTTTATTCAGAAATAAGGGGGCTGAAAGAGTATGGTTATGGGGCGATGCCCATATAGCTCCTCATACAGAGCGCAGCAGAAGGAGAGTGTCGCTTCGCTGACGATACTCTCAGCCGAAGTCTTCAAAGCAGAAGCCTGATCTGAGGACAGTGCTTCTCGCTAAGAAGGCTTCGGCTCAAAAGAAGTCCTGACGCTACCAGCGTCAGACCTCTGAGGGCATGGTGGCCTCTAAGGCGTTACTTTCAGGTGTGTCCCTTCGAGAAGTTTGTGATGCGGCGGGTTGGTCCTCTCCGGTCACATTTGTAAGATTTTACCGTTTCGACCTGGACGCTGCTCCAGGTTCACAGGTGCTCATGTCTTGATTGTACCAACAGTTTCACATAGACAGGTACTTGTAAGTACGGCGTTTGGGTATCTTGTTCCCAACGCGTCATTGATGCAGCTCCTCGAAAGGGAACGTCTCAGGTTACGACTGTAACCATAGTTCCCTGAGAAGGGAACGAGATGCTGCGTCAACTTGCCATACTTCCTGCATCCCTGTGAGCGACTTGCTTCGGCTAAATCGAAGCTGACGCCGGTTGTTCCGGAAAAGAAGTCAGAATTTCGATATATAAACTTGCAATTGCAAGAAAAAAGGTTATAATTGCGAATTGTAAAGTCAGAATTGCGAGATATAAACTCGCAATTGCGAGAAAAAAGTCACTTTGTGTGGTTTCAAAAAAAGTCAGAATTGCGAGATGTCAACTTGCAATTGTGAGATAAAAAGTCGCAATTATCTTTTAAAATGTTTTATTCTGAAGCAGAAACAAGCTTCCATAGGGTTTTGACAGTAGTAATACTGAACACTGAACTTTTAAAATGAATTCAACTTAAATAAACTTGGTATTCCCAGTCATGGTGAAGTAATAAAGTGAAACAAATATCAATATTCTTATAACAGTTTACCAGATCTGCTTTTAATGTTTATAGCACCTGCAACTCTGCATATCCTTCCGAAGGATCCCATAGTTAGAAATGAGTGGTGAACGTTTATTTTGAACCAACTTCTTAACAAATTATTTAAGACATTTCACTGCAGATTGTTGTGTGATGCTGTCATGTAATACAAGCTGTGCAAAGAGACTGTGATTGAAGAATGGGAGATATTTATATTGGATATGACAGCAAGCCGTGTAATAGCAACTCCAGTTGCCTATTTTACATGCAGAGGAGGTGTTTCATAAAGGAACAGCAGAAAAATGTGTCAGGGAGAGGGCCAAGAATACTAACAAAAATGCTAAGAATAAGTATTTAGTTCTTTCAATGCACGTTTTTCTTTTTGACACTAAAATGAATGACCATTGATTTATCTTGACATCAGAAAACACACAAAGTGAGGTTACCATATTCCTTTATTTTTTTCCAAAATATATTCTCTTTCAGATGTAATATTGTAGCAGTGACCCCTTCCACAGACCGACAGGAGTCCAAGTTCCCTTCTTCAGTTCAGAGATAGATAAAGGGACTTTCAGCCTGACAGGGCAAAGTTCTTCTCCAGACGCTTAGATCTGAGAGGTGAAAGACAAAGCCAACACTCCAATTCAAAGATTCTAAAGATCATCTTAAATATTTATTAACCCCTTTTGGTTTCCTGACATTTATATGGACATCAAAGAAGTCAGTCTCCAAGCACAAACAGTGAAATAGGATCACCGCTGATCTACAAGTGAATTTCCCTCAGGTCAGTCTGTCTGACGGATGAAATGAATTCAGTATCTTTGCATTTTTCAATGGCCACAGTGGTTGTGTTACTCTTTGTGTGGTTTGTGCTGTTCTTGTAGACAACGCAGGATAAAATTTGTCATTTCAGATCTGCAGATCTCAGGCATTCTTTGTCAGTTCTGTTCAATGGAAGAATGGAAATAGGGCTGTGTTATACAGGATATCAGGGATAGCTGAAAGCTTACCTTTGGAGATGCAAAGGTCTTTTTAGATGACCCAGTGTACGTTTTCTTTTTGACAAGATGCAATCGATTTGACCAGAACTGTGGTTTGCAGGTAGTACATGAAGTTTACTAGGGAGGGAACAATATCTTTTCTCTGGCGCTGCAAGATGAAAAGGTTTCAGGAACTTTTTGGGAGAAAATTCCAGGTTCTATCCAACAAATTATGAACCAGATGAGTAATTTTCATTTGATTTCTTTGTTGTTGGTTCACAAAGACTTCCTGCAATTGAGCAGCTTCATGTTGCGATGTCTTCTGCCTCGTTTGCCTTTGCCTCTCCACACCTTGTTCTCTATCCTTCTCGGTCCTTGCCCTATGTGAACCAATGTGAAGTTAAAATCTTCTCTACAGCGCCCTCTTTTTTCATGCTGTGACAGTAAATGGAGTCAAAGGAGTCTCTGAATTTTGTTTAAAAGGACTTGATAACAGTGTTAATTAAAAAAGCTCTGAGACCTCAAAATGTTCGACACGGATTTGAGAGCTCAAATTCACCTTGCGATGGCTCGAGAGTTACCAAGCACTAAATTTAATAAATATCTTATTCATTCCAAAGTTAAACTTGTTGAACTTTTTTTCCCTCTGCTGAAGGCCCTTCTTCTCAGCAGGAGGTGGCTGTAATGTCTTCTGCCCACAGAGCTGTGCTGAGAGGGCCGTTCTGCCCAGAGCGCTTCGTATTCATAGGTCAAAGGTTGCCATCATTAAAAGTGCCATCACAGAGTTTTGATCTCCTGCGGTCCCCTTTGCCTCAGCTCCTTAATTGAGATTTTTGTCCTCGTTATCCACCCAAGCTGGGCCCTAATGTCTATATGTACATGTCTCTCAGATTCAACGAACTACCGCTAATGAATGCATACTGCGAAAATGGATAAATTTAGTCAAATTCTGTGGTCCCTTTTCTTTGATACCCCAAAAGCTTTGGATCCAAAGACAAAGTTTGGCTAAAGAAAGTTCTAGAAACATCCGAGCTCTATGGCCAGGGCTCTCTATTTCACCACATAACACCGAAATGACTTTTTCTTTCTCGTCCTCCCCAATATTCAGAGTAGTGGCTGATCAATATGGGGTTTTCAGTGTTAAAGGAATAGTTCACTCAAACATTCTGTCATAATTTACTCACCATCATGTCATTTCAAACCAGTATGAATTTCTTTTTGTGGAACTTTTTTTTTGTTGTCCATACAATAAAAGTCAGATCACATTTTACTTGCATTGTACAGAAAAAAAGAGACGTTTTTCAGAATATCTTCTTTTGTATTGCACAGAAGATAAAAGGCATTTTGGAACGACATGAGGGTAAGTAAATGATGACAGAATGTAAATTTTTGGGTAAACTGTGTAGCGAATTAGCTCAGAGGGGAAATATTAATAATTATTCATTATGATTAATTATGAATATTTGAATCAGTTAAATAGATTAACTTGATGTGGCTACATTAACATTACAATCAATCAATCAGTTCATCCTATGAATGTTCAGTATTGATTATTAATTCTAAGAAAAGGATATTTTTCATGGCCACAGAAAAATAATTCTTCCTTTGTACTTACATAAGCGCTTAGCGCGCATAACAAGATCGATCATTTAAGTGACAATTTGTTTGCAGCAGGGAGTCAGAACCAACATATATTGTGCACAAACTTTAATAACTAAATCGCGGACAAGATTAAACAGACATAAAAAAAAAACATATATACACAAAACATACATGGCAAGAGGCAAAGTTAAAGTGGTTAGAAGAACCGGGTCAGTACAGATGGATGAAGTTATGCAAAGACACTAAAACCTGGGAGAACCATCCCTGATAAGCTCCTTTGTCTGAGCAAAGGAGTTTACAGTTTTACTAACTACACAGCGACTTGTATTTCTTAGTACATTACTTGCATTTGCCCGGGAAGGCGTCCAGATATACGGTCGCAGGAGAAAGTCTTGATGGTTCCGTCCGATGGTTTTGCAGTTGCGATCTTTTCCTTCCGTGTTGAGCGAAGGAACGACTGTGAACTTTCATGGTTGCTTTGACTCCATTGAGGTTGAGGAAGTTGCACACGCCGTGAGGAGTTAGGCCTGCTGGCCCAACTGGCCATGTGGTGGCATCTGGTTTCCTGTCAAAGGTTGAGGCTGTGTGTGTAGGCCTTATCTGGCCTGGCCTGTTGGCCGGCTGATAGACAGCCAAGATGACGTGTCGTTTTGGTCCAGAGGGAGAAGAGAGGGAAAATCTGTGTGCCTCTCCTTAAGAGTCTGCAAGAAGTCCCACCCTTTATGATTGAGTTAACCAATGGGACTGCTGGGATTTCCCAGTGGGAAATTCCTCTGTGGGAGATTTATGGCTCTTTATTTCAAGCAGGATTCAATGGGTCTGTGCCCATTTATACTCCAATTAATGCAACAAACACATACTGCCTCTTACAAGGAAGTGACATACATGAAAGTGTAAGTCGTGAAGTGAGCATTAATTTGATAGGAGACGCGACATATATGAGGTTATATGAACTAGCAAGTTGCTCATAAGAAATGCATAAACGAAATAACATACAAGGGATACTTTACAAGACAGTTATATGCGTACATACAATGTCCTGGAGTGCATGTTCATTTATAGACGGGTTGTCTATAACTTGAGGCAAAAGCGTGTGTTTTACAGGCTTTGTGTCTTAACTATGGCCTTTTCCATGTGGCCACATTTTTTAGGGCCCTAAAACGTCTTATCAGTTGGTATCCAGGGTAACTGAGGACCTTTCTCTGTTGTGTTGGGGGAAGGTCTGTTACTAAGCACAAAGCATTTAAAACATATTTGTTAAATGTAACAGGCGATTATGTGTCTGATTTGCCTCAGTCGCTACAACTGTCACTTTAAATTCTTACATTTGGTCCTTGCAATCCTAAATATTTGATTACATGCATGATGCTTATACAGGTAACAAATCAATGGTTATAATTATAATTTAATTTTCACTATTATGATTATTATTATTATTATTATTATTATTATTATTTAAGATTCAGTCTGCAATTGTGTAGGACAGAAATTTTCACTCTTGCCAAAATGACCCTATTTGCCATGATAATACAACATAATGGCTGTGCATGTATGGATATTTGAATTATAGATTTGAGTTCATGCTTGAGAATATAAATTATAAAGAGATGAAAAGACTCATTGTTGATGGACTTGGAATATTTCAGCCCCCCATTTATTCACTGTAATATGGCTATATTGGGTAAAATAATGGATGTAATTATCCGAGAGCAATTGAAAATAATTTTTATCTTGCATTTATGCAAATGATTCATTAAGATTTAGCACTAGCAATTATTTGCTCTTCCAAATAGCATTTGCCTGTTCTGTATTAGTCTATCATTGTACTGACATTGACAAAACTTGTCTCGAAAGGGCTTTATGAGATTCACTCTAAAAGCTTTATCCTGTATTATTCAGTTACCTGGCCTTTTTTTCTTTGAAAATCCTTCATTTTTGTGTTTGTCTATAATCATGTTTAACCTTTTACAGTAAATGGCTATTCTGCTGTAATTTTAAAGCACAATGTTGTTTTTAACAGTTTATACTCAGAATATATTTATAAACACACACACACACTATATATATACACACACAGACAGTATATACAGTATATAGACATATACAGCTGTATCTCTGAGCTGTGTTATGTCCATTTACTATATCATTGTTCCAACAGACTGATATAAAGGACTGCATTTCTCTTGGGTTTTAATTAGCTTGCTTTGCATTTTGTGCAGCACACTGTCACTTATCATTAAGACAAGCTAGATTTGAAACGTTATCCTCACAGGGATTCATTGTAACTTTGGACAGTAAAAAGAAGTTGGTCTTGTTGCAGACCACTACACAATTATAAGGAAACATCCAACCCAATCTCATGAGAAAACGATTTCATATGGATTCTTATGATGCGATTTGTAAGGAAACAAACATTAGGAAAAAAAAAAAAAACATAAGCATGAAGGTCCACCCCCAATCAGTGGGGTGTAAGTAGTTTGTACAAATAAGTTATGAATTTATATGAATTAGCCACCAATTTGCGAAAATGTAAATTAGTCAAATTAGTCGAATTGCCATGAGAGTGTGTTGGAAACATCACTCAAGCTTTCATCCTGCAGCACTAAAATTAATTTTCAACTGGCTTCAGAGAATTCTTTTAGTATTTATTTTCTCTTGTTCCAAATCATAGACTGTAAAAAAAAGATGGACGACACAACTTCACTCTATATCATTGTAGAGATCTATTTATTTATCAAGTGAAGCTGCCAATGTCCAAATGTGGAGCAGACTCTTGGAGCCCGAGTCTGCGCAGTAGTGAGCATGAAGAAGAAGGCCCCGCCCACATTTCCGCAGAATCGGTTAGTACCTATATATAAAGTCTTTGGTACAGTTTAATGCAGAACAACTTATTATGTCGGTGTGAAAAAAATAGTTATGGAAATGTAGAAATTAAAGTTGAAGCTCATATCTCCTCCCGAAAATCCCCAAAAAAGTCTGTTGGTGCCTCAGAGACAACTTCACTCAGAGAAGCTGTCAAGCATGACGTCACGCCCCCGTATTTATAGCATCAAATAACTAAGTAAAACCAAACTTTAAAAAAACGAACACTTGAACTTACATCAGTGTCATAAAAACTACCTAAATGACAGAAACCATCTTTTGGAAAGTGTATTTGAAGTGTAATTTGATTTTAGTTTGTCTCACGTCCCATTCGATTACAGTGAGAGGGCGGGGTTAATGACCTATAGTGGGACCAGCCACCTGGGGGGTGCTCGAAACGTTTCGGCTTCACTTTTCAGGACTTACTTTGTTCCAAACCTATATGACTGACTTTCTTCCGTGGAGCAACAGAAGTTGAAGAGAACTACTCTTTTTTTTTTATTTTTTATTTTTTTCTTGCATAAAAATAAATGTAATTAAAGTATCTGAAGTTTGCAAATACTTTTGACATTTTGCTGGTGCAGGATAAAAATGGCTCTGGCAACATTTCTGTCATGAGACTGCAGTTTGTAGACAAGAGCATTGGGCTGAAAGTTGTTAAAGCATACATCAAGACGAGGTAAAGCGAAAGCAGAGCAAATGTTGCTGTATATTAATAATGAGTTGAGCAGGGATGGTGGTTTTATTTGTTTGAAGGGCCAAAATCGAAACAAAATTTAGTTCACAGACCAGTTGCATACACATAGCCATTAAGTTAAGACGTGTCTTAAGAACTAGTACGACCAACTAGCATTTATTAATCAGTCTAACTTTTCGGTATCAAATCAGACTAATCTGCGTTTTTATGTAACTGACTTTTTTGAAAATTATGAACAGTCTTAATGAAAAAAAATTGGATGACACACTTGCAACCGGCCCCTGCTTTTATTAAATCAGTAGCTCACATTCTGTTTTGAATGTAGATTTAAATTTCAAATCTCTTTTTGAATGCTGTACTACACTGCTTGTCTTAAATGTACGACTGACTAAACATTTTATATAATTAGACCACTGCTAATACATTTGAAATGCAAATTATTGAGAGAGAAATTTCATTGAAATTTTTTTTTTTTTTTAAATTAAGGGCTTTTTAAATTGCATTTGTTATTTTAATGCACCAGTTTGCCATAACTACAGGCTGATTTAACACGCGTTATTATTAGTACTGTTAACAACCACAACTGTGTGTGCTAATGTCAGTGCAGTAAAAGAGCTCATTAGCATGATATGTCTGTTAGGGTCACTGACTGTAACCCTGATCAGAAGGAGAGACAGTTAGCTGAAATCAGAATTTATGTTTTTTTCTCCCACTTAAACTTTCAGGTTCAGTTGTTTATTAATAACCCTTGTACTTATTTTTAATTAAACAGCACTGGATATTTTGCACATTATGCAGAATTTTAAACCACTAAAATTGCTAGACCACTAAAACAAAATAAGACAAAAGTGAAATAAATAAATAGTGTTTGAAAGAGAACAAAATTCATAGTCATATACAGTATCACTATCCTAGACGTGCTGCAAAGTAAACACTGCCTGTCACAATCTGCAACTTTTTCAATTCCGCCACTCAAACAAAGATCAGTTTTATCTTCACATGCTAAGCAAAGATTCTTTTCGGAGAGTATCATTTGAAAGCAATCCTCTAAGAGATATTCTTTTTCCTATTTTGTGTGCGGGCAGTGAAAACTTCCTGCAAACTCGACGAGACGAAAACAATCAGGCATTACAAAAGGATAAAAAAAAACACACAAGGAAAAGGGAGTTATTTAAATGACAGGTACTGGCGAATAATCTATCTGTTACATTAAAGGGATAGTTCACCCCAAAATAAAAATTCTGTCGTCATTTCCTCACACTCATGTTGTTCCAAACCTATATAAAAGATACGAGTTTGGAACAACATAAGGGTGAGTAAATGAGCATTTTCATTTTGTGGAGAATTATCTCTTTAAGATTGCGGTACAGTCACGTTATATATGAGTTCCTCTCTCTGGATAAGCACAATGGCATTTGGCTTGAGCCATCTAGTGCAAATGTCAGAATTCTCCATCAAGAAGTCTCTAATTGATTTGTATTTGCAGACCACTTTGTGGCACCTGTTGAAAAGGGCAGAGAAGGGAAAGGAGAAGTCGGTGCCCTTTAGCACACAGGGCAAGAGCAGCTTCTGCTCACAAATTCAGAAATACAGTGCAAACAGCTCAACTATCAGACCGCAATTAGCACTTTCCATGAATGCTATACACTTTGGTGTCCTGTTCCTTTTTTTAAACATTAGATGAAAAATCGCATGATTTTGGTTGTGAGAAATATTAGATATAATGCATTTGATAAAATGTATCCTATACATTGACTGTACTATTAATTACTCTATGTAATATTATAATAATACAATAATGCTATTGTCAGGAGTATGTTAGTTTCATTGTGTTTTAGGGGCAACTTTTTATGAGTTTTGGCTGTTCATTTACACAACAATGGTGTTTTGATAGCCTGAAAACGTATATAAGCCTTCAGTTCATTCAGTTCAAAAGCTTTGTGCAAAGTCGTCTTTATTAAACGTGTAGTTTACACCAATCAGGCATAACATTATGATGATATAATGAATATTGTGTTGGCCCCCCTTTTGCTGCCAAAACAGCCCTGACCCGTTGAGGCATGGACTCCACTAGACCCCTGAAGGTGTGCTGTGCTATCTGGCACCAAGATGTTAGCAGCAGATCCTTTAAGTTGCGAGGTGGGGCCTTCATGGATCGGACTTGTTTGTTCAGCACATCCCACAGATGCTCGATTGGATTGAGATCTGGGGAATTTGGAGGCCAAGTCAACACCTCAAACTTATTGTTGCGCTCCACAAACCATTCCAGAACCATTTTTGCTTTGTGGAAGGGCACATTATCCTGCGGAAAGTGACCACAGCCACCAGGGAATACCGTTTCCATGAAAGGGTGTACATGGTCTGCAACAATGCTTAGGTAGATGGTACATGTCAAAATAACATCCACATGAATGGCAGGACCCAAGGTTCCCTTTCAGTCGGTCACGTTCGACGTACGTCGGAACTGACCGACGAATTGGGATCTATTTTCAGAGACCAATCTACTTCGAGTGTTAAAAACGAGCCAATGAGGATTGGCATGCGGTTGACGCATTCCACGACCCGCCCCGCATCGCGGGTATAAATACGAAAGTGGAAGCACCGCATATCGCTTTCAACTTCGGAGCCGAACAGTACCTTGTTCCTACGAAGAGTGTTACATTCAGTCAAGAGGATCGCTCCAGTCTACGGTGTTGGTGTGACGGTGCTTTCAGTGGAGATCGCAAAAAAAAAAAAAAACAGCTGTTCTCACAGCTTCCTGGGCTTTTTGAGTGCTCTCAGCGGGCTTGCACCCCTGAACCGCTGCGAGCCGCGGTCATTCCCCTGTGTTGGAGCGGTTTTTCCCTTTCTAAAAGAGCAACACGGTTTGACCCTGCGTCTTTTTCAAGATGTCATTCAAACCGTGTGTTTCTGGATGCCGTCGTTATCTGTCCCCAGTTGACGGACACGATCGCTGTCTCTCGTGTTTGGGCGTTCAGCACGCTGAGGCGGCTTTCGTGGATGACTCATGTTCCCATTGCGGGAACATGACCATCGCAGTACTACGGTCTAGACTCGAATACCTCAGACGGGGTGGAGTCCCATTGCGCATCCCCCGATCTAGTGGCCCTCCTGCTGTGAAGCAGAGGGCTGCTACTTTGGCTGATGCCTTTGGTGGAGACCTGAGGGTTACTGTGAGGGCACTCCCGCCGGGTCAACAGGCTCCTCGGGCCCCTCCCCCCTCCACTGCGCCGGTGGAGCTTCCGGAAGAGCAGCCTGGTCCTTCCCACGGGAGACCGTCTGTTACTTTCGGGGCTCCGGCTGAGGACATGGTCTCGATAGCTGCATCAGGGGACGAGCTAATGGACTCCGGAGATGAGGATTCGGCTGCGCTGCCCCCTTCTGGTGTGGTAGCGCCGCCCGAGTCTGATCTGGAGCTCACGGCTATGCTTGCCCGGGCCGCCGCCAGTGTTGGGCTCGAGTGGAACCCTCCACCGTGTCCCGAACCCTCGCGGCTGGACGATTGGTATCTCGGGACGGCCCGCGCTGGTTCTCAGCGCCCCGCCCCAGTACCTTTCTTTCCGGAGGTGCATCAGGAGCTCACGAAGTCGTGGATAGCGCCTTACAACGCTAGAAACCGATCGACTGACTCCTCCGTCCTCACTACCCTCGATGGTGGCGCAGCCAAGGGTTACGTGGAGATCCCCCCAGTCGAGCAGTCAGTAGCGATGCAACTGTGTCCGAAGGCCGCTACTGACTGGCGCGGAAATCCGTGTCTCCCCTCCCGGGCGTGTAAGTTCTCGTCCGCACTAACGGGCAAGGCTTACACAGCCTGTGGAGAAGCTGCGTCATCTTTGCATGCCATGGCGCTCCTGCAGGTCTACCAGGCCAAAGCGCTCAAGGAACTGCACGAGGGTAGTTCCGACCCAGGGGTTATGCAGGAACTGCGTACCGTGACGGACCTCGCCCTCCGGGCGACGAAAGTCACCGCACGCTCCCTGGGTCGGGCGATGTCCACACTTGTGGTCCAGGAATGCCACCTGTGGCTGAACCTGGCGGATATGCGTGAGACCGACAAAGTACGGTTTCTCAATGCCCCTGTCTGCCAGGCCGGCCTCTTCGGCGACGCCATCGAGAGCTTCGCCCAGCAGTTCTCGGTGGCCCAGAAGCAGACGGAGGCGATCAAGAACATCCTGCCCCGGCGACCTGCTGCTGCCTCCACCCAGTCGCCGGCTGCAGCACCTCCGCCTGCTCGTCGCCGAGGGCGTCCCCCTGCGTCCGCCTCCGCCCCTGCTAAGCGTAGGGGTACTGCCCAACCCGTCCAGGGTCCCACAAAGTCCGCCGGCAAGCGCAAGGGCAAGCGGCCCTGAGACGGGCAGCCCAGGGAGAGGAGGAGCTGCTCCAGGGGAGGTGGTGTCCGCACCCCTCCACTGGTGCGGACACCACCGAATGTTACCACTGGTCGTCACAACATCCTGCCGCTGGCTCTCCGGAGTCCAGCGGTACCCACATTCTCAATAAAGGAGCAGTTTCCTCCCTCCCTGGGCCCCAAGAGGGCCAGGTTGGCAGTGTGCGACGCCCCCGGGCCTCGCCACTCCTTTCCTCCCCTCTCCCCCTCGCCAGGGGGCAGCAGTATGGGCACCGAGGACGCCCCCGGGCCTCCTCACCCATACTCTGCCCCACCCTGGAGTACTCAGACAACACTCCGGGCCGCCTCCGGGCCTCCCGAGTCGGGTCTGTCTACTCCACTTCGCTGCCCCACCCCGGGTACGTCTGTGGTGCCGTTGGTCCCGCTTGTTCGGTCTCTGGGAGCCTGGCTAGGTCTCCCCAGGCCGTCTCGCTGGCTTATCCGTACTATCAGACTCGGCTACGCGATTCAGTTCGCGCGCCGGCCGCCCAAGTACAGGGGCATCCTCTTCACCACCGTGCGGAGCTGCGATGCCCATGTCTTGCGGTCGGAGATCGATGTCCTGCTGGCGAAGGACGCGATCGAGCCGGTTCCTCCTGCCGATATGAGGTCGGGGTTCGCCAAACCTTCAACCCCTGGGCGGACCCTTCGTTTCTACGGGCGGGAGTGCCCTTAGAACAGGTGTCCAGGCATGCTGTGGTCTTCACGGATGCCTCATCCACGGGCTGGGGGGCCACGTACAACGGGCACACAGTTTCGGGTCTGTGGACGGGGCCCCAACTGCGTTGGCACATCAATTGCCTAGAGTTATTGGCAGTACGTCTCGCCCTGGGTCGCCTCAAAAAGCCGCTACAGGGCAAGCACGTGCTGGTCCGTACGGACAGCACTGCGGCCGTTGCGTACATCAACCGTCAGGGTGGTCTACGCTCCCGTTGCATGCTCCAACTCGCCCGCCATCTCCTCCTGTGGAGTCAGAAGTGTCTGAGGTCGCTTCGGGCCATTCACATCCCAGGTGCGCTGAACCAGACAGCCGACAAGCTCTCTCGTCAGTCGACACCTCCGGGAGAGTGGCGACTCCACCCCCGGAGTGTCCAGCTGATATGGGACCTCTTCGGAGCCGCTCAGGTAGACCTGTTTGCCTCTCCGGACTCGACCCATTGCCAGTTGTACTATTCCCTGACCGGGGGCACCCTCGGCACGGATGCACTGGCGCACAGCTGGCCCCGGGACCTACGCAAATATGCGTTTCCCCCAGTGAGCCTTCTTGCACAGACACTGTGCAAGGTCAGGGAGGACGAGGAGCAGGTCTTGTTAGTTGCGCCCTACTGGCCCAACCGGACCTGGTTCTCCGAACTCACACTCCTCGCGACAGCCCCTCCCTGGCCGATCCCCCTGAGGAAGGACCTGCTTTCTCAGGGGCGGGGCACTCTATGGCACCCGCGTCCAGACCTCTGGAAACTCCATGTCTGGTCCCTGGACGGGACGCGGAGGTTCTAGGTGGCCTACCACAAGCTGTGGTAGACACCATCACTTCTGCTAGAGCCCCCTCTACGAGGCGCCTCTACACGTTGAAGTGGAACCTGTTCGTTGAGTGGTGTTCTTCCCGCCGGGAAGACCCCCGAAGGTGTTCGGTTAATGTCGTGCTTTCTTTCCTGCAGGATGGGCTGGAGCGAAGGCTGTCTCCCTCCACCCTCAAGGTGTACGTCGCCGCAATAGCGGCGTATCACGATGCAGTGGAAGGTAAGTCCTTAGGGAAGCACGACTTAATCGTCAGGTTCCTCAGAGGTGCGAGGAGACTGAATCCTCCTCGTCCAACCTCGATACCCTCTTGGGACCTAGCCCTGGTGCTCAGAGCACTTCAGGGTCCTCCCTTTGAGCCTTTGCAGTCTGCAGAGTTAAACATCCCAAGGTTCCTACCACTCCCTTCCGGGATCAGGTGGTGAACCTGCAAGCGCTGCCCTCGGAGGAGGCAGACCCAGCCCTAGCTTTGCTCTGTCCCGTCCGCGCCCTCCGCGCCTACGTGGACCGAACTCAAAGCTTTAGAACCTCAGAGCAGCTCTTCGTCTGTTACGGAGGCCAGCAGAAGGGAAAGGCTGTCTCCAAGCAGAGGTTAGCCCACTGGATAGTGGATGCTATCGTCTTGGCTTACCAGTCCCAAGACGTGCCTTGCCCGTTCGGGGTGCGAGCGCACTCCACAAGGAGTGTAGCTTCCTCCTGGGCGCTGGCCCAAGGCGCCTCGCTGACAGATATATGTAGAGCTGCGGGCTGGGCGACACCTAACACGTTCGCTAGATTCTATAGCCTCCGTGTAGAGCCGGTATCTTCCCGCATCCTCGCCCCCAGTGGCCAGTAGCGCTAAGTGCCCGTTCTAGTGTCGGCTTGCAACGCCACTCCCGCCCTCTGGGCCGGATACGTGCGTCTATTATCTCCAGTTGTGTTCCCCGGAAACGGCTAACCCTGTCGAGCTCCTCCGTCACCCCTTCGGTGTCAGACGTTGCGGCCGTCTGACGCCAGGCCTGCACCCGTATGCTTGTGGAACGTGTGTGTAGGCTGGGTGCCATATGTAGCGGTTCCCTAACGGCAACCCCATATGTGTATTCTCCACGGTACCAGCTACCCTATTGGCTAGCCCCGTGTCTTTCCCTTGACAGAGCCCGCTCGTCGTCTCTGGTGGTGTTCTTTCCCCCCTGGGACCAGGTTGGATCCACCCCAGAGACTGCCATATGTAGTACTACCCTGATAGGTTAGTCCTTATGTGTATTTCGCCACCTCTCCTTCCTCTGAAGGACGTGGCTCCGCAGCGTACCATCTCCACGAGACGGGCACGCTTTCCCAGCGTTATCCAATAGTCACACTGAGTGGGTCTTGCAGGAACAGCAGTGACTGACCTTCCCTGCCCGGAGCCCTGACTTCCACTCCAACATAGGTGTGGTCCAGTGAGCTCAGGCAGGGCTCTGGAAGGGCCAGCATCCCTGGCGTGTTGGTAGGGATCCAAAGGCCCGAGTCACTCGTCTCGGCTCCTTAGTTGAAAAGCGATATGCGGTGCTTCCACTTCCGTATTTATACCCGCGATGCGGGGCGGGTCGTGGAATGCGTCAACCGCATGCCAATCCTCATTGGCTCGTTTTTAACACTCGAAGTAGATTGGTCTCTGAAAATAGATCCCAATTCGTCGGTCAGTTCCGACGTACGTCTCCGTTCCCTCCTTCAGGGAACGAGGGTTACATACGTAACCGAGACGTTTCCCAGCAGAACATTGCCCAAAGCGTCACACTGCCTCCGCCGGCTTGCTTTCTTCCCATAGTGCATCCTGGTACCATGTGTTCCTCAGGTAAGCACGCACATGCACCCGGTCGTCCACGTGATGTAAAAGAAAACGTGATTCATCAGACCAGGCCACCTTCTTCCATTGATCCATGGTCCAGTTCTGATGCCCACATGATACTGTTGGCGCTTTCGGCGGTGGAGAGGGGTCAGCATGGGCACCCTGACTGGTCTGCAGCTATGCAGCCCCATACGCAACAAACTGCGATGCACTGTGTATTCTGACACCTTTCTATCAGAACTACACTGTAAAATCTAATTAGTTAGACTTACTTAAAAAAAGCATGCAAACCGATTGCCTTAAAAAAACCAAGTAAAGTGAAATAGGAATAGTATTTTGTGCTAACAAATGCTTAGTTAGTATAGTTCACTTACACAAGAGTTCTATTAACTAAAAAAGAACTGTAGAGAGTACTTGATCTTTTACTTTAGATTTACTCTTGACTTAGTATAGCTACCGTTGTTGTTACCATTGTTGTGTTTTGCATGCTGAATGTTAAAGTCTGTGTGTGACTCAAGCATGATCAACTGCAAGATTATTGTTACAAATATATGGATTATATCAACCCAATTAAAAGTTTCACAGGTGTTTATGACGTAAGTGTTAGCAATACAATTATAAACGATCATTATACGACATAAAGGTAAGTATTACATAGGTTAATTTTAAAAGGTGACCTAATTACTGACTAAATCATTAACTATAGTTAATTATTCAGTCAGAAGCTAGGTCAACTTTTAAAAGCAACCTATTTATTACTTCTCTTCCTTTGAAACCAAATAACTGTGATTTCCTGTTGCATGGCTGCATCAATAGGAAGAGAGTTATAATAATATGAATGTTCCAAGTGCCCAACCAAAGTGAACTCTAATAACCATAATGGTGAGGGTTTTTTTTTGCTTGACAAAATGTCTGTTTGATCGGACCACACGGGCCAGCCTTCACTCCCCACGTGCATCAATGAGCCTTGGCTGCCCATGACCCTGTCGCCGGTTCACCACTGTTCCTTCCTTGGACCACTTTTGATAGATACTGACCACTGCAGACCGGGAACACCCCACAAGAGCTGCAGTTTTGGAGATGCTCTGACCCAGTTGTCTAGCCATTACAATTTGGCTTTTGTCAAACTCGCTCAAATCCTTACGTTTGCCCATTTTTCCTGCTTCTAACACATCAACTTTGAGGACAAAATGTTCACTTGCTGCCTAATATATCCCACCCACTAACAGGTGCCGTGATGAAGAGATAACCAGTGTTGGTTTATCTCCTGTGTACTGTTAGCGATCTCCTGCGTTTATTATTAAAAACTATTTAAAGTAGTCCTATGTGTGACAACTATAATTGTTTTTACAAAATTTATTGAATTGATATTTAATTTGTAAAAACTATTTTTATTATCCATTTTAATTATCAATTACCAAACTGAATCATCAGAAATGACCTATATATATATATATGCAGTATATAGCTATATATAGTCTCAGGCCTTATTTTGTACCCATGGAAAGTACCAATTCCCATCAAAGCCAAGACTGACTTTTATTGTAGCATATAGGCTATTGTAGCCAAACTCGTAAAGAAAGTAGTTTGCTGTACAGTACAGTCATTTTTCTATTAAAAAAAATCCATTATTCATTCCTACAGTATGGCACAGCAGAAAGAAATAATGTAAGACCAACCATGCGACTGTGTTTAAGATATTATTATATTGTGCAGGGATGCAATAAAGGGATGTAATTATCCATGAAGTTTTATGCCATGAAATTATTATGCTACTTTTCTAAGCAGATTAACACTAACTTTGAAAGACACTGCTAATAAGTGTTCAGTGTTATGCACAAAGTTGAAGCTTAAGTTAAAGTTTAAAAACTGCCAGTGTGATTAAAAACTGCCAGTGCCAACATATTTATAGCTATCTGAATAATAATCTGGTTTAATGGCACAGACATTGCATCTTTCAGTATACTGGAATTTTACCAGCAAAGTAACACATGAATATCTATAACAGTTTTAATGCATTGGGCAAGCATGTACAGTATTTGCATTTTAGAGTTATGTTTCTGGCCTAAGTGGAAAATTGTTTATCAGACGTGTTGATAGAAGTCTGGCTTGCAGGACTGTTTTGGAAATATTTCATGTTTAAAATAAGAAGTTTATCCTTGCATACCTCTGTGTAACAGTGTTATATTTAATATATCTACACATCAAAATCAAATATTTACTCTGTTAAACAAGCAAATATTTTTGCCAAAATGATGATTTTCATCACAGCCTTCATTTCATCATCCCTAACTTGTTTTTAATATTGCACAGCCAGTCATATTTAATGAGCCAAAATAACCAGTACTCTTCCTCTCTACCCCCAATGTTCATTTGTTTGTCTGGCTTTGTGAATTATTAATCACTCTATGGAGGTTCTGCTTTGAAGTTTGGTAACGTTTTCATAGTCATTAAGTAAAGTGTTGCTTCCGCTAGTCACAGAACTTTACAGAGCAAAAACAAACCCCAAGTAACAAAACAACAACCAATTTAAGATTGAGAAACTGAGATTTGAGATGACAATCAATTAGTTAAATTCACCCTGCATGCAGCCCTAATTAGTTATTATTTGGATTCTGGAATACTTGGTTCTGATTGGGTGTCATTCACTGGCCAGAATTAACTGTTTATTTATTTAGATATATTTATATTATAATGTATTTATTTCTAATTTACTTAAATTTTTTGGTTACATCTGTTTTTTACAAATCACTTTCATCATGGTGCATTTTGGGAATGTTGCCGGCTAGCTGCATTGGGGCTTTTATTTGTTGAGCAGAGGCTGATATCAGTTGATATGAAAAGCTCTTATCTCTTTTTATTGTGTTATGACACTGTGCTATTGGCTTTGGATGGAGAGGCTTATTGTGACCACAGACTATATGAAACCTGAACCTGTTTGCAGAAGAACAAGTGAGACCTGCTTTGCTTTCTCCAGGTGAACGCTTGAGTCTTTCCTTCTGTGTACGCTTTTGCCCAGTAATCAGTTTTACAAATTGCATTCACTGAGTACATGAGATTTGCAGCTTCTCTGTGTAGTAAACCTCAGAGCGGCAGAAATAATCCCTATTTCTGAGGGAGGGAATAAGATCAGTTTTCTGAACACCTGCTGCAGCCTTTTGGTTTTAAACACTTCTCAGGAGATGTGGGGAGAAGACAAATTATTTAGATGTTAATATAAAGGCACCTCTAAACTTTCTAGTTGGATTACTTTGTATATCAGTACAGACATCAGGTGCGTCCCCTAGGGAGCCAAGGAAAACTAGGTTACGAATTGGGATCTCGCCTAATCACCTTTGAGTGTAAACTAAACGACCCAATGGACATTAGCAGGTTAGCAGCATTAGCAGGTATATAAGGAAGTGTGTTTGCATTCGCACATTCAAGTTTTGCACTGAGGAGCTGAGACGGTGTGACCTTCTGGGCATACACATGAGTGCTAGACCTGCTGGAGGAACTCCATGCAGGGTTCGGCAGGTAGGGAACTCACCTGTGGAGTGGATAGCGCACGTATCCCGTCCTAGGAGGGGAGTGGCACTGCAAGCGAGACACCGAGCGGGTCCCCAGTGTTACTGGCTACTTGTGTCGAGTGCACGGGAGGACACAGGCTTACCACGGAGATTGTAAAACCTTGCAAATGTGTTAGGTGTCGCCCAGCCTGCAGCTCTACAAATGTCTGTTAGCGAGGTGCCTTACACCAAGGCCCAGAAGAAGGCAACACTCTGAGTAGAATGAGCCGAGTGGATCCGGGCCAGGGTCTCAGGATTACATGAGAGTTGGCCGGTCCGAATTCCAGGCACGGTTCGTCGATCAAAAATGCCTGCAGGTCCCATACCCTCTTAACAGAAGCCAGTGCTGTTAGGAGCGCCATCTTAAGAGACAGGATTTTAAGCTCTACTGACTGCAGTGGTTCGAAGGGCACTCTCTGTAAGGCTGCTAAGACCAAGGAGAGGTCCCAAGAGGGTACAAGGTGAGGGCAGGGAGGATTCAGCCTCCTCGCGCCCCTTAGGAACCTGATGATCAGGTTGTGCTTTCTGACAGAATTACCATCTACTGCATTGCGATGTGTGGCGATAGCGACAACATACACTTTCAGGGTGGAGGGAGACAGTCTTCGCTCCAGCCCTTCTTGTAGGAAGAAAAGCACAACTCATTTATGTGGGTCTTCACGGTGAGAAGATCAACATTCAACGAGCAGGTTCCATTTCAGAGCGTAAGCGCGCCTTGTAGAGGGCGCTCTTACTGAAGTGATAGTGTCGACCACCGCTGGGGGTAGACTACTAAAGTCCTCCATGTCCCGTCCAGAGACCACACGTGGAGGTTCCTGAGGTCTGGGCGCGGGTGCCACAGGGTGCGTCGTCTCTGAGAAAGGAGGTCCTTCCTCAGAGGAATCCGGCAAGAGCATCAAGGAAGGCTCACTGGAGGAAACGCATACTTGCGTAGGCTCCGAGGCCAGATGTGTGCCAGCGCATCCGTGCCGAGGGTCTCCTCGGTCAGGGAGTAAAACAACTGCCGAGATCCCAATTCGTCAGTTCAGTTCTGACATAATGTCGAATGTGACTGACTGATAGGGAACTATGTAGGGCTGGACAATATGACATAAAATCAAAATCTCGATTAATTGAACATTTGACCTCGATTATGATTAATGAACGATTATTTTCTTTTTGTTTTTTGCTTTGTTTTTTTGCCCTCATAATTCACTGACAAGGTTTGTACTGTAAATATGCTCAACTATTAAAGTTGGGATATTTTTTCTAATGAAAGAGTGCATTTCTTATCTTTGTAATTTGAAACTAATTGAAGGAAACTAACTTTGATGTTGGCTTGAGAAAGCCAGAACCTTGATCCGGGACTCAAACTCAGGTCGCCTTGTGCAGAGCTATGGCAAATGTCATATTGTTCCGACATGGCTCACTTCCAGCAGTTATTTTGTTTATGGGTCATAACATTCCTTACAGATTTTCTGCTCATTCTAAATCAGATATAGATAAATTAGCACAGTGCAGGTACATTTATTTGAATGCATTAATGAGAGAGCGATCGCATGTGTGAATTGGTCATACTGTCTCTCTAATTGTGAAGCTGTGGGTTGTAGTTACTTCAAAAGTAGAGAAAGCTACTTTCTAAGCTACCTTAGTGATAAATCACAGGACAGTGTTGACAATGAGTTTCTGCGCTCCTGAATGTTTCTCTGCGCGCACGATCTTCACGTGATGTGCGAGCTACTGTCTGTACAAGTGTTTGTGTGTGCCACAATATATCAGCGCATTAGTTCAATATAATGATACATATCTGATGGTCTAAAATCGCTTGAATGTTCAAACGGGCAGGCCTTAAAACATACAAGTGACAAAGTTTAGTGAAGACGCAAGTGAAAGTGATCTAGGCTTCAGGGCTCGCACGTTGTCAGAGACATGACGCGGCTCGGCTCTCTGTGTCACAGAAAACAGCTCGCAAGCACCAAAGTGCGACGTTTTCCATATTGTTGTTCTTGAATGGTGTAAAATCGCTTGAATGTTCAAACTGGCAAGTCTTTAAACACATAAAATTGACAAACTTTCATGAGAATGCAAGGGAAAGTGATCTTGTCTGTATGTGTGTTGACTCTGTGTCTATGTTGCTTCCATGCCGCTGACTGGAGGCGGCGGAGTCTTGTGACTACACATGTGGTAGTTTTTAAGGGGAAAGTATTATCAGGATAAAAAAAAACGAAATAACCGACATAGGCAAATTAAGTCGGTTAGAGGTTCTGAATTTCGGTTTCGATTACTTTTCGATTAATCGTCCAGCCCTAGAACTGTGTAATTTTTCTGAGTAAAAATTTCATTCTAAAAGGAGGAAGTCTGACAGGCACAAAAAGACAACAAGAAACCTTTTCAGTACAACCTTAAACTGAAGGACAGGAGGGTTTTTCTCACCTAAGTCTAAAAATAAAGTCTGCTCTATTGCCAACATCTCTTCTGTGAAATCTAGAGTAGCCGTTACACTGCCGATCACATCACTAGCTGCCCACACATCACATCTGTTAGAGTGAACCTAGTGCAGTGCTCACTTGTAAAAAATATTATAAGAGAAATATATTCTTCTTCAGCTCTTCCATCACAGTACTGTATGTCTTCCGTAAACCCACGGAGTGTGGAGGCGTTTGCTGCACTTTACTGAGAGATAGAGACCAGAAATTAGATGAGTTGAAATTAAGAGCGTTGGTGTTCGCAAGATGATCTTAGCAGATGAGGACACAGAGATGGATAAAACTTAAGCTCTCAGGCAGCGCTCTAATAAGCGCCTCACAGATGTGAGGTATGGTGTTAGTGGACTGTGAAATGTACTGAAATGCATCTAACTCACTTATTTAGCATCAGCTTATATACTTTCAGAATAATTAAATGTCTCCTATCAGTAATTATAGTTTAAAGGCAAAGTGTGTCATGTTTTCTAAGTTACACATTCTTCTACCCCTGCTTATTGTGCTGTCTATATCTATCTATCTATCTATCTATCTATCTATCTATCTATCTATCTATCTATCTATCTATCTATCTATCTATCTATCTATCTATCTATCTATCTATCTATCTATCTATCTATCTATCTATCTATCTATCTATCTATCTATCTACCTACCTACCTACCTACCTACCTACCTACCTACCTACCTACCTACCTACCTCGATAAATCCACAGAAAAATGTAGCGTAGGGTTATTGATCCTTGTGCCAGGGCCAGGGCCAGTGAGGAAAAGCTCCATAAGGTGGAAGGTGGCGTCGAGGGCATGGAAAGGGCGAGAGAGAAAGAGAGAGCGGGGTGCCCTCACAGCCATATGGGCCCCGCCACCACCGGACCCGACCTGCGGCCGTCCTCGGGACGGATGGCCAGCCAAAGAGAGGAACCATCTGTGCTCAATGCCCTCCATGCCGGAGGGTCATCATCTCAAACTGAGTGCACGGAAACGCCAAGACTTTCTCCCTCACTATCATTGCCTCTGTTTACCCTCCATTGTGGCAATGACACAAACTTTCAGCTGAATTTACAGTCCTTGAAATGCTCTGAATGAGAAGTGGTGTCAAAATCAGAGCACTGAATACGCTGAAAATTTAACAATGCCATCGATGGACGTGGAGAGCTTCCTTTATATGCCCTCCCTTTGTGGGGAGTCCACGCTGATTCATTTACAACAGCATCAAAGTCACCAGTCACAAGTTCATTCTCACAAAACCGTGTGCCCTGTTCACTTTCACAGATGGTGTGATGCCGGGCCATCCCTTGGGCCTCTTATTGTGCATCTTTCAATGCGGTTCTGAACATGCGGTGTCTTACAAAGGTGTCAGAGATGAAGCCTCTGAGCAGAGTCTGCAAAATCAAAAACTGTTTTACATGCTGAGTGCAAGCGGTCAGGTCTACAAAAGGGTCACAGAGGAAAGCACTCAAGCCGAAAGGAAATGAAACACCATGACTCATCCAAAAGCTGTATAATGGAATAAACAGTCTATATCATTTTTGAGATTGAATGTAGTCTTGTTTTTCAAAGGAACATTTGTGTAGCTACTAATTTAAAGAAAACAAATACAGATTCGCAGGCACAGTTAAGGCTGTTTTCACATTTGGTTCAATTACATGGTTGATTACAATACTTTTGAGTTTGAACCATGGTACGATTGGGTCATCTTTGTGAGTATATTCTAATACAGAAGTTTTAAATATATATAATATATAAGTCCAGGGCTGCAAGGGAGTCTGTGAAAAAGTTAATTTAATTAGATTTAATATTACTATTTCAATCATGACAATTTTATTCTTTTAACAGCTATTCACCTTATTCCTATGCCCCATGATGCTTTGCACGCATATTATGGGTGTAACTTTCGTTAAGCTGTAAACAATCAGTGAAAGGCTCGCTCTATGAACGCAATAATACCTTTTTTATACTGGGTACAATGAAATGACATTATTCTACTCACCCTTCAACCATAGAACATTAAAAGGACATTTAAAAGTGTAAAAGCATCAACAAGGTATTATCAACAGACCATGAATACCCCCAAAAGCGTGGTTCTTTCCACAGCAATAACGGACAGGTTAAATATCACTGTAGTAATATATATCTGTATTATGTAACATACATCAGAAATTTTCATTAACTTCAGCATTGCGTGATACTATTTCAAAGTAATTTCCGTCATTTTGACAGATAATAAATTGTATTTACCTGTGAAAAGAAACCCGGAAAGAGACATTAAGATTTGAGGAGAAAAAAAGCGTGATTCTTCGTGCATAAGAAAACGCAATTCATCAGACCAGGCCACCTTCTTCCATTGCTCCGTGGTCCAGTTCTGATGCTCACGTGCCCACTGTTGGCGCTTTCGGCAGTGGACAGGGGTCAGTATGGGCACCCTGACTGGTCTGCGGCTATACAGACCCATACGCAACAAACTGCGATGCACTGTGTATTCTGACACCGTTCTATCAGAACCAGCATTAACTTATTGAGCAATCTGAGCTACAGTAGCTCGTCTGTTTGACTGGACCACACGGGCCAGCCTTCGCTCCCCACGTGCATCAATGAGCCTTGGCCGCCTATGACCCTGTCACCGGTTCACCACTGTTCCTTCCTTGGACCACTTTTGATAGATACTGACCACTGCAAACTTGCCCTTGCCCAAAATTGGCCCTTGTCAAACTTGCTCAAATTCTTACGCCTGCCCATTTTTCCTGCTTCTAACACATCAATTTTGAGGACAAAATGTTCACTTGCTGCCTAATATATCCCACCCACTAACAGGTGCCGTGATGAAGAGATAATCAGTGTTATTCACTTCACCTCATAATCATAATGTTCATAATCACGTCATAATGTTATGCCTGATCTGTATAAATTCTTGTTATAACATGTCACATTAAAATACCAAGCGTTACATTATTCTCATGATGTCTGAAAATAAAATATGAAGGAAAATTGACAGCTCATTCAGTCAAACTGACGGATAAGCTTTATTTGTTGCGCAACCTTATGATTTGAAATGATTCGTATTCGTTAGTTGACATGTAGTTGCAAAGTTACTTGTAGATAGTGTCTAAAGTGGACCATCGAAATAAAGTGTAACCTAAAAATATTTTCCAGGTGTGATTTTACACATATATAATATGTATTTATATAATATATATATATATATATATATAGAACATCACAAATAGCATAAGGTAAAAAAAATGCTTTTTAAGATTATTGAAGTAAGTTTTACAAGAAAGTACTATTTGAGTCTTTACTTCAAAATTTCACATTTAATTTTGTGTGCTATTTGCCATTTCTTTGTAATAATTGTGAAATTTACTAGGAATTTCTGAGTGGAAATTAGGTAACACCAGTTTAGGGTCCAATTCTTACTATTAACTAGATGCTTATTAGCATAGGATATTTGCTGCTTGTTATTTCTTATAAAGCACAATTGCCTTATTCTGCATGACCATATTCTACATCCCTTAATCCTACCCAATACCTAAACTTAACAACTACTTTAGTAACTATTAATAAGCAGTAATTAGGGGTTTATTGAGGCAAAAGTCATAGTTAATAATTAGTTAATAGTGGGAATTGGACCCTATAATCTAGTGTGACTGAAAATTATTCCTACACCATTTTTTTTTTTTTTTTTTTGTAATTCAGCATGTGTTTGCTCTATCAATTGCAAACTCTATGTGTTCACATGACACAAACCCCAGATAACCTTTTCAAAACAACAACAACAACAACAAAAATGCTTTGGCACCAACCAAATGCTAAAACACAAATAACAGCTGTATAGTCAGTTCAGAACTAAGAAATCTAGCATTCTTTAATTATTTTTT
Source organism: Coreius guichenoti (assembly GCA_039654105.1). Taxonomy (NCBI): domain Eukaryota; kingdom Metazoa; phylum Chordata; class Actinopteri; order Cypriniformes; family Gobionidae; genus Coreius; species Coreius guichenoti. Next base: position 8,389,105 of record CM077190.1, read on the forward strand.
GACAGGGAAAAGTCAATTAAAGCTTAATGTTTTGATTGTGCATTAATAAATGGAACAATGAACCCGGCAGTGACCTCAAACAAAGTGCTTATTCAAAGATGAAGGCCGAGATCTAGCAGAGAGGCTGAGAGCAGAAGAGATCCCAGAACTGCTTGTGCTCTTATTATGTCTGCCTATGGCAAGCACACACAAGGAAGAATAGAAGCAAGCAAAGTCTTTTTGTCATCAGATAGATCGCTAACTAATTGGGTCCCTGGCGGTCTTGAAGATGTCTGATAATGGCTGCCGTCCGGGTGAGACCTGCTGGTCGAGTCTAAATATAACACAGACACACAAACACATATAGATATACACAAGCACAAAGCCTCACAATCACAACTCAAACAATTCAACATATCACTCTCCTGTCAATCAGTGTGCTAAGGAAATCACTAAAGACCCTGCCTATTCCATCATCGTGTCCCAAGGAGTGTGTCTAAATTTGCTTCCTAGTTCAGTAGTAAGTGTATCAGAGAACTATCGGAAATAAGTGTATAAAGACAGATTTTTTGTCTTATAAATATATATTAAGAGATTGTTAATCTTATATTCCTAATGTGCATAAAAAGATACAGAGCCCCTAAAGGGACATGGTGATGGACAAAATATAAGATGGGAGGAAAAATTATATTTCAATGCTTTTGCATTCCCTCAAGAAACTTTATATATACACTGATCAGGCATAACATTATGACTAATATTGTGTTGGTCCCCCTTTTGCTCCCAAAACAGCCTTGACCCGTCGATGCATGGACTCCACTAGAAGGACTTGTTTGTTCAGCACATTCCACAGATGCTCGATTGGATTGAGATCTGGGGAATTTGGAGGCCAAGTCAACACCTCAAACTCGTTGTGCTCCTCAAACCATTCCTGAACCATTTTGCTTTGTGGCAGGGTGCATTATCCTGCTAAAAGAGACCACAGCTACCAGGGAATACCGTTTCCATGAAAGGATGTACATGGTCTGCAACAATTTGGCCCTTGTCAAACTCGCTCAAATCCTTACGCTTGCCCATTTTTCCTGCTTCTAACACATCAACTTTGAGGACAAAATGTTCACTTGCTGCCTAATATATCCCACCTACTAACAGGTGCCGTGATGAAGAGCACCTCACCTGTCAGGCATAATGTTATGCCTATATATATACAGTATATATAGCCCTTTCCAGCCATGCGATATTCCCCCAGTATCAGCACTGGAACTGTTTCACTATTTGTATCACTCCGCTTGCCAAATTTCTCACAGAGAGTGTAACGGCAGACGAGCAAACCACCATAATTTTACAAATACTACTGTTATTGTGTACTGTTAATACTGTTGTTATGATACAAGGGTCTTAGCACCTAATTATCTGGGAGAACGCGGTGAGTGCTTTGATTGGAGTTTTTTAGGCGAGAATGTGGTTGTTTAGACCTCAAATATACGACTTATATATAATGCATATTTGGCAATTTGCTTTGAACAGCTTTTGCTGCTGGTTCTTATTTAGATAGTGTTTAAACATGAGGTATAGTTAATTTGTGGTCAAACGGGCAATTTTTGGTCTTATTCATCTATTATTTGTTCCAGAGCAAATCGATTTAGCTAAGAATATAGTTTCATAACTTTATATTTTTATTTAACTGAAATCCTGTAGGCTACCATAACTAGTTCTGCTTTTGTACTTTTGACTGAACTGTTTGTGTTTATTTCAGTGTACAAACTTCTTATACTTTTATAATGGCTAATATTGATTATATTCATTAGAGTGTTAGTAGAGTATTTGTAGATTTGTAGGGTTAGGATTAGAATAAGTTGACACGTAGTTGCAAAGTTACTTATAGTCAGTAGAATGACTGTTGGAGGACCATCACAATAAAGAGTTATTATATTATATTATATTATATTATATATTATATATATAATATTATATTATATTATATAAAGAGCAGATATTAAGCAGCCAGTCTACTAATACTCTAATGAGAGTTAGTTGCACAGTTACTTATAGTCAACAGAATGTTCAAAACGAACCATTAAAAATAAAGTGTTACCACATTATTACACCATTAGATGGCAGCAAAGACTGCCTTTATGTGTCAGTAGCAAAGACTTTTATATTGAAATGGACTGAAACAAGGAAACAAGGGCATTGTTTTTACTTTAAACAACTCCTTAAGATACAACTTACAAATGCACTGACTAGCACTGTCATGAGAAATCCTTTTAAAATATTAAAAGGACAAAGACAATTTCCTCAGAGGACATTCAAACTGATTTTGTGATTATGAATATACGATTGACCAGAAGAATCTCAGCTAGATGCAGGTAATGAGCTCGCTTAGTCGATCTCTCTCACATAATACTCTACATAATACAATAAGCTTCAATGAAAGGACTCAGCATTACTTCTTTACTAGTTCTAAAGTGACATTTTAGAATTAGTAACGAAGACTTAGAACTGTCAAACTGTCAACTTGAGATTTGTATCTGAAGGAAGTAGTTCTGCACAGAAGAGATTTTAAAGACACTCCGTTGTTGTTTCGTATTTATTTACACACTTGTGCCGTCAAACTGAAAAAAAATTAATTGCATGCGTTAACGTGCTAATTTTGACAGCCCAAATATAAAACGCAATATCACACTCATAGCCGTGCGATATGGCTGTATGTGATTACCTAAGGCCGAATCACAGCCGTGCCTATATATGCGTTAATGCATGCAATTAATTTTTTTCAGTTTAATGTATTAAATATATTTAACGCAATTAACGCAGCATCAGTTTTTTTCTGTCATCATTTGGCTGCGCCAAAGTTTTATCAAACCATTTAAGTGTGATAAGACTGTAACAATCCACTGGAGGCGAGTGAGATGAACAACCCAAGTGCAGTTTTATTACAATAATCCAGACATGATCAAGCATAGAACAAAAAATTGGCATGACGTAGTATAGCGTAACGTAGCGTAGCAAACATGGCATGGAGAACACAGTGGTTACACAAACAATACTAGACAAAGACGCATGGCAAACATGAGGGCTTAAATACACAGAGACTAATGACAAGACACACCTGTGAACAATCAAGACAATGAACCAATGACAGAACTGAACTGAGAACCCACATGACTAAATCAACCAATGACAACATGACACAAGAGACTAGGGAAGCACATGGCATGATCACATGAGGGCACAATGGAATCACATGACAACAGGAAACATGACATTGAACATAACAAAATAAGAACATGAAACATGAACATGAAACAAAACCAAAACACTAGACATTACAGATCTCCCCCCTCTATGGGCGGCTCCCGACGCCCAACAAAAACAAAACAAAACCTACAACAGTCCAGGAGGGTGGTCTTGGGGGAGGGATGGCGGGCCAGGCCCGTGCAAGGGGACAGGACATGGTCCATGGCAAGGCAGTGGTGGGCCTGGGTCGTGGAGCATGGGCGGACCTGGGCCGTGAAGCATGGGCGAACCTGGTAGTTCAGGAAGCCATGGCGGCGCAGGCAGTTCAGGAAGCCATGGAGGCGCAGGAAGTTCAAGGGACCATGGCGGTGCAGGAAGTTCAGGAAGCCATGGTGGTGCAGGACGTTCAGGGGACCATGGCGGTGCAGGAAGTTCAGGAAGCCATGGTGGTGCAGGAAGTTCAGGGGACCATGGCGGTGCAGGAAGTACAAGGGACCATGGCAGTGCAGGAAGTTCAAGGGACCATGGAGGTGCAGGCAGTTCAGGGGACCATGGCGCTGCAGGCAGTTCAGGGGACCATGGCGCTGCAGGCAGTTCAGGGGACCATGGCGCTGCAGGCAGTTCAGGGGACCATGGCGGTGCAGGCAGTTCAGGGGACCATGGCAGTGCAGGAAGTTCAAGGGACCAGAGAGGCACGGCCTCCGTGGCCTTAGCCAGATACCTATTGCCCCCCCCCAAAAAATGTTCTTGGGCGGAGCTATGGGGTCATGGCCTGGAGCCAACTCTGGACGCTGGTCAGGGGCTGGAGCCCTCTCTGGACTATTGTGTCGTGGAGAACGGTACTTGCCTGACTGCATTGTGCCAAGTGTAAAGTCTGGTGGAGGAGGGATTATGGTGTGGGGTTGTTTTTCAGGGGTTGGGCTTGGCCCCTTAGTTCCAGTGAAAGGAACTCTTAATGCTTCAGCATACCAAGACATTTTGGACAATTTCATGCTCCCAACTTTGTGGGAACAGTTTGGGGATGGCCCCTTCCTGTTCCAACATGACTGTGAACCAGTGCACAAAGCAAGGTCTATTAAGTTATGGATGAGTGAGTTTGGTGTGGAGGAACATGACTGACCTCAACCCGATAGAACACCTTTGGGATGAATTAGAGCGGAGACTGCGAGCCAGGCCTTCTCATCCAACATCAGTGCCTGACCTCACAAATGCACTTCTAGAAGAATGGTCAAACCATAATTCCCAAAACCTTGTGGAAAGCCTTCCCAGAAGAGTAGAAGCTGTTATAGCTGCAAAGGGTGGGCCAACTCCATATTAAACCCTGCGGATTAAGAATGGGATGTCATTAAATTTCATGTGCATGTGAAGGCAGATGTCCCAATATAGTGTATATTAAAAACTTTAATGTTTGGTGCGATTAACTGTGATTAATTACAGGAAAAATGTGAGATTAATTCGTTTTTTTTTTTTGACAGCACTAATATACTCATATACTAATATATATATATATATATATATATATATATATATATACATACATACATATACAGTGGGGAGAACAAGTATTTGATACACTGCCGATTTTGCAGGTTTGCCCACTTACAAAGCATGTAGAAGTCTGTAATTTTTATCATAGGTACACTTCACATTGTATGATTTTTAAGTAATTAATTTGCATTTTATTGCATGACATAAGTATTTGATACATCAGAAAAGCAGAACTTAATATTTGGTACAGAAACCTTTGTTTGCAATTACAGAGATCATACGTTTCCTGTAGTTCTTGACCAGGTTTGCACACACTGCAGCAGGGATTTTGGCCCACTCCTCCATACAGACCTTCTCCAGATCCTTCAGGTTTCGGGGCTGTCGCTGGGCAATACGGACTTTCAGCTCCCTCCAAAGATTTTCTATTGGGTTCAGGTCTGGAGACTGGCTAGGCCACTCCAGGACCTTGAGATGCTTCTTACGGAGCCACTCCTTAGTTGCCCTGGCTGTGTGTTTCGGGTCGTTGTCATGCTGGAAGACCCAGCCACGACCCATCTTCAATGCTCTTACTGAGGGAAGGAGGTTGTTGGCCAAGATCTCGCGATACATGGCCCCGTCCATCCTCCCCTCAATACGGTGCAGTCTTCCTGTCCCCTTTGCAGAAAAGCATCCCCAAAGAATGATGTTTCCAACTCCATGCTTCACGGTTGGGATGGTGTTCTTGGGGTTGTACTCATCCTTCTTCTTCCTCCAAACACGGCGAGTGGAGTTTAGACCAAAAAGCTCTATTTTTGTCTCATCAGACCACATGACCTTCTCCCATTCCTCCTCTGGATCATCCAGATAGTCACTGGCAAACTTCAGACGGGCCTGGACATGCGCTGGCTTGAGCAGGGGGACCTTGCGTGCGCTGCAGGATTTTAATCCATGACGGCGTAGTGTGTTACTAATGGTTTTCTTCGAGACTGTGGTCCTAGCTCTCTTCAGGTCATTGACCAGGTCCTGCTGTGTAGTTCTGGGCTGATCCCTCACCTTCCTCATGATCATTGATGCCCCACGAGGTGAGATCTTGCATGGTGCCCCAGACCGAGGGAGATTGACCGTCATCTTGAACTTCTTCCATTTTCTAATAATTGCGCCAACAGTTGTTGCCTTCTCACCAAGCCGCTTGCCTATTGTCCTGTAGCCCATACCAGCCTTGTGCAGGTCTACAATTTTATCACTGATGTCCTTACACAGCTCTCTGGTCTTGGCCATTGTGGAGAGGTTGGAGTCTGTTTGATTGAGTGTGTGGACAGGTGTCTTTTATACAGGTAACAAGTTCAAACAGGTGCAGTTAATACAGGTAATGAGTGGAGAACAGGAGGGCTTCTTAAAGAAAAACTAACAGGTCTGTGAGAGCCGGAATTCTTACTGGTTGGTAGGTGATCAAATACTTATGTCATGCAATAAAATGCTAATTAATTATTTAAAAATCATACAATGTGATTTTCTAGATTTTTGTTTTAGATTCTGTATCTCACAGTTGAAGTGTACCTATGATAAAAATTACAGACTTCTACATGCTTTGTAAGTAGGAAAACCTGCAAAATCGGCAGTGTATCAAATACTTGTTCTCCCCACTGTATATATATATACACTCACCTAAAGGATTATTAGGAACACCTGTTCAATTTCTCATTAATGCAATTATCTAATCAACCAATCACATGGCAGTTGCTTCAATGCATTTAGGGGTGTGGTCCTGGTCAAGACAATCTCCTGAACTCCAAACTGAATGTCAGAATGGGAAATAAAGGTGATTTAAGCAATTTTGAGCGTGGCATGGTTGTTGGTGCCAGACGGGCCGGTCTGAGTATTTCACAATCTGCTCAGTTACTGGGATTTTCATGCACAACCATTTCTAGAGTTTACAAAGAATGGTGTGAAAAGGGAAAAACATCCAGCATGCGGCAGTCCTGTGGGCGAAAATGCCTTGTTGATGCTAGAGGTCAGAGGAGAATGGGCCAACTGATTCAAGCTGATAGAAGAGCAACTTTGACTGAAATAACCACTCGTTACAACCGAGGCATGCAGCAAAGCATTTGTGAAGCCACAACACGCACAACCTTGAGGTGGATGGGCTACAACAGCAGAAGACCCCACCGGGTACCACTCATCTCCACTACAAATAGGAAAAAGAGGCTACAATTTGCAAGAGCTCACCAAAATTGGACAGTTGAAGACTGGAAAAATGTTGCCTGGTCTGATGAGTCTCGATTTCTGTTGAGACATTCAGATGGTAGAGTCAGAATTTGGCGTAAACAGAATGAGAACATGGATCCATCATGCCTTGTTACCACTGTGCAGGCTGGTGGTGGTGGTGTAATGGTGTGGGGGATGTTTTCTTGGCACACTTTAGGCCCCTTAGTGCCAATTGGGCATCGTTTAAATGCCACAGCCTACCTGAGCATTGTTTCTGACCATGTCCATCCCTTTATGACCACCATGTACCCATCCTCTGATGGCTACTTCCAGCAGGATAATGCACCATGTCACAAAGCTCGAATCATTTCAAATTGGTTTCTTGAACATGACAATGAGTTCACTGTACTAAAATGGCCCCCACAGTCACCAGATCTCAACCCAATAGAGCATCTTTGGGATGTGGTGGAACGGGAGCTTCGTGCCCTGGATGTGCATCCCACAAATCTCCATCAACTGCAAGATGCTATCCTATCAATATGGGCCAACATTTCTAAAGAATGCTTTCAGCGCCTTGTTGAATCAATGCCACGTAGAATTAAGGCAGTTCTGAAGGCGAAAGGGGGTCAAACACAGTATTAGTATGGTGTTCCTAATAATCCTTTAGGTGAGTGTATATACTCCAGTTCAATATCTGAATGGCATTGTGTTTGTTTCATGTAGGACATGTGCATATTGGTACATGATGGCTTGTTATATAACGATTTATAAGCTACTTTTTTAATATGTGACCTCGTCAGTCATCAATTCCCCAATGTTTAAAGGATCAAGGCCCTTGCTAGTTCTTGAGTTCATGTTTACACGCTGAGTCATGTCATAGGGAACTGAGAAGTGCAATGACACGCAGCCTAACAGCGAACCTAGTCGACAGAAATATCCTCTCCACTCTCTCTCAAGCTTTTTGCCACTTCATAAGATTTGTATAAACACCAACACCAGTTCAAACTGAAATAATTTCAGGAAAGGCATAAAATACTGTTATACAGAAGATGTATTTACATTTTACATTTCAATGCTGTTTCCTACTCCATTTGCTTATGAATGTGGGCGTATTGTTTTCCACCACACCACCTTTATATGAGATTGAAAAGAGAAAGGAGAAAAAAAAACTAATATGAAGCTTGTGTTTGTTATTCAGGAGACAAATTATTTTTTGATTACGGCTTTTTGCATAGAGAAGTCTGAGACAGTGTCTGGTGCACTCCAAGCATCCAAATGAGAGAATGAGTTTAGATGCTAATAAATATGGAAATAATCCTGTCGCCTTACTCTCTGTTGACTTTATCCAGATGTGTAATTCTGTTTGATAATAATGCTGACTCGTGATAATGTCCAGCTCATTCTGAAAATAGACAGATAAGGCCAAAGGAGGGAGGCTTAAAGAGACTGTCTGCACTTTTTTAATGTTATGTTTATTATATCCAGCTTTATTTTTAAGTTACCACGTTCTGAGTCAGTGACATTTCGAATATTACTGAAATATTCCTCTCATGGGTGAAAATGCAATGCACTTCTAAAAAAAAGTTCCTGACAATTTGATCTAGGATGTTTCACTACCACAAAGAGCCGCAGGCAGTAGCAAATATACCTTTCAATGTCGAACAACACCAATGTGCCAATATCAATATATTTTCCAAAAATTAAATGTAAACATTTTTGTAAATGAAAAATATGCAAAAATTTTTAAATATTAATATAGAGCCCAAATCATCATAGCCATTTGTGGGACCCGCCCATTTTGTGTTTTAATATTAATACTCTTTTTAATATTAATATGGGGTCATAACCACCATAGTCATTAATAGGACCAACCAACTGTAAATTTTAATACCATATCTACCATAAGGAAAATAAATAAATAAAAAAAATTATATATATAATATTATATTATATATACAAATAGTGAAACACAATCTTTTGTTTTAAATTTGACAAAATGTCTTAATCATAATATTTGTTGGCCAAAAAGTAGTTTAATGGTTTATGTTACATTTTGCATTCTTGCTATTTTTTTATTTAAAAAGTAAAAAGTTTAGTTTAAATTTTGCTTGAAAACCTATACAAATTTCCATTGTAAAAACTTACTCCATACAGTGTGACAGCATATCCCACTTTCAAAAATAAACCCACCATAAGAAATACTAACTGGAGTAAAAAGAAAAAAGTGTGACAACTTGCCCCTATATATATATATATATATATATATGTGTGTGTGTGTGTATATATACTGTACATATATGAAAAACAAAAAAAAGACAAAGATTTTGAGTCTAGTGTATGAGAGGTGACAGATCACGCAGTTCCTGGCTGAGTTCAATAGTCAGGACAAACAGGGCGAACAGAGAGGTCAAATTTTTATCTGCCACACAGCTCAGCTGGCTCCAGAGGCTTAAACTGTGATATTTATCCTAGAGGTCTTGAGGGAATGGGGGAAAGTATGTGTAATTTCACGGTGTCTTCAGGGAAAATTTGATCCTTGCTGGGTGACAGGCTGATAAATAGCAACGAAGAAAACAGTGCCCTCCCGAAACGGAAAATAAGCTGAGCTTTCTGTGTGTATGAATCCTGAGGAGGACGGGAAGTCACTGCAGTCACAAAACACTGACTCCATGAGTGCTGTCTATTTCTTTTGTCTTCTGCACTGGCACTACGTGAAACACGTATCCCCAATACTATATAGACCTGATTTCTTGCATAGAAGCTCATTTTCTTGCTTCTATTTTAGGTTTATGGGCCAAGGTGCCCTCTTGCCAGATTTTTTTTTATTGTATTATTATATCATAGCCCCTGGCATGTTGGCTCTTTTTATGTGAGTCTATATGATATGTATATGATAGCTGATATTATTTTATAATCTTACCTGTAAGGCTGTAGGCCTATATTCTTAAAGGGGTCTTATTATGCTTTTTTTTTTATACATTTCAACTTTATTTAGTGTGTAATGTTGCTGTTTGAGCATTAAAACGATCTTCAAAGCACACAGTCACTCCAAAGGGAGTTATTATCTATTTCAGTAAGCACTGTTTCTGAAATCCCTAAAAATTGCTCCATTGTAGTCTTGAGTTTTCTTTCGGGATCGTACACGTCACAATATTGCTCATTTAAATAATTTCCACCCAAGGTATGCGCAAAAAAGGGCCTGGCCTGGCTGAGTTGCATTAGTAGTGTGTTGAAGCCATAGACTGTAAAAAAAATATGGACGAAGTGTCTGTGACGTCACCCGTTGCCATCTTGGCAGCACAACACCGCGTGTTACTCCCGGATAACTGAAAATGGGCAAAGAGGCGGGAAACTTCTGGTTATGGTAAGGGGTGTGACATTTTCGGAACACGCTCAAAATGGCTGACCAATCACAACACACTGATTCAGCCGACCAATCAGAGCACATTGTGCTTTTCGGAAGGAGGGGCTTCATAGAGAGAGGAACTAAACGGTGCGTTACTGACAGACTGGGAAGAGAGGTGCTGCAGCAATGTATAATATCTGAAAAGTAATGACATTCAAGCACTAAAACCTATTCTAGTAGACCCCAAAAACAAAATGAAGACTTTGAAAAAGAGAATAGTAGGTCACCTTTAAGGCCCATGCTAAGAAAATTAGTCCAATAAAACGTTCAGGACAATCTTCCAAGTAGCAAGAAGAACACTAACATATTGTAGAGTAATATTAATTTCCTCCATTTTCTCTATATTTATCTTACAATTCTGACTTTCCCCCCTCAGATTTACAAGTTTAGGCGGTAACACTTTAGAATAGTGGTCCGCCATTAATAAGTAACTATGCAGTAAGTAATGCAGGACTGAGTAGTACTACATTAACACTTCAGCTACTACTATTAACTAATATAGAAACAAGCTTAACTAATCAGTAAGAAATATCGAATTTAGGAGATAGTACCTTCTTAAGTAATCAATAATTACTAAATGAGATTAGCCTCATTAATAAGTATTAACTAACTGACAAATTATAAAGAACATTATTGTGTGTCTGAGACGTAATCATTCATAATTTTTTCTCTGAGTGAGGTAATAAAATGCATCACTAATTACTCAAGTGTTACCTAGTCACTATGCAGGAACTACTGGTGATCTGGACCATTATTTTAAAGTGAAAAACATATTTTTTCACTTTAAAATAACGGTCCAGGTCACCAGTAGTTCCTGCATAGTGACTAGGTAACACTTAAGTAATTATAATTATAACTATAACTATAGTGATACATTTTATGACCACCTTGAGAGTAAAAAAAGACAATTGCTCATATCTCAGACACGTTAATGTTGTGATTGGTAATTAATTAGTTCTTAGAACTATTAGTTCTTAGTGATGCCAATATCCTTCAGTAATTATTGATTACCTAATAAAGAACTATCTTAGTCCTAAATTTGATATTACTTACTGATTAGTTAAGCTTGTTTCTATATTAGTTAATAGTAGTAGCTGAAGTGTTAATGTAGTACTACTCATTAGTCCTGCATTACTTCCTGCATAGTTACCTATTAATGATGGACCATTATTCTAAAGTGTTACCGTTTAGGCTATATCTGTAATTTTGACCTTTTTTCTCAAAATTGTGAGATATAATCTCACAGTTGTGAGTTATAATGTCAGAATTGCCTATAAACTTGCAGTTGCAAGAAAAGAAAATCAGAATTGTGAGATAAAAAGTCACAATTACTTTTTTTTTTTATTCCTTGGGCGGAAACAAGCTTTTAGACTTTACTTACCTACTTACTTACAATAATTACAGTCTGGGGGTACATTGAATAAACAAAAATAAGACACTAATACATAAATAAAAAAAAAAGTTAAATAAAAATATGAAAGTGTTTACAAATAGGAACACATTTTACAACAAGCTTTTAGTTACACAGATGAGAGGTCCGATAAACGTTGCAATGTCGACGGCGAATACTATGAAACATCTGCTTTCTGAATGTCGCGATCGGCAAATTAAAAACAAATATTCCAGAGAGCTGCCTAATAAATGAATAAAATCTAATAACAAAACCTCAGCCAATCTATTGCAAAGAGAAGACATGGAGCATCCTATTAATGCTCGAACTTTAATGACCACTAATTATTATAATAAAAAAAATAATAATAAAAAAAAAAAATCAGGCATTTTAATATTTCACAAAAGATAGTTCAATACTTTCTCTAAAAAGTATTAGAAAAAAGCAGCCTTACTTTAGCAGCTAAATTATTTAAAATTAAATCCAGCCCCAATTAATCTGACAAAGACTTCCATGATTCAACACAATGTCCAAACAATTAGATTTTCCTGCCCATCACTTTCATTTTTAATGCGATTATTCACACAAAGAGTTGAAGGAGCCTCTTTAAGTACAAGAATATCTCAACTCCTGTGTGAAAAGGCAATTGTTGGCTTTCCTGTTATAATAAATTAGCTGAGGAAATTTCATCCTTACTAAGTGAGGTGTAAATCTTTTATGCTCAAACTATGAAAAAAAAAGAAAAGAAAAAAAACTCTCAGCAGCATTAACACATTTCCTATCTGTGTGTGCTGTCAAGTGCTGTGGGGAACAGTGTTTGTACTGACTTTAGCCTGGGACCAAGATGACAGATATAATACATGTGTAAGTAAATCACTTCAAGAAAACAACATAATCAAAAAACAAAAACAAAACAAAACATTACATTATGATGGGTAATGATGGGTAATGATGGATAGTCATGCCAACATGACGTGAGTTAGAGCACAGTTCCCTCCTCTACGTCCATTTGGCTCTCCAGACCACCAGAACCTGAAAGTACAGATCAGCATTAGATGTTCAGTGATGCTTTCTGTGTGATATGATACTGACTGTGAGAATCATTTATTAGATAAAAAACAGTTCAATTCAGTGATTTCTCACCCAGAGGTCAGGCGTGGAGTGACGCCAGGCGTGATGCAAGTGTTTTTTGCTAGTTTCAGCCCGACGCAGTTATCATTTTCACGTCCAGCGCCACCTTGTTTAAATAGCAAATGCACTCACGCACATCTGTTCGCCCATAGGCGTGCTGGTCTGAAACGGCGCATTGTTGGAGCGTTTCTATTTTGAGGCAACTGAAAACGACTGCGCCATTGACTGACAAAAAGCTGGTCTCAAGTCAGTAGTATTTTTTGTGTTATTTAAAGGGCACGTTAGTAATATGCACCTATAGGCGGGTGCACAACGCGTGTACACTCTGCTTATTACACACACAGGGATGTGCAGCAGCACACAAACATTTTTAAATATTAAAAACAAAAGGATTCCTCTCTGGAGAAGCGTTCAGTCTTTCTGCTCGCAAATTCTGCCATGTTAATAGCGAATCCGCCATGGTGCAAGCGCAAATGGCTTTTAAAGGGAATGGGAGATGAGACTCTGATTGGTTTATTGCACGTTACGCCCAAAACACACCCATGACTCATTAAGAGACTAGGTACAACCCTTTTGGATCATGCACCGGGTGCGCCGACCGTTTTCCGTCACTAAACTAGCAAAAGTGGATTCGGACACGGCCTAAGTGCACCTGTGCCATGCGCTTCAGACCATGCGCTCAGATCGTTAAAATAGGGCCCAATGTGTCATCAAAGTTGATCTGCCACATTATGAACATTAAAATAATTAACTATAATAATTAAAGCGTGACGTTTGTCAAAAGACGGGCACTGTGTATGACATCACTGAGATGAGACGCAATAATCACAGACAAAGCACACGCTTCACAGATCGTGAGTGTCATCAAAGTGATTGATTGATATTGAAGCAGATGATAGATGATTGTGAACTCTGTAGAATCCAACATGGTTGATTTTTTTTTTATTAAAATCCCCCAGATTTGGTCAGGTTTTTTTGAGAGTCTGGAATAAGCTGTGATCCTGAGATGGCGAGCCACCCATCTAGAGAACCCTAAACGAGACAAGTGATCAGTGCTGCTGTCACAAGTGGAATTCATTCATCCTTAGTGGTATTTCTCATCGATTACCTCAACATTGAGTATTGCACAGAACTGATTGTTGCACTATTGAACGTTTACACCACAGGCATTTGCACTTCACTATACCAAGAGACTTTTGTATTCATTGGATTCAAGGACTATTTTTTTTTTTGCACACATTCACACACACTTGTTCTATGGACTGAGAACTGTTCGTCTACAGTGAAACAACATATATTTTACTCAACTCAATTGCTGTACAAAAACAGGGACAAAAAGTATCAATCTCTCACATCTCAAATCTGCACTCTCATATATTTCCACCATCATCTCCACTCTCTCTCTCTGTTCATTCTTTCAGACTCAGTCCTGATCACATCCCTATAAATACCATCAGCTCTTTTACAGTCCAACAATATTGATCTGTGCTAATCATTTTTCTCTTCAGATTGGCTGTTCTTTTCTGCTTTTGACTCTAATTCATGCTCAACTAATGGCAGTGAAATATTTTACGATGAGTTTGGGTTTAGCATGGGGCGCTAAAAGCTTGTATATCTCACTGAGAGGTGTGAAGGCTGCCATTTTGCATTCTATTTTCTGACCAACCCAAACTATACAAGATTAATCTTTTCTGTTATTTTTGTTTTTGCCTTCTTACTAGAGATATAGTGATGGAGAGAGAGAAGGGATTGGGACAGGGAATCTGTTCCTCATAGTGTCACATACTAAACACAGCAGTGTTGTTGCACAGTCATACATTAGCACGTGACTATGGTGAAGCTGAACTTGATATTTGATTCTATTTTTAACACCTACTGCATTTCTGCATCATTTGTCCCACTTTACAATGTGTATACTTTATATTTAATGTGTGTATTTACATGCATGTGTCAGGAGACGCATATCGGCAGAAACTCTGTACTTAGCTGATCTCAATCATCTATGATGCTGGTTGTAATTTCAGATTGCACAAAAGAGGCAATTTCCTAAGTGTCTGTCTGGATCTTTCAATTCCATATAACTGCTGCAGTGTCTGGATGCTAATAATAATGCAGATGAGCCGAAATGTCTGTGTTAGTAAATCCTAACATAAAGTGTGATTTAACTATACCCCCCTTATTGGCAGACGGGCGCGAGTGCATTTGCTATTTAAACAACGTGGAGCTGGACGTGAACATGATAACTGCGTCGGGCTGAAACTTGCGCCAGGTGTATGATAGGACCCTTTATTGTGATGGTCCCCCCAACAGACATTCTACTAACTATATAACTTTGCAAGTGCATGTCAACTTATTCTAACCCTAACCCTACTAATCAACTAAAACTTAACTAACACTCTAATGAGAGTTAGTAGGCATGTAGTCAACAGAATGTGTTAAAGGGACCATCAAAATAAAGTGAAACCAAAGAAAGTCTAAGGGAATTTCAGATCAAATAACTCAACGGGGATTGAATTACAGTGAAAGAGAACCGAATTACATATAAATAATTCAGAATTAATATTTAACACTTTATCAACTAATCGTCCACCGATACGTTGACATTAGAGTATTTTAACAATTCTGATCAGGATATTACTCCGTGGCCAACGGCAATAATATCATAAAATTTATGTTCACTGTCTATGAGCAAGGTAACAAAATCGAACAGTTTAAGGCAGTAACTTGTAAGCACACAGCACAAGACACCTGTATATGTGAAAGATTAAACAAGACTTTATTGAACTACTCTAATACAGACACGTATTCATTCATACAGTTGCAGGGAAATGTGATATTGTTAACGGTATAGGAATGGAGTCCCAAATGTCTGGGATGAAGTTGCTGCGGCGCTGATTGGCTGGCTGTCAGTTGCTGTTGCTTTCAGATGGAGGGACAACACTTCGTTTGTTGAATGGATGGTGGGCTTTGCAGGGTGGAGCCTTGTGTGCCGATTCCTGGGTCGAGCGTTGCTATGCAACGGAGTTTTCTCTCCGTCTCGGTGAGCGGCTGGATGCGCTTACTCTAGGAATTTTCCTTCGGCGAGTTTCAAACGGAGTTGATTAGTTTCGGAATGAGCTCTTGGTAGCTTGAAGGGCAGTGAAACGTGCAGGCAGGGAGATGGTAAGGCCAGCACGAATTAAAGCAATAGCAAGGGTCACTGCAAAACCCACGGCAAAAGCAAAAGCAAGAAGCAAGCCAAACTGTTTGTTCTTCGTTTATAAGCATGTCCATCTGGTCCGTCCTTGAAGGTGTCCCAGCCAATCAGATATTGTCTTGGGCGGGTCCTACGCCCACTTCTCCTGTCCTCGCATATAATTAGCATAATGTCCACATGATCATGTGCAGGCGAACTCTTTAGCGTTCTGGTAAATACTTTAAAAACCCAACTTTCATAGTGTGAATATGGTGCATCCTACATAAATCTACTGCATCACAATCATTTATCCATCACACAGATACCAAATAACATATATTTCCCATATTTGAAGTAAAATATAATAAAGATTTAGATGTGATAAATGTCTAACATACAGAAAAACTCCATAGGTTATATGAAACACACATAATACCTTGATATATGTTTTAAGGCACCTTCTGGTGATTACTTCTTATAACTAAGATAAAGAAACATACAAATCGGCGGCAATAAATGCTTGACACACTGAAAGAACTCCACAGGTTATATAAACGTACATAATACATATGATATGTGTCAGGCTCCGATCGTGGATTAATTCATATTATTGGCATTGATTCTGAGGCTATGGTTTAGTAATCATGCCTGAGTTCTGTGAGGTCTTTTGTGTGATGTTTAAAGAGTCTCTGGAATGTGCAGATTGAGGGAGAGGAGGGGGAGCAAGGTGTCACTGCTTAATGTTTATGCAGATTTTGGGCCATTGGAAAGCTTTTAGTGAATCTTGCACTAGAATAGTGAGTCCTTGCACTCGGGTTTGAGATAAGGCAGATGAGGGGGAAAAAGGTGTCTTCTTTGGCCATTTGGCCCCATGGATTAGTTTTATGACTCGCTAATGGTGGGAGAGGGTGGGTCTCTGGATCTCTGGAATGTGATGTTTTGTTGGTTTGATGCTTGTTCATGGGTAATCCTACAAAAGTCATACTTTTTTTTTTTTTTTACGTGGCACTAAAACATAATTGAACTATTCATATCAAAGCAATTTTCATATTCTCCATTTTCCCTACAAAATCAAAATGTCAAAATAGGTTTTGAGCAAAACCAGACCTCTCAGACTAGACCTGTCCTGTGCTGTGAAAGATGGGTTTAGTCCGGATTTAGAGACAGTAGAGTTTGGAAACTGATATCAAATAAATAAAAATTAAGTAAAATTAAGGGGCACAGTTACTGTGTTTTGCATTTGTAGAGGAGATTTGTATAGATTTATAGATTTCATGAGTTCATACTTACAAATATGTCAGATAGAATAAATGGTATGCGTATTTGGCGTGCTGTCCGAGGAGAGGGCTCTGAGCTCGGTATTTGGCCCGAACCCAGAGTACTTCCCCCCATATTCCTGGCTGTGGTAGGAACAAGCCAAGAGTGAGGAGTCAGGGTGGTGGAGGGATGCTGAAAACTGTCGAGGAATGTCGATGAGTCGACTGTATATATATATATATATATATATATATAGGCTTGATCTCATGCTGATAGAATAGACGTGGTAATTGCTGATGATGATTGATTGGATAGATTATTTCAACGTGCTCTTCCCGAGCTTTGTTAATGAAACATCATTTATAGTAGAAGAACTGATTAGATGTAATTTTAAACACAATCAGGCCAAAACAGAGTGTGTTTCTTGAGTTTGAAACAAACTGCCAAAGCAAATTTTCCAATTTTCCAAGTATTTTCCAAATTTTTTAATTGTTCTGTTCCTGGAAAACATTGCAGAAATATTGGTGATTCATCCTGGAATTCACAGATTTTTGTCCAATCGGATGCACTCTAGAATGAGAATGTTCGCCCACTGATACCACCTGTAACCGACTAGAAAACAGCAAGTCAACTGAAATTATTAAATGAATCCAGCCATGAGATCTTCTAAAGTGTGCATTTGTAGCCTGCATTAATGTGTTTCTGTGCGTGACGGTTGCTCCGTGCGGTGAATGCGGACAGGAGAGTTCAGCTTCACTGGAGACGCGACAAACTTTAAAGGCAGCGGCTATGTGATAGATGCTATTTACACTAAGTGGAAATAGCGATAGATGCTGTTTACACCAAGTGCAAATAGTGATAGATGCTATTTACACCAAGTGAAAATAACATTTTCTTAGCGATAGATGATATTTACACTGTGCAAATAGCTGTAGATGCTATTTACTAAGTGAAATAGCATACTAAGTGAAAATAGTGATAGATTCTATTTATACCATGCAAAAGTAGTTCTTTGCAATATGTGTAAATAGTAATTAGATGCTATTTATACTTTATTTTGACAGATACATACTATTTGCACATCAGTAATGTTGTACATTAACAGGATGCAATAATAACATAGTGTAAATGATTATATTTATTAAAATTATTAAATGGATGCCACCTTAATGGGACATCAAAAGCTCTCCCTACCCTTACCCCTACCCTTACCCCTACCCCTACCCCTACCCCTACCCCTACCCCTACTCCTAACCCTACCCAATAAATTCTTTTATTATTATTAAACATTTCGTTAGGCACTTCATTTCCACTTATTTTTATTGAAAGTAAATGCCTTTCCGATTTGATATGTGATGGGAAAAGGGAGAAGAGCGAGCTTAGCAAAAGGCGGATTCGAACCAGGTCGATCGCGTCAAAACCTAGAACTTTAAGCCTTACGCTTAACTGACTACACCACTGAAGACATTGAAATATGCATGTATTTTTTTTTAATCTTGTTTGGCCCAACCAGGCATTGTTAGGCGGAGCTAGTACAAATAGCACTTGCCAACAAGGCACGCTATTTGCACTTGGTGTAAATAGACACTCCGCACTTTAAATCCTTGATTTTAAAATATGCTGCGCTATATTCAGTTGACCACTGTCATATTAATGTGATTTACACAGTGCTGTATGTAAAATTAGTGCTACCCTGTATGTATTTGAAACAAATATGATTACCAGTGCGCACAAATTTACCAGATTACTGAGTGCCCGTTTAGCCTACAGTGTTTACTTCCTTTTTATTCATAGATTTTTAAACAATTCATTTATTTGTTAAAAACACTGTAATATGATTGCAGAATCAAGAAAGTATAAGCATGTTTATTTGAAAGAAAAATTTATTTAAAAAAAAACATTTTTTTAAAATTATTTTTCATATTTCTAATTTATTAAATATCAATTAAAATAAATATAAATTATGTATATTATATATCAGCTTTATATCGGCCATCGGTCACCCTGCTCTCTAAGATATTGGCATCGGCCATCAAAAAACCAATAACAGTCGACCACTAGTAAACACCTTCGAATTACTATTGGTCAAGGGCCATTATGTAATAGGTAGGTGTGGCTCTGGGGCTCCGCCTTCTTTATTGTGGAAATCTACTCTGGTTCATTTCTTCCGTTCAGTCCATCAATGTCAGATGCAAGAAAAAAACACAAACACACTGGAGAGCTGCTTTATAGTATAACATGAAGTTTTAATTTTAACTAAAAGAGACACTGATACTGTTTTTTTTTTTCATGTTTAAAACTGTAACGCTGCTTGCTTTAAAGCAATCTATTGTATCTATTGCTATATGGAGTCCTGAATTGAAAAGAATGCTTTTAGAACCCTTCCAATAGGTATTAATATGTAAACGGTACCACCCCAGTGACAGCTGTTGTACCCTTTTTTTTCTGATAGTGTAGGAGGCATCCGATCGGGACAGTACAGCTTTCTGCTGGATGTTTTTTTGTCTTGCTTGCTTAGTTTGCCCAGTGTTTTTGAGTGGAGCGGGATGTGGCGGTGTCCAGCTCCTGGCACGAGTCCCGGCACAGATAGAGAAAAGCACTGGCTGGCATATGTGAGGTGTTTGGCACCGGGCCACACAGAATCGAGCATGTGAGTACTAGCACCTCGGCCGCTGACCCATTCAGAAGCAGACAGGAAAGTGACGAGGCTGTGAAAGGCATGGGAGCAGGTGTCCTCTGACGGAGCGCTCCAGAGCAATGTCATTTGTTTCTACATGGCCTCCGCAGTCAAAGAGACAAGGTGCCCCTCGTGTCCTTCACTAACTCTGTTTTAATTGCCTGGAAGTTGAATGTGGAGGATAAACACAGAAGCTTATCTGAGAGGACAGAACACAGGAAAGTCAGACAAGTCAGGCTTTCTTTTTGCCCCTGAAAGTGTAAAATATTTCAAATGTCTTTGAGACAAAAAGCACAAGACAGTTACTTATAGCATTTTACAGGAATAGTTTATCTTCCTGTCTTCCTATTCTCCTCCATGACATCACGGCTGATAGATTTCCTGCGCTCTGGTTTCCGGGAGCATTATTAACCTAAAAATATGTTCTTCATCATGACTTATTAAATTCAATTTATTCTCTTTTGATGTGGGTTAAGCTTGTAATCAAGGCTTACCTCAGTCATCTTGTTTCCTTGATTAAATTTGTATGGGAGCATAAATTATGCAATCTCATGCATAATGTAGCATTTAAATGCATGTTTTTAAATTTTTCTTTTGATCAGCCTTTAAAAAAACTGTTTCTAACTTTGTTTCCTAGCATTTGTTTCTTTATTTAATGTATGTACACAAAGGGAAAAAAGTAATTTGAGATTATTCATCATTAGCTTTGAGGTCATCTGTATGCTATTTTTTTACTTTTAGCATTAGCATTTTATATTTAATTTTTCTGTTCCTAGAAAACATAGCAGAAATATTGGTGACTCATCCTGGACTTCACAGATTTTTGTCCAATCAGATGCACTCTAGAATGAGAATGTCCCGCCCACTGATACCACCTGTAACCGACTAGAAAATAGCAAGTCAACTGAAATTATTAAATGAAAACAACACTATTTTAATTGCAAGCCGAGTTAAAGGGATACTCCACCCAAAAATGAAAATTCTGTCATGAACTGTCATCAACATGATAGCTTGTTTCCGCCACAGAATAAAAAAATAAAAAACGTAATTGTGACTTTTTATCTCACAATTCTGACTTTTTTCTCATAATTGCGAGTTTATACTTTATAGTTTCTGAGAAAACAAGTCAGAATTGCGAGATGTAAACTCACAATTGTGAGATAAAAAGTCGTAATTATCTTTTAAAATGTTTATTCTGTGGCAGAAACAAGCTTCCATAACATCCTCATTCAAACCTGTATACATTTCTTTCATCTGCGGAACACATAATAAGATATTTTGAAGAATGTTGGCAACCAAACAACTTTAGACTCCGCTGACTTTTGATTCTGACTTTATAACTCACAATTCTGACTTTATAACTTGCAATTCTGACTTTATATCTCGCAATTCTGACTTTATAACTCACAATTCTGACTTTATAACTCGCAATTCTGACTTTATAACGCACAATTCTGACTATATAACTCACAATTCTGACTTTATATCTCGCAATTCTGACTTTATAACTCGCAATTCTAACTTTATAACTCACAATTCTGACTTTATAACTCACAATTCTAACTTTATAACTCACAATTCTGACTTTATAACTCACAATTCTGACTTTATAACTCGCAATTCTGACTTTATAACGCACAATTCTGACTATATAACTCACAATTCTGACTTTATATCTCGCAATTCTGACTTTATAACTCGAAATTCTAACTTTATAACTCACAATTCTGACTTTATAACTCACAATTCTAACTTTATAACTCACAATTCTGACTTTATAACTCACAATTCTGACTTTATAACTCGCAATTCTGACTTTATAACGCACAATTCTGACTATATAACTCACAATTCTGACTTTATATCTCGCAATTCTAACTTTATAATTCACAATTCTGACTTTATAACTCACAATTCTAACTTTATAACTCGCAATTCTAACTTTATATCTCGCAATTCTGACTTTATAACTCGCAATTCTAACTTTATAACTCACAATTCTGACTTTATAACTCACAATTCTGACTTTATATCTCGCAATTCTGAATTTATAACTCGCAATTCTAACTTTATAACTCGCAATTCTAACTTTATAACTCACAATTCTGACTTTATAACTCGCAATTCTGACTTTATATCTCGCAATTCTGACTTTATAACTCACAATTCTGACTTTATAACTCACAATTCTGACTTTATAACGCACAATTCTGACTTTATAACGCACAATTCTGACTTTATAACTCACAATTCTGACTTTATAACGCACAATTCTGACTTTATAACTCACAATTCTGACTTTATAACTCACAATTCTGACTTTATAACGCACAATTCTAACTTTATAACTCGCAATTCTGACTTTATAACTCGCAATTCTGACTTTATATCTCGCAATTCTGACTTTATAACTCACAATTCTGACTTTATAACGCACAATTCTAACTTTATAACTCACAATTCTGACTTTATAACTCGCAATTCTGACTTTATATCTCGCAATTCTGACTTTATAACTCACAATTCTGACTTTATAACGCACAATTCTGACTTTATATCTCACAATTCTGACTTTATAACTCACAATTCTTACTTTATAACTCGCAATTCTGACTATAACTTGCAATTCTGACTTTATAACTCACAATTCTAACTTTATAACTCACAATTCTGACTTTATAACGCACAATTCTAACTTTATAACTCACAATTCTGACTTCATAACTCGCAATTCTGACTATAACTCGCAATTCTGACTTTATAACTCGCAATTCTGACTTTATAACGCACAATTCTAACTTTATAACTCACAATTCTGACTTTATAACTCACAATTCTGACTTTATAACGCACAATTCTAACTTTATAACTCGCAATTCTGACTTTATAACTCGCAATTTTGACTTTAACTCGCAATTCTGACTTTATAACTCACAATTCTGACTTTATAACGCACAATTCTGACTTTATATCTCGCAATTCTGACTTTATAACTCGCAATTCTTACTTTATAACTCGCAATTCTGACTATAACTCGCAATTCTGACTTTATAACGCACAATTCTAACTTTATAACTCGCAATTCTGACTTTATAACTCACAATTCTGACTTTATAACGCACAATTCTGACTTTATATCTCGCAATTCTGACTTTATAACTCGCAATTCTGACTTTATAACTCGCAATTCTGACTATAACTCGCAATTCTGACTTTATAACGCACAATTCTGACTTTATAACTCACAATTCTGACTTTATAACGCACAATTCTGACTTTATATCTCGCAATTCTGACTTTATAACTCGCAATTCTGACTTTATAACGCACAATTCTAACTTTATAACTCACAATTCTGACTTTATAACTCGCAATTCTGACTTTATAACTAACAATTCCGACTTTATATCTCGCAATTCTGACTTTATAACTCGCAATTCTTACTTTATAACTCGCAATTCTGACTTTATAACGCACAATTCTAACTTTATAACTCACAATTCTGACTTTATAACGCACAATTCTAACTTTATAACTCACAATTCTGACTTTATAACTCGCAATTCTGACTTTATAACTAGCAATTCTGACTTTATAACTAACAATTCTGACTTTATATTACACAATTCTAACTTTATAACTCACAATTCTGACTTCATAACTCACAATTCTGACTTTATAACGCACAATTCTGACTTTATAATTCACAATTCTAACTTTATAATTCACAATTCTGACTTTATAATTCACAATTCTGACTTTATAACTCACAATTCTGACTTTATAACTCGCAATTCTGACTTTATAACTCGCAATTCTGACTTTATAACGCACAATTCTGACTATATAACTCACAATTCTGACTTTATATCTCGCAATTCTGACTTTATAACTCGCAATTCTAACTTTATAACTCACAATTCTGACTTTATAACTCACAATTCTAACTTTATAACTCACAATTCTGACTTTATAACTCACAATTCTGACTTTATAACTCGCAATTCTGACTTTATAACGCACAATTCTGACTATATAACTCACAATTCTGACTTTATATCTCGCAATTCTGACTTTATAACTCGCAATTCTAACTTTATAACTCACAATTCTGACTTTATAACTCACAATTCTAACTTTATAACTCACAATTCTGACTTTATAACTCACAATTCTGACTTTATAACTCGCAATTCTGACTTTATAACGCACAATTCTGACTATATAACTCACAATTCTGACTTTATATCTCGCAATTCTAACTTTATAATTCACAATTCTGACTTTATAACTCACAATTCTAACTTTATAACTCGCAATTCTAACTTTATATCTCGCAATTCTGACTTTATAACTCGCAATTCTAACTTTATAACTCACAATTCTGACTTTATAACTCACAATTCTGACTTTATATCTCGCAATTCTGAATTTATAACTCGCAATTCTAACTTTATAACTCGCAATTCTAACTTTATAACTCACAATTCTGACTTTATAACTCGCAATTCTGACTTTATATCTCGCAATTCTGACTTTATAACTCACAATTCTGACTTTATAACTCACAATTCTGACTTTATAACGCACAATTCTGACTTTATAACGCACAATTCTGACTTTATAACTCACAATTCTGACTTTATAACGCACAATTCTGACTTTATAACTCACAATTCTGACTTTATAACTCACAATTCTGACTTTATAACGCACAATTCTAACTTTATAACTCGCAATTCTGACTTTATAACTCGCAATTCTGACTTTATATCTCGCAATTCTGACTTTATAACTCACAATTCTGACTTTATAACGCACAATTCTAACTTTATAACTCACAATTCTGACTTTATAACTCGCAATTCTGACTTTATATCTCGCAATTCTGACTTTATAACTCACAATTCTGACTTTATAACGCACAATTCTGACTTTATATCTCACAATTCTGACTTTATAACTCACAATTCTTACTTTATAACTCGCAATTCTGACTATAACTTGCAATTCTGACTTTATAACTCACAATTCTAACTTTATAACTCACAATTCTGACTTTATAACGCACAATTCTAACTTTATAACTCACAATTCTGACTTCATAACTCGCAATTCTGACTATAACTCGCAATTCTGACTTTATAACTCGCAATTCTGACTTTATAACGCACAATTCTAACTTTATAACTCACAATTCTGACTTTATAACTCACAATTCTGACTTTATAACGCACAATTCTAACTTTATAACTCGCAATTCTGACTTTATAACTCGCAATTTTGACTTTAACTCGCAATTCTGACTTTATAACTCACAATTCTGACTTTATAACGCACAATTCTGACTTTATATCTCGCAATTCTGACTTTATAACTCGCAATTCTTACTTTATAACTCGCAATTCTGACTATAACTCGCAATTCTGACTTTATAACGCACAATTCTAACTTTATAACTCGCAATTCTGACTTTATAACTCACAATTCTGACTTTATAACGCACAATTCTGACTTTATATCTCGCAATTCTGACTTTATAACTCGCAATTCTGACTTTATAACTCGCAATTCTGACTATAACTCGCAATTCTGACTTTATAACGCACAATTCTGACTTTATAACTCACAATTCTGACTTTATAACGCACAATTCTGACTTTATATCTCGCAATTCTGACTTTATAACTCGCAATTCTGACTTTATAACGCACAATTCTAACTTTATAACTCACAATTCTGACTTTATAACTCGCAATTCTGACTTTATAACTAACAATTCCGACTTTATATCTCGCAATTCTGACTTTATAACTCGCAATTCTTACTTTATAACTCGCAATTCTGACTTTATAACGCACAATTCTAACTTTATAACTCACAATTCTGACTTTATAACGCACAATTCTAACTTTATAACTCACAATTCTGACTTTATAACTCGCAATTCTGACTTTATAACTAGCAATTCTGACTTTATAACTAACAATTCTGACTTTATATTACACAATTCTAACTTTATAACTCACAATTCTGACTTCATAACTCACAATTCTGACTTTATAACGCACAATTCTGACTTTATAATTCACAATTCTAACTTTATAATTCACAATTCTGACTTTATAATTCACAATTCTGACTTTATAACTCACAATTCTGACTTTATAACTCGCAATTCTAACTTTATAACTCACAATTCTGACTTTATAACTCACAATTCTAACTTTATAACTCACAATTCTGACTTTATAACTCACAATTCTGACTTTATAACTCGCAATTCTGACTTTATAACGCACAATTCTGACTATATAACTCACAATTCTGACTTTATATCTCGCAATTCTGACTTTATAACTCGCAATTCTAACTTTATAACTCACAATTCTGACTTTATAACTCACAATTCTAACTTTATAACTCACAATTCTGACTTTATAACTCACAATTCTGACTTTATAACTCGCAATTCTGACTTTATAACGCACAATTCTGACTATATAACTCACAATTCTGACTTTATATCTCGCAATTCTAACTTTATAATTCACAATTCTGACTTTATAACTCACAATTCTAACTTTATAACTCGCAATTCTAACTTTATATCTCGCAATTCTGACTTTATAACTCGCAATTCTAACTTTATAACTCACAATTCTGACTTTATAACTCACAATTCTGACTTTATATCTCGCAATTCTGAATTTATAACTCGCAATTCTAACTTTATAACTCGCAATTCTAACTTTATAACTCACAATTCTGACTTTATAACTCGCAATTCTGACTTTATATCTCGCAATTCTGACTTTATAACTCACAATTCTGACTTTATAACTCACAATTCTGACTTTATAACGCACAATTCTGACTTTATAACGCACAATTCTGACTTTATAACTCACAATTCTGACTTTATAACGCACAATTCTGACTTTATAACTCACAATTCTGACTTTATAACTCACAATTCTGACTTTATAACGCACAATTCTAACTTTATAACTCGCAATTCTGACTTTATAACTCGCAATTCTGACTTTATATCTCGCAATTCTGACTTTATAACTCACAATTCTGACTTTATAACGCACAATTCTAACTTTATAACTCACAATTCTGACTTTATAACTCGCAATTCTGACTTTATATCTCGCAATTCTGACTTTATAACTCACAATTCTGACTTTATAACGCACAATTCTGACTTTATATCTCGCAATTCTGACTTTATAACTCACAATTCTTACTTTATAACTCGCAATTCTGACTATAACTTGCAATTCTGACTTTATAACTCACAATTCTAACTTTATAACTCACAATTCTGACTTTATAACGCACAATTCTAACTTTATAACTCACAATTCTGACTTCATAACTCGCAATTCTGACTATAACTCGCAATTCTGACTTTATAACTCGCAATTCTGACTTTATAACGCACAATTCTAACTTTATAACTCACAATTCTGACTTTATAACTCACAATTCTGACTTTATAACGCACAATTCTAACTTTATAACTCGCAATTCTGACTTTATAACTCGCAATTTTGACTTTAACTCGCAATTCTGACTTTATAACTCACAATTCTGACTTTATAACGCACAATTCTGACTTTATATCTCGCAATTCTGACTTTATAACTCGCAATTCTTACTTTATAACTCGCAATTCTGACTATAACTCGCAATTCTGACTTTATAACGCACAATTCTAACTTTATAACTCGCAATTCTGACTTTATAACTCACAATTCTGACTTTATAACGCACAATTCTGACTTTATATCTCGCAATTCTGACTTTATAACTCGCAATTCTGACTTTATAACTCGCAATTCTGACTATAACTCGCAATTCTGACTTTATAACGCACAATTCTGACTTTATAACTCACAATTCTGACTTTATAACGCACAATTCTGACTTTATATCTCGCAATTCTGACTTTATAACTCGCAATTCTGACTTTATAACGCGCAATTCTAACTTTATAACTCACAATTCTGACTTTATAACTCGCAATTCTGACTTTATAACTAACAATTCCGACTTTATATCTCGCAATTCTGACTTTATAACTCGCAATTCTTACTTTATAACTCGCAATTCTGACTTTATAACGCACAATTCTAACTTTATAACTCACAATTCTGACTTTATAACGCACAATTCTAACTTTATAACTCACAATTCTGACTTTATAACTCGCAATTCTGACTTTATAACTAGCAATTCTGACTTTATAACTAACAATTCTGACTTTATATTACACAATTCTAACTTTATAACTCACAATTCTGACTTCATAACTCACAATTCTGACTTTATAACGCACAATTCTGACTTTATAATTCACAATTCTAACTTTATAATTCACAATTCTGACTTTATAATTCACAATTCTGACTTTATAACTCACAATTCTGACTTTATAACTCGCAATTCTGACTTTATAACTCGCAATTCTGACTTTATAACTCGCAATTCTGACTTTATAGCTAGCAATTCTGACTTTATAACTCACAATTCTGACTTTATAACTCGCAATTCTGACTTTATAACTCACAATTCTGACTTTATAGCTAGCAATTCTGACTTTATAACTCACAATTCTGACTTTATAACTCACAATTCTGACTTTATAGCTAGCAATTCTGACTTTATAACTAACAATTCTGACTTTATAACTCACAATGCTGACTTTATAACGCACAATTCTGACTTTATAACTTGCAATTCTGACTTTATAACTCACAATTCTAACTTTATAACTCACAATTCTGACTTTATAATGCACAATTCTGACTTTATAACACAATTCTGACTTTATAACGCACAATTCTGACTTTATAACTCACAATTCTGACTTTATAACGCACAATTCTGACTTTATAACTTGCAATTCTGACTTTATATTACACAATTCTGACTTTATAACTAACAATTCTGACTTTATAACTCGCAATTCTGACTTTATATCACACAATTCTGACATTATATCACACAATTCTGACTTTATAACTCACAATTCTAACTTTATAACTCGCAATTCTGACTTTATAACTCACAATTCTAACTTTATAACTCACAATTCTGACTTTATAACTCACAATTCTGACTTTATAACTCGCAATTCTGACTTTATAACGCACAATTCTGACTATATAACTCACAATTCTGACTTTATATCTCGCAATTCTAACTTTATAATTCACAATTCTGACTTTATAACTCACAATTCTAACTTTATAACTCGCAATTCTAACTTTATATCTCGCAATTCTGACTTTATAACTCGCAATTCTAACTTTATAACTCACAATTCTGACTTTATAACTCACAATTCTGACTTTATATCTCGCAATTCTGAATTTATAACTCGCAATTCTAACTTTATAACTCGCAATTCTAACTTTATAACTCACAATTCTGACTTTATAACTCGCAATTCTGACTTTATATCTCGCAATTCTGACTTTATAACTCACAATTCTGACTTTATAACTCACAATTCTGACTTTATAACGCACAATTCTGACTTTATAACGCACAATTCTGACTTTATAACTCACAATTCTGACTTTATAACGCACAATTCTGACTTTATAACTCACAATTCTGACTTTATAACTCACAATTCTGACTTTATAACGCACAATTCTAACTTTATAACTCGCAATTCTGACTTTATAACTCGCAATTCTGACTTTATATCTCGCAATTCTGACTTTATAACTCACAATTCTGACTTTATAACGCACAATTCTAACTTTATAACTCACAATTCTGACTTTATAACTCGCAATTCTGACTTTATATCTCGCAATTCTGACTTTATAACTCACAATTCTGACTTTATAACGCACAATTCTGACTTTATATCTCGCAATTCTGACTTTATAACTCACAATTCTTACTTTATAACTCGCAATTCTGACTATAACTTGCAATTCTGACTTTATAACTCACAATTCTAACTTTATAACTCACAATTCTGACTTTATAACGCACAATTCTAACTTTATAACTCACAATTCTGACTTCATAACTCGCAATTCTGACTATAACTCGCAATTCTGACTTTATAACTCGCAATTCTGACTTTATAACGCACAATTCTAACTTTATAACTCACAATTCTGACTTTATAACTCACAATTCTGACTTTATAACGCACAATTCTAACTTTATAACTCGCAATTCTGACTTTATAACTCGCAATTTTGACTTTAACTCGCAATTCTGACTTTATAACTCACAATTCTGACTTTATAACGCACAATTCTGACTTTATATCTCGCAATTCTGACTTTATAACTCGCAATTCTTACTTTATAACTCGCAATTCTGACTATAACTCGCAATTCTGACTTTATAACGCACAATTCTAACTTTATAACTCGCAATTCTGACTTTATAACTCACAATTCTGACTTTATAACGCACAATTCTGACTTTATATCTCGCAATTCTGACTTTATAACTCGCAATTCTGACTTTATAACTCGCAATTCTGACTATAACTCGCAATTCTGACTTTATAACGCACAATTCTGACTTTATAACTCACAATTCTGACTTTATAACGCACAATTCTGACTTTATATCTCGCAATTCTGACTTTATAACTCGCAATTCTGACTTTATAACGCACAATTCTAACTTTATAACTCACAATTCTGACTTTATAACTCGCAATTCTGACTTTATAACTAACAATTCCGACTTTATATCTCGCAATTCTGACTTTATAACTCGCAATTCTTACTTTATAACTCGCAATTCTGACTTTATAACGCACAATTCTAACTTTATAACTCACAATTCTGACTTTATAACGCACAATTCTAACTTTATAACTCACAATTCTGACTTTATAACTCGCAATTCTGACTTTATAACTAGCAATTCTGACTTTATAACTAACAATTCTGACTTTATATTACACAATTCTAACTTTATAACTCACAATTCTGACTTCATAACTCACAATTCTGACTTTATAACGCACAATTCTGACTTTATAATTCACAATTCTAACTTTATAATTCACAATTCTGACTTTATAATTCACAATTCTGACTTTATAACTCACAATTCTGACTTTATAACTCGCAATTCTGACTTTATAACTCGCAATTCTGACTTTATAACTCGCAATTCTGACTTTATAGCTAGCAATTCTGACTTTATAACTCACAATTCTGACTTTATAACTCGCAATTCTGACTTTATAACTCACAATTCTGACTTTATAGCTAGCAATTCTGACTTTATAACTCACAATTCTGACTTTATAACACAATTCTGACTTTATAACTCACAATTCTGACTTTATAGCTAGCAATTCTGACTTTATAACTAACAATTCTGACTTTATAACTCACAATGCTGACTTTATAACGCACAATTCTGACTTTATAACTTGCAATTCTGACTTTATAACTCACAATTCTAACTTTATAACTCACAATTCTGACTTTATAATGCACAATTCTGACTTTATAACACAATTCTGACTTTATAACGCACAATTCTGACTTTATAACTCACAATTCTGACTTTATAACGCACAATTCTGACTTTATAACTTGCAATTCTGACTTTATATTACACAATTCTGACTTTATAACTAACAATTCTGACTTTATAACTCGCAATTCTGACTTTATATCACACAATTCTGACATTATATCACACAATTCTGACTT
Organism: Coreius guichenoti; assembly: GCA_039654105.1. Taxonomy (NCBI): domain Eukaryota; kingdom Metazoa; phylum Chordata; class Actinopteri; order Cypriniformes; family Gobionidae; genus Coreius; species Coreius guichenoti. The sequence continues at coordinate 8,420,758 of CM077190.1, forward strand.
TATAACTCACAATTCTAACTTTATAACTCGCAATTCTGACTTTATAACTCACAATGCTGACTTTATAACGCACAATTCTGACTTTATATTACACAATTCTGACTTTATATCACACAATTCTAACTTTATAACTCGCAATTCTGACTTTATAACTAACAATTCTGACTTTATAACTCACAATGCTGACTTTATAACGCACAATTCTGACTTTATAACGCACAATTCTGACTTTATAACTCGCAATTCTGACTTTATATCACACAATTCTGACTTTATAACTCACAATTCTGACTTTATATCACACAATTCTGACTTTATAACTCACAATTCTGACTTTATATCACACAATTCTGACTTTATAACTCGCAATTCTGACTTTATATCACACAATTCTGACTTTATAACTCACAATTCTGACTTTATATCACACAATTCTGACTTTATAACTCACAATTCTGACTTTATAACGCACAATTCTAACTTTATAACTCGCAGTTCTGACTTTATATCACACAATTCTGACTTTATAACTCGCAATTCTGACTTTATAACTCACAATTCTAACTTTATAACTCGCAATTCTGACTTTATAACTCACAATGCTGACTTTATAACTCACAATTCTGACTTTATTACGCACAATTCTGACTTTATAACGCACAATTCTGACTTTATAATTCACAATTCTGACTTTATAACTCACAATTCTGACTTTAACTCGCAATTCTGACTTTATAACTCACAATTCTGACTTTAACTCGCAATTCTGACTTTATAACTCACAATTCTGACTTTATATCTCACAATTCTGACTTTATAACTTGCAATTCTGACTTTATAACTCGCAATTCTGACTTTATAACGCGCAATTCTGACTTTATAACTTGCAATTCTGACTTTATATTACACAATTCTAACTTTATAATTCACAATTCTGACTTTATAACTCACAATTCTGACTTTATAACTCGCAATTCTGACTTTATAACTCGCAATTCTGACTTTATAACGCACAATTCTAACTTTATAACTCACAATTCTGACTTTATATCTTGCAATTCTGACTTTATAACTCACAATTCTAACTTTATAACTCACAATTCTGACTTTATAACGCACAATTCTGACTTTATAACGCACAATTCTGACTTTATAACTCACAATTCTGACTTTAACTCGTAATTCTGACTTTATATCACACAATTCTGACTTTGTAACTCACAATTCTGACTTTATATCACACAATTCTGACTTTATAACTCACAATTCTGACTTTATATCACACAATTCTAACTTTATAACTCGCAATTCTGACTTTATAACGCACAATTCTGACTTTATAACGCACAATTCTGACTTTATAATTCACAATTCTGACTTTATAACTCACAATTCTGACTTTAACTCGTAATTCTGACTTTATATCACACAATTCTGACTTTATAACTCGCAATTCTGACTTTATAACTCGCAATTCTGACTATAACTCGCAATTCTGACTTTATATCACACAATTCTGACTTTATAACTCGCAATTCTGACTTTATAACTCGCAATTCTGACTATAACTCGCAATTCTGACTTTATAACGCACAATTCTGACTTTATAACTCACAATTCTGACTTTATAACGCACAATTCTGACTTTATATCTCGCAATTCTGACTTTATAACTCGCAATTCTGACTTTATAACGCACAATTCTAACTTTATAACTCACAATTCTGACTTTATAACTCGCAATTCTGACTTTATAACTAACAATTCCGACTTTATATCTCGCAATTCTGACTTTATAACTCGCAATTCTTACTTTATAACTCGCAATTCTGACTTTATAACGCACAATTCTAACTTTATAACTCACAATTCTGACTTTATAACGCACAATTCTAACTTTATAACTCACAATTCTGACTTTATAACTCGCAATTCTGACTTTATAACTAGCAATTCTGACTTTATAACTAACAATTCTGACTTTATATTACACAATTCTAACTTTATAACTCACAATTCTGACTTCATAACTCACAATTCTGACTTTATAATTCACAATTCTAACTTTATAATTCACAATTCTGACTTTATAATTCACAATTCTGACTTTATAACTCACAATTCTGACTTTATAACTCGCAATTCTGACTTTATAACTCGCAATTCTGACTTTATAACTCGCAATTCTGACTTTATAGCTAGCAATTCTGACTTTATAACTCACAATTCTGACTTTATAACTCGCAATTCTGACTTTATAACTCACAATTCTGACTTTATAGCTAGCAATTCTGACTTTATAACTCACAATTCTGACTTTATAACACAATTCTGACTTTATAACTCACAATTCTGACTTTATAGCTAGCAATTCTGACTTTATAACTAACAATTCTGACTTTATAACTCACAATGCTGACTTTATAACGCACAATTCTGACTTTATAACTTGCAATTCTGACTTTATAACTCACAATTCTAACTTTATAACTCACAATTCTGACTTTATAATGCACAATTCTGACTTTATAACACAATTCTGACTTTATAACGCACAATTCTGACTTTATAACTCACAATTCTGACTTTATAACGCACAATTCTGACTTTATAACTTGCAATTCTGACTTTATATTACACAATTCTGACTTTATAACTAACAATTCTGACTTTATAACTCGCAATTCTGACTTTATATCACACAATTCTGACATTATATCACACAATTCTGACTTTATAACTCACAATTCTAACTTTATAACTCGCAATTCTGACTTTATAACTCACAATGCTGACTTTATAACGCACAATTCTGACTTTATATTACACAATTCTGACTTTATATCACACAATTCTAACTTTATAACTCGCAATTCTGACTTTATAACTAACAATTCTGACTTTATAACTCACAATGCTGACTTTATAACGCACAATTCTGACTTTATAACGCACAATTCTGACTTTATAACTCGCAATTCTGACTTTATATCACACAATTCTGACTTTATAACTCACAATTCTGACTTTATATCACACAATTCTGACTTTATAACTCACAATTCTGACTTTATATCACACAATTCTGACTTTATAACTCGCAATTCTGACTTTATATCACACAATTCTGACTTTATAACTCACAATTCTGACTTTATATCACACAATTCTGACTTTATAACTCACAATTCTGACTTTATAACGCACAATTCTAACTTTATAACTCGCAGTTCTGACTTTATATCACACAATTCTGACTTTATAACTCGCAATTCTGACTTTATAACTCACAATTCTAACTTTATAACTCGCAATTCTGACTTTATAACTCACAATGCTGACTTTATAACTCACAATTCTGACTTTATTACGCACAATTCTGACTTTATAACGCACAATTCTGACTTTATAATTCACAATTCTGACTTTATAACTCACAATTCTGACTTTAACTCGCAATTCTGACTTTATAACTCACAATTCTGACTTTAACTCGCAATTCTGACTTTATAACTCACAATTCTGACTTTATATCTCACAATTCTGACTTTATAACTTGCAATTCTGACTTTATAACTCGCAATTCTGACTTTATAACGCGCAATTCTGACTTTATAACTTGCAATTCTGACTTTATATTACACAATTCTAACTTTATAATTCACAATTCTGACTTTATAACTCACAATTCTGACTTTATAACTCGCAATTCTGACTTTATAACTCGCAATTCTGACTTTATAACGCACAATTCTAACTTTATAACTCACAATTCTGACTTTATATCTTGCAATTCTGACTTTATAACTCACAATTCTAACTTTATAACTCACAATTCTGACTTTATAACGCACAATTCTGACTTTATAACGCACAATTCTGACTTTATAACTCACAATTCTGACTTTAACTCGTAATTCTGACTTTATATCACACAATTCTGACTTTGTAACTCACAATTCTGACTTTATATCACACAATTCTGACTTTATAACTCACAATTCTGACTTTATATCACACAATTCTAACTTTATAACTCGCAATTCTGACTTTATAACGCACAATTCTGACTTTATAACGCACAATTCTGACTTTATAATTCACAATTCTGACTTTATAACTCACAATTCTGACTTTAACTCGTAATTCTGACTTTATATCACACAATTCTGACTTTGTAACTCACAATTCTGACTTTATATCACACAATTCTGACTTTATAACTCACAATTCTGACTTTATATCACACAATTCTGACTTTATAACTCACAATTCTGACTTTATATCACACAATTCTGACTTTATAACTCACAATTCTGACTTTATAACGCACAATTCTAACTTTATAACTCGCAATTCTGACTTTATATCACACAATTCTGACTTTATAACTCACAATTCTGACTTTATATCACACAATTCTAACTTTATAACTCGCAATTCTGACTTTATATCACACAATTCTGACTTTATAACTCACAATTCTGACTTTATATCACACAATTCTGACTTTATAACTCACAATTCTGACTTTATAACGCACAATTCTAACTTTATAACTCGCAATTCTGACTTTATATCACACAATTCTGACTTTATAACTCGCAATTCTGACTTTATAACTCACAATTCTAACTTTATAACTCGCAATTCTGACTTTATAACTCACAATGCTGACTTTATAACTTGCAATTCTGACTTTATAACTTGCAATTCTGACTTTATATTACACAATTCTGACTTTATATCACACAATTCTAACTTTATAACTCGCAATTCTGACTTTATATCACACAATTCTGACTTTATAACTCACAATTCTGACTTTATAACGCACAATTCTGACTTTATAACGCACAATTCTAACTTTATAACTCGCAATTCTGACTTTATAACTCGCAATTCTGACTTTATAACTCACAATTCTGACTTTATAACGCACAATTCTAACTTTATAACTCGCAATTCTGACTTTATAACTCGCAATTCTGACTTTATAACTCACAATTCTGACTTTATAACGCACAATTCTGACTTTATAACTCACAATGCTGACTTTATAACGCACAATTCTGACTTTATATCTCACAATTCTGACTTTATATCTTGCAATTCTGACTTTATAACTCACAATTCTGACTTTATAACGCACAATTCTGACTTTATATTACACAATTCTAACTTTATAATTCACAATTCTGACTTTATAACTCACAATTCTGACTTTATAACTCACAATTCTGACTTTATAACTCGCAATTCTGACTTTATAACTCGCAATTCTGACTTTATAACGCACAATTCTAACTTTATAACTCACAATTCTGACTTTATATCTCGCAATTCTGACTTTATAACGCACAATTCTGACTATATAACTCACAATTCTGACTTTATAACTCACAATTCTAACTTTATAACTCACAATTCTGACTTTATAACGCACAATTCTGACTTTATAACGCACAATTCTGACTTTATAACGCACAATTCTGACTTTATAACTCACAATTCTGACTTTAACTCGTAATTCTGACTTTATAACGCACAATTCTGACTTTATAACTCACAATTCTGACTTTATAACGCACAATTCTGACTTTATAACGCACAATTCTGACTTTATAACTCGCAATTCTGACTTTATATCACACAATTCTGACTTTATAACTCGCAATTCTGACTTTATATCACACAATTCTAACTTTATAACTCGCAATTCTGACTTTATATCACACAATTCTGACTTTATAACTCACAATTCTGACTTTATATCACACAATTCTGACTTTATAACTCACAATTCTGACTTTATAACGCACAATTCTAACTTTATAACGCACAATTCTGACTTTATAACTCACAATTCTGACTTTATAACTCACAATTCTGACTTTAACTCGTAATTCTGACTTTATAACGCACAATTCTGACTTTATAACTCACAATTCTGACTTTATAACGCACAATTCTGACTTTATAACGCACAATTCTGACTTTATAACTCACAATTCTGACTTTATAACGCACAATTCTGGCTTTATAACTCACAATTCTGACTTTATAACTCGCAATTCTGACTTTATAACGCACAATTCTGACTTTATAACTCACAATTCTGACTTTATAACTCGCAATTCTGACTTTATATCACACAATTCTGACTTTATAACTCGCAATTCTGACTTTATATCACACAATTCTAACTTTATAACTCGCAATTCTGACTTTATATCACACAATTCTGACTTTATAACTCACAATTCTGACTTTATATCACACAATTCTGACTTTATAACTCACAGTTCTGACTTTATAACGCACAATTCTAACTTTATAACTCGCAATTCTGACTTTATATCACACAATTCTGACTTTATAACTCGCAATTCTGACTTTATAACTCACAATTCTAACTTTATAACTCGCAATTCTGACTTTATAACTCACAATGCTGACTTTATAACGCACAATTCTGACTTTATAACTTGCAATTCTGACTTTATATTACACAATTCTGACTTTATATCACACAATTCTAACTTTATAACTCGCAATTCTGACTTTATATCACACAATTCTGACTTTATAACGCACAATTCTAACTTTATAACTCGCAATTCTGACTTTATAACTCGCAATTCTGACTTTATAACTCACAATTCTGACTTTATAACGCACAATTCTAACTTTATAACTCGCAATTCTGACTTTATAACGCACAATTCTGACTTTATAACTCACAATTCTGACTTTATAACGCACAATTCTAACTTTATAACTCGCAATTCTGACTTTATATCACACAATTCTGACTTTATAACTCACAATTCTGACTTTATAACGCACAATTCTAACTTTATAACTCGCAATTCTGACTTTATATCACACAATTCTGACTTTATAACTCACAATTCTGACTTTATAACTCACAATTCTGACTTTATATCTCGCAATTCTGACTTTATATCACACAATTCTGACTTTATAACTCACAATTCTGACTTTATAACTCACAATTCTGACTTTATATCTCGCAATTCTGACTTTATATCACACAATTCTGACTTTATAACGCACAATTCTAACTTTATAACTCACAATTCTGACTTTATAACTCGCAATTCTGACTTTATAACTCGCAATTCTAACTTTATAACTCACAATTCTGACTTTATAACTCACAATTCTGACTTTATAACTCGCAATTCTGACTTTATAACTCGCAATTCTGACTTTATAACTCACAATTCTGACTTTATAACTAGCAATTCTGACTTTATAACTAACAATTCTGACTTTATAACTCACAATTCTGACTTTATAACTCGCAATTCTGACTTTATAACTCGCAATTCTGACTTTATAACTCACAATTCTGACTTTATAACTCGCAATTCTGACTTTATAACTCACAATTCTGACTTTATAACTAGCAATTCTGACTTTATAACTAACAATTCTGACTTTATAGCGCACAATTCTGTAAACTCACAATTGTGAGATAAAAAGTCGCAATTATCTTTTAAAATGTTTATTCTGTGGCAGAAACAAGCTTCCATAACATCCTCATTCAAACCTGTATACATTTCTTTCATCTGCGGAACACATAATAAGATATTTTGAAGAATGTTGGCAACCAAACAACTTTAGACTTTTATTATATGAAAAGGAAAAAAACACTTCTCAAAACTCTATTTATCAGAAGAAAGTCATACAGTTTTGGAATGACATGAGATGAAACATTTGACGATGACATAATTATTATTATTACTATTGTTATTATTTTTCCCTTGTGATTTGGACAAAATAAAAGATATTTTCTCGTGAGACAAAAAAAAAGTCTCTGTCTAGTGTCAATGATGATGTTTGTAAGTCTGATATATAACCCAATGAGTAAAACATTTTTTGCGATGTTCATGAAATTCATCAGCTCGAACTTCCAGCATATTAATAAAAGTACTGAAAACCCTCTTGTATTTTTTTTTTCAAAATGAGATTTTTTGAGATGAGTATTCTCAGCAGAATTTGATCTGAAGGGACCTGTAAGAGAATTTAATGAGACTGCATTACTCCAGATAATTAAATTTTCACACTCTTTCTTTCATAATGCACAAACCCTGAAAGCAGCTTTATGGTTTCTTTCCACACCTTTAAAGGTCAAACGCTTCATATAAGCCTTAGCACATCGTAACGAATCACAGATGTAATTTTACATTCAGCGTCTGAACTTTTATAAAACATTTTGGTTTCAATACACAATGCCTGATTTCTTGTGCCATTTGGGGAAAGGAAGCACGCTGGCGGGCACTGTGCTGGCCGACAGAGCTGTTTGTATGGATGACGTGTTGGAGCGGAGCAGAAACATAGACAGGCAGCTTGACATTTGTTGCTTGTGAGGAAGCAGTGGTGTTCTGGCCACTCTACGGGCCAGGCCTGGTGGGAGACCAAGCCCTCATGCTGCTCCACTCACCCCCTGCTGGACCTCCTCCACCAGCCCCTCCATCTGGAGGACCAGAGGGCCTCTGCTGGGGCTCGGCTGTCTCCTCCCAATGTGGACCCATGCTGGCCGCCGGTTGGGTGTTTCATTGGGGATTAATTAGGCACAGGGAGGTTTGCTGGAACCGGGCCATAAATAATCAGTTTGGTACAGTTTTATTTTACGCAACTTCACTGTTCCCACTGAGAAATTAAGTGTTGTGATGTTTGTTTTAGAAAATTAGCTGAAATATGGAGTCATAAATCAGCTTAGTCAGTGTGACGGTTGATTTTGGAAAAAAAAAAAAAAAAAAATCGAGACAGTGGTTCCAGTACTGCAAATTAAGCCAATGATTGGTGCCCAGCATCACTAAATGGCCTTGTGATTTTCCAATGTTAAAATACTTTGTCATATCACTGTTTGTACTTTCCCCTGTCCTCATGGGAGTAAAGTGTCCACTGGATGCAGACTTCAAAATCTTAGCTTGAGCAGAAGGTCAACTGGGTATTTTTTTAATGAATAAAGTGTATTTGAACATACTACACTCTAAAAAATTGTTCATGATTTGTTATCACAACTTCTATCGTTTGTCAAATCAACTGTAACGCAGCTGACGTGGAAGCAGATGAAGATTATGGTGAAGAGAACCCAAGTGCCGTTTATTTACAGTGTCCAAAACATGAAACATAAAGTATAAACAAAATCCAAAATATGAAACAAACCATGAACAAAACTTGACTGTGAACAGACCTTGAAACTGGACACATGGAACAGCATACGTACTTCAGTAACCAACCAAGTAACATGGCGCACAAATGGGTTTAAATACAGGACTATTGTGATCACATGACAAAAACAACCAATGAGAACAAGACACATGAAACAAGGGAACCAATCAGAACAAGACACATAACTAAACCAACCAATGGGAACATAACACATGAGACTAGGGAGGCACATGGCATGATCACATGAGGACAAGGGAATCACATGACAAGGCCAGGAACATGAAACATGACTATGAAATTACAAAATAAAAGACATGAAAACATAAACGTGAGACAAAACCCAAAACCAACCGTGACATCAACTTAGACAATTAATGTGATTCAGATAACATTATTTATTAAACAATCTCCTTTGTTGCATTAGCTCAATTTTTTAATTTCAATGAACTCAAAATTTTAAGGCAACCAAGTAACTTACTTTTTTTTTTAAGTTAAATTAACAATAATTTTTTACAGTGTACTAATTTGACCGTTGGTAAAAAGTTTCTTTTAGAATAGTTTCTTTTGCTCACCAAGGCTGCATTTATTTGATCAAAGATACAGTAAAGCAGTAATACTGTGAAATTGTATTACAATTTTAAACCACTGTTTTCTTTCTAAATATATTTTAAAATATAATTTATTCCTTGTGATGGCAAAGCTGAATTTTCAGCATCATTACCCCTGTGTTTAGTGTCACATAATCCTTCAGAAATCATTCTAATTTACTAATTTGTTGCACAAGAAACATTTCTTAAAATTATCAACATTGAAAACAGTTGTGCTGCTTACATATTTTTTTGTCAGGATTCTTTACGGTGGCCCAGTAGTGCACAACACAACGAAATTTAAAAAGCAAACATAAATTCACAACACAAAGAAATCAAGCCACAACACAACGAAAAAGCCACAACACAACGGAAATGCTCCCGACCACTAGGGGGCACTCGGAGCGTGGTAAAGTTAGTTTTCCTTGCCACTGTTCTATAGATTCGGCAGTCTTACAAAGATATCAATACTACGATCAGTTTAAGTGTATGTAACCATTGTATATTGATATGAAATATTAATTCAAAATCACCTACATGCATTATAGCTGCATATTTATACTCGAGAATGCTTTGACCCGCTACCACGGCGCATGATGCCTAAGGGAACGTCTGTCAATTCCACCAAGTGGTTGAAACGTATAATTTGTATTAATTAAAATTACTTTTAACATTTAAAAAAAGACATGTTCAAATTCCAAAGTTGTGTTGTGCACTACTGAGTCAGAACACAACTTTGGAATTTGAACATGTCTTTTTTAAATGTACTTTGATGAATTTAATGTTCAAATGAACATTGTTTATTTAAAAAAAGAACACTGACTAAATGTTTTAAATCAAATTAAATAAATCAGATGGTACATGATAACATATGTGTTTGTTGAAAATACATCTTGAGACATAAGGAAAGAAACTGCCTTCCCACGCAATCCTTCAAAAAACAAACAAAAAAAAAACAGGCACTTAGACAAATATTTATATGTTTGTGTGGGTGCATACCATACGTATCGTCGATCTGAAAAGGCCACACTTAAAAATATACAAATGTCATTGCATTATATAAGAACAAGCACATTTTTGGAGCAAAATATTTTAAATAAAGTTTGTCAGGCTGAAGATGATAAAACAAAATGAAGACGTTTGGACATTTTCTGGTTGTTAAGAGTACATTTGAGGAGAACTGACTTCATCCACTAAAATCACCAACAGGTTCAAAGTAATTCCAAAAATGACTCAGAAAAGTGGGTAGTTCTGAGAAAAAAAGCATAATTTGCTTGCAGATGCAGTTTGTTCTGATACTTTGTTTTGAATTGAAATAAAATCCAGCCCTTTTTAAGTGTGGCTTAAGTGTCCAAATAGTTTTTTGGGGTGGGTGTTTGTGTTGTCATAGATTTGCACACAGACAGTAGAGGAAGGCAGTCATTTTGGCAGATGGAGGGGAGCAACAGCCTTGTCTGGCAGAGGAGACGAGAGGATGGAGAAAAACGGCAGATGGCTTGATGTGTTAGGGGAACTCATCTGCAAGTGGTTCAGGGGAGGTCCAACAGAGGCACACGTATACACACACACTCATGGAGGGCGGTGGGTGGTCACAGAGGAAAGGAAAGTAAAAGAACTAGAGGCATAGAAAGACAGAACAAGGGAGAGTGAAAAGATGGCTTGGGAAGTGGACCAAGAAGAACTTGCCTCAGGATATTTCAGTTGGAACTGAATAACGAGGGTAACCACCAAGGGGCTGACAGGAAGAGAGAAAAGATGAAAAGGAAGGGCACATGGTGGGAGTGAGGCACATCACAATATTTATTCATTTACCTACAGTTAGCCTATTTCTACAAACAGAGTGGTCTTACAATGGGTCTCATCAGTGACGTACTGCAAATTGTAAACCATGTGACAAGGCCCCACACACAATGGAAACACATGAGTGACTATGACGTTTGCCTCAATAAACTAATAATTTACTGCTTATTAATAGTTAAATGTTTTTGTAGCATTTAAGTTTAGGTATTGGATTAAGGGATGTAGAATATGGTCATGCAGAATAAGGCATTAATATGTGCTTTATAAGTACTAATAAACAGCCAATATCTTAGTAATATGCATACTAAGCAACTAGCTAGCAAGAATTGAACCCTAAAATAAATAAATACATATATATTTGCTTTAAAAAAGTTTATATATGATCCTTTAGAAATCATTCTAATATGCTGATTTGATGCTCAATTATTAAAAAAGTTATATTGGTGTTCAGTTATTATTAATAACTTATTAATGTTGAAAACAGCTTTTGCTGCGTAATATTTTTGTGGAAAGAAATGTTTCTTGAGAATCAAATCAGCATATTAGAATGATTTCTGAAGGATCATGTGACACTGAAGTAATGATGCTGAAAAATCACAGGAATAAATTACATTTTAAAATATATTAAAAGAGAAAACAGTTATTTTAAATTGTAGTAAATATTTCACAATATTACTTTTTGACTGTATTTTTAATCAAATAAACGTAGCCTTATAAGAGACTACTTTCAAAAACATTTAAAAATCATAATTATTCCAAAACTTTGACCTTTGTTTTAACTTGTGTATATATTACTAACTTATTCATGATTTCTGAGTGAAAATGCATACAGGTTATTCGTACAAATAAGTGTGTACTTATAGTTAGAGAGTCACACATTTCCATATAGAATATGAATTTCAATTGGGGAAGTTGACAATAAAGCTGCAAACATAATGGCAGTCCTTTGATCAGACGTGTTTTACCTTTCTGCACACTGTTCTATGAACTCATTCCATATGTGGTTTATATGCAAATAACTGTATTATGCTAGATTGCCTGAGGTTCAATGCAAAAACACACATTAGTCTAATGAGACATCATGGTTACACAGCAGGTGGTAGTGGTACAGACATTGGAGCTCAGATCAAAGAAGGACTAGGGAGGTCGGATAACTGAAGATGGAGAGAAAGAGAGAGAGAGAGAGAGAGAGAGAGAGAGAGAGAGATTCCTTTGCTGGAATGGTGACGGTAGCATCAAGGGTCAGGACTGAGGGCTAATGATGCTATACTTGTATGAAAAGTAAGAGTGTCTTAGACAAACCTTCATTGAATACCTATTGTATTCCTTGGCGTTCCTATTATTCTTCTTCTTCTTCCTTTTCTTTTTCCGCTCTGGAAGTCTATGGCAGCCCATAGAACCGCATAGTAAAAAGTTGTGAAATTTGGCACACTGATAGAGGACAGTCTGAAATGTCACCATAGCAAATTTGGTGTCTCTAATCTCTCTAGTGCCACCAACTGTCCAAAGTTGCACTCACGATTATGTTAATAACTTTTGAACCGTAAGGGCTAGAAACAAAAGAAGCCATATGACCATATGACGTCATTTTCCGTCATGAAAATTTTTCCACCATTTTGAATTATCCGAACTTTTTTAAACTCCGCTGCTCTGATTTTCATGAAAATTGAACCAGATCATCTTTAGACCATGCCGACAAAAAGTTATGGAATTCGTCAAACCGTTCTTAAAAATCTCGCAAACGAATTCGACGAAATGCAAAACTGGTCTCTTTAGATTCGGTGGATCATGCCGAGTCATACGATACCTAATTTTCCCATATCGGCCATTTTGGGTGTCTGCCACTTAGATTTTTGTCAAAAAATGATATATTTTATGAACGCATTGACGTATCATTACGAAACTCGGTATGTGCCCTGAAGGTACGCAAAAAGTTTCGGGGCAGCACCACCTTGTGTTCAAAAGTTATAACGAAATTTCCAAACATGCTTATAACTTAAATAAATTATAAATTATAACTTAAATAAATTATAAATAAATTAGCCTATTATAATGAATCTGGTCTTAAAAGATTCCAGGGTCATGCTGAGAACATAGATACCAATACCGCCATTTTGTTTTTCTTTAAAAACCTACTTTTTCAAACTCCTCCTAGACAGTTTGTCCGATTTTCACAATCGAAAATTGAATCGTATCCTCTTTAGACCGTGCCGACAAAAAGTTATGGATTTCGTGTCAATAGACAAAATCATTTTTGTATACTGCAGCAACAAAGTTGAGGCATTATGCCAAAATGCAAAAATGACTGAGGCTGTATCTCTGCAATGCTTTGGCATAATGCCACCAAACTTTGCATGTGTCATTGTCGCCACTCTGACCACAGCACATCAGTTTGGTCACAGTGCCACCTATTGGTTGAAAGTGATAAACCATTAAATAATTTTACCAGTGACTATATTTATGATTTTTCAGCCATTATGCTACCAGCCATGTTGGCATGACTTGTCGTGTTCTTTGTGCTTGGCCCCGATAATTGCTGCTTGCAGCTATAATTATTATTATTATTATTAACGATTTCTGAAGGATCGTGACACTGAAGAATGGAGCAATGATGCTGAAAATTCATCTTTGCGTCACAGAATAATTTACATTTTAAAATGTATTAAAATAGAAAACAGTTAAACAACAATAATATTTCACAATATTACTGTTTTTACTGTATTTTTGATTAAATAAATTCAGTCTTGGTGAGCATATGATACTTTTTCCAAAAACATTAAAAAATCTTACTTACTCCAAACTTTTGAATGGTAGTGCATCTTCGCCTCAGAGTAAAAAATAAAAAGGTAATTGTACCTTTAAAAAACATAATTATGACTATTTCTCATATTTGTGGCTTTTTCACATAAACTAGTAGTTGAAAATTTCCTGAAAAAATATAGAAAAATATGAAAATATTCAACAGTTAATTTTAAAATATTTTAAAAATTTAGAAATGTGGAAAAACATGAAAATTTCACATCATTTTGACTATATCCCACACTTGTGACTCACGCTTTTATCCCACACTTTTTCTCATGATTGTAATTTTTATATCTCATAATTGCAACCTTACAGTATTTCTCATAATTACGACACATTTCCACAAACAATATGATTTGAAAAATTTATGAAAATATGTCCACCAAATACATAAACGCACATGTATATTTTTCTTTTTTCTTCTTTATACCCTAGGTCAGCGGTAAAGATTATGATCAATCACGCACTGCAAAATTGTCTTTACATGACTCTTTAAAGAACTGCCGTAAAGTCTGTCTCATTTTGATGGGAAATTGACCAGCACGTCTGATTATCTAATTTCATCAGTGAATTCATTTGAGGTTTGTCAGTTCCTACTCTGAATTGGATATTATAATCACTTCATAAGTTGACTGAAGTAAAACATCAGTCTAAGCCTCTCCCTACAGTACAGTCCAAAACATCTGTCAGAATGAATCACTCTTAGGGAAAGTCTGCCTTGTGTGCCGTTGCCGTCTTATTTAATTACTGGCTGAAACAACAGAAACAGGATGTGACAACACGCAAATTGGCTCGCTTGACTGGCCAGCCACCAGTGTTTCATCCAATCTCAAAGGAGGCTCCAATTTCAACTCTGAGAGCACTAGTAATAAATAGGTAATTTATATAATAACATTTATATTTCCAAATCAGTCCCATTACAACAACTGCACTTCCCAGATTATTTCAGATTACATTGATTATTGACCGTATTACCCTGGCTAGTGAGTTTTTCTGCTTAGTAAGTGCCAATTTCAGTAGGTGTCACTTTGACCTTTGCAAGGCCTTGGCATAGACCATCTGAAAGACTTCATAGTGAAATAAACACAATCAATAAGCATGTTCAATCCATTTTATGTCCAATAAATGTAGATTTTTGAGTGAATTTTATAAGGCTGTCGCTGTCCGTGACTAAAGATTTTTCTAGTCAACAAATCATTGCACTGGAAATGGTTTGAGTTTCAGGGCTGAGAAAGAATATTATATTTGCAACATCACTAACATTGTTCTACATTACAGAGAAATACCAACCCATAATATTAAGCCTTTAAAATATAAATTAAGTGCTCAAGTGCACACATAAAGCTTGCCACAGAGCACCGGCAATAGTGTAGTATTTGCTTGTGGGTGTTCTCGGGGCTTAAATCCTAAAATAACTTTATGATTATGAAAATAAAACCCATGGACACGGACGAGCTCTTTTCTCAGCCTCCCGCTCTCTTTATTCACTTTTTTTTCTCCCCTTTCACTTCCTTTCCCTCTCTTTACGGTACACACCGTCATAATAAAAGTCCTCACAACAACATCCACTTTAACAGATAGATACTGCTGAATTAACATTCAAAAATAACTTCAGTTTTCATCTTTTAACATAACGTGCTAAACTTTAACTCTTACACTACTTCCCCCTTATGAAAAGAAACATCCTCGTTTCCTGAAATACAAACAGAAAAATACATCTGTAACAAAATATGCATTCCAGACATTAGAAATTGAAAAAAAAAAAAAAAAAATTGTCAGGGACAAGAAAACACAATTCAAAATGTGAACATGAATCTTTCATAAAATACCAATAACACTTTGAATGTGTCAGTTTTTTTGTTTTGTTTTTTGAACTCATTTGACATTACTCCACTCTGTTTTCAACTATACATTACACAATCCAATACTCAGGAATTCAATTGCATATTAACAAAAATATGTGGAGATGGAAACTAAGACATTATACATCCCTAAACCGTAATAGGGGACGCACAGAACGTCCTGACCTAGTTCTCATGCCATTTGCTGGCTGTACCATAGGGGGTTCTACATAGGATTCAGCTCTAGGACCCTCAGAAAGTTCAACCTGAGCCAGAAAAGGAGGTAATGTACCATCCCCCTCTTGAATCTGTTGAGGTGGCCTTACAGACTTGGGTACCGCAGATTCATGAAAAACGTAAGGCCTGGAACCTGATAGTGCTGTAAGCGGGGGGCGTCCTCTTCAAAGGGAAGTCAGAACTGGATGTGGATCAGGTGACCACACAGAGCGGTAAGGTTTCAGCCGATTATAATGAATCACTTTAGGCTTTGACCTAGAGTCAAGCAGATCTTTCACTTCATATGTCACTCCAATGTCATCTGCCGGTGAGTCCAATCTGCTCAAAACCTTGTATGGACCAGATCATTTCGGAGAGAGTTTGTGTCTCGACATAACTGGAAGATCAACCCATAAGAGATCATCTGGTTGATAAGCCACATGACGGATATGACGGTCGTAGTAACGCTTTTGCTGTTCTTCAGCTGTCTGGATGTTATCTGCAACGGTGGTAAAAGCAGAGCGTAGTCGTCCCAGCATAGATTGTGCATATTCGGTTGGGGTTCCGGGTGTAGCCCTGGAAGTTGCTGGGGGTACACCAAGGAGAAATTCAGCAGGTAGGCGCGCTTCTCTGCCATGTGCCAAGAAAAAAAGGTGTATGTTTAGTTGAGGAATGAACACTTGTAATGTAGGCAAATTCAACTTGCTTTAAGTGGTCATCCCATTCCCCACCTTTGGCATACAGATAGATACTGCTGAATTAACATTCAAAAATAACTTCAGTTTTCATCTTTTAACATAACGTGCTAAACTTTAACTCTTACAATAGTAATGAATGTGTCGGGGGATAAAAAAAAACAGAAAGAAGACTGTCAGAACATTTTAATAATTTACTAATAAACCAGTGATTTCTGAGTCAGTGTCGGCTGCAAAGATGACGATGCTGATTCGACATTTCTGCAGTGTAATGGACGCACCTGTAGAGAGAAATGCACGTTTCATACAGATTAAATAGTCAGAGAGTATTTGGTTTATTTAAAAGTAGACATTTTATGTCTATAGACATATTTCTCATGTCTGTGAGGCAAGTATACGCTGAGTTTCGGTTAATTTTTGTGACAAACTCCAGAACATGGACGCCAGAAAGCGTTGAAGCGCACCCTGTGTTTTCTTTATTTTACAAAAACACAAAGATTTGTTGTTATTGTGAGTGTACACAAATAAAAGTAGACCCTTTACAGTTTTGAATGTTGTCTTATTCTTATCTGCACTCTTAACCCGAATTAGTTGACTTTACTAGAAATTTGCGTGGAAACCCGTTGCACTAAACCATTTTAGTTTTTGCACAGGGTGAAACTAAACAGGTTAAGTTGTATTAACATAGAATCTTAAGTGGGTGCAGTAGACAAATCAAGTTTACATTAGTAGTCTTTACTAAAAATCATTAGTTCACATTATTAATTGTTTTTGAGTATACAATCTATGTAATTACTATTAAGCTAAACATACAAAAAAAAAAAAAAAAAAAAACAATATTACCAAATGATTTAAGTAGTGATAAATGTTATATTTCTGTAAAGTCTTATAATTAAAAAAAAAATAATGCTACTTAGATTGAGATTTTTTTGTATTAATTTGAAGAAATTAAACAACAACAACAACAACAACAACATTTCAATGTTTTTTTTTTATTGTAGACAAAAAACAGGTAAGACTTCAATGTCACTTCATATGCAAACCTTTTTGCTTGGTAACAATTGTAAATTGTTTAGAGGAGGAACACACACATGAACACACAGTATTCAACAATATGCTATATCCCTGTGAATGAGTAGACACACATTAAAACTGGAGACTGGTAGCTTCTCACAATTCCTTTGTGAAAATCAAATTGTAAGTCGATTTTTTTTAATGTTCGTAACCTGGGTTTAAGTTCACTGTGGCCCAACGTGAGAAGTATTGGAACGTGTTCTTCATTGATTTGGGGTAGTTGAGATGCAGTGCATATGAAAGTCCAAAGCGAATGCACATATTTAAGCAAGTCTTTAATACCTTCCATCACAACCTCTCCCTCAATGTTGGACTGAGATGAAGGGAAGATGGGAGCACAGCACCTTCATGCTCTTATTGAGGATTCCAAAGTCAAGGTGGCGGAATGAGTAATCATCAGAGTCCTAAAAACAGAGCACATTCATGACATTTTTCATTAAATAACTATCAATAATGTTAAACAATATAGTCTTGTAATGAGACAGACACATAGAGGGAATGTGTGAATTGGTTATGACTGCTGGAGTACATTAAAGGGTTAGTTCACCCAAAAATTAACATTTTGTCATTTACATATTTACCCTCATGTCATTCCAAACCCATAAGACTTATGTTCTTCTTCAAACCAGAGATAAAGATTTATATAAAAAAGTAATAATAATAAAAAAAAAAAACCCTGAGGTTTCTGTCCCTCCATTCAAAGTCACACAAAGCCATCTTATCTCTTTAAAAGACTTGTATAAAACCGCTTGATTCATATGGATTTATTTTATGTTGCCTTTATGACCTTTTTAAACCTTTAAGTTTTAATGAAGCGACAGAAATGTCTCAGGTTTTATTAAAAATACCTTAAATATGTTCTGAAAATGAACAAAAGTCTTATAGGTTTGGAATGACATGAGGGTGAGTAAACGATGACAATGTTAGAAAGAGGTTAGGAAAGACCTTTTGCTACTAAGTTTCAATGGTTTGAACTCTTTACACACAGGTTATCAAACATAAGGACTATCAATTAATACAATAATTATGTGGTCATGGTCCTTTGAGAAAATAAGCTACTTACAAAGCATGTTTTGAAGTCTGTGGGGTTGTCACAAAGGACAATTGGGAGCCCTCTGAGCACCAGTGACCTAATATCAGTTGGCTCTTGAGTCTGTTGGGGAGTAAAATAAAAAATTAAGTTACATAGCTAGAATAACAAGGAATGATCTACAAGAAAGCAGAACCAACAATCACAATTTTGATTGTATTGGACAACCAATATAGTATTAATAGTAATACAGTTTTGTGACATGTTTTTATTACTGTAATAAAAAATAAATTAAATAAAAACAATGCAACAAGTGTATAATAGATATGGACCAACCATGGTTTGTTGTGAAAGCAGCTGTCCAATATTCCCTCTCCTAGATCGAAAGATCTCAATAAGACAAAGATCAATAGAACTCCTGCTTGAGCTTCTTTCACTCAATCCCGTTGAACTCCATGAACACCTGTAAAATATAAAAAATACAGAACATTAAATTTCAAAACTAAATTATAGTGACAAAAGATTAAAGGGATACTTCACTCAAACATGAAAATCTGCTCATCATTTACACACCCTTATGCTGTTCCAGATTTATATGAATTTCTTTCTTTGTTTGGATGAACACAAAGATGTTTGCTTTGTGTGGTTTTTAAAGCGTCAACTTTGGGGGTCCTGTATACTTGCATTATATGGACTCAGAGATTAAATATTTGATAAAAAAATGTAATAGATAGAAAGTCATATACATCTGGGAGAGTATCAGGGTGTGTAAATGACATTGAACAATGACATCAAATAATAATAGAAAGAAAGATAACTAATAACACTCTTGAACATACCTGATCTTCTGTAAAAAGAGCAGGCCAGCGTTCCACCATCTTAAGAAGCAAATTTCTGAACTGTTACCTGAATTAATACACCAGAGAGACATAGGCAAGCGTTAGCCACAAGCACATACAGTACATACACGTGCTGATATGAACAGACAGAAATAACTCATGCCAAAGTAATGCAAACGTTGTAGCTAAACTGTGAACATACAGAAACACACTGGCTAACGTTATGAACTGTAAGCTGACAGAAACAGCACATTTACATGTTACAGTAGCTAAACTGAACCGACAGAAGAAAAGAAAAAACTAACGTCGAATGGCACATTAACACTACGTTAACTTTTCAGCGTTCAACTAACATCGGCCTGGTTTTTGGGTAATCACTTTTGTCAGAAAGATAAGATTTATACACTCACCGTTTCACGTTGCTTTCAAAAATCCACGTTTAGCGTTCAGCATCAGCCAGGACGAGAAGACTCTTCAAACAGCGCGCTCTCTGCTCACTGTCACATGTTTCAATAGGCCCCTCCCCTCCCTTACAAAAGCGTAACATTCTGAGTTATCTCAGCTTAACATGATCATTGCAGTCGACTAGTGACTCGGCCGTTCAGCGAAGGTACAGCACCTGTGGCGACGGGACGTACGTCTCCGTTCCCTCCTTCAGGGAACGAGGGTTACATACCGGGACGTACGTCGGAACTGACCGACGAATTGGGGATCCTAACAACACGCCACAGGCGCTGGCCCTTCCAGCGCTCTGCGTGAGCTCCCCACATATGGGGTTGCCGTAGGAACCGCTACATATGGATACCCAGCTTACACACACGTTCCACATGCATACGGGTGTAAGCCTGGCGTCAGACGGCCGCAACGTCTGTCGCCGAGGGGTGGTGGAGGAGCTCGACAAGGTTAGCCATTTCTGGGGAACACAACTGGAGACAATAAATGTATCTGGCCCAGGGGGCGGGAATGGCGTTGCAAGCTGACACTAGAACGGGCACTTAGCGCTACTGGCCACTGGGGGCGAGTACACGGAAAGATACCGGCTCTACACGGAGGTTATAGAATCTAGCGAACGTGTTAGGTGTCGCCCAGCCCGCAGCTCTACATATATCTGTCAGCGAGGCGCCTTGAGCCAGCGCCCAGGAGGAAGCCACACTCCTAGTTGAGTGTGCTCGCAACCCGAATGGGCAAGGCACGTCTTGGGACTGGTAGGCCAAGACGATAGCATCCACTATCCAGTGGGCTAACCTCTGCTTGGAGACAGCCTTTCCCTTCTGCTGACCTCTGTAACAGACGAAGAGCTGCTCTGAGGTCCTAAAGCTTTGAGTTGGCGCCCGCGTAGGCGCGGAGAGCGCAGACGGGACAGAGCAAAGCTAGGGCTGGGTCTGCCTCCTCCGAAGGCAGTGCTTGCAGGTTCACCACCTGGTCCATGAAGGGAGTGGTGGGAACCTTGGGCACATATCCAGGCAGGGGTCTCAGGACGATGTGAGAGTTGGCCGGCCCAAATTCTAGGCACGATTCGCTGACCGAAAGTGCGTGCAGGTCCCCACCCTCTTGATAGAGGTCAATGCAGTCAAGAGTCTTCATGGACAGGATCTTTAGCTCTATGGACTGCAAAGGCTCAAAGGGAGGACTCTGAAGTGCTCTGCGCACCAGAGCTAAGTCCCAAGAGGGTACCGAGTTTGGACGAGGAGGATTTAGCCTCCTCGCACCTCTAAGGAACCTGACGATTAGGTCGTGCTTCCTTATGGACTTACCTTCAACTGCGTCGTGATACGACACTATTGCTGCGACGTACACTTTGAGGGTGGAGGGAGACAGCCTTCGCTCCAGCCCATCTTTGCAGGAAAGAAAGCACGACACTAATCGAACACCTTCGGGGGTCTTCCCGGTGGGAAGAGCACCATTCAACGAACAGGTTCCACTTCAACGCATAGACGAAGTGATGGTGTCTACCACAGCCTGTGGCAGGCCACCTAGTCCCGTCCAGGGACCAGACATGGAGTTTCCAGAGGTCTGGACGCGGGTGCCATAGATTGCCCCGTCCCTGAGAAAGTAGGTCCTTCCTCAGAGGAATGGGCCAGGGAGGGGCTGTCGCGAGAAGTGTTAGTTCGGGGAACCAGGTCCGGTTGGGCCAGTAGGGCGCAACTAACAAGACCTGCTCCTTAGTCTGTGCAAGAAGGCTCACTGGCGGAAACTCATACTTGCGCAGGTCCCGGGGCCAGCTGTGCGCCAGTGCATCCGTGCCGAGGGTGCCCCCGGTCAGGGAATAGTACAACTGGCAATGGGTCGAGTCCGGAGAGACAAACAGTTCTACCTGTGCGGCTCCAAAGAGGTCCCATATCAGCTGGACCACCTGGGGATGGAGTCGCCACTCTCCCGGAGGTGTCGGCTGTCGTGAGAGCTCGTCGGCCTTTCCGATTGAGCGCACCAGATGCTTCTGACTCCAAAGGAGGAGATGGCGGGCGAGTTGCAGCATGCGGCAGGAGTGTAGACCACCCTGTCGGTTGATGTACGCAATGGTCGCAGTGCTGTCCGTACGGACCAGTACGTGCTTGCCCTGTAGAGGCTTTTTGAGGTGACCCAGCGCAAGACGTACTTCTAGCAACTCTAGGCAGTTGTTGTGCCAACGCAGTTGGGGCCCCGTCCCCAGACCCAAAACTGCATGCCTGTTGTATGTGGCCCCCCAGCCAGTGGAAGAGGCATCTGTGAAGACCACAGCATGCCTTGACACCTGTTCTAAGGCCACTCCTGCCCGTAGAAACGAAGGGTCCAACCACGGGCTGAAGGTTTGGCGACAGTAAGGAGTAACTGGGACCCGGTACTTGCCGCTCTGCCACGCCCATCTTGGAACTCGGCCGTGGAGCCAGTGCTGAAGCGGTCTCATATGAAGCAATCCGAGCGGCGTTACCGCGGCTGCAGATGCCATATGCCCCAGGAGCCTCTGAAAAAATTTCAGTGGGACCGCTGTTCTGCCATTGAACGTATTCAAGCAGTTCAACACTGACCGGACTCGCTCCTCTGTGAGGCGCGCAGTCTGGTTGACCGAATCCAGCTCCATACCGAGATAAGAGATCCTCTGCGTGGGGCAGAGTTTGCTCTTCTCCCGGCTGACCCGAAGTCCCAACAGGCTGAGGTGACTGTGTGACAGGGACAGCCCAAATGGGAGGACTTTCGTCCTTCAGGTTGATCGCTGCAAACCAACCTTGGGGTTGATTTGATCCAAGATTGGTCGTAACCCACCGCCTTTCTTGGGTACAATGAAGTAGGGGCTGTAGAACCCCGACCTCATATCGGCTGGAGGAACCTGCTCGATCGCGTCCTTCGCCAGCAGGACATCGATCTCTAACCGCAAGACATGAGCATCGCTGCTTCGCACGGAGGTGAAGTGGATGCCCTTGTACTTGGGAGGCCGGTAGGCGAACCAAATCGCATAGCCGAGTCTGATGGTACGGACAAGCCAGCAAGACGGCCTGGGGAGCGCTAGCCAGGCCCCCAGAGACCGAACAAGCGGGACCAATGGCACCATAGACGTACCCGGGGTGGGGCAGCGAGGTGGAACACACAGACCCGACTCGGGAGGCCCGGAGGGCCTGAGTATTACTCTTCTCCCCGGATCCAGAGACGTCAACTCCAAAGGCAGACTCGTAGTAACACTCTTCGTAAGAAACAACACTGGAAACCACAGCAATTGTTCAGCTCCGAAGCAGAAAAGCAAAGATGCGGTGCTTCCACTTCCTTATTTATAGCCGCGCTGCGGGAGGAGCATGGAATGCGTGAAACGCATGCCAATGTTCATTGGCTCGTTTTAAAACACTCGAAGTAGATTGGTCTCTGAAAACAATCCCCAATTCGTCGGTCAGTTCCGACGTACGTCGAACGTGACCGACTGAAAGGGAACTAAATACTATGGCATCATTTTAGGTTTGAAACATTTTATATGAACACATTTTATAAATATCAGTAGGTTTAAAGCTGTTGGGATAATTGAAAAAAATTTGTCTAGCCATATGTATATTCTGTATAAACTGCGAACATGGCTCTTTTATTATGAATTGACAAGGTAATAACAGTAAACATGATAATGCATCATCCAGAAGACCCCAACTGATCCTTGTGGCAGAGTAAAAAGGTTTGTAGATCTCTCTCAAATACTGGTAAAACTGCTAATTTCAAGTATGGGTAGGTTGGTAGACTATCCATGTCAGGTGATACAACTACAATATACAATGGTTGTACCACCTGACATAAAACACTTTGAAATGTTATTTAACAACTGAAACTTGTTTAAACACATTTTCGTGACTCAAAAATATGCATTACATCAGTTTTGAAAAGATTTTTTAAAAACACCTTTTTTGAAGCTTTATTTGTCAATGACTTATAACGTCTCGGTTACGTATGTAAACTTAGTTCCCTGAAGAGGGAACGAGACGCTGCGTCATCGCTGTGGGTGTGTGACGGAGTGTCATAGACGGGTGACGTCATCAACCAGGAAACTATAAAGCACACCTCAACCAAACACAGTTAGCTTCTGATAAGACTTAGTAAGATCACGGGTATGCAGAGAGTATGGCAGGACGACACAGCGTCTCGTTCCCTCTTCAGGGAACTAAGGTTACATACGTAACCGAGACGTTCCCTTTCAAGGGAACTGCCGCTGCGTCATCGCTGTGGGAACGCAATACCCACGTCGCCATAGGAGCCAGATGCCCGTCAGTGTGAACATTGTGCACTAGGAAGCGAGCACCTGTGCCCCCGGTGTAGAGCTAAGGTCAAGTTCGTAAAACCTCACAAAAGCATGCGCCGAGGACCAGCCTGCCGCATCACACACTTCCTGTAAGGAAACTCCTGACAATAAAGCTTTAGAAGCAGCCATACTCCTAGTAGAGTGGGCCCGTACAGCCAAAGGTGAAGGCTGACCGGCCGCCTCATAAGCAAGTGAAATGGCCTCAACCACCCACTTGCTCATTCTCTGCTAACCCCTTTCTAGGTGACCCTAAACACACAAACAGTTGTTCAGCTTTCCTGCACAGGGCAGCTCTGTGGACATAAACATCTAAAGCCCGCACAGGGCAGAGCAGATTAAGTTTTTCCTGGTCTGATGTCCGGAAGGGAGGAGGACAAAAGGCCTGCAGTATAACTGCAGTATAGCCCGTCCTAGGGTGTTGGAAGGCCGCAAATTCCAAGCACGAGGGTGCAACCGAAAGGGCTTGAATGTCTAGAGTCCTATTCTCTTGAGAGACGTAATAGCCAGAAGAAAGATAGTTTTTAAAGTGAGAAGCTTTATATACGAGACCACCGATGTGTTGTCTGACCGAACAAGCACATGATGGCCCCTGAGGTCTGGAAGGAAGTGCTTCAGGGCTAGAAACACTGCCAACATCTCCAAACAATTTATGTGCCAGGATAGATGATGGTCCTGCCACAGACCTCGAGCCGAATGACCACTCTTGATCGCCCCCCAACCTGTGAGGGAAACATCCGTTGTTAGCGTGACACGACGACATGGAGCTCCCAACACAGGCCCTTGGGACAGAAACCAAGGCTCCTTCCACGTAACTAGGGCACGAAGGCATCGCCGCCTGACCCTGATCATGCGAAAGGGATTTACCCTCTGGGAAAAACTAAATCAGCTGAAGATCGGAGCTCATTGATAACACCTGCCCCGATCTCCTTACTGTCCCCCAGGTCCCTTAGCGGGTCAGCCTGGTATGCTTGCACGATGGACATAGTATGCAAGCATGCTGCGGCCTGACCTGCTGCCGAGTACGCTTTACCCACCAGCGCAGAAGTAGCTCTAAGAGGCTTGGTGGGCAAAGTCGGAGCCTTTAAGGATGATGCCGATTCGAGAGAGAGATGGCTCGCAACCATCTCCTCCACCCTCGGCATCGACCCATATCCATATTTATTCAGCCCTACTAAATTACTATAGGTTGACGTTTGTGGGCTGAATATTCTGGATGAAACCGGTTGGTCGGGAAAAAATGGCAGAAAATGTTCATCTAGCTTGCTTCTTTTTAATGAACGCTCCTATCTTTCTTGTGGCCAATCTAAGTTTAACTTGGCCACAGCACGACTCAACACCTCCATCAGCTCCTCACTGGCAGGGGAATGAAGTGGCGAGTCTTCTACTTCCCCTGTGACAATACTAACAGCACCGGTGCCTCGAGCGGGGCGGAAGAAACCGCAGCGCAGGCTTCCAAACCCTGGATAGAGGCACTGGACCTGACAGGTGAAGGCAGAGATAAGGCAGGGCCCGTCTCTAACCCCTCTGTCAGATCCATTTGCGAACCCCACGACTGGAGCCGCCGCTCGGCAGAAGCGGGACCCGAGCCGCAGGGAACACAAGCCGAAGCACCCTCCTCGAAGAGCACTCGGCGGGAGCGCAGCGTTCTCATAGGCATGAGATCACAATGCTCGCAGGCAACTCCCTCGAGAGCTGCCTGAGCGTGCTGCACTCCCAGACAAACAACGCACATCAAATGTGTATCCCCACCCGAAATATAATGAGGGCAGGGATGAACATACTTTCTGAACTGTTGTTCACTCGCCATAATATCACTCTTTGTCAGTAAGCTAGATTGATATTAGGCATGGTAAAACATGGTACTCACGGTAAATCAAGAAAACGAGATTTAAACAATAAGACTAACTGTGTTGAGATATATAACAATGATTCGTTTTCTGTCGATGAATGTATCCAAACAGTTGCTTACCTGTCTAATAAAACACATAATATATTAAAGCGTCTCTGGTGTTTCCATGGTTTCTACAAAACCAAAAACTACGGAAATCAAGGGCAACGCGGGTATGATGTCATTGATAAGCGATGCATGGATGCGGTCCATGTCCTGGTTAAAATTGTTTATTTCTCTGGATTTGAACATTCTTGGAAACATTTGGGATAATGTAAGTACACAAGTCAACAAAATATATAACATTGTTCTAGTGGTTTTTGGATATTCTAATCAAAAATCTTACATATTGTGCCTTTAATTTCTTTTCACTGTTATCAGGAAAAAATGCAAGTGATCTCACCGGCACATACGGGTCCGCATGAATGTTTGGATTAGCGCCAATAATTGAACAATTCCTGCCCTACATACTGTAATTACTATAGATATGTGTAGATTCCACATTCGACTGCCATCTTGGAACAGTCAACTTGTCGTCACTCACAGTAAGAATCAATGATGCCACAACATTGCGCAGCTTCTGGTTGTGAAATGGCCGATATTTAAATTCCTAAAGAAATGGGATAACCTTTCACAGGTGGGAATGTGTTGGTTTGTGTTTTTATATGTATTAACTCAATTTTACATTTTTAAACTATGGTAACTTTTTAATATTATGCTAGCTGACGCCTTCGTCTAGTTGTATTGTGTTAGTTTAGCAAAATCATCCTCTGAAGTCTATTGCAGATACAGATAATCATATATGCGTCTAACTACGATCGCACTAACTCGCTCTCAATGGTAATTACAACATGGACAAGCAATGTTACAATCTGTCCATCACGGACAGCCTGACTTCACTACTTTCTGTAGAGTTTGATTTTTTCTGCGAGTAACCGACTAATTAAAATTTGCCCGACTAAGCCTCTTTTTAGACTAAAGTTTGGTCGACTATTAGAATTTTAGTTTTTTTACGACTACACTTGAATTTGACCTTACTTTGTTAAAAAAGTATGTTCTATATAGTAAAAGAATATGGGTATTATGAGTGAAATCCAAATTTCATCTGCCATGTTGTTACTGTTACATGATCTACCAGCATCAGTTGCGTTGCTTCACTGCCATTCATAAATCCTCTCCTGTAGCCTCATGGGATAGTAAAGTGTCCATCGAATGCACATTTTAGAAAATTTTGAATACATTCGAACATACTCTTTTGGCGTACTGTTTTTTGCATACTATATGGGAAGTATTCGATTTCGGACCTAGAGATGGTCTATAAATTATAAATAGTGTTTTCCATGTAAAACACACCAGCAAGATTTTCTGGGTGGTTTCTAGTAGATGTCTCTATGTTATGCTTGTCCCTTTATGGCTCATGTTGCCCATTCAATGTAAGACTACTAAGAGTATTTTTAACCAGTTTTTTGTCCATCAGGTGAAAATCGTACATCACCCAGCTTATAAAGTATGAGCAATAATAACAGTGGTGCTTGCCTAACAAAGTGCCACTAATAAACAGTCATTTCATAAAAGATACGGCTCTCAGCTTCCAGTAGAGAGGTCATCGAAAACAATGAATAATGCAGTCCAATTTGAATATTGAAAATTCAGTGTTTTGTAATCCACTGTGCTGATTATGTAAAAGGACTTGATCTTTTATGAGCTTGACAGCTCTTGTCGTTAATGTACCCAGTCACTGTAAGGACATTAAAAAAATGGATGTAAAATGACAACCTTAAGTCGTGGTATTGAGCACAATTAGGCCATAAATAATTTGAGTAAACATGTCTAATCGTGTTTTACTAAGAACAAAGCTGTCGGCTCAGGCACACTACGACCCAGGAGGAACCTTCAAAACAGGTGCAGTGTGTCCTGTGCTTTAGCTTCTTCCCCACCTGCACTGTCTGTAATAAAGAGCTGATGTGAGTGAGACGGCAGCTAGAGGCAAATCTCTCAGGACTGCTCTTGGCATGCAATGCATACAAACAGTAATTGGCCAATGAAGACCTAAGAACAATTTTACTCTCTTGTCGTGGTGGCTTTATGGAGAGATTTGCATAAAAAGTCTTAAAAAAATGTCTACTGTTGTGCTCAAATCATAAGAGTTTAAAGTAATGAGGTCCTAGCAAACAAGTGCTCTATTGGTCTATAAATATTATAAATAATAAATAAATAAATAAATAAATAAATAGATAGATAGATGATAGATAGATATTTCTATAGATTATAATAAAATTATATACATTACATAACAAATAAAATTAATAAGTTCATCAAGATACTGGGCCCTATCATACACCCGGCTCAATGCGACGCCAGGCACGACGCAAGTGTTTTTTGCTAGTTTCAGCCAGACGCAGTTATCATTTTCACGTCCAGCGCCACATTGTTTAAATAGCAAATGCATTTGAGCCCATCTGTTCTCCCATGGGCGTGCTGGTCTGAAAACGAGGTGTGTTCAGGCGCATTGTTGGTGCGTTGCCATTTTGAGGCAACTGAAAACGACTGCGCCATTGACCGACAAAAGCCTGGTCTAAAGTCAATAGCGTGGTATTTTTTGTGTTATTTAAAGGGTGCGTTAGTAATATGTGCCTATAGACGGGTGCACAACGCGTGTACACTCTGCTTAATACACACACAGCAGCACACACACATTTTTAAATATTAAAAATAAAAGGATTACAATGTAAAAGATTATTATTGTGTACATAAAGATAAAAATGCTTACATGTCATAATGGATGGCCATGTATCAGAATTACTTATTTGCAGTAATGACGAATGAAATTGGCTACTTATTTAACCAATGGTGGCAATACACACATGTATTTAAACTGACTCGTCAGGTTGAGGGTGTCTATATTCCGCCATGTAAATAGCAAATCCGCCATGGTGCAAGCGCAACTGGCTTTTAAAGGGAATGGGAGATGAGGCTCTGATTGGCTTATTGCACGTTATGCCCAAAACACACACATGACTCATTAAGAGACTAGGTACAACCCTTTTGGACCATGCGCCGGGTGCACCGACTATTTTTCCCGTCGTTAAACTAGCAAAAGTAGATTTGGACACGCCCTAAGTTCACTTGCGCCGTGCGCTTTAGACCATGCACTTAGATCGTTAAAATAGGGCCCATAATGTTTTCATATGCAGAGATCTGCGTTCTTTAAATCTTAAGAGTTTTAAACTTATGAGGTCCTGACAACCATGTGCTATACCTATTGGTAATAAATAAATAAATGAATAAATAAATGTTCTGTATCAGAGATAATTTCTATATAAATTATAAGAATTATATAACAAATAAAATTAAATGCGTTTTCATAGATTTTCGGAATGAGATCAAGAATAAAGCTGGCAATTTAATTAATTATTGAAAAACCCAACACAAAGGATTGTGAGAAAGAGAGGCCAGCATTGATTTTCCAAGTGCCTCAGTTTCCCTCTGGCATGTATCATACTCTCAGAGCTTTAGGCGCAGAAAATATGCACTCAGAGCCCAAAGGAGGAAGGCGGGGAAGAGGTTCTCAGTCAGGCATGGAACAAACTGCCGTGATGTGGAAACAGGGAAAACGAAAAAGAGAAATGAGTGCTAGAAAGACAGAGAGTGAAATAGAACACCTGCTGGGCTCTGGTTTTAAATTACTCCTTATAAGAATTAAATTTAATAAGGTTAATTAGCCACTATAATTAGTTAAAAAGCTTTTAGTGAAGCTCACAGCTGCTAACTTGCAAAAACATCCACATTCAAGGTGCTTTTTTATTTAGTTGTTCTTATTGCTGCAAGGATTTTTTTTTAATATCTCTCAGTAATGGACAAAGATAAACAGTTTCCTGTGCTGTGGGAAGCATTCTGCACCTTCATTAGAGGAAGTCACCATACGCACAAATTATTATACTTAATAATAACAGTGTTGGATGCAAGTAAATTACCAGTATTTTCTTTGAGTAGAAATACTCATATGAACATAATTCCAAATGCTAGTAAGCTTGTTAGGCAGCTTACAGTTGTTATTGTAAACTGAAAATGGAACTATTAAACATTTTCAGGAATTGAAATAAAGCTGAAATAAAATATAAATATTAGATGAAAAAAGTTGAAGTAAAATTACTTCAAAAAAAAAAATAATAAATAAAATATATATATATATATATATATATATAAAAATAAACTAAAACTAATAAAAATGGCAAAAGCAAAAATTGAAATGTAAACTAAAAATGTAAAAATAAAAGCTAATTCAAAATATGGCATTATGGCAAAATAAGGAATTACTAATTATTTGGATCAGTATTCTAAAGTGAAGATCATGGTAACCCACTAGTAATGACTCATGTGTTACCAAATCCATTGGAAGAAATTACTATCCAAAAAAAAAAAAAAAAAAAAAAGTACAAAAATCTCAAAAGCTTACAATGACTTATCAATGAGTTATCATGCTTTTCAGTTTAGAATACTGATCCAAATAATTAGTAATTCCTTCTGAAGGATTTGGTAATACTTGAGTCATTACTAGTGGGTTACCATGACCTTCACTTTAGAATTAATTATATATTATGCATTATTCATGTTAATTATGAACCTGTATAGTTCTTAGTAGTTCTCTGGGAGGTATGAAAAAATAGTAGTTATTGATTAGCTAGTGAACAACCTCATGTTCACTCAACTGAGCGCTATTACTTACTAATGTGTTAATCAGAGTGTTAAATATTTTCATGATTTGTTTTCACAACTTTTTATCATTTGTCAAATCAACTTAGATAATTGATGTGGTTCAGATAACATAATATTTTGAGATTCTATTTATTAAAGGGACACGCCACTATTTTTGAAAATAGGCTCATTTTCCAACTCCCCTAGAGTTAAACAGTTGAGTTTTACTGTTTTCGAATCCATTCAGCCGATCTCCGGGTCTGGCGGTAGCACTTTTAGCATAGCTTAGCATAGATCATTGAATCTGATTAGACCGTTAGCATCTCGCTCAAAAAAATGACCAAAGAGTTTCGATATTTTTCCTATTTAAAACTTGACTCTTCTGTAGTTACATCGTGTACTTAGACCGACGGAAAATGAAAAGTTGCGATTTTCTAGGCCGATATGGCTAGGAACTATACTCTCATTCCTGCGTAATAATCAAGGAACTTTGCTGCCGTACCATGGGTGCAGCAGGCGCAATGATATTACGCAGCACCTGAAAATAGGCTAACTTCTGTCAACATAACCAACGTGACAACCTGCTTGCACAGGGAGCGTGCCTTGTAACCATGGAGACATTTGTGAGAGATGATTCAGAAGATATTTACTTTGGTGCAGATCCTGAACCGTATCTATTTGAACCGGAATACACTGAAAATTTAAACTGATCTCCTTTGTTGTATTAACTCAAATTTTCAATTTCAATGAACTCAAAATTTTAAGGCAACTTACTTTTTTAAGTTAAACCAACAATAATTTTAGTGTTAATACAAACCCGATTCCAAAAAAGTTGTGACACTGTACAAATTGTGAATAAAAACAGAATGCAATGATGTGGAAGTTTCAAATTTCAATATTTTATTCAGAATACAACATAGATGACATATCAAATGTTTAAACTGAGAAAATGTATCATTTTAAGGGAAAAATAAGTTGATTTTAAATTTCATGGCATCAACACATCTCAAAAAAGTTGGGACAAGGCCATGTTTACCACTGTGTGGCATCCCCTCTTTTTATAACAGTCTGCAAACGTCTGGGGACTGAGGAGACAAGTTGCTCAAGTTTAGGAATAGGAATGTTGTCCCATTCTTGTCTAATACAGGCTTCTAGTTGCTCAACTGTCTTAGGTCTTCTTTGTCGCATCTTCCTCTTTATGATGCGCCAAATGTTTTCTATGGGTGAAAGATCTGGACTGCAGGCTGGCCATTTCAGTACCCGGATCCTTCTACGCAGCCATGATGTTGTAATTGATGCAGTATGTGGTCTGGCATTGTCATGTTGGAAAATGCAAGGTCTTCCCTGAAAGAGACGACGTCTGGATGGGAGCATATGTTGTTCTAGAGCTTGGATATACCTTTCAGCATTGATGGTGCCTTTCCAGATGTGTAAACTGCCCATGCCACACGCACTCATGCAACCCCATACCATCAGAGATGCAGGCTTCTGAACTGAGCGCTGATAACAACTTGGGTTGTCCTTGTCCTCTTTAGTCCGGATGATATGGCGTCCCAGTTTTCCAAAAAGAACTTCAAATTTTGATTCGTCTGACCACAGAACAGTTTTCCACTTTGCCACAGTCCATTTTAAATGAGCCTTGGCCCAGAGAAAACGTCTGCGCTTCTGGATCATGTTTAGATATGGCTTCTTTTTTGACCTATAGAGTTTTAGCTGGCAACGGCGAATGGCACGGTGGATTGTGTTCACCGACAATGTTTTCTGGAAGTATTCCTGAGCCCATGTTGTGATTTCCATTACAGTAGCATTCCTGTATGTGATGCAGTGCCGTCTAAGGGCCTGAAGATCACGGGCATCCAGTATGGTTTTCCGGCCTTGACCCTTACGCACAGAGATTGTTCCAGATTCTCTGAATCTTTGGATGATATTATGCAGTGTAGATGATGATAACTTCAAACTCTTTGTAATTTTTCTCTGAGAAACTCCTTTCTGATATTGCTCCACTATTTTTCGCCGCAGCATTGGGGGAATTGGTGATCCTCTGCCCATCTTGACTTCTGAGAGACACTGCCACTCTGAGAGGCTCTTTTTATACCAAATCATGTTACCAATTGACCTAATAAGTTGCAAATTGGTCCTCCAGCTGTTCCTTATATGTACATTTAACTTTTCCGGCCTCTTATTGCTACCTGTCCCAACTTTTTTGGAATGTGTAGCTCTCATGAAATCCAAAATGAGTCAATATTTGGCATGACATTTCAAAATGTCTCACTTTCAACATTTGATATGTTATCTATATTCTATTGTGAATAAAAAATAAGTTTATGAGATTTGTAAATTATTGCATTCCTTTTTTATTCACAATTTGTACAGTGTCCCAACTTTTTTGGAATTGGGTTTGTATATTGTGTTACTCATTTGTTCCTGTGTAGTTATTAATGACGGAACCATATTCTAAAGTGTTACTGTATAAACTGTATAAGAAAACGTAATTAAAATATATACTTAAAAAAGTCTGTTGTCTAACAAATCTATGTGTCTGCTGAAATGTGCTTTTTGCTACCTCTATATTAAATGACGCAAAAGCTTGTAAATACAAATTTACCTTAAGGGTCAAAACAGTGTATTTTTATGTGGCACTTCAAAGTGAAAAACATTGTCTGGCTTTGACTTATTTCATTGTTAAAAAACAACAACAACAAAAAAACATCTTTGACCAGTCCAGTGTCATGCCGTGTGCTATGCTTTGAGTGAGATCACTTTGATTTTGTGACACTTTTTACAGCAGAAATAATTTCTATAAGCATTTATATATTTTTCTGCTATATAACATATGACTTTTGCATTCACTCCATGTAAACGAGCACAAAGGAAACACATTTACTTAATAGCAAGTTATTTCAATGGTAAAAATGTTGTAGTTATCAGTGTTTTCATGTTTTCATCCTACAGTCTTGTGTTTCTCAGTTGGTGAGTTGGGTCGCAAGTCTGTTCTGTTTGCAGCCAGCATGGAAAAAAATAGTAATGCAAAAATATAATGCAACTAATCATGTAACCAAACATAAGGTTGGAAATTTAGCAAAAATGCAATATGCCCCATTCCCTTGCAGTACGTGGTTTGTGTTGACCACAAAGTGTTTTGTGTTATGAATTTTTGGCTACCAAGACCATGAAATCGTTGCGTTTCAAGATATTTAGTAGCCAAACACTCAATTTTCCATATTGTTTGACCTATACAGATATATATTTTAGTGTTTCATTTTAAAGACATTTTTATTTACTTTTATATGGTAAACTTTTTTATTGTACTCTGTTGGATCACCATTTGACGTCCAATGTAAAATCATGGCAACTGACAGATTTAGAAGCATTAAAAAACTGTAGCCCAAGGCATAACTTGGGAAATTTTCTGAAATCATCTTCAATAATTCACACCAGAGAGGGATATTTAATTAAGCATTCACATACAGTATTAACATTGTCCACACATGGTTCTAAATTTAATTGGAGCTTAATTGACACATTAAATGTGAAATAGACCACAATCCCAAATACATAGCCAGCGGGTGTCAATACCACCCGATGCAGCAACATAATAAAACACAAAGATATTTAAAGAAATGTGAAACTGAATCAGTTATTGCTTGGGTGAGATTTGATTGCTCTCAACTTAAACCATTATCCCGCTGTGGCTGCCGAGCGGCCTTATATGATCACGGTACTGAGGGCTATGTTTCATCTTACAGGATTACAGTGACAAATCTTAGCCTGCAGAGAAATGCAAGGTGGTCACAATACCTTTGTGCTATTCTAACATTCAACAAAAGGGCCGGCCACTCCGAGCAGTGCAAATCAATGTGGTTTTACCCCCTCCCATCAAACCATATTGAACTGAACAATTGGTGACTTCAAACCTCCTTCCAACTGTCTTCCTCCTCTTTTCCGTCTCAACAACGTCAGTTTCGCCAATGTTAGCTTTCAGTCTTTTCTTTGTGGTGCCCTAATCCTCTCTTTGTGACCGTTATCATGTTTGTATTTCCGATATAATAGGAAGAAGCTCTGCTGTCCTGGGGGATTGACACTTCAATTGTTATCCTCAAGCCTTGTTTACAGCAAGACTGAATGTGTAAAATGAATTCCTGTCGAAAACAGAGTAAGAGGAAAGAAAGAAGGCAAATTCCAGGTATTGAATATGCTTACGTTCAAGCTTTGTTCGCTTGTGTTTACCTCTGAGCCTAAATGACAGGTTTCAGCGGCTCCAAAAAAATCCAACCTTGACGGTATAGTATGTAGCCTGTGTACAGTGGTATATACATTCTTGCTTAAATGACCAAATGTAAATTCTCCTTTTTGTAGGCAAGTCAATGTTTAGGATAAATGCAATGTAGCATATACTATATCGAAATTATTTTCAGTGATTCCTTCTGTAGGCTACATTTACACCATAGGTGGCGACATGTGACTGTGACTGTGACTTATGAGTGGGTCATTAAATCAATTATTCAAACGATTAATTAAAAAACACTAGCTGCGATTACATGGACCCTAATAATCCGATTGTAATCGGACTAGTAGCACAGTCGGAATAAAAAAGACACGTAACCACGTCAATCAGAATGAATTTGCCAAAGGGGTGGTTTAACCCTTAAATGCATGAATGTTTCGCCAATCATTATTACATATTCGGGTCTTTAGCGACCTAGACCAATATCTAACCCTAATGATCTAGCTGTTGTGATAATATAAAACTCTCCTGATATTAAAGTAACAATTGCAGAAGATTACCTTTTGGAGCTTGAAAGGGTTCAGTTTGAGCAGATGTTTTATACCATCATCACTGTCCTCGTCAGAGCTCATTTCCCAGTACATTCAGCATCTGGCTCATATTCACAGTCTCAAACATATTCTCAAAACTATCATTTTCAACATCTTCAAAATAAATATTTTAATCGCTGACAGCTTCTTCACCAGATTCACCATCAAGTGACAGTGACACTAATATTTGATTGCGTTCAGTACTTGCTCCGCAGTAAATCGTTTTGCTGATGATTCTTCCTGTTCTTCTTTTTTTTTTTTTTGTGTAACTATGAGTGAAACGTCACTTCATCATTGTGTATCAGACATTGCCACCTTGTGGAAAAAAGGTGAATTGCACTTATTCAGTCATCAAAGATTCAATTATAAAAATTTCAAATAAAAAAAATATATACTTACACTGTTACACACCTCGGGTCGTTAGCGACCCTATACAATTTTTACAAAAAAATTATTGGGAAAACAGGCATTCTTTTATATATTTCTTTTCTTGTTATATTGTTTATAATGAATTGATTGAGGAATACTAAGAAGGTTGATGTCTGACTTTAAAAAATGAATGAGGAGGAGGGTAGTGAATGACGTCCCGGGTCACTAAAGACCCATGGCATGCGTATAAGGATTAAACCTTTTCTAATCCGAACGAGAGGACATGTAAACACTCAAATCGCATTGAGCATGTGCAATGACGTTCAAATGGCGTAATGAAGTATGACGCACAGAATGAGCAGTTTTTATTGTTGAATGAAGTGTCATAAATGGCATGTCATTCTGAAATTCTACTTCCACTCATTGTCTGTGAAGTGGAGCAGGACAACGTCCCGTCATAGGTCCTGGTTTCGGACTCTCATCCACAGGAAGGGCCATTTTACAGCACAGCACAAAGCTTCATGTTGCTCATCGTCGATCATACGTTTCCTGTAGTTCTTGACCAGGTTTGCACACACTGCAGCAGGGATTTTGGCCCACTCCTCCATACAGACCTTCTCCAGATCCTTCAGGTTTCGGGGCTGTCGCTGGGCAATACGGACTTTCAGCTCCCTCCAAAGATTTTCTATTGGGTTCAGGTCTGGAGACTGGCTAGGCCACTCCAGGACCTTGAGATGCTTCTTACGGAGCCACTCCTTTGTTGCCCTGGCTGTGTGTTTCGGGTCGTTGTCATGCTGGAAGACCCATTCACGACCCATCTTCAATGCTCTTACTGAGGGAAAGAGGTTGTTGGCCAAGATCTCGCGATACATAGCCCCATCCATCCTCCCCTCAATACGGTGCAGTCGTCCTGTCCCCTTTGCAGAAAAGCATCCCCAAAGAATGATGTTTCCACCTCCATGCTTCACGGTTGGGATGGTGTTCTTGGGGTTGTACTCATCCTTCTTCTTCCTCCAAACACGGCGAGTGGAGTTTAGACCAAAAAGCTCTATTTTTGTCTCATCAGACCACATGACCTTCTCCCATTCCTCCTCTGGATCATCCAGATGGTCATTGGCAAACTTCAGACCTGGACATGCACTGGCACCTTGTGTGCGCTGCAGGATTTTAATCCATGACGACGTGACGTAGTGTGTTACTAATGGTTTTGTTTGAGACTGTGGTCCCAGCTCTCTTCAGGTCATTGACCAGGTCCTGCCGTGTAGTTCTGGGCTGATCCCTCACCTTCCTCATGATCATTGATGCCCCACGAGGTGAGATCTTGCATGGTGCCCCAGACCGAGGGAGACTGACCGTCATCTTGAACTTCTTCCATTTCCTAATACTGTAATTGCGCCAACAGTCTTCTCACCAAGCTGCTTGCCTATGGTCCTGTAGCCCATCCCAGCCTCCTAGTCTACAATTTTATCCCTGATGTCCTTACACAGCTCTCTGGTCTTGGCCATTGTGGAGAGGTTGGAGTCTGTTTCATTGAGTGTGTGGACAGGTGTCTTTTATACAGGTAACGAGTTCAAACAGGTGCAGTTAATACAGGTAATGAGTGGAGAACAGGAGGGCTTCCTAAAGAAAAACTAACAGGTCTGTGAGAGCCAGAATTTTTACTGGTTGGTAGGTGATCAAATACTTATGTCAT
This sequence comes from Coreius guichenoti, assembly GCA_039654105.1. Taxonomy (NCBI): domain Eukaryota; kingdom Metazoa; phylum Chordata; class Actinopteri; order Cypriniformes; family Gobionidae; genus Coreius; species Coreius guichenoti. The sequence continues at coordinate 8,459,056 of CM077190.1, forward strand.
GTAATAAAATGCAAATTAATTATTTAAAAATCATACAATTTTTGTTTTAGATTCCGTCTCTCACAGTTGAAGAGTACCTATGATAAAAATTACAGACCTCTACATGCTTTGTAAGTAGGAAAACCTGCAAAATCGCCAGTGTATCAAATACTTGTTCTCCCCACTGTAAATGCACACATCAACTCGATCACTTTATTTAGCTGTCATGTAAACACTATGTTCGGATTCATCAATTGGAATTCAAAAGGTGTCCATGTAAATGTAGCTACTGATTAATTTAGGAAAGAAATAAGTCATTACTGTCCTTATGAATGAGTTATTGAATCATTCAGTCATTGAATCGTTCATTCAAAAACAATGATTCATTTAAGAACAAAATACCACTGTATGGTCTCTTTTGTATCTTTTTTCATCGGTGGAGAAAAAATAACTGGAAATATTGTGTTTAAAAAACGTTTAAATGTCACACTTGCAATCGTGCTGTCTTGCTTGTGTAATATTTCTTACACACACACAATATTGTTTGACTACATTAGGAGCTTCCATTGTTTTTATATGAGGTTAATGGCATTTTCTGTGTACTAGAAAATATGTACAAACCCGATCCTAACAAAACCCTCAAAGAAAATAAGACATAAAAATGTCCTTACAAATTGGTTATCAGGACATTTTACTATATTAGTGAGGACGTTTGGCCCTCCCAAGCATAGTCAAACCTGTCTAACTTATATATATGAATGAATGAAATGTGAATAAATGAAAATGGCATCGACAAGTTCTCCAAGGAAAAAAAGCACTGGTCACTAGAGGACCTTTATGGTGAATGAAGAACATCGAGTCAAGGTCATGGCATGAGGCGTGTGATAACTCTGCATGATTCTCATTCTCAAATTCAGCAGAATAACGGCATTAATGTTCTTCAGTGCCAAAGCTGGCATGAAGTAAATAAATAAAAAAGTCCCTGAATTCCAAATGCCATCTCCCCTAATGCTCACAGGCACTGCTGTTAAATCATTTTCCCTTGGTCAACACTGACTGACATTGAACATTGAACATTGGCTCATTAGTACGAATCAAGATCTTAGGGGACGGATCATTTTTGAGGTTTTGGCAAGGACTGGCGTGCAACTGACAGCTTCGTTTTGGGAAAGCAATAGACGAGCACTCTTTGGTCCTCTGTGAAATTTATGTAGTCACATTATCTGAATCAAACTCTTTTTGGAATGCAGCATTTATCATGTGACTGATGCATGTATGAGTGTGTGCTACATCACAAAGTGGTTTGAATATCTTTTGTGTGTGTCTGCGCTCAGCAGCTCAAAGGGACTGAAAGGACTGCATTTGTGTGCGTGACATTTTGTGCCTCTCCCATGTGTGCATATTAATGACACGTGGTATTTCTGAAGCCCAATAAAATATGCCCCTTGATGGCGTTGTGCGGATGGTGTGGGACGTGGCGGGGGGTTCGGAGGGAGAACGGGTTTCAAAGGCGACCTGCATCTTGTTTGGTCTGGGAGAACAAGCACAGTGTAATGGGTTGTGTGCCTTGAATAGCAGCAGACATCACTGTGGATTAAACTCATTGAATATACAGCGCCTATGAGAGTTTCAACAGGTTTTTTTAAATTCTAAACAATAGTTTAAAAAACCACCTGGAGTCTTTTTTTTGTTGCATTCTTTTGGGTTTGCAATCAGGATTTTCAAGCTCTTTGTAGCTGAGAATACATTTAGTATATCTGAATTATTAATTTGTTTATCAGAGGAATGCATTAGATGTTCACTGATGTTTTGCAAGTATTTAGATGTTTTGATCAAATTTGAGCAATACAACCTTTTTCAATACAATACATTTACATTTTCACATAAATTTATATTTTAGAAGGCTTTGCACTCTTTGAAGTTTTAAACATTTTCATAAAGTCATTTTATAGCTCTTTTCACTTAAACGGAAAAAAGAAAGAAAAAGAGGGATGAAGACAAAGAAGGACGCATGGATGAATGGATAGATGGTTGGATGGACAGATTGATGGATAAATGGACAGATGGATGAATGGATGGATGAAGGCAGGGATGGATGGATGAAGGGGGTGTGGATGGATGAATGGATGGATAAATGGATGGACAAATTGATGGATAAATGGATGGATGATACAAAGATGAATAAATGGATGGATGGACGGAAGAATGGATGAATGTACTGATAAATGGAAGGATAAATGGATGGATGGACGAATGGGTGGATAAATGGATGGATGATAAAAAGATGAATAAATGGATGGATGGATGGTTTGATGGACAGATTGATGGATAAACAGATGGATGGATGGATGGATGGATAGACAGATGGATGGATGGTTGAAGGGAGGGATGGATGAACGGATTGATAAATAGATGGATGAATGGATGGATGGAAGGATGATAGATGGAAGAATAGTCGGATAAATGGATGGATGATAAAAAGATGAATAAATGGATGGATGGATGTTTGGATGGACAGATTGATGGTTAAATGGACGGATGGACAGATGGATGGATGGATGAATGGACAGACGGATAGATGGATGGATGAATGAATGTATTGAGAAATGGAAGGATAAATGGGTGGATGGACGAATGGACGGATAAATGGATGGATGATAAAAAAGATGAATAAATGGATGGATGGATGGATGGGTGGATGGATAAATGAATGGACAGATTGATGGATAAACGGATGGATGGATAAACAGATTGATGGATAAATGGATGGATGGATGGACAGATGGATGAATGAATGTATTGAGAAATGGAAGGATAAATGGGTGGATGGATGAATGGACGGATAAATGGATGGATGATAAAAAAGATGCATAAATGGATGGATGGATGGATGGATGGGTGGATGGATAAATGAATGGACAGATTGATGGATAAACGGATGGATGAATGGATGGATGATAAAAAGATGAATAAATAGATGGAAGGATGGATGGATGGTTGGATGGACAGATTCATGGATAAACGGATGGATGGATGGATTGATAAATGGAAGGATGAATGGATGGATGGACGAATGGGCGGATAAATGGATGGATGATAACAAGATGAATAAATGGATGGATGGATGGATAAACAGGAATAAATGGATAGATGGATATATGAAGAGAGAGCGGGAGAGAGAGAGAGAGAGCTGTTGTACCTCTGATCACAGGCACCTGTAAGTGAAAGAAACCTAATAGCAGCTGTTCTTGAAGGACACACACACACACAGACACTAAACTAACACACAGCAGGCACACCACTTCTCCCTCTAACACTCCATTCAGTGATGCTTTTGCTTTTGACACTCATCCCTCTGCCATTTGTCTGAGATCATTAGGAGTGAGCTTTCTTCACTGTATTAAAGGTACACACTTATCCGTCTCACTGCGAGGAGGAGCAGGAGTCTGTCTCCAGAGGTACGCACACAAGAGGCCGAGATGCCTTTCGAGGTCTCGCGTTCTCTTTAAGCAGCTAATTTAGCTTTTATGGGGCTTTGTTGAAGGTGTTACCGAACGGCTCACTTTATCTACAATTTAAACTTCGCAGGTTAACGAATCTGAAAGCGAGCCATCTTTAGAAGAGGGAGACGGAAAGAGAAGGGCACACGGAGGCTAAATACGTAGCAATTAACACACCTGTTTTTTTTCTCGTTCTTTATTGTATCCATGATACCTGAGCCACCATATGGAGCTGATCTCCTCACATCTCTACTCTTAGATTCTTTTCTGGCGCTCCCCTCAGATTTACCCGTGCGTCCCAGCAGAAATGGCATTAATTGCTTCAGTGTATAAAGTAATTATCTCAGGTAATTAAGACCCTGTATAGAATAAGAGCAAGAGGACCGTCCGCGTTCCCAGGAGAGAATGAGAGCTGAATTTCTTTCTTTCATGTGTATTAATTGAAAGGCAAGGTTACCTGGGCTCTGAAAAACTCCTGGGCAATGAGACATGCGGGGACTTTGGGCTTTAAACTCATGGCCACTGTAATTGTGCATCTGAAGCTTTTTATGTCATTCGCTGTGCATGTGGGGTTCATAACAATCTGTAATCACAGGAGGCTTTTGAGAATGTAATTGAAAATCTGCAAAGCGAGCCTCTCACCTGTATAAAATTGAAATCCAAGGCCTTGGTCACCATCAATACCTTCATTATTCATCTTTTACCGTATAGAACGATTTATAATTGCTGCACTCACAGTCATTCACCTGTCTATTAACTGTTCAATCCTGTTCTTTGTTCATTGATAAAGGTTTTTTTTTTTTGGGGGGGTGGGGGTAATTTACTAAAAGACTATTCAGAAGGCAGATACAACAGGGGCTGTTCATATAATCTTAAGGAGACATTTCTTCAGTGTTTTGACTCGTACCATCATGCGTATGAATGGTACGGCTCGAGGTGTTTACAGTCTGTTGATATCTGTCGCTAACACGGCCTGAATGTGAAGCAGTTGTCCTACCGCTGGCAGATCAAACAACAATCTGGCAAGAGCATTTTGCCAACAAAATAGTCGTTCAGGATTAGAGCGCATAAATAACTCAGGTGATTCATAATTAATAATCTCAGTACCAATGCACAAAGTATCGACAGCAAAACATTCAATGTACATGCAATATTCGCAGGACAGGCTGAGAAACCAAATTATCTTATAAAATAAACCTCATTTTGATACAAACCTGTATGACTTTCTTCTGCAAAATAAAAGAAGATATTTTGAAGAATGTTTCATTATTTTTGCACATGCAATTAAAGCTAATGAAGTCCAAAACATCACTGGACCCCTTTGACTCATTATATGGAGACAACACAGGCATTTTTCAAAATATCTTATCTAAAGCCTTGTGCACACCGGGACTATTATCGCTCGCTTATCGGCAGCAGTTTTCGAGACGATTTTCGACGCGTCTTTGTGTTCATTCCCAAGCGATTTTCACTGGCGATGTGCCGAGTGAACGTGCAAATTCACTCCCTGACAGTAGATGGCGCTTTTGATTTGATTGCAGATCGAATAGGATTTGATAGAAACTCACCATCTAATCGTATTTGATCTGCAATTCCTCTCCATAACAACTCCCTCTTATCGAGATTTTTGTAGTCGCTCTGGCGTTTGTCATAAAGTTCTTTGTGTTCAGACACCAAACAGACCAGCAGCTCTACATTCATCTTACCTCGTTGCATCTTCTTTGTCTACTTACTTCCTCTTCGTAGTCTTCTTCTTAGGTATCAATGTGTGCTCGGCCAGAACGTTTTGTGCTTGAGCGCCACCAAGTCGTGTTTTACTGTAACTTCAGCAGCTCCAGGCACGTGAACAAAAGCACCAATCTCATTGGTCAGCCAGTTTTTAACGTGGCGCGTCAAACAAAAAAAAAAATGAACCCGAGGCGTTTTTTTAAAAATGATGCTTTTACACCTGGCGTTTTGCGTGTCGGTGTGCACACTCACATTGGCGGCCTTTGTTTAGTCACAAGGCGTTAAACGTCGGCGATAAACGCGTGTGATAATCGTTCCGGTGTGAAGCCTTAAGAAAGTCATGAAAGACTGACATGATGAATAAATGATGACAGAAATGTAATTTTTGGGTAAATTATCCCTGTAAGTTAGTACTAAGTTACAAAAGGGTCCGTTTACATTATAAAAGAGAGAAACACCTAAGTCACCTTTTTTTGTCATTGACAAACAAGGGTTTGGCGACAATTTAAGAGTCACTGAACACACCGGCTCCCTTGACAGGACACTGTATTTGCCCAGAAAACTGTCTCACAATAGAGGCTATCTCTCTGCTACATAAAGCATATATATTAGAGAAAGAATACGTCATCGTTGAGCCTGTCCCAAACAAAGCCCTGCCGCCTCCGGGGAGACCACTGTGATGCCATGTCTCTCGGTATGACATTGACTTCTATAATAGGTGTTTATCCACTCAGCGCTGTCTCTGGCCAAAACAAAAGCCTCATAAGCGTTCGATTAACTGTAATTATTTTCTGTACCCCTGAGATATGTTGCGGACGAGGCCTTCTCTTGAACAACCATGGGGTGTAGAGCTTATTCAAAGCAGGGCACTGCAATGACTTTTAATTGACAATGATGGCACTTTCCATGAATAGGGTAAACTTTGGTGTCCCATTACTTTTTTTGAAAGCATAAGGCACAATCAGATTTATTTATTTATTTATATATTATAAATTGAAATGTTTTTGATTTGCATACTAACTCATTTTAATTGCATTATTTTCTACAGCATTATGGGAAGTGAAGTAGATCATCTTCAATTTCCCCTTCATATGTTCATCAATCATCGATTTTTGCACAAATTGTAGTTAACAATTTAAATATACACCAATCAGGCATAACATTATGACCTAATATTGTGTTGGTCCCTCTTTTGCTGCCAAAACAGCCCTGACCTGTCGAGGCATGGACTCCACTAGACCCCCTGAAGGTGTGCTGTGGTACCTGGCACCAAGATGTTAGCAGCAGATCCTTAAGTCCTGTAAGTTGCAAGGTGGGGCCTCCATGGATCAGACTTGTTTGTTCAGCACATCCCACAGATGCTCGATTGGATTGAGATCTGGGGAATTTGGAGGCCAAGTCAACACCTTAAACTCGTTGTTGTGCTCCTCAAACCATTCCTGAACCAGTTTTGCTTTGTGGCAGGGCGCATTATCCTGCTGAAAGAGGCCACAGCTACCAGAGAATACCATTTCCATGAAGGGTGTACATGGCCTGCAACAATGTTTAGGTAGGTGGTATGTGTCAAAGTAACATCCACATGGATGGCAGGACCCAAGGTTTCCCAGCAGAACATTGCCCAAAGCATCACACTGCCTCCACCGGCTTGCCTTCTTCCCATAGTGCATCCTGGTGCCATGTGTTCCCCTTAGGTAAGCGACGTACCCGGTCATCCACGTGATGTAAAAGAAAACGTGATTCATCAGACCAGACCACCTTCTTCCATTGCTCCGTGGTCCAGTTCTGATGCTCACGTGATACTGTTGCCACTTGCAGCGGTGGACAGGGGTCAGCATGGGCACCCTGACTAGTCTGCGGCTATGCAGCCCCATACGCAACAAACTGCGATGCACTGTGTATTCTGACACCTTTCTATCAGAACCCGCATTAACTTCTTGAGCAATTTGAGCTACAGTAGCTCGTCTGTTTGATCGGACCACACGGGCCAGCCTTCGTTCCTCACGTGCATCAATGAGCCTTGGCCGCTCATGACCCTGTTGCTGGTTCATCACTGTTCCTTCCTTGGACCACTTTTGATAGACCACTGCAGACCGGGAACACCCCACAAGAGCTGCAGTTTTGGAGATGCTCTGACCCAGTCGTCTAGCCATCACAATTTGGCTTTTGTCAAACTCGCTCAAATCCTTACGTTTGCCTGTTTTTCCTGCTTCTAACATATCAACTTTGAGGACAAAATGTTCACTTGCTGTTCAAGTGCTGTTCAAACAATTCAACTCAGGCAGAAATCATGTTTATGGATGAGCTAATGTATTAAAGTTTTATTAACGCTACTGTGGTATGAAGCATGACGGGGCCGAGAGCGGAATGAGGCACCTGCACGCCTTGAGTCCCATGGAGGAGCTCTGGAAGGATATAAAAAGAAATGTCGGCAGTAAAGAGCGAGAGAGGACCAGGCCTGGGACATTTTACATTGCTGTTTTTATTAGGCTTATATGCCATAGTCGGCCGCTGATGCTTGTTGTTATGTTGTATGTCTTTTACAATTAAAGTTTAACGTTTGTTGGTTCCCGCCTCCTTCTTCCCTGAATTTTAACTTTGTTACAGTTACGTTCAATCACCTAAATTCACATTATTTTATCTCATTCTAATGAAATAGCCACTACGAGTGCTGAATTACTACAGGTCACTTTATTCAACAAATTAAAAACACAGCGCTGTTTTACTTGGTCAAAACAATCATACTAAAAATATAACGTTATTCTGTACATTCCCTCAGTGGCTGTTATGAGACACTTGTTGCACATTGCAGTAAGCTAGATCAATATTATAATATCATTAATAAAAGCTGGATGACTTGTGTTATGGCATGCAGTTAATTGTAAAATATATTGTATGCTGGAGAAAATGCTGTACTGTTACTCTTTCTGATTTTGCTATGTTAGCCACTTGACAGAATAGTGTTGTCTGTGAGGCATGGTACAAACATGGTACTTGCGGTAAATCAAGAAAACGAGAGATTCAAACAAAAAGACTAACCATGTTGAGCTATATAACAATGATTAGTTTTCTGTCGATAAAGGTGTCCAAACAGTTGCTTACCTATCTAATAAAACTCATACCCCTGGTTTCACAGACAAGGCTTAAGCTAGTCCTGGACTAAAATGCATGTTTGAGCTGTTTTAACTGAAAGCAACTTGCACTGACATATCTTAAAATATACACTCACCTAAAGGATTATTAGGAACACCTGTTCAATTTCTCATTAATGCAATTATCTAATCAACCAATCACATGGCAGTTGCTTCAATGCATTTAGGGGTGTGGTCCTGGTCAAGACAATCTCCTGAACTCCAAACTGAATGTCAGAATGGGAAAGAAAGGTGATTTAAGCAATTTTGAGCGTGGCATGGTTGTTGGTGCCAGACGGGCCGGTCTGAGTATTTCACAATCTGCTCAGTTACTGGGATTTTCACGCACAACCATTTCTAGAGTTTACAAAGAATGGTGTGAAAAGGGAAAAACATCCAGTATGCGGCAGTCCTGTGGGCGAAAATGCCTTGTTGATGCTAGAGGTCAGAGGAGAATGGGCCGACTGATTCAAGCTGATAGAAGAGCAACTTTGACTGAAATAACCACTCGTTACAACCGAGGTATGCAGCAAAGCATTTGTGAAGCCACAACACGCACAACCTTGAGGCGGATGGGCTACAACAGCAGAAGACCCCACCGGGTACCACTCATCTCCACTACAAATAGGAAAAAGAGGCTACAATTTGCACGAGCTGACCAAAATTGGACAGTTGAAGACTGGAAAAATGTTGCCTGGTCTGATGAGTCTCGATTTCTGTTGAGACATTCAGATGGTAGAGTCAGAATTTGGCGTAAACAGAATGAGAACATGGATCCATCATGCCTTGTTACCACTGTGCAGGCTGGTGGTGGTGGTGTAATGGTGTGGGGGATGTTTTCTTGGCACACTTTAGGCCCCTTAGTGCCAATTGGGCATCCTTTAAATGCCACGGCCTACCTGAGCATTGTTTCTGACCATGTCCATCCCTTTATGACCACCATGTAACCATCCTCTGATGGCTACTTCCAGCAGGATAATGCACCATGTCACAAAGCTCGAATCATTTCAAATTGGTTTCTTGAACATGACAATGAGTTCACTGTACTAAAATGGCCCCCACAGTCACCAGATCTCAACCCAATAGAGCATCTTTGGGATGTGGTGGAACGGGAGCTTCGTGCCCTGGATGTGCATCCCACAAATCTCCATCAACTGCAAGATGCTATCCTATCAATATGGGCCAACATTTCTAAAGAATGCTTTCAGCACCTTGTTGAATCAATGCCACGTAGAATTAAGGCAGTTCTGAAGGCGAAAGGGGGTCAAACACAGTATTAGTATGGTGTTCCTAATAATCCTTTAGGTGAGTGTATTAGTGCAATTGTTTTATCTCAAGATGCACACCAGTAATGTATTTTTCAAAGGCACGTTTATAAAAGCTACTTAAATATCACAATTGAGCTAAGGCCTAATCCTGGCTTAGTCTAAGCCCTGTCTGTGAAACCAGGCCATAATATATTAAAGCGTCTTTGGTGTTTCCATGGTTTCTACAGAAGTAAAAACAGAAATTGATGGTAACGCGGATACAATGTCACTGACAGGCGATGCAATGACATAAGCCGTTACATTGGTTAAAATTGCAAATTTCTCTGGTTTTAAACATTGTTGGAAACATTTGGGATAATGTAAGTATACTTGAACAAAATATATAACACTGTTCTAGTGGTTTTTGGATATCTTAATGTAAAAATCTTACATATTGTACCTTTAAGTTTTTTTTTAAGAAATACTTTTATTTAGCAAGGATGCATTAAATTAATCAAAAGTGACAGTGAAGACTTAGGGCTCTATTTTAACGATCTGAGTGCATGGTCTAAAACGCATGGCGCAGGTGCACTTAGGGCGTGTCCAAATCCACTTTTGCTAGTTTAATGACGGAAAAAAAGGTCTACGTGCTTAATGAGTCATGGGTGTGTTTTGGGCGTAACGTGCAATAAACCAATCAGAGTCTCATCTCCCAATCCCTTTAAAAGTCAGTTGCGCTTGCACCATGGGGGATTCGCTGTTTACAATTTGCGAGCGGAAAGACTGAATGCTTCTCCAGAGAGGAATCCTTTTATTTTTAATATTTAAATATGTTTGTGTGCTGCTGCGTGTCCCTGTGTGTGTAATAAGCAGAGTGTACGCTCATTGTGCACCCACCTATAGGCGCATATTACTAATGCGCCTTTTAAATAACATTTGCATAGTCGAGTGCATTTGCTATTTAAACAACGTTGGACTGGACGTGAAAATGATAAGTGTGTCGGGCTGAAACTAGCAAAAAACTTTTGCGTCGTGCCTGGCTTCACATTGCGCCGGGTGTATGATAGGGCCCCTAATGATACAAAAGATTTCTATTCCAAATAAATGCTGTTCTTTTGAATTTTTTTATTAATCAAAGAATCCTGAAAAAAATTTATCATGGTTTCTATAAAAACATTATTAAGCAGCAGCACAGGTTTTTCCAACATTGATAATAATTAGAAATGTTTCTTGACCACCGTAGCACATAGCATTTCCCATCATCGTCCCTGGCACCTAACCACTCACACCTGGAACTCATCTAGCCCTCATTACCAGCACTATATAGGCTGCATCTGAAATCGCATACTTCCCTACTATATAGTAGGTGAAAAACAGTATGTGTCAAATGAGGTATATCCGAATTCACAGTACTCATAAAAGAGTAGGCAAAAAGTACCCACATCACCTACTTCTTCTATCCCATGAGTCCACGGGAGAGGATTTGTGAATGGCGGTGATGCAACACAACGGTCGCTGGTAGGTCATGTGATAAGGGCAACATGACAAATGAAGTATGTCCAGATTGCATTCATACTACACACATTCATACTATATAGAACATACTTTTTAGCGGTCGTGAAGTAATTACTTATTCAAAATAAGTACCTACTCAAGAGAGTATGCTATTTCGGATGCAGCCAAAGAGCACACACACTCCCTTAGTCATTGGCTGCATCTGAAATCGCATACTATATAGTAGGTGAAAAACAGTATATGACAAAAGTATGTCTGAATTCACAGTAATCATAAAAGAGTAGGCAAAAAGTACCTACTTCTACGGCAAGATTCTGAAGTGTGCATATGATGGACACTTTACCATCCCATGAGGCCACTAGAGAGGATGTGTGAATGACAAGCAACGCAACTGATGCTGGTAGATTACGTGATGATGAGAGCATAGCAAATGTAGTACTTCCAGATTACATTCATACTACACACATATAGAACATACTTTTTTAGCAGTCATGAAGTAATTACTTATTCAAAATAAGTACCTACTTGAGAGAATGTGATTTCAGACGCAGCCATTGTCTGACCTTGTCTGATGCTACAGACTACTTGCCTTGCTACTTACCTGATGTTCCTTATGACCTTGCTATAGCCACTGCTATCTCCAGTCATCCAAGTCGTTTTCCAGTCATCCCTCGTCTCAATGTTGTTCCCTCACGTGTGTGTGTGTGTGTGTGTGTGTGTGTGTGCTCCAATGATGCTGCAAGACAAAGTCTCAAAGTTAACAATACAACTCTATCTCATCTGCTGACGATGTCAAGTATCTTCCCTTACCTGTTTATGCGCTGTGTTCCTGCCATATCTGCAAATAAACCTACCTGTTTGAATTTTACCTCAGGTCTGGTCATTGCGTCCAAGTCTGAGCGTGACACATATTAGATTTATTTCTAGATTTATTTAGATTTATTTATTAGATTTGAAGGATCATGTGACACTAATCATTTTCTTTTTTACTGACCCCAAACATTTGAATGGTTGTTTTTTTTTTCTTCAATATATGGGAAATATGTTTTCCCACTTTATAAGTGACTACAAAACAACATTGGTTTCCAAATTAGTCCCTACTGAGTGACCATTTAATTTAAGCTAATTATGCAACCCTGTTACCAATTCTGGCATATGTATTATTTTATTATTATTTTAAAATGTTATTCAATTTGATACATTTTTGATGTTTATTTAATGCTAGAGAATAACAGAAACAACAAATAAAGTTACAAGTGCCAAATTACAAAACTCACAATAAATAAAATAAAACAGCATTCAATTTTTAAAAATGTATTTATAGTATAATGATGAAAAAACATTTGTATAATCATAAACCCCCACCCCACACTTTATTATTTATTTTTTTGCCTCATTCATGGAAGGTGCCTATTTTGGGCCAGATTTGCTAAACAGGGCAAATCAGTGTGAGAGCGCAATTCCATAAAAGCGCCGATGGGAGTGGAAAGTTCTGCGCCTGATCTACTGACTACGCACAAATTAAAGAACACAGACGCAGCCGGATCATTTCCATAATGACCAACGCAATCTACCTGTTAGCGTCTGGTTTAATACGTGTTGTTTTTGGCTGGTAAATAATGGCGCAAACACCAGTACATTTACAAACGCAAACCTTAGTAAATCACCTTGCATGATTAATTTAAATACTCTCCTCACATAAATTTTGCTCCTGAAAGGGAAACTCCTACAAATGCATATGCAATAAGGTCAGCCGCAAAAATAACTGTGTCCACACCTTTTCAGCGCTAATTTATAACTGCGCGTCTTTAGTAAATCCTGACAGTAGTTTTTTTTAACGCCAAAAGAACGTTTGCGTTGGCGCAAACTGTTAGTAAATCTGACCCATAGTCAGTTCCGGTTAAGGTACACAGCACATTTGATTTCGGCTTCACAGAAAAGACTCAGCAGTGATGGTGCACATACCAGGGTATGTGTATGCATACATCTGAATGAAGTCGCTAGCCGCTGAGAGCACATGATAAATGGTGCTAGATTTTTTCTTCACAATGCAAAAAGAGGTACTCCCATCAAACAGGAAGCAATCAAGTCATTAAAATCCCTGACTAAAATAGAGCTTGCCATCAATGACGTGCTTTTAAAAACACACCATATGATGCTAGCAGCATGTAAAATTTTATGAGCCTGTTTACTATTCCCAAGGTGGGTTGATTGAGGAAACTCAAAGAGGAAGATGAGAAGAGGCATTATAATTTACTGCCACTGCAATATGCATTGTGGGTGTGCAGGACGGCAACACAAGCGAAGAGCCACAAATGTATCTCACTCTGAAAAGAACATGTTTAGCCTATTAGCATGTTTGTGGTGCTGTTCCACACAGAGAGAGAGAGAGAAAGAGAGAAAGAGAGAGAGGTCAAGTACCCATTTCTGGTGTCATTGGCTTACTTAGTGGATTTTCTGTAACTGTGAGTCCTTACGATGTTTATATTATAGTTCTCAAGCTAATGAAGATGTCTCCACATATATTACAAAACAAAAAATAGATGTTTCAGTATTCACACTTCTTTCTGATTAATTAAGCATGTGGCAAGAGATACAGTACTTTAAAAAAGTGTTCAACAGCACTGAATCACAGAGGTTAGGGGAGACCGGGTGGTAACTCAGTGGTTGTTTATGCTAGATATCTCAAATTTTGATACATGGTAGCCACATTTGTCTGCTACATATATAACTCAGTTGGACATGTACTACACAATCACAGATTATGTGAGTTAATGTCAAATACAAAGTGTTCTGTTGTTACAACCCAAGGCCGTAACCATGTCTTAGACATTGGGGGGACCAACGTTTTTTTTTTTTTTGTGTGTGTGTGGGGAAGGGTGGGGTGGGGGGGGGGTTGTGGTATTGGTCTTATTGGTTTATTTAAAGGAATTCAATTATTAAAGGATTAAAAGGGATTTAAGGAAATAAAGAAAAAGAAATAAGAACGGTAAAAGTTCCAGTTCTATTGTAGTTATGAAGTGAACTATTCACAAATAAAAAAAAATCTTATTTTTGCCTGCCTAATATGTAAAAATGCTAAACGTTTCTTGTCAAATATGAAATGTTTAGCTACTTACATCTTAGGACGCACTCTTTCACTGCTATAACTAAAGTGTCGTGTTGGAATTCGCACTAACAGTAAGCCCTGCCTTCTTTGATTTGATTGGCCATCTCACTCATTCTGACAGTGACGAGCGCTAGTGATGCGTGGGTCGGCTTTTTTTCCAACCCGCGGGTCCCGCTTTTATGAAATTATTTGGCCCGCCCCAGCCCGCCCTGCACCACTGTATCTATTTTTACAACCCGCCCCGCACCCGCGACCATTAAATAGACATACTAGGCATTGTAATGTAATCTTTGTATATTTTTTCACTCGAGTTGCACTTCACATAGCCATATACTGCTGTTGTCTCCTGCTGCAACTATTTCTGAGAACCGGTCCCAAACATTAGATTTAGCAGCCTGACCTTTTTTTCTTTTAATTATGTAAATTCCCGACCTCAATTTCTCCCGCACCTCGTCTTCCATCTTCACTTTTATTTCTCCGTTTTTGTTGTCGTGGCTGGCGGCGGGAGCTGCTTGGCGCACCGCTTTCGTGACGCCAAAGTTACGTTGCTACGGCCTTCTTATTGTAACCTTACCAAAGAACCTAATAAAATATGAAAATAGATATTCCCAAATATGTAATATGGGCTATAGAGAATTGCACGCAACATACATGGATTTTTTTTTAATTTAGTTTTTAATGACCTGCCCCAACCCGCCCCGCAAATAAAGTGACAATTTCTTTCCCCGCCCCAACCCGACCCGCGGGTTATGAGACAACCCGCGCATCACTAATGAGCGCTGTTAGACCAGCGCCGAGGCAGACCAACCTAAAAATGTAACATTTTAATTTTATCATCCTAGCAACAAACAGAGCAGTGTGTAATGGAGTACAGCAGAGCAACATCAACAATATCAAATAATGGGGGGGACAATTTGGCCATTTCTAATTATTCAGGGGTACTTGTCCCCCTCAATGTCTATGGTGGTTATGGCCCTGTTACAACCTACCCCACTACTGGGGTGAGTTGTAACACTAGCTGGGGATAGATGTAACACTGAGAGGTCATTTGCTGAAATAACACCCACACCATCCAATTTTTGCATAAACATCATTGAAGAACAAAGAAATTTAAACTGACAAAAAAACTTTAAATGTAGTGCAAAACAATTGCTGCGTGTTTGTGTGAGTGTGTGTGTATTCCTGTTACATAAGGGTTCAGTCACTAGCTATGTTTCCGTGATCCACCTATTTTTATGTGAATTTTGATATATTGCATAAAAAACGCTGGATGGAAACATCAAGATGCGCATAAATTCTAATAATGTGCACAAAAAACTTGTGAGTTCAATTAAGGCAGATAATTTTTATCTGGTAAGAAGACGTGCATAAACTATGATGGAAACACATTTACTGAATAAATCCCTCAATATGCAACAAAAAACTCACATGACTTTGCCACAACAAAGGATGTGATTGATAACTGGACTCATTGGAATCATCATAGGGGTTGGTTGTAACATTTTTTAATAAACTGTTACAACTATCCCCACCCCTAACAGCCATAACTTAGCTAACTGTTTTAGCATGTGGGTTTGAAGTTAGCAGAAATACAAAGCATAAAATTACACTAGAGAAACAGCTACTTCAGGTCATGTAAGTTAAATAATTGTGCCTACAATTCAATGATTGCTAGGCAAAAAATAATCTTGATGAAAATATTTACTTTCTTACCTGAAAATCACTTTTTTGGTCATAAAATCTACAAATTTGCTCACAGTCACATGCAATTTCTTCTGTGAGATCAAAAAGAAGATGGGACTGTATGATATTAATGACGTTACCGCAGATCTTTTCTAACCTGTCAAACTTACAGTGTTACAATTGACCCCATGTTACAATCTCCCCGTCCTCCCGTCTCCCCTAATGAATGAATAAACACATGTATTTAGCCTACTTTATTTTTTACTTTAATGTTTGTTTTTAATCCATTCCCATTTATCTTTGCTTTATTTTTCTGTTATTGTCTTGCTGAAAGACATGTTCTGCCAAATCAGACTCTATCCAGATACTCCTTCAGGATTTCCCTGTATTTTACTGAATTCACCCTCTTCCATCACAAGCCTCTGAGGGCCTGCGATGAGAAGCATTTACACAGCATGATGCTGCCACCACCACCAAGCTTGGTGAGGATTGTGTGTTTCTGATGATGCTCTAGTGTGATAGCTCACTTTTGGTCTCATCAGACCACAGAACCTTCTTCCAGATGGCTTCAGAGTCTCCCACATGCCTTATGGCAAACTGAAGTCAAGATGTCATATGACATTTTTCTTTTAATCTGTGACTTTTCTTTGCCACTCTCCCATAAAGCTCTGGCTGTTCAAGTGCAGGGCAATAGTTGTTTGAACAGTCTGTCTAATCTCACTAAAGCTTGTAACTCATTTAACCTCAAAGTATACTTAGTTTTTTTTACTTGTATTAGGGCTGTAACCACCATAGGCATTGAGGGGGACAAGCCCCCCCATTAATTTGAAATGGCCAAATTGTCCTGCCCAATATCTGATATTTCTTGCTGATCTCCATTATGCACTGCTCTATTTGTTGTTAGGATGACAGATAGTTAAAAAGTTACATTCTGCCTGAAAGGTCTAACAGCGCTAGTCAATGTCAAAATGATGGCCAATCAGATCAAAGAAGGCGGGGCTTAATGTTCACTGAAGATGAGTGTAAATTCCAACGCAACGCTTTTAGTTTTTACAGTTAAAGAGTGTGTGCGTGATAATATATATCTATCTATACATTTAATATTTGACAAATTAATGTTTAATGACCCACAGTCACATACAGTGATGCAAACTACTCAACTTTTTAAATGTAATTTCAGCATTTTGAACTGAAAATATGCTATCATTTAATGATGATGTCATTCATAACTAAATGTGATGAGACAAAAAACGTTTTCATGTATTTATTCATTTTTTACATATTTGACATATTAGACATACAAACAAGAGTGAATGTATACATATTTTTAAATGAAATATTATTTGCAAATAGGATTACTTCACAACTAAATAGGCTACAATCAGAAATGGAACTTATCATTCTTATTTCTTCTTTATTCTATTAAATCCCTTTTAATCCTTTAATTATTTAATGTCTTTAAATAAAAAGACCCCCCTTTCAAAAAACGTTGGTCCCCCCCAATGTTTTGTTACAGTTACGGCCTTGACTTGTATATATGTTTTTTTTGTATATATGGACATTTTTATTGGCCATAACTTCTAGAGGTAAATAGCACAGACACTGGACAAAGATGACATTTTCTAGTCAGTGAAAATTTAATAGACGTCTAACCATAGCCCAAGTATAGACTAGTCATCTAGAACATGAACATGTCAAAGAAATGAAACCAAACACCTTGTAATCACTGTTTCCTTTGCTTACATGATGGAATATCATACGCAAGTTATTTTGGCAAAAACGACATGTAACCAAATTCAAGGTTATTTTGCCTAGAAGTGGGTTACTCATAGACGGACTATATCTGGTCTAGTTAACCCAGAGACAGTGAAATGACGGCTATTGCTTGCTGGGATCCCATGGATATTAATTCCAAATTAGATATATCAGTTTGCAGATGCCGTTTCACTTTGGCATTTAGAGTGTTGATTAGAGGCAAAAAAAAAAAGCCAAATTAAGTCCACTGTGCCGTCAATGCTGTTAACCAATAAAACATGAAAATATCATGTGTAAACACAAAGCCAATATATAAATGTAATATATTATAATGTGTTTACCGCTTAATCAAGGTTAATTTTGCCAGAGAAATTAATTAATCAAGGTATATTTTGCCCGAGAAACTGATGAGTTAATACTTTTAATTAGGTCATGGCAACTATTTTATTATTGAGAGAAAGAATGAGACAGATATAGAGGGAGGGATGATGGAGGGAATATAGAAGTGAAGGTTGATGGGGAAGATGAAGCATCTCATTCTGACATATGAAGAGGAAAGGAGAGTTTAAAGCATAACTAATCTGTCTTCTTCCCTCTCTCTATCTTTGGATTCCTGTGTGTGCATGTGCATGTTCTTTTGTATAAAATATAAATAGAACTAGTATAGTCAAAACAAGGAAAGAATATAACGTTTTTAACTAATAATATGATCCATACAGACAGATAACTAGGTAAACTTTTTATGCGCTCTGGTTTAAATATACTTTGTTTTTTGGAGTTTAGTAGGGTAAATTGTTTTACATTACATGCAATGTTGGGATATATACTTAATTTCTGTTTGTTTAATTTTAACTGCAAAAACTGCAGCCCAATGCAAATATCATACAATCATACTATCACATTTTCTCCATGGATTAACTATTTCTTTAACTATGGGCAATAATTAACTCCTTCAAGATCACACTGGAAAAGCATGACACTTGTTTCCTGTTCTCTGACACCAGATGGAGAGGACGGAGAAATAAACAATTAATAATAGCTGATCAAATGCTGTGGAAACTTCTGCAGAGAATTTCACAGAGATCTTGATGAACCTGCAGCGTTGCTATGGCAATATATACCCCCCCGTGGTTAAACATAGACTCATTCACTCAAACATGCAGGAAGAAAGAGAGAGACAGGGATGGTGAAGGGTAGAAGGGAATTTTTTTGGCCACCAGCAGGAGTAACAACCTCTTGTGAAAATCAGTTTAAAATCATATACGGTGAAACTGATGCTCTCATCCACTGTAAGATTTGAGCCAAAATCAAAGCGTGAACATCAGTTGAAAAACGGGTACTTGCTTTGATGCTGTTTAAAGCAGAAACACACATGCTGTATGTTTATATAGCTCTATTGTAAATATTGAATGTCCTGATATTGTAAGATGGGACCTGCTGAACCAGTTCAGTTTGTGACTAGTTTAAACAGACGGTTAAAATGGATTTTTGGCTGGTCGCCCATAATGAACAGTAGAATAAACCATTTAGACCACAATGACATTTTAACATTTCAGTTTGATTGTGATTAGTGGATGATAATTTTTTTTTTCATTTCATTTAAAAGAAAACATGTCAGATGGACTTTTGCATCTGAACTCTTCATATATTAAGTTGTCTTTTGATGGAATATTCTACTTTAATAGAAGATAAGATCAAACAACAGAATTTGTGGAATAATGTTGATTATAGCATTTTATTTTAATCCTTTTCTTTAAAAAAAGGAGCAAAAATCTGAGTTGCAGTGAGTTTCAATAGGAGTCAAAATGAATTTTTTTGGTACCAAAATGCCACAAATTCTGTTGACTGACTTTAATTTTTATTTAAATTTGACGTTCTACACAGAATATGGCTTGAAATAGCTTTTAAAAAAAAAAAGTTATTTGTGGTTATTTTGTGATACTATGTCATTTTTATGAAAAGATTTTAACAGTTGAAAGACTGAAAATGTTTTAATGCCTTGCTGCCAGTTTTAATAAATATTTAATTGCAACACCCTTGACTTGGTTTTTATTCATTTGTAAATGTATTCAGATAGTGTTCATCCTAATGCATTTAAATCAATATATTACAGTTTACTGTCAAAATTATTCTTTTCAGCATTTTCAATGTTAAAATATTACAAAATCACCTTGGATTTTGGAGGTATTTACAAGATTTTATTGGCACCTTTAGTTGCCAGGTAAATACTGTACTTTAGTGAAATTACAAAATATTGCTATAAAATAAACTACAAGTTTAATTCAATGTTACTGTAAATTTAACATACATTTAACTGTAAATTACTTTGCAGTATTTTACTGCATTTTACTGCAATTTTACAGCAATTAACAACATTTTTACAGGATTTTATTGGCAACTTTTTTGCCAGTAAATTCCTGTAAATTGTACGGTACATTTTTTACAGTGCACATAAGATCCAACAGCAAATTCCCGAAGGACTGGCTGAGATGAAACTGTTCTCTGTGGGTACATGTGTCACATGTCTGTCTTGTCTGGCACATGTGGTGTGTTGGGTAATTCCTGTGTCATGTGTGTTCCTGTCTTCTGTCTTGACCCCACCCCTCTTGTTATCGAATTATTGGTTGATTTGCCCCCCCATTACCTGCCTTGTTTGTCACCCTTTATATTCTCATTGTGTTTTCAGTCCTGTGCTGGTTCGTTCTGTCACGTAATGTGAGGAAAAAATGGGAGCGAGGACTCATTTGCAGAAATAAAGGTGGGATTTATTATATACAAAAATAAACAAACACAAAACAAAAAACCACGAGGGGGAAACTCAAACTTGAAATACAATAAACATCTGGAGCAGAACATGTAGCACAACGGGGAAACGGATGACAAAAGACATACTCACAACAACAAACCAGCACAGGACTGACGACACAATGAATATAAAGGGTGACAAACGAGGCAGGTAATGGGGAAGAACAGGTGGGGCAAATCAACCAATAATCCAATAACAAGAGGGGTGGGGTCAAGACAGAAGACAGGAACGCACATGACACAGGAATTACCCAATACACCACATGTGCCAGACAAGACAGACATGTGACAACATGAGCGCTGAATGGCTGCTGACGGCCTGGAGCTCGCATCTGTTTAAATTGGCGCTGTGCTTATATATGAGTCACATATTTGAGGTCTAATAGCTTGCCTAAAAAACTCTTAAAACTACATTTCGTGACACAACAACAGTAGTATTTGTAAAAAATATGGTGGATTTAGCGGAGTGATACAAATGGTGAAACAGTCCCAGTGCTGATACTGGGAGAATATCACATGGCTGGAAAATCCTCTCAGCCAATCAGAATCGAGAACCAGAGAGAACTGTTGTGTATATATATATATGAAGAGTTCCAATGCAAAACCCTCTAAAAGCCACTTCGGTCAAAAATGAGATAACGATACTGAGTGAATGTTCTTCATACATAGTATACATTCATCAAATACTTTCACTTCAAACCCGCTAAATCCCAGCCTCAGCCCATTCAGAAGTACCGGTACTTAGGTAGAAACCTATACATAGGAGCCTGACAAAAATGCAAATTTTAAAGTAAAACGTCAAACGTCAAGCAGTTCTGTGGGCGAAAATGCCTTGTTGATGCCAGAGGTCAGAGGAGAATGGCCAGACTGGTTCAAGCTGACAAAAAGGCAACAGTAACTAATTTCTGTCAGGACCACTATTGTCAAAGATGATTGACAATTAGCGTACAGTTTGGATTGGCGGTATGGTTCTGTTCTGGGTAAGAACTCTCTGCCCATCCATGCAGCCTAGCATGGATAAGAGCAGAGAGAGCAGCCCCCCTTACGGTAAACAGAAAATAACCAATATAAGGTATAGCGATATCATTAATGTTTTAATGACAATAATTTAATGTAACAACATAATTCGAGAAATGAGCCTGATTGAAGAGGAATATCAGAAGGCCAAATCCTGACTGGACGACAGGAGGAGCTGGGGATGGAGGAGGGTAATTAGCTCCTGAGCAACGCAATAAGCTGCTGATAATACTGAACGGACCTTATATATAGATATGCAGTGATAGGCGTCGTATTCCTATAGGTAGGAGTGAATCAACTGAGAGTCAGCTGATGTGAGCTTGACTAACGTGACCTGCCAGAACTAACGCTACACATGATAACCACTCATTACAAGGTCTGCAGAGCATCTCTGAACGCACAACACGTTGAACCTTGAAGTAGTAGCAGCTACAGCAGCAGAAGACACACCGGTGCCACTCCTGTCAGCAAAGAACAGGAAACTGAGGCTACAATTCGCATGGGCTCACCAAAATTGGACAATAGAAGATTGGAAAAACATCACCTGGTCTGATGAGTCTTGATTTCTGCTATGACATTCAGATGGTGGGGTCGGAATTTGTCGTAAACAACATGAAAGCATGGATCCATCCTGCCTTGTATTAATGGTTCAGGCTGCTGGTGGTGTAATGGTGTGCATGGGTGATATTTTCTTGGCACACTTTGGGCCCCTAAGTGGCAATTGAGAATCGTTTAAATGCCACAGCCTACCTGAGTATTACTGGTGACCATGTCCATCGCTTTATGACCACAGTGGACCCATCCTCTGATGGCTATTTCCAGCAGGATAACATGCATGTCACAAAGCTCAAATCATCTCAAACTGGTTTCTTGAACATGACAATGAGTTCACTATACTCAAATGGCCTCCGCAGTCACCAGATCTCAATCCAATAGAGCACCTTTGGGATGTGGTGGAATGGGAGATTCGCATCATGGATGAGCAGCCGACAAATCTGCAGCAATTGTGTGATTGTGTGTCAAAATTGAGCAAAATCTATGAGGAATGTTTCCAGAACCTTGTTGAATCTATACCAAGAAGAATTAAGGCAGTTCTGAAGGCAAAAGAGAGTTCAACCCAGTGCTAGCAAGGATAAAGTGGCCGGTGAGTGTGTATGTATGTATGTATGAGCAAAGACCCCTGTAATATCAGATGTGGCATCTCTAGAGTTCCCTTTCAAGGGAACTTGCGCTGCGTCACCGCTATGGGAACGCCTCTGCGTGATTGCGTCGTGAAGCGCGTACGTAATCAGTCCAATGGCGTGACGGAATGTCATAGGCGGGTGACGTCATCCACCAGGAAATTATAAAGCACACCTGCACCTAACACAGTCAGCTTCTGTTGTCTTCAGCAAGCACTCTGTGTAATCATTGTCTGTCAGTTTGGTGTTTTGTCCGTCTTAGTTTTGGCTAGGCAGGAGTTTTCACCACACACAAAAAAAAAAAAATATATATATATATATATATTACTGACACGAGTGAAATGGCGAGCGAACAGCATTTCAGAAAGCGTGTTCATCCCTGCCCTTGTTACATCACGGGTGGGGATACACATTTGATGTGTGTTGTTTGTATGGGAGCGCAGCACGCTCAGGCAGCTCTCGAGGGAGCTGGTTGTGAGCACTGCAAGCGTTTATCTATCAGAACGCTGCGCTCCCGCCGGGCGCTCTTCGAAGAGGGCGCTTCGGCTCGTGTTCCCTGCGGCTCAGGTCCCGAGTTTTAGTCCCCAAACGTCTACATCGTAGACATTACATATAGCAACATCATGGGACTGAAAAAACATGGATATGGGTCGATGCCGAGGGTGGAGGAGCCGTTTGCGAGCCATCTCTCTCCCGAATCGGCATCATCCATTAAAGCTCCGACATTGCCCACCAAGCCATTAAGAGCCACTTCAGCGCTGGTGGGCAAAGCTTATTTGGCAGCAGGTCAGCATGGCCATCGTGCAAGCTTACCAGGCTGACCTGCTAAAAGACCTGGGGGAAAGTGAGGAGGTCGGAGCTGATGTTATTCGCGAACTCCGATCGTCAGCCGATTTAGCTCTCCGTGCCACTAAGGAGACGGCCAGATCAGTCGGCTGTTCTATGGCAGCCCTGGTGGCCACGGAGAGGCACCTTTGGCTGAACCTCACGGAAATAAAGGAGAGAGATAAGAGCTTTCTGCTGGACGCCCCGCTGTCTCCTGATGGTCTGTTCGGTGACGCTGTCAGCACAGTCACCGACAGGTTTCAGGAGGCTAAGAAGCAAGCGGCGGCGTTCCAGCAGTTTCTCCCTCGAAAACCCCAGGCTTCATCTGCTGCTGGGTGGGAGCAGCAGAAGCCGAGTACAAGCTCCTCACATCGAGCGCAGCAAAAGCAGAGCGTCGCCACCCGTACTCCCCCACAGAAGGGGTGGGGCGGGGGGTGGCGCTCTCAGGCGCAGCCTTCAAAGGGTAAGATGGATCTGAGGACCGTCATTATCACTAAGAAGGCTGCGTCGAAGAGACCCTGATGCCAGCAGTGTCAGGGTCGTGAGGGTAGTCCCCTCCGAAGGCAGGCGGTGTCCACCTCAGTATACGGTGCCCGCCTCCCTTCGGTGCCCTCAGAGGGTCGACCCACCAACCCCGCCGCAATGCCGGGGCGTGGGGGGCCCTCGTGAGTCATCCGAGGATGGCTTGCACCCTCCGAGGAGGGCCACGGTGCAGTCGAGCCAGTTGTTTCCTGCCGGTTCGCTGCTTCAGGGCGCTGCGCTCGCTGTGCAGAGTACATCAGAGGCCAGTCTTGAGAGACTGGTACCCTTAGTAGATTTTTTGGCGGAGTGGGAGAATCTTCTAAATATATCTCAGTGGGTCCTGCAGATGGTAGAAAAAGGGTACGCCATTCAGTTCAGAAGTCGTCCACCCAGTTTCAACGGGTTCTGCCCACAGTGGTGGGCCCCGAGCAGGCTCTGGTTATGACTCAAGAAGTACAGACTCTTCTGCGAAAAGAGGCTATAGAGAGGGTCCCTCTTCCCAGCAGGGAGTCAGGGTTTTACAGCCGGTATTTTGTTGTGCCAAAGAAGGATGGGGGGTTGCGTCCCATTTTAGATCTGCGTGTTCTCAATCGTGCTGTAGTAAAGCTTAAGTTCAAGATGCTTACACTCAAACAGATCGTGTTACAGATCAGGTCCGAGGACTGGTTTGTTACGATAGATCTAAAAGACGCATATTTCTATGTATCCATCTTTCCGCAGCACAGGAAGTTCCTGAGGTTCGCTTTCGAGGGAGAAGCGTACCAATATCGGGTTCTTCTGTTTGGTCTAGCATTGTCACCCCGCACAAAATGTGTAGATGCAGCTTTGGTTCCCATGCGCATGCAGGGAATCCGTATTCTCAATTACATCGACGACTGGCTGA
This sequence comes from Coreius guichenoti, assembly GCA_039654105.1. Lineage (NCBI taxonomy): Eukaryota > Metazoa > Chordata > Actinopteri > Cypriniformes > Gobionidae > Coreius > Coreius guichenoti. Next base: position 8,483,933 of record CM077190.1, read on the forward strand.
TCTTAGCGCAGTCAGCTCAGATGGCGGTTCAACATCGAGATGTTGTTCTCGCACACATGAGGAAGCTGGGGCTGAGACTAAACGCGAAGAAGAGCGTTCATTCTCGAGCACTGAGAATTACATATCTGGGTGTGAGTTGGAATTCAGTCACTATGCAGGCTCGTCTGTCGGAGCCTCGCATAGGATTGATTCTCTCAGCAGTGAAAGGGGTGAAGCTAGACCAGTCACTCACTGTCAAACAGTATCAGAGACTGTTAGGTCTGATGGCAGCAGCGTACAACGTTCTACCTTGTGGCCTGTTGTACATGAGACCGTTGCAGTGGTGGCTCAAGACCAAGGGATTCTCTCCGAGGGGAAATCCTTTTTGCATTATCAAGGTCACGCGGCGATGCCTTCGTGCCTTGGTGATGTGGAAGGATCCTTGGTTTCTGGCCCAAGGTCCAGTGTTGGGAGCTCTGTGTCGTCAAGTCACACTGACGACGGATGCATCCCTCACGGGTTGGGGGGCGACCATGAGTGGCAGGACCATCATCGTTCCTGGCACATAAATTGCTTGGAGATGATGGCGGTGTTTCAGGCTCTGAGACACTTCCTGCCAGACCTCAGGGGCCATCATGTGCTAGTCCGGACAGTCAATACATCGGTGGTCTCCTACATAAACCATCAGGGGGGTTTGAGATCGCACCCATTATACAAGCTGGCTCGCCACATCCTCCTGTGGGCCCAAGGGAAACTGTGTTCAATCAGGGCAGTTTACATCCCAGGGCACTTAAATGTGGAAGCAGACATCCTGTCGAGGCAGGGGCCGAGGCCCGGGGAATGGAGAGTCCACACCGAGGTGGTGGAGCTCCTGTGGGAGAACTTCGGCAAAGCGGAAGTAGACTTGTTCACGTCATTAGAGACTTCTCACTGTCGTCTTTGGTTCTCCCTGACGCCTCCAGCTTCTCTGGGACTGGACGCCATGGTACAGGAGTGGCCGAGGCTGCCCCTGTATGCATTTCCCCCGATCGCTCTGCTTCCGGGAGTTCTAGAGAGAGTGCGTCGGGAGGGGCCCCGTCTGTTGCTAGTAGCCCCGTTCTGGCCGGCCCGAGTATGGTTCTCGGACATAGTGTCCCTCCTCGACGGCTCTCCCATGGAGATTCCGATCAGGAGGGACCTACTCTCTCAGGCGAGAGGGGCAATCCTGCACCACCCTGCATCCTGAGTTGTGGAAACTGTAGGCTTGGCCTCTGAGGGGGCCCAGCTCATAAGTTCTGGTCTCTCAGCTGAGGTTGTGGAGACCATTTTACACTCTAGAGCTCCCTCCACGAGGAAACTCTTCACTTCATGGTGCGGAGATCACCAGTGGGACCCAGTTAACTGCCCAGTGGGTGCAGTGCTGGACTTCCTGCAGGAAAAATTCTCCGCAGGGTTAGCTCCCTCCACAATAAAGGTGTATGTGGTGGCCTTAGCAGCTTACCACACTCCTTTGGGTGGTGTATCTTTGGGGGGCGACACCCTCTAATTACTCGTTTCCTTCGTGGCACTTTGAGGTTAAGACCTGTGGTTCGCACAAGGGTGCCAGTATGGGACCTGGCCATTGTATTACAGGGCCTTTCTGAGGCTCCCTTTGAGCCGATCGAAGATGTTCCTGAGAAGTTTTTCACTCTTAATACAATCCTTCTGCTTGCTATGTCTTCTCTGAAGAGAATAGGAGATATTCAAGCACTGTCAGTGGCACCCTCGTTCTTGGAATTTGCGCCCGGGATGGTTAAGGCCTTCCTACACCCTAGGCCGGGCTATATTCCGAAGGTTCCTACTAATACTGTAAGACCAGTTGTACTACAGGCCTTTTGTCCTCCTCCATTTCGGACGTCAGACCAGGAAAGACTCAATCTGCTGTGCCTGGTTCGGGCTCTAGATGCTTATATCCACAGAGCTGAAAGAGAACGTCCCTTGAAAGGGAACGTCTCGGTTACGTATGTAACCTTAGTTCCCTGAATAGGGAACGAGACGCTGCGTCACCTGGCCATACTCCCTGCATGCCCACGATCGTCTTGCTTCAGCCTATCCAGAAGCTGACTGTGTTTGGTGCAGGTGTGCTTTATAATTTCCTGGTGGATGACGTCACCCGCCTATGACGTTCCGTCACTCCATTGGACTGGATTACATACGTGCTTCACGACGCAATCACGCAGAGGCATTCCCATAGTGGTGACGCAGCGTCTCGTTCAGGGAACTAAGGTTACATATGTAACCGAGACGTTTCTAAATCAATCTAAATAATGTTAAAGATGCCAAAGCATTTAATCAAGTCTTCAAATCAATAAGAACTAACTCAAACTAATAAGAATCTTCACAATATGTGTAATTTAATAGCAGTTAATAAAGAATTGTCTCATTTGTCTGTTTTAATTTTTCCTGAATTTAGGAGAATCATCTGAGACAAAAATGATAGTTTGATGAACCATAAATGATGATGATGAAAAAGTCTCAAATAAAAGAACAACCACTGAGAAAAAAGATAATTAGAGTAGGGTCAAAGTACACAGATTTAAAGATTTATCAAAAGATTTATATAATTGAACCTTCTTGAAGCGAGAGGGACAACAGCAGCAAGCCAAACGTGCATAACAGGCGGCAAGTCACCATGTCCTACCGCACACACGTGTCATGTTTTCCCCCCTTAATGGATTATGTCACGTCAAGAGTGAATGATAGGTCTGGCATCTCATTATGGCAAATAATCAGAATATGTCTGTCCACCGGGAACGACCTTCTAGCCCCCGGCTTTCCATAGCTGCTATTTGTCACTTAATTAGCAACAGGATATTCTGGTCCCGCAGGCCACTCAAACTGCAGCTCTGGTATCTGTCTTAGCATTTTGATAGCCACAGGGAAGGCAGACATAAGGCCACAGGTATGCTGCCTCAGTCAACAAGTTTGATTATGTTGCCTGAAGCAACGAGAGAGCTACAAACATAAGCCACAAGTCACTTCAGTGCCAAAAGAAACATTAAAAATAATGTGCATGATTCCACATTTAAGCTGAGATATGGTTGTTTTAGACTTCCTTTAGATTCCACATGAGATTTCTTCTTGGTTTATTGTGACTTAAGGTTTAGTAACAACCAGGAAATCACATTAAACATTATAGGAAGAGCCATAAAGAATATCTGACAGGTAAAATAACCAGTGACATAACAATATGTTTTATTGAGTTTTTTTTTTCTTTATCTTTTTGAAGACATTGCCAACAATGAGTAATCACACTATTAGATGTGGTACAGTACAGGAGTTTTCAGACTTTTTGATGCCACAGTTGCCCTAAGGACAGCCCTGTTCCCAAAATATAAAGGCAGATAATATTTATAAAGAGTAATATATACATTTACATGTAATCCAAAGCGATTTACAAATGAGGAGAGCAACAAATATAGCACTAATATAGATAAATATAGATATTAGTGCTGTCAAATTGATTAATCGCGATTAATCACATCCAAAATAAATGGTTTTACATAATATACAGTGGTGGTCAGAATTATTGGCACCCCTGGTAAATATGATCAAATATGGCTTTAAAAAATAAATCTGCATTGTTTACCCTTTTGATCTTTTATTCAAAAAATTCACAAAAATTTAAACTTTCATTGAAGTAAAAGAATTGAAAGTGGGGGGTAAATCACATTATGAAATAAATGCTTTTCTCCAAAACACGTTGGCCACAATTATTGGCACCCTTTTATTAAATACTTTTTGCAACCTCCTTTTGCCAAGATAACAGCTCTGAGTCTTCTATAACGCCTGATGAGTTTGGAGAACACCTGACAAGAGATCAGAGACCATTCCTCCATACAGAATCTCTCCAGATCCTTCAGATTCCCAGATCCATGTTGGTGCTTCTTCTCTTCAGGTCATCACTCATTTTCTATAGGGTTCAGGTCAGGGGACTGGGATGGTCATGGCAGAAGCTTCATTTTGTGTTCAGTGACACATTTGTGTGTTGATTTTGATGTTTGTTTTGGATCATTGTCCTGATGAAAGATCCAACCACGGCCCATTATAAGATTTCTAGCAGAGGCCGTCAGGTTTAGATTTTTTATCTGTTGGTATTTGCTAGAATCCATGATACCATGTATCTGAACAAGATGTCCAGGACCTCCAGCAAAAAAATAGGCCCACAACATTAAAGATCCAGCGGTATTTTTAACCGTGGACATGGGGTACTTTTTATCCCTGTTTGCACCAAACCCATCTGGTGGATTTGCTGCCAAAAAGCTCTTTTTATAGTTTCATCTGACCACAGAACCAGGTCCCTTTTGAATTTCCAGTCGTGTCTGACAACTGAATATGCTGGAGTTTGTTTCTGGATGAGCAAGAAGGATTTTTCTTGAAATCCTCCCAAACAACATGAGGTGATATAGGGGTTGTTTGATTTTTTTTTTTTTAGGCTTCCTGACCCCAAGACTCAACTAATCTCTGCGATTCTCCATCTGTGATCCTTGGAGAGTCTTTGGCCACTCAAACTCTCCTCCTCGCCGTGCATTAAGACAATATAGACATGTCCTCTTTCAGGCAGATTCGTAACATCTTTAGTTGATTGGAACTTCTTAATTATTGCCCTGATGGTGGAAATGGGAATTTTCAATGCTTTAGCTATTTTCCTACAGCCACTTTCTATTTTGTGAAGCTCAACAATCTTTTGCTGCACATCAGAACTATATTCTTTGGCTTTACTCATTGTGATGAATGATTAAGGGAATTTGGCCTTTGTGTTTCCTCATATTTATACTCCTGTGGAACAAGACGTCATAGCTGGACAATTTCATGTTCCTAGTCACCCTGGTGTGCTAAAAAATGTAAATAATAATGGGAATATACTTCAGAGATATTTTACTCATAAAAAATTCTAGGGGTGCCAATAATTGTGGCCAACGTGTTTTGGAGAAAAGCATTTATTTCATAATGTGATTTACCCCCCACTTTCAATTCTTTTACTTCAATGAAAAGTTAGATTTTTGTGAATTTTTTAAATAAAAGATAAAAAGGATAAACAATGCAGATTTATTTTTTACAGCCATATTTGATCATATTTACCAGGGGTGCCAATAATTCTGACCACTACTGTATATGTATGTGTGTACTGTGTATAATTATTATGTATATTTGAATACACACACATACATGTATATATTTAAGAAATATTTGCATCTATATACTGTATATATATTTATATCATTTATATTATATATAAATATATTATAAGTATTTTATATATAAATGTGACAAATTGTTCTTAAATATATACATGCATGTATATGCATATGTGTTATATATACATAATAATTATACACAGTACTCACACATATATTATGTTAACACAAACTTTTATTTTGGATGCGATAAATTGCGATTAATCGTTTGACAGCACTAATAGATATATAGAATAGTAAGTGTTAGTATTAATTTGTCAAGTGTTTATGAAAAAGATGCGTCTTCAGCTGTTTCTTGAAAATGGCTAAAGACTCAGCAGCTCGGGTTGAGTTAGACAAGTCATTCCACCAGCTTGGAACAGTCAAGGTAAAGGTCAGTGAAGTGATTTTGTGCCTCTTTGGGATGGCACCACAAGGCGCCGTTCACTTGCAGAATGCAAGCTTCTGGAGGGCACATAGGTCTAAAGTAGTGAGTTTAGGTATAGGGGTGCAGAGCCAGTGGTTGTTCTGTAGGCAAATTGCGGCAATTGGCAGTCAGTGCAATTTTATGAGAAGAGGAGTGACGTGCGCTCTCTTCGGCTCGTTAAAGACCACTCTCGCTGCTGCATTCTGGATCAGTTGCAGAGGTTTGACAGTACATGCTGGAAGGCCTGCCAAGAGAGCATTACAATAGTCCAGTCTGGATAGAACAAGAGCTTGGACAAGAAGTTGTGTAGCATACTCCGTTAGGAAGGGCCTGATTTTCCTAATGTTGTATAAGGCAAATCTGCAGGACTAGGCAGTTCTAGCAATGTGGTTGACAAGAAGATCTCGTAGTTAATTGTGTCAAAATCAGCAGACAGATCCAGCAAGATGAGTACTGAGGATTTGAAAGCTGCTCTTGCCAGTCTCAGCACTTCAGTAACCGAGAGCAGGGCAGTAAATATTATCTGAAAAATATTTACTTTTTCAAACTTTGATCTTTGAACCCTAACAATGTCAAATTCTGTACATTTAGACTTTATTTAAATGTTTTTCCCCAATATTTGTATATTTAATATAAATTGGAATTTCGTTGTATATAAATTATACATTTATTTAAATTTATTAGTATTATTATCATTTTTCTTCACCATCTTTCACAAAAATTTCCAGCAGACCCCCAGCATACCCTTGCAGCCCCTTTGGTGGCCCTGGACCCCAGTTTAAAAAGCTCTGCGGTAGATCATTATACACAGATCAGGCATAACATTATGACCACTGTCAGGTGAAGTGAATACCACTGATTATCTCTTCATCACAGAGATGTTCACAAGTTTTTCATCTGGAGTCCGAGTCAAGTCTGAAGTCTTTCATCTGGAGTCTGAGACAAGTCTGAAGTCTTTATCACTGGAGTCCGAGTCAAGTCTGAAGTCTTTATCACTGGAGTCCAAGTCAAGTCTGAAGTCTTTATCACTGGAGTCTGAGTCAAGTCTGAAGTCTTTTGTCACGAGTCCGAGTCGAGTCTCAAGTCATTTCATGTCTTACAAAAAAGATGTCATATTCAAAAATCCCTTTTTTTTTTTCTTTTTTTTTGAAATTATACAAAATATATAACCTTTCTATCATCTGTTTTGTTTGTAATAAAGGTCCTAAGATGTAAGGGATACATCCAGCCTGTTACGTTATAATCCATTATAATGTAAAATACAAAACAATTGTCCTGGCAACAATACGAGTAGTCATTTTCAATACAGTCGCTGAGTGGACACAAGATGGCGCCAGTCACGTTTGTTATACAGCGTTGTTATTGATGACGACAGACATTATCAGAAAATATCAAACCTCGGAATGTTTCCAGTTGTTTCAAGTCAATAGAAAACTGTTTGCATCCTGATTGCGATACGTTAAAATATGCGCTTTAAGTAATAAATAGATTAACATATTTCTCTCTCGCTCTCGCACTCTCTCTCGTAGACACACATTAACAGAGAGAAAAGCTGCATATACTACGAAAAGATTGATAAAAGTAAAACGTAGTGCTAGGTTTAAAGGTTAGGTTTTATTTATGTTTTAACAGGCTGGCAATCCAAAAGAGCCACCCAGCTACACCACAGTAAAACAGCTAGATGTGTGAGTTAATGTGACTAACCTTTGTGGATGCGATGTCTAATAAAATGTTGTTCCGGTGTCTTTAATTGTTTTCCACACATTCTTTGCATCTAGCCGATCTGACATGGTAATAAATCCAAATGTGAGAACATATGTCACGATGGATCCTGTCATGTTTCATGGGACTCTTATGACATTTCGGAAATATGTGCAATACACGGACATACGTAATCAAATTCTATAACAAGGGTCAGATCTACCATGTCACGTATATGTGAAGCAGATATTATAACATTCAAATAAAGCTATTTTTTTTTTTTCATTTACGATAGTTAAGGATTAAAGACTTGAGTTGTTTTTAAAATATTCACGAGTCTTTTTTGTCGAGTCGAGTCGAGTCAAGTCTGAAGTCATTTCAGGTCGAGTCCCGAGTCAAGTCTGAAGTCTCATAAAATGCGTCTCGAGTGCGACTCGAGTCCGAGTCACTAACTCGAGAGGCCATCTCTGCTTCATCACGGCACCTGTTAGTGGGTGGGATATATTAGGCAGCAAGTGAACATTTTGTCCTCAAAGTTGATGTGTTAGAAGCAGGAAAAATGGACAAGCGTGAGGATTTGAGTTTGACAAGAGCCAAATTGTGATGGCTAGACAACTGAGTCAGAGCATCTCCAAAACTACAGCTCTTGTGGGGTGTTCCCGGTCTGCATTGGTTAGTATCTATCAAAAGTGGTCCAAGGAAGGAACAGTGGTGAACAGGGTCATGGGCGGCCAAGGCTCATTGATGCATGTGGGGAGCAAAGGCTGGCCTGTGTGGTCTGATCAAACAGATGAGCTACTGTAGCTCAAATTGCTCAAGAAGTTAATGCTGGTTCTGATAGAAAGGTGTCAGAATACACAGTGCATTGCAGTTTGTTGCGTATGGGGATGCATAGCCGCAGACCAGTCAGGGTGCCCATGTCTGACCCCTGACGCCGAAAGCGCCAACAGTGGGCACGTGAGCATCAGAACTCGACCACGGAGCAATGGAAGAAGGTGGCCTGGTCTGATGAATCACGTTTTCTTTTATATCACGTGGATGGTCGGGTGCATGTGCGTCGCTTACCTGGGGAACACATGGCACCAGGATGCACTATGGAAAAAAGGCAAGCCGGCGGAGGCAGTGTGATGCTTTGGGCAATGTTCTGCTGGGAAACCTTGGGTCCTGCCATCCATGTGGATGTTACTTTGACATGCAAGTCCTGTAAGTTGCGAGGTGGGGCCTCCATAGATCGGACTTGTTTGTTCAGCACATCCCACAGATGCTCGATTGGATTAAAGGATCTGCTGCTAACATCTTGGTGCCAGATACCACAACACACCTTCAGGGGTCTAGTGGAGTCCATGCCTCGACGGGTCAGGGCTGTTTTGGCAGCAAACAAAATATTATTCATAATGTTATGCCTGATCGGTGTATATTGTTACCTGCATTCCATAATCATTATCTCCAAAAAGGTACATTCATTTTTTAACCTGTAGATTGCTGCAGTCATATTAAATAATATCTTTGTCTTAAACCAGTGTATATGCTATAACTGCTGCATAAACCAATTTACATTGGCTTGCAGGCTATTCTAGGAATCGAAATTGCTGGTGGGAACTAAAACACAGATTGGACATTATGTGCTTTCTGACCATAATATTGAATGGGAACATCCACCCTATAGAGAGGTCAGTCAGATGTCCTAGAGAAATATTACGTGATTATTAGCTCTTTAATTAAAGACATTAATCCACATATACTCCTCAGATCATTCACCAGTCCAGGCTATCACACTTTACTGATCCAAAACCTTTATTAGCAGAAACCCTTTAGCTCAGTGCTCTGCAGAATTTATTCTTTGAACAACACATTTGTGCTCCAGTCTTAAAGGTCAAGATCCTGGCTGAGTTGTCAGAAGTGGCCATTTTAGGAATCTTGTTTCAGTGTATGTAATGGAGCCTATGTAAAGGCTTTTTAAAGTATACTGCTTTGGTGCTGCAGAGCTGTAGTAACAGCAAAGTGTCAATGTTTCACTGCAATAATACAATACTACCTTGTGCTGTTGTGCTCTCTCTCCCATTCAATATTTGTCACACGCTCTCATTTTTACAGGATTTCAGGACATACCATTGGGAATTCCTGAAAGAGACTTCAATAGGAACCAGATAATGAACAAGATTCAACTGTAAATGTTCTTATAATATTGTTCTCTTTTACATTTTACCTAAAAATCTAAATTAATTTACTTATCCTCATGTCATTTCAAACCTGTATTACTTTCTTTCTTCAGTGGAATGCAAATGAAGAAATTAAGCAGAATGTCCAGTAATGGAAGTGGATGTGGGACCAAGGGCCATCAAACACAAAAAAGCACTGTAAAGCATCATAAAAGTAATACATATGACTATGTGCATATTCAAAGTCAGTGAAGCCATACAAAAGCTTTGTGTGAGGAACAAACTGAAGTCGTTAGTCACTGAAAATCGTGCACAGCCATGGTCATGTAAAATGTAAAATGGTGGATTGGACGCTCTGCTAAACGTGTCCCAGGTTTTAAAAGACATGAGTGTGAGTAACTGTGCATTTTTGGGTGAGCTATTCCTTTAAAGGATGGGTGTTAAATATATTCATGACTATTATTTGTATAAATGTAATTAATTTCCTTCCTTGTTATTGAATAAAATATTGTGGCACTTTTCTTCTTAAATGCTAAAATGTATGTTTACATAGATAAACGCATGGTTGCATTTTGTAATGATTAAATTCATGAATATTTAATTAATTCTTGCATCAAAGCTTTATAGACAGCATTACTCTTGAGTAAGCATAGAATTTAATCCAAAACTGTACTGTGTTCAGCATCCGTAAAATAAATAAATAAAAAAAAACCTTTATATGTGTCGGTTCACAGAGGGTTCAGAGCTGCCTTAATATTGCATTACAAGAGAAGACTTTTTTTCAGTTTTTCCACCTCAGCTGGACCTGAGAAGGTTTTCGAGGCACTTTGGAGAGCAAAAGAGTTAAAAAAAGACAGAGCATCGGTCACCTCAGTATCGACATTTTAATACAAATTCTCCACAGGTTCGCTCCAGACAGCCTGTGCTTTCACCCCTGAAGCCTGCCTGAAGGGAAAGTGTCTTTCTCAGCACATCCGCAGGGTCGATGGGGACTCTAATGTACTATTAAACATTTAGATCCTCAGCTTCCACTAATGGCGATTATGTGTACAGGTCCAGCAGAGAGGAGACAGCGTTATGATTCTGACTCTAACAGATGGGTTATGATGTGAGGTAACATGGGATTAATTTGGATGGCCATGTTAAGCCTCTGCTGTTATCAGATTAATGAGGCTTACACATGCTGTGTTGCTGTTTATTACGTTTTCAGGTAAAAGTCATCTGTGCGATGACTGTGTTGATTTGGCACAGAATTTTCTCTTTCATTTTTGGCTAATATTTTTTATTTCTGAACCAAAGGCATTAGAGTATACGACAACAGACAACAACATCCATTTTAATAAATTTAGGGCCAGATTTACTAAACAGGGCAAATTAGTGCGAGAGCGCCAATGGGAGTGGAAAGTTCTGCACGTGATCTACTGACGACGCGCAAATTAAAGAACACAGATGCATCCGGATCATTTCTATAATGACAAATGCAATCTACCAAGAGCAGCGCAAATTAGCATTTAGTTTAAGAAATGTTTTTTGGGCAGTAAATAATGGCGCAAATACCAGTAAAATTGACTAGCATAAACCTTAGTAAATCACGTTGCGTGATTCATTAAAATAGTCTCCTAGATTTTGTGTCTGAAAAAGAAACTCATACAAATGCATATGCAAAAAGGTCAGCCACAAAAATAAATGTGTCCATGCCTTTTCAGCACAAACTTTTCACTGCGTGTCTTTAGTAAATCCTAACAGTAGTTTTTTAATGCCAAAAGAGGCTCACTGCATTGCACTGGCACAATCTGTAAATCTGGCCCATTGTCTCTTGATTTATTTCGAATGCTGTATAACATCATATAATTATTTACTGTATATAGTGCAAGACATATCCCGATATATCCCAAGATATTTCTGGATACTGTAATGACAAATATGCTTTTTTATTATTCATTTACAGAAACCAAGAGTGGCAAAAATAATTCCAGAAGTTTCAATAACTAAATATTCTTCAGGATTAAATTTTTTTCTACCAGTAAAATTACATGACTACATTAGTCAAGTCAAGTCAAGTTTTATTTATAGAGCACAAGTTTAGCACAACCGTAGTTGATCCAAAGTGATTTACAATACAATAAAAATGAATCAATAAAAATAAAATGAAGAGGAAAGGAGTAGGAAAAAAAAAAAAACAGAAATGGAGATAGAAATCAAGTATCAAAATCAATCAAAATGTATATAAATACATACATAACGTAGAACACCAGCTAATATAAAGTACATACACAGCATCACTCGAACGCTAGAGAGTAAATATAAGTCTTTAAACTGGATTTAAAAGCATTCAGTGATGGAGAGGCCCTGATGTTCAAAGGTAGACTGTTCCAGAGCTTTGGGGCGACTACAGAGAAAGCTCGATCACCTTTTGATTTACAACGAGAACGAGGGACAGATAAAAGTAACTGATCACAAGATCTTAGTGACCTAGAGGCTGTGTATGGTGTAATAAGATCACAAATATTACATTTGTATTTGTTTGTGATTTCTTGGATTTTTAAAATGAATTTACTTAAATTTATATTCACTATATAAACTTCCAGGACAATTTTCTAAATAATTTTAAGTCTAGAAGTTTGCTGAGGCCCCCTAGTGGGACCCGGCTCCCTGGTTTAGAACCACTGCTGTAGACTCTTTAATATTTAAGGAATAGTTCAGCCAAAAATGATTCAAATGAATCAGTTGATCCAGTTCACAAAGGTGGTCTGAAAGATTTGTTTGCAAGTCTGTAAAGCTAGTTTTATCTCTTATTAACTTAAGATAGCCATTACAAACAGGTTCATTTTAAACAATGAATGAGACGTTCTATCTGTTCTTTAATTTAACTCAGGTAATAAATGTAAAGGTCTCACAGTGGGGCCTGCATTTATTTCTTTAGGCTAAGTTAGCAAAGGGATGAGAGCTTGAGAGAACGTTTATTCTGCTCTTTTAACTGACAGAAGCGATGGATCTCCTCACCGGGCAAATAGGAATGCACAGCCCTCCTGTGACTTGAGAACCAATTGCCATGCAGTGTTTAAAATAAAAAGAGCAAGGGAGAGAATAAAAGGAAGAACAGAGGGCAGACAGAATAAATGATGAAGTAAAAATAGTTGAAATATGAGAGACAAAAAGAGTGCGAGAGAAAGTGAAAGACATGGGCACTGACTAGGAGTCAAATTTGCAAATAATGAAGAGAAAAGATAGTATGCTATAGCTAATACCAATAACGTGGAGATTTTAGCCACAGAGAGTCTTCATATTGTATCGTTTAAGTGATTTGTAAAAACAAATGACTGTTTACGAACAGGTTTCTCATACACTCCCCCTATTTGTCGACCAAGCAGAGAGCCCCGCCCCCAAACTCATGCCATTGGCTGATCCACTGTTGCCATGTTGGGCTGAATCTCAAGTTCACATTTTTTAGTGAAATCACATTTACACTGACATTTAATTATATTTACCCAACACGCATTTATCCAAAGCGACTTACAAGTGAAGAAAACAATTGAAGCAATCAAACCAACAACAGGGCAACAATATGAAAGTGCTGTGACTAGTCCCAGTTAGTCTAGCACAGTACACGTAGCAAGTTTTTTAGATATATAGAATAAATGTTAGTATTAACTAATCAACCAACAAATCAACTGTAAGACTGTAAGATGCCGGGATGTCTGGTCTAAGGAACGACTACTCCCGAGAAAACAAAGGATGTTTCAGGGAATTAACATTTGAACTCTCTTGTGAAAGTGGCATCCCCACCCGAGGCTTAGCCACACAAAGCCAATCACCTTAATTTACATTTCATCCCCCTCACCCTCATCTCTCCTCTCCGAATGCTGAAATTCACGCACAATCTATATGGGTTATTGTGAACAAGTACTATACAGTATTATACATGTTTGGAATCATTTGAAACGTCTCAGTGCGACTGGTACAAAGGTTTTAAGAGTTTAGAGATATTTTGCTTATTGTGGTGGGTGTGTCCTCTGCCAATCGGTCTTTACCTCCTGTCCTCAATAAGGTGTAAATTACAGGTCTACAGGACTTGATTAATGCAAATTCCCATTGTGAACTCATGTTTACATTTGAAAGAGGTTTCTGTCTTGGTCTGAGTATTTAAGGGATGTTGCAGAAGGGTCAGGGTGCGATCCTTTACACAGATGTCAGGTATCCATCTTTTACTCTTTACTTCAGAGCATTTGATGTTATGTATTGATTATCTTTGAATTGATTATGTACACTGAACAAAATTATAAACGCAACACTTTTGTTTTTGCCCCCATTTTTCATGAGCTGAACTCAAAGATCTAAGACTTTTTCTATGTACACAAAAGGCCTATTTCTCTCAAATATTGTTCACAAATCTGTCTAAATCTGTGTTAGTGAGCACTTCTCCTTTGCCGAGATAATCCATCCACCTCACAGGTGTGGCATATCAAGATGCTGATTAGACAGCATGATTTACTGTATTGGGGGGGTCCGGGGGGTCCGAAAACCAGTCAGTATCTAGTGTGACCACCATTTGCCTCACGCAGTGCAAAACATCTCCTTCACATAGAGTTGATCAGGTTGTTGATTGTGGCCTGTGGAATGTTGGTCCACTCCTCTTCAATGGCTGTGCGAAGTTGCTGGATATTGGCAGGAACTGGAACACGCTGTTGTATACGCCGATCCAGAGCATGCCAAACATGCTCAATGGGTGACATGTCCTGTTAGTATGCTGGCCATGCAAGAACTGGGATGTTTTCAGCTTCCAGGAATTGTGTACAGATCCTTGCAACATGGGGCCGTGCATTATCATGCTGCAACATGAGGTGATGGTCGTGGATGAATGGCACAACAATGAGCCTCAGGATCTCGTCAAGCTATCTCTGTGCATTAAAAATGCCATCAATAAAATGCACCTGTGTTCGTTGTCCATAACATATGCCTGCCCATACCATAACCCCACCGCCGCCATGGGCCACTCGATCCACAACGTTGACATCAGCAAACCACTCACCCACACAACGCCATACACGCTGTCTGCCATCTGCCCTGTACAGTGAAAACCGGGATTCATCTGTGAAGAGAACACCTCTCCAAAGTGCCAGACACCATCGAAAGCCAAATCAAATCAAATCACCTTTATTTATATGGCGCTTTTTACAATGGCAATTGTTTCAAAGCAGCTTCACAGTGGTAACAGGAAAATAATGCAACGGAATTTGATTCGGCTGTACAGCCGCTCTGGTGAAAACGGTGATGTCATCAGCTCAGTTCAATTATCATATAGTGTCAATGCGGGCAGATCAGTAATATAGTTGAAATTTAAGTGTCCCCAACTGAGCAAGCCAAAAGCCAAAGGCGACGGTGGCAAGGAACCAAAACTCCTTCAGGGCCAGAATGGAGAAAAAAACCTTGGGAGATATAATCTCCTTTGCCGATATAATCCATCCACCTCACAGGTGGATGGATTATATCGTGAGCATTTGAATTGAATTGAATTGATTATATCGTGAGAATGTGAGCATTTGCCCACTCAAGTCGGTTACGACGACGAACTGCAGTCAGGTCGAGACCCCGATGAGGAAAACGAAAATGCAGATGAGCTTCCCTGAGACGGTTTCTGACAGTTTGTGCAGAAATTGTTTGGTTATGCAAACTGATTGTTGCAGCAGCTGTCTGGGTGGCTGGTCTCAGACGATCTTGGAGGTGAAGATGCTGGATGTGGAGGTTCTGGGCTGGTGTGGTTACACGTGGTCTGCGGTTGTGAGGCCGGTTGGATGTACTGCCAAATTCTCTGAAACGCCTTTGGAGATGGCTTATGGTAGAGAAATGAACATTCAATTCACGGGCAACAGCTCTGGTGGACATTCCTGCAGTCAGCATGTCAATTGCACGCTCCCTCAAAACTTACAACATCTGTGGCATTGTGCTGTGTGATAAAACTGCACATTTTAGAGTGGCCTTTTATTGTGGCCAGCCTAAGGCACACCTGTGCAATAATCATGCTGTCTAATCAGCATCTTGATATGCCACACCTGTGAGGTGGATGGATTATATCGGCAAAGGAGAAGTGCTCACTAACACAGATTTAGACAGATTTGTGAACAATATTTGAGAGAAATAGGCCTTTTGTGTACATAGAAAAATTCTTAGATCTTTGAGTTCAGCTCATGAAAAATGGGGGCAAAAACAAAAGTGTTGCATTTATAATTTTGTTCACTGTAATTGGCATGATACATTTACCTGACTAATAATAAATTGTTACATTTTATTTATTCTGACTTACTCTGAAATTATTGATTTTAGTGCATTATGATGTATCCTTTGTTACCGCAAATCTGCGACCAGGGTTAAGTGCATACTAGATCTCGGATTGTATGAAGCATGGGGCACATCTGGCGAGATTCTAGATTTCTGACTAACTGCTCCACTTTAAAATCAAATAAAATCAAATCACCTTTATTTATATAGCGCTTTTTACAATGCCAATTGTTTCAAAGCAGCTTCACAGTGGTAACAGGAAAATAATGCAACAGAATTTGATTCGGCTGTACAGCCGCTCTGGTGAAAACGGTGATGTCATCCAGCTCATTTCAATTATCATATAGTGTCAACGCGGGCAGATCAGTAATATAGTTGAAATTTAAGTGTCACCAACTGAGCAAGCCAAAAGCCAAAGGCGACGGTGGCAAGGAACCAAAATTCCTTCAGGGCCAGAATGGAGAAAAAAACCTTGGGAGAAACCAGGCTCAGTCGGAATGCCAGTTCTCCTCTGGCCGACGAACAAATAGTGTATGATTATGATTCTGGCAACATTACAGGTCAGAAGTCATATTAGATCAATAGATATTCGTAGGATTATTCGAAAGATTGGAGTCGTCACTCCGGGGACAGGTTTAATGAGGATGTCGTGTCGATGCGGCGTTTACAGGGGGGAGTTTAATTGACACGGTCTCTACAGACACTTCAGGGATGCGTTCGTCATGTCCAGGCTAAGGTCCACCATCTGGTCCGGATACGGCCCGGATCCAGCCGACTGCAGTAAACCTCGGGATAAACAGAGAGACTAACATTAGCGTAGATGCCATTCTTCTTATGATGTAACGAGTACATCAGCTGTTATGGGAAGTGTTCCCGGTTCCAGCTGACCTAGTTAATGCAGCCTAAAACAATCATTTAACTGATTTGAATAATATAAATTAAAAATGTTTTATGTGTATGCCATAGTAAAGAGATGTGTTTTTAGTCTAGATTTAAACTGACAGAGTGTGTCTGCTTCCCGAACAATGCTAGGAAGACTGTTCCAGAGTTTAGGTGCTAAATAGGAAAAGGATCGACTGCCTGCAGTTGATTTTGATATTCTAGGTATTATCAACTGGCCAGAATTTTGAGACCGCAATAGACGTGATGGAGTATAATGCGTTAAGAGCTTGCTCAAGTACTGGGGAGCTAAACCATTTAGTGCTTTGTAAGTAATCAGCAAGATTTTAAAATGTATACGATGTTTAATAGGGAGCCAATGCAGTGTTGCCAGAACCGGGCTAATATGGTCATACTTCCTGGTTCTAGTAAGAACTCTAGCTGCTGCGTTTTGGACAAGCTGCAGTTTATTTATTAAGCGAGCAGGGCAACCACCCAGTAGAGCATTACAATAATCTAGTCTTGAGGTCATGAACGCATGAACTAACTGTTCAGCATTTTGCATTGAAAGCATGTGCCGTAATTTAGATATATTTTTAAGATGGTAGAATGCAGTTTTACAGATGCTAGAAACGTGGCTTTCAAATGAGAGATTGGTATCAAAAAGCACACCCAGGTTCCTAACTGACGACGAGGACTTGACAGAGCAGCCATCGAGTGTTAGACAGTATTCTAGGTTACTACTTGTGGAGTTTTTTTGTCCAATGATTAAAAATTCATTTTTTTCTGAATTAAGTTGCAGGAAATTACTAGTCATCCAATTTTTTATATCAGCTATGCATTCCGTTAATCTTGTGAATTGGTAAGTTTCGTCAGGGCGTGAAGAAATATAGAGCTGAGTATCGTCAGCATAACAATGAAAACTAACGCCATGCTTCCTAATAATATCTCCCAGTGGTAGCATGTACAGGGTGAAAAGCAACGGTCCTAGCACTGAGCACTTCGGTACTCCATACTGAGCTTGTGATCGGTGTGACATCTCTTCATTTACTGCTACAAACTGATAACGGTCAGATAAGTATGATTTAAACCATGCCAATGAAATTCCACTAATGCCAACATAATTTTCGAGTCTATTCAAAAGAATGTTGTGGTCGATAGTATCGAATGCAGCGCTAAGATTGAGTAACACTAGCAGAGAGATACAACCAGAGTAAATCATTTGTAACTCTAATGAGAGCAGTCTCAGTACTATGATACGGTCTAAATCCTGACTGGAAATCCTCACAGATACCATTTCTTTCTAAAAAGGAGCATAATTGTGAGGACACTGCCTTTTCTAGTATTTTTGACAGAAAGGGTAGATTTGAGATTGGCCTGTAATTTACTAATTCTGTAGGATCAAGTTGCGGTTTTTTAATAAGTGGTTTAATAATAGCCAACTTAAAAGTTTTCGGTACATATCCTAATGTCAAGGATGAATTAATGATATTAAGAAGAGGATCTATGACTTCTGGAAGCATCTCTTTTAGTAGTTTAGTCGGTGTAGGGTCGAGCATACATGTTGTTGATTTTGATGATTTAACGAGTTTAGCCAATTCTTCTTCTCCTATAGCAGTGAATGAATGTAATTTTTCCTCAGTGACACTACAATGCACTGTCTGATGTGATACTGTAGTAGACAGCTAATGTTATAATTTTTTTCCTAATATTATCAATCTTACAAGTAAAGAAGTTCATAAAGTCATTACTGCTGTGCTGTTTACAAACATCAGAAGTTGAAGCTTTATCTTTGGTTAATTTAGCCACTGTATCGAATAAATACCTAGGGTTGTGTTTGTTTTCTTCTAAGAGAGTCGAGAAATAAGCAGATCTAGCAGTTTTTAGGGCCTTTCTGTATGCAATCATGCTCTCTTTCCACGAAATGCGAAAAACTTCTAGTTTTGTTTTCTTCCAGCTGCGCTCCATTTTTCTGGCTGCTGTTTTAAGGGCCCGGGTGTGCTCGTTGTACCACGGCGTTGGACTATTTTCTTTAATCTTCTTTAAGCGCCGGGGAGCAACTGTGTCTAAAGTGCTGGAAAAGAGAGAGTCAATAGTTTCTGTTGCAACATCGAGTTCCTCTAGGCTATCTGGGATGCTGAGGAGATTAAACTGATGAGGAAGATTATTTACAAAGCAATCTTTAGTCGCAGCAGTGATAGTCCTGCCATATTTGAAGCGAGGGGACGGCTTTGCAGCCTTTGCTAAATTAAGTGTACATGATACTAGGTAATGATCTGAGATGTCATCGCTCTGCTGCAGAATTTCAATGGTATCAACATTTATTCCATGTGACACTATTAGGTCTAAAGTATGATTACGGCGATGAGTGGGTCCTGACATGTGTTTCCTTACTCCAATAGAGTTTAGAATTTAGAATTTAGTCTCTAAATGCCAATCCCAATGCATCTATTTCATTGTCTACATGGATATTAAAATCACCAACAATTAGGACTTTATCTGCAGCCAGTACTAACTCTGATAGAAAATCAGCAAATTCTCTGGTAAAGTCTGTATGGTGCCCTGGTGGCCTGTATACAGTAGCCAGCACAAATGTCAAACGGGATTTATCAATTTCACTACATAACGTTACATAAAGCACCAAAACTTCAAAGGAATTATATTTGAAACTAGACTTCTGAGTAATACCGAAGATATTATTATAAATTACAGCAACACCTCCCCCTTTACCTTTCAGACGCGGCTCGTGTTTATAACAATAATCTTAGGGGGTGGACTCATTTAAAGTAATGTAATCGTCAGGTTTTAGCCAGGTTTCTGTCAAACACAGCACATCTAGGTTATGATCTGTAATCATATCATTAACAATAAGCGCTTTTGAGGAAAGGGATCGAATATTCAGCAGCCCGAGCTTTATCGTTTGATCATCTGTATTATATCTGTTGTTTATTTGTTGGACATCAATTACATTTTTACCGTTGAATGGTTTTGATGTTTTTTTGTATTTACTAATTCGTGGAACAGACACAGTCTCTATGTGATAATATCTAGGTGAAAGAGTCTCTATGTGCTGGGATTTATCTGACTTCCCAGCACATAGAGACTCTTTCACCTAGATATTATCACATAGAGACTGTGACTTTAGACTTAGACTTTAACTAAGTTGTTATGCAGTCGCATTCACTGTAGGGGGCCAGATAAAATACTATTGAGATAATATGGCATTATTTTATGGTACTGGCCATAACCTCTGGTTACTGTTTCAGCTTTAACCAAGTTGTTATATAGGCGACTGTAGGGGGCTACATGGGTACTTTTTAACAATAGCAAGCATGGGTGGCATTGTTAAATCGCTTTAGCCATAACCTCTGGTTAATGATCGGACTGGAGAGTTTGTGATCGTGGGCCCGCATAACGGCCGGTGCGAGGACCCTGTGCGACTCTGAGAACCAAATGAATGATTTCAATAAGAGTAAAGAGTTAAATAGAATAATCAAATGTGTAGTTAAATTGTATACAAATGACCTAATAACCAATCGGCATTCTAACTTAAATTCGACGTCATGGTAAAATGGAGTCAGATACATTAATAAATCAAATAAATTGGAATTAAATTACTTTGCCCCGCTGAAAAGACCGAACGCGCAGAAACCTTCACCCGCTAATCAGGAGCCGTCACTGGGAAGATTGGGCGGGCCTTACATCAACCAACAAATGGTTTGCTAGTCTACATATTAAGCTGTTAACATTTTAACATTGAAGACTTCAAGGACAATCAGAAATCTAGACTAGTCTGTTGCAATCACCATACCTTAGTCTTTAATAAATTAATACTTTCATTTTAAATAAATATTAATAAAAAAGCAAAACATATATAGGAATATATGTCCATTACTTTAGAAGACAAAAGTTATTTCAGCAAGATCTTGTGCCTATTTAGATGGAATGTGCCATTATACTCTATTTTATCTGTAAAATTTCCAAGCATTATAAGTACTAGGCATGCATGTCTATGATAAAAATGAAGGCTTGCAGAGATGAAGTGAGTTACAAGCATTAAAAATACAGGCATTGTAAGCCTCATAAACAGGTATCGAAAAGTCGTGCCCTGAAATATTAACTAACTGTATTGAAAAGTACTTTGGATTCATCAAGGTCCTCCTGAGCGCTTCAGATGTGTGTACTTCACACAGCGTTCATGCATGCCTCAGCTTTAACTAGCTCCTGGAGACTCCATCAAGCATGAGTGGCATAAACTTCACATCTCATACATCATGTCTTGAAGTACAATTAGTCAAAGAAGTATTGACACATTATGCTGAGCTAGTCCTTTTTTTAATGAGAATATTGGTATATATAATGCACATCAACACTACTGATAGTAAACTAGAATTAGTTTTCCCTGAGGAGGTCAGTTAAATTTAAGTTTCACAGATGTTCTTTGATTTTAATACTGCAAGTCAACAAAACCTTAATAATTACGTTAGAAATCGCCGACTCTTTGGCTAACTCGAGGGTCTGAATATGAATGTCTGTTATTGTTCTAAAAGTGAATGCAAAATTTGTACTGTTAGGGGTACAACAGTTTGTCCACTTGGACAGTACCCTCAAAGGGACAACTTTGTACCTTATCTGCCCCTAAAAGGTGCGTATTAATACCTTGGAGAAGTAACATGTACCCTTAAAGGATTAGTTCACGTTAAAATGAAAATGACCCAATGATTTACTCACCCTCAAGACATATAGGTATATATGACTTACTTCTTTCTGATGAACACAACCGGAGTTATATTAATAAATATCCTGACGTTTCTAAGCTTTATAATGGCAGTGAACGGGGCTCATGAGAAAAAAAACGTAACTGATGCATCATATGATGTAGGATGTAACGTAAGCGTTTTAAACTGCGAGGGGCGTTACACTTTCTTCATAAGTTGAATACGGAAGGTGGTCTGGCGAAAGCTAGATATTTTACTTTATTATTAAATTAAATATGGATATTTTTCTTACAAAAACCCATCGATCCGCTTCAGAAGGTAATTATTACCCCCTGAGAGAATTATTATTTCTGAGAGTGTACACAAAAGACAATATTTAAAATGTCTGTTTTTGCCCATTCAATGAAAGTCAATGGGGTTTTGGACTTTGTGTTCCGCAGAAAATAGAGAAAAAAAACCCTCTCAAAGTGTTGGAAATGGATAGATAAGAAACACATTCCAATATGTTTAAAAATATAACATCTGCACTTGTCCGTATAGCCCAGCAGTGACACTACCGCATAGTATTTCAGTCCAGAGCGACATTCAGGATTACAGGGTTGTTTAAGGTCCAACACATCTCTGAGGGTAGATGAAGCAGAGCCACGGAAAGAACACCAATTTTGCTCATTGTCCAACTTCTGCTGTGTTCAGGTAGACAGAAGCAGCAGACTAGAACTGCCGTGTCATAGGGGTATAGAAAGCTCATTTAGGGGACGATATGGTGGACAGTCTGGCATTTCAGTGGCAGATAAAATAGAAGTGAGAGAAGGCCATGGTGGCAAAGCTAGATGAAACTTGCCACGAATGTTAAACCGAGTGTAACATTCTCGGTATATGTACGGAAAATGAACGGAGAGTGCCCATTGCTGTGGTCTTTCTCCTGAGCCCCAGCTGTGGACCGTCACGCTTTTATATCCACATGTCCCAGTAGAGTACGCAGAGGAGAGCTCATTGCAACATGTTATAGACCACATCAGACTTTATTTTTCACATTGTGCTGTATGCCACATGAATCTGTAGCTGATAGCCAGTGGAAAGCGGCCATATTTTTCTATTTACTTGAGTTTATACTCTGCGTTGAACAACCGGCAGACTGACTTTTTCATCAGTCCATAGCTTAAATGAGAAATCTGTTTAGCAGTTTGGCTAATTCATGCCACATTGCCATGGTTTGCATATTGAGGATGGTATGGAACAGCCTGACAGTGTCAGGAGAATTCATTAGCTTTGCCATTTGGTAAGCAATAACTTTGGGAGGGTTCAGTCATAGCTTTGTTCCATCTGGTTGGCACGGCACTTTTGTGCTGGGAAACACTGCTGGCTCGTTAAATATGGAGGACGGCCGGCTTCCCTCTCCACAAATGGGTCATATTATCACTGAGGCGTACTGTTCCTGCATCAGCTCTGGAATCTAAATGATAGAATAAAGGAACAGATTGATCACTTTCATTTTGGATGCATCTTTTTGTTTTGTTTTTTTCTCTAAATCTACTGGAAATTCACAATGAACAGCAACAGTAAGTCTGGTGAAGTGAAGTGTGTACTTTTTATGTTAAAACTAGAGCTGTAGATTTAAGGTGTCAATTAATTAATTATGGGAAAAAATAATGAGTTAAAATTAATAACGCATTTAACGCACCCGCCCCACCCCAGACCTACGTACTGTAGGTCATCTTACATTTCATTTGTTTGATGACGAACATGAAGCAGGGCAACATGTCATTGCGTGATGGAGCCTATAGAACACAGTTAGAATGGCCCTAAAATGTAAGATATCAGGGCAAAAATGCCCCTCTATGAGTTTTTGTCTCATACTTATATGATATTATATAGTGGCACATGGGCAATGAGCGCAAATCATACGAATGCTATTTTTGTCCTGAATAGCATGAGTGCAAACGTGATATTGATTTTATACAACAGTTCAATAAAAAATAAGTTAATTATCTGTTTTTGTTCAGTTTTGCAAATGAAAATAATACCTGTAAAGCCAGAGCAGAACGGTTGTGTGTCTCAGAGAAACACTCAGCGGTGTTTCGTTTCTGAACGAATCCGAGTTTTGAGCGAATCAATTGGGTGAACCAATGATTCAATGGCCCATTCATACAGAGAGCCCTTTACTTCATTCCTGAATGAATCAGCTGTTTTGGACATTTACCGCCACCTATTGGCAGTTTTAGTTTCTTATTTAGAGTATCATTTTATTAAAAAAAATATTTTATATTTCCATATTAATAAAAACCCCATTAAAGGTATAGTTCACACAAAAATGAAAATTCTGTCATCATTTACTCACCCTCATTTCTAAAGCTTCTTTTTATAACGTCTATTTTATGCTTTTCTCATTTAATACAATAATGACTTTAAATTATCTTTTGGTAGTAATTTCTTAGCCAAATTTGATGTGTGATTAATTTGTGATTAATTTGATTAATTAATCGCCACATTGTGTAATTAATTACATTTAAAATACCAGAGTAAGGTATTTTTAGGTTAATATCCTGAAAAGTGTGCAACAAAGCTGACGAAGCAATTGGAGCATCCAATGGTGTGAATCTGGGGGCTGGACTATCCGTTTGTCCAACCAATGGCAGGAGTGAGAAATATTTGGGAATACCTATTTAGATTTTTTTTTTTTTTTTTGCACAGTGTGTTGACGTTACTGGCACAGAAATGACATAATTCAACTTTGAAATTGCAGATAAGTATGTAAATTATTCATACACTCTTATTATTTTCAGTTCTTTACTGGCATTGATGGTTCCTTGAAGAATCTTTAACATCCACAGAATCTTATTGCACTATGGTTCTTTATAGTGGAAAATGGTTCATTAGATTTTAAAAATGATCTTCACACTAAGAAAAAATGGTTATTTTAAGAACTGTTCACTAAAAGGTCCTTTGGGGAACTAAAAATGGTTCTTCAGTGGCATCACTGTGAAAAACCCTCTTTTGGAAACTTTATTTTTAAGACTGTATATGAGCAAATGCAATTATGTAATCAGGATTCTTTGAAAGTTTTTGGCTCAAAGTGTGGAGTTGACAATTAAAATTTCATAATGAGAAATAATATTCACAGACTATATTTATGTGTTTTATTTAATTTTAGAGAGTGTTAAAATTGTAAAATTAAATTATTATATTACATCATTACAAAACTGTTTAGCAAAAAATAAATAGTCGTGGTTTAGGAACACTGGGGTGAGTTCATCCATTGAATAGAGATGTGTTCCTCACCATGTGCTTGTGCCACTGAGTGGCCACTTATGCATCTGAGAGCTGCCCAGATCAGCCCGTTCCCTCCATTATACCCTTCACTCATCCTGCCAAACACCATTTAAGCATCTTTCATTTCCTCCCCTTGTTCATCAGCAAGTTATTTTTTTTAGTGGGACCAATCATTTCACACTGAGCTCCAGCATCAATGTCCAGCACCTTTCTGCCAAATTGCATTGAAGAATTGCCTCAAGGCATTTGGCATGGCTTAAAAACACTGCAGGAACGACAGAAAAAAGGATTAAATGGGCGTGATTTCTTCATCATTTGTTTTATATAGCTATTTGAAGGAAACTGATTTGAGTGCTGATTGCTGGTGAGTGACGTACGTGTTCGTGCAGCCCAGAGAGTGTGGGAAGTGTTTAATGATCAAGGGCATTGGTTTTCAAAGTCATATTTGCTTGACTAAAATAATTAAAAGTAAAGGATTGTGTTGTGATGGTTGGTGTGTGTGTGTGTGTGTGTATGTGTGTGTGTGTGTGTGTGTGTGTGTTTGGTTACTTTTATTTTGATAGCTTTTATGATGTTCCAGACTATTTTGAAAGCCTTTTTTGTTTTTGTTTTTTGTTTTCCTCTTCCTCTTGTTCCTCTTTTAATTAGTGGTTTTTAGTGATTTGGGCCTATCATTTATTGTTTCAGAATTCTGAAATGCATACTACTCTTACTAATTTTACAATATCTTTCTGTGAGTAGTATGCTAGTATGCTGTTCCAAATTCAGCCGGTGTGTTTATTGCACCTGCAATAAACTGATCTGATCTGGTGAGTTTCCACAGTTTTGTCATTCATTTGCTAATGATCAAGTTATGTTTGATATTCAGGTCAGGTTATATTATTTTGTATAGGACCAATTCAAATGTGATTAGATCCAATTTTTGGTATATTGTTATTAATAATGTTTCAAATGCATCAAAGAATCCCCTGATGTTTCTTCAAGTATTAAATCTTTAAAACAATGTGACATTGTCACATTAATGAATACACACTTGGTTCTAATATACATACATAGTATATCAAAATAATCTGTAGTATTGTTGTGAAAGTCTTTACAAATGGATTCTCAACTCAGCTAAACTAAACTCAACCTTTGACTTTTTACAGAGGGCATGACTGAATTCAGAGTTCCTCACTAGTATAACAGCAACAGCAAATGTATCAACAACAAATATTGTTGATTCTGTCTCTATTTTCACATTTGAATTTGTACGTTGCCCTACCTGTAAAACATGTCTCCCCTGTCCACTGCAATGGCTGTCCAGCATTTGTCTAGTAAACATCAGCAGCTTGAAGACAGGAAATTACTGGTGAGATATACTCTATTTGTTATGTGATTAAAATTAGTTGACTTCCTACACTATTTTGGAATACTAACGTTGCATCTGTTGAAGTGCTTCTAGGGCCCTATTTTAATGATCTGAGCGAATGGTCTGAAGCGCACTTTTGCTAGTTTAACGACGGAAAAAACTGTCGGTGCGCCAGGCGCATGGTCCAGAATGGTTGTACCTAGACTCTTAATGAGTCATGGGCGTGTTTTGGGCGTAACGTGCAATAAACCAATCAGAGTCTCATCTCCCATTCCATTTAAAAAACAGTTGTGCTTGCACCATGGCGGATTCGCTATTTACATGCCGGAATTTGCAAGCGTAAAGACTGAACGCTTCTCCAGAGAGGAATCCTTTTATTTTTAATAATTAAAAATGTGTGTGTGCTGCTGCGTGTCCCTGTGTGTGTAATAAGCAGAGTGTACACGCGTTGTGCACTCGCCTATTGGTGCACATTACTAACGTGCCCTTTAAATAATAAAAAAAAAGCTGCGCTATTGACTTTAGACAATGGCACAGTTGTTTTCAGTTGAACACACCTCGTCCCCTTTCGAGGGAACTCGCACTGCATCTAACGACACTTTGGGGATGCTCCCTAAGCGTAGCGCGTAGTATGAATGAAATCTCACTCCAATCCTGATTGGTGTTGCGTCATGACATAGTATGTGACAGCACACACGGAAGCTACAAAGGGACGCCGGCACATAGTACAGACAGCTTTCGCTCTTCAGCAAGTGCTCTGTGTTACTGTTTGTCTTATTTGGTGTTGTTTGTATAATAACAAGTCTGTGAAATGGCGACTGAACAATTCAGGAGGTGTGTGCATCCGTGCCCGCGTTACTTTTCGGGTACAGACACACATCAACTGTGTGTTCAGTGTTCGGGAATGCAGCACGCCCAGGCAGCTCTTGAAGGAGCTGCCTGAGGTGAGTGTGAGAGTGCTGCATTCCCGCCTGGCCGTGTTCGATGAGGCCGGCCAGGCTCGCGAGCCCCGTGGTTCGGGTCCCGCGTCTGCTGAGGCAGCGCGGCGGCTCAGATCATGGGGCTCGCAGATGGATCTGTCAGGGGAACTTGAGACTGCTGAGGCATCTTCTCCTTCCTCGTCTGACAGTTTCAATGTTCTACCTCCCCGTGCGGAAGCCCGCGCTGTGGCTTCTTCCCCCGGGGTGGAGAACCTGATGCTTGAGCTGTCTGATTCCGAGGAATTAGACGTGCTCAGCATTGAGGCAGTTGAAGTAGTAAACGAGATCTCGCCACTTCATAATGCAAGGCTCGATCTCGCATTTGCTGAGGCAGCACGTAGATCACGAGTCTGCAATAAGAGTGACACACGCGATAGGTGTGCATGTGATACTGTTTGGGTTTGAGGCATGCACAGTCAGCCCCTGATGGTGCTGGCTGTGTTCGTTGAGAAATATCTCGACGCGTACAGCCGTAGGTTTTCGGGTGTTTCAGCCTCGTGCCTGTTGACTTTCTTCTCGAGGGATGAAAGCCAAATATATTGTGAACGGCTCGAATCTCGCATTTGCTGAGGCAACGTGTAGATTACGAGACCGTAATTAAATATTAAAACAGTATCGTCTGGTGATTATGGCTGCATTTAATTCTGAGGAATTAAATGAAATATTATCTGACTTTGAGAAGTTAGATATTTTTATTCAGCTTATCATTCAGACCATGTCTCACTTGTTGGGTGATTATGGTGGCATTTAATTCTGAGGAATTAAATGGGATATTATCTGACTTTGATAAGTTAGATATTTCAAATCAGCCTATCATCCAAACCGTGTTTCACTTGTCTGAATAATCATCTAAGATGGGAGCATAACATGCATGGGCAGTTCCTGAGGGGGCTGCTTTCGTGCATTGTGAGGTTCTTGCTCCTCCACGGAGCCCTCAGGAAATCGATGCTTGTTCTCGCCGCCTCATGCGCTGCGGGACACATCGGTTTCCAGCAATTGCTAATCGCAGTGTCCGCCCAAAGTCGTTGCGGCCCTGGCGAGTTGCTCCCTTAGATGAGGCCCCTGCTGGCCAGCCCCTCTCCCGGGAAGGAGTGATTGAGGTCGCCTCCTCCGCGGAGCTTTCGGGAAATCGATGCTGTCCAGCACGCTTTGGGCCACATCGATTTCCTGCGAACACACGTGGCTCCATCTGCCTCACGGACTTGCGGCTGGGCAGCGAATGCGTCCGCACACCGAAAATCCCTGCCGGTCAGCCACTTCAGGGAGTCGGGAACGAGGCTCGGTTGACACCCAAGGCCAGCCTCGAGAGGCTGGTTCCCTTAGCAGATTATCTCGGCGCATGGTCATGCCTTCCGAATATATCTGCATGGGTCCTGTGTACTGCGTTCGGTTACCCTCCCCCGAAGTTCAACGGGGTGGTCTGGACTGCAGTGGTCCCAGAGCAGGTTCGGGTTATGGAACAGGAAGTTCACTCCCTGTTGGTAAAGGAGGCCATAGAACGTGTTCCTCCGCCAGACAGGGAGTCCGGGTTCTACAGCCAGTACTTCATAGTTCCCAAGAAGGATGGGGGGTTGCGTCCAATTTTAGATCTGAGGAACTTGAATCGTTCTCTGAGGAGATTCAGATTCAAGATGCTCACAATTCCAACCATCGTGAGTCAGATCCAGTTCGAGGACTGGTTCATCACGATAGATCTAAAGGACGCATACTTCCACGTATCCATCCTTCCATGTCACAGAAAGTTCCTGAGGTTCGCTTTCAGGGGCGAAGTGTACCAATATCGGGTTCTTCCGTTCAGCCTGGTTCTTTCACCTCGCACGTTCACCAAGTGCATGGATGCAGCGCTGGCTCCACTGAGACTCCAGGGCATCCGTGTACTGAACTACATCAACGACTAGCTCATATTATCGCGAGAGATGGCAGTTCGGCATCGAGATGTCATCCTTGGCCATATTCAGTACTTGGGGTTGAGACTCAACACGAAGAAGAGCGTGTTGATGCCTTCTCAGAGAACCACGTTCCTGGGAGTCATGTGGGATTCGACCACGATGCGGGCACAACTGTCTCCCGCACGTATCGAGTCCATACGGGTGATGGTCTCCAAAATGAAGCTAGGCCGTAGCCTCACTGTGCAGCAGTTTCAGAGACTGCTGGGGCTCATGGCTGCAGCGTCCAACGTAATACCTTTTGGCCTGCTACACATGAGACCCCTACAGTGGTGGCTGAAAACCAAGGGGTTTTCCTCGAGGGGAAATCCGTTCCATATGATCAGGGTAACGTGCAGATGCCTTCATTCCCTCGTCATATGGAAGAAACCTTGGTTTCTGTCCCAGGGGCCAGTGCTGGGACCGTCATGTTGCCGGAAGACCGTTTCAACAGACGCCTCCCTCACTGGTTGGGGCGCGGTCATGGAAGGCCGATTTGCGAGAGGTCTGTGGTAGGCCCGGCATTCTTCCGGCACATAAATTGCCTGGAAATGCTGGCGGTCTGCAAAGCTCTGAGGAGCTTTTTCCCAGACCTCCGCGGCCACCATGTCCTGATACGAACGGACAATATGTCGGTAGTTTCGTATCTAAATCATCAGGGGGGTCTGAGGTCACGCCCTCTATGCAAACTGGCACACCAGATCCTCCTGTGGTCCCAGGGGAAACTGTCGTCTCTCAGAGCGATGTACGTCCCCGGGGACCAAAATCAGGGAGAAGACGTCCTGTCGAGGCAGGGGCTGAGGCCCGGGGAGTGGCGACTTCACCCCGAGGTGGTGAAGGCCATGTGCGAGAGGTTCGGCCCAGTGGAAGTGGATCTATTCGCGTCTCGAGAGACGTCCCACTGTCCACTGTGGTTTTCTCTCATGCATCTAGCCCCGCTGGGGTTGGATGCCATGGTGCAGATGTGGCCGAGGCTGCGTCTGTATGCATTTCCCCAGATCGCTCTGCTCCCGGGAGTCTTGGAGCGGGTCCGCCGAGAAGGGATCAGTCTACTTCTAGTAGCACCCTGTTGGCCGACCCGAGTTTGGTTCATGATAACACTGCTGGCAGGTCCTACATGGCAGATCCCTCTGAGGAGGGCTCCTTCCACGAGGAGATTGTACAGCCTGAAGTGGAATGTGTTTTCCACTTGGTGTAGAGAGCGTGAGGTGGACCCAGTTAACTGCCCGGTGGCTTCAGTGCTGGAGTTCCTCCAAGATCGTTTCTCTGCTGGTCTTACCCCGTCCACACTTAAGGTGTACGTGGCTGCCAATGTGGCTTTCCACGCTCCTGTAAGTGATGGGCCCCTGGGGAAGCACCATTTGGTTGTACGTTTCCTCCGTGGAACTTGGAGGATGAGGCCTACGACTCGCTCCAGAGTCCCTACCTGGGATCTGGCAGTGGTTCTTGAGGGGGCTGTCTGCGGTTCCCTTCGAACCGCTCGAGTCGGCTGAGGCAAAGAACCTGACCCTTAAGGTGGCCTTTCTCCTTGCTATCACTTCTCTGAGGAGAGTGGGGGACCTCCAGGCCTTGGCGATAACGCCAACCGGAGTAAAGGCCATCCTACATCCAAGGCCGGGCTATGTGCCCAAGGTACCATCGAGTGTGGCACGGTCAGTGGTTCTTCAGGCCTTCCATCCTCCACCACATGTGTCGGCGGAAGAAGGGAGACTTCACCTGCTCTGCCTGGTTAGGGCATTGAGGATTTATTTGGAGAAGTCTTCGCAGTGGAGAAAGTCAGACCAGTTGTTGGTGTGCTTTGGCTCACCCAAGAAAGGGCTGCCTGCGTCAAAACAGACAATCAGCAATTGGATTGTCCAGGCTATAGCCACGGCTTATCAGGTGCGCAATTTGCCTTTACCTATAGCCGTGAGGGCACATTCCACCAGAGGCATGGCGTCCTCGGTGGCCCTCCTTTCTGGAGTCTCGCTTCAGGAGATCTGCGAGGCGGCCGGGTGGGCCACTCCGCACACCTTCTTTAGATTCTACAGTCTGCAACTCCCTGCAACGCCTGGAGCTAGGGTGCTCGCGTCCTAAGTGTGCCTGGTCTCCAGCTTCACACTAGGGCAGGTGTGAGCCTCGGTGTGGCATAGTGGGTACTCGTTCCCCAAAGTGTTGTTAGACGCAGTGCGAGTTCCCTTGAAAGGGAACGTGTCGGGTTACGACTGTAACCCTTGTTCCCTGAAGCCGCCACACCTCATCACGCCTGGAGCGCTTGGTTCATCGCGAAGCTGTCTGGTGTCCCATTGTAGCTTCCGTGTGTGTCGTCACATACTACGTCATGACACAACACCAATCAGGATTGCAGTGAGATTTCATTCATACTTCAGACGTGCTACGCTTAGGGAGCGTCCCCAAAGTGTCGTTAGATGCAGTGTCTCGTTCCCTTCTCAGGGAACAAGGGTTACAGTCGTAACCCGAGGCGTTTTCAGACCAGCACACCCATGGGCGAACAGATGGGCGTGAGTGCATTTGCTATTTAAACAATGTGGCGCTGGATGTGAAAATGAAACTAGCAAAAAACACTTGCATGGGTGTATGATTGGTTTTAGTGGGACAGTTATCCTACACTGTAAAAAATATTGTTGGTTTAACTTAAAAAAGTAACCTGGTTACTGTAAAATTTTGAGTTCATTGTATTAACTCAATTTTTTTAAGTTGATTTGAAAAAAAAAAAAATGTTGATTGGTTGACTCCACGCAGCATTTTATTACAACCACCATTTTTAAAAGTCTGTTGCGGTGCGTGCAGTAAGAGTTGTTTGCTATTCGAATCAACAATGGAGTTTAAAAAATACGACCGATGGACCAACGACGAGGTTCAGGCTTTATTAAGCTTACATGCAGAGGACGAAATCCAGCGGGAACTGGAAAGTCATGCGCAGTCCTACGTCATCCGACTAATTTGCCTAATCCTCACGATACTTTAGACCGTGATGGAAACACAGACAGCAACAGGTCTGGGGGAAAAACGTTATTGGGAAAAAAGTTCAGACAAATTGTTCCAGGTAATTTCGGTGGGCATAATTAAGGCATTCATACTCAAACACCCTCCTGCTCTCTCTCTCTCTCTTTTTTTATACAGAAGTGCCTTTGAGCTGCAGATAGAGCCTAAATGTAATACACATCTCTACTTGTATTGATTAATCCCCAAAATCGTGATATGTTATGTCAGCATAAATCCTCACCGGCATGGGTACAATTTCATATTATTACTGTGAGTGTGTTGACATGATTTACTAATTTATACTAGTCTTAAATAGTGTTATTTTAACAGGAAACCATTATAAAGGGTTCAAGCAAAACCTGATTGACACACCTATTTTTTTTTTTTTTTTTTTGCTCATTACCATTTTCGGTTTTCATGCAAATGCCTTTATTGCTGTTCAGGCTATTCAACATGTGCATGTCTGTTTCCAAATGACCTATGGTCATTTGGATTTGCATGTAAACTAAACTTTTTTTTAATGATGAGAAACTTTTGGTAGTTTTCAGTGTTTTATTGTACACTCAAAAAAAAGTTAAGCCTTTTTTTAAGATTTAGGAATTTCAATTGTATAGTAAAATTCCATAAAATTGAATTGAACAATCTTTATTTATATTATGAATTAATCATTTTAAATGAGTAAAAACTAGAGCTTAAAACATTTAGCATAAATCTTAATGGAACAAGGGAATGGACTATTTCAGTTTATGTGATTCGTATTCATAAAAAAAAAAAAAAAAAAATGAAAATATGTTCATATTTATTTATACGAATCACATAAACTAAATGGTCCATTCCTGATCCTATTGTGCAGTGCTCCTTGGGGATGTGCCATTGCAACAGTGCTGTTGACAGTTATGAGAGGCGACACTCTTACTCACTGTGACATCTGTGTCTGCTGTTCTGGAGGGAGGAAACCATGTTGGGAGGAGATCTTCTATCTAGTAAGGCCATGGGATCTTTATCTATCAGGCGGAAGCAAAACAAAGAAAAATAGGAAAAAAGAAAATGAGTGAGAGATTGAGTGTGGTTAGATTGGACTGGGACTTCTCTTCTAATTTGTATGGGTGATTTAAATATAAATATTGTGAAAAGAATGGCAAGCATCACATAACCACAGGCATAACAAGACGTTATTATACTTTAAAATTAGATTAAGTCTCTGGTTTAAAGTATTATAAATGATATAGGCCTATGCATTGATGTAAGAATCATATTAAAGTACTGTGCTATGATTGTGTTCGCATTGATTATAGCACAATTATGACTTCTGATTCAGTTTACAATAAATGGACAAGTGTATAGTACTTTCAGCAGAATTAACTTGTGAACTGGACAGATTGACCTTCAGAACATGTGTCAGCTAATAGTAAAAATTATAAGAGACTTGATAAGAAATTTTATGGTGAACTGCGGCCTTCGAACGGAGTGTGTAACTTTTTAGAAATCAAACTTATCTTTGCCTGCAGGAAGAGGAATCATATTTTTAAAACGAAATTAAATTGGATTTTCTGAAGCAAAAGGTGACTTTTCTGAGTTATCGCACCAGAAACATTGAAAACTTTAAAAAAGAAATCCCACTTCGTTTTAACAATCTCTCTTTCATATGAACGGTTGGTTAAATCATCATTTGCTTCTTTTTAAGATCTCCTCAGCTCAATGGATGAGATAAAACCACTGCCACTGTGTGATATAAAATATATTACATAATATTAAGATCTGACATTTAATTTCCACTCAAGGGAGCATGTTTCGACAAGACCTACAATAACTGTGTGTGTGTGGGGTGGAGATCGGGGATAGTTGTCACATGGCTATATCTTGAGCCAAAAGTCCAATTACACAAATGTGTTCTCTATCAGTCATTTTTTTTCCACTTCAAGCATATTCAAAACCCTGTTAAAACATGTTTTAAATGTTATACATTTAGATCTTCATTATTACCATAATAATAATAATAATAATAATAATAATAAAAATGTTTTCCTATGATACATCTTTTACAATTTGGTGTACTGTTAAAAATGATTCTGTGGTGAAGTAAATACTACAGAAAAAACAAATGTAATATCTACATGAAAACGTAAGTTCAAAAATTAGTTCAGGCAAGAATAAAAAAAAAGTAAATTCTATATTAGTACTCAATTCAAGCATGTAGAAATTAGGTGTAAATATCAACATTAAGTAAAACTACACAACTTTTCTGATACTGGTGTTCCCATCATGGGGCTTGAATAATTAATAAGGTTGATTTTTCAGCTGTATTTACATTGTTTTATCATTGCTTTTGTCGTTAAGTTTAGTAACTTGCCATTTTGTGGCAGTTGGAGTTCATTTTCTACTCAAAATGACATTTATACTCAAAAACGATCCATCGAATGTTACCGTCACTGTGTATTGTGTGCCAAGTATTGAGGACTCTGTGTTCAGGTGTAGATATGGTGTCTGCACAATATCTATGGTATTATTTACTTAGATGTTTAGTTTAGAGGTTTAATTCAGTGTTATATTGTTTGAGTAAAAAGTATTGCAAAGGAAACTTCAACTAAATAGAAATTACTCAACCTTGTACTGGCCAAGTTAAAATTACTTATTTTCTTTGTTAATTTGACTTAATTTAGTTAAGTAGAGTTTACTTAATTCCATATGTAAAAATTTACTTAAAAACCTGTGTGCAAAAACTTGAAAAATAAAAATTAAGTACATTTTTTCAGTGTGTTTAAATGTTGCTGTAAAGCTTATAATGGCAGGATCCATTGGCAACTTACCCCTAATGTGACAACATGCAGCAATGGTTTGCATACTCAGTAATTTTGTAGCTGCATTTATAATATATGACCCTGGATGCACGGGTATATTTGTGGCAATAGCCAACAATACATTTTATGTGTCAAAATTTTCGATTTTTCTTGTATGCCAAAAATCATTAGGATATTAAGTAAAGATCATGTTCCATGAAGATATTTTGTAAATTTCCTACCGTAAATATATCAAAAATGTATTATTATTAGTATATGCATTGCTAAGGACTTCATTTGGACACCTTTAATGACAATTTTCTCAATATTTAGATTTTTTTGCACCCTCAGATTACAGATTTTCAGTATATCGGGCAAATATTGTCCTATCCTAACAAACCATACATCAATGGAAAGCTTATTTATTCAGCTTTCAGGTGATGTATAATTCTCAATTTAAAAAAAAAAATGACCCGTATGACTGGTTTTGTGGTCCAGGGTCACATATAATGAATATCGTTATTTTTTCATTGAAATCTTTGCTGAATTGATAATGCACAGAATGACGACGAGGCAATATTATCCGCCTAGTGGTTTGTATCAGTAGTAAAACTGTGAGCACAGTCAAGTCTATTTGATCCCGGTGAGAGGTGCGCTGCTTGTAGATCCCACGGTAGCTGTCCATTCAGGACTGCTGTACAGTAATGAAATCCACATGAAAACGTGCCTAAATCATCATTAGTCCACCCATATCCGGATCGTTCCATTGCGCAATACGTTACAACGAGACAGAAGACAATCAGTGCCATTGCACGCACTCGCATTATATTTCCCAGTTCGTTTAATCACAAGGACTGTGGAGTCGAGAACCAGTTTAAGCGGAGAATAATTCCAGGCGCGCGCTATTGGCTCCCCGTCCTCATCTGTCAATCTGCGGAGGCGGGACTCTGCCTGCTCGCGCTCCCAGGAGGCGATAGATGCGCGAGCTGTACTTTTCTACTGTGTTGGAGCGCTTCGCACTTCTCGAGCTCAGTCCGAGCGTCAAGTGAACGGCGTGCGGAAAGCGCAGTGGGACTTCAACCGAGGAGAAGTTATCGAAGGAGCCTGTAGTATTGATTGCAGCGGTCTGCACCTGGATAAGCACCATCATCAGCGCGCGGAGAAGCGAAAGAGCGAAGAAAGTGTGTTGACGGCAAGCGGGCAGCTGTTATAGAAGGAAGGCAATATGATGGTGAAGCAGCATATGCTGTTTACCCTGTACAGCGTCTGCGGGATCGTCCTTAAAGGTAAGAGCGCTTCAAACTTTAAGCAGCCTATGCAGCGCATTGCAATTTGGGGACTCATCATCATTACGCACCATGTAGGAAGGGCATTATGCTCTGGAATGATGATGATATGCATTTACATAATATTTCCAAAGGGCCTCGAGTGAGTACGGGAACAGTTTCCCGTTAGTCATCATTGCTCTGAAGGAATTGTGCGGTGCACGTTTGCCCAACACTGATACAGAATCTTATCACGGATAAGCCTGCACACACTGCTGAGCTAGAGCCCCGCTTTTATGGATTACCAGTCAAAATGTGTCATAGACAAACTCACCACCAATAGAGTGAATACGATTTAATTGATACAGCCTTTGCATCATCTGATCGGAACTTTAAATGCATGGCTTTTATTGCATTTTAAAACTGTGTACGCTTATATGCGTATTTAGGCACATTTGTATTGTTTGGAAATGCGATGTGTCTTTTAGTGGCATGTTATAGCATTAAATTCATATGGGGCATTTATTTGTGATACATTTTGAGGTATATTTTATTCTTGCAGGGATGTGCCATAGTTATGAGGTAGCCTAATAAAGCTTTCTCGTTTACCCCTGAAACGTAGTCGTTTATTATCATGTTTTTGTTCTGTCTAGAAAAGCCCTAGATTTCTCACGGAGCGTGATAGATTAAGTGCTTTTTAGCACCCTTAATCAGGTTTGGGTGTGTTTTTTGAGACATTCTCGTCTTCTGGATGTATGGTATTTGCGGCAATCCGCATCTTGGGGTCGTAGTAGCATCAGCTTGTTTTCCTCTCAGAGCGTATCAAGTACACCTGTCAGTTTACACTTGTTAGTATTATTCACCCATATTTTCAAACAGTAAACTGGACATTACGCCATATCAGAAGTTCATAAAGACAGCTGTCATAATTTCTGTGTTGTTTACCTCAAGTCTTGTAGTTTCGGCTGGTGCTCATCATTCACGCGCGACACTGTAAACAGGATCAGCAGGGCAAGGTCGAGCGAAGTATTCGCGCAGGGTGAGCGTGTGACAGGAATACTTGATTAATACGTCAACTGAAAGTGCCTATTGCTTTTAGGCGCACTGGGAAGGTAATGTAAGCCTTAATTGAGGTTTAGAGGTTAGTTTATGCCTCCGCAGGATGGGCTCAGTGTGTGACTGCTCAAATGTGAGTATTTGTTTTGTGTCCCTTGAGAGTAAGGTTACGCCGTCCCGCCAATATCTAGAGAGCAGCAGCCACCGCCCGGTTTTCAGACTATTTAATTCAGAAATTTCACGAGACTAACCTCAGATATTGTCTTAAAATTGCTGAAGGTAACAACCGTTGTGTTCACGTCAACATTGATTTATTTTATTTTAAAAGGGATAATGCACATTAATTAATAATGTGGAGTATTCAAGTCCATCTATAAATGTGCCGTATTTAGCCATACAGGCAATTTTTCCATCTGTAGTCCCTAGCAGGTTGATGGTAAAGTCCAGAAGCCCATAAAACATAAAAAAAATGTAAAAACACATTCAATCAAACATAATCATAATCAAAGCATATTAACACAAATACAGAATAACTTTAAGTATAAGTAGACAGAAACAAGCAACTACTCCAAATTATGAAGACATGATTGATTATCCAATAACCACTGTTTTATCGATGCAGAAAAGGAAGTAAAAGATGTAATATTTTTCCAGGTATGTGCAGCTCTATAAGAAAAGGCTGACTGGCCAAAATAACTTATACAATCCCATCTAGTAGTGGCTCTAGTAGATGAGTTAGGCCTATGATTTTGTCTAATAAACTCATTAAGTGGAGGTGGGGCCATACCATGCAAAATTTTATACACAAGTAAAATATTTGCAAATTTAATCATATTTTCCCAGTTTAAAAAATCATATTTAGTTAAAATTTTACAATGATGATATAAATTTGACCTTTTATCCATAATTCATATGTGAAAAGATCATGCCATTAATGTATAACTTTGAGGCCTCAGTGGTTAAATTATTTCTAATGTTTAAAATTGACCAGATTAAATTTAATTCTATTCCCAACTTTTTTAACTTGTTTTTTTAAATGTAAGTTGTGAATCTATTATTATGCCTAAATATTTATACTCATTTATACTCATACTCGTACAAAATATTTGCTCATTATGACTCTGACATGCACACCTTTTTAAAAAATGGTTATGGTTTTGACGTCACGAAATTGCAAGTTAAGTCATGAATTTTAAAAAGGCTGTAGGCAAATAACTGATATATTGAAATATATTTGCAGTATTATAATTTACAAAAATCTTTTATTGT
This sequence comes from Coreius guichenoti, assembly GCA_039654105.1. Lineage (NCBI taxonomy): Eukaryota > Metazoa > Chordata > Actinopteri > Cypriniformes > Gobionidae > Coreius > Coreius guichenoti. The sequence goes on from CM077190.1 coordinate 8,522,145, forward strand.
TTTATCAAATAGTCGTTTTGTTTGTAGTACAACAGCACAAAAAGTTTGACTCTGGCTACTCTGCAAAATATAACAAAAAAATTGTGGCGAGGGGGGCGTGGTTCAGCAAGGTCGGCAACGGGAGAGAAGAGACAGGTGACGAGCGGTACGTAAGTGAATCAAGTGCAGGATGACATACACCTGTGTCTCGTTGCAGTAATTGGCATGGGGAGACCGGATAAAAGCCAGATGGAAACGGGAAGCCGGAAAAGAGAGAAGCTGAGGACTTGTGTGGACATGTGGGAGGAAGCTCTGGAGAGCTGGCCAGTATTATTGTACAGTGACTGAGATTGAGTTTGAGAGTGCTGGTAGCGCAACTTTTTTGTTTAAGTGAGAAATACCAATAAACCCACGAGTCTCAGCAAGCCGACCCTGTCTCTTTCCTTCACTATACTTTGAACATTGTTATAAAATAAATACGTTCAAGCAGTCTAAAAAAACGAAGACTCCTCGACCACTAGAGATGTTTTCCTCTGTGTTAGATCCGTTACAAGCTCATAAAGTAATGCCAAGACATATCACCAAAAAATGTGATGTCTGTGTATTTCAATCTGGCTTGGACATCAGTGAAACATGACTCTTCTGACCAGAGGTGTTTACATCTCAAACAGTCTTTCTTGCAGGTCTGGCAGTTTATGAATGTGCAGGATGAATGCAAGCGAGACAGAGGAGAAAGACAGTATTTGCATTTTCCCTTCTTTATGCGTGCGTGTGGCTTCCCTCCTCTGCCCCATCTTTTGACAAAATACCCTATGCTGTGTGTTGATAATCAGTCTGAGAGGTGGGCCATTAATAATCAGAGATAATTAAGCACATTCCTCAAGGCTTCACTTCTAATGAGTCGGCAGCAAGCGTGAGACTGAAGCAATGTATTGATTCCCCCAGCCTTCTCTCTCTCTGCCCGTAAATCACAGAGCCTGTGTCTCTCAGCACCCAGTCAACAGCACTACTGGCTTGCAAGTGCCTCCTTCGGTTCTTTAACACACCTCCCAGAGTCTGGCTGCACCTGCTTACCATGTGTGACCGTGTTAATAGGCTTAACAAAGTGCGGTAACCACGCTGATTTTTAAACGATGGAGGTCAGAGGGTTCTGGTAGCCCTGTCTGTTCTGCAATTGGTGATCGATAGATCTGATCATTGCGATTTCAGTGGTATGTTGATTGATTGTCTCACAACATATCATTTTATGATTTACCCACAGACCACCCAGCAAACAATAGCCGTCATTTCACCGTCTCGGTTAACTACAGACCCGATATAGTCCGGCTATGAGTAACTCACTTCTAGCCAAAATAACCTTGAATTTGGTAACGTGTCGTTTTTGCCAAAATAACTTGTGAGATGTATGATATTCCATCATGTATGCAAAATCAACAGTGATTACAAGGTGTTTGGTTTCATTTCTTTGACATGTTCATGTTCTAAATGACTAGTCTGTTCTTGGGCTATGGTTAGATGTATATTACATTTTCACTGACGGGCCAAATTTTGCCGTGTTTTAGCCTAGATGTCAGGGCTGTGTTTGGACGGCTATTAGCCATCTTTTAAATGCAAAATTACTTGCTGGGCAGTTTGACTGGCTGAATTTGGTTAAAAATTGAATTGTTAATTATGTATGTGAAATGTTGATGTAGATAAATGGATGGTTAATGCGATGTGTCCTGTAGGTTGACATGCTATACTGGGTTCCCACGCTAATTAAAAAGTCACTAAATCTTAAATAATGAAAATTTCTATATTTAATTCTGTTGAAAGTGCTGTTTTTGAGCGTAATATCTCTCTATTTTTTAAGAAAGAAAAAAAATCAGTATTCATGAATGATTGAAAGTCATGGAAATAAGGAAAATCCTGAAAGACCATGTCAATTTTTTTGCAATTTATAGACATGGTTTCATTGGCTATGAATCTCTGTGAAATTGTACTTTTTATGCAGAATTAAAAAAAAAAAAATTCTTATCCAGTATTCATGAATGACTGGAAAATCATGGTAGTTTATTGGTCAAAGATGTGAGAACCCTGACTATAATTAATGTAAATGTATTTTAACCCACATTTTACCCCCATACTTCTACCCCCATTATGTCATATTGAGAAACTAAATGTAATTTTTGTACTTTTAAAAATCCCTTTATCGCACTGCATGGCTATTAAGTCAAACTAAATACACTTTCCCTTACATAAAATGTTATACATGAAACCCAAAAAAGTATTATTTGTCAACTACCCATTTTTCGACTGCATTTTCCAGTGCTCCAGTCAGTGCCCATCTGCAATGGGCATGCAATTCCAGCTGCCTTTTATGTGCTGGTCATCGATTACTTTTAAAGCCATGCCAGCCTCGCTGAGGTTAAATGTTTGAAGCACAAGTGCGGGCACATCCCTGGCACATCCGTTCGTAGGGATCTCTGCATGCTGCCAGCAGCTGGGGGTTTGGGTGGGGGGGGGGGGGGGTGGGTGGGTAGGCATGGCAGTTATGCAAAGCGTGTGGCAGACAGTGCATCTCCTCCCTGGAGTTGTGTGTAGAGTACTATAGTCCTGTGAAGTGCTGTTGTGTGGACGTCTGCTGTGAGTAATAGCAAAGCTTGGCTCCCTCCTCAGAGACACCAGAACTGAGTGGGAGGACTATATGTGGTCCTGCTTCATAAAGGATGTACGCCTTTATACTTGTTTCTGTTTTGCGGGTATGTTCCCTCTTCATGGACTGCTTGTGTACACAAAATCTTTCGTACTCTTTCTGTCTTTCTTGGCTTCGACAATCCTGAAACCCTGCTTGGATCTTTTCATGCAAAGCGTACACAAATTCAGAAAGCCAACCCAGCCGGCTAGAGAAAACAAAAAATAACGATTTTAAGGGCGAAAAACATTATTTATGCTCCTTTCATACCTCATTGAGTGGGCTAGTGTGCATTGAAGCAAGTCTCTGGCCCCCTGCCTCTCAGCCAGCTTATCCTAACAGAGTGACTCCAAACTAGACATTGGCCTTCCCGGACCTGGCCCTTTTATGGAAGTAGCGTGGGAAAGCACTCCTTCAGGAGAGGGCTGGCGTGTATGTGTGTGTGTATGTATACAGTCGTATTTGTATTGAAAGGGGAGGTTAATGGCCTTTTCTTCATTGCCGGTCTGTTGTCTTTGTCAGTCGTGGAGCGTGAAAAGCATCTGTGCAGGTGAGCGGCAGCACAGGCAAATGTGCTCAGACAGGTGAGAAATGGAGTCAGACATAAGCTGCCATTTCTGCTGACTAGAATAAGTATTTGTTCAGGTTTAATTTAGCAGGGGAACAACACAGATTGCACAAGCCTCTTTCTTTGGGCTGCAATACGGAGCTTTTCCTATGGCCCATTCTGTCATGTGCGTGTGGTATCATTGCAGTTCAAGTCTCTTTCTCTCGTTTCTTTAGAGTGCAAAGAGGCTGAGCGTGTCCCTCTTTCTCACTGTGTTGCGTATGTGGGTGTTTGTTTGGCTGGCTGATTGAGCCAGGATGGAGAACAGGATTAGAGGTGAATATCCTACTCTTCTTTGTATTTGTCCTCTTGTTGGGTTGCTGGAAGCCTCCTAAACAGAGCACCCAAGATATTTGTGCTCTCTCTCTGTCTCTCTCTCTCTCTCTCTCTGTCTCTCTCTCTCTCTCTCTCTCTCTCTCTCTCTCTCTTCATCTTTGCGTTTCATGTCTGTCTTTCTCCTCCTCCATCCCACTGTCTCATCTTCCTCTTTCTCTCTCTCTATCTTGTGCTCTATTAAGTATCTAGGCCCTGGAGCGTTTCCCCCAGACTCAGAGTGGAGCTAAGCCGCTGAAGCCCTGCTGTAATCGTGAGGGATTTCCCGTGATCAAAGGCCCTCTTTTGTTCTTCCAGGTGTTTAAAAAAGTTAAAACAAAAAGTGGGCGGAACTGTCAACCGTTCTGTGGTACAGCTAGAGCTTGGCATAACACTTCCTTTTCTCCCAAAAGGCGCTGGAAAGAAGATGGCCTTTTGCAGTGATTTTTGAATGGCTTTCAAAACACAAAGTCTTTGCTGAATCATGGCAGCAGTCTCGGAGGAGGTCTTCTAAAAATAAAGCATGTAACATAGCAGTTATGTACTATAGGTGATTAAGCAGTTGTCATTTTCTCACAGACATGTCGTCTATACTACTCAATTGGCCTTTGAGATGGATTTTTATTGGTAAATGACTGACAGGCTTTATAATGGCTTTTCTTAGGGTTCTTGTATCCGATTAGCCTTTGTGTTGGATATTTTAAATGATTTGCTTAAGCTCACAGTATGTCTGGTAATCTCATTGAAGCTTATGCAAAGAGACGCAAAGGAATTAGATCAAGATTAAGATATGACTTGAGGTATATTCAAACAAGTCAAGCAAATGTGATGCTCAACATTTTGTACTGATAAAAATGTTTATTTATGAAAAGTAGCCATACTACATGGGATTCACCCAAAAATGAAAATTCTTTCATTATTTACTCACTTTCATGTTGTTTCAAACATACATTTGTTTTTTTCTTCTGTGGAACAGAAATAGAAGATATTTTGAAAAATATTACAGCAAAAAAGTATGAGTTATTGGCCATGTTATAAGTTGTAAAATATACAGGCACCAAAATGCCATCCTTTAATACCTGAAACATTGTCATGATATTTTTACAGCTATTTCTGGTATCCACAGCTGTTGTTTGTTTACCGTAAATGTAACTTTTTTTAATATATTTTTTTGTCCATTCAGTGAAAGTCAATGGGGATCAAAGTTGTTCTGGACCCTATTAATGTGCATAATATCGGTAAAATTGGTTGAAAAATTATTTTTTCACAGAAGAATGAACATTTAATTTCAAACGACTGAATGGTAGTATAATGACAATAGTAAGTAATGACAAAATTATAATTTGTGTGTGAAATCCACTTATGTATAAATGAGGAATGAGTAAAAGCATAAGAGTATGTGAAATCCTGTTACATTACAAACGCAATACAAAAGTGAAACCAAAGAACACCAGATCTGAAAAAGAACAGCAAGACGTCCTTGACTCATAGTTCACTCATCTCTGTTTTCATTGTGCCCTCTACTGTTTTCATTTGGATTTTATGGAAAATTAGCTACCCTCTCTTCCAAATAATCTCGGATTTTGCCAGCATGCAACACAATCTTTCACAAGAGAAGACACCTGCTCCGGGCTTGCTCTGCGATTGGGTAATCAATCACTTTTATTGACAAAGGTAGATGAAATAGTTAGTTCAGTAAAATTGAACATCTACAAACGGTGAGCTGGAGGCATTTGGGGGGAATGAGGGTCAGTAAATCAAATCCCTGAAAATAACCCCCTGCAGGCTCTCCTATGAGAGAGATTACCTACAAAGATCTGTTTCCGCCCACTGTCGCCTGTCACTCTCTCTAATAGATGTGGCTTTCACAACTGCACTGTCTGGCTTTGAGGTTTGAAGATGCTTGGCAACAAACACCGGCTTAGTAGGACAGGGCATGCATTTCAGAGCAGGATTGTTGAGCTCAGTAATCGACACAACGGTTATGTTTACATGCGATCACCGTGATCTGATCAAGCAGATCATCAGTCAATCAGGACATGGCGCGTTTACACCTGTCAGCATCAAGTGGCTTCTGTACCGATCGGATATCTCTTACCCGCGCTATAAAAAAAAAGTCTGCAGAGGATGGCCCCGGTGCAAAGTCAACCTGAAGTGGTGTGTTCTGCAAATTTCGGGTGTGAAGGCAAACTTTCCATTATATTTGCGATCTACTCCGCCCTTGATTGTATCGCAAAACCACACAGCTATGTGCAGCAATTCTCGTGGAGAAAAGAGTTGCTCTGGCCCTGTATTAGTTTGCTACAGGTGACTGCTTATGAGTCTCACTAGAGCTCCACAGCCTGGTGTCCTGCATCTTTCTGACAGTTCGGGAGAGAGGAGGAGAAATAATGACAGTGGGCAGGGTTTTGTGTGACGTCGACCTGTGAATGCAGACACAACAGCTGGATTATGTTTACATTATGCTAAGGCCCTGTCCACATGGGTATTTTCAAAAACTGCGGTTTGGCCATTCGTCCACATGCAAACGCAGTATCCGGTCACTGAAACCGAACTTTTTTGAAAACTCCTGCCAGGGTGAAGATTTTTAGAAACTCCGGTTGCAGAGTTGTTGTAACGTTTGTGTAACAGAACACAAGCAGGAACTAAATACATGGAGATGATTAAATCTTTGTCACAAAGACAAAACAGCTGTGATGATAGTTAGTGTCCATGGTGACTGATGAGTGGCGGGAATACGAAACAAAGGAACACGTGATGACTGAAAACCAAAACAAACAGAACATGACTGTGACAGTTGTGGTGTAGACAGTGAAACCGGAGATTTTGGCTTGTGACTTCAGAACCGGAACCAGTAATAACCTTTTTTCCAGGCTTCTGATTAGCCAACATAGCTTTACGGTTAGGGTTATATCGCCCCCTGTTGGTTTGGCATGGTCTTGACAGCGCTTTGTAAGGGTGGTTCGCCTACAGTGGTTCAGGCTGCAGGGTTGCCGAATGACTAAAGAAACGTTATCAGCAAGATGGTAGAACTGTACATTTCTCGTCTATTACCACCCACTGCTACTTATACCAATGACGGAAATAAGCGTAGTTACAATAGCAAAATATGTGGGAGAGCATTGCTATAGTGTGACTATATTGTATTGCAATAGGTAGCACTTTAAAGTTAATACCAAATCAAAACTAGTTAGCACATAATTTGTAATTGAAATAGTTTAATGACAATATCTGGTTATGATTACACTTAAAATAGTTACAAAATAGATGTATGAGATGATAAAAACTTATACCATTAATCATACTCAGCATATGTGTAGAATGTTACCTGAGGGATAGAAAGAGAGAGAGAGGGAGAGAGAGGCTTTAGAAAAGAGAAGAGAGAAAGAGTCAGAGCAAAGAAGCCCAGCGAAAAGAAGAGCCAGAGAGCAGGCCCCAAGAAGAGAGAGAGCCAGAGAATCAAGAGACAGAGCAACAGTTACAATCTTCTTTTATCCTTTCCTTGACCATGTGACTAAACCCAAATGTGAGACATTCAAACTGACCAATCAGATAATTACAACTTCCCCCACTGTACTAAAGGTGTGACACACATTTTGGCCTACAGGCCTTGGGGACTATCCATACCTCTGTCTTTAGAAATTCCAAATGGTCCAAAAGATGGGGGTTGAAACAGTAAAGCAAATGTCTTTGTTCATTTTCAAATATCTTTGATTATTTTCAATCCTACAGCTTCATAGCGCGTTTTTGCGTTTTCATGTGGACCAAAGTTTTTTTAAATAAAGGAGGAAAACATCTATTTATAAAAATACCCGTGTACATGTGGACTAGGCCTAAGATCCAATCACAATCCCCCGAACTAGGACACGTTGATAGGATAACATTCCGATTACAAATGGTTTTATACTTGTCTTTTCAATGCGTATATGGACAACATCCAGGTACAGGTCGCATGTTAATGCCAAGTGTAAACGCAGCCAATGTTTCATCCAAATTTGTAGGGGTATTGCTGGTATTGTCACTTGAGCCTTTAAATGGTCAGTTAATTTACCTGAGATTTTAACAGCCTCTAGTGTAGTGTTTTATCCATTTTCTTGGCATATTTAAAATCATGTGACACCTTTTTTCTATAATCTTTGCACTGTACTGTAGGTCTACCCTTCCTCCTTTATTTCCTCTCTCGATTTCTCTCGGTGGCCCTCACCCCACCTCCCTTTCGTCTCTTGTTGTCTGCTGTTGGGGTTGTGTGATGCCATCTGCCTCTTGTGAGAGAGAATTGAACACCTGCAAATACAGTAAACAATCAATTAATCAGAAGCTCAGGACAATATGCACCTGCCAAAGTGTGCGTGCACACTTGAGCACATGCTCAAACACACCCGCACACACAAACACGCCCCTCCTCTTTTTCACAGTGAGTAACAGACCATCAGCCCTTTCAGCAGCCAACTGGAGCCAACTTGACGCTCCCCCACATTTGCATATGACTACATTTGTTTGATTTTGCAGTGAAGATGTTGCTGTAAACGAGTCTGTTTTCCAGATTGTCAGTATAGCATTTAATTGACCATAAGTTGAGCATTGTGCAGTTGCATTAGCTACTTTATGTCAGACACTTTTATTTGAATAATTTCTTCTAATTAACCTGTACAACAAACAAGTTGTTAGTGTAGCCGTTTTATTGCAGGTGCTATGCTTGGTATTACAGCAATGCTATATAAAGTTATGTAGGAAATGCGGAGCAAAAAAAGACTGACACATTCAGCCACTAGTTAGAATGAATGTAGAGCTTGTTAGTAAACATGAAAACTAGATTATTACATTACTGAAGAAAACATGAGCTATGTAAAAGTCCCCTGCCATAATAATTGTGGGTGGTAGCCAGCACATGCAGTTGCTATGGTGTTTTGACTGTTGCTAGGGTGTCAAAAGACCCCCCCCCCCAAAAAAAAATTCCTCCTAGTTTCTATTATATATAGTGGTAAAAGATATGGTTTGGGTCCTTCGTTAAAGGTGCAGTGTGTAGTATTTATGAGGATCTATTGACAGAAATGCAATATAATATACATGACTATGTTTTCAGTGGTGTATAAAAACCTTACATAATTACATAATGAACAGTTATGTTTTTATTATCTTAGAATTAGCCATTTCTATCTACATACACCACGGGTCCTCTTCCAGCAAAGTCACCATTTTGCGCCGTCATGTTTCTACAGTAGCCCTAAATGGACAAACTGCTCTATAGAGCGCTAGCTACTCTCTGCTGTCTTAGACGACGTCATCTTTGTCCTGTGTCGGCCACCGTAGCTTCTCTATGTGCTTCGAAAGGGAGATGTGAGCGGTGGGCGGTGAGTAGCAGCTAAAATTTACACAGTGCACCTTTAAGTGCCTATTTTACCTGTTTTAGTGGCAAAAGTTTTAGTTGGAAGACTTTTTATCTGTTCCTCCAGTTTATCATGATTCCGAGCGTCCCATTTTTTGTTTGTGACCCTGCATAATTTGCCATTTCACCACAAAATAATGCAAAAGCGCATGGCATGTTTGATGTTGAAAAGAGTTGCACGTAATAATATGCGAAAAAGAACTTCGTCTGTCACGTGTTTGAATGGGCAAATTCACATAAGTTATGTCAAAATGCCCATCTTGGTGAGTATACACGTAAATCCAGTCGATTATGTCTTTAGTGAATGTAAACAGTTGGGAGAGAATTGGATGTCTATCAATATATTGGATCCATGGTCTTAAAGTGAAATCAGTCTAATAAAAGCAGTCTTTTAACTTGCTGCTATCTGTGGTATATAATGTTAATGTTAATCGTTAATGTTAATCAAATAACACTAGTAATAGAGATAATCATTCACTGCTCTTGACTGAATAGCTTTTACTCGCTATTACTCGTGAATAGCTTTTAATAAGGATCAGTATGTTTAATTCATATAATGAAGACTGTGCAGTCTTTTATTTTACATTTGATTAATACATTTTTGTAGTATTTTATACATGAATACTAAACCTACTTGATAAATCATAAAGCACCCTTTATTTCATACTTCTTTCTTTTTGACTATTGTACATCTACATAAAATAGTAAATGTGGTATGCTAATTATATTAATTATAAAAATCCCCGAAATGGTGAAATCCTGGTGGGACTGCTTTATTATACATTTAATTTCAGGTTTAGAGGTTTAGAAAAACTAATGAATAGTCACATCTCTTTCAGAAAATGCAAACATGCCTCAACTGTTGATACAGTGTGGTGCTATTTTCATATGAGCTGGCCCTGTCCACCTGCTCAGAGAAGGTCAGTGTTCCTCTGTAGTGCATTAGACATACAGCCTTTGTTTCTCGGCATGTGTAGGATGGAGATGTTGCACTTTCCATGGTGCTGCTGATACAGTTCACAGATAAACAGGAAGTTGAGAGGCAGTTTAGCATTTGATCATGACTTTCAGTCGCTGGTTCCTCCATTTTGTTTCATTATGAAGTCAAATTGTGTAGTTTTAAGGTTTTAAGGTATATTTATAATATATATATAATTAACTTGAATTAATTTTCTGATAGTAAGATTGAATCTCCACAGTCTCATATACCTCCTACGTTTGCATGTTCTGTTTCAGAAGATTAGCCCGCTAGCTAACATACATCCAGATCCGACATTCTCACAAGTGCTTTTCACCCCCCTGTCGAGAAGACTTGTCTCTTTGAATGCTGCTTCAGTTCTGTCAGGCAAATACTAGATTATTAAACTCATTGTGTCTCTCGCTGAATTTTCATTTGAGGTTACAGACTGGGTGTTTGTTGAACCGCATGGAATGTAAGAGGTCAGAAGTAGTCCATATCCTCAAATCCACATGAAGAGGATTACATATGTGTTTAAGATTTGTCATAATTCAATTTTGAGATCGTCCAGCTAATCTTTCTTCCCCCCCGGATCATTGATCCACTCGTGGTTGATCGAATTGAGTCACTTAAAATAGAGCTTCCCCAGATTACAGAATTGACGGCAGAATGATAACTCAAATAATCCGGCATAAACTGTGTCCCATGATTCCAATATTCTATATGTTTGTTTGCTGCAGTGTAATCTAATTAGAGTGCTTTATGTGTTATTTCTTATGATTTGATTGCGTTTTTGTGCATTGGAGGAAGAATTTCAGTAGAGTGGTTGAGATTATACAGACTATTAGTGACTGAGGTTTCGAAGTTTCTGATTAGATTGTAAGGAATCTAACAATTCTTGTTCCGTTTTTCCCTTAATGATTACAGTTCCATTAACAATGAAGAAATATAGTGGGGAAAACAAGTATTTGATACACTGCCGATTTTGCAGGTTTGCCCACTTACAAAGCATGTAGAGGTCTGTAATTTTTATCATAGGTACACTTCAACTGTCAACTGGTACACTTCAAAAATCCAGAAAATCACATTGTATGATTTTTAAATAATTAATTTGCATTTTATTGCATGACATAAGTATTTGATCACCTACCAACCAGTAAAAATTCCGGCTCTCACAGACCTGTTTGTTTTTCTTTAAGAAACCCTCCTGTTCTCCACTCATTACCTGTATTAACTGCACCTGTTTGAACTCGTTACCTGTATAAAAGACACCTGTCCACACACTCAATCAAACAGACTCCAACCTCTCCACAATGGCCAAGACCAGAGAGCTGTGTAAGGACATCAGGGATAAAATTGTAGACCTGCACAAGGCTGGGATGGGCTACAGGACAATAGGCAAGCAGCTTGGTGAGAAGGCAACAACTGTTGGCGCAATTATTAGAAAATGGAAGAAGTTCAAGATGGCGGTCGATCTCCCTCGGTCTGGGGCACCACTTGAGGAAGGTGAGGGATCAGCCCAGAACTACACGACAGGACCTGGTCAATGACCTGAAGAGAGCTGGGACCACAGCCTCAAAGAAAACCATTAGTAACACACTACGCCGTCATGGATTAAAATCCTGCAGCGCACGCAAGGTCCCCCTGCTCAAGCCAGCGTATGTCCAGGCCCGTCTGAAGTTTGCCAATGACCATCTGGATGATCCAGAGGAGGAATGGGAGACGGTCATGTAGTCTGATGAGACAAAAATAGAGCTTTTTGGTCTAAACTCCACTCGCCGTGTTTGGAGGAAGAAGAAGGATGAGTACAACCCCAAGAACACCATCCCAACTGTGAAGCATGGAGGTGGAAACATCATTCTTTGGGGATGCTTTTCTGCAAAGGGGACAGGACAACTGCACCGTATTGAGGGGAGGATGGATGGGGCCATGTATCACGAGATCTTGGCCAACAACCTCCTTCCCTCAGTAAGAGCATTGAAGATGGGTCGTGAATGGGTCTTCCAGCATGACAACGACCCGAAACACACAGCCAGGGCAACTAAGGAGTGGCTCCGTAAGAAGCATCTCAAGGTCCTGGAGTGGCCTAGCCAGTCTCCAGACCTGAACCCAATAGAACATCTTTGGAGGGAGCTGAAAGTCTGTATTGCCCAGCGACAGTCCCGAAACCTGAAGGATGTGGAGAAGGTCTGTATGGAGGAGTGGGCCAAAATCCCTGCTGCAGTGTGTGCAAACCTGGTCAAGAACTACAGGAAACGTATGATCTCTGTAATTGCAAACAAAGGTTTCTGTACCAAATATTAAGTTCTGCTTTTCTGATGTATCAAATACTTATGTCATGCAATAAAATGCTAATTAATTACTTAAAAATCATACAATGTGATTTTCTGGATTTTTGTTTTAGATTCCGTCACTCACAGTTGAAGAGTACCTATGATAAAAATGACAGACTTCTACATGCTTTGTAAGTGGGCAAACCTGCAAAATCGGCAGTGTATCAAATACTTGTTCTCCCCACTGTATGTGGAGAGAAAAAGAGATTCGATTTGCCAAATTATGATATAAACCCGTTTTTGATTCACTAAAAAGAATAGGCTCATAAGAGTCATCTGTTCGGGAATCATTGGACTACACAGGTAGGAAATCAGTCAATATACAGCTCATATGTATAACCAGTGTAGTACAATTCTCAAACAAATGGCTTTTATGAGTTCAAGGGCCAGATTTACTAACAGCTTGCGCCAGTGCAAACCCTCTTTTGGCAGTAAAAAAACACTCTCAGGATTTACTAAAGACACTCAATGAAAAATTAGCGCCGAAAAGGTGTGAACAGTTATTTTTGCGGCTGACCTTATTGCATATGCATTTGTAGGAGTTTTCCTTTCAGACGCAAAATTTATGGGAGGAGAGTATTTAAATAAATCATGCAAGGTGGTTTACTAAGGTTTGCGCTTGTCAATGTACTGGTATTTGCGCCATTATTTACCGCCCCAAAAAAGCACGTCTTAAACCAGACGCTAATTTGCGCTGCTCTTGGTAGATTGCGTTGGTCGTTATAGAAATTATCCGGCTGTGTCTGTGTTCTTTAATTTGCACGTCATCAGTAGATCACGTGCAGAACTTTCCACTCCCATCTGCGTTTTTTTGGAATTGCGCTCTCACACTAATTTTCCCTGTTTAGCAAATCTGGCCCCAAAACGCCAAATCACTTTTTAAAAACGGAACCAGGTCTGAATAAGAATAGGTTCTCAGTTCTCTTATTTGTAATTGTCTGGCAGACTTGCTATTTCCGTGGATAGTCTACACTTCCTCTATTTCTATTCTTAAAGAGTGTTAGCTTTGTCGTTCAAGCATCAGTGAACAAAATCAGTCTTAGAGTTATTATTATCAGGTCATTGATTTTAAAGACCCTCTTTCCCTTACACTTGGTAGGGTAAATAGAACTTCTTTATAGCTTCAGTTAACAGATCTCGGGAGGCACATCGCTATGCTCGCAGATCAGGACCTGTTTAGAAATGAATGTATTGCATTGAAAGTTGTTTGGTTTTAGATGCATCAGCAGCTGTGGTTTCACACCCAATAGCAGCTATATGCTAAGTATGAAAACGCAACTCTTGGTGTTAATCTAACCATAACTCTAAATCCAGCGCAAGATAGGCAATCCTGCTTAATGATTTTGACATGTGCTACTAAAAATAGAGCCATGTGGCCAGACGCTTGCACCCAAACCACACTCTACTATCACTGTCTGACTGTCTGAGCTAAGCTTAGCTAATCCAGGGGTCTACAATGACCTTTCACCATCTGTTATGGTGCTCTGCTACCCCAGTTCAAAAACTGAGTCTTTTTTTGTCTTTTCCATCTGTTAGTAAACAAAGTGGTCATTCCATGATCATTCAGCATGAGCAAACTGCTAAAAAAAATATGATGTTTTAAGTGGATAATTTCCTTACACATAATTCAGGTCTTGTGATGGTGTGTTTGACTGAGGCTCCATCCCTCTGCGGGATGCTAGGGCGTCTGTGTAATTGCCTGTTTTTAGAGGGCACAGTAGTTCTCAACGCAACCACCGTTCTTAATGCCTCTTCCCTCTAATGAGTAAAGATAAGACAAGCTGATGGATCCTATGAGGATTGGAGCGGGCTGATCTGAGATGGCAGTGCACTTCATTACAGCCTCGCGCCCCAGCCCAGCGCCTCCGTGCCAGCTCACGCTTAGCCTGCCATTTCCTGCAGATGCTTTGAACTCAAATGCCAGACAAGTCAGCAATCAAGAGTTTCAGCTCTCATCACTTTCAGAGATGCGAGACGCTGCCAGTCGGGTCTCAGCCCGAGAATGAGGAGCAGGGCCTGGTCTGTGTGCTAATCTTTCACATAATGAAAGATTTAACATGAAACGTTGGGATTTATGCATGATGGATGTCTGGAAACGTACGTTTACGTTTGCAAATGTTGGGCTGACATTTAGTTCAGTTGGTCTGGCTTGTGCAAGTCTGGGGTTGGAACCCAAAGGTTGTAGGTTTAAACACAAAGCAATCCATTGTGGCACTAACTAAAATAAATTGCTTAAGTATAGCAGGGGTGTCCAATCCTGCTCCTGGTGGGCCACTATCCTGCAGAGTTTAGCTACAATCCTGATTAAGGTATTGGTACTGATTGTGTATTACACACAAACCAGCTAATCAGGGTCTTCGGGGTTGCTAGACTATAATCGCCCTCTATATACCCTCATTCACTATTCCCTATTACTCCACTAATATAGTCCACTGAAAGAGTGGATAAAAACGATTGACTGAATTCAGGCACTGAGTGCACCGGAAGTTCTGCAGACGGCATCTTCTCGTGTGATGCAAGATTTCAAGTGCATGGGCACTCTCTAGCCTAGCGGGTAGCCGTTTGAGTGTAAATCAGTTGTACACTCATAATTGAGGTCAGGGGTGTCTAATCCTGTCCCAGGAGGACTGATGTCCTGAAGAGTTTAGCGTCAAACTGCTTCAACACACCTGCCTGAAAGTTTTTATTGGAGGTCCTGAAGACCTTTATTAACTGTTAGGAGCTAAAATCTGCAGGACATTGGCCCTCCAGGAGCAGGACTGAACACCCCTGATTGAGGAGCATTATTGGATTGAATGAGTGCACTAGATAATGTCCCATATGGTTTTGGACACCACAACAAATGGCTGTCCCCTCAAATAGTGCTCTATATAAGGGTATAGGAGACATTTTGGACACAGAAACTTCCAGGCAAATGTGTTGGAGCAGGTTGGAGCTAAACTCTGCAGGTCATTGGACCTCCAGGAGTATGATTGGACACCCCTTTAGTATCTCCTAAATGCAGAATAATGTAACCTTTGGTTCTGATATCTCTGAGGACGTGCACATGTTTGGGTTTCTGGGTTTAATGACAAGCTCTTCTGGGAGTTCAGTGTCTTTCAGGGCCGGATGCATGCTTACATGCAGGTTATCATTATCTAAAAGCTAAATGATGATTGTTAGCCAGTGGTTCAGATGCTGTCATATGTCAGAGTGTTTGTTGAGTATTGAAGGCCTAGAAAGCGGCCAGTTCTTCTTGAGTGAATGAGTGAGAATCAGATCGGCATTGAATGTTTCTTTCTGTTCAGCACTCAAAACTCAAAGGAGTCTCTTGTGCCTAAATTTGTACTGCTAACAGAAAAGAAGCAGCTTTGGATAATAAGCTCATACAAAATAACATTACTGCAAGTCGAGCAAGGAGTTTTACAGTGGTTTGCATTTTCGAAATGGAATTAGAGGGGGAAGATGAGAGCGAGAGAGAAAGAAGGGGATGACTGCAGGCTTTTGTACCGAGCTGATAATGTTGGGTTCAATTCTCTTGCATTGTCTCCCCCTGTTCTGCATGGATCTGAGAGACAGACCCGACTCACTGGCTGTTTGAAACAAATGAAACTCCTTGTTCTTTCTTCTCTTTTGTTTTCCAGCGCTTGCGATGCTTTCCCGTTGCTTTCCTCAGTGGTATAAGAAAGGTGGCAGCAGGAGAAAGATTGAACACTTGTTTGTTTGTTTCCGTCTCATCACAGCAGCAGCCCCAGGGATCATGGTTGACGTGAAGACACCCCACAAATGAAAGTTGTCGTCTTCGTGTGGGCAGCGCTCTGTTTTTTCATACCTCAGGCCGCATTGTGAAGGAACGGAGGGGGTGGCGTTTGGCTGTATAATCTGCATGTGTGATTTGTGTTTGGGGGTATTAAGCTAGCAAATCAGGACTACTCCACTGGCACACCAAACTGGTATTATATAAAACCAAAGCAGATTAACAGAACAATGATTAAAAAGACACATCATGGCAACTGTTTGGAACAAGGCCTTACTATGTACTTCCCATTCATATTCTCATTTCATATCAGTCAAATCCACATTCAGTATATATGCATAGGTTTTGGTTAAATCTGTTTCCACTTAAATTATTTGCAATTACTTGACTTAAAAAAAAGAAATCAGGGACAATGGACAAGTATATTATATTATATTACGGGGCTCGACATTAACGCATGTCTGTTTGTATGGGACAAATGAAAGAGAATTTTACTTGCCCGACCGGATAAGTAGCCTGATTAAAATGTCAATAACAAAAAATAACTAGGGAGTCACCAAAACGCGAGAATGACTCTGCAATAATTTAGTGTAAGTGGCGATTGATAATGAATAATAATATAATATATAATGTACTGACGGTAACAAGGTTGCGCTGTTGAGGCCCGCGCAGCCTCATGAGGAGAAATCGCAACAAATGAGCACAGCTCGTACAAAGAAACTCAGTTAACTTAATGTGGTAAAAATTCAAATTGTGGAGTTTTTATATTTTTAACATATGATAGAGTTAAGCAACATCACACGACCAAGAGTGCTGAATACCATCACGATTGAAAATGTGATACTGATTTCATTTCATTGTTTGAATGAATGACTCACTCATTAAGACGGTCACCTGCCGCCACCTACTGGTGGTTTAGTTTCATGCTTAAAAGTATCATTCTTTCAAATATTTCTTATCCCTCTGGTCTTCTTCGGTCAAAAATGACAGAAAATGTTATAGTTTTGAAATTTTAAATTTTTTTGCTTTATCGGAATGGGATGACACTTGGTGACTTTTGTCGCATTAGCTATGTGAACACACAAAAAAATCATGGAGATGATTCAGTTATGTTAAAGGGTCGGAAAAAAAATAGTCACACTTGTCTCCTTCGCGGTCAAAAATGACCGACATAGGAAATGAATGCGCAATACGCAAAATACAAAAACTCAGGGATTCTTTTGGTGATACAAACCACAAATCAGCCATGATGCAGAATAAAAGTGCACAGCAATGTAGGGGTGACACTAAAATATCAAGAGTGCAAAATAGACACAACCACCCCCCCTCCCCCCACACACACACACACATATATATATATATATATATGAACTAGTGTGACTATAACACAGAGCACATTTTTGCAAATGTGTGAAACAAAATCAATAATTCAGCCACAATGTAGTAAAAAAAACAAACAGCAAGGAAGAGGTTACACTCTAAAACATCAAGAGTTCAAAACAGACACACACACTCAAACACACTCACGTAAACACACTCACAGACAAACACACAAAGTTACATTTTAAGGCTTCGGTCACTTTTGACCACAAAGAAGACAAGTGTGACCCCTAAACGAAGAGGACCAGAGGGTTATTTGTATATTCAAAAATGTAAAGTGTAAATTGTTTAGTTTTAATTGGTAACAGCCCTATAGTGTCTTATTATTCTAATTGAATTTATTGATCAAATTTAAGAATTTTTTAAGCAAATTTTTTTACTCGGACTAGTGAATGACTGATTTACTTGTCCGAAGGACAAGCACATGAAAATGCTTAATGTCGAGCCCTGTATTATATTATATTATATTATATTATATTATATTATATTATATTATATTATATTATATTATATTATATTATATTATATTATAATTGTACCATTTTATTAATAATGTAATTAAAATATATTATTATTATTATTATTATTATGAATTTTTATAAGATTCAAGATTGTGAGTGGTGAAATAGAAATTCAGTTATTAAATCCTTTCTTGTTCTGTTGTGGCAAGTTTTGGACTTTTAGGGCTATGTTTTGAAATCTGTCTTGCCATCTGATTGACAAGCTCTTATTTCTTACAACGGTCATAATATATTCCGAAGGTTCATCAAGCACGACTGATTGCCTGGTTGGCACGGCATTTGAATAATGCAAGACAGGAACATAATTTTTATATTACAAGAGAGATATTTGAGCTCTTTCTTAAAGCTCTTGCGGCACAGGAAATTACACTGGTATATATCCTTCTCCCTTTGCTTCAAATATCAAACCTTTTAATTAACAACATATTAAGTGCTGGAAGAAAATATAAAAATGAAGTCCAGAAATATGAAAGAAAATGATCACAAATTGATAGAAACGGATGAAGTGTAAATGCTGTTAGCCAGGGCTTCTTATGGACCTAAAGGAGGATGGTGAATTTTTGCTCTTTGCTTATTAACAGGGACCCTCAATTAATCTAGGCCAGGTTTATGAGTCTCTGTTTGCTAATCAAACCCTATATCCAAGCAAAACAGATCTCTTCATAAATTGCAGATTGCTGTTTCTTTTGTAAGTGAAACCACTCATCCTTTCGCTTTCAGATGCTCAGATCAGGCTAATCCTTCGAGATGCTGAGAGCGAGTTAAAAACAGACACTATGAGAAATCCAGTAGCGATAGAGAAGGAAATTGTTTTCCGCTGTTCAGATGGACAGATTATAAGAGTCACATTATGGCTATCTCTGTCCACCGGTAAAAAGCGACAGCTTCCTTTCCATTAGTGCTGGAAATATACTAGATGAGAAATCAGCTGAGTGGATTTCTCTTCACCATGTGTCCTCAGTGCCAGGTCCAGTGGCTGTACCATCGGCCACAGCAATGATAAACTGCTGAGCTCAACTTTATTCTAATGAGGGTCAGGGATTGTGCATCTTCCACAGGTGAATGGAATTATGAGGGACAGAGCATATTTATCAGACTCCAATCTCTGCTTCATGCAGCAGTCTGCAAGCCTGCAACTGCAGCAGACCATTTGAGATTTCGTCATGGAGGCTGGGAAGAATGCATATGATGAGGAGAGAGAGACGTAGAGTGCGTCTGAAACAGACGGCAGCTGATTTCCTGCTTAGTGAGCAGGTCCAGATGGAATCTGCAGACTGTTTTCTGCATTCTAGTAGCAGGATGGTTTTAAAGATGTTAAAGATGTTAAACTGAGCTGATTTTTTCCCAAATTGACAATTTAAACAAACAAAGAGCATGATGTGTCAGCTGTTTGAATGTGGAAATTTACTGAGCTTCCTTGCGGGAACAAGTTCCATGTGGGCCAGGGTGTGTTTTGTATAAAGTTAGTTACTTCTTGTGAACTTGTTTCAGAACTGCTTTCAATACACTATTATCTAGAACAAATTAGAGACATCTAAATTAATAGCTTCCATTAATTGATTAATAAATACTACTTTCACTAAAAATGTCTTAAAAAATGTATTTTTTAATCAAAATATATACAGTAAAAAAAGTAATATTGTGAAATGTTATTGCGATTTAAAATTTTCGATAACACTTTAGAATAATGGTCCGTCATTAATAAGTAACTATGCAGTAAGTAATGCAGGACTGAGTAGTACTACATTAACACTTCAGCTACTACTATTAACTAATATAGAAACAAGCTTAACTAATCAGTAAGAAATATCGAATTTAGGAGATGTACAAGTAATCAATAATTACTGAATGAGATTAGCCTCATTAATAAGTATTAACTAACTGACAAATTATAAAGAACATTATTGTGTGTTTGAGACGTAATCAGTCATAATTTTTACTCTGAATAAAGTCATAAAATGCATCACTAATTACTCAAGTGTTACCTAGTCACTATGCAGGAACTACTGGTGATCTGGACCATTATTTTAAAGTGAAAAAGATGTTTTTCCACTTTAAAATAATGGTCCAGATCACTAGTAGTCCTTGAAGAGTGACTAGATACTTGAGTAATTAGTGATGCATTTTATAACTTTATTCAGAGTAAAAAAGGACAATTGCTCACATCTCAGACACGTTAATGTTTTGATTAGTAATTAATTAGTAATTCTTTATAATTTGTCATAGTTACCTATTAGTTCTTAGTGATGCCAATATCCTTCAGTAATTACTGATGACCTAATAAAGAACTATCTTAGTCCTAAATTCGATATTACTTACTGATTAGTTAAGCTTGTTTCTATATTAGTTAATAGTAGTAGCTGAAGTGTTAATGTAGTACTACTCATTAGTCCTGCATTACTTCCTGCATAGTTACCTATTAATGATGGACCATTATTCTAATGTGTTACCAAATTTTCTTTTTCAAAATATTTTGAAATATAATTTATTCCAGTAATGGTAAAGCGGAATTTTTAGCATTTAGTCATTATGATCCTTTACATATTCTGATTTGGTGCTCAATGAATTAATATTATAATTAATGTTGAAACATCCTTTCTGTATAAAAGTATTATTTTTCTTGAATGAATTGACCCCAAATGAATGAATTGACCCCAATTATTTTGAACGGTAGTATGCATGAACTGATCTGAACCACTCTCATTCACTCTTCTTAGAAATTGT
The DNA here is from genome assembly GCA_039654105.1 of Coreius guichenoti. Classification (NCBI taxonomy): domain Eukaryota; kingdom Metazoa; phylum Chordata; class Actinopteri; order Cypriniformes; family Gobionidae; genus Coreius; species Coreius guichenoti. The sequence continues at coordinate 8,542,755 of CM077190.1, forward strand.
GAGTTATCACAGTTTTTCCAAATTGACCAGCTGGTTACATCTCAGTTGACAGGATTTTATGCAAACATTTTATTTGGTCTTGTCTTGATGACCTCTTACCTCCAGATACTGTCTGACAAGAGATGCATAGAGAGGGAGACCGACAGACAGAAGCACAAGATGCATCTTATTCCAAACAGCCCAGAAGAGCTTTAACATACTCCTATAATTATACGAGTCAGATGTTGAATAAATTTTGGCAACAGATGGTTTTCTGTTTTAACCACATACCTGCCTGTCATTGTGTTTTTCTTGTTGATCCAAGTAGTTATACTGTAACTGATTTGTACTGTAGCTCCCAGCTGAGGTAAAAGTCTCTGCTTACCTCAGAGATCATGGCTGACGTTCGTAGAGCCACTAATGAGCAGTTGTCAATCAATATGTCATACAATAAATAATAAACTACTTCCTCTGCCATCTCTGTTGAGATGCTATTGGGTTTTACTACCGCTCATAGGTCTCCCTCAAGAAGACCTGCAAGGTTAAAGAGTGCAGCTCTGCATTCTCTGTTCTTCAAATAAACATGTGCTGCTTCATTTAAGAGCATGGAATGTGAAATTGGGTCTGCCTGCTTATAAATCATTGGTTGCTTTTAATGTTTTATGTATTCCCATTAAGATAAATGTGTCTTATTCAACTCTGCAATCAATTTGAGAATTTAGCATAGATTTAAGGGTTTAAATTGTTCTCTGTTAAGTTAAGAGTGTCTGCATCGTTAAATAATTGAAAATGTAAAATGAACCTGGTAGACATGAATAGTTAGGAGGTGGCCGCATATGTCTTTGGAATTATTGAATTCCTGTTATATCTTCCCGTTTGTCTCATTCTCACTTTATCTTGTTTTCCTGTTTTGTCTTCGAGCAGTGACTCTTGTAACCAGTACGTGTCGTTGCAGAAGGGAAGAATCAATGCTCATGTTTCATGGAAGCTTGTGCGTCAGGATTTGTCCAGTGGGATTGTAAAGAACCATTGGCTCTCTTTGGAATGTAATACTAGCTTACTGAATACTGAGCAGTATACACTGCTCACCTCCTAAGTGAAATGGTAGGAATTATTTTATGATACAGTAGTATGCTACATTGTCGTCACCTCACTTTTTGGAACGGAATAAATACGTACAGTGGGGAGAACAAGTATTTGACACACTGCCGATTTTGCAGGTTTGTCCACTTACAAAGCATGTAGAAGTCTGTAATTTTTATCATAGGTACTCTTCAACTGTGAGTGACGGAATCTAAAACAAAAATCCAGAAAATCACATTGTATGATTTTTAAGTAATTAATTTGCATTTTATTGCATGACATAAGTATTTGATACATCAGAAAAGCAGAACTTAATATTTGGTACAGAAACCTTTGTTTCCAATTACAGAGATCATACTTTTCCTGTAGTTCTTGACCAGGTTTGCACACACTGCAGCAGGGATTTTGGCCCACTCCTCCATACAGACCTTCTCCAGATCCTTCAGGTTTCAGGGCTGTCGCTGGGCAATACGGACTTTCAGCTCCCTCCAAAGATTTTCTAATGGGTTCAGGTCTGGAGACTGGCTAGGCCACTCCAGGACCTTGAGATGCTTCTTACGGAGCCACTCCTTAGTTGCCCTGGCTGTGTGTTTTGGGTCGTTGTCATGCTGGAAGACCCAGCCACGACCCATCTTCAGTGCTCTTACTGAGGGAAGGAGGTTGTTGGCCAAGATCTCGCGATACATGGCCCCATCCATCCTCCCCTCAATACGGTGCAGTCGTCCTGTCCCCTTTGCAGAAAAGCATCCCCAAAGAATGATGTTTCCACCTCCATGCTTCACGGTTGGAATGGTGTTCTTGGGGTTGTACTCATCCTTCTTCTTCCTCCAAACACGGCGAGTGGAGTTTAGACCAAAAAGCTCTATTTTTGTCTCATCAGACCACATGACCTTCTCACATTCCTCCTCTGGATCATCCAGATGGTCATTGGCAAACTTCAGATGGGCCTGGACATGCGCTGGCTTGAGCAGAGGGACCTTGTGTGCGCTGCAGGATTTTAATCCATGACGGCGTAGTGTGTTACTAATGGTTTTCTTTGAGACTGTGGTCCCAGCTCTCTTCAGGTCATTGACCAGGTCCTGCCGTGTAGTTCTGGGCTGATCCCTCACCTTCCTCATGATCATTGATGCCCCACGAGGTGAGATCTTGCATGGTGCCCCAGACAGAGGGAGATTGACCGTCATCTTGAACTTCTTTCATTGTCTAATAATTGCGCCAACAGTTGTTGCCTTCTCACCAAGCTGCTTGCCTATTGTCCTGTAGCCCATCCCAGCCTTGTGCAGGTCTACAATTTTATCCCTGATGTCCTTACACAGATCTCTGGTCTTGGCCATTGTGGAGAGGTTGGAGTCTGTTTGATTGAGTGTGTGGACAGGTGTCTTTTATACAGGTAACGAGTTCAAACAGGTGCAGTTAATACAGGTAATGAGTGGAGAACAGGAGGGCTTCTTAAAGAAAAACTAACAGGTCTGTGAGAGCAATTTTATTATGCAATAAAATGCAAATTAATTATTTAAAAATCATACAATGCGATTTTCTGGGTTTTTGTTTTAGATTCGGCCTCTCACAGTTGAAGAGTACCTATGATAAAAATTACAGACCTCTACATGCTTTGTAAGTAGGAAAACCTGCAAAATCGGCAGTGTATCAAATACTTGTTCTCCCCACTGTATATACATTGCATATTTAATTCTAATTTTAAATGTAGTAAATGTAGTAGGTTATCCAGGCACAGTATACATACTATACACTGAGGTAATAGTATGTTAGTATGCTTTAAAAAAACAAAAAACATAGCCATTGTTTTGGGTTTGTGTTTGATGACCATACCATATGGGATGGAACCGTGTACCTTATGGGATTGGTACCATATTGCTCGCTCATTGGCTGATATTAGGGGTTTTGTTGTTTTTGTAATTTATTAGATATTTAATTGTAAATGCACACTTGTCCTATTTTACATTAAGGCCGCGGGTCCACCAAAGCATTTTTAGCCAGCTGAAAATGCTAGGCACTCTGCTGAAAACGCCTAGCCGTGGGCGCTTCAGAATGTTTTGGCAGCACAACGTTTTTTTCAGTTGAGACACTTTGCTTGCTATGATACGGAATATCTGCGGAAGTGTTACTAGTATCTCATTTCACAGATAGTTTGTTTCTGTATTGTTTCTATATCAAAATGCAGCTATAATGTAAAGTATTTGCTCTGGTTCTTGTTTTAAATCATTTATGCTTCTTGTTGTCATCTGTTGACGTTGTACAAGCAGAATGTGGCGGTTGGTCAGTGTTGTATTTGTCCCGCCCCTCCTCCACTGTGATTGGAAGGCTAGGTGAAAAGTGACAGTGATGAGCGCTGCGTTTTACTCAAAGTTGAACATTCTTCAACTCTCGGCGACCAGTAAAAAACTCTGAGTGCTCAGTGCTTGAGCGTGAAATAGAAAACAATTGGAAAAATACGCCAGCCTCATGAAAAAACGCTTTGGTGGACACATGGCCTATTACATTTTATATTAAAAAGACTGATAATTAAATAACACTGTTAGATGTAAATTTTATATAAGTTTTAGCAAATCCCAAAATGAATATCCATTATACTGTATGTAGTAATGCCTACATTTACTTGTAGCATTCAAATGATTTTAATTTTAAATACTGGCCATTTATCAGTTATCAGCTAAATATGAAAATAATTATCGCCACATTGATAGCAGACATAATTTTTATATCGGTGCATCCCTAGTTCAGGTGCAGCTGTAAGTTTTTACAGTTTTTTTACAATCACTAGGTCACATTTCTCAATACTTAGGTCACTTTTTCAAAACTCTTCACACAGTGACCACAACAGACGTCTATCTGAGCTGGATCATTTCAAACTGTGGATCATTTATCATTGCTTTGGCACAAAATACATTCAATGATGACATCTTTCAAATTACATGAATTATTTTCTCACTTAGACACAAACACCACCAAAACTTTATGTATTATACAGGCCAATTTGCACATGCTTACATACTCTTTTCAAAACTGTTAAACTTAAGTTCAGAACCTAACAAAACACAAAAATGAATAAGACAGAATTTTGCAACATTTTTTACAGTAATATCATATTGAATTTGATATATATTCTGAATCTAAAAAAAAATCAAATACTATCAAAGAAACTATATGTAACTAAACAACTACACAGGCGTTAATCTTTCAATTCATTACCATCCATTCAAAAGTGGAAAATTTAGGAATAATTTTGTACTGGAATGTAAACATGGGCTATGTAACTATGTAACAGTAGAGAGTGTCATTCTGGTTTTGTAAAGAAATACAATAAATCATTGTATAATGCTACCTGATTTTTTAGGTCTGTGTTTTATGATTGACAGTGTGACAAAGTGTGTTTGTTGGACATGAATGAATGTTTTGGTGGTTTTAGTGCATTTTGAATGTGAAATTAAGTGTTGTTCCAAGCTGAAAGTTTGTTAGGAGAACTGTGTGAAGAGTTTTGAAAAAGTGCCCTAAGTATTGAGAAATGATTCTAGCGACTGTAAAAAAAAACTGTAATAATTAAGATTCTCACGCTGACTCATTTGTCTACTTTGTCTTTGGTGGTATTTATTTGTTTTAATGACTCACTTTGTTATATTTCACTGGTTGACTCATAAAAGCTGTGATCTCTGTCAGAAAATTATTTGCCACTTGACCAGCAAGATACAGCATTCAAGCTGTATGCCATTTTACATGTACTCTGAGCTTAGTAAGTCTTAGTATATAGATTTGATTTAATTAAAATGGTATCTTTTTTTAAGTCAGTGTGTATATAAATTCCCAAGCTCATTTCCAGAGCTTTGAATTCTTGCATTGCTGGAGTTCCCTCAACCATTCACGGATTCCCTCCAGAAATCCTGTTGCACGTAAGATGGTTTCCAGGCCAACGGAGGGCAAGCGTGTTGGTGTGTATTGAGATGCGTCCATGCGCGAGTAAGCAGAGGCCCTCACTGCGTCTCCATGAACTCTCGATGAGCTTTTCGAACTCTGGCCCCTGTTTACGGCTCACGTGGCCGTCTACTGTCATTTAGCCAGCTCTTTGGCTTCAGCCCGAGGCTGCGCTGATGTCCGTGACCAACAGCCCGGGTGTGCGGAAGAGGGGTCTAATTAAGAACCGTAACATACATTTTGAATTCCATAGATTCATGGCTGGCAACCGGCACACAGTGGGTGGAGATGCCTTAGTTGAGGGTCTTACCATGGCACATGTTCAAATCAAGCGCCCCCTTTTAACAGATTTCCGCTTAAACAAATAGAGTCGGTTCTCTTTCAAGAAAGATGTGGGGAGGGCAGAGCAGAAGGGTATCCTGGTGATGATCTGGAATGCATTGTTGTTGCGCAATCATGCAAATGCTTCATTACATTGGGGCTTAACAAATGGTGCAATATCACAACTTAACAATGAGGTTTAACTGTTATCTGTTGAGTTAATCAGTTATTACTTTCACAAGTACCATATGTACACCCTTGGAGTGTACAGGCATGACTGTGTGCTCAAACATGAAGATTTATGTCAAATGTTTGCTTGTACTTGTTGTGAAATGTTAAGCCCCAAAGAGATGAATCTCAGATGTGTTTAATACTGTAGATCACATTCTGTAGTGTAGTCAAATATTTAAAGCATGTCTTGTCAATTTTCTACATCAAAAAACAAAACTTTTTGTCATTTGGACTTGAAGTGGTCCAGTGGCGTTTCAAAGCTGATGTTCTTTAAAGCAGGATCCAAAGCTCATTTAGGCGGCTCATTAGATTCCTTCTGCATGCTCATTTGTGGGACCGCTCCGTCTGTGAGAGTCCTAGCAGCATGTAAAGGCAGGCCAAGGTCATACGCAGAGAAAGAGAATACAGAATAGATCTAAATCTGTAGTTTAATCATTCAGAACGGGAGACAAGGCAGGATATAACTTGATCTAATACTTGATATCATTAAGGTTTAACATAAATTGAAATGTTACTTTTCTCTTTTATGCAGATGTTATAGTGGCCCTAAAACATTTTGGGCCAGATCAACTAACAGCACAAACCCTCTTTTGGCAATAAAAAAAAAAATACTGTCAGGATTTACTAAAGACACGCAGTGAAAAAATAGCGCTAAAAAGGCGTGGACAAGGATATTTTTGTGGCTGACCTTATTGCATATGCATTTGTAGGAGTTTTCCTTTCAGACGCAAAATTTATAGGAGGAGAGTATTTAAATGAACCATGCAAGGTGATTTACTAAGGTTTGCTTTTGTTAATTTACTGGTATTTATGCCATTATTTACCGCCCCAAAAAAAGCACGTCTTAAACCAGACGCTAATTTGTGCTGCTCCTGGTAGATTGCGTTGGCCATAATGGAAATGATCCGGCTGCGTCTGTGTTCTTTAATTTGCACGTCATCAGTAGATCACGCGCAGAACTTTCCACTCCCAATGGCGCTTTTTTGGAATTGTGCTCTCACGCTAATTTGCCCTGTTTAGTAAATCTGGCCCTTTGACGCTTAAGCACCCTTATAAATGTATGAAATTATTGCATATGGGGAAACGCAGTGGCATCTGCAAACAAATATTGCTAGAGCTTTTTTTTTGTTTGTTTGAATTAACTTTCTAAGAGTACATTTTGCTTTATTTTATTAAATTTTTTGCTTTCTTTTGTGTGTCCCATGGTTATTTGTTTGTGAATATATGAAGTCCCATTTTAATATTTGACTTCCTTTTAACCTTAAGGCACACATGAAGATATATAATTTTATTTTTTGGGCTTTTTGCCTTTTTGACTGAGCCACGTCAAGACATTTTTTACCTTTACCAATTTTTTTTTCCCTTAGAACTTCTCATGTGTGTCAGCACCTGACATCAGTGTCACATAAAATCAGGGAAAGTCAAATCCACTTAAAAATGACATAGAGCTGCTTTCTATCAATAAATCAGATGGTAAATGTGCCTGTGAGAGTGGGAAAAAAGGGGGTATTTCATACAGTGATGGGTAAATCCACATCCCTCCCTGCTGGTTCTGCTGTAAAGCGCAGATTCATGTTGATAGCAAGAGTAATTGGATTATATTCCTCTTTCACATCTCTGCCAACGGAACATCTTCCTGCAGATCGGAAGAGCCATAATGTCCCCGCTGTATGAGTCACCAACTCAAATGTTTCTGGATCTCTCTCTCTCGCTCTCTCTCTCTGTCGCTCCTATTCTGTGTTCTGCTTCAAACTCTTTCTACTTCATGCATGTTTGCACATGTGCAATATTTCGCTTGTTTCTGGCTCTCTTGCTCTGTTTCAAAACCTAGTGAGCACACTCTGCAACTGTTTAAAAAAAAAAAACATAAATTCAACTTATAACACAAAATAATAAATCTATAACAAATAATAATAAATAAAAAAAACGATATAATCTTCTCTACTTTCCTGCAATTTAATTCAGCTAAGAGGTCATACTGTGACATATGCTGTTCGAAAATCCCCCCCTATACCCTCACTCTCCCTCATCACCCTACATTACTTCACTAATATAGTCCACTTGAAGGAGTGAATGAAAACGAGTGAGTGAATTCACACACTGAGTGCGCTGGAAGGGCTGCCGCTTTTGCATAGTTTGTGTTTGCTGTTTAATAATTATTTGAAACGTAGCAAACTGGAAGCTCCAGTTGTAATGAAAAGATTTATTTTGAACTCTGCCATGGATACTAGCATGTATAAACCGTAATTAAACAATTTAATAATCACTTAAAAATGAATTTATACCTGTATGATATGCTGTAGCCACACTGGATCAGCGGTTTGGAAAATGGATGGATGAATGATTCATCAGCAAGCGCCATCTTCTGACGAGACACAGTAATTAATTCGGCGCACGACTCTCACAGTGCATTATGGGTATTCTCTAGCCATTTAGCGCACATCGGTTGTAGGCCCTGTCCCAAATGACACACTTCATATGCACTTTCGGTCTTGTGGACTTACAATGGCTGCCGCGTGCGCATGTCCGTTATGTCCATGAGACCGTAGGGTGTCCCATTTGTCATTTTAGGTTTCAGAAGGGTGCTCATGAGTGGTCAGTATGCGCACTCGATGCACACTTTTGCCGAGCCTGCACTGGTGCGAGCTCCGCAGTAGAGACTTCTACCCAACAGTCAAAACGGCGTTACGCCATGGAAGTGCAGACTCGTAGGAAGACCGCAAGTGTTTAGGGTGCCATTTGGGACAGGGCCGTAAACTCGTTATTGCGGTGCGTTGTGGGATTGAATGAGTGCACTCAATAACGTCCACTATGGTTTCGGACACCACTACAAATGGCCGTCCCCTCAAATAGTTCCCTATTTAAGGGTATAAGGGGTGATTTCGGACACAGCCCTACAGTATCAATCTTCTTTTGGTCCTCATGTGATACAAATTTTCAGTTCAGATTTCACCAAACTTGAACTTGCAGTGAAATGCAAAGCTTCTTTGTGTGATTTTGCGTTTCTGGTCTCTTGTATGTGTTGGAAGTCAATGGACTACATTTCCAGGGTTGGTGGAAGTCATAGTCATAGTTGTGTAAACTTCTATAGTGGTAAACAGAAACTACAACAAATGTTATTTTTTTGCATTCGCCCTAATTTGCCCTAATATAAAAAGACAAAATCCACGTTAGTGTTTCTGTAACTTTCCAAAAGAGGACATTGTTCAGAAGAGAAAAAAAGGTCCAATTTGCCATCACTCCCTAAGTAAGCTATTTTGTGCAAGATTTACAATTCATTAGCCACTATAGGTAAAAAAAACTAGACGGTAAAACTATTTGTGCTACAAACCACTAGCGTAGCTACGGGTGGGCCTGGGTGGGCTTAGGCCCACCGAGATTTACAGCTTGCCCATCCTGTCAGATCCAGGGAAATAAATTTTTTTTTTTTTTTTTTTTGAAATACTATTTTCTAACGTTTAACAATTCTTCAATAATTATTTTAAATGTGATTTATTTTGTCATGCATTAGAACTCTATTCTAATATTAATAAAAATATCCTAATTCGTCTCTTCCGTTACGTCACGCCAGTAGTAACGTTATGTTCTTCTTCGCGCCAATATCCGGATTCGATTCCAACTAGCAGCGCCCTTTTTTTGTTATTAAAAAAAATGGCTAAACTGCCATTTATGACACATTTAAGAAAGAAACATGTCTTGACAAAGATGACAGGACGCCATAACATTTTTGTCGTTTGAAAGTGAACTAACAGATAATTAGGATTATGATGATATTATCAACATCTTCAATTCAAAACCCAGGCAACTCCGACTTGTTTAGAACAGACATCAGCCATACAAGGTAAGCTATGGGTAGGTTTTTAGTCTGGCCCGCCGTGGCATGGCTATGCAATATTTGCATGTAATATTTGTGAGCAAGTGGTTTTCAGAAATGTACATAAGCCACATGTACTGAATTAGCAATGGCAGGTTGTCGATACAGGACTCAGACATTGTGATTTATCTTCGTGATATAGTTATCAGGACTCTCTCCTGCTTTGGGTTGGATCTCTCTCCTTTTTCATGTTGGATTTGTTTTCCAATTTAAGGGGTAATGCGAATTATTCCGGCCCACCAACACTATTAGAGGCCCACCCATCATCCACTTTCTGCCTACGCCACTGCTACAAACTAGTGTGTTTGGTAACACTTTAGTATGGGGAACACATATTCACTATTAACTATGACTTTTGCCTCAATAAACTCCTAATTTACTGCTTATTAATAGTTAGTAAGGTAGTTTTTGTAGCGTTTAATTTTAGGTATTGGGTAGGATTAAAGGGTGCAGAATAAGGTCATGCAGAATAAGGCATTAATATGTGCATTATAAGTACTAATAAACAGCCAATATCCTAGTAATATGCATGCTAATAAGCAATTAGTTAATAGCAAGAATTGAACACTACATTTATGATAATAAATTAAAATAATATGATAACAAATACCAGTTTGCGATATCAAGCAGGATAAATGGTTTTTATACAGCTAAAATAACTGAAAGCAACACTAGAAGCCTCACATACATTCAAGTTACAAATGGCCGCACCTGCTCATACTTAAAAACTAAGGTGGATAGTGTTATAAATGTTACATTTAAAAAAAAAATGAAAACATAAAACTAACTTTGCTAGATTTATCATGTTAATAATTGTGGAAATGCATCATCACAGCCTGTGAAATGTAGTGAGAAGGCATTAGAAGGCAGCTCACTGTGTAGGTAGTCCACTAGGTAGGCAGCATGTGAGTTTTGGAAATGGTATCGGCTAATATTTGGATTACCTTTCTCCATCCACCACCACCTTTAGTTACCATTTTTCTTCTTGTCATCCCTTTCTCCCTTTTTCCTGGCTGGAGCCCCATTAACCTAATGACATAAAGGAGAAGCAGATGATCTGGGTGTGACTGTGTCATCTCTCCCCCAGGACGAGGAGGTTAGCCCTAATCTGAACCAAATAAGCACCTTGCCTGGCCGCTGTGATCTTCATTGCCGTCTCTTCGGCTGAGGCATGAAGCAGGTTAGATTTAATCACCACCCCGCACCCATCGCCCTCATGTGAGTCACGTCTGGCTAAATTAAACCAAGCAAGGAGCTGAGCTAGCCACACTCTCCCTCGCTCGGTCCCGCCGAGGCCCAGTGCTCAGCCAACGTATACGTGACCGCACTGCCAGACAGCTCTCGACTCCCTCTTTGTCTCTTTCTCACTCGCTCTCTGTGAGTTGTTTTCTCAGCCTGGCTGATACATTTCACAGAACCATTAATTGATTTTTTTTTATTGCTGTACTTGTTACCCCAAAGCATGCTTTTCCGTTTTCAAGGTGTTGTGATGATTTATGTACAAAGGCCCTTTAAGGACACACACACACACACATGCAGCAGAAAAACTCATGCCAGGCGCTCTTGTAGCCCTGAGGGATGCCCAGCTTGATTGGCAGAAACGTTGTCTGCTTTTTTCCGACTGGCACACATTGGCATATGAGCTCCATAGCTTGGTGGTCGAGGCGGGGAAGGTTTTGCTGATGAATTAAACCTCAGCCAAATTCACTTTGTGGCCCTTACATTCACACACGGCACCTTTTATATCCGCTCATCTCCAGTAATTCAAGCAGAAACTCTCTAAAAAGTGAATAGGCTTGGATTTGCCCCCCCATATTGACGAGACCACGTCTTTTCCTTTAACGCTACAATAGCTTTTGTCGCAAAGGGAGTCAGGGGCTCAGACAAGCTTGTGCAACACTTGATTCTTGCACTCTATGATCGCAGCTGTTTGGTTTAAAGCTCACGGGCTTAATTGAGGTATGTGATTAGCTTGAAAATTACCCACTTAGAATTTAATATCAGCGTTATTCCTTTCAAAATGTTCAAATGAAAAGAACGGTTCCTTTTTGATGACTTAAGAGCATACAAGATTTGATGATTTGGTAGCCTGGTACAATTTTCCCTGTGTCTGATTGTGTATCTCTTTCTTTGTCTCTCTCATGAATGCTGTTTTAACACCAAGGGCAAACTTAGAAGACGTCCCGTGGAAGCGAGCTGTAATTTATTAATAATTCTTTTTAAACGGTTTCATTTGTTTTTCCGGCTGCTGACTCCTGCACTTCTGAATGGCGAAACTGCAGGACTGTAAATAAACTGATCTTGTTCTGTGTGTTGGGTATGAGTCGGGTTAGTTCTTAATAGCGTTGGTCATATTTTTTACTCCTGCATTATTTCTAAACTGAGAATTCCTGATGTGCCCTCCTCTCATTATTTTTTCAAAAGAGTATTAGCTTTCCATTTACTTATTCAACCGTTCTTCCTTTGCCCACACTGTCACTCTGGCCTCAACCTCACAAGATCTTGTCATAACATGTCTGTTCTTTTAATATGCAATGCATGTGAACCCCATCTCTCTTTTTTTCATTATTAACTAATATATCTTCCCTCCTCCATCCGTCTTACTCAATCTTGCCGTCTCTATCCTCATCCCTAGCCTCGTCAAGAACGCTTCGGCTTTATCAGAGGGTAGATCGCTCTATAATCTCAAGGTGAAGAGCTAATACCATTTCCCCTGTGACCTTTAGCTTCCCTTCTCTGTGCAGACCAGACTGTGACGGCACCTCACCCCATCTTCAATTAATTCCCCGCTCTTCAGAATCAATCCACCGACTCTATCTGTTCAGTCTGAAAGCTCTGATAAAGACCGAATCCCTTTTACAATCTGGTGCTTTGACACTTCCTCTTTCTGGATAGAGACTTCCTGTCTACTTACTTGCCACCCTCCCATATAGAACCTAATTTTGGATCCAGAATTAGTCTCTCTCTGTCTCTCTCTCTCTGTCTCTCTCTCTCTCTCTCTCTCTCTCTCTCTCTCTCTCTCTCTCTCTCTCTCTCTCTCTCTCTCTCTCTCTGTCTCTCTCTCTCTGTCTCTTCTCTCTCTCTCTTCTCTCTTCTCTCTCTCTCTCTTTCTCTCTCTCTCTCTCTATATATATATATATACTACAGGTCAAAAGTTTGGAATAATTAAGATTTTTTTTTTTTTAAATGTTTTTCATTACACCAGTCTTCAGTGTCACATGATCCTTCAAAAATCATTCTAATATGCTGATTTGGTGCTCAATTATGATCAATTATTATTGGTACTCAATTATTAATAATGGTTCTTATTATTATAAATGATGACTGGAAAGTTAAATGAACATCATTTATTTGAAATAGAAATAGAATTTATTTTTCTTTTTAGTATTGATATTAATTAGGGCTGTCAAATCGATTAATCGCGATTAATTGCATCTAACAAAAGTTTTTATTTACATAATATATATGTATGTATAATATATATATATATATATATATGTGTATATATATTATTATATTTATATATATAGTTTATATGTATATGTGTACATATATATAATATGTATAAATATAATAATATATATACACACATATATTATGTACATAAAAACTTTTATGTTACATGCGATTAATCGCGATTAATCGATTTGACAGCACTAATAATAATAATAATAAGTAATGTTTCTTAAGCAGCAAATCAGCATATATTCACCATATTTTTGTACTGTATGTTTAATGAAATAAATTCAACCTTGGTGAGCATAAGAGACTTCTTTCAAAAACATAAATCTGAAATAGTGTATACTTTTTTTGTGCTGCCAAAACTCTTAAAAGGGCTTTCTCTTTTATTTTATTATTTTTTGCTGGTGCTAAGTCTAATTAATTCTTTATATTGCCTTGTTTTCATACACATATCTTTTTATAGTCCTATTAATTGCTGTGGGTTAGTTTGTCTGGTAAGAAAAATAAGGACAAAGTAATTTCATTAAAAGTTTATGGAGTGTTTTAATTTGCAGAGAGCAATATGTTTGAGTTGATATATTACTTGCTGTGAAATCCGCCATCTAAAAACAAAGCTGCACCCATTGCGAGGACATTATAAACCCAAGTATAATTACACCCATTCTGTGCGTTTCACTAATAAAATTGAAGTGTGTCTGTTCCCTGTCTGGAGTGGCTTGTATAAAATGAAACCAAGGTTAAAAACCACATAGACGACAGAGCCATTCAGACAGGGAAAGAAAAGGCGACGAAGACTGAGAAATGGAGAAAAAATATTTCACAGCCTGTCTTACAAATACACACACACACAGCCCACACACACAGCTCATTCATTACAGTCACCCATCTGCCATGGTTGGCAGCAAAAACAGTGTGATCGCACGCACTGGGGCCCATTACGAAGTTCTCCGGAAGCTTCTCCATAATGTGTCACCTATGAAGGCAATGCAAAACAGCTCAGGTTTAAATATGCATCACTGAGTTTTAAGACAGAGGGATGTGGACAGATATTGCTCGGGTTCATTCCTGCCACCATCTGTGGTCATGGTGGAGTTCTGGGCTCTGACGCACACCCCGCACGTGATGTCGCAAGTGACCCAGCTCGTCGTTCGCATGAAGGCAAGGGGGTCTGCAAGGTGTTTAAAATACAGTTTTGCATTTCAGCCCTCTAGTTTGTTCCTTGAATTATGGCATTATTTAATTATTTTCACTTTTTATGTGGGTGAACCCTAACAAGAACATGTACAGTTCAATATTATTATTATTTTAAATAATTTAAATAATATATGCATCATGATACTGTAATTATTCTGCTGATTGTTTGGACACGGTGCATTTTTTTTACTCCTACGATATTTTTCCCCTCTTCTTTGATATTCCATATCAGCATCTCACAAGGTGCATAAAAGCTTGCATAAGTCCTAGAGTTGTATTAAAACTTGTTTCTGCCCCTTAAAAATATAATAAAGAGTAGGATATCCTAAGTTAACCTTGAATCAAAGAGAATTTTTTTTTTCTGTTTAACTCCCAAGTGGCGCTCATTGTTGGTCGTGTATGCTTTTTTTTTTTTAGGGAGAATTTCTCTTCTTTTTCTGTCTGAGTGTCTGTGGCTGGCTTCTTTCTGCCCCAGTTGTTCGAATGCAATGTTGAAGCCTCCGGGAGAGACAGTAACTCATGTTCTGTTTGTGTGTGTCTTTCTGAAGCTTCCTCAAGAGCTGGACTCTTGTGCTGTGCTGAGGGAGTCTGATCACCGTCTGTCTGTTTGGGTCTGTGAGCATTTCCATGAATCATTACAGTGACTGCTGATGATCGTTGCCAAATACAGCCGTAAAACACAGGGAATCTGTTGTCATTTGGTTGGCTACTACCTTTGACTGCTGATTATTTCTCAGACTACGTCTATCAAACACTGTAAATCAAAGAAATATTAATTTAGCTTAATTGAATTGTGTTGTATCTCCTGGCAACCTCACTAGAGGGGGAAGTCTGCAGAAATGGAGGGCATAATACAACTTAGACTTATTAATTGAAATGGAATTCAGCAGGGACATGCTGAAATGATATGATAATATTGTGATCATTCTTTGTTTAATGTGTACTTATTGAAAACTGTGCTATATTATATAATAATGGAGTGTGATGGAAAGTAAGTAGCAAATCTGCTGCCATAGTGGCCAGACTTTCCTTTGTTGACTTAAAAACACATGCAAATCTTGTAAAAAGTAAGTACACATATGCATACTTTTAAAAAGCGCTTTTATTATGGAAATAATATACTTAAGTGTGAACTGAGTGTAATGTTTACAGACCCTTAAATGCATATTATTAGCAATTACAATTAATAAATTGAACTAAATAGCTGAATTTTAGAGTGCCTTTTTGACCAACTTAATGGCTTAAGATAACAACACTTAGGCCCGGTTTCACAGACAGGGCTTAGATTAAGCCATTATTAGGCCTTAGTTCAATTAGGACATTTACACTCACCTAAAGGATTATTAGGAACACCTGTTCAATTTCTCATTAATGCAATCAACCAATCACATGGCAGTTGCTTCAATGCATTTAGGGGTGTGGTCCTGGTCAGGACAATCTCCTGAACTCCAAACTGAATGTCAGAATGGGAAAGAAAGGTGATTTAAGCAATTTTGAGCGTGGCATGGTTGTTGGTGCCAGACGGGCCGGTCTGAGTATTTCACAATCTGCTCAGTTACTGGGATTTTCACGCACAACCATTTCTAGAGTTTACAAAGAATGGTGTGAAAAGGGAAAAACATCCAGTATGCGGCAGTCCTGTGGGCGAAAATGCCTTGTTGATGCTAGAGGTCAGAGGAGAATGGGCCGACTGATTCAAGCTGATAGAAAAGCAACTTTGACTGAAATAACCACTCGTTACAACCGAGGTATGCAGCAAAGCATTTGTGAAGCCACAACACGCACAACCTTGAGGCGGATGGGCTACAACAGCAGAAGACCCCACCGGGTACCACTCATCTCCACTACAAATAGGAAAAAGAGGCTACAATTTGCACGAGCTCACCAAAATTGGACAGTTGACGACTGGAAAAATGTGTAAGTCCATGTGAAATGTGAGTGTAAGTAGCTTTTATAAATGTGCCTTAGAAAAAAACATTAGTGGTGTGTATCTTGAGACAAAAAAATGGCACTGACTTAATTTAAGATATGTCAGTACAAGTTGCTTTCAGTTAAAACAACTCAAACATGCATTTTAGTCTAAGACTAGCTTAAGCCTTGTCTGTGAAACCGAGGTTAAGATAATAACGCTTAAGTAGGACTTAAAGGGATAGTACATCCAAAAATGAAAATTCTGTCATCATTTTAGTCACCGTCAAGTTGTTCCAACCCTGTACAAATGTTTTTGTTCTGCTGAACACAAAGGACAATATTTTGAAGGATGTTTGTAACCAAACAGTTGTGGGGCACCATTGACTTCCATAGTATTTTATTTTTCATACTATGGAAGTCAATGGTGCCCCACAATTGTTTGGTTACCCATGTACTTCAAAATATCTTCTTTTGTGTTCAGCAGAAGAAAGAAACTCATACAGGTTTGGAACAACTTGAGGGCGAGTAAATGACAGAATTTTCATTTTTGGGTGAACTATCCCTTTAAGTACATCTTTACATGTAATTTCATATTCACTTCTATTGTCTTTGAAATATAGTTGAAGTAGCTGCAGAATGTACTGACCATTTATGGTAAACTAAAATATACTTTAATGTAATTTCCATTGAACTTTGTATGTCAAATGGTTTTTGTAATTACACATTTGTCTGGTGATGAAGCCTCAATTTTGTACATTTAAAATACATTAACTTTAAATATAACACCGAATTAGAGTTAAAATTATAATCAAATACTTTACATATGCTTTAGTATGTTAGTCAATGCATCAAAATAAGTGTACTTTTTTAATCATGACAAAAGATTAGGAAACATAATGATTTAAAATGTACTTAACTTTTAATTTGACATTAGTACAAAGTGCACTTAAGAAACTTAGTCATGAAAGTGTACTCTAAGTACCCTTTTTCATTAATATTACATTACATGCAAGTACAGTTTTCTTTTAAAAAATTTACTTAAGACTTGAAATACACATTCAATACAATTAAGCGGAGGAAACCAATGACGGAAGACTGATATTTCCTGTCCAGTCAAACCCAACAACTGTATAAATCATTATTTATTGTAGTCTTATCACGGAGACTCAGGGTAAAAGGAGAACACACATTTTATGTATTGACACAAAATTTAATTTCTAATGCAAAATTAAATGCAAAATATTCCATAGTGTGACTTTTAAATGTTTAATTAGGCGTATTTCTGTAACAATATGCTATTGTGCAGTAGGGAAGGAAGTTAGTTTTATTAATTAAAAATGTAATATCCTGTGCTCAGCTCTTGTGGTATCTCCCTGTCTCGCTCTCTTTTTTTCCCAAAGAACACTGTACACAGATATACAGAAATCTCATAGTCTATCACCAGCCAGGACAGGAGCTGTTAGAGTTAGAGATAATGTTATCTGAACCTAATCAACAGCACCTCCACTCGGCCTTGTGCTGACCTGCCGGCTTCCTGAGCGCCCTTTAAATGCTGTCGGGTCAGAGTGTGACATCTTGATTTACTTTTTTAGAAACCACTTGTGTGCATATAGTAATGTAGCTCAGGATAAGACTTAAAGTCCCCATGAAATCGAAATTAAAATTTTTTGGCTTTTAGTATGAATATGCAAGTGTTTTTAGCTAGTTTCAGCCCGACGCATTTATCATTTTCACATCCAGTGCCACGTTGTTTAAATAGCAAATGCACTCGCGCTCATCTGTTCGCCCATGGGCGTGCTGGTCTGAAAACGAGGTGTGTTCAGGCGCATTGTTGGTGCGCTGCTATTTTGAGGCAACTGAAAACGACTGCACCATTGACCAACTGTCACAGCTGTGCTCATTTTAGTTTCATTTTCACTCTGTCTGCTTTACTCCCGTTTGCCTGTGTTCTCATTAGTCTCCTAGGTTACTCATTTCAATCTTGTTTGTTACTATGGTTACTCATCAATTCCCTTGTTTGCCACACCTGTGTTCATCCAATCATCCTTGTTTGTACTTAGTATATGTATGCCTGTGTTTCTGTTCCCTTTGTCGGTTCTCGTTAATGTTTAGTTTGAGTATGGTTATGGTTAGTTCTTTGTTAATAAAGTCTTTTTGCATTTATCTTCTTCGTCTACCGTCTATTTACACCACACGTTTACTAAACGTGGCACCAACAAAAACCTGGTCTAAAGTTAATAGCGCAGTATTTTTTGTGTTATTTAAAGGGCACGTTAGTAATATGCGCCTATAGGCGGGTGCACAGCGCGTGTACACTCTGCTTATTACACACACAGGGACGCGCAGCAGCACACAAACATTTTTAAATATTAAAAATAAAAGGATTCCTCTCTGGAGAAGCGTTCAGTCTTTCCGCTCACAAATTCCACCATGTAAATAGCGAATCTTCCATGGTGCAAGCGCAACTGGCTTTTAAAGGGAATGGGAGATGAGACTCTGATCGGTTTATTGCATGTTATGCCCAAAAGACACCCATGACTCATTAAGAGACTAGGTACAACTCTTACACATAGTGCACTATACATGGGATAGGGAACGATTCAGACAGTGTAAATATGCTTTCCATTTTTAGGGCGAATGAAGTCTGGTTTCATGTTGGTGTCACGCGAACCACCGCAGCGCGCACACACTCTGCTCCAGTCCAGAGACACAACAGCACAGAGCGGATAATATGCACGAATCAGCGCAGACCAGAAAACGTATCAGACCCATTTGAATTCTGCGCAGAATGCTATATTTTAAAGCGATATGGAGAAGATTAGGAGGAGAAACAGTTAGATATTAGGAGGAAACTGCGGCTTTACCGAGCTCAACGGCTCTGGCCGAGCTGTGATATAAACGAACCGCTATTGGCTATTTTAAAAAAGGGGAGGAGCTGTTCAATATGTCCCACCCTGTCTTCCTGTTTCAGTGGAAATTACGTCAACACATGGAATAATGCAGTGCGTTTCAAGGCACTTCAGTGGGCCTTTAAAGGGATAGTTTACCATAAATGTCGTTCCAAACCAATAAGGCTTTAGTTAATCTTCAAAACACAAATTAAGATATTTTTAATGATCTGTCCCTCTATTGAAAGTCCAGGTAACATAACTTAAAAGATCCAAAAAGGTCATAAATGTGTCGGAAAATAAATTTAGATTAATCGAGTGGTTTAATCCAAGTCAATGAGCGACACACCATGAGCGACAGAGCACATCTCATTTGGTAAACATGGAAGCTTGTGCCTGTCTCTCATGCTACAACAAACCTCATTGGTTCTAAAGTGTCACAGGCACACATTGGAGCCAAATGTGATGTGCTCTGTGTGAGTGATTCTATAATTGGAGATACATTTTGCATTTCAAAAAGGAAAAAAACTGTTCTTTAACAGAAATTCTTTCCAGTATCTTATTGAAAACATATTCAGTGCTTACCAAACACAAGTTACTTCCTTTTTTACTTAAAAAAAATCAATCTTAAAAACAAAAATTCTTTATAGTATTGTCTGTCAACTCTGTTACTGTCAACTCTGTTACATACTGTCAACATTGTTACTTTACCTTGGTAAGAGAGTTTAACGGTAACAGAATTGACAATTTTAAACTTTTTAGACAACTCCACTTGCTAGCATAAATGCTAAGAGCACATGGCACTAATGGAATCATGATTAAACAACCCACTGTGTGATCAGTGATAAATTCTGTTTTCCTTTTGATATTGTGGTAACAGTTTTGACGTTTTATAAAATAACTCTTGGTGCATGAACTTTTTAGATTCAAATATTTTCTCAGAGAGAGCACACATACCTTTCACGGCTTCAGATCTTATCAGTGAGGGAAAGTAACATCACTTCCTTTATCTTATATAGTTGTGGGAGATAATTCCACCAATTTAAAGGCAATGGTACGGTAACAGAATTGACTCATGATTTATGGACGCACATTTTTATAAGATAAAAGTTATTTTTAAACAATTTAATGTTTTAGAATTAGTAAAACAACTATTTAGGGCTTTTATAAATAAAATAAATGAAATATTACCAAAAGAATTGATTGATTACACAGTGATACATGATGGAAAAAAAATACACAGACTAATTCGGACATCAAGAAATCATGATTTTCAACTATATAAGACACTTTTTAAAGAAAATATTATATTGTTATGGCCTGTAACATCTTGTGATCCATGACAATGAGTAACAAATTATTCAAATAATTAAAAATATAAAAATTTGAAAAAAGCTGCAAAAAAAAGACTTTGGATACCAAATCTGCATTTATAGAATCATCTATGTATGTGTGTTGATCATTGTTGAGATGCGTGTGTGTATATATATATATATATATATATATATGAAACCCTGTGGATCTTCTATGTTTTGGTTACTTGGAGTTTCAATGGTGGGATGAAAACCTCTCTGGTTTTAGAAGATTAACCAGAGGCTAAATGATGAGTAAATGATGACTTGTGCAAACTATCCCTTTAAGTTTAGGAGAGCTGTAGTTTTTCAGAAGGTATTTAAGACAAAGTCCTCAGAAATAAGGAACGTCTGGCCTAAAAGTTCACAGGACTGGAATGAAGGGTTCACTAGTGTGGAGAATGTCACGACCACAGAGCAGCAGATGGTAGAGCTACACCCAAAGAGAAAGGCCAGTATAAAAGCATCTGGTAACTGCCTTTGTCCAGACACACAATGGCTGCCATGGGAGAGTCATTACGGCTCGATAGATGGGCCGTCTCCAGTGTGTGTCCTCACATCCCCATTGTTCCCCTGTGGTTCAATCGCTCGAACTTTTAGATAAAAGGTCAGATGATCTTCTCTCATGTCCGTTTTTATTGCAAGAGAGACCTTGAAACATATCAGTCATTTATATTCTTTACTTCTGATTCTTTTTCAGAAATGTCGCCCGTCTAGCCTTAAAGTAAAGGCTGACATTTTGACTTTCGATTTGCCACACAATAGACCAGGGTGTTGTGGTAGGTTATAAAGATGAAGTAGACAACCTCCCCCCCAAAAAACATGTAGTTAAAAGCTTTTTCAAAGAGTAACAACCATCAGAAGACGTTTAGTCATCCTAGCATTAACGGAATTCATTATTTAAAGCTATTTATCACGAATGGTCTTTATGTCTTTAAATGCTTTAAAGGTTTATATTCAATGCATTCATTCATTTCACAGAAAGATGGAATATTATATAATCAACTCTGAATGAAAAGATGTTGAAGGACAGAGATGGAGTGGAGAAAGTGGCACTGTTGCTGTAGTTGGAGATGTTTTTGAGAGGGATGTAGAGTCAGATACGGGACACAGAAAGTGATGGTGGCAGGTGAGGAGAGGCTCTCTCAGCCCACATCACGACTCGGGAGACGCTGCCACATCCACTCTACACACCTGTCTCCCGCCGAAATGGGAGGAAAACCATGGTGACATTTCACAAACACGTGCACGCACACACACGGCAGTGACAGAGTAAACATGACATCCTTTTGCTGGTTCGAATGCACAGATGCACGTGACATTGCTTTAAAAAAGTGATGAATTTATTGCAGCTGAATGGAACAGAATGCAGGGGTCTCAGGTTTTTTACCTGACACCCTGTCAAAAAATAAATAAATAAATTGAACTAAAGGCTTTGAGCCAGCATTTACAGAGGAAACTAATGGCTCTGAACTTCCACATGCATCTTTTGAATGATTTGAAATTATATGGCACCACTTACCTTCCTCTGAAACAATATTTCGGCTTAAAAAAAAAGAATAACTAAGTATATAATGTGTTCAGAATCTTGTGTTGTGTAACTGTCGTAGGCCAGTAATGGCTGTGCGTGTAATCTCACTCCGCTGGCCTCAAGAGGCACTCAAGAGGCTATGATCTTTAGCCTCCTTGTTAGAGCGCCCGCCTCCTGCGCCAGAGACCACGGTTTGAGTCCTGCTCGAAGCAGGGTAGAACTGCTTACAGTGACATATCAGTCAGTGTAATACATCATTTTAGATTAGGGTTTAAAATAACCTCATTTTTGGTTGAAATTTCACTGCAGTAAAAATGTCTCTACTGATTTAAAAACTCTGGCTTTTGGCTTTTGTCACCAGCCAGATTCCAGACATACTTTCCAGCAGCATAATGGAGAGCCAGACAGACCCATACAGTAGATCTCGCATATCAGTGGAATCCTCAAGGTTAGCTGGCACTGTGCATATAACCAGAAAGCTGCATTTTGAAATAATCAATACTTAAAAATTCATGCACAGAATGAGCCTACCCTTCATCTTTTTTTCTTTCACATGCTTTAATGGACAAATGCACAAGATGTTTTGAGGAAAGAGGCTTGTGTTTTTGTGAGCAGATGATGCACTTTAATTGTGTGTCCCCATTGAACCTTTTAAGGCATATGAGAGAAAATGCAACTCACTGAAGAGGATTTAAATTTGAGCTCAGACGCGACTATGAAACTCCTCTGGTTTTGAATATGAATTCATCAATTGCAAATGCATGTATACGCACAAATAGACGCATGCTTAAAAGGAACTAACATGCATTCTATATATTACACAATAAACTGTTTTTCAATCTGTTATGGAATGGGTCTGCATTTATGAAGAAAGATGGGTATATCCTTGAATGTTCATTTATATAACTAATGTGACTTAAAATATGAATAGATGCAAGTCAAGGCGAGCTATTTCACAATGGAGATGTTGTGCTTTTGTTACTGTCGTAGGCCAGTAAGAGCTGTGTGTGTAAAACCTCACTTCCCTGACCTCAAGAGGCGGTCTTTAGCCTTCTTTTTAGAGGCTAGCCTCCCACGCTGGAGACCACGGTTCAAATCCCGCTCGGAGCGGGTCAAGTAGGACCGGTAGGACATTTGGTGCCGTGACCCGGATGGGAGTGTGGTTTAGGGGGGTGAGTGTAACTGTTGTAGGCCAGTAAGAGCTGTGCGTGTAAAACCTCACTCCCCTGACCTCAAGAGGCGATCTTTAGCTTACTTTTTAGAGGCCAGCCTCCCATGCCGGAGACCACGGTTTGAATCCTGCTCAGAGCGGGTTGAGTAGGACCGGTTACATTTAGTGCCGTTGACCCAGATGGGAGTGAGGTTTAGGGGGGTGAGTGTAACTGTCGTAGGCCAGTAAGAGCTGTGCGTGTAAACCTCACTCCCCTGATCTCAAGAGGTGCTCTAGCGACTGATACTATAGAGGCTGTGGTCTTTAGCCTCCTTGTTACAGTGCCTGCCTCTCATGCCGGAGACCACGGTTCGAATCCCGCTTGGAGCAGGTCGAGTAGGACCAGTTACATTTTCCAAGGAAAAAGCCAAAAATAAAAAAGAGGTGTTTAAGAATTGGATCACATGACTAAGTGTGATGTGAAACCCTGCCATTAATGTGGCCAGTAGTTCTTTTTGAGGGGTGAACAGCTTTTATTCCAGACATAAAATGATTGATGTGTGCTTTTACTCTTTACAATTACAGCAGTGAATTAAATTAGTAATTTCCTCTTTCTTCAGGTTTTTAAGCAGAAATTAGCCTTGCTGGACTTCTAACTAAACAGCAAAAGGTCTTATCCACAGTCTAACACTTTCTTTGCCACTAGTATTTTAAAGAGTATTGACTAATATATATATATATATATATATATATATATAGCAGGGAAAAATGGACCTTGGCAGGAAAAATGCATCAATGAGCCATGACCCTGTCGCCGGTTCACCACTGTTCCTTCCTTGGACCACTTTTGATCGATACTGACAACTGCAGACCGGGAACACCCCACAAGAGCTGCAGTTTTGGAGATGCTCTGACCCAGTCATCTAGCATCACAATTTGGCCGTTGTCAAACTCGCTCAAATCCTTATGCTTGCCCATTTTTCCTGCTTCTAACACATCAACTTTGAGGACAAAATGTTCACTTGCTGCCTAATATATCCCACCCACTAACAGGTGCCGTGATGAAGAGATAATCAGTGTTATTCACTTCACCTTTATTTACAGGGTGTGTATATTTAGAAAATGCTGCATTTGTTTGTACATGTACAGCGTGTACCATAGAAACATATTTGACACAGCATCTACAGGTGACATGTAGGAGGGTGTCAGAAGTCAGCACATAAGGTGATGGTGCTGCGGTGGGATCAAGTTGTATGCTGGTAACTGGAAATGTGATAGTGTGAATCCCCGGAGGGTCATGAAGTGCCGTTAACTTTACTATTCATCTTAACAACTTTGTAATGTTAACTTTTACAACATATTTACTAGCAAAGAGGTCATTAGCATAACCAATAAGATCTATGTCTTCTGGTCTTTTTTCATTCCACATTAATGTGCCTTCACAGACCACATTAATCCATCAATACAAGTCCTCGTTCTAGAACGGCGATGGTCTGCCACTGAACACTGATGTTGATCTTTATCCTAAGATTGTGTGTGTGTGTGTTTGTGTGTGTGTGTGCAATCCTATACTCATGCTCATCCATTATTCACTGCGGTGTACTGACAACCTGCCACCTGTCTGAGGCGTCAGGCCCACCATCACACACCTGACTTTGAATGCAAACGGAATCAGGTGTGCTTGGACATTTGTTTTCACTTAAAGTCCGAGTTGACCTATACGTATGTGTGTGTATGTAGTTCTTTTGGCCTTGCAATATGTGTGTGTATTCTTGTGAATCGCAATGAAATGGGAGGTTGTTTAAATTCATCAAGGGTGTTTGGTCACTTTCTTTCCATTAATTTTTGTTTCCAAATGAAGAGTTTTTCCAAATTGACTTCATTCTTTTTCTAATATAAAAGCATATGCTTGTGGAATATTAATGTGGTTGTCAGACTAATTTACAGAATTCTTGCACTTTTGCATATTTGTGCTAACAGTCTGAGCTGAGATTTTTTTAGCCGTATTATGTATTCATAGGCCTTCAGATGGACTGATTTTGTAGTGAATGCTGTGCATATAGATGTACAGTATGGAAAGGTTGTTTTTGATCAAAGGAAAGTCTTGGTGTATTTTACGTCGCAGTGTCGAGGTATGCAATGTAGCGGTTTAATCCTGTCTTTCCTGGTTAACATAGCTTTTGATCTGAATGTGATTGTAGCTAATTTAATTTTGGCAAGTGTGTGAGCTCTGTACAGTTAAACTGAGTTACGGTTTCAGTCCGTGTGAATTAAAAGCTCATGATGAACTGTTTTTGCCAAGCAGATTACTAGCAGGTTTCACTGCTACTGTTTAGGGATTTGAACAAAACCACTCAAATCGTGTGGTTTGTTGAGGAGATGTGTGCCATAACTTTCCTAGCCTCTAAACCAGATATTATGGGTGAAAAAAAAAAAAAATTCCAATAAAATTACACCGAAGGAGGGACCCAAGCAATATTTACAGTATGAAACCAGAATATAAATAGATACGTTTTGTTCAAATCGGAATTGCAAAAACAATTTGGTTTTACAGAATAAAAAGTAAAAAATATGCATTTTGGAAATTTAATTTGCATTTAAATGTTTCCATCTGTGGCGTGACCGTCAGGTAATAGAGGGAATGATAGAAAAGCACTAAAAATTATACTAAACTCTCGACTACGGCACCCGGAACACACCGGGAAAATCAGCCCTACACAGTGAGGGCACACAGGTTTGTTACCAGTATGTGGGTGAGTAGAGAGACATAGGCATGGGTGTACAAAGATGGGGTAATTTTATTAAAGTATACAAAAAGTTAAAAACTATCAATATTGCAAGGGCTCGATATTTCACATGACAAAAAACAAAAAAACACTTTACCAAACTTTCAATGCACAAAACATAATTACAATTAAAAAGATAATACAGAAAATTTAAAGTAGGGAGATTCACACCACACTTAATACCCACACAACACTCTGGTGAGATCACTCCAACCTATGAAGCACGGCACTCAATGTGGACACCAGTAAAAAAAATGACACCCCTCCCTCATTCACATTCCATGTACTTAAAAGAAGAAAGTAAAATATAAGCCAACAAAAATGACATTACATTCAGTGCATTCGACAACTTACAAAAAAAAAAAAAGAGAAAGAGACAAAATACAACCAAAGAACACACAAAAAGAAAGAAAACAGGCCCCAATCACCCGCATGCTCGAGGAACAAAATGGCCAATGAACGGCCACGCTTTACGCTTATGCGCTCACTCTCTTGTGAGCGATCATTTGGGCCTGAAGTTACAAATGCACACACAAAGTTTACTCAAAATAAAACAAATTTGGCCAGAATGAGACCCAGGCAAGGCAGCAGTGCGTTACATCACTAGACGTGCATTCCACCCCATTATACAGCGATGAAACCCCTGGTCATGTAATCGATCTGTCAAACATGAAACAGCAGAATTACTAATAAAACAATCATAAAACAAACAAATGAACGACTCTCACACATACCAGGAGATGTTCACAGCGCGATACTATGCGTGGTCGCTGACCATAACGTGCAGCTCGTTGTTCATCAAACAAACTACACATAAAATAACTCAATAAATAAACATTCCATTGACAAGGATTCTCCTTAAAACCGAAGTACCAACCTGAAACCTGGGGCAGCCTGCGCACAGCAGCATGAAGCAGAGACGGCACACCAAATGATTCCATTCATAAATGGCGGACTCGCGTAAAGGGGCGGTACGGATGACAACACATCCCAGGTAACCAAGGCCCTCCCATTTTATACCATGACACCTCAGTCCTGATAGGTTCACTGTTTTAAATGACACTGGCCAATGACAAACGAGGGTACACCTGACCCTGCTACACAGCCAGCATTTTTTTGAAATTAAAAACAAAAAACTGGGATATTGCAAAAACAGTTAGGTAATCTAAGAATGTATTTGGTAAATGTGTTTCTGTCATAATTTAAAAAAAGTCTAAAATGCATATTTTGGAAATTTTATTCACATAATAATGTTTCCATCCAGCATTTTCTACCGGACAAATCAGAATATTACAAAAAACTATTTGGTAATTGAAGAATTTGTTTAGTACATATCTGTCATAGTTTAAGCATAGTTTGTGTTCTTAGTAATAGTAAAATACGCATTTATTCATATCTTAATATTTCCACCCAGCATGAGAATACTGTATGTGGATTGAAACCTGACTATAAAGACTTTTGACTAAGTAACCACTTAGAACACCCTAGAAACCTTAGTTTTGTAGTACTGTACAAAGATAATTATGTCTGTCTTTGATTTGTCATACTACACAACATGACTGCTTGGCATAGGAACGTGTTTTCCTGTATGTTCAAGCATACGATTCCTCGTGCGACTTCGTCCTTCAGGGTCTCAGCAGGTGGTCCCCAGACTCTTTTAATATCAGTTTAACAATATCTGATTACATCCATGTAACAGGATTAAGAATGCCACTTGCATGCCTCTGTCATGCCAGTTCCCAGTCGAGCTTTCATCAACACGCTGATATACCAGGATGCACAGGCAGTTTGATGGTGGGTGTGTGAAGGATTCCCTGCTGCTGAGGATTTAACTCTGACAGGCAAAGCCCGGAGCCAATCATGACGCGTAAGGTTGAAAGAACAGCATGTCTGACAAACTGCTTATTGTTTGGAGTTCTGCAGGGGTGTATAAACCCTGTTAACCCTGTTATGATGATTGATTCATGTTTTGATTCACCAGAAACATACTTTTATATGAGTTGCTTTTTTGTAAATTAAACAGGTATAGTGTGACCAGTACAGTCTTATTCCTCAGTTCATAGATTTCTGTCAAATTAAATGCATTACAGTAATACAGAATCATCAAAGCAGCCTTAAAGGGGTCCTATAATGCCCCTTTTTACAAGATGTAAAATAAGTCTATGATGTCCCCAGAGTGTGTATGTGAAATTTCAGCTTAAAATACCCCACATATCATTTTTATAGCAAAAGGTTGAGCAAAAACACGCCATTTTTGTGTGTGTCCCTTTAAATGCAAATGAGCTGCTGCTTCCGGCCCCCTTTCAGGAAGAGGGCAGAGCTTCAAGAGCTTGTGTTAGCAGCTCCGATTACCTCACGCAGACACACACTGAAAATGTCAGAAACTCTGAGACATCTTAAGACATCTTAAGCGGATGAGACATCTTAAGCAGACTCCCAAATGTACTCTACTACAACAACTCTTCCTCTTCTCTAAAGAAGCCCAACATGGCCTCACCTCCTTTGTTGCGTGTCCCAGAGCCAGGGTTTATGTAAATTTTAGGGTTTGTGATGTCACCAACCCAGGAAGAAGCTCGTTGTAGTCCCTACCAGCTGTTTGTTGTAGTCCTTAAAAAGCGATTTCTGTAAAAGAAAATATCTCCCTTTGCATCGAACTTTGAGTGTCGTAAATTTGCAGATGTTGTTTATGCTCAAACAGCAACATTACACACTGACTAAAGTTAAACAAGTGAAATCATAATCAAGGACCCCTTTAAGGTTTGGTAACACTTTTAGTTGGTGATTTGAACGCAGCGAATTCATGTGACTAACCTGAACCCATTAACTCTATAGTAAGTACATGTAGTTAATTAATATTACCCAGTACTTATTTGAGTAAGTACAATGTAACTACGTCATTTTAAAATAAAGTGTAACCTAACATACTTCTATAACCCCTTAATCTTGTCACATTTGTAACATATTAGTTACTATCGTGTTATGTAGGGAGCTGTTGATGAAAACTGTGTTTGTTTTTTTGGGTTGGAAGGGATGACTTTGCTATCGAAGGAGTAGAGGAGCTAAATAACAATTAGACATTCAACCTGAATTATTATAGTAACACAATTTTCTTTCACTTATTGATGTCTGCTGTGCACAGCAGATTCCACCATAGTTGTTGCCTGTGTTGCATAGCGTGTATGTGAATGTGGGGGTGGAGGCAGCAAGTAGGGGTGTGATCCTCAACAGCGTTTACCAGAAATAGCTTCTGCACCTTTAAAATGACTGGATTTCTTACACGAAAATCCACTGAACAACGATAAATGTAGTGTCGATGTAGATCTTCAGACTGACGGCAGAAGGTCTGGACTCCATAGAAGCTTTCATTGACCAAGGACCGTCCAGAGGCCGTCTGACTGACATATAAAGCAACCAATCACACAGTTCGCTTTGTCCCGCATCATGTTTAGGGGCATGAAAATGTAACGTCAATGTCACTACAATAACAGACCAGTGTGAAAAACTCTTGGACGTATTTTAAAGAGTCCATGATGTGAACTTTACATACTTCACATACTACAGAATCCAGCATTTAGTTGATCCTAATAAGCGTTTGTTGTCACAGTAAACACGACGGCATTCTTCTTCCACGGCATCATTTGTTTCTATGTGGACTGTTAAAGAACGCGACACACGTCTCCCGGAAATCCTGTAGAATTCAACCAATCAGATGACAGCTTCGAAAATCCTGAAGTGTTTCCAGTTAAGTGTGCCATATGCATCAGACGTTCAGCCAGCGGTCCGTGGGCGTACATGTGACTACATCTTTATTGTTCATATAATAAGGATATTATAGGTCTGCGAGACAGAAAACACTTTTAGTCTTCTTTTTTCAAAGCACACGGATGTTAGAAAGCAGCTTAACTTGCATGAAGGCAACTATAGTTAATTTAAAGCGTGTGACCATGTATCGTGCTGAGCTTTTTGCCTGCTCGGCAGGACCACCGCTAGGCTATCCCCAGGTTGCCCGTCTAGAAGATTAGAGGGCCCTATTCTCCATTTAGCCCTTTAACACCTGCTTTCTCAGGTGGGCGAAATTCTCTGGTGGGCGAAATGGTGGACAGCTGGGCTGAGCACTTTATTGAAAAAATATGCCGTATAAATTGTTTTGGCCACTGCAGCAGAGTAGAAGCCTTATAAAGACCTTTCAGATTCCCCAGTGTCTAGGCCAATGGCATTTTAGGACAAAAAAAGAATCCATGAAACAAACAAAGATGTCCTTTTCAGGTCTGAGTCAGGAAAGCTTTTTTTCTTTTTTGACATACAGTAACACTTGAAGGCTTACGGGGTGGGGGGGAGGGGTGGCGGGGTGGGGGGTATGAATTAGTAAGCGAGGGAAAAGGAAAATTCAGGAACAGCTATTTTTATCTTTGGTGTAAAACAGAGTATACTGGGTCAGCTTTGGGCATCTGTTGGACTCCATGCAGCCTTCCAACACAAATTCAGTGGGGCGGATCTTTTTGACCTGCTCAGAGTCGTTTTTAGCAAGTCTCTGTTTGTGTGATGCAGATGCCGCCACTGTGATTTGCATGTCTTGCTGAGTGTGTTTACACATTTACATCTCGTATGCTTTGAGATACAGAGACCCCGTCGTCTAAGTGCCTCTCGATATGAAGAGGTTTGTAGGTTTGCTGTAGGCTTAACCACCATCATCAAGCTGTAAATGCCGTCCTTGATTATATTTACTTCACACCTCTGTGTTAATGTTTCACACAGAAACTTTCTAACCAGCGTTGATTGCTAGTTAGATTCCTTACTTTCTATATGATTATGTCTATTGTCGACGTTATTGGTTTTCATAGCAAAAAGATGAAGAAAATAGATCCAGACGTTAGATGCTATGAGTGATGTTAATTGTCTTCAGAGAAATTGCCTAACTGATATTGCATTGCAGATTTGTCTTCACTTGTTGAAGCTCATTTTTGACATTGTGACTCTAAAAATCACACCATCTAATTTCATCATTATTGTGCATCTTTCAAAACCATCGGCATGACAGCTAATCCGAGCTTACCTCATGAGATCATCAAGATCAATGCATTCAGACTGAAAATGGCAGGGAAACTATATCTCAGTATGTGGGCTTTGTGGGATAAATGATTGGTGGAGACCTTACGTTCATTCATATAGACAGATCAACACATGATATACACAAGCACACAGTCTCTGAGGTTGTGTATCCTCCTAATGCATAGAGCACCTGCTGTGGTGTTTGTAGTGCAGGTTAGTCTCTATGGCTACGTTTACTTTACGTGCTGGAAAGCTCGATTTCAATGTTTTAATCAGATTCAATCTGTTTGCTTTTGTCCACTTTCATGTTTGTAAGTCTTCTATGTCAGTCTGAATGGACACACACTCTATGCAGACCTGTGGAATCAGGCATTAACCACAGGTGCACATCAGCATCTATCTATCCATCCATCCATCCAACAGTTGGGGGGGACAATAAACATAAAATTTCTCAAGGGCAATTTTTGAAGGGGACACCAATAATACAGCCAAGATTGTACTTGTAAGAATATTTGTGGCGTGTCCGTTTTTCTTTTCTCTGTCATTTAATCTGGCCAACAACACAAAGCAATAGTTGTTTAAATATGAGTTATCATAGGTTCACCACACGTTAATAGAATTATTCAATTATCTTGCTTCTTCCACATAGCATTGAGTAAAACCCAACACAGCGGTAGATCTTCAATATTAGCCTAATATCAGTTCACACATAGGCTTATCGACGTGTTAGTTGTAGTGGGTGACTTACAACAAGCTACCAAAACAACAATCACTAAAATATCGGACTTATAGAAAAATACATCGGTTATCAACATTTTTTGTCATTGCTAATTTATTAATAACTCAGCATCGTCTGTTTTTTAAGAGAAGAGAATCCGATGTTTAAAGTGAATAAAATAGCCTTAACAGCCTACTTACTGGAGTTCCACAACTACTGAAGAACTTTGTACTCTTCCACAGGACTTGTGTTGTGTGGACCAAACCACTGTGAGGCAAGAGAGGGGGGACTCAAAATGTTTCTATTTGCGTTTGTATTGTTTACTACTTACACAATTATTTTAAGTATATATAATGATATTATTTACACATGCATTCACACTGCTTAGATCAGATCTGTAGCTCCTGCTGACAGAACATTCCTGTATTGTGAATGTAGCCTGTGGTCCTGCAGTACTGATAATGACCAGCTCTGATGACCCTGTTAAACATGTGATACCGAAAACTCATCACTGCAGTCTGGAATAATCACATCAGTCCATTCTGTAGTCTCTCTATTTCTCTCTCTACCTCTTTCTTTGTATACTTTGTGTGTGTGTGTGTAGGCCGTTATAGGAGTGTCTGTCCTTCTGCTGCCCTTCCTGTGTTCATGAGGATCTGCCACATCTTCTTGTTTATCTTATTTTATTCTCTTCTTGTTACCTGTGCAAACAGAGCTGATAATCGTATTAATGTGGTGCATGAATCACCAATGCAGCCATGTGAGAAATAATGGCAAGGGGCTGCGTGCAGCTGCTGCAGAGTCCTACAGCTTGATTGCTGCGTGCGGATCAGTATAAGCAGTGTATCTTGTACTGAACCTCTAAATAGAATTCATCACTCAAGTCTATTTTCAATGCACATGGATTGTTCCATAAGAATTGTTCTATTCTGTCTGACCTACAGTAGCGCTCTTTGACCTAGAGCTTGATTTTCTGTCACTAATTGATCAGTGCCATCGTTTTAAATGATGTGAGGCTCAGTCAGTGCATCTGAAGGGTTTGAACCGAATTGAGACACGGCCGCTAATCTGTGCAGCCATGACAAGTTTCATATTTTTACATATTTAGTCTGCTTTTGATGGTAATTGCTACAAATATGGATTGACATAGGCTGTAGCAGGTATATTAGGGTGCTGTCACTTTAAGACCTGATGCACATTACACGGATCTGACACACATCCGATTTTCGTTTAACTCTACATTAATTTAAGACTTTTTAACTCATTTAAGGCTGTGGATAAGCGAGGATATTCGAGGATATTAACTCTACATTCAAGACTTTTGAACTCATTTAAGACTGTGGATAAGCGAGGATATTCGCCAAAAGTATTCGCCATGAGTTTTACTGAGAACTCATAGGGCCCTATTTTACCGATCTGAGTGCATGATCTAAAGCGCATGGCGCAGGTGCACTTAGGGCATGTCCAAATCCACTTTTGCTATGTAAGCGCATTGTGCACCGCTTATAGGGACATATTACTAATGCGCCCTTTAAATAACACAAAAAATACTGCGCTATTGACTTTAGACCAGGTTTTTGTTGGTCAATGGCGCAGTCTTTTTCAGTTGCCTCAAAATAGCAACGCGCCAACAATGCACCTGAACACACCTCGTTTTCAGACCAGCACGCTCAAGGGCGAACAGATGAGCGCGAGTGCATTTGCTATTTAAACAACGTGGCGCTGGACGTGAAAATGATAACTGCGTCTGGCTGAAACTAGCAAAAAACACTTGCCTGGCGCTGCATTACGCCGGATGTATGATAGGGCCCAAAATTGATACTGGCGCGCTGTTTAAGAATCGGCTTTCTGAGCACATGAGCTTTCTGAGAGCCACTTCACAAACAGCACGCCAGTACTGATTTGAGTTCTATTTTGCATCGTATCACACTTGAATGGTTTAAAAGCACTTGAATGAATGATTAGCTGATCATAGAATAGGCCTATATGCTGACCATCCTCAGTCGGCCACTCTTGCTTCGCGGAACTGGTGAACAAAACCCGCATAGTGTGATCATATACTGTAACGATAGCCAAAGGATGCCAGGGAAGTAAAAAAATGGATGCTGTGTTGGTTGCTTTAAACATTTTTAATATGTTGTCATGTGCTTCAGATCTTAAAGTGACAGCAGCCTAATAAACCCGCAGCTGTGATGTCTCTTTAATGTAAATCAAAGACCAAAAGACAAAGAAAATCACTCATTGCTCTTGGCTGAACGTTTGTAGCTTTAATAAGGATTAATCTATATGTAATTTATAATTTATGCAGTAAAGACTGTGAAGTGTTTGATAACTTTATTCAATTTCTGTATATTTCCTACCTGTTCATATATTTAAAATCTACTGTCTTTATGTTGTTTCTACATTAATATGGGGATTAAATGTAATCAATTGACAGCACTAATATATATATATACAGTATATATATACAGTACGTATATGTATATATCTACAACAAGATTTTGCAGGTTAGTATGGTTCCCTAAAACCTCAGTGTTTTAATATTTGACCAAGAATTAGCATCTACAGCAGACAAACTGAGTCTCTTATTTCGAGGTTCTTAGCGTTAGCGTAAGACCTCAGATGGCGAGATGTGTGTTTTGGGGTTTCTGGCGACAGTTGGTAAGACAAATGTGCGGGAAAGTGATTAAGTGAGTCAAGTGGGGGGGATTAGAGCTCAAATATTTTCTTTGGAACAACTGTTAGCGAAGGGTCAGGGGAGGTAAGCGAATGAACATACATCCTTCCGCCGAAACTTTATCTGCTCTCATTCATTACGGATCATCAGGTGTTTTAAACCTGCCTCTCCGCTAGATGTGTGATGAACAGTCGTGTTTATTTTCTAATTAAGATTCATAATCCAGAACACTGTCATAAACGGCTCCTGTAATTGTTTTGTTCCACCCATTATGAAGTGGTAATTGATGGGCACTGGGGTGGAGAATTTGTAGCTGTTTACTTTTCCGTGCGCCAACCCCAAAGCAAGGCTTTTTACATAACTTGTTATCCCAGAACCACATGGGTATGTTTATGCGCAAATATGCAACTGTATACATTCTACATAACGATCCAAATACATATAGGTGAGATGCTTTTAATAAGCGCAGCTCATGTCAAAAACTGTTGGTTGTTTACTGTCCTCTGATCCCTCAGTGCGTTTACGTAACTTGTTTTCCTGAGAGCAGAAATTAGGTTTTGTGGCCCTGGCATGCCGCTCTGTTTTCCCATTTGAGCTCCATTGTGAACGAGAGCTCTCCATCCCAGACGGGCCGTGCTGCCTCTCTCCCGGGCAGGCACGCGGGTTACTTCACGGCCCTGCCAGCCGAACTCATCAAGCGGCAATAGACAGGATCCGGCTGGACGAGAGAGATGTTATGATGTAGCTTGCAGTCAACACACACAATTGTGTACACCTCTACACTCACCAATTCATTTGCCGCTTTATTGGCTGCTTTCTGCTGTTGTGTTCAGTGATTGGTATTTTTTTCTTCTCTCTCTGCTTCTCGCCCTCCTTTCTCACTCTGTGAGCTGAATACCAATTGCGTATTTGTTAGACGTCAGCATCGTTTGTTCTTACTGTCTTAAATCATTTCATCCAGACATACACAACTGATGCTAAGAAGATACTTTCATCACTGTTTTGTTTTGTTTGAGTGCCCAGACTTTCCGTGGCTGCTGCTCTCGTCCTCTCAGGTCTCTGTCATCTCCTTTAGTGATTGTTCTTGAACATTTTTTTCTTCACTGTACATTTGTTCCTATCAGACTCCATAGGTAAAACAATAGCTCCACGAATACTGTGTTTTAGAGCAGTTTTGTGAGTGCAGACTCATCAAGTGTCATTCTGAAATCTGTATCTGTAACTCATCCAGTTAGTAATAAAACTAGAGTTAAATGATGTACTATGCACTATTCACTTACACTGTACAGTACGTATTCATCTAGTGTGCATTTTAGTTGATGTTAGCTTTAGCATGTTTAGCTTCTCTCTCTCTCTACTGCTACACAGCATATACGACTACTACACAATATTCCACACTTTTTTCACAGTGTGAACACACTAATACAAAATGTCATTGAATTGTGTAGAAGTATGCTAAATATGCACGTTAGATTTGCTAAGTTGTTCTGGGTTGTTTGTTTACTGTCCCGAATCAAAAGATCCAATATGGACCCAAGTGGATGCAAGGTCATTGTACAAAACATGCGATTTTTAGAAAAAAAGTAAGCATGAATGTCCACCCCAACCCTAAACTTAACCATCGGTGGGGCGGAAGAAAATTGTATGAAAATGTGTAAATGAGATTATACAAATTGAAATGAATTAGCCACCAATTCAGCAAAATGTAAAATAGTTACGAATTGCCATGGTGTTGTTGATGGACCCAAAATATGGCTCAGGTTTCTATTTCTGTGTAAAGGTGCGGTAACTTTGTTTTGTACACATACTTGCATACAAAAGTACATCAATGTAGGTGGCTCAGACTCCACATACAGATGGATTAACAGGCACAATCTATTTCTGTACATCTAAATCTTTTTTATAATCTCCAAACTCCGATGAGTCTCCGTTTTCGAGGAGGAAAGCTGTGTTTGTGTATGATAGTCTGCCGGGAAGCAGACCTGCTTTGCTCCTTTAAGAGGCCCTGATGCGTGAAGTGCTGCTAAATTACATATCATTTGCTCGTCTTTTCATTGGGCTTAAATGGGGCTGTAATGAACCTTTGCCTGCGTCTCTTGATCTTTTGCTGCCGTCTGATAGTGAGAATAGTCAGTGATTGTATGTATCTGTGTTTGTGTGTGTGCGCGTGTGTTTGAGACTGGAAAAGGCCTGATATTGGCCTCTTTTAGTCACAATATGAAAGCTCTGACTAATTCCACAGTTTCGTTAAAT
Source organism: Coreius guichenoti (assembly GCA_039654105.1). Classification (NCBI taxonomy): domain Eukaryota; kingdom Metazoa; phylum Chordata; class Actinopteri; order Cypriniformes; family Gobionidae; genus Coreius; species Coreius guichenoti. Next base: position 8,579,141 of record CM077190.1, read on the forward strand.
TTTACAGATTCTTAAAAGATGTGGGCCTCTATCTTATGCTCAATAGGGAGTTTGTGCAAGTCTCTCTTGTAGTGTTAAAATGTCTGATTGCCTCATATAGAATGCTTTTTGGTCGACACATCCCTGCATAAGCGATTAACCTCGTTGAGGGAATGGTCTTTGATGTATTTGTTTATGAAGTGTGTAAAGTCCAAAAGGGATAGCACACACAGCCCGAGAGGGTGGGGAAGAGTGCACAAACTTAGCATGAAGCACACACAAACAGTCTGTCTTTGAGGAAAGGAGAAAATGAGGCCAATGAGCGCACGATTCCATCATCCATCCATCATCGAGTGCATCATCCGTTAGTTGTGAAAGTGAAACTGAGACTTTTGGCCGGAAGTCATGGTTTGGTGTGAGATGTGATGGAGAGATTCATGAAGCTGTGTGTACATTTAGGATTCTTGTGGTTTCTGTGACTGTGAGTATGTGGTGTGAATGACAGACATAGAGGACCCTCTGGAGGAAAACAATGTAACTCAATACTGTCTACTTTCGGGAATCATGCTTACAGCAATAAATCATAGCATTACAAACAGATCTGAAGATTTTGACAGACTGAGTTAATCTGGTTGCACTTTAAAAAATAGAACTATGATGAATGATTTACATATTTATATGCTATGGTATTTACATGGTATTGTCATGGTGCATATCCAGAACAAAGAAACAAACAAAAAACAAACATGGTATTAATGTATTATGTTCAAACGTACTTTTTTACTTTTTATGTTAAGACTTGTTATACAATGAGAGTTAATGAGAGTTACTCATTAACAAAGTTGGGGGTAACGCATTACAAGCAATGTCTTGGTTGCTATTGTAACCTCCGTTCCCTGATAGAGGGAATGAGATGTTGTGTCGAATTTCCGGGCTCTTGGGAGGCTCAAACACCTCTGACATATTCAGAAAAGGCCAATGAGAATTGGTAGTAGAATCTGCATGCCAGCCACTCTCCTTTTATGCCCTTATGTCCGGGAGAGTGGCTGGCATGCAGATTCTACTCTGCAATTCTCCACTCATTTAGGTTTATGCTGAGGTGCTGAGACAGCGTCTCGACCATTTCAGCGGGCAGTTCAGAGTTGTGGCAGGAGGGGCACAACATCTCCTTCCCTCCATCCCCGAAAGGATTTGTGGGAACTTTGGGCATGCAGCCGGGCCAGGGTCTCAGGACCACGTGAGAGTCTGCATGTCTCACTAAAGGAAAGGGCTTTTAGGTCCCCAACCCTCTTGATGGAGGTGAGTGCAGTCAGGAGGGTCGTCTTCATGGAGAGGACACTGAGCTCAACTGACTGTAAGGGCTCAAATGGATTGCTCTGTAGGGCCGGTAAAACCAAGGAGAGATTCCAAGAGGGAATGAGGCACGGTCTCAAAGGATTTAACCTCCACGCACCTCTCAGGAACCTAATAATTTGATTGTGCTTCCCCAGATACCTGACACCCACAGTGATGTGGTTTGCTGCTATCGCAGCCATACACACCTTTAAAATGAAAATGGACATGCGTTTCTCCAGGTCCTCTTTAAGGATCGAAAATACTGACCCAACGACACATCTCTGTGGGTATTCGCCTCGGGAAGAACACCATTTCACGTAAAGGTGCCACTTCAGGGCATATAGCTGCCTGGTAGAGGGGGCTTTTGCCTGAGTGATTGTATCTATCACTGCTGGTGATAGCTCTCTGAATTCCTTCTTATCCCATCCAGGGACCAGACATGGAGAGTCCAGAAGTCTGGGCACTGGTGCCAGATTGTGCCCTGCCCCTGAGAAATAAGGTCCTTCCTCAGGGGGATTTGCCAAGGAGCCGACGGCATCAGCGTGAGCTCCAAGAACCAAGTCTGGTTGGGCCAGTATAGTGCTCCATTAGGACTTGTTTTCCTTCCTCACTGATCTAGCACAGTGTCTGTGCGATGAGGCTCACTGGGGAAATTGCGTATTTGTGCAGACCCCGGGGCCAGCTGTGTGCCAGTGCGTCCATACCAAGGGGGGCCTCGGTCAGGGAATACCAAGGAGGACAGTGGGAAGATTCCTAGGAAACAAACAGGTCTTACTTTGCTTCTCCAGATCAGCTGGACCACCTGGGGATGGAGTCTCCGCTCTCTGTGGAGCATAACCTGTCACAAGAGCGATTTCACTGCACGATTGAGGTCGCCCGGGATGTTAGTGGCTCGCAGCAACTTGAGTCACTGCTGAATCCAGAGGAGGAGATGGCGGGCGAAGAATGGGACTCATGGGGATTCACACGGTGAAAACTATCCCATTGTAACCCCCAGATTGCCCTCAGTGCTCGCCGCCGAGGCCTCGTACCCAGAGTTAGAAGGACCAAGACGGGAAGCAGCTGAGGTGACTCTCTGTCTTTTGAAAAAGTACAGTTAAATGAAAAGTAAAGTAGTTGTGACCACAACGTTCCCATGGCTATGCTTTTACAGTGAGAGCATGAACCGCTCACAAATGCTGTCAAATGCAGCGTGAGCACGGCCCAGACATTGAAGACAGCAATCGTGACCATCTGAGGGAGAGAGAAAGTGTCCTCACTCAGGACACGGACAGAAAGGCGTCTTTTTCTGAATATGTCACAGGTGTTTTGGGCTCCCATAAGCGACCCCAAGTTTCAGTAGTTCGACACAATGCCGAAGTGACCAACAGATAAGGAATGGCAGTTAAGTAATCAGATTACTTTTTTCCAAGTAACGAGTAAAGTAACACATTACTTTTATATTTACAACAAAATATACTTTTTCAAATAAGTAAGGCAAGTGTTTTCCCATTTATTGACTGACTCCTCTCATGTCCCCATGCTGAGAGAAATTGAGAGTGAAGTGCAGAGGTGTTGTTTGCGCTGTGTAAGCATAATGTTTAATATAGTTCTAGACTAAATGTGAGCATGCATTTACTCATCTCACTTGCACAAAAACAGATCCAGTTTTCTTTAAAATGAATACAAACAGTAAAATGCGAACTGAGATTGTTATGAAAACCTGCAATAATTAAATGTTAAACAATACAAATATACTTTATGTATTTAATCTCACTTTAATAACCAATGTCTTTGCTGCTGATCTTTGATGATCCAATTCAACCATAATAATACTTTCTCTTTCTATTTGCCTTTGCCTAAGTCTCTCTTTCTCTGTGCTTTGTTAGCGATGTGGTGGATATGTTGTAGTCCAGTGACAGATGAAGTCTGTTTGGCGTGTGTAAAGCTGCTTGATTGGTCTGATTGCATGCTGGGTAACAGACTGACATCTGCTTCTGTAGGAGACAGACCATGGTTATTCTCCACACAGGAAATAAATTAATATTCTCCTCCTCAGTCCTTTATGATTGTTGAAGATGAGAAATGTACCATATGTAAACAAAATCCAGCACAACACTGTGTCCTAACTAGGCACGACGCGACTGATGTTTCCAGCGACAAGTAATTTGTGTTTCCACACTGTGGAGCGTGATTTCAGATCAATACGATTTCACAAATAGAGATAGCTTTTATCGCTTGTTTTGTATCAAGCATTTCCCATTGTCGTCTTTGTGCATTACATTAGTTGTTTTGTTCCTCGTAAATGAATCTTTTGTTCACTCCAGTCTGTAATTCCATTCTGTGGCAGTTTGCCTCCATTTCTAAACACCTCTGAAACATTCATGTTAAAAGCATATTGTCTGTGGGTGATGGGAGCAGCTGTGACATGTTTGTCAGCTGACCCACTTTTGCCTGATTATGAATTAAAATTGAATGATGGCATCTGAGATTGGCAGTTAAAAATGCATGCAGTGCCGCGGTCAGGGCCGGGAGGCCAAACACAGTGTCGCCTCCGGCCTCCTACAGGAAACCATAATTCACTACTGGGCCTTTTTAAATTGATCTTAGCTTGTGTTTCTTAAATGATCCTTTTGTGATTGTTTTCACGAGGAGAGCCAAGTTAAGTGTGGCGTGACTAACTTCCTTTGACTCTGATATTAAATGTTAATGTAGTGCCATACCCTCCTCCCTGGACAAAGTCCCAAATCTACTCACCCGCCCTGTGGTCAGCAGCACTTCCAATGACGCTTCCACAAAAATCTGAATGTCTGAAAGAAAAGAGTTAATTTCAGGAACCTATTTTTTTTTCTCTGTCAGTTTTGTTTGAGACCATCCATCCATCCATCCATCCATCCATCCATCGATTCAAAATACATAATAATAATAACTATTATTATTTAATATCCACAATAAAAAAAAACAATAAAAAATAATAATATGAAAACAATTAAGTGTGTCTGTGTGAGTACAGCCATATAAATGACTTGCACATTAATACTTATTGCAATATTTTTGGATGGACAGCTTTTGACCATCTGCTGCTGTGCACATTTGTTACTTATTATTGTAGTATTTTATCTATATTATCATATTTGTTGTTAGTTGTATAGTTTGTGAACAGGATAGATGATGTAATAATAATAATAATTATTATTATTATTATTATTATTACTACATCATCTATCCTGTTCACAAACGATATTATTTTTTATAACTGAAGGATAACCAAACTAAAATAATAAAAAAAATAATAAAAATAATAATCATATAAAAATAGTATGCAGTATTTTCAGGTAGACAGCTTTTGCCCATATGCTGGGTTTTCCATAGATATAAAAACTAATTTCTGACAAAAATAGAAATGATTTATCCGATTTGCTAGACCAGCATCTTTTGTATTTTTTATGGCTCTTTGCTAAGGTAGTCTGTATGTGTTTTTAAAATAAAGTTAATTTAAGTGAAGGGATATGAAACAGTAATGCAGTTATAGAATTCAGATGGAACATGGAACAGAATTCAGCCAAGAGATTTCACAACATTTCTTAAACATATGACATTGATTTAAAAGTGAGAATAGCATGCTAATACACATTGAGTTGTGGTGCTCAGTTCATATATAGCTTATGTCATTTCCCCATACTGTTTCCCTGTCTTTTTTTCCCTACCCCTATCAATAAAACCTCTTTATGATCTACAGTACCATCTAGTACAGTCATCCGAGACGTGAGGATCATAGCTATTTCATATTTCATAGCCATACTAAGTCGGCAAGTTTGGGCTGTACAGATGGGGGCGCTGAGGCTGGAGTTTAACAGAAAGCAGAATCAGCATGCGTGAGAGGAGACGCCGCCTCTTAGCAGAAAGCCTGCTCCGAGACACCAGCTTCAACCTCACCAGAATAACAATGCGATTTTCTCAAGGCAAGGAAAAGAGCTTGAGTTGTGGAGAATCATATCCTGTTGACCTTGCTGTAGGAGTTTTGATATATTTTATCTGCCATTGATTTTTCTGTCCTCTTTTGTTGATTTTTTTCTCCGATCCTCTCTGTGTCTCTCTGAGTCTACCTCTTCACAAAATTAATTTCATCTTGACTTAGAAACGAAACTATATCAGAATTTGAATTACACTTCTTCCAAAAGCGAGAGAAAGAAAGGGGCAAACTTGACAAGATTGCTTCACAAGCGGTCTAAGGTTTGGAATTTAATGACAATGGTAGACAAAATCCTCCACAGATATTACTATGCCACCCCCTACATGTACAGTTTCTCCGCTCTGCTTTAGATCAGATTGATACAGCATCTCACTCTCCTTCTCAGTCTCACAGATGTTGATATATGAGAGATCATGTGATGAGGGTTTATTCTGTAATCTCTGAGGAGTTCAGTTGATGCTCCAGTCAGACAGACAGTGGTCAGGGCCCCTTCACCTTGTGAAGCTGGGGTCCGTATGGACAGACAGCGCGTGTAGAGAGCTGCAGTCTGCTGCAAAAACCCGAGAGATCCAATGTGTCAGTCGGGTGGATAAAATGCTGAAGTGTGGTGGTTGTAACACGTCGTTGTTATTGAGACAGAGAGAGAGTTGACAGCTCAAATGTTGTAACAGCACTGAAATAAAATAAGGCATCTTGTAGTTAGTGAATGGTTTGGTCATATCCTTTGTCATATAGTTTGTGAACAGGATAGATGATGATTATTATTATTATTATATCTTTTTACAAACAATAATAATAGTAGTAGAAGTAGCAGTTGTTGTTCTTATAGTAATAACAGGAATTTTTATTTTTAAAAAAATACAATAATGTCATTATAATAATAATGATGATAATAGTTTGTTGATACATTATATTGCCAAAAGTTTTGGGACACCTGCCTTTACATGCACATGAACTTTAGTGACATCCCATTCTTAATCCGTAGGGTTAAATATGGAGTTGGCCCACCCTTTGCAGCTATAACAGCTTCAACTCTTCTGGGAAGGCTTTCCACAAGGTTTAGGAGTGTGTTTATGGGAATTTTTGACCATTCTTCTAGAAGCACATTTGTGAGGTCAGGCACTGATGTTGGACGAGAAGGCCTGGCTCGCAGTCTCCACTCTAATTCATCCCAAAGGTGTTCTGTCGGGCTGAGGTCAGGACTCTGTGCAGGCCAGTCAAGTTCCTCCACACCAAACTCGCTCATCCATGTCTTTATGGACCTTGCTTTGTGCACTGGTGAGCAGTCATGTTGGAACAGGAAGGGGCCATCCCCAAACTTTTCCCACAAAGTTGGGAGCATGAAATTGTCCAAAATTGTCTTGGTATGCTGAAGCATTAAGAGTTCCTTTCACTGGAACTAAGGGGCCAAGCCCAACCCCTGAAAAACAATCCTACACCATAATCCCCCCTCCACCAAACTTTACACTTGGCACAATGTGGTTCTCCTGGCAACCGCCAAATTCGTCCAACAGATTGCCAGACAGAGAAGCGTGATTCATCACTCCAGAGAACACGTCTCCACTGCTCTAGAGTCCAGTGGCAGCGTGCTTTACACCACTGTATCCGACGCTTTGCATTGCACTTGGTGACGTAAGGCTTGGATGCAGCTGCTCGGCCATGGAAACCCATTCCATGAAGAATACACAAAGTTTGGAGGTCTGTAGCTATTGACTGAGTTGGCGACTTCTGCGCACTGTGCGCCTCAGCATGCGCTGACCCCGTTCTGTGATTTTACGTGGTCTACCTCTTCGTGGCTGAGTTGCTGTTGTTCCCAATTGCGTCCACTTTGTTATAATACCACTAACAGTTGACCGTAGAATATTTAGTAGTGAGGACATTTCACGAATGGACTTATTGCACAGGTGGCAACCTATCACGGTACCACGCTTGAATTCACTGAGCTCCTGAGAGTGACCCATTCTTTCACAAATGTTTGTAGAAGCGTCTGCATGCCCAGGTGCTTGATTTTATACACCTGTGGCCATGGAAGGGATTGGAACACCTGAATTCAATGATTTGGAGGGGTGTCCCAATACTTTTGGCAATATAGTGTATTTCTATTGTTAATACTGATATTGTTATTTATTTTTTTATTTTATTTATTCATTAAAAAACACTTTTTGTCAACTTAGAAGATTTGAAGGGACATATATATGCCACCATGGATGATGACCTTTGGCCCTTACTCATAATTCTGTATGACTCCTTTTGTCATTATTATACTATATGTATTTTTATTTTTTTTAAGTTACATTCAAAATCTGAACAAATTGCACGTGCCCTCCTCACTTTGAATGGGCTTTTAGCTAATGTGGGTGCAAACTTTAGCTTTGTCTTGAATGCAAATGATTTGTTACAGATTCTGTGATAAATAAGCTTTAATAACAGTTGGTTAGATATTTGCAAGCTGTCAAGGACAGACGAGTTCTGAGGCTGGAGAAAAATGGGCGTTTGTTGCATAACATGTTTTTTCATTTCAGACTCTCATTATGTCCTTAATTTAGCCATTAACACATTGCTTTGCTTATGCAATCACATGAATGCATCTGCAGCCGACAGACTAATTACCACTTTTTTTTTTTCTGACAGATGCAGTATTGGATGATTTTTGTCTGAGTTAGATTTGAAATGTAAGTGAAAGCTTATGCAACAGTGTGGGCTTTGTTTTTAGCTTGTTTTTATTTTTAAATTCTGTATTCTTTTTATATTTTTATATTCAAATATTTTTAAATATTTGCATTGCTTTGAATTGCCCTCTGATCTTTTTCTGCACATTTATGTATTTATTTATTTTGATAGTCATGTCTATTGTAAAAAATCATGAAGCTTCTTTTTTCCTGTAATTTAGGCTGTAGAAGTCACGTGCCGGAATATAAACACTTCTAAATCCTGCTTTAAGTTTTCATAAGACAGAGTTAGGAAATGAAAACATCTGCCAATATTCCCTCTCATTTGCATTTCTAATTGAAGCATTTAAATGGCGTCATTTCCAAACGCTCACAGAGTGCTGTCACTTTTCAATATTTTATGCAAATGAGCAAATTAGCCCATCTCACTTGATGAATGCCACAGCCTCGTGTTCTAAATCGATGCTATATAGTGTAATTCGCCGCTTGCTTTCATTCTGAGGGGCTTGCTCATGACACCTTGACAACGGTTAATGTTTCCTTAAATTCTGGGAACTTGGCAGGTTTGTAGCTCCTGAATATTTTGTGTGTGTGTGCAAAGCAATCTCTCATTTCTGTGTGTGTGGGGTGATTAAACTGACTGGAACTGAACATGTGCATTACAGTTTTATTGAACACACTGTAAAAGTCTCAACTCATTATATTTTATTTCTTTTCTGCATGGGCTGTTTTGAGTTTTACTTACTCCCAAAAGTTAGGATAACTTTTTGTGATTTTGCCAATTGAAATACATTGGACAAATCAATTGGACAAACACAGAAGCACACAAATTAGATTTAGTTTACTGAAAAAAAAAAGAAAAAAAAAAAGCTACCAGGGATTTAGTTTCGGTTTTGATGTTGGCTTCCAACGATTATGAAAACATGATGTCACATTCAGTTCCTTTCCTTTAAAGCAGTTCACTCCTATGTAAAATCAGTCTAATCATGTAACACGGCTGTCATAGTATACAGTCTCCGGCCAGATGTGCTCGATACTAAAAAAAAGTCTTAAAGGAGTATTGAGCTGCGAAAGAAACTCTTTTCCGAGATGGAGTGATACTTTGGGCTTCGGGTTTGCGCTTAAAGGCACAATATGTACGATTTTTGGATTAAATATCCAAAAACCACTAGAACAATGTTATATATTCTGTTGACTTACATATATATATATATTTACTAATATACTTACATTATCCCAAATGTTTCCAAGAATGTTTAAATCCAGAGAAATAAGCAATTTTAACCAGGACACGGACCGTGTCTGTGCGTCGCCTATCAATGACATCATACCTGCGTTACCCTCGATTTCTGGTTTTATTTTGTAGAAACCATGGAAACATCAAAGATGCTTTAATATATTATGTGTTTTATTAGACAGGTGAGCAACTGTTTGGATACATTCATTGACAGAAAACGAATCATTGTTATATAGCTCAAGACAGTTAGTCTTATTGTTTAAATCTCGTTTTCTTTATTTACCACGAGTACCATGTTTTACCATGCCTAATATCGATCTAGCTTACTGCAGTGTGCAACAAGTGTCTCATAGTAGCCGCTGAGCGAACGCACAGAGAAGCATTATAACATAACTTTCAACACACGCAAATGTATCTATGATAAAACAGCGCTGCGTTACCCCACATACGCATGAGCGAAAGAAGCGGAAGCGGTCGTCTGCGGCATAATAAAAGCTCCACTGCTCTCGAGCCATGTTTCATGCTTGTCTCTCATTATCAATCGCTCCAGCAGCCTCGTTCCTCTCCAACGGCTTTCAGCCCCACCCTGCTTCATACTACAGTAACGTTAATAAACATTTAATACGTTAGCTCATCCATGAATATGATTTCTGCCAGAGTCCCGTAGGATTATTTTCCACCGACTGTAGAGGTGAAGACAGCAACTCCCATGATTCCGCGGAAAAAAGGCGTCATCAAGCTACGCCTTTGTTTTGAATAAGCGACCTCTAGCGACGAAAATTACATACTGTGCCTTTAAACAGACAAATACACACAAAAATATGTCAAAATGCCCGTCTTGGCGCAGTCGGTTATGTCTTAAGTGAACATAAACAGTTGGGAAAGTAATTGAATGCTTGTCAGTATATTTGATCTGTGCATTTGGTCTTAAAGTGACAGCAGCCTAATAAACCTGCTGCTGTCTGTGCCATTTAATGTTTATCAAACAACAAAAGAAAATGAGAAAATCATTCGCTGCTCTTCACTGAATAACTTTAGTAACTTTAATAAGAATACATAATACATAATACATAATTGTATTACATTTGATTACTTAATTCAGTTTCTGTATAGTATGCTATTATTATTATTAGGCTAAACTGTTTGTTTCATTGGTATCTTTCTTTTCTATTGTATTTGCCTTATTGTTTGTAATTTTATTTTTTTATGGTATTTATGGTTTTAACTCACTGTTTTTTGACAGTGAAACTGCTCTGAATTAACTTATAAAGGGGTTGGGGGTCATTTTGGGGTTTTTATGAATGCATTAACAGGGCCCCACCTTACAAAGTCTAGGGCCGGCACTGATTTATGGTCTGCAACGTTTATGCATTACTGTGCTGTTAATTATGAGCTAAATCCAGGACTGTAAATGAGGATCCATCTAGTTCATATCATTGTGTGATTTATCCGTCAATAACGGACGGTAATGAATATGACAAGTGTTTTATATGCAATTCGTTCTCCGAATCCCAATTTGTCTTTTAGATGAAGCTCTTTTTCTTAATTTAAACCTGCCGAACATAAATCAATTCTCATATTCGAGGACAGAGCTCGATGAGTGTTTATGTGATGTTCAACGCTCATTCTCAGAGGCTGGTTCTGAATCAGTCGGCATCCTCTGCATTGTTCTTTAAATCCATTCCACAGGCCTCATCAGTGTCAGTTCCTAACAGTAGTTTAAAAATTAAACACGTATTGATCTTTAGTGAAAAAAAGGACTATGCCAAGACCCCCCTCTTAACTTCCACTGAAAACAGACAAAATAATTACAGGCAGACGCTGCAGCTCAGCAAAATCAACACTTTCTAAAAATAGAACAAATTACTATAGAGTTAGACACTAGACAGAATTTTCTCATACTATAGTGCAATTGATCAATTAGCATGCTATTTTTGTTATATAAAAGCATTAAACCTTTTGAGACGGTGTGTTACATTGAATTTAACCTGATTAAAAGTAGTTGTTTTGTGGAGTCCAGTTACTGTGGTAAAATCAATGTGATGCACAACCTTAAGTGGCTTTTTAAACTTTATCTCGACAATACATTATTATACCATTTTAAAGAGGTTATAGAATGCTGTATGAAACATGAGTAGCTAAAGTTTAATAAACGTGTGGGTTTATCTGGTGATAGCAAATAAATAGACATTTTATTGTTTATGAAACCACCTTTTAAGTCTTAGTTTCTGCACACTAACAAGCTTAAAATCACCTCGTCCTCTTGTTTGTATGGCAGTTTAGATTTTTGCAGCAGCACTTGATCAATGGAAATTAAATTGCTCATCTAGCCAGACAGTCAATAGTCTCGAAACAGCCGGCACTAAATGTCAGGTCCCCCTTCATATTTACTGTGAATCAATGAAGAGTGTGAAAGAATGATGGAGTCCAAAATGGCACGTCAGTTTATCTACAGGCAATCGGTGTTGCCTTTTGCTTTTGTGTAGGAGTTATCCTTTCCTTCTGATCCAGGGTCAGGATCTGGCTACTCAAAGGGTGCTTGTATAGTGATGATACATAAGTTCTGACAATGATACATACAAAACTGCATATGAAGATTCTTTAACATTCATAGAATCTTTCCATTGCACAAAAGGTTCTTTATAGTGGACAACGTTTCTTTAGACTATTAAAATGTTCTTTTTTTTTGTAAACTTATAGGCTATTAGTGAGATCTGTGTCAACGGGTTCTCAACACGGCATCATGTGACATTGATTTCATTATCCATGGCATTATTCCTTTCCCATGCATCATCTTGCACACTCCCGCCGTATGCACCATCGACGCTGATTACGATGGCCATCGCCATGAAAAATGACTAATCAATATCACAATGGTGTTGAAACAGTCCCCTAATGCTATTGGTAAACGTTTACAGGCGGGCCTGGTGCCAGCGCCGAGCACTGGTTCAGTCTCATTCAGAGTGATTTATCTGGTGCTACATCTGATCTGATGGTGCATTCAGGCCTGGGCTCTTTAATGTGCTTGAATTGGCTCTGCAGGTGATATATAAACAGTCTGACTGGAACTTCCATCCCATTGTGCCTCATGGTTCTCTCTGTGCTGCTGAAAAAGCGTTTTGTCTTAAAGTAGAGCTGCACGATTCTGGATCACAGATTTTTTGTTTAAAATAGTTTAAAATTGTTTAAAATCACAATTCTTCCATGACTCTGAATAGACAACTAAACAACTAGACAGCTGAATAGACAAATAATAATAAAAATCAGTTTGAATGAATGATTCAATGACTCACTCATAAAGACTTCACTTGTTTCATTACTGGATGAATTACCGTTATTGAAAGAATCTCTTGTATGAACGATTCAATGACAAATACACTTTTAACAGTCCTTTGTTGCAGGGCTGTCGCCAGAACATACAGAATTGGGGGACATTTCACTTTCATAGGGGGGCACACTTTTTTATGATCTACGAAACAGACATTCACAAAAACAATAACATAATTTAATAGACATAAGCCCCGTTTCCACTGAAATTACCCGGAACAATTTGTCCCAGGAACTTTTTTCCCCCCAGACCTGCTGCTGTCTGCGTTTCCATCGCGGTCTAAAGTACCGTGAAGATTAGTCCGGTGATGTAGGACTGCGCGTGACTTGCCAGTTCCTGCTGGATTTCGTCCTCCACATATAAGCTTAATAAAGCCTGAACCTCGTTGTCGGTCTATCGGTCATATTTTTTAAACGTCTTTGTTGATTTGAATAGCAAACAACTCTTACTGCATGCACCGCAACAGACTTTTAAAAATGGTGTTTGAAATAAAATGCTGCATGGAGTCAACCAATCAAAATGCTACGTGAACCAATCAGCATGATCAGCAATGATCAACCAACCAATCAGCATGATCAGCGCGATCAAGTCCCACCCCCGGAAGTTCCTGAACTTCGAAAAAGTACTACCTCGCACGCAGGGCCATTTTGATGGGGGAAATATTAACCCGGAACTTCATTTAGACCCTGGTTCCTGTGGTCAAAACACACAGAGTACCACCCCAAAGTACCTAGTTCCTGGGGAAAGTTCCTGTGGTGGAAACGCGGCAATAACGAATCATTGTCATTTAATAATATGATTGCATGGGTGTTTGAATCGAGATTGTGATCTTTTTGAGATTAATCATGCAGCTTAAAAGTAAAAAACACTGTTGTATATGCTATTGGCTAATATTTTGTCATAATTGCTTTAGTTTTTATCCTGAGGCTGTTAATATGGACTGAAAATAGGGTGTTTGTCAAAACACTGTTCACGCAAATATGATTAAACTAAATACTCATTGTATATGTTCTGTTCTGAACAATAGCCATATATCCCATAATTCGCCACTGCTCTTCTAAGGGTATGAGGCTGTGTCTCTTCTCACTGAGTATTGTCAGAGCTTCATATTGGTGTCTAGATAGTTATCTCCCCCATGGATTTGGAAATATCTCTGTAACCTTGAACAACAATCATGCTATAGAGAGTTTTAAAAGGCTCTTTTCTTTGATGAGTCTGTTTTCAGTGGCGACACCGAGCTCCAGCAATTTGCTGATACGTGATTCACTTTAGCCTGTAAAAGAACACTGTTTGTCGTTCACCCTGCCAGAATTTTTTGACCCGCTAATGGGCCTTGTGTGCGTTTTTGCACCTTTTCCTTTCTCACTCGGCAAAATAGTTTCTTATTTAAGCTGTTGAAACGAGCAAACAAACACAACAGGTTTCTATTTACACAAATATTAAGGGAATATTTCACCCAAAATTAATAATCAACCTCCAAAAGACCAAAGTTTTTTGAAGTCATACAATGTGTCTGTGAGGAACAGACCAAAGAGAAGTAGTGACGTGCAGTTCATGAATAAATGATTCTTTTAAGTTGAAGCTTTAGTGAATCAGTTGATTCAGTTCACAAAATCTGAAATATTTGAGTTGTGAACTCAGCCAAAGCTGTTCATTTTTTATTCGTTCCCCACATCTTCAAAAGACAAGAATATAATTAATATAAGTGTTGAGGCATGGTAATGGTTATGACAATGTTGATATATTTGGTCTTGGCGGAATAGATCTGCTGCGCTACTGTTATTGCTGCTGCAGAGCAAGTACGGGACTTGCTACTGCTAATACATACACAAAACGCTGCTGTGAGCAAGTAAGACATGCTGCTGCTGTACAATACATGAATTACCCATGGCAGATCTATACAGGTGGAGCTGGGGAAGGTGGAGGGTTTCTGAAAGCACGCTGCACTGCTAAGGCAAACGCTAACCAAGTATTTAAAGGTTGAGCACGCAAGCTCATTGGCTACTGATACAGCAGGAACCAATCAACTGTGCCTTACAGAGAATGATAGGATTGCAAGCGTTTTATATGATTACCAGCAATGCTTTGTCTCTGTATCCTTACGGCAACTACATTGTCTGCTTGCTGCTGCATAAATGCAATATTGCATATTTACTAGCTGCTAATATGCTTAGTGACTCACTCTAAGCATTAAAACAGGACTTGTTAACATGACACATGATTTTAAACCTTGTATATCGTTACTTCATAAAAAATTGACAAAGCAGACCTATTTTATGATCATTATATTGTGCTTTTGTGTCTTTTTTGAAAGTTTGAAAGCTTAAAGGCTTCGTTTATTGTAAGTACAATACATTATTCAAAATGTATCCTTTTGTGTGCATGCAAAAAAAGTCATATGGGTTTGGAACGACATGACAAGTTTCATTTTTGGGTTAGTCATTTATTTAAAAAAAAAAAAAGCCTAATAGAAATGCTGATTTTCTATTGAAATTTAATGCTGGAGATTTGTCAAAATAGCAGTTTGAATGAACTGTAATACTACATTGAGCCAATATCTCGAATTGTGAAGTGTCTTTTGTGTAGCTGTGGGAGTTGTTTATTGAGTTTTAATGTGTTTTTTTTTCCTGCTCAATATTAATAAAAGAATTATGATGTGAGGAAGGAAAAAAAAAACCCTGATAATTTGTTGCAGTTGGCTATTTCAGTTTACTTCTAATCAAAGAAAGATACAAGCACATTTCAGAGAACCAAACACGCATTTTAAATTCATCCCCACAAGGTTACCGCTGTGTTGGCTTTCTACACCTCCATCTCACTTGTGTAATTCCTGCTCCCTCTTGTATTGTGCGGCAGACATCGCAAGGGTCGTATGAGGAAAAAGAGAGAAAGAAACCAGCAAGAAGGCAGAGAAAGACGATCTCTGCAGTGCACTGAGTTTCTCTTCCTCTATTTTCTGCTCCGTTGCACCTGAGTGACCTGTGGCCCATGTCTGGGCAGAAGAAGTGTTCATATAGCCCAGGCTTCTTTCTCTCCAAGTTGTATAGGGTCAGACCACCTGCCGTCAGTGGACCGGACGCCCTGCTGATGCAGCCGTTCGCTTGGCTGTGTTTTCGCAGGTCATCTCGACACTGGATAACTGGGTGGTATAACCAAAAACATGTATTGTGGTATGAGTTATCTGATATCATGGTAACAGTATCCACCTTATTTTGCAACATGGAAGTAAGCTATTTTCTGTGAGTGTGCAACATTTCTGATTCATTAGCCTTTATAGGTAAATAACAAGAAGAATAACAAAGTGCAGTAAAGGGAAAAAAATATTTGCACTACAAACTAGTGTTTGTAGCCAGTCCGATGCTTTGCATTTCACTTGGTGATGTAAGGCTTGGATGCAGCTGCTCGGCCATGGAAACCCATTCCGTGAAGCTCTCTACGCACTGTTCCTGAGCTAATCTGAAGGCCACACAAAGTTTGGAGGTCTGTAGCTATTGACTCTGCAGAAAGTTGGCGACTTCTTCTGCGCACTGTGCGCCTCAGCATGCGCTGACCCCGCTCTGTGATTTTACGTGGTCTACCACTTCGTGGCTGAGTTGCTGTTGTTCCCAATTGCTTCCACTTTGTTATAATACCACTAACAGTTGACCGTGGAATATTTAGTAGTGAGGAAATTTCACGAATGGACTTATTGCACAGGTGGCAACCTATCCCGGTACCACGCTTGAATTCACTGAGCTCCTGAGAGCGACCCATTCTTTCACAAATGTTTGTAGACGCGTCTGCATGCCTAGGTGCTTGATTTTATACACCTGTGGCCATGGAAGTGATTGGAACACCTGAATTCAATGATTTGGAGGGGTGTCCCAATACTTTTGGCAATATAGTGTATAATATAAGTGGATTCTTTTTATTGTGTCGGAATGAATGAATGAATTTAAGTAAATAAGGATATAGCTAAATAAATATATAACAAAGTAAACATATAAATAAATAAGCAAATGACTAAGTATTATGACTACTACGTAGGTAAATAATTTAATTATATTTGCAGAGATATCTTTTTTTTTTTTTAGAATTTGCATGGCATAATATGTTCACGTTTGTGGATACATCTGGTCATGTTAATGCAAGAGTATTAGTTATGGCTCTCTAAGGATGTACTCACTGTATATAGTGTTGGCATAAAATAGCTTCTCTTTTATGCAACGGTAGTTATGGGTGACAGAATGATCTGTTCATTTGAGGAAATGTCTCTGTTTGTCTGAAAACACCAATCACAGACCCTCGGATATTGATGAAAGGGTGACCGGGGCTATACGTTGATGGATGATCTCTCACACTGTGCTCTGATGATTTTACTCCATGTCGCAGTATTCAGATATATTATAAATTCAGTGTGATATTGTGTAATAGCACTGCACAATTAATTCCATTTATATTGTGATCGCAATTATTAATTGTGAATTAGAGGATTCACATTAAAATTTGTTTTGTGAAGGGGTGCCTACAGTGAATATCTTTATTTTTTTTATTTTTTTTTTATGTTGGCAGCACATTCCAAACAAGATGGTTTGCGGAATCAATAGAGTCGATTCTAGAGAACTTACTATTTAAAAGTTTCGTGTTGGTAAGATTTTTTTTTTTTTTATGTTTTTGAATTAAGTTTCTTATGCTTACCAAGGCTGTATTTATGTGATCAAAAATACGATTAAAACAATAATATTGTAAAATATTATTACAATTTAAAATAAATGTTTTTTATTTTAATATATTTTAGATGTAATTTATTTTGTGATGGCAAAGCTGAATTTTCAGCAGCCGTAACTCCAGTCTCAGTGTCACATGATTCTTCAGAAATCATTTTAATGAATTCATGCTTGAGAATTTTCCTAAATTACTTATTGACACACACAAAAACGTTAACGTTAACGTTTGCTTAACATGCTATGAAAAACGATCTGTGGGGTATTTTGAGCGAAAACTTCACATACACACTCTGGGGACATCAGAGACTTATTTTACATCTTGTAAAAAGGGGCATTATAGGACCCCTTTAAGGCTTTTCTGTGAAACATGCAGTGATAATTTGAAAATCAAAGTAATGGACACAGTCATCTGTGTTTTATTTTGATGATTTGCTTTTTTCATTATTGTACTTTTACAAATAGGAAATGTTGAGCTTTGGTGTATTATTGTTTTGGATCGGTTTTCTTTATAGTTACCATCTTTACCTCTGTCTATACGTACATGCAGTGAACCTCTCTAGTGCGTTCTCATGATCGAAGCATGTTTGTGGCTCTAGTGCCCCATCATCTCGCCTGAGTAGTTCACCTAATCTAAGGGGTGGTAATCAAGTTTTTTTGGGGGGGAAGAGGAAATTGCTTTTACCTCACGCAGATGAAGGATTCGATAATACAGAGAATTCATTCTCCACAACTCTCCTTTGAGCCCCATGACGTCCACGTTTCAGCTCAGAAACACAGGAAGTGCGCCACAGTGATTACTCAGACACTTGATGCGTGCGGTATCTGTGCTGGAAATGAACGAAAAGTCACACAAAGTAGAAACTAGAGGGAATTTATTCTGCCACATTCATTAAGTAGCCAGTGGCGTTCTCCACACATTTTATGGTCAGAAAATTGACAGAAAACTTCAAAAAATCCTCATTATCCAACTCTCTGGTAGTTCAAGACAGTTTGACACAGGTTTTTCTTAAATTTATCTGATGTACAGCTTCATTATATCACATAACTATGCTCTTCTTATCAGAAAGTGTCTTTGTCACAATATGTCTGGGAGTTGAATGCAGACATGTATGAGTTGCTAGGCAGATCTGTTTCCAGAACAAAATCAATTAATGTGCTTGTGAAATTTGCAGGGGTGCTGTAGTGTTTCAAGGGCAGATGTGTATAGGCACCTATAAGCACCATCGGTATAAATATAGTAGCACTGAGGCCTGTACAAGTGTGAGTAGGAGTTTGAATTGTTAATGCAATGTTTCATTTACATTCAGTGATATGAAGGCATTATGATTAATTATGCAAAAGCATTTAAATCTATCATACAGGGTGTGATCATGTTGACTTCGATTAACAGAGCATGCAAAACTATGAAGTTGAACAAGAGGGTGAATGAATGAAGGCAGGTGTTTCCATAAGACTTTTGAGTAACTGGGTGTTACAACTAACATACAGTACAGGGTGTTAGGAAAATAGGCAAGGTACATAGTAGTTTACACTTTATTTTAAGGCGACGTAGTTACATTGTACTTACTTAAATAAGTACTGAGTAATAATAATTAACTACATATACTTACTATAGAGTTACAGTTAGGGTTAGCGTTTGGTTTAGGGTTAGTTACTTGTAATTATGCATCATTTACTGTTATTACTATAGTAAGTACATGTAGTAACGTGTAACTACGTCACCTTAAAATAAAGTGTTACGACATAATTTATTAAACCGTTCTTAGAATTTCTTTTTACATTTACATTACAAGATGTACCTTTAGATGTTTTTTTGAAAATGGCTACAGACTCAGCTGCTCGAATTGAGATCGGCAGGTCGTTCCACCAGGTGGGAACGGTCCAGGAAAAGGTCCGTGAAAGTGATTTTGGGCCTCTTTGGGATGGCACCACGAGGCGTCGTTCACTTGCAGAACGCAAGGTTCTGGAGGGCGCATACGTCTGAACAAGCGAGTTTAGGTATATTGATGCAGAGCCAGTGGTTGTCTTGTAGGCAAACACCAGTGGCTTGAATTTGATGTCGCATTAGCAAAGAAAAAACACTTAAGCAAAACATGGTCAGGTCAAAATGTCTGAATAATTTTGGTCCCAAATTTTTTATCAATTTTTCTGGTAGTCCACTGTATGAAGAACTTTTGGGTATAATATGTCACAGTTTACTCTATTTTTCTATCCTCACTTACATAAATGAACTATAGTGTCCTGGTAAAAAATTATATCTGGTGTCTGAATCATTTTTGGTTTGACTACAATCATCTACAATCAACTCTTTTACACAGTCGTTTCTGCCTGTATTTTAGCAGAGCATGAGCTATTATCAGCCCTGCGCTTCCTTGTAATCGTTCTCGCAGTGTTATTGAAGAGCTGAAGTACCTCTGGAAGGCCATGTTCCCTCATTTCATTTTTATACCGTTCTTCTTAAACCAGGATTTTTGATACAAATTGAACTTATAGATAAGGGAACCTTTGACAAACATCAGACTCGAGGTTAATCCACTGCTGGTCCCATTTGGAGAACATCATTCAGCAAGTTTTGGAGTGACACACAGACTTCATAAATGGCCTTCACCTCAGGTTTAATAGTTTCACAGCTTCTGCTCCATGTAAGATACCCGGTTTCCCCTCACTGGTGTCAGTGTCCAGACATTTTGTATTGTCCCATGCGGCTTGTCAACCCATAACAAGATGCAGTGTAAAGGCTCTTCTGACTGCGTCTCACTTGGCTGACCGTCTGCCTGCTCGTTTTGCTTTCAAAGCTCCAGATCCCCATAGAGACATTTCAGGCTGTCAGGTTACAGCGCACAGTCTCTCTGCTGCACATGTATGTCCTTCCTCTGTGTACTCTTCCAATACCTGTGTGTACACTTCCAATACCTGTGTGTCCAAACACCATGACAGTGCGCTTGACAGTTGGAGCTTGTTCTTGTCATATCCTGGAATTGTGAGAAATGATGTGTTTTACAGAGGACTAGGTCTGGTTTTTTTTTTTTTTTTTTGGTGGGATGCTGACCAGACTATGTGAGTTCTGTAATCACTCGTCACTCCTGGCTTTGAGTTCTTCCAATAACAAAATGTGTACTTTTACTGCACCATCATCAAGCTCTTTTCCTTTTAAGTTGTAGAATATGGCACTAGCAACACCAGAGTCATGAGTTTAATTCCCATGGATAGAATGTGAACGCACTTCACGAATCGGTGGATCAGTGCGAGTAATGATACTTTCGACTGTGGTGTTATATGGATCCTACATGTTCATTTTGTTTAAGCAATATTACTATTTCAATCATGACAGCTCTCGAAATAGGTTTAGCATGTTAATGAATATGGCAGTGTTAATGTACATTGCCGTCCACTAATATTGGCACCCTTGGTAAATATGAGCAAAGGCGGCTGTGAAAATAAATCTGCATTGTTTATACTTTTGATCTTTCATTCAAAAAATGAACAAAATTCTAACCTTTCATTGAAATAAAACAATTAAAAGTGGGGGGAAACTCACATTATGAAATACATTTTTTTTCTCCAATGCATGTTGGCCACAATTATTAGTGCGCAGCAGGACAAGCAAACACCAAACCGGACTATTTAAATGTTGAGCAAGCAATCTAATTGGTTGCAGGATCAGCTGAGGCCAATCAGCTTGTGCCATTTGGTAATGATGTGATTGCTTCAAGATTGCATGTAAAGAACCCTCTAATCAGTCTGCACCCTCTAGAATTTCATGACTGATCTAGATATTTATTTAACATGAAAATTAATGCAAATTAGCTTCAGTGTTGAAGTTTAAAGTTGTTAGAAGTTTGATCATGTTTTGTAATTGGTTTTGATAATGCCCTGCAAATGCAGGTTATATTGTAATATTATACTGCAACCCCTTCAGCCGTGACTTACTCACGATACAGCACTAGCCTTGAGTACCTTATTGCTTTTATAAAACAGTTACCACACACTATAAATATTAAAGCCAAAAAATATGTATCAATGCAACTTTCATGAAGTAAAATCACATAAAACCAGAAAAAAAAGTCACTGGCCGTGAACAGCAACAAAAGTTACTCGATCACTCGATCACTCGATCTCTCTCTCACAATACTCTTCTCTACGTAATACAATACGCTTCAATGAACAATATCAATGAGAACAAACATATGTTTGCGTTGCTAAGAGTGGTTGCTAAGGGTGTAGTGTAGTGATACACAGAACCGTTGGGTAAAGCGGTCATAGCTGTGTTTTATTGTGATCAAAACAGCTACTGACCAATCAGAATCAAGGACTGGAACTAGCAGTCTTATAAATTCATATATAATATTATATATTGCATTATTTTGGGAAAATCATGACAAAATGTCATGATTTTTGTGAATTGTGATTAAAAATCACACTTTAGATTAGGGTCCAATTCTAACTATTAACAAACTATTAACGACAACTTTTGCCTCAATAAACTCCTAATTACTTCTTATTAATAGTTAGTATGGTAGTTGTTAAATATAGGTATGGGGTAGGATTAAGGGATGTAGAATATGGTCATGCAGAATAAGGCATTAGTATGTGCTTTATAAGTAATAAGCAGCCATTATCCTAGTAATATGCATGCTAATTAAGCAACTAGTTAAGAATTGTGAGAACTGGATCCTAAAATAAAGTTACCAAATTGGGATTGGATTTAAAAATGTTGTTTAAAAAAAGCTCCAGGTTTGCTGTGCTTGTTTGTAGGGCTGCAAAATTTGGCCCCAAAAAAATTGTGATTATATATCAATATGAATATAATAATAATAATAATAATGACAATAATAGTAATAATAATAAGAAGAAGAAGAATAAGAATGTTACAAAATAAGAAATATTGCTATTTTAATAGATTATTACTATTGTAATGTTCACTGTAAAATAAATAAATGAATATTCATGATTAATAATAATAATAATAATAATTTTAATTTACAGTGTAACTTTGTCTTTTTCAAACGTTAAACCATTTATTTTGGAGTAAAACCACTGAGAGCCTTTACATTTTTATACATTATATATGTTACTTATATAATATTTAACTTCTTTTTCTGCTTTTTTTCAAATATTTCTACTGCCTGCACCAGACATCTTCCATCCTGCACCGTTCCCATACTCTTTTCCATCTACCCAGCAGCCTCCATTTGAATAACTCTCAAGGATGGTGTCACAATTTGCCGTGGGCGAACGAAAGGTGCAAACGAGGTAACGAACAGTGGTGAGGTGAGGCAGATGTACCCACATGCCTGTCAGGACATTCAAAATATCTTCTCAATGAATGGAAGAGCAAGCGCTTTCTCCGACCCCAAATGTACACAATTTTCATACAATTTGTGTTTCGATTTCCTCAGGTGTGTACGGCTGCCACATAATACTATTTGTGTTTTTACATGGTTTCAATTATACCTGCGGCTGCACCCTTTAAATAGCTCTCATTCATCAGCGCCCCTCTGTGCTGGTGTAATGTCAAAGCTTGTTGTGAAACGACTTTACACGCTGCAACAACAAATGGAAAGCCAGAGGGCAGAGCTGCTATATTTAACCAGAGAGCTGTGAATGAGCCACAATGTTTACTGAGGTCTGTTGCGTGAACTTGTTTCTTGCATTTGCAGACAGGGTTCTAATTGGGGTGCGGTGTGCTGTGCATTTGATGGCATTTATGTCTAATCTGTCTCTTCCACACGTTTTTAGTTTGTATATGATTTTATTAATTGCAAATAAATGTATTAATCGCGGGCATGCTGACATGTGAGTTGTGGAAGTTTCACAGCTCATAGTCTTTGTAAGAATACAAGGCCAATCTGACTATATCCTCATATTGGAAGAGTCTAGAATTGAGTTCTCACAAGATCCACGGATTGACACCCTCAGATCGACCGTAAAAATTATGTACCAACACTCTAAATAAAAATGGTGCTAAATAGCACTAAAAGTGGTTCATTGGCTTGTAATCATAGGGGAACCACTTTAAGTGCTATATAGCACCTATCTTTAAAGGGGCTATACAGAACCTTTGTCAAATGGTGCTATGTAGAACCATAAGATGTACATTCCTTCAAAGACTACAGCCAATAACCATGTCTTCTCTTTCTCTCATCCTCCAATTGTACTCCTCCTTCCACATAATTTTAACTGCAACTGACAGCTCTTAGTATCCAAACTGTCTTGTTGCATCCTACCACCACCCCATTCTCCACCTTAGATTTTAGATATGTTACTCCACTCTCATATGTTTTCTATGAATGGGAATTTACAACAATGGCGAAAGCACTTTTATGCTTTTCTGAGATCAAAAAGTCTCATGTGGGGGCCCTGGAAAATTTCCTTATAGGGGGGCCTTGGGGGCAAAGAGGTTGAGAACCATGTTATCTTCAGGAAATACACTGTATTTTAATTGTTTTAATCCTTTCCCCAACTAAACTAAGAGACTAAGAGAGAGTTAGAGAACCTTTAAAGAACTATACAGGGGCTTAACGGGTTCTTTGTATGGCAGTGGTGCTATATAGCACCTTAACCACCCCAAAGAACCGCTGAAGAACCACACTGGGCTTAACAGGTTCTTTATATGGTAGGGGTTCTATATAGCATCTCAACCACCCCAAAGAACCACTGAAGAACCGCTGAAGAACCACACTGGGCTTAACAGGTTCTTTATATGGTAGGGGTTCTATATAGCACCTCAACCACCCCAAAGAACCACTGAAGAACCACTGAAGAACCACACTGGGCTTAACAGGTTCTTTATACGTTAGGAGTTCTATATAGCACCTCAACAACCCAAAAGAACCACTGAAGAACCACACTGGGCTTAACAGGTTCTTTATATGGTAGGGGTTCTATATAGCACCTCAACAACCCAAAAGAACCACTGAAGAACTGCTGAAGAACCACACTGGGCTTAACAGGTTCTTTATATGGTAGGGTTTCTATATAGCACCTCAACCACCCCAAAGAACCGCTGAAGAACCACACTGGGCTTAACAGGTTCTTTATACGGTAGGGGTTCTATATAGCACCTCAACCACCCCAAAGAACCGCTGAAGAACCGCTGAAGAACCACACTGGGCTTAACAGGTTCTTTATACGGTAGGGGTTCTATATAGCACCTCAACCACCCCAAAGAACCGCTGAAGAACCGCTGAAGAACCACACTGGGCTTAACAGGTTCTTTATATGGTAGGGGTTCTATATAGCACCTCAACCACCCCAAAGAACCGCTGAAGAACCACACTGGGCTTAACAGGTTCTTTATATGGTAGGGGTTCTATATAGCACCTCAACCACCCCAAAGAACTGCTGAAGAACCGCTGAAGAACCACACTGGGCTTAACAGGTTATTTATATGGTAGGGGTTCTATATAGCACCTCAACCACCCAAAAGAACCGCTGAAGAACCAATTTTTTGTGTACATAAATCACAAATTTTATTTGTCTCTGTTTGACAGGTGGTGATGTTTATTTAGCAAGAAAATGGGGTCAATTTTGATTTCACCTATTTATTTTTGCAGTTTGGTTTGGTGCCACTAGTAGTGATTTCCAATTTTGTGCTTTTGCCTCTTAATGAGACAAAAAGTAGATAGTGACAGGAAATTAAGTGGAGATGGGGGAAACTAGAATTAAGAACTCAAACCTGCATTACCCAAGTGAGCACCAATGCTTAATGTGGCGACTACAACACCACATCTCTGACCTGATTTTTATTTTTTTGAAAGAAATTTATACTTTATTCAGCAAGAACTTACAGTAAATACATTTGCATTGTTAAAAAAAAATATTTCAAATAAATGCTGTTATGGTTTCCACAAAAAATATTAAGCAGCACAACTATTTTCAACATTTATAATAATAAGAATCTTATTCTTATTCTTATTATTCTTATTCTTGAGCACCAAATTAGTATATTATAATGATTTCTGAAGGAAATAATGTATGAAGTAATGATGCTGAAAATTCAGCTTTGCCATCACAGGAATAAATTGCATTTTAAAATATAATAAAATAAACAATAATTTGACACTTTAATAAAGTTTTTTTTTTGTTTTGTTTTATTGTATATTTGATCAAAATTCTTACCAACCCAAAACTTGGTAAATTGTTCATTTTTTTTCCCTTTTAATTTATTTATTTATTTTTATTAGCCAATTTGATTAGTTCTTGATTAGCCATCAAGAACTATTGTTAGGTTCAAAACTTGTGTATTAACAACACTCTCTACCCACAATTCTCATCGCTGTAGGGTTTTAGCGTATAACATCACTATAACATCACTATAGCGTATAACATCACTTCTGAATGTGTATGTTCATAGACAGAGAGTGAGAGAATAAGGTGTATTAAATGATTAATTCACCAGCATGTTCTTCATCTACTCCAGGGACACATGGGTGACATTACTCAGATAGGGCAAGAGCGGGAAAGGCACAAGGAGAAACGAGAGCTGGGCTGTTTTTCACCCTTGCTCTCTGTGGCTGGATGTGATTTGATTAATTAAAGTAGTGTGTTAGGAGGGATGTGTGTCGCAGCGGGTTTTGTCATAAAGATGAGCTGTTTTCTCTCCTTCATTCATTGATCTGCCGAACACCTGCTGTCAGACAGCCATGCTACACTGCCCTTCTCTCTCACTGTCTTTCAATCTGAATGATCGATCCAGTGGAACGGATTGAAACCTTTCAGACAGATGTTGCTGATACACCTGTGCAACAGTTTTATTCATTCATTTATCTGTCTTTATTTCCATCCGTTATTAATAGCACACACGTGATCACCGTGGCGCTGCTCTTTGCCCTGCTCATTGGTCAAGGTCAGTTTTGTTCCCTGTCTTTTTATGTTGTGCACTTCCTAAGTGATGTAATAATGCTGATGTAATGGAAACATATTACTTGTGTACCATAGTGAGTTCAGTCTTAGCTTACACACCACCTAATTTGCATATCATAAATATGCAAATGCTTTCAGGGTGCACCAGACCAGGGTTATTATAGTTACTTAAAACTAGTTACATAAATCTATCTATCTGTCTGTCTGTGTCTATTTAGGACTGTCAAACGATTAATCACGATTAATCGCATCCAAAATAAAAGTTTGTATTTACATAATATATGTGTACTGTATATAATTATTATGTATATTTGAATACACACACATACATGTATATATTTAAGAAATATTTGCATGTATATACTGTATATACATTTACATAATCTATATTATATATAAATATAAATATTTAATATATAAATATAAAAAACATTTCTAAAATATATACATGCATGTGTGTGTATTTATTTATACATAATAATTATACACAGTACACACACATATATTATATATATATATATATATATATACACACACATATATACATATATTATATATATATATATGCACCGATCAGGCATAACATTATGATAACCAGGTGAAGGGAATAAGACTGATTATCTCTTCATCACGGCACCTGTTAGTGGGTGGGATATATTAGGCAGCAAATTAACATTTTGTCCTCAAAGTTGATGTGTTAGAAGCAGGAAAATTGGGCAAGCGTAAGGATTTGAACAAGTTTGACAAGGGCCAAATTGTGATGGCTAGACGACTGGGTCAGAGCATCTCTAAAATTGCAGCTCTTGTGGGGTGTTCCTAGTCTGCCGTGGTCAGTATCTATCAAAAGTGGTCCAAGGAAGGAACAGTGGTGAACTGGCGACAGGGTCATGGGCGGCCAAGGCTCATTGATGCATGTGGGGAGTGAAGGCAAACAGACGAGCTACTGTAGCTCAAATTGAGCAAGAAGTTAATGCTGGTTCTGATAGAAAGGTGTCAGAATACACAGTGCATTGCAGTTTGTTGCGTATGGGGCTGCATAGCTGCAGACCAGTCAGGGTGCCCATGCCGAAAGCGCCAACAGTGGGCACGTGAGCATCAGAACTGGACCACGGAGCAATGAAAGAAGGTGGCCTGTTCTGAGGAATCACATTTTCTTCTACATCACGTGGATGGCCGGGTGCGTGTCGGTCGCTTACCTGGGGAACACATGGCACCAGGATGCACTATGGGAAGAAGGCAAGCCAGCGGAGGCAGTGTGATGCTTTGGGCAATGTTCTGCTGGGAAACCTTGGGTCCTGCCATCCATGTGGATGTTACGTTGACACGTATTGTTGCAGACCATGTACACCCTTTCATGGAAACAGTATTCCCAGGTGGCTGTGGCCTCTTTCAGCAAGATAATGCACCCTGCCACAAAGCAAAAATGGTTCAGGAATGGTTTGAGGAGCACAACAACGAGTTTGAGGTGTTGACTTGGCCTCCAAATTCCCCAGATCTCAATCCAATCAAGCATCTGTGGGATGTGCTGAACAATATATATATTGTTATGTGTGTGTGTAAATAATAAAAAATTATAAACATATTGGAAATACACAACAAAATTACTAAAACTTTAAATTGAAAATAAATTACAGAAAATTAATTCACAATATTATTAAAACTTATGATAACTTATGAAACAATGATTCTAAAATATTCTAAAAACACAGAACGAGGCAATTTTCACTGAAAAATAAAATTGGGAGTTACTATCTGAAACTCCAAGGAACAGCAAGTGTGTTTTTCGTTAGCCTCTCACAGTGCAACAGATCTGTCCGAGCTGTCACACGCGATCTACCCCTGTTTGAAATGTGTCGGACTTCGCTTTGCGGTGTCGTCCTTGCGCATTCTACTGTGTTAGTCACTGCGGTGAGTCAGAGGGAGTTGTTCTGTAAACAGTTGGGTCTGAAGGCATAATTAAGGGGAAAGCTGAGGTCTAACACGGCAGGCAGAGATAGGCAGACAGAATGAGAATTCATTTAAATGCTGCTGCTCGGATAAAGGGAAATAATTACTGAGCTTAGCATGTACACCTGCCACTGACTGCGAGAGACATCACCTCACTTGCCACCATTTTGTGTAACGTAGTGAAATGAAGCTCAAGTCTCCCGCCGTTTTGCACTGCTGGAGAGGATCGGTGGAGGGCAGCTGAGGAGAGGAGTTGGCCTTTCTGTGCTTTGAAATTACTCCTACATGTTACAGAATTTTAGGGTCTGGTTCATGTGCTTGAGCTTTTCTAGTCACGTATCCCTGTCGCACTTTTCTCACCTTTTTCCTGTTCTTTAAAAAGGGCCATGTTTTATCTGAGAGATGGCTTTTGGAGCTCCAATTTCTGTAACTTGGTTCTAAATGGCTAATGTATACCCTTAAATGGCCTGTTTTTGCTACTGTACTTTTAATAATATGTAAATTTGATTATTGGCTAACCTCACATACCCGCATAGTTCACACTGTTTATCAAGCATCTGTATATAAAATATGTAAGTGTGAGCCATCTTATGGTAACAGGTAAAATTTGGATTTTGGGAGTTAGGAATCATAAAAATCTGGTGGTGATTTTTATGGCATGTCCGGTAATATATATACAGTGTTTATAATGTATGTATGTGTATATACTCATGACTCCTAACAAGGCTACATATTATACACAAATTCAAACCATTGCAACCGCCTCGCAACCTACATAGACATAATGATTTTTAAACTGTACAAACTGTACATTCTATCTCCCTACTAAACACTGTAAACCCTAACGCTCAAAATAATGAATTGGTTTGAGTAGAGCCAACTCAAATTAAACAAATTAGTTCAAACAAATTAACTTTTATGAGTATTTAGAACTTTCTTTTTCTTTTGAGTGCACAAAACTGACACATTTTAACTAATCTGAACTGTTTCATTGTTTTGAGTTTCATGAACTTGTTTCTTTTAATTTGTACTAACTTAAATTTAACCGAAACTAGGCTGGGATTTCTATTTCCCAGCATGCTTTGCCACGACACTCAAAAGGGACAGTAAATGCCAAAATTAAGTGTTATATTATGTTTTTGTTGTGTGCAAGATTAATGTTAAGTGGGAGATTTAGTAGTGTTTAATGTTTTGTTATGCTAGTTTAGAAGAGTTTCTGTTATGTTGGTTTTTTGTAGGGTTACCATCATGGTGCCTAATGTGGTGCATGAGCTTAGTTTGAGAACAGATATATGTTAAATGTATTATATTGCTGTCCTCATTCAGCAAGTGATATGCTAATGCTACCAAAGAATTGTGTAACCAATTATCAAGGTGGCATTTATTGAATATGCTAGTTAAAGCTAGTCAAGTTTCCATTACTACAAATTTGAGATCACATTAGTTGGACATATGTTAAATGTATGAATTAGCTTACTCAAATATTTCAAGTTCAGAGCAATTAAAATGTATGATTACAAAATAAAAGTCTGCAAATTCTGCTTACTCAGAGCCAGATTTACTAAACAGGGTAAATTAGCGTGAGAGCACAATTCCATAAAAGCGCTGATGGGAGTGGACAGTTCTGAAATAATGGCGCAAACACCAGTAAATTGACTAGTGCAAACCTTAGTAAATCACCTCGCATGATTCATTTAAATACTCCTCTGCCTTGAATTTTGCGCCTGAAAGGGAAACTCCTACAAATGCATATGCAATAAGGTCAGCCGCAAAAATAACCCTGACCATGCCTTTTCAGCGCTAATTTATCTCTGCGTGTCTTTAGTAAATCCTGACAGTAGTTTTTTAACATCAAAAGAGGGTTTGCGCTGGCGTAAGCTGTTAGTTAATCTGGCCCTTAAACTTTAAATTTCTTAACTTAAAAAATTTGAGGCAACTGATTCAGTTTTACAGTGTACCCATCACAGAAAACTTTCAGCATTTTTTTAATAAAAAAAAAAAAACAGACTTAAAGGAAGTGTCCTCATAAACCATGTTTACGTTGTAATATCCATGTCATTATACACATATATACAATAACACACACACAAACACACACACACACACATATATATACACTCACCTAAAGGATTATTAGGAACACCATACTAATACTGTGTTTGACCCCCTTTCGCCTTCAGAACTGCCTTAATTCTACGTGGCATTGATTCAACAAGGTGCTGAAAGCATTCTTTAGAAATGTTGGCCCATATTGATAGGATAGCATCTTGCAGTTGATGTAGATTTGTGGGATGCACATCCAGGGCACGAAGCTCCCGTTCCACCACATCCCAAAGATGCTCTGTTGGGTTGAGATCTGGTGACTGTGGGGGCCATTTTAGTACAGTGAAGTCATTGTCATGTTCAAGAAACCAATTTGAAATGATTCGAGCTTTGTGACATGGTGCATTATCCTGCTGGAAGTAGCCATCAGAGGATGGGTACATGGTGGTCATAAAGGGATGGACATGGTCAGAAACAATGCTCAGGTAGGCTGTGGCATTTAAACGATGCCCAATTGGCACTAAGGGGCCTAAAGTGTGCCAAGAAAACATCCCCCACACCATTACACCACCACCACCAGCCTGCACAGTGGTAACAAGGCATGATGGATCCATGTTCTCATTCTGTTTACGCCAAATTCTGACTCTACCATCTGAATGTCTCAACAGAAATCGAGACTCATCAGACCAGGCAACGTTTTTCCAGTCTTCAACTGTCCAATTTTGGTGAGCTCGTGCAAATTGTAGCCTCTTTTTCCTATTTGTAGTGGAGATGAGTGGTACCCGGTGGGGTCTTCTGCTGTTGTAGCCCATCCGCCTCAAGGTTGTGCGTGTTGTGGCTTCACAAATGCTTTGCTGCATACCTCGGTTGTAACGAGTGGTTATTTCAGTCAAAGTTGCTCTTCTATGAGCTTGAATCAGTCGGCCCATTCTCCTCTGACCTCTAGCATCAACAAGGCATTTTCTCCCACAGGACTGCCGCATACTGGATGTTTTTCCCTTTTCACACCATTCTTTGTAAACTCTAGAAATGGTTGTGCGTGAAAATCCCAGTAACTGAGCAGATTGTGAAATACTCAGACCGGCCCGTCTGGCACCAACAACCATGCCACGCTCAAAATTGCTTAAATCACCTTTCTTTCCCATTCTGACATTCAGTTTGGAGTTCAGGAGATTGTCTTGACCAGGACCACACCCCTAAATGCATTGAAGCAACTGCCATGTGATTGGTTGATTAGATAATTGCATTAATGAGAAATTGGACAGGTGTTCCTAATAATCCTTTAGGTGAGTGTATATATATATATATATATGTGTGCCTGTATTTCTTTCTATTTTTTGTCTTCCTGTAATTCTGTAAATGAAATGCTATTCAGTCAGTATTATTTTCCATTATTGTATTTCTTGACATTGCATTGATTTTATGATTGAAGACTCAATAGAATTTGTTTTTCTCCAAAAACATTGTCTGTTGGTTGGAAGATGTCTGCAAAGAATGCATCTCTAAGGACAAAAGAAGCAGTGAATGTGAACTCGCAAACAAACACAATCGTCTGTCATCTCATGTGTCCATCAGTTTTCCCCTGGAGGGACTCCATCCGCACGGATGTGTGAGCAGACACATGTGCGTGCGCCCATGCGGTTGTTTATTCATTTATTTATTTATTTTTTGATTGTGTTGACCGTAGCCTCAAGCTAAGAGAAGAGAATTGGGTCTTTTGTTTCTGAAGAAGAGAGAGTCTCCAGTCATCAGCGGCGCACATTATATCACTTTCTCCGTTAGTTTTATGTGTACATTTAGTACAATTAATTACATTTAATTTAATTAAAATATGAATAAAATAAGAATGCACAAATAAATTAAAGAAACAAATAAATAAATAATTTTAAATATATGATAAAATATAGAATTCTGATTTTATAACATACTTTATATTGACAGAGCATTTCAGATACAGATATTCTACTGATCCTCCACTCTCAAATGTACAAAAAGGTCACGTGTTTCCCTTCCTCACTACTGTCCAGTCATCCCCTAGCATGTGCGCCCACGTGAGGAGAGTTACGAAGCCTTTCCAGGATGCTAACTAGACTTCAAACAGCCTTTTGAAGAAGTGAGGAGAGACCTAGACACACTCATGGTCATTATGTGAGGAATCTTGGAAGAGAAAATAACTCCTTAAATTGAAAGCAACACAAAGAGATTTTTTCCTGTTGCTGTTGTTGTGGAGAACATCAAAATGGTTTCAGGGATGCAATTATTTTAGATATATTTTGGACTTGGGGAATTGCTTTTGTGTTGCTTGCTGAGGTTGACACAAGGAGCCAGAAGAGGCATAGAGCACCGCACAATGCACAAAAACAAGTGGCACACACACAATACAGCTGTTTAAATGCGGCCTACAGGACAAAAAACTGATAAAATCAGGTGTTTTTGCACATTCTCAGGTGGGAACCCATTATACACAAAAAGCATGAAAGGTGTTTGATATTTCTGCTTGATATCTCATATTTATATCCATAAACACTAGACTTTTACAAAGAACTGAATGACTTTCTTTGATAGGCATGTTCGAGATGTGATGGGTGAATTAATAGTATATAACCCATCTAATTAATTTAATTCATCCATCTAATTAACTATCAATCAATTGTAAGCATACATGGCTGCATTGGATGTACTCTGCATGTATATAAACTGGTTGTTTTTTAGTGTTCACATTGAGAGCATGGTAGATCAGCAGTTGCCGTGAAGCAGACACACCAGGTGTTGCTGTGTTCGGTTGTATTTGCATGGTCTCAGTCTAGATAGTTGTCTCTGTGTAGTGCCAGGCAGAAGCCAAATGAAGCTCGAGCTGGAGTGAGAAGTCAGTCAAGGCTAAGGAGGGATTAAGGATCAGGCTGATGGGGTCGGTGCACCGGGACGTCTGACTGTCAGGGGTCTCCGGCTGAGAGGCCTGCAGGGGCCCGACACCTGTTAGATGAACAGCGCTGGCATGTGTGCCAGTTGCTGTTGGCACAGTCTGAAATAAATGAAGAAATAAGAAATGTTATCTGTCCCTGGTCCCTCCGCAGCACAAATAGTACACCTTATTACAGCTTTGATGATATATAATAGCTGTGGTATGTTTAGTCTCTTTTGCAAAGTATTAGGCACATGATGTGTTTTTTTTTTCATGGGCGTGCTGGTCTAAAAACGAGGTGTGTTCAGGTGCATTGTTGGCGCGTTGCTATTTTGAGGCAACTGAAAACGACCGCGCCATTGACCGACAAAAATCTGGGGCCGTATTCACAAAACATTTTCTTACCTAAATAGTTCTCCTAAATAGCAGTAAAAGTTCTTACCTAAGAGTTTTCTTTTAAAACCTATTCACAAAGCTGACACCAACTTTTACTAAGGAATAGAGAGAAGCCTTAGATAAGAGAAAGGGCGGGGTTGACCTTGTTGCTATGGATGATGTCAGCATGCTTACTAGCTATGCCCACAGTGATTAGCTGATGGGGGAGGAGTCTCTGTCAGTGATTTAATCATAGAAATATCATGTTGCCATATTCACATAAAGGTTTTAAAACAAGAATGTTGCCATATTCAAACAAAGATTTTAAAATAAAAATGCTGCCATATTCAAATAAAGTTTTTAAATATTAGGCTAAGTGTCACTAATTAAACAAGTATACGTTCAGTTATTTGTCAGCCTCTGACATGTCTGCATCTCGAGAGATTGCAGAATTCAAGCGACAAATTATGTTTTATAAACCAAGTTCGGGAGGAGCGCTATCTAATCAGCTCGAGAGGAGGCATACAGTATACACAGCCGACTCACCAAGTTACCTCAACAGTTTTCTGCATCCCTTCGCCACCCCATTCCTCACTCTCGGCTGGGGATACGGGGGAATAGCCTACTCTGGGTTTGGGTTAAATTCCGAGCTCGGAGCCCTCAATCTCCTCGGACAGCATGGCAAATAGGCTTATTTTACTCTTTTACTCTATCCGATCATTTGTAAGTGTAAACTCGTGAAACAACTGCCACAGGTAATCAGACATTATTTTATTTATTTCTTTTTTATTTATTTATATATTAAATATTATTTATTATTTTTGCCATCTTTGCCTTTTTGTTATGATAGGACAGTGAGTAGACAGGAAGCGAAGTGGGAGAGAGAAAGGGGAGAAAGGTCCGCAACAGCCGTTAGGATTGTTTGTGATTTGGTATTAGTGACTTAGGAGTCCTCTTGACTACTCCTAACTTTTCACAGATTTAGGAGCTAGTTTTAGCGCCAAAATGCTTTGTGAAATACTCTTAGAGCAAAAATGTAGGAGTCCTAAAATTAGGAATGACACACCCATTATTTTTAAGAGTTTCTCCTAAATCGGCAAGTTAGGAGCTACTTTTAGCCTTAAGATGTTTTGTGAATACGGCCCCAGGTCTATATAGTCAATAGCGCAGTATTTTTTGGGTTATTTAAAGGGCGCGTTAGTAATATGCGCCTATAGTAGGGCGCATACACTCCGCTTATTACATACACAGGGATGCGCAGGGATTCCTTTCTGGAGAAGCATTCAGTCTTTCCGCTCGCAAATTCTGCCATGTAAATAGCTAATCTGCCATGGTGCAAGCACAGCCATGTGGGAATGGGAGATGAGACTCTGATTGGTTTATTGCACGTTACGCCCAAAACACACCAATGACTCATTAAGAGACTAGGTACAACCCTTTTGGACCACGCGCCTGGCACGCCGACCGTTTTTTTCCGTCGTTAAACTGGCAAAAGTGGATTCGAAAAAAGTGTACCTGCGCCATGCGCTTCAGTCCATGCGCTCAGATCATTAAAATAGGGCCCAGAGAGTAACTACACATTTACTGTGAAAACTAAGGACTTTTCACAGAGAGTGTTAAATAATTAATGTGGTTCAGATAACATAATATTTTGAGTTTCTATTTATTAAAACTATCTCCTTCATTGTATTAACTCAATGAATGCAAAATTTTAGGGCAACCAGGTAACTTTCTTACTAAGTTAAACCAACAATCATTTTTTACAGTGTAACAAATCAAGGAAGAGGTGTGAAACTAATTAGAAATCATGATAACAAACTATGAACTAGGGCTGCATCCAAAATCGCATACTCTCTCGAGTAGGTACTTATTTTGAATGATTAATTACTTTACGACTGCTAAATGTGTGTAGTATGAACGTAATCCAGATGTACTATATTCGCCATGTTGTCCTCATGTGACCTACCAGCATCAGTTGCGTCACTACCCTGCCATTCACAAATCCTCTCCCATGGCCTCATGGGATAATAAAGTTTTGTCACATACATGCCTACTATATAGTAGTATGCGATTTCGGATGCAGCCTAGAACTCCTAGAACAGTGACAAAGAAAACGAAACTAAGCAGGACATGATCGTGACAAATGCATCCTTGCTGAATAAACTGTATTGCACCTTAGCAAAGCCACAGATACTTTCCTTCCTCACCCTCCCTTTCTCTCTCCTCCTCCATCTATTTCGCAACATTAGGCTTGCTAGGTTTACTCTTGTGCACATTAGAGTAAAAGTCTGTCCATTTTCTTAAGTAAGCACATTAATGCCTGTGCTGAGCATTAACCTTGAGTCCTCTTCGACCTGGGCAAACATATTAATGTCTCCGGTGCTGGGCAGTTTGTTGACCCAAGTCCTAATTGTGTACAGTCTCCCATCGAGCGAAAGGCCTGACGCATCGGTCATTCTCAGCATTCAGGTCTTATTGACAGGTCTGAATAAATGGTTGGCTAATGCAGAGACCCTCATTGTTTACCCACGTATCTCAGACAGCAGTCGCCATCACAGACTCTGACGGTTCAATAATTTGTCCTCTACAGCAGTCGGGCAGATTTATGGAAATGATGCCGTTTCCTAGAGAGTCTAATTGAGTGTCTGCTGTGCTCAAGATCTTCCAATGTCAGTCAACGTAAGAAATTACGCCACATTCGCTTGTGAGTAGAGGTCTTGTCAATGCCAGAGGTGATGATATCGGTTTACCTACTCATTATGGACACTGACCTGTTATTTACCCATAGACACAAAGACAATTTTAATATGCTGTAGGTCCCTGGGATTAAAGGATTGATTTTCAACATGCTGCACATGCTAACAACACCTCAAAGCCAATTTTCCAATCTTTACAGTGAAAAAAAACAAGAGTAACATCTTTGTGAGGTGTCAAACACCCTTCACTCTGCACCTTTCGCTCTGGTCGCATCCTCAGAACATAGCTGTCTTTTCCTCTTTAATAAAATCTATTGTACAACTCTGGTTTGAGGTCCAAAAACCAGCTCCCTTCAACAGGCAGATGGCACAGGGAAGGTTCAGGGTGAACCAGAGACACAGAACACAGTGTCTTTCCATGGGACTTGGGGCTGGCGGGAGGTCCTGCTTCACCCGCTGGCTGTGTAATGTCCAAACAGCAGGAAGACTGATACTCAGCTTCACTTCAGCAGCTGTTCTGCTGCAACACAATTAAAGCCCATTGTGTGTGCCAGGCCACCGGCTGTAATTACATTTGCTTGCTGGCCACAGCAGATCTCAGGCAAAAGACGGTATTTGTAGTGTCAAACCATTACGATGCATATTTAAGAGAGAGGGGATGTTTACCTAGTGTGTGCCAATGCCTCCCTTTTTTGTCCTGTGAAGTAAGGCCGCACAATGAATCAAGCTGAAATCTTGATATGGTACCACATTCCTGCAACACTCCCATCCACAGAGCATTGTAATATTCCTATGATAAACCAATATTATTTAACAATAAGATGTAATATTAGTAGACTGTATACTGTCATAACTAAAATGGACCAAAAATATCTGAGTTCACTTTCAAATCCAGATACAATGCGAATGCAAAGAGAACTTGGTTGTTTTTCACTCACTTTTAGGCGAACTAAAAAGGCCTACGTTTTTGACAGTGAAGACACAAGTTTGAGATGTTTTAACATTACATTTTGTTTAACATGAGAGCTGTTGTTAGAATGTGATTTTATGTATTTTTGTATGTATTTTTTGCCTCTATTGAAGCAGCATATTACAATGCTAAAGGGATATTTCAATCAATCAACCAATCAATCAACCAATCAATCAATCAATCAATCAACCAATCAATCAATCCATCAATCAATCAATCAACCAATCAACCACTCAATCCATCAACCCATCAACCCATAAATCAATCAATCAATCAATTAATCAATTAATCAATCCATCAATCCATCAATCCATCAACCCATCACCCCATCAATCAATCAATCAATCAATCAATCAATCAATCAATCAATCAATCAACCAACCAACCAACCAACCAACCAACCAACCAACCAACCAAGTGTCATTTACTCACCACATGTTCTAAATCTGTTAGCTGGAACACAAAAGAAGTTATTTTAAACAATGTTTCAGCTGTTTTTGTCCTTACAGCGAAAGTCATTGTGGTCCAAAATAATTTTAAATCCCTTTGACTTTTTTTTTTTTTTTAAATATCATCTTTTTGTTCCACAGAAGAAAGTAAATCATACAGGTTTGGAAGAACATCGGGATGAGTACATGATTTTCATTTTCATTTTTTGGGTGAACCATGCTTTTACATTTTTTCATTTTGCAGTTCAAATCTACTTATGAATTGTCAAAGTTGCCTCAGTTTGATTTTCTGTCCATATTGTGCAAATGTATTCTGTAGATTAACAAAGAGAAAGGGGAGCCATGGGCACAGCGGCATGGCTGTGTGAAAACAAGTCTGTCTGCTGTGACAGCAGATCAATGGAAGATTTAGGGAAACGGGAGAGTTCAGGCTCTCAGACTCACAACTCCTGCAGTGGAATGCTGTCACCTTAATCAGGGAGTCGTAAGGCAGACCCCTCTGCAGACTCCAATTTGGGAGCCGCAATGAACTGTCGTTAGTGTGATCAGAACAGGCAGTGAGGTAGGATTGTTTGGTTGGCTAACACATCACTACCAGGGATTCAGACAGGGCCTCATGGGAAATCACTTTGCCGGCCAAAGAGTCTGTTCATTTTGTAAGTGCAAGAAGAGCAGTGCTCAAATAGAGCCAAGGAGCTCACTAACATGCATCATCTTTTGGGAAAAATAAGATGTGATTGTTAGCACTACTTGCTAAGGCTAGCATTACTATTACTATTGGATATACAAAACAAGACTTGTACCACAAATTGTGTGGCTTGTTGAGGAGAGGTGTGCGCTATCACATTTTAAGCAATCAAACTTTCAACTTTGTCCAATAATGTGATTCTTTTTTTAATCAGAGTAAGGACTTAATCGCAGTAAGATGCTTACATGACACAAGCAAAACTCTTCACTCCTGTTTACATGCAAGTTTTATTATTCTGATCATTTGCTATGAAGTGTGCTTATTTTTACCGCCATTCTTCACATATCCCAATGCACAGTACAAATGATGATCAACATTCCAAAAGTCCCATTATGATCGAATTATGATGGTGCATGTAAATACACTCAATGGAAATGAAACTGTAACATAACTGTTTTTTTGTTTTGTTTTGTTTTGTTTTGCACACTTTCATGGAAATTTGTAACTATTTTACGTTTTAGCAAATTGGTGGCTAATTTGTTTGAATTTGGACGTTCTCATTTGTACATTTTCGTAAGATCTGTATAAAATCTGTATTTAGAATTCATTGTTTGGCCATACACCACAGTTTAATGCGATTATGGTTACTATTATTTTGAGCTTAATCGCATTAGTTTGATCGAAGTATTGTGTTTAGATGAGGTAAAGTTTAATCGCAATATTGTCAAAATCCCATTATGATCGAATTATGAGGGTGCGTGTAATGCACTCAATGAACCTGAATTTGTTTTGTTTTGTTTTGTTTTGTTTTGTTTTGTTTTGTTTTGTTTTTTGTTTTGTTTTGTTTTGTTTTGTTTTGTTTTGTTTTGTTTTGTTTTGTTTTGTTTTGTTTCATTACGTTTCATTTCGCACACTCTCATGGCAATTTGTAACTATTTTACGTGTTAACAAATTGCTGGCTAATTTGTTTGAATTTGGACGTTCTCATTTGTACATTTTCGTAAGATCTGTATAAAATCTGTATTTAGAATTCATTGTTTGTGTACATAGTAATATCAACCCGAATGTGACTGAACAGAGTGTGAAGAACACAAAAATCGCCATACGCCACAGTTTAATGCGATTATGGTTACTATTATTTTGAGCTTAATTGCATTAGTTTGATCGAAGTATTGTGTTTAGATGAGGTAAAGTTTAATCGCAATATTGTCAAAATCCCATTATGATCGAATTATGAGGGTGCGTGTAATGCACTCAATGAACCTGAATTTGTTTTGTTTTGTTTCGTTTCGTTTCGTTTCATTTCGCACACTCAAATGGCAATTTGTAACTATTTTACGTGTTAACAAATTGCGGGCTAATTTGTTTGAATTTGTATGTTCTCATTTGTACATTTCCGTACAATCTGCTTACACTCCACTGACGGTTAGGTTTTGGGGTGGGACTAGGGGTGGACCTTCATACTTACTCCCTCCCCCCCCACAAATATAGAAAAAAAAACTATATTTGTGTTTTTGCCGTTTATGCTAAATCTGTATATGGAATTCATTGTCTGTG
Organism: Coreius guichenoti; assembly: GCA_039654105.1. Lineage (NCBI taxonomy): Eukaryota > Metazoa > Chordata > Actinopteri > Cypriniformes > Gobionidae > Coreius > Coreius guichenoti. Next base: position 8,618,839 of record CM077190.1, read on the forward strand.
TTCATGGTAATATCAAGCCAAATATGTCTGAACAGAGTGTGAAGAACACAATAAAAACAATAATGCAGATATAACTTATATAACAAAACCCTCAGGGAAAAGAAAAGTCTTCTTTTAAATGCGTTTTATCTTTTTGTCGGAGTGAGAAGGAGCAGCCATTCATAACACATGACAGGCCTTTACCCTGATGATACAATTATGATTATCATGTCATGAGACTGTGGTGTATGACACAGTATCTCAGTTTCTTTATGTGCTTTATTTGTTTATTAGAGTTTGTGCCACTACAAACAGCTATGAGAAGAAACAAAAGCCTAGTGAAATGTAAACAATCACAGGCTCATTCATTGTTCTGATCATTTTACGCTCAAAAAAGTTTAACAGAACTTGTGCAGTTCGATTAATTGTGCCGAGAGCACAAACAACATTTCCTGATGGATAAGTTTTCCCAGTGGGGGCTTATTAAAGGGATAGTTTACCCCCAATTTTTTTTTTTTTTTTGTCATTTACTCACTATCATGTCATTCAAAACCGATTAGACTTTCATTCATCTTCGGAACACAAATAAAGATATTTTAGAAATTTTCTCATTTTTGGTACATCCATTGACAGTCTAGGCAATCAACATTTTCAGCCTTTAAAAAGAAAAAAATACATCATAAAAGTAATCCAAATGAACAGACAAGATTGCTTTATATGATGACATATCACATATAAACATTGATCAACACACATACATAGAGCACATCAAAATATGGTAAACAGAATGTGTGTATTTTAAGAGCCCTCATTGTTAGGTGAACTATCCCTTTAGTTTAGAGCGAAGTTGTTTCCCTTATGCTTTTTTCTTATGTTGTATAGGATATAAAATTATACTCAAAGACAAATTATTTTCCTTGTACCCTTGGAGCTGTACTTGTTACAGTATTTGCAAGGCAGCACCAGATTGATATTTCTCAACATTTTTGTCCTTAGTTTTGTAGATGAAGATAAAGTGCTTACATCTGAATTACATCTGACTTTTATAGTTTATTTATTTATTTTAATGGATGAGTGATACTAGATCGATAATGAAAAGTATACAAGAAGTGACCCACATACATAAACTCCTTCCATGCTGTTTTAAAAGCATCCCAGGTACCACCAGCGATGACACCAATTTGATATTTTCATACTAGATTGTGAATGGCCATCTTTTTTGCACTCATTTGCATACATAATTTTGATGGAAAATGCAAACCCGATTCGCACAAACCATACTGGATGCCCGTGATCTTCGGGCCCTTAGACGGCACTGCATCACATACTATGCAGGAATGCTACTGTAATGGAAATCACAACATGGGCTCAGGAATACTTCCAGAAAACATTGTCGGTGAACACAATCCACCGTGCCATTCGCCGTTGCCGGCTAAAACTCTATAGGTCAAAAAAGAAGCCATATCTAAACATGATCCAGAAGCGCAGGCGTTTTCTCTGGGCCAAGGCTCATTTAAAATGGACTGTGGCAAAGTGGAAAACTGTTCTGTGGTCAGACGAATCAAAATTTGAAGTTCTTTTTGGAAAACTGGGACGCCATGTCATCCGGACTAAAGAGGACAAGGACAACCCAAGTTGTTATCAGCGCTCAGTTCAGAAGCCTGCATCTCTGATGGTATGGGGTTGCATGAGTGCGTGTGGCATGGGGCAGCTTACACATCTGGAAAGGCACCATCAATGCTGAAAGGTATATCCAAGTTCTAGAACAACATATGCTCCCATCCAGACGTCATCTCTTTCAGGGAAGACCTTGCATTTTCCATCATGACAATGCCAGACCACATACTGCATCAATTACAACATCATGGCTGTGTAGAAGAAGGATCCGGGTACTGAAATGGCCAGCCTGCAGTCCAGATCTTTCACCCATAGAAAACATTTGGCGCATCATAAAGAGGAAGATGCGACAAAGAAGACCTAAGACAGTTGAGCAACTAGAAGCCTGTATTAGACAAGAATGGGACAACATTCCTATTCCTAAACTTGAGCAACTTGTCTCCTCAGTCCCCAGACGTTTGCAGACTGTTATAAAAAGAAGAGGGGATGCCACACAGTGGTAAACATGGCCTTGTCCCAACTTTTTTGAGATGTGTTGATGCCATGAAATTTAAAATCAACTTATTTTTTCCTTAAAATGATACATTTTCTCAGTTTAAACATTTGATATGTCATCTATGTTGTATTCTAAATAAAATATTGAAATTTGACACTTCCACATCATTGCATTCTGTTTTTATTCACAATTTGTACAGTGTCCCAACTTTTTTGGAATCGGGTTTGTAGATATTTCAGAAGTTATTGGATATTGTGAACAGGAATTTCTATGTTATACTGGTTTACTACCAGAAAAAGTACCAGAGGGCTGATATTAGCCCTCTTATTTGAACGCTCTGTTTGAAGGGGCGTGTCTGCTGTGAGATGTCAATGTAAACGCCCACTGCTGTGATTGGCTGACATCTTTGTATATGAAATAGCTAAGTATTATGTGTAACTCTCTCGAAAACTTTTAGCATGTTTTTACTATTACATCTCTCAAGGTTAACTAATCGTAAAAAAGTGTTGATTTTAGCATTATGTTTAGATCTATGGCATTATATTTATTGATTGTGGCATGAAAGGTTGCAGTGATGAGCAGGCAGCCGATCACACACATTTTGAGCCCATAAATGCAGTGATGTCGTCATTGCAACTCGATTTCTGCACACTAACAAATGCTTTCATCATAACTAAGTGCAAACACAGAGTTTTGGCACGAGTCCAGAACTCAGTCACTGATAAACTCACACTGTTTGATTGACAGCTCCAGCGATTGCAAAGGGAGCTTTCTTTGGTCACTTTCTATATATAATTTAATCACAGTTTAAATAACAGATTATTTTCTTCCTACTAGAAACAATGTGAAGTTGACCGTTTAGTCACTGGTTTGATTTACTGACACATAGACAAAGAAATCTGACTGCACATGAATCATTACATATCAGAAATCACTGATCTTAGATCAGGCATTAGAATTTACACAGTTACTTACATGTTGTTGTAGCAATACTGTCGAGTCCATATCGTAAAAGTCTGTTTTCAAAGCCTGCGCTGAAATTGCGACTGATTTACCAAAGAATCCACAGTGAAATGTACCGCATACAAATAAATAATGTTCAAATAATGAGACATTCACATTGTTGAAAATAAATAAAATAACCACATTCCTAGCATTAGGAACCTTTGGAAGGTAATGTTATTTGTAGTCCATCCTGTATTGCTATTCTCTCCTCGTCATCTCACTAACACACCAGTGGGTGGGGCCAAAGTTGCAATGATGACGTAGACGTTGATTTTCTTCTGCAGAGGCGGTCTTTCACCTATCATAGATAGGCACATTCCACAATGAGTCGTTTTCTGAGCTTTGTTTCAATAAAAGCTGTTTTTGGACTAACAAGGAAGTTTTTAGTTCTGGATTTTCTTATAGTATGATGACCTCTTACATGTAAAAAGCTCAAGGAAAAATTGATTTCTCAGTTCATGACCCCTTTAAACGTGTTTAATTATTGCATGAAACCAAATGTTTATCTTGTTTTACATTATATTGTTATTTGTTATTTGGTATATGATCACTAAGCCTGATTTTCTCTTTTTCTTCTTTCCAGGTGGGTACAGACTGATTTATGAAGCATCACATGGTACTTGTGTAGTGAGTCTTTAGTACTTTTAGTTTCTTTCTTTCTTTCTTACATTCTTACAATTATTTATAATGAAAAAGAGCTATATTCTCTGATGATAACTTGTATTTTGCACTACTTTTGCACTGCTTAAATATTGTTTGTTAGTTGTTGTGCCAGTACATAAGGCAATCGTTTTCAGTGAAGAGAGTTTGTGGCGTCTGTGTGTGTTTGAACTCTACGCTTAGTGAATTGTGTATTGTTGTGTACATGTATTGGCAAACACATAAGTGTATGTGTGGCAAAGGTAGCTAAGAGGTCTTTCCTGTGAAACCCTGGCCATAATGAATCTTTGACACAGATAAACCTTATCAGTCCACTGTCTTATTGCAATGACCTTTTTCCTGACCCTTCCCTGTGTCTCTATTAAAAAAAAAAAAAAAAAAAACCCTCAATGCCTCTTCCCCTGAGCCTCCCTCCACCAACACTGTGTTAAATGAAAAGCTCAGACTTAAAAACATTGGCAGGTATTTTGTTTTCACATATTGTGTGGAAAGATATTAGTTCCTGTGAGAGTTATACTGTAACTGTGAAATCACACATATAAACCCAGAGTGTGCATGTTTATAGAGTCTGTGCTGCTTGTGAATAGAGTTATTAATATGCTATTATTAGAGTGAAACAGTTGGCCAAATGTCTTGTGTCTTTAAAAATTGCCCCTCAGGAGGTAGAAAAAGAAAAGGAAGTGGGGAAGTGGAAAGTTGGAGTGACTGGTGTGAAATGACTGTTAATTAAGTTATTACATTGAAGAATTAATTCCAAAAAGCAAAGAAAACAAAAAGGTTGGCCAGAATCCTGCATAGTCATGGTCATGGACATTTAATCATGCAAATACACATTAGCACCCTTTGAAATGTTACAGTTTCATTAATATGTTATTTACATCAGTTTTGGTAGTTTTAGATATTTTTTATTTTTGTATTTGCTACAGCAAGCATTACTGTTAACGTATGGTCACACATTTCTTGTGCAAAAGATCCATTGTCCATTGTCAATAGTGTAGCAAATCTAGCGATGCACAATCACACAGATCACACAGAATCTAGTCATTTCCATAGGAATTCTCATGATTGAGAATTTCACATGGAGGGAGAAAAATATCCCCATGTATATTTAATTTGTGACTGTTTCAAGGGATAATGTGTACTGTCATTGTGTCAACATAACGTCTACGTATGTAACCCTCGTTCCCTGAAGGAGGGAACGGAGACGTACGTCGGAACTGACCGACGAATTGGGATCTATTTTCAGAGACCAATCTACTTCGAGTGTTATAAACGAGCCAATGAAGATTGGCATGCGGTTGACGCATTCCACGACCCGCCCCGCATCGCGGGTATAAATACGGAAGTGGAAGCACCGCATATCGCTTTTCAACTGAGGAGCCGAGACGAGTGACTCGGGCCTTCAGCTGAAGCACAGCACCTGGCGACGGGACGTACGTCTCCGTTCCCTCCTTCAGGGAACGAGGGTTACATACGTAACCGAGACGTTCCCTTTCAGTCGGTCACGTTCGACGTACGTCGGAACTGACCGACGAATTGGGATCCCTACCAACACGCCAGGGATGCTGGCCCTTCCAGCGCCCTGCCTGAGCTCACTGGACCACACCTATGTTGGAGTGGGAGTCAGGGCTCCGGGCAGGGAAGGTCAGTCACTGCTGTTCCTGCAAGACCCACTCAGTGTGACTATTGGATAACGCTGGGAAAGCGTGCCCGTCTCGTGGAGATGGTACGCTGCAGAGCCACGTCCTTCAGAGGAAGGAGAGGTGGCGAAATACACATAAGGACTAACCTATCAGGGTAGTACTACATATGGCAGTCTCTGGGGTGGATCCAACCTGGTCCCAGGGGGGAAAGAACACCACCAGAGACGACAGAGCGGGCTCTGTCAAGGGAAAGACACGGGGCTAGCCAATAGGGTAGCTGGTACCGTGGAGAATACACATATGGGGTTGCCGTTAGGGAACCGCTACATATGGCACCCAGCCTACACACACGTTCCACAAGCATACGGGTGCAGGCCTGGCGTCAGACGGCCGCAACGTCTGACACCGAAGGGGTGACGGAGGAGCTCGACAGGGTTAGCCGTTTCCGGGGAACACAACTGGAGATAATAGACGCACGTATCCGGCCCAGAGGGCGGGAGTGGCGTTGCAATCCAACACTAGAACGGGCACTTAGCGCTACTGGCCACTGGGGGCGAGGATGCGGGAAGATACCGGCTCTACACAGAGGCTATAGAATCTAGCGAACGTGTTAGGTGTCGCCCAGCCCGCAGCTGTACATATATCTGTCAGCGAGGCGCCTTGGGCCAGCGCCCAGGAGGAAGCTACACTCCTTGTGGAGTGCGCTCGCACCCCGAACGGGCAAGGCACGTCTTGGGACTGGTAAGCCAAGACGATAGCATCCACTATCCAGTGGGCTAACCTCTGCTTGGAGACAGCCTTTCCCTTCTGCTGGCCTCCGTAACAGACGAAGAGCTGCTCTGAGGTTCTAAAGCTTTGAGTTCGGTCCACGTAGGCGCGGAGGGTGCGGACGGGACAGAGCAAAGCTAGGGCTGGGTCTGCCTCCTCCGAGGGCAGCGCTTGCAGGTTCACCACCTGATCCCGGAAGGGAGTGGTAGGAACCTTGGGCACATATCCAGGCTGGGGTCTCAGGACAACGTGAGAGTTGGCCGGCCCGAATTCTAGGCACGATTCGTTGACCGAAAGTGCATGCAGGTCCCCTACCCTCTTGATTGAGGCCAATGCAGTCAGGAGCACTGTCTTCATGGACAGGATGTTTAACTCTGCAGACTGCAAAGGCTCAAAGGGAGGTGCTCTGAGCACCAGGGCTAGGTCCCAAGAGGGTATCGAGGTTGGACGAGGAGGATTCAGTCTCCTCGCACCTCTGAGGAACCTGACGATTAAGTCGTGCTTCCCTAAGGACTTACCTTCCACTGCATCGTGATACGCCGCTATTGCGGCGACGTACACTTTGAGGGTGGAGGGAGACAGCCTTCGCTCCAGCCCATCCTGCAGGAAAGAAAGCACGACATTAACCGAACACCTTCGGGGGTCTTCCCGGCGGGAAGAACACCACTCAACGAACAGGTTCCACTTCAACGTGTAGAGGCGCCTCGTAGAGGGGGCTCTAGCAGAAGTGATGGTGTCTACCGCAGCTTGTGGTAGGCCACCTAGAACCTCCGCGTCCCGTCCAGGGACCAGACATGGAGTTTCCAGAGGTCTGGACGCGGGTGCCATAGAGTGCCCCGCCCCTGAGAAAGCAGGTCCTTCCTCAGGGGGATCGGCCAGAGAGGGGCTGTCTCGAGGAGTGTGAGTTCGGAGAACCAGGTCCGGTTGGGCCAGTAGGGCGCAACTAACAAGACCTGCTCCTCGTCCTCCCAGACCTTGCACAGTGTCTGTGCAAGAAGCCTCACTGGGGGAAACGCATATTTGCGTAGGTCCCGGGGCCAGCTGTGCGCCAGTGCATCCGTGCCGAGGGTGCCCCCGGTCAGGGAATAGTACAACTGGCAATGGGTCGAGTCCGGAGAGGCAAACAGGGATGGGATGTGAATGGCCTGGGATGTGAATGGCCTGGGATGTGAATGGCCCGAAGCGACCTCAGACGCTTCTGACTCCACAGGAGGAGATGGCGGGCGAGTTGGAGCATGCAACGGGAGCGTAGACCACCCTGACGGTTGATGTACGCAACGGCCGCAGTGCTGTCCGTACGGACCAGCACGTGCTTGCCCTGTAGCGGCTGTTTGAGGCGACCCAGGGCGAGACGTACTGCCAATAACTCTAGGCAATTGATGTGCCAACGCAGTTGGGGCCCCGTCCACAGACCCGAAACTGTGTGCCCATTGTACGTGGCCCCCCAGCCCGTGGATGAGGCATCCGTGAAGACCACAGCATGCCTGGACACCTGTTCTAAGGGCACGCCCGCCCGTAGAAACGAAGGGTCCGCCCAGGGGTTGAAGGTTTGGCGACAGTAAGGAGTAACTGAGACCCGGTACTTGCCGCTCTGCCACGCCCATCTCGGGACTCGGTTGTGAAGCCAGCGTTGAAGCGGTCTCATATGAAGCAATCCGAGCGGCGTTACCGCGGCTGCAGATGCCATATGCCCCAGGAGCCTCTGAAAATATTTCAGTGGGACCGCTGTCCTGCCTTTGAACGTATTCAAGCAGTTCAACACTGACCGGACTCGCTCCTCTGTGAGGCGCGCTGTCCGGTTGACCGAATCCAGCTCCATACCGAGATAAGAGATCCTCTGTGTGGGACAGAGTTTGCTCTTCTCTCGGTTGACCCGAAGGCCCAACAGGCTGAGGTGACGGAGCACCAGGTCCCTGTGTTTGCACAACTGATCCCGGGACTGGGCCAATATGAGCCAGTCGTCGAGATAGTTGAGAATCCGAACGCCGCGTTCTCTGAGCGGAACAATGGCTGCCTCCGCGACCTTCGTGAAGACGCGAGGCGACAGGGACAGCCCAAAGGGCAAGACTTTGTACTGATATGCCCTCCCCTCGAACGCAAAGCGTAGGAACGGTCTGTGTCGAGGGAGAATGGAGACATGAAAGTACGCGTCCTTCAGGTCGATCGCTGCTAACCAATCTCGGGGACGGATGCATTCGAAAATGCGTTTCTGCGTTAACATTTTGAACGGGAGCTTGTGCAGGGCCCGATTCAGAATGCGCAGGTCCAAGATTGGTCTTAACCCACCCCCTTTCTTGGGTACAATGAAGTAGGGGCTGTAGAACCCCGACCTCATATCGGCAGGAGGAACCGGCTCGATCGCGTCCTTCGCCAGCAGGACATCGATCTCCGACCGCAAGACATGGGCATCGCAGCTCCGCACGGTGGTGAAGAGGATGCCCCTGTACTTGGGCGGCCGGCGCGCGAACTGAATCGCGTAGCCGAGTCTGATAGTACGGATGAGCCAGCGAGACGGCCTGGGGAGACCTAGCCAGGCTCCCAGAGACCGAACAAGCGGGATCAACGGCACCACAGACGTACCCGGGGTGGGGCAGCGAAGTGGAGTAGACAGACCCGACTCGGGAGGCCCGGAGGCGGCCCGGAGTGTTGGCGACGAGCAGGCGGAGGTGCTGCAGCCGGCAACTGGGTGGAGGCAGCAGCAGGTCGCCGGGGCAGAATGTTCTTGATCGCCTCTGTCTGCTTCTGGGCCACCGAGAACTGCTGGGCGAAGCTCTCGATGGCGTCGCCGAAGAGGCCGGCCTGGCAGACAGGGGCGTTGAGAAACCGTACCTTGTCGGTCTCACGCATATCCGCCAGGTTCAGCCACAGGTGGCGTTCCTGGACCACAAGTGTGGACATCGCCCGACCCAGGGAGCGTGCGGTGACTTTCGTCGCCCGGAGGGCGAGGTCCGTCGCGGTACGCAGTTCCTGCATAACCCCTGGGTCGGAACTACCCTCGTGCAGTTCCTTGAACGCTTTGGCCTGGTAGACCTGCAGGAGCGCCATGGCATGCAAAGATGACGCAGCTTCTCCACAGGCTGTGTAAGCCTTGCCCGTTAGTGCGGACGAGAATTTACACGCCCGGGAGGGGAGACGCGGATTTCCGCGCCAGTCAGTAGCGGTCTTCGGACACAGTTGCATCGCTACTGACCGCTCGACTGGGGGGATCTCCACGTAACCCTTGGCTGCGCCACCATCGAGGGTAGTGAGGACGGAGGAGTCAGTCGATCGGTTTCTAGTGTTGTAAGGCGCTATCCACGACTTCGTGAGCTCCTGATGCACCTCCGGAAAGAAAGGTACTGGGGCGGGGCGCTGAGAACCAGCGCGGGCCGTCCCGAGATACCAATCGTCCAGCCGCGAGGGTTCGGGACACGGTGGAGGGTTCCACTCGAGCCCAACACTGGCGGCGGCCCGGGCAAGCATAGCCGTGAGCTCCGGATCGGACTCGGGCGGCGCTACCACACCAGAAGGGGGCAGCGCAGCCGAATCCTCATCTCCGGAGTCCATTAGCTCGTCCCCCGATGCAGCTATCGAGACCATGTCCTCAGCCGGAGCCCCGAAAGTAACAGACGGTCTCCCGTGGGAAGGACCAGGCTGCTCTTCCGGAAGCTCCACCGGCGCAGTGGAGGGGGGAGGGGCCCGAGGAGCCTGTTGACCCGGCGGGAGTGCCCTCACAGTAACCCTCAGGTCTCCACCAAAGGCATCAGCCAAAGTAGCAGCCCTCTGCTTCACAGCAGGAGGGCCACTAGATCGGGGGATGCGCAATGGGACTCCACCCCGTCTGAGGTATTCGAGTCTAGACCGTAGTACTGCGATGGTCATGTTCCCGCAATGGGAACATGAGTCAACCACGAAAGCCGCCTCAGCGTGCTGAACGCCCAAACACGAGAGACAGCGATCGTGTCCGTCAACTGGGGACAGATAACGACGGCATCCAGAAACACACGGTTTGAATGACATCTTGAAAAAGACGCAGGGTCAAACCGTGTTGCTCTTTTAGAAAAGGAAAAAACGCTCCGATCAGTGCCGAGGCACACAGGGGAATGACCGCGGCTCGCAGCGGTTCAGGGGTGCAAGCCCGCTGAGAGCACTCAGAAAAGACGCCGAGGAAGCTGTGAGAACAGCTGTTTTTTCCTTTCTTGCGATCTCCACTGTAGGCACCGTCACACCAACACCGTAAACTGGAGCGATCCTCTTTGACTGAATGTAACACTCTTCGTAGGAACAAAGTACTGTTCGGCTCCGAAGTTGAAAGCGATATGCGGTGCTTCCACTTCCGTATTTATACCCGCGATGCGGGGCGGGTCGTGGAATGCGTCAACCGCATGCCAATCTTCATTGGCTCGTTTATAACACTCGAAGTAGATTGGTCTCTGAAAATAGATCCCAATTCGTCGGTCAGTTCCGACGTACGTCGAACGTGACCGACTGAAAGGGAACCCCAAGTGTCTCCTGGAGAACTATTTCTGTTGTAAAAGAAAATTTAGTTTTCTTTTTTTATTAACAATGCCAATGTTGACGTACAGTATGTACCTTCAATAACACTATGCACCTTTTAGAATGACATGTCAAAGTCTGGTGAACAACACTCTGTAGCAAATTAGCTCAGAGGGGAAATATTAATAATTATTTATAACTCATTATGATTATTCATTATGATTAATTATGAATATTTGAATCAGTTAAATTGATTAACTTGATGTAGCTACATTAACATTACAATCAATCAATCAATCAATCAGTTCATCCTGTGAACGTTCAGTATTGATTATTAATTAATTCTAAGAAAAGGATATTTTTCATGGCCACAGAAAAATAATTCTTCCTTTGTACTTACATAAGCGCTTAGAGCGCATAACAAGATCGATCATTTAAGTGACAATTTGTTTGCAGGCAGGGAGTCAGAACCAACATATATTGTGCACAAACTTTAATAACTAAATCGCGGACAAGATTAAACGGACATAAAACATACAGACACAAAACATACATGGCAAGAGGTAAAGTTAAAGTGATTAGAAAAACCGGGTCACTACAGATGGATGAAGTTATGCAAAGACACTAAAACCTGGGAGAACCATCCCTGATAAGCTCCTTTGTCTGAGCAAAGGAGTTTACAGTTTTACTAACTACACAGCGACTTGTATTTCTTAGTACATTACTTGCATTTGCCCGGGAAGGCGTCCAGATATACGGTCGCAGGAGAAAGTCTTGATGGTTCCGTCCGATGGTTTTGCAGTTGCGATCTTTTCCTTCCGTGTTGAGCGAAGGAACGACTGTGAACTTGCATGGTTGTTTTGACTCCATCGAGGTTGAGAAAGTAGCACACGCCGTGAGGAGTTGGGCCTGCTGGCCCAACTGGCCATGTGGTGGCATCTGGTTTCCTGTCCCACACACACACGTGAGGCTGTGATAGACAGCCAAGATGACGCGTCGTTTTTGGTCCAGAGGGAGAAGAGAAGAGAGAATCTGTGTGCCTCTCCTTAAGAGTCTGCAAGAAGTCCCACCCTTTATGATCGAGTTAACCAATGGGATTGTTGGGATTTCCCAGCGGGAAATTCCTCTGTGGGAGATTTATGGCTCTTTATTTCAAGCAGGATTCAATGGGTCTGTGCCCATTTATACTCCAATTAATGCAACAAACACATACTGCCTCTTACAAGGAAGTGACATACATGAAAGTGTAAGTCGTGAAGTGAGCATTAATTTGATAGGAGACGCGACATATATGAGGTTACATGAACTAGCAAGTTGCTCATAAGACATGCATAAACGAAATAACATACAAGGGACACTTTACAAGACAGTTATATGCGTACATACAATGTCCTGGAGTGCATGTTCATTTATAGACGGGTTGTCTATAACTTGAGGCAAAAGCATGTGTTTTACAGGCTTTGTGTCTTAACTATGGCCTTTTCCATGTGGCCACATTTTTTAGGGCCATAAAACGTCTTATCAGTTGGTATCCAGGGTAACTGAGAACCTTTCTCTGTTGTGTTGCGGGAAGGTCTGTTACTAAGCACAAAGCATTTAAAACATATTTGTTAAATGTAACAGCCGATTATGTGTCTGATTTGCCTCAGTCGCTACAACTCTTAAAAATAAAAGTGCCATAAAATAACTATTTTGGGTTCCCAAAAGAACCTTTCAGTGAACAGTTCTTAAAAGAACCATATTTTCTTTTCTTTGGTAAAATTAGAAGTTTCCATGGATGTTAAAGGTTAAACAGAGAAGCGTTATTTTTTTAAGAGTGAAAGAGACATTTCCAGCAATGCCTTGGAGGTTGAGGCCTGAACTGTTTTCGTATTCTAAAACATCCTGAGTTGGTATGCTTGGGGTTTGGACTGCATTTCTTTTCCATGAACGCTCCCCAACCACACAGAGCTAATTTGGGGCGGGGGCCTGCGATGAGATGGCAGCCTGAATGCCGGTTTCTCTCTCTTCTCCTCCCATGACCACATTCTAAATGCAGGCTGCCCGTCCTCCAACTCACATTAGAACCGAAGCCCCTTCTAGGGATTTGTTGTGGGCTCTAGGGCTGTTTGAAAAGCTGCAACCATAAGCTTTCATTCCTCTGGAACCGATCAGTCTTGCCTCTGGACCGCCTCAATCACAGATGAAAAGAACAACTTGATCCTTATTCGTGTATTTGCTGCAGAATTTTTTAGGGGGCTTGAGGTTGCCATCCACCAGGGGTACAGTACTGGAGGTCCAAACGGGGTGTGTGTACTTGTAGGTGTCTGCCCTTGTGGCTTCATTAGAGTGCAGGGCTGTTTCCGGGGAGTGATGGATGAGTGGGCAGAGGATGCAACAAGACATACTCAAACCCCCTCACACATAAACACACTGTGAGAAGTCTTTTTTTCCCTCACAACACAGTTTCACCCTCATCCTTCAGTTGGTAGTGCTTTTTTAAGGGACATTTGTTTTGGAACACAATTACAATTACAACTGCATTTGTGTTTGTATAGGCATTTTAGTATGACACTCGTAGGCGTAGAGACACTGGTCATGCTCTGACAGAGCGATCTCTGTGGTTTCTTTTCCTTTTATGCTTGAAATCATTTTTGATTTAGTAATGTGGTGCTGCATCTGTTTTGTGTAAAGTATATTCAGAGCCTTAAAATATCCCCACAAAATTAGTTAGGCTCAAATGTATCCATTCATCTGTCTTGTATCCATCATCCAGCCATCCATCCATGACTGAAGCTGTTCCTAAAAGCCAGTTGTAAGAAATAAAAAAGTAAAATGTTCATAGTGAATGCATTCAAGACATTGAGCTTTGGTTCTTAAACAGGAAATACGGGTTTGAATTTGGTCTTATATACACCGTTCAAAATTGGGGTCGGTGAGATTTTTTAAAATAAGTCTGTTATGCTCACCAAGGTTGCATTTATTTGGTCAAATATTTGGTATATACTATTTGTCACGGTACGTGTAGGATAAAACTCACAAAGATGAGGATGAACAGAGAACAGGATCTTTTAATAATAGGACTCATGGAATAAACATCAAACACATATAATCTAGACGAGAACCAACAAACACTGAGGGAGAAATGAGAACTTATAAGCAGGAACTAAACAAGGGAGCTAATGAGATAATTAACAGAACACAGGTGGAACCAAATTAACTAATCAGAACATAGGAAAACAGGGTCACAGATAACACAAAAAGGCATACATGTAACACTATTATACTATACTATTACAATTGAAAATAACTTTTCTATTTGACCCCAAACTTTTGAATGGCAGTGTTCATATTTATATTTGTTGTTGTTGTATGCTGTTGTTGGGCGGCCAAGGCTCATTGATGCACGCGGGTAGCAAAGGCTGGCCCGTGTGGTCCAATCAAACAGACGAGCTACTGTAGCTCAAATTGCTCAAGAAGTTAATGCTGGTTCTGATAGAAAGGTATCAGAATACACAGTGCATCGCAGTTTGTTGCGTATGGTGCTGCGTAGCCGCAGACCAGTCAGAGTGCCCATGCTGACCCCTGTCCACCACCGAAAGCGCCAACAGTGGGCACGTGAGCATCAGAACTGGACCACGGAGCAATGGAAGAAGGTGGCCTGGTCTGATGAATCACGTTTTCTTTTACATCATGTGGATGGCCGGGTGCGTGTGCGTCGCTTACCTGGGGAACACATTGCACCAGGATGCACTATGAGAAGAAGGCAAGCCGCCGGAGGCAGTGTAATGCTTTCATGGAAACGGTATTCCCTGGTGGCTGTGGCCTCTTTCAGCAGGATAATGCGCCCTGCCACAAAGCAAAAATGGTTCAGGAATGGTTTGAGGAACACAACTACGAGTTTGAGATGTTGACTTGGTCTCCAAATTCCCCAGATCTCAATCCAATCGAGCATCTGTGGGATGTGCAGAACAAACAAGTCCAATCCATGGAGGCCCCACCTCGCAACTTACAGGACTTAAAGGATCTGCTGCTAACATCTTGGTCCCAGATACCACAGCACACCTTCAGGGGTCTAGTGGAGTCCATGCCTCGACGGGTCAGGGCTGTTTTGGCAGCAAAAGGGGGACCAACACAATATTAGGAGAGTGGTCATAATGCCTGATCGGTGTATATACTATACAACAACAACAAATATACTGTAAAAATGGACACTGCCATTCAAAAGTGGGTTGGTGTTTTTGCCACATAATTAAAAATAGATTATTAAAATAAAAATTGTTGTTAATTTGTAAGTTCTTAAATGACACGTTCAGATTCAGAGTTTGTTCTTCGTTAGCTTGTTGAAATGCTTTAGAGAGACAGCACATTTGTTGGGCACTGTTGCTACCATGTCAGAAATTTCATAAATGCCCTTTCTGAGCAGCTTATTGTGTGGGCATTGACCTGCGTAATAACAGTTGATGAATGAGGTGATAAAGGTCCCTATCAATCTGCCATCTGAGTTATGATCCACCTTCCGTCATTTCTGTGTGCTTTTGTTTAATATGTTTGATGCCATTCTCTCATTGACCTTGTTGATGCAGACAGGGCTCGAATCGCACATGTAATTGCTGTGTGTAATTGTCCAAGCCCTCTCCATTTTATTGTGCTGAATGGCACCACTTTGACTCTGTTAGTGCTTGCTAATTAGCACTGAGCAAAGGGCATGAATCAGGCTGTTAATCAGAATTAAAGACTTGATCAATGTTGTTCTCAGAGGCGAGGGCTTCCTTGTAAGTTTGCCCCCCTCTGTGACTTGTGTGTTTTTGTGCAATTGTTACTCACTGATTTCCAAAAGTCCAAAGAACAATGTTTTTTTTTTGTAATGTTCTGCTAGAAAATGGCTGTTTGGAATGGAATACTAGCATAGTGGTAAATATTTCCAACAGTTGTCGCGTGACTCCTGTAAAGCCTGATGTGAAATAATAGTCCTAAAAATATGTTTATTCAATCTTTAGGCAGTCTAAAAAAAGGTTTTTTTGTTAAATATCATTTTTTATACATCAGGCTTTTAAGGCTCTTATTTTATGATATAGTGCAAATATGTAGCTCATACTCAAGGAGGATAAACACCTCAAATTTATTCAGATGCACAAACTTAGCAAAAAATATGGAATTTGGTACATTTGCTGAAATTTATATGACCAAAAAGTAAGATGAAATTCTGATAGCTTGTAATGTAAATCAATGAGATCTTTATAACAGTACAGCTGACTACGTACGATAGAAATATCACTCTATATTTACCAATAATATTTAGCAATAATAATCTTAGTAAGATGATATTGGATCAAAGCTCTGTAATTTTCATTTTCGGGGGCAAAACATTTAACGCAATGCAATAAAATACAATACAATGATGATTGAGAGATGTACAAATCCTAAAATCCTGATATATCTTATTTGATACTCTACAATTTATCTAGATTTATCTAGAAATGATTTATGGATAATCAAATTAACCTAAGCTGCTTCATCCTGAAATATGATTAACAATATAAAATGTATCCTTATGTTTACTGTATAAAAATCTAGATTTCACAGCAAAAAGACATGTACCACAACCTGATGGTGGACATTTTTTTTAGAATTATACAAAAAAAAAGTTTCAATGTTAAAGAAGTATAAACTGTCAAAAGACATATGGAAGATTTTGTACAGAAGGTTTTTCAGCAATGTTATGATTACTTTGATCATTTAAAGGCCTTATAAAGTTGTATCAAATATGATACAGTATAGAGTTAAATTTGTCACATGACCTTATTAAGTGCATGAAATAAATGTAGTATGCTAGTATGTTATTCCAAACATAGCCTCGGTATCTGTTACTTTATTTGAAGTCAGATGTCCCACCCGAGTGGCCCAAATAAATGGACCCTTAATTTACATTCTGAGGCACAAGCAACTCCAAACTGTAACGGAACTGCCCCAAATAAAAGTAATTCAACTAGTCCATTGAAATTCTCCTTCAATCCCATGAGACTTTTTTTGTTAATGACATAACTCTTTTCTTAGGCCCCTCCTCTGACCTATGTTTCAACCAATCACAGCCTTCTCCCTCATAAATCCATGTCTCAACGTGGCATAGGCAGGATGGTGCATGTTACACACCCCAAATACGATAATACACTCTTGCAGATACATACAAACGCAGATCCAAAGGAGTGCAAAGGATCATTTCGAAAGCTGTTTATCTGAACAAGTCTGTATAATATCCTCCATACTTCATAGTTTTTCCTTCAGCTAGTAGGAGTTTCTAAATAGATCATCTCCATTATGTGTCTCTAATCCTCTCAGGGAAATCTCTGCATTTTCTGACTCTCATCAGCTCTGATTCATGGCTCCAAATGCTATCTGCCTCGTAAAGGATATTGTGACGCTTTTTTTAAACAATAGGCTTGTCTCTCTGTAGCAGCACAAGGCTGATGAAACGGCTGGGGAGAAATATTGTTTTCTCTCCCATTGATGAGCACAAGTATTTTGCGCTTCAATAAAGCCTCCAGTCATCTCAAAGATGTGAAAATGTATGGCGGCTTTTCTCTGGATTTTCCTTGACATATATATGGTAGCCATATTTTTCTTTGTGTTTCTGAATCAATATCTTCGTATCTCATCTGCCGGGTAAACAGTAAACAGGCTCACATTCTTGCTGCTCGAGGAGAGTAGTGTGTTCACTCTGCTGGAGGTGACAGTATACAATAAGAAAGTATGTTTGAAAGAGCAGCCAGCACCAGCCTCTTCTTCTACGCACACACACACACAAAGGGACTGTAAGCTGTAGCCGGGGTCCAAAAGTAACACTCGACAAAGGGAGTAAAATTGTCTTTGGCGAGATAATAAAATTGAGTTACTTGTGTTTTGTCTGTAACTTTAGTAGGAACGGCAATATAACGTTTAAATCAAATTGTAAGAGCAATAATCTGACTTGCAGATGTGAGAGATGTGTGTTAAACTCAAAACAAAGACTAAACCATCTACTAAACAAAACATCTGTCATGCCCTGTTCCCTGTCTTCTTTTACTTTAGTGGAAAATTTACTGTCATTTATTTAGGATGCCTATTTTTTTTCTCCAGCATTGCAACATTTTTTTTTTTGAGCTATAGTAAAGCAAATGTATGAGTAACAAAATATTTAATATTTAAATAGATTATAGTTATATTAAATTTTACACAGGGGTTTAGCCATATATAAAGTAATAATATAATATAATATTATTACTAATAATAATAATTATTACTAATATAATAAGTATTAAGTTTTTATGAACATCATAACAATTATATGCAATATTTTTTTTCCATTTAATAGCTATATTAAATTGTATATAGCCATTTAAGATATTATAATAGCCATATCATTATATTACCCTGACAATTATATTACTGTATATAATATTATATTAATTATATTATATTAACAATCATGGTAAAGTGTTATATTAGGCTTTAAGACATATTTTTTTTAAATATTTCAATAGATTATTATTATTTTTTTATAGCTGTTTAACCATATAAGTTATATATTATGCTGTGCTATGTTATTTTACGCATGTTATATTATTATATAATATCATGTTATGTTATATGTTATTTTGTATTATTAGGCTTTCATGAATATCTTTATAAATATTTAAATAAGTTACATTGCTATATTAAATTTATATAGATGGTTAGCCATAGGAAGTATTATTTTATTTTATATAATATTAAATTATTAGGCTTTTTACAAATATTTAAATAGATTATAACCCACCATTAGCAGGTGCAACAAAAAGTAAATTTTTTGCTCTTGCCCACACTGTAAAGAATCATTTTAAAGCACTCGATCACCACACAATTGTAAACCGCTCTGCTATTCTCACACCAGATCTATGAGCGCTTAGTCTATTACGGCGTTCCAGCTCATCTCCCTCAGTCCAAACACACACAGCAGAGTGTAGCAGCACACCTAATCTATGAGAAGAGATGGGAATGCACTCTTCTCCGGGAATGTACTGCATTACGATTGCCTTGTTCTCCTCATTCAGAGATGGAATTGCAAAAGCACGCAATAACTAACACCATGAGTAAACAAGCCTGAAAAGTGGTTTACGGCTAGAATCACACAGTGTGCCTTCTTTTTTTCTTCTTCTAATCGACCAATAATGTAAGCAATTTTGGTACTCTACATATTGACAAACATGTAATTATTTTGTCTATATAAGTTTGTTGTTTTACTGATATTACAGGTATATATTCTGATTGGTCAATGCAAATCAGGTGTTTGCCTCACAAATCATATCATCATCTGAGGCTTAAACGTGACACTAGAAGTCGGTAGAATGTGCCTACCATACTTCTCGAAAATCATTTCCTTACAGAAATCTTGCCTAGACAAAGCCACACATGGTGTATGATGTCATTCCGTTTGCCCTCAGGGCAGCGGCAGGGACCCTCGGAGAGAGGTCAGCGTGTCCCATATTCTCTCAGAGACAGATAACCACAATTATGTTGGAACACACACACTGTGTACCAATTCATAAGGTGCCACAGTCTCTAGCGTCTCAGGGATGTTAACTAGTAGTTCAAATGAGATTCACTTCCCAAGCTCAAAATGCCACATCGAATACAGATAACCAACAGTGCATGTGTGTGTATTTATAGCTTTCTCAAACTCCATTTTTACAAGAGCAAATAAAGCCACAGTCTCGGGGAGTGGGAGTGAAAACATTCAGTGGCTAGAGCTGGCACGGGTACTGTGCTTCTATATTGCATTAATATGTCCTTCGCTTCGTCTTTAAAGAGACCCAGATGTGAAACAGATGGAAATATAATGAAGATCAAAGCAAGTGTGGTTGAAGGATATGGCGCAGTCGGTGTGGGAGGAGGGTCGTTTGTTTAGGAGAGAGGGTTCTCGCCGCCTGAAATGTGGCAGTGTGTGCTGCGCCACAGTTCCATGCCAGATGGGTGAAATTGACCACAACTTTCAAATTTAAACAGGATATTTTTAGCTGACACTGTTTAAAAGAGCTTTTTTTTTCGTTTAAGTGAAGTTTCCCTTCCATCTGTGTGTGTGTGTGTTTATTGGATATCTGAATAACAGATAATCACATAAAAAAATGGCGCTATAATGGTCATCTGATATACAGTAGATATTAATATTAATTATATGAATTAATATTGAAGTTATTAATGTACCACCCTGCATTTATATTTACTGTACTTCTTAATAGTTGATAACTGTGTAGTTTGAAATGCATATAAACTTTTTATATCATTTTTAAAGTCAAATTTAGTGTTTTCTGAGATTGTTTTTATTTAGAAAGTTGGTTACAAAATTATTATTAAAGAATATTTCAATAATACAAATAATATTTTATTATTATTTTATTATTTATTATTATTGGCTTTATTTGCTCTTGTAAAATCTAATATATATATATATATATATATATATATAAGGCATAACATTATGACCGGTGAAGTGAATAACACTGATTATCTCTTCGGCACCTGTTAGTGGGTGGGATATATTAGGCAGTAAGTGAACATTTTGTCCTCAAAGTTGATGTGTCAGAAGCAGGAAAAATGGTCCTGCCATCCATGTGGATGTTACTTTGACACATACCACCTACCTAAGCATTGTTGCAGACCATGTACACCCTTTCATGGAAACAGTATTCCCAGGTGGCTGTGGCCTCTTTCAGCAGGATAATGCGCCCTGCCACAAAGCAAAAATGGTTCAGGAATGGTTTGAGGAGCACAACAATGAGTTTGAGGTGTTGACTTGGCCTCCAAATTCCCCAGATCTCAATCCAATCAAGCATCTGTGGGATGTGCTGAACAAACAATTACGAACCATGGAGGCCCCACCTCGCAACTTACAGGACTTAAAGGATCTGCTGCTAACATCTTGGTGCATCTTATTATATATATAATGCAAAATGTTTCTTGAGCACCAAATCAGCATATTAGAATGATTTCTGAAGGATCATGTGACACTGAAGACTGGAGTAATAATGCGGAAATTAATAAATTATAGTTTGTATATATATTGTGGCAGCGAGTTTTTCAAGGACCATTAAATTTTTATTTTTCATTCAGTGAGGTGTAGAGTTCTGTACAAAGACATTCATTTGTGCTCAGTATAGTACTGTATATGTTCATTCTGGGAGATGGCTATTTCACTTGCTTTAGCAGATCGATAAAACGGAATCTATTCAGGAGAAATAACCATCAGCCAGAAGGAAATTGTGAGGCAGTGTGAAAGTCACAGACTGGGGGGTTACTGCAGAAATAAGATTCATACAGTTTTGTTCATATTGTACATTTAAAGATAGTTGATCATTGACTGGGACCCATTAAATGTGCTTAAACTAATTTGGACATGGTCCATCGAGAACCAGCAGGATGGTTGTTGTTTTTGTATTTTCCTCTATTTTTTAAAAGCTTCTGGTTGTCCTCATGAAAATATATTTTGTTATGAACTCTGTGTTCACCAAGAGTTCTGTCTTTCAAGAAGTTTTCCCACCTTTCTCGTACCTCGGGGGAAAGCTGTGGCTCGTGCTAATTTTCTGCTCTGGGTGCGTTTTGGCTGGGGTGACAGGCTACACGTAGCACCTTCATGGCTCAATAGAGAGAACTGGGAATCCATCTGTAAGTGAACATTAACTTGAGCAGCATCCCACAGTCCTCCAACCACACCGGGGTCACTGCCGCCAGGGACACACACTCAAGGACATTCGAAAACTTTTGAGAAGATGGAACTACATTTGAAAATGGCATTTTCACTTCAAAAAGCTTACCATCCACACTAAGGGCCCTATCATACACCCGGCGCAATTCAATGGAAGGCGCGACGCAAGTGTTTTTTGCTAGTTTCAGCCCGACGCAGTTATCATTTTCATGTCCAGCGCCACGTTGTTTAAATAGCAAATGCACTCGTTCCCATCTGTTCGCCCATGGGCGTGCTGGTCTGAAAACGAGGTGTGTTCAGGCACATTGTTGGTGCGTTGCTATTTTGAGGAACTGAAAACGAAACTGTTAAACGCAGTATTTTTTGTGTTATTTAAAGGGCGCGTTAGTAATATGCGCCTATAGGCGGATGCACAACGCGCGTACACTCTGCTTATTACACACACAGGGATGCGTAGCAGCACACAAACATTTTTAAATATTAAAAATAAAAGGATTCCTCTCTGGAGAAGCGTTCAGTCTTTCCACTCGCAATCATCATGTATCTGCATCCCCTAATCTTCCATACTGACTAGTGCTGACTATTTAACAGTTCATAATGATGTCAGACCCAGCAACCCCCCTATTTTGAGCAGTAGGATTATTTAAAACATGTAATATAAAGTATACAAGTATGTAAAATTACAAAATAAAGTCAGTACTTTCTACTTTTAATACTTAAGTACATTAAAAATCAAGTAATTTTGTACTTTAACTTGAGTAAAATTGAAAAGGAGTACTTAATACTTTTACTGGAGTAATATTTTAATAGAGTATCTGTACTCTTACTTAAGTACTTGAAATGTGTACTTCATCCACCACTGAATATGCGTCATTGTTTTCAAATCATAGTCCACAGTAACGTGAAAACCGTTCAAATTTATCCACCAGGGAGAGTGTCTTCAAAAAGCTCAGTTTTCACAGGACAAAAAAGGAGGAACTGTAGAGAAAAATTATTCATTTTCAAATGTATTTCAGATGTAGCCTGGGTTGACAGACAAATGGATGGATGTACTATAAGGTTTATAATGTATAATCAACTAATTATGGCCTTGTGACTCTTTGACAGTGCTGAAACATAATGGGATATTTCTTCCCATTCCAGTGAAGCTGGGAGGGAATTGATGAATCTAATGAGTTAACAAGCAGACAGAGACAGACAGAGTTATAAATGCTAATCAGATGGATGAAGGATTTGATTAGCCTTCATTAGTGGTCTGGGATGATTATAAACACAATCTCAGGAGTTCGAAGTTCGATTTGATGAGGGCAAGGTTTGGTGTGTTTTGCTAGCTCATGCTCTATGAGCTGCGTAGGTATCTTTCAAGTTTTACTGATAGAGAAGGTAACCAAAACCTTATATGAGATCCAGTGTGAAAAGTTGTGCATTCCCAACCCGATCTCATGGCAATTCGTATGTTTTTTACGAGGTGGCTACAAATTCATACAAATTACGAATTAGCCACCTCGTACAAATACGTACGAATTGGTCATGAGATAGCTTTGGCATACCTTTCTGAAGAGAGAGAGAGAGAGAAAAAAGAAATAACCTACCAGTAGTTTGCTAAGAGGAAAACCTTGTCCACTTGTGTCCATGTGTCTGAGAATTCCTTTAAAACTCACTGATTGTCCCCGCACAAAAATGGCGGCAAACACGCAACACCATTCTGCCATTAACTGCGGTTCATCAGATGGGCGGTTCACCTGAAGGGTGAGTTTGGGACATCTTGTCTGCGTGTATATAAGAGGGCAGAAAGAAGTTTTAAAGTGAGAGTTGGAGTGAGTTTGAAATATTGTCATTTTGACTGTAAATGCAAATACCTTTTGCATAAGTGCTTTTTAGCAACATGTAACCAATAGACTTTCAGTAATGGCTGACACAGATTTCTGAAGGATCATGTGACTCTGCACTGTAAAAAAATTATTGTTGGTTTAACATAAAGGACCCTATTTTAACGATCTGAGCGCATGGTGCAGGTGCACTTAGGGCGTGTCCAAATCCACTTTTGCTAGTTTAACGACGGAAAAAACGGTCAGCGTGCCAGGCACACGGGTCTAAAAGGGTTGTACCTAGTCTCTTAATGAGTCATGGGTGTGTTTTGGGCGTAACATGCAATAAACCATTCAGAGTCTCATCTCCCATTCCCTTTAAAAGCCAGTTACGCTTGCACCATGGAGGATTCGCTATTTACATGGCGGAATTTTCGAGTGGAAAGACTGAACGCTTCTCCAGAGAGGAATCCTTTGATTTTTAACTGTCTGAGGTCGGCAAAGGTGCGGGCGCCTTCACCTCGATTACTTTGTTAAACTAAATGCAGGCTTGCTGAGCATGAGACTTCTTTCAAAAACATTAAAAATAGTAATATGTCCAATCTTTTGACCGGTACTGTATATAATTTAAATATAATATGCCTATACAAAATACCGTTCACATGCTGTGCAATATCAGCAATCATGTTTTCTGTTAAGAGTGGACATTATATTAAGGTTAATACAATAGTTGATCCTGTTATCAATATCCTCACAGATTTTTTTTTTCTTTTGTCTCACAGATTTGAGAATCATAGTGACCTGATACTGGCCCACATAGGATATTGTGCCTTTGGTTCTCACTTTATATTGTTGACTATATTCTAAATAAACTACAAAAAAATTGTGTCCTGTTCTTAGTTCCCTCTCAGTCACATACCCGACTCAAAGGCTCATTCATTATGCAGCTCATTATGTGGTTCTTTTGTCTTTCTCAGGTGTGAATCACAGCAGTATTCATGATCGTTCACGTCTCTTCGCATATGGGCTTTTTGTAAAAGTGTCTTACAAAATTTAAATCAATATATTGTTTTATGTGAATGAGTGGGCACATTGATTCTCACATCAGTTTGAAGCAAAAACTCTAGGCAACAACACCCATTAGTCAAAAGTCTTAGTTTTAGTTAGTGGACACATACTTACTGTGCGTTTTGTGGTCTTAATTCAGTGACTTAAATGTTTTGTTTTTTTTTCAAAAACCATGCATAAACGTTATTCTCTCAAAAATACAAACATGTACATACATGTTGCTCACATATTATGGTAGCCCAGTTTGTGCTGAATACAGTGTAATGACTTTTGCCATTAATATGTTTATAAGCAACTGAAAAAAGCACAAATGTCAGAGCATGTCAAAACTTCTAAAGGGCCCCAAAACTGTGCAGACCTGTAGGGGTTAATATTTTAAAAAATGTTTGTGTGCTGCTGCACGTCCCTGTGTGTGTAATAAGCAGAGTGTACGCACGTTGTGCACCCGCCTATAGGCGCAAATTACTAACGCGCCCTTTAAATAACACAAAAAAAACTGCGCTATTGACTTTAGACCAGGTTTTTGTTGGTCAATGGCGAAGTCTATTTCAGTTGCCTCAAAATAGCAACGTGCCAACAATGCGCCTGAACACATCTCGTTTTCAGACCAGCACGCCCATGGGCGAACAGATGGGCGCGAGTGCAGTTGCTGTTTAAACAACGTGGCGCTGGATGTGAAAATGATAACTGCATCGGCTGAAATTAGCAAAAAACACTTGCGTCACGCCTGGCGTCGCATTGCACCAGGTAAGGCCCAAAAAAGTAAGTTACCTGGTTGCCATAAAATGTTGAAATCAAAAAATTTAGTCAATACAATGAAGGAGATTGGTTTAATCAATAGAAACTAAAAAATATTATGTTATCTGAACCACATTAATTATCTAAGTTGATTTGACAAAAGAAAAAAAAGTTGTGAAGAATCATAAAAATAATTTTTTACAGTGTGAAGACTAGAGTAATGGCTGCTTAAAATTCAGCTTTGTCATACAAACAAATAAATGACATCATATTTTGATACAGACTTTAATGCACACTACTAGAATTAATTACACACTAAAAAAATATTAAAGTATAATATTGGTTCATTTGCTTGCATTTCAGTCTGACAATTGTATGTCCTCTGCTTGCCCTTGCTGTAGTTTTGAACTACAGTGCATTTGCAGATGGTAGTGGTTGAAATGTGGGTGATCCCTTGGTGCAATCTACCACCAAGACCTATAAAAACTAAATTAAGTTTAGTAAGGCCTAGAAACAATGTTTAGGAGATGATAAAAATGGCTAATACTTTGTGTTTTTACATGCATCTGTGTCTTCGTTCCACCCTGACAAACAAATATGAATGCTAATGTACCGCTAGTGTAAGCATTATACTAGTCTCACTCCATGCCTCATGATCAGATCTTTCAGCCACAATGATGGATGGACTCTTCTTGTTTGTGCATGCGACCATGCGTGTATCCATGTTTCGCATGTCTCTCCAAGAGACAAAGGGCAGGCTGTTTGTCTAAATAACCCATAAAGACAGTAGAGCAGAAGTTCTCATTGCATTCAGCCCTGTTCTCGCTGCTCTGTTAACATGCCTGCTGTCTGTCTGTGGCAGCTAACATGCATTTTGTGCTCCTCGCTCTGAGTGACAATGCGGTTACAGTGGTGGAAGAGGGTTATTCACACTCTGTGCCTGGAACAGATTGTCTTTTTCTGCCCTGCCGCATCCCACACCTCTTCGTCCCTTGTAGACACTCATGGTGTTATGTGTATCTTGAGCTGTATACTTCCTGTTTCTTTTTGGTTTTGTGCATAATTTTCATTTTGAAACACATAACTTTTTTTGTTTCAGCTTGATGGGACTATAAAAACAAACAACTCTCTCTCTGTGTTTATAAATATATATATATATATATTTTAGTGCTGGACAATTGATTAATCGCGATTAATCGCATCCAAAATAAAAGTGTGTGTTTACATAATATATGTGTGCGTACTGTGTATAATTATTATGTATATATAAATACACACACATTTATGAGACGCACCAGTATCGCGCACACATACAACACAGCAAAATCGAGTTCTATTTCGCACTTGAACAAGCAATAACACACAGAATTATGCCAAAATGCCCGTTTTGTTGAGTATTCTCATAAGAGCAGTCTTCAATCAGTTAAATAACATCTTAAATGCACTTGAAGAGTTGTGAGAAAATGAGATGTGCTGAGACTCAATTTCTGATATGACATTTATTATAATGGGTTTATGTGAAGATTGTTTCACTTAAATTAAAAGTTTTTATTTTTTATCTTTTTAAAGCCTAATAAAAGTTGAAATTGATAGCTTTCAATTGTACTGTAATGGGGAATGTCTATCATTAATGTTTAATGGTATCAGTGATACTGGCCTTTATTCATAAAAAGATGCCATTACAACAAGTATTTATAATACTGTCTTTAAGTTGTTTCTACATGAATTTGGAGAGTAACTGTGAAATAGATATTACAATATAAAAATATTAAAAACGCCAATGTTATTAATCGCAATTACAGAAAAATGTGCGATTAATTCGTTAATTTTTTTAATCGATTGACAGCACTAATATATATATATATATATATAGTATATAATATTTGGTAACACTAGGTTATGGTCCAATTAGCATGCATATTACTAGGATATTTGCTGTTTATTAGTACTTATACAGCACATATTAATGCCTTATCCTTCCCAATACCTAAACTTAACAACTACCTTACTAACTATTATTAAGCAGTAATTAGGAGTTTGAGGCAAAAGTCGTAGTTAATAGTTAGTTAACTCTTTACCCACCAGCGTTTTTTTTAAAAGGTTCCCAGCCATCGCCAGCGTTTTTTGATAATTTTCACAAAATTGTAATGGCCCCCAGAATATTTTGTTGTATGAATATCTGAGCATGCAATATATCAAAAGAAATAAAAGGAGCCTCTGCTTGTAAACAACAACACCAAAAAAAAAAAAAACGTTTTATTCTAGCTTCATGCATTCTTTTTTTATCAACACTTGAATATGCGTTTCATAAAAAAAGCAACATTTTGAGCAAAAAGCTGAGAAAATTACATTTTTGTCAAAGACAACATCCAGATCGGATTCAGAACGAGGATCAAACACAGATGGAGTAGATTGAATCCATCAACACCCCTAATGCTTGCACAGTCCTATAGCTAGTCCTGGGTCGGCATTTCATTCAGTAACATTAGGCAGTTTTGATTTATATGATGTTTAAATGTTGATGATCGCGTTATTTTACATATGCATCTGCTTATATGAGATCGCTTGTTTCTGCGTCTTCTTTGCCTGTGTTTTGATCAGGAGATTCTGTACTCATTCAGAAGATGCATAATAGCGCCCCCCCAGCGTATAACAGTGAAAACACGGAAACCCGGAAAATTCCATGTTTGGCGGGGAAAGAGTTAATAGTGAGAATTAGACCCTAATCTGAAGTGTGACCAATATTTAAATTCTTTGAACACACCTTCTGAATTAAAAAGGCTCATTTTGCTACTGAATCTTTAAGGCTTCTATATTTGTAAAACGACAAAATGACAAGGAAAATCTGATTATTTTTTTCTATGCAAATTTTAAGGGAGTCTTGAGTGTTTTTCTTGAGTGTATTTCCTGGATCAGTTCATATACCTTGCATTTCATCCCTTCACTTTAGACTGGCATTTAACATCAGTTTCCTGACCTTGAAATACTTGAAAGAAACCCCAAGCACTGCCCCTCTCTCAAGGTCGGAGAATCGAGAGCTAATCTTTTATTTATCTTTTTTACAAACATCAGCTCCATGGACTCTCATGGTTCAGTAATCCTGATTGAGTTCTAATAAAGGATTGATGCTCACTTCAACAAGCGTGAATCCGTGGTGGGTGGGTGATGTGTATGCAGGGTGACGGTTTGTGCGTGGGGTGTTGGTTCATTGTTGACTGTGAGCCGTGTGAGATGTCTAGTGATTTGTCAGCAGTTTGAGAGAGTTTATTACCTCCCTGCAGGGAATGAGGGTTGGGGGCCACAGAAACCCTCCACAACAAGGGAGAGGATGATGGAAAAAATAACATGCAATTAGATCTCTAAATACATTTTGTATATGTATTTATAACGTATGAGTCTTGCTCATACATTTACATTCCCCTTAAAGAATCTGCAATTTTTTTTAAATAAAAATTATCTTTTGTTATGTGATAGAATATTCACATTGAT
The DNA here is from genome assembly GCA_039654105.1 of Coreius guichenoti. Lineage (NCBI taxonomy): Eukaryota > Metazoa > Chordata > Actinopteri > Cypriniformes > Gobionidae > Coreius > Coreius guichenoti. Next base: position 8,647,282 of record CM077190.1, read on the forward strand.
TGATTGATTGATTGATTGATTGATTGACGTTGTAAAATAAAACTTGTACTAAACAGTTTTAAACAGTCTTATTTGAGTTGAATTATTAGGCTATATTAAAATACATAGCAGTTGGATATAGTTTGGGATTTATTGTTAATTGTAACCTCTAATATTATAGTAATGTACCAAATGAGAGGGTTTCCTGTATAGTTTACAGAATTAGTTGGGAGACATTTTATTTTTTCCTTTTAGAAAATTTATCAGTATCAGCAGATATCATTGTGAATAATCGGCTATCGGTATCGGCAGAGAAAATATAATAATTATCATCTCTCATCATTTTTTGAGTAAAATAATAACAAACAAAATAACATATACAAATAACATTTAACTTATTTTTACTAAGCAAGGGGTATGTAAACTGTAAAGAGCACAACTGTGTAAACTTGAACCCTTCGTTTATGCCAGATGGGAGTAAGTCTTTCTGAAATGTTGAGCCTTTTTTATTGTTTATGCTGCATATGTGAATTTGGATTTTGTGATCAAACACATTTATCGTAAAGTCACTAATCAAAATGTGGTTCTCTGGGCCCTTGTACTTCCTCAGCTCAAGTTCAGCCCAGGTCAATAGAGGCTTACATTTTCTACTCAGAATGTGAGGTTGGCTCGGGTTAAAAATTTCAACATGAAAACGTTCGTCTTTTCAACCCCCGGGTGGCTTCAGGCAGAGAAAGCCAGTGTGAAAATGCCCGAAATGATGACAAGCAGAGTGAGAGGGCCGAGGAAGGCAGGGAATTGGCTGGCCTCTTCTCACTTCCACCACTGGACTTGATGGATCTGGTGCCGAGGATGATATAACTAATACTAATCTGGCTTTGTCCGGATGCCGTCTGCCTGGCCCTTTGAAATTGGATTTGTCAGAGGGTTTATTTTTCTTTTTCCTTTTTGTTCTCTCATACTTTCACTTTGTCATTCGGCCTCTGCCTATCTTTTATTATATATATATACAGTGGAGAGAACAAGTATTTGATACACTGCCGATTTTGCAGGTTTGCCCACTTACAAAGCATGTAGAAGTCTGTAATTTTTATCATAGGTACTCTTCAACTGCGAGTGATGGAATCTAAAACAAAAATCCAGAAAATCACATTGTATGATTTTTAAATAATTAATTTGCATTTTATTGCATGACACAAGTATTTGATCACCTACCAAACAGTAAGAATTCCGGCTCTCACAGACCTGTTAGTTTTTCTTTAAGAAGCCCTCCTGTTCTCCACTCATTACCTGTATTAACTGCACCTGTTTGAACTCGTTACCTGTATAAAAGACACCTGTCCACACACTCAATCAAACAGACTCCAACCTCTCCACAATGGCCAAGACCAGAGAGCTGTGTAAGGACATCAGGGATAAAATTGTAGACCTGCACAAGGTTGGGATGGGCTACAGGACAATAGGCAAGCAGCTTGGTGAGAAGGCAACAACTGTTGGCGTATTTATTAGAAAATGGAAGAAGTTCAAGATGACGGTCAATCTCCCTCGGTCTGGGGCACCATGCAAGATCTCACCTCGTGGGGCATCAATGATCATGAGGAAGGTGAGGGATCAGCCCAGAACTACACAGCAGGACCTGGTCAATGACCTGAAGAGAGCTGGGACCACAGTCTCAAAGAAAACCATTAGTAACACACTACGCCGTCATGGATTAAAATCCTGCAGCGCACGCAAGGTCCCCCTGCTCAAGCCAGCGCATGTCCAGGCCCATCTGAAGTTTGCCAATGACCATCTGGATGATCCAGAGGAGGAATGGGAGAAGGTCATGTGGTCTGATGAGACAAAAATAGAGCTTTTTGGTCTAAACTCCACTCGCCGTGTTTGGAGGAAGAAGAAGGATGAGTACAACCCCAAGAACACCATCCCAACCGTGAAGCATGGAGGTGGAAACATCATTCTTTGGGGATGCTTTTCTGCAAAGGGGACAGGACGACTGCACCGTATTGAGGGGAGGATGGATGGGGCCATGTATCGCGAGATCTTGGCCAACAACCTCCTTCCCTCAGTAAGAGCATTGAAGATGGGTCGTGGCTGGGTCTTCCAGCATGACAACGACCCAAAACACACAGCCAGGGCAACTAAGGAGTGGCTCCGTAAGAAGCATCTCAAGGTCCTGGAGTGGCCTAGCCAGTCTCCAGACCTGAACCCAATAGAAAATCTTTGGAGGGAGCTGAAAGTCCATATTGCCCAGCGACAGCCCCGAAACCTGAAGGATATGGAGAAGGTCTGTATGGAGGAGTGGACCAAAATCCCTGCTGCAGTGTGTGCAAACCTGGTCAAGAACTACAGGAAACGTATGATCTCTGTAATTGCAAACAAAGGTTTCTGTACCAAAGATTAAGGTCTGCTTTTCTGATGTATCAAATACTTATGTCATGCAATAAAATGCAAATTAATTACTTAAAAATCATACAATGTGATTTTCTGGATTTTTGTTTTAGATTCCGTCACTCACAGTTGAAGAGTACCTATGATAAAAATTACAGACTTCTACATGCATTGTAAGTGGGCAAACCTGCAAAATCGGCAGTGTATCAAATACTTGTTCTCCCCACTGTATATATATATCCTGTTCCTTCAAATGAAAAATAAACATTATGTGGGTAAATCGCTTGCAGTTTGTTTTTGAGGATAATATGCATCTTACAACTGTGAACTCACAAACTAGAGCAGTAGGGTTAGTGACTACTTTTAGTGAATATTTTAAATTTAAATCGTATATATTTATGAAATCATTACAAATGTATTCTGAGATATTCAATATTTCGCCCAGCACTTTGAACATTCTTTACAAATAAAGTGGGTATTTACACAGCAAGCAGCGTGCAGATGTGACAATCTCTTCCTCTCTCGTCTCTTTGCTTTCAAATCCATTTCAGGCATTAGCTGGAATGAAGGAGCAGACACAGAGGGAAAGAAATAGAGACGAAGGAAGTTATTTTTAACAGGGGCTCAGTCTTGTTCACCCAGTGAGGGGTCTGTCAGGACACAAGCCTGGGCTGACAACGCTTTAAAGGAATGATCCCGTTCTCTTGTGCTCTATTCTTATTCTTCTAATTCTGACTCTGTTCTCTGTTGCGTTGTTTATTGGCACATGCTGCCTGCGTTGTTGCAGCACCTGTGCTGAAAGTAATTTGAATGATGTTGCGAGTCATTTAAGTAGAAAGGAAGTGTTTGCGTTGAAAATAATGACAATGACTTTCCCTAAATAAGCCGCAGCACATTTGGAACCTAGTTAAAGCGATAGTTCACCCAAAAATGATAATTATCCCATAATTTGCTCACCCTCAAGCCATCCTAGGTGTATATGACATTCTTCTTTCAGACGAATACAATCAGAGTTATATAAAAAAATGTCCTGGCTAATCCAAGCTTTATAATGGCAGTGAATGGTAGCCCAAAATTTGAAGCCCACAAAAGTGCATCCATCCATTATAAAAGTAATCCACACGGCTCTGGGGGGTTAATAAAGGCCTTCTGAAGTGGATCGATGGGTTTGTGTAAGAAAAATATCCATATATAAAACTTTATAAAGTAAAATATCTAGCTTCTGGAGGACCGCCTTTTGTATTTAACTTACGAAGAAAGTGTAACGCCTCTCGCTGGTCAAAATGCTTACGCTACGTCTGACGTCATCGTCGCGCCAGTTACTCTTTTTCCGTAAGTTGAATATGGAAGGCGGTCTGCCGGCTGCCATTTACTGCTGTTATAATGCTTGGATTAGCCAGGACATTTTTAAATATATATCCGACTATGTATTTGTCTGAAAAAAGAATGTCATATACACCTAGGATGGCTTGATGGTGAATAAATTATGGGATAATTTTTATTTTTGGGTGAACTATCCCTTTAAACACATTGCATTTTGGGATAAAGTACTTACTGCACAGAAACAGTAGGACTGGTATGTTTTTCTGAGCAGCTAGAATTATGGGTCTCCTGACAGCTCAAACTTCTCATGCTTACATGTGTAATCTTAATATCACTCTGTTATGTTTATGAATGCTGTGAGTTTGTTTTGGAGGGTCTAGGGGTCTTTTAAGGAAACACAGACACCCTGTACTTCTTTACCCCTCTCCTCATTCACCTTTCCAGCCAACACTTGCAATACAGACCTGCCATTATCAGCGATTAGCGCCTCCTGTTTGATTGACACCTGTGTGGGTCTGGCTGGAAAGCCCCATGGGGCTCGCTTGGAGGAGAACCTGGAGAATCCGTACTGGAGAAAGATTCACCTGAGCAGACAGTCAGACGAAGATGCAGTACTGCTGTTATCATATTCTCACACACACATTTTTGCCCAAGTTTTAAAGAAGGACAGGGAGAGTTGCACTTGGCTGTGTTCTCAACCACCCACTCGCTGCTCCTGTCCACACTGATGAGATGTTTGTGAAGAGGTTACTGCTGGAGCTTAGAGAGTTTGAGGTAATCCACCCACCACTCATACACACTAGCACAAAAGCCTATATACTTAACAGATGCATATAAGCGCTTCCTTCCACACATACAGTCTCAGTTCTTCTCTGCTCTTTCAGTATAATGAGATATGAAGAGTCATTTCCAAAAGTCTATGTAGTCCAGTACTATTTTATTTATGTATTCTTTGGGCCTATTTACATTTAGTTACTTCATTTGTCTTGATTGGTCTGATGTGGGTGTGCACATTGTATTTACACTTTGCAAAAATGGTAAAAATGTAATGTACTATTCATGCTTTATATGCAAATATAATGGTGTTCAATTATGTGATTATGCTAATGCCAGGCAGTGAAATTTGTATGCACTCATCATCTCATATGGCAATTCGAGTTTGTGGTTTCTTCATCCTTTTGTTTCATCTACTGTGTGATTGATTGCTCACATGTGGGTTTTGGGCTTCATAAACTCTGTATTCTGCTGTAGGTTTAATTGGGAGGAGTGTCATGTTTTTTATGTTTATTTGATCACTTCCTGAGGATTGAGCATTCGGATTGCTATTACTATGCATCTTTTAGAGCATGTATTTAGAGCACTTGCTAATAGTTTGATTAGATTGCTATCCAATCAGTAAAAATGCTTAAAGTGCCCCTATTATGCTAATTTTGTCTCCTACAACAGGTTTACATGCATCCAAGGTCAAAATCCAGTTTCATTATCTCATAATATACATTGCACATCACCACATTTTCAATTATTCTCAAACGACTCGTCGGATGAACCAGTCTCTCTAAATCCCTCCTTTCCGCGAGCCTACTCTGCTCTGATTGGCCAGATGGCCCAGTCTGTTGTGATTGGTCTACCGCGTACAGCGCATGTTTCGGAAGCTAAACACCATTACTTTACCTAAAATAGACACAGTTTTAGGTAATAGTGGTCCACAGCTGCTTAGCAGAAGAATTTCAGTAAGACTGTAATAACATGAGTTAATAACGGAAACGTACACAATATAAAACACAAAACTACTTATTTTGAACACCAGGTAGAAAATATATACATCAATAATTAATCATACTTACAGGTTGTGATTCTGAGGAGCAAGCTGGCCCAAATAAACTGAGCACTGGCTAATCTTTCCAGAGCAAACGTTTTGCGAATCCCACATTTAACTCCGAGATTTGAGCAGCAGTCGTCAGTAAAATGACGTTTGAGGGCTGGTCAAGTTGTTCGTGGACGGACAACAACATAGGCAGGCATTATGCAAATGTATTTTCTAGTGATGTAGAACCATCATGCAGTGGGATTTGAAATACAAACGACTTGTTTTTAGGCGGTTCAGAGTCAATTCTTTCTTTTGGGAGCAAAATAACTTTATTTATCGTTCAATTTCGATTTTACAACTTTGCAGAACGTTTACATTCACGAACAGCTATATTACACACTGCATGAAAGAGAATATTCGAAAAACCATAATAGGGGCACCTCCAAACTTCGTGTGGCCTTCAGATTAACTCAAGAGCAGTGCGTTCTTAACTCACTCAAGAATAACACAAGAATGGGTTTCCATGGCCGAGCAGCTGCATCCAAGCCTAACATCACCAAGTGCAATGCAAATCGTCAGATACAGTGGTGTAAAGCACACTGCCACTGGACTCAAGAGCAGTGGAGACGTGTTCTCTGGAGTGACAAATCACGCTTCTCTATCTGGCAATCCAATGGACGAGTCTGGATTTGGCGGTTGCCAGGAGAATAGTACTTGCCTGACTGCATTGTGCCAAGTGTAAATTTGGGGGATTATGGTGTGGGGTTGTTTTTCATGGGTTGGGCTCGGCCCCTTAGTTCCAGTGAAAGGTACTCTTGATGCTTCAGCATACCAAGACATTTTGGACAATTTCATGCTCCCAACTTTGTGGGAACAGTTTGGGGATGGCTCCTCCCTGTTCCAACATGACTGCGCACTAGTGCACAAAACAAGGTCCATAAAGACATGGATGAGCGAGTTTGGTGTGGAGGAACTTGACTGGCCTGCGTCCTGACCTCAACCCGACAGAACACTTTTGGGATGAATTAGAGTGGAGACTGCGAGCCAGGCCTTCTCGTCCAACATCAGTGCCTGACCTCACAAATGCGCTTCTAGAAGAATGGTCAAAAATTCCCATAAACACACTCCTAAACCTTTTAGAAAGCCTTCCCAGAAGAGTTAAAGCTGTTATAGATGCAAAGGGTGGGCCAACTCCATATTAAACCCTACGGATTAAGAATGGGATGTCATTAAAGTTCATGTGCATGTAAAGGCAAACATCCCAAAACTTTTGGCAATATAGTGTATGTTTTACATTTCAAATCAAAGGTTCTAAACCAACGAATGTTTAAAACATTCATTACAACAGTTGATAGACAATAAATTGTGAGAATGTATTACCTCCACTACCCTCTAGGTCTCCTCTGCCTGGTGAAGGAAATGCAATGACCTTGAACAATCCAACAGATTGTTACAGTATACCGGTGTGAGCCGAAAGCGTTCCCCACTATGGCACTCCATGTTCAACATCTGTTCTGATCCCTCTGCAAAGGGTGTCTCTTCCTGAGCAGCTCATGATCAATAAACCCAGGCACCCGTGGAATTATGAATAGATTAAATACCCCTCCATCTTCACTCATTCTTCATCCATCCATTCATCCCATCACCTATCCATTCATCCCTCGCTTGCCTACCGCTGTGTGCATGTATTGACGGCAATGATGAAATGAGACGTTTCGTTCCACTTGCATTCTAAAAATTTTTGGAGTTAGACAGTTGATTCTGACCTAGAACATAGAAAAAAGAGCAAAATTATGAGATGACGAGCAGACATTTCTCGTATGTGTGGGTTGATCCTGCTGATTCATCGAGTGAGCTTAAAAGTAATGAGGTAATTACCAGTTGAAAAGGTTATTTATATTCATCTCATGCGGAAAGAGAACGAGACATCAGGATTGAAGGACTCTACCAACTCTCAATAATGTTTGATTCAGCCATTTCCTGGAAGTTCTCAAAAAGATCTATGCACTTCCTCCACCTGCCTGCTCACATTAAGCCAAGTCCAAGCCTGTCTTCTCCCAGACCTCAGATCTGCTAATCCACTCCCTCATCTCACACACAAGGCTCTGTCATGCATTTTTATGGCTTATTTCTGCATATGATATGTTCCATTAAGACGGATGTGCTTGGCAAGTGAATATTTATATATGTGTATCTAGGCCATTATGTTTTTTATGAGAAGCACTGAGTGAAGATGTCAGCCTTTTCTTCTCAATTTGCATTTGCAATATGTGTCAGTAAATAAGTCATTTAGAGACGCCGGCTTGTTGCATATCGGGTGAGGTATTAGTTGTGTGTGTCTCAGGTCCTCCTTCAATGAGTTCAGCCTTCATGTCTAGGTAATTATTCTGGTCTTTCATCAAACAGGAAATGAAAGATTATTCTTTCTAGCTCTGCTTCTCTCTCTCTCTCTCTCTCTCTCTCTCTCTCTCTCTCTCTCTCTCTCTCTCTCTCTCTCTCTCTCTCTCTCTCTCTCTCTCTCTCTCTCTCTCTCTCTCTATCTCTCTCTCTCTCTTTCTCGCTTTGTCTCTCTTGTTGGCCCTCCCAGCGTTACGGTAAGCATGGAGTCTGTGTCCATGTGTGATCTCTGACCCCTGCCGTCTGAATGTTAATTACTTATCATTGCTGCTCTAGTGTTCACTTTGGCTTTGTTGAGCTAATTGGTTTCCTTGATCCTGTAATTGGGACTTTTGTTGCTATACTCACAGGCCACGATTTTGAAATTTATTTCTTTTTCTGACACTATTTGAACATGGTTGTAATTACCGAATCTTTTGTCTTACAGTGTCTTGTAATAAGACAGCAACACTGTGTTAAATACATTTATTTTACATGCTTTTCCTTACATAATAGGCTCTCTTAAGAAGTTCATTAATAACGTTCTTCTCTGTTTGGACTGTACATTGTGTACATAACTAGTTTTCAAACTGGGATCTGGGGGTCCACAAAGGGTGTGCAATGGGGGTCTGTGGAAAAATCATTGAGTGAGCTTAAAAGTAAAAAACAGACAAAAATAGGATTTTACCAAATCTATTTTTAGGGCTGTCAGTGTTAACATGCACTAAATATATTAATGAATTAGGGAAAAATTAAGGGAACACTTAAATAACACATTGGATCTCAATGAATGAAATATTCAATTTGAAAATCTTTATTTATATACATTCTATAATTTGTTAAGAACAAAATTATGTGACAACACCAAAATCATCAACACACTGTGGGCTGTATTCAAAATCATACCAAAAATCTATGTAAAAAACTGAAGTTACAGGCTGATTCAACTTGCATAAAGTTCATCACAGCAACTCATAATGTAAGTCAGTAGTGTGTATGGCCCCCACGTGCCTGTATGCACTCACAACAAACCCTGGACATGCTCCTGATGAGATGGCGGATGGTGTCCTGGGGATCTCCTCCCAGACCTGGATCATGGCATCAGTGAGCTCCTGGACAGTCTGTGGTGCTACTTGGCAGCTTCGGATGCTCCGATACACAATGTCGCAGAGGTTCTCAATTGGATTCAGGTCTGGGGAACGTGAGGGCCATTCAATGGCATCAATGCCTTTGTCATTTAAAAACTTGCCAATTCTGGTGTTCTCCCGCAAATGCCAATCGAGCTGCACAGTGCTGAGCTGTGAGCAAAAGTCCCACTAGAGGACGTCGGGCCCTCATGCCACCCTCATGAAATCTGTTTCTGACAGTTTGGTCAGAAACATGCACACCAGTAGCCTGGTGGAAGTCATTTTGTAGGGCTCTGGCAGTGCTCCTGTTCCTCCTCGCACAAAGGAGCAGATACCGGTCCTGCTGCTGGGTTGTTGCCCTTCTACGTCCCTGTCCAGCTCTCCTCATGTAATGGCCTGTCTCCCGGTATCTCCTCTATGCTCTTGAAACTGTGCTGTGAGACACACCAAACCTCCTTGTGATGGCCCATATGGATGTGCCATCCTGGAGGAGCAGGATTGCCTTTGCAACCTGATTGGGTTGCAGGTACTATCTCATGCTACAGACAGTGAAAAGGACCCTAACAAAAACACAAAACTAAAAACAAATCAGTCAGGAAGAATAAGGAGAGAACAATTGTCTATGTTGCTGTTGCTTCTCCAGTTGTCACTTTCATTTGCACCAAAGCAAGTGAAATTGATCCATAATCACTTATACTGGACAAAATGATATCCCTAAAGTTTAATTGACTTGGTGTTATACTGTGATGATTAAGTGTTCCCTTAATTTTTTTGAGCAGTGTATATATGATATTTATAATTTCAATGTGATTGATTTAGGAGGATCAAATTTAAAAGTCTTTGGGAAACTCATATTGATTGATTGCTATTCTTTATATTAGAAGCATGTTGGCTATTTTATGCTTCTTGCTTTCTTGCTAGCAATCTTGTAAAACCGGCCTTCCGTGATGCTATATCTACTGCTCTTTTCATGTGGAGGTCAAAGTGGCACTAGCGTTGAGAGATGCATTTGAAGGCCTGACGCAAGTCATGCGAAAGGCATTTATCATTCTGTTTTGTCATAAGGCAATTCTTCGTCTCGTTGTTGTGAGTTTGACACAATTCTGCCCTCTCATCTCATGTCCCTGTTTCGGTGTTTGATGGAGGGTGTGATGTCAGTCAGAACAGCATTCAGACATTCCTGTGGGACTTATAAAAGCTTGGCCCTTACCCACACAAACACATAGCACAGCTACTAATGTCTGTTTGCTCCTGTCAGTAGCAGACTAGCCCAGAGCAGACCAGGCTGCTTTAAATATTTAGCACACCGAGATCATGCCCTGTCTCCACTCGAGAGGCATTACGGCCTCCGAGTCCCTTCTCTTCTCGCTGACTGCACACTGCTTGTGCTCTGTAGCGTGATGTTTTACAGGAGTTTTATGGAGGTTTAGCTCCCGTGAGGTGTGGACTGTGAAGTGAGGGGTCGTTTGCTTTTTTCCAGCTTGTTCTTAAAAGGTCAGAACTCTGTGTTTTAGTGCCCCCATTGGTGCTTTGGAAACATTGTAAAAAGAGGAACAAAACTGCCTTTTCAGTCAAGCTTGTACAAGTTTTCTGTCTGACCGGAAATAGAAGGACAGTATTTTATATAGAGTGTTTGTGCAATAAAACACCATTGTGGCTGGTCACTGAGGTGAGATAATTGGCACATTGATATAGAATTCAACATGCACAGTGAGAGGTGTATATACTGTCTGTATGTGTGAATCTAGATTATATGTCACCTTATTTCACCAGCAAATTGGCATTACTGTAATGCAAAATATGCAAACAATATTTATGCAATATCTATTTTGTATAATCATACAATTATATACAGTATACAAATGCACTTAAATCGAGTCAGGTTCCCGACTGGAGTGGGTGTGAGAGAGAGGAGGTGTGCTGTAACAACCGTGTGATGAGGCACACCTGAATCGAATGGAGCCTCATCACCGTCGCTGTTCAATGCCGAGCCTCTCCTTAAGAGACCGGTCTCTTTTCCACGTGCATGCACGCTGGTGTCCTCTCAGGTCCAAGAGGGGAGCGGGGAGTGATTCCTGCGCTGCCAAGCCGTGAGCCGCCGGACCCGTATGCCCGTGCAGGGATATACCCGTCGCCACCACCATGCTGAGAATGGCCGAACCTCCTTGCTCCTCAAGCGCTGCGGCCCTTGGAAAAATGTGCCGCCATCCCTCGAGCCCCAGACAGAAGAGGGGAGCGCGTGCGGCCGCTGGGACCTCACCCCCTTTACCTTGACCAAACCATCTGAGCACAACCTTCCCTACACATGCCCCAGCACAACGAGGACACCAGATCCCCTATTTATTTTGGACACTTCTATACTCATGGACACTTTATTCCCCTTTTTGGACATTTTATGTTTATTTTTTATGTTAATAAACTCTGAGGATTGACGCCACACCCACTGTGTCTGTAGTTTCCTCTAGAGACCTGCGCATGACGGAGTTTGTCCCGGTCCTGCCCCCAAAAACCTGCATAAAAGTATAAATAGATTTTTTTCTGTACGTCCATGAAATAGTTTCATGTAATTTAACATAAAAGCAAGCACGTGCATGGTTTGGCATGGCAGAATGCGCGCAAGGTGCGCTCCCTTAATAATTCCTAAAAAGCTGACATCTCAGTTCAGCACAATCTCACAAAGCTCCGTTATCAATGAAGCTGACTGCACAATGAATCTTTCATAATGTCTACACATTTTCCTTGTAATAATCTCAGGATTTGCCAGCATGCAGAATTCAGCACTGAACAAAAACTCACTTTGAGCAGTGAGTGGATTCTATCTTAAATGCATCTGATTGGCCATTGCGTTCAAGAAATCAACACATATGTCTGTGATTGGCTACATTGCACAACGCTGCAAAAACATATAAATATAAATAGAATAGATGTTAAATAGATGTTATAAATAGAAACTCTGCCTATGCTTGCGCCTGTAAAGTGCTTTTATTTTGTTTTAGTTGTTCTTGTTGCTTTTGTACAATAGATGAAAAACAATTTATTTGTTTTTAGATGTTTTATTTTTAGATATTTCTATTTTGCGGGAGTCCCGCAAATCGTTTTATTCTCCCGCAATCCCCACACACACGAGTACCTTACCGCCCGTGCCCGCACTCGGCCATCAAATCTAGTCCCGTGCCGCACTCTATTGCGTTGGGTCCCGCGGGAGTGCAGGTCTCTCGTTTCCTCCTCCCGCTGCAACTATAACACTTTATTTTGATGGTTCCTTTTGAACATTCTGTTGATTATAAGTAACTTTGCAACTATATGTCAACTAACTCTCATTAGAGTATTAGTAGACTGTCTGCTTAATATCTGCTAATTCTTTATTGTGATGGTCCTCCAACAGACATAGTCAGCACTGACTATAAGTCACTTTGCAAGAACATATCAATTTATTCTAATCCTAACCCTACTAATCTACTCTACTAACTTACTCTACTAACACTCTAATGATAGTTAGCAGACATGTAGGTGCAACTTATATGTGTGTTAAAGGGACCATCAAAATAAAGTGAAACCATATATTCTTTTGATTTTGGGTGTGAAATGTTTTCATGAGATTCACTAATATATCGGCTATTTGAATATGGCTCATCTAATCAGATTTTAGAACCAGAGCTATCAGTTTTTCTAATTCAAATTCTTCCCCTCATTTGGAATTCAGAAGCTCACATTTTTTCGCTGTGCTATTCAGAAAGTAAAAGTGGACCTGAGTGAAGCATTAAATTCTCCTGAGATTCTCCCCCCCCCCATCAGAAAGTTAATAAAAAGTTCTACTTGTATTCTGATATGAGCAGGATAGGTTTTCGAGGCTGTGTGTGTGTGTGTGTGTGTGTGAGTGTGAGCTCACGGTGTCAGGCTCCTCATTTACAGCCCAGTTCTGAGGCAGATCTTTCCTCTCCTCTTCCGTTTTGTCAGTCGTGTCAGAGAACCGAAGCGCTATGTGTCAGAAATATGCATTGTCTGCCGTGAAAATATTCATATCCCTTCCTCTCTCTAGGCATGTCTGTGAAAGCCACACTCACCTGCAGGAGAGAAGAGATGGAGGCAGAGAGGCAGTGCCTCAATCCCACATGCCTCTGATCAGAAAGAGCTGAGCATGGTGGCTCTGTGACAGCTCAGACACCGGGCATGAAAAATAAAAAAAAACATGGGGTTCCTCGCCCTGAATCATAAGATCTGTGTGTATGTGTGCACGTGAGGTGAAATGAGTGTGGTGGAGTAAACTCAAGCCAGGTCTAAGCATTAAGGTTGTGCCTATTAGACACTATCTAGTGCTTTTCCAAAAACCTAGTGAGTTGCGTTGATACCTGCTATCTTCTAAAGCCCTATTTGGACGGGATTAGTTTAACATGGAGAGGTGGGGTAAAGTAATTATTACCAGAGCTTCTCAGTGATTTTAGTCCTGTCCGAATGTGCCATCTCAGTAATCATTACGGACAATGTCAGTAAAGATTAAGGCGACTTTTACATTCTGTAAAAAGGTCCGGAAAAATTACCTCAGGTAATACTAATCATGTGCGAATAGACCTGCTGTAAATATGTACGTAAATATTCCGTAATTTCCGGGTTTTTAAGTATGGAGGCGCTTGAAAAAGCATTCAGTTGCATTCTAGGCGGTGGGAAGTGTTTTCTGCTTACCATTCAGATAAAAAAAAAGTCGAAAGCACTTATCAGAGGCACAAAACTACTTTTAGCTTTAGGTAAGAATCAGAATTTAATTAATTGAATTAATAAATTGTTCGACCGGACCTAACTATTATACACTCACCTAAAGGATTATTAGGAACACCATACTAATACTGTGTTTGACCCCCTTTCGCCTTCAGAACTGCCTTAATTCTACGTGGCATTGATTCAACAAGGTGCTGAAAGCATTCTTTAGAAATGTTGGCCCATATTGATAGGATAGCATCTTGCAGTTGATGGAGATTTGTGGGATGCACATCCAGGGCACGAAGCTCCCGTTCCACCACATCCCAAAGATGCTCTATTGGGTTGAGATCTGGTGACTGTGGGGGCCATTTTAGTACAGTGAACTCATTGTCATGTTCAAGAACCAATTTGAAATGATTCGAGCTTTGTGACATGGTGCATTATCCTGCTGGAAGTAGCCATCAGAGGATGGGTACATGGTGGTCATAAAGGGATGGACATGGTCAGAAACAATGCTCAGGTAGGCCGTGGCATTTAAACGATGCCCAATTGGCACTAAGGGGCCTAAAGTGTGCCAAGAAAACATCCCCCACACCATTACACCACCACCACCAGCCTGCACAGTGGTAACAAGGCATGATGGATCCATGTTCTCATTCTGTTTACGCCAAATTCTGACTCTACCATCTGAATGTCTCAACAGAAATCGAGACTCATCAGACCAGGCAACATTTTTCCAGTCTTCAACTGTCCAATTTTGGTGAGCTCGTGCAAATTGTAGCCTCTTTTTCCTATTTGTAGTGGAGATGAGTGGTACCCGGTGGGGTCTTCTGCTGTTGTAGCCCATCCGCCTCAAGGTTGTGCGTGTTGTGGCTTCACAAATGCTTTGCTGCATACCTCGGTTGTAACGAGTGGTTATTTCAGTCAAAGTTGCTCTTCTATCAGCTTGAATCAGTCGGCCCTTTCTCCTCTGACCTCTAGCATCAACAAGGCATTTTCGCCCACAGGACTGCCGCATACTGGATGTTTTTCCCTTTTCACACCATTCTTTGTAAACTCTAGAAATGGTTGTGCGTGAAAATCCCAGTAACTGAGCAGATTGTGAAATACTCAGACCGGCCCGTCTGGCACCAACAACCATGCCACGCTCAAAATTGCTTAAATCACCTTTCTTTCCCATTCTGACATTCAGTTTGGAGTTCAGGAGATTGTCTTGACCAGGACCACACCCCTAAATGCATTGAAGCAACTGCCATGTGATTGGTTGATTAGATAATTGCATTAATGAGAAATTGAACAGGTGTTCCTAATAATCCTTTAGGTGAGTGTATATAGATTATATACAGATTATATGCGTTTGCGCACATGATATCAGGAAGCAACTTAATACACACATGACGACAGGGAGGTGACGGCGGTGCGTAAACCGAGTTACCCCTCCCACTTCTGCTAGTTTTACTGAGATTTCTTATCCCGTGCGAATTGGCCATTAATATTACAGACATCCTGTGGTAAAATGACATTACTCCATCTAACCTTGTAAAACTAATCCCGTCCAAATAAGGCTAAAGACACCTTCTAATCATCATGTAACCTCATAAGTGGTCAAGTTGGAACACATTCCAGAAGGAGTAACTTGTGTGCCGGCCTAGACCATGAAAATATGAGTTGAGTCCGGGTCTAAGACTATTTTATGGATCTTGGATCCTCGAGTCTGACAAGACCAGGACCATGAAAATATGGTCTTTTAATGGAGTCTGGAATTAGTTGCTTTAGTACATGACGTTAAACTAAATTAAAATAAGAAAAAAATACTAACGTGTCTTGTGCCTATATTCTGTTCTGAATTATAACAGGGCTTTACAATGCAAATTAACATGCATATTTGAAGATAATTGCCATTGGGGTGGTGTAATCTAGTGGTCAAAGATCTAAGCTGGTAACCAGTATGGCGTAGCTTCAAACTGTACAACAGGGTAAAACCATAGACTGTAAAAAAATATGGAAGTAGTGTCCGTGACGTCACCCGTAGGTTTCTGAAGAGCATTTTTGAAGCCTAAAGTCGGCCGTTGCCATCTTGGCAGTGCGTCACTCCCGCATAACTGAAAATGGGCAAAGAGGCGGGACGTGGGTGGAGCTGAGGTGACTGCTTGCTAAAACCACACCCACCTAGCTCGACCATAGTGGCAATCCACCTGTCACTCAAGTGGCCACGCCCTTAATTATGCAGAACTTTAATGCTTAATATAATTTAAACAGATGAGTTATAAAAAAATTCACCCCCCTCACAGTTGTCATGAAGGGCAAAATTAGCTATAAAGACTAAAACCACTTTTTGTACCAGGCTGTAAACAAACCAGGCTTTTCTGCTGTAAAGTTGGGCATTTTAACATGGGGAAGATACAGATTTGACTCCCTTTTGGAGCCTGTCTCTAGCGGCCAGTCGATGAATTGCAGTTTAAGTCCATTTCCGTGTTGGCTTCAAGAGAGACCCTGGGAGGTTGCCGCTTGGGTAAAACATTAGTCATTATAATTGTGTCCTTGAGGAAAGCACTGACATCAGGTTACTCCCTTTTTTATCTCTTAGCAAGTGTACGATTGATGCAGGGTCAAGATTTGCACATCATTTCAGGTGACTGGTATCACTCTACTGGTCTCTGTTGTTGAACAAAGTTTGGGAGGAACATGGTCAAATTGCCTATCCAATCAGTACAAGAGGAGGCCTATATATATACACAGCCGACTCACCTATGTTCCTCGACAGTTTTCTGCATTCTGACACCACCCCACACTCGCCTGGTTAATATCCTAACCAGAGATACTGGGGGAGTACTCTGGGTTCGGGCCAAATTCCGAACTCGGAGTCCTCCCCTCAGACAGCACGCCAAATACGCATACTTTTTACTCTGTCTGATTATTTGCAAGTGTGAACTCGTGAAATGAACATCTCATGGGTATCTGAGTCAGCTAGCAGCAGCTAATCACAAGACAGCAGACTATCCGAAGATGAATGAATTCTGCTGTTTTCAATATTTATTTCCTGGTCTTATTTGCATTCATCTTAATTTACAGTATGTTATTTATTCAAGGCTATGACATTGCACTGGAGTAAATAATTCTTAGGCAAAATTATTTGCTTTTGAAGCAAAACACCACACTAAGAGTTATTTGTGCGTTTATTGCTTTTCTTCCCCCCTCCTCATATTTCTTTTTTCTCTGCTTTTCTTTATCAATTTGACAGGGCTGAAAGCTTAGAGAGACTACCCATGCTGGTAATGTAATGTGTTTCTGTAATTACCTGCGGAGGCCAAATGTCTTCTGTTAGTGGCACGGCTAAAGCTCATTATAAAAACTGGAAGTTGCATGGTTCTTATTTTAGGTGAACCTGCATATGTAGCTTTTCAATTCACACTTTCAATAGGGCTCTTTAATTTAGTCCCCTCACACACAAAGTTGAATAAATTAGTGTGGTGAGTTTAGTAATTGTGGCTCTGTCATGGTCCACTGAACAGAAGCATGAGTATTATACAGAGGACCGACCCATCACCTCTTTCTGGGTGACATGAAATGAATCATGACAATTATCATACTGCTGTGCACAGCAAATGAAAAGTTCTTCCCTTTCATTTGTTTGTTTATTTTTTTGTCTAGGTTTTCCCATGGTTCCCCCGAGGTGTTCAGACCTCAGGTAGTAATGAATCAATTCAGACTTTGACGGTACCATCTTAACAAGTCCCAAAAGAGGCGGCGCTAGTCATTGTTATAGCTGTATTACATGCTGAATGTCTTTATTTTGAGTTGCAGTGTGGCCGTGACCTAGCTCTAGATATATTGATGTATGCTGTCTGCCCATAATTCCCTTTCCTCTCTAATGACCTAGCAAATAAGCCCTGTTCCAAACCCTAGTGTGCTGCCTACAGAGATAGTATTTTGAGGGATCATAGGCAAACTCCCGACATGAAAAGGATTGCCTCCTATGATGTCTCCTATGAAGCTGTCCACACTGGACTTGACAAAGCGACCTTTGCAAATCCATTTGTCCTTCCTATCAGAAGTAACGCGAGCGCTTGGAGCACGTCAGAAATAGAATGGGGCATCAGTTTCCTGCAGGGATTTGTCATGTCGCGTCACGCCGTGCCACATTCAGTAAAGACAGCATCACTGATTATAATGGGTTTTAATTGCCTTTGTCGCGTCGCATCACACCAGACGCGAGTGGTGTAGACAAGTGTAAGGCAAGTTCACATGTATCCTTTGTGAAAAAAGCAATCAACGAATGCACTGCAATGAGCTGAAAAATCTGAGATGGATAAAAAAAAGCAAGAAAATTAAAGGTGCACTGTGTAAATTTTAGCGGCATCTAGTGGTGAGGTTGCGAATTGCAACCGCCCACCTCTCACCCCTCCTTTTCGAAGCACATAGAGAAGCTACGGTGGCCGACACAGGACAAAGATGCCATCGTCTGAGACAGCAGAGAGTAGCTAGCGCTCTGTAGAGCAGTTTGTCCATTTAAGGCTACTGTAGAAACATGACGGCGCAAAATTGCGACTTCACAGTAAGGGGACAGTAAGGTAATAAAAACATAACGGTTCATTATGTAAGGTCTTTATACACCACTGAAAACATAGTTATGTATGTTAAATTGCATTTCTGTCAATAGATCCTCATAATTATTACACACTGCACCTTTAAAACTAAACGTATTTTTAATGCTAAAATTATTTTACGCAATCAAACCCTTTTGGAATCTATTGTGAGTCGGTTCTCCTGTTTTCGTGTAACGCATGAGTTTCTGCCCTTCTAGAGTATTCCAAATTAGACATTTATGAGGTTCCTTAGAATTTCGAATTAAGGCGCATTCACATTTGTAGTTGAATTTTTCAATAGTAATCTGTGCAAACAGGAATTTTGCGTAAGGACGAAATATTTCCCCCTGCAGATTTTGCATCAGGTTTAAGTTGGTAACCGTAACATGCATTTGATGCGCTGATCAACAGAAAGCTGCTTTGTTTAAAAATTACTTCTGTTTGAGCTGTGTTACCTCGCTATATTATTGATAATGGACCTTTTTTACTTGCAAAATTTAGCTTACTGTAATTTCGCCAAGTGACTTTCAAATCAAGCAGCTTTCTGTTGGTCAGTATGGTAAATTTATGTGACCAACTTGAACTTGCAACAAAATCTACATGGGGAAATCTTTCACCCACATGTGATGGATTCCTATTGAAATTGCCTGCGAAAATGTACCAAATGACAATAAATGTGAGCACAAGTTTTGTATGCAGCAGTCTATGTATGCAGTAGGCTTTGAAATCAAGATTTAAAATATACAAGTGCTTCAAAGGTCTTTTTTATTGATTTTAGCATGTGTACCAGATGCATGACCTGTGTGTTTGCAAAGAATGGATGTATGAATAGCAGAGAAGATAATGAAGCAACTATAAAGGGCAGATATAGAAGGGTTGATGACTGTCTTAGAGACAAAGATTCACAAAGTGTGTCTTTACACTAATGGCCACTCAAACGAGAGTTCTCGGCTCTCTTGCTGAATTTTACCTCCAATCAATCTCAAAGCCAAATGAAGCAATAATTTAATAAATGCTCCATCCATTTCTCTAAGCCCACGTTCATTTGGGATTTGTCAGCATTCTCACCTTTGGCTGGTACAGATGTACAGCTGTGGGGAAAAGGAAACAGGGCTTGTCTGGGGTATTTCTGAGTGCCCAGGGCCCATTTTGCTGCACTGAGGATTACTGTTACAGGGCCCATCCAAGTTAAATATTAATAACCCAGAATAAATTCACCAGCTGGCACAATGCATGTTGAGCATACACAAACATAAACATACATTAAAAGTGCATAATTTCTGCACCACTACAGAATCTTCTAGTACTTAAACACCGAGAGAAAAAAAAACATCTAGAAAAGCGGAAAAGGTACTGGCAATTTTCTGCTTTTAACCCTAAAACACAACACAATTGAAAATATGTGTAAAATTAAAAAAAAAATCACACAGGACATTGGGCCCTATTTTTACAGACCTTTCTTACAGTGCAGATAAACAGCAATAAAATATTTCAATATTAAATATTTAAATAATATATAAAAAGTATATGCTATTTTAAAAGTTTGTTAATTTAGTAACGCTTTAGATTACAGCCCGGAAAGTACTGCGTAAGTAAAACGAATTTACAGCGTAACTATAGTGTAACTATAAAGTATGTACGTGTAGGTGTAAGCAGGGCTGTACGTTAACTTTTTTTGCACATAGCACTGGTGCTACAGAGGTTGAAAGTTTTGTAGCACAGGCCAAACAACTGTAGCACATGTATAAAACGTATTTTACCATGTCTGAAAAATGCAAAAAATGCTATAAAATACAAAACAGTGCATTTAAGAATAAATATAATAATAACAATTATTATTATTATTATATTTTACAGAAAACAAATCATTACAAAGTTCTAAGATTTTATTATAAAATATTAAATTATGATAAAAAAAACTGTGACTGTAATGTCTTAATTTTTGTTAGGAAACCTTATGCATCCAATGAGAGAGAAAAAAAAGTACTGTACACTTCTCTACACCGCGAATCACTTTACAGAATATAATAAAATAATATAATTTCTGCCTCATTCTGTGATGTGAAGCACATCCGATCTCAAAAGTAGGTCATTTCAAACACTCGATTAAGTGTTCTCTTTTGTTGGACAACAGGTTTGTAAACGCTTCTCATTACAAGTTTGGAAAGATGTTTGGCACATGTTGCCTTTGGCTTTTCACAGCGTTGGTCTGGTTTCACACTCAACTTGATTCTGTTGAACCCTGGTGCATTTGCGTTCATCTCATCACAAACGTGCACGGCGCATGATAGAAAACAGGCCGTAGTAAATATTTTGTGTTTTTTAGTAATTTGGTGCTATTATGTGCAGCTGAGTGAATGACACTTGGGTTTACTGTAGGTGCATCGCATGAAGTTGGCTTTCTGCTGCTTGCAAACGGACTCTTTAGAGGAAACAGTGGATTGCCATTCATTCGCTGCCCTGATTGCACTTGCTATGTGCTAATACACTGTAGGCTCACTCTCGCTCGTATTCAAGTTAAATAATCAACACTATCATCCCTTACATGTGTTTTACTGAACTAAATACATCGCAATCAGCAAAAACACATGCACTGGTTACTTTTCTTCCTGAAGAAGTGCGCACCCGAGTCCGTTGCTTTCATATTCACGCGAATCGCGGCACAGTTCGAGTGCCACCGAACTTAGACCACCTCCAGGTAGTGTCGGGTTCAGTACCTCAGTGCGCACCGAGCTCCGCATGACAGTTTCGAACTAAACTGCCAATGACTCACAGCGCTTGCAGAGATAGCGCTGCATGTACTGTGAACTGATCGATCCGCTCTGAACAGTGCTGCGCTTCACCTGCACATATATTTATTTAAAAATTGAAGCCTTTGCGATTTCATAATCTCACTGAGCCAAATCGTGATTTTGGTTTGATTTCAGTCAGTCGTGCAGCCCTAGATAACCTCACACAAGCCCAAAACAAATTCTCACCTCACACAAACGAGCTCTGTCTCACATGCTAAACTGTATCGCACGCGTGCTACTGGGGTAAATGTATTCATCGCACAGACCAATTTTTTTGTAGCACGTGCGACATATATGTCGCACTGTACAGCCCTGGGTATAAGGGAACAATATGTGATATTTGGGGAATAAAGGGGTAACAAATTAGGAAACTTAACAAATTATTTATACTGTAAGTATTTTTTAATTAAAGGGTAATTATCCGTTGGGTAACAAACACCAATTTTAATTTACAGCCTGTAGATTCATACTTACCCTGTAACTACATGAAACAAGAGGGTAACAAACACCACTTTAATTTACAGCCCGCAGAGTCATACTTACCCACATGGAATAACAAGCACCACTTACCCTGTAACTACATGGATAATTACCCCTTAATTAAAAAATACTTACAGTATAAATAATTTGTTAATTTTCCTGGTACAAACCCAATTCCAAAAAAGTTGGGACACTGTACAAATTGTGAATAAAAAAGGAATGCAATAATTTACAAATCTCATAAACTTATATTTTATTCACAATAGAATATAGATAACATATCAAATGTTGAAAGTGAGACATTTTGAAATGTCATGCCAAATATTGGCTCATTTTGGATTTCATGACAGCTACACATTCCAAAAAAGTTGGGACAGGTAGCAATAAGAGGCCGGAAAAGTTAAATGTACATATAAGGAACAGCTGGAGGACCAATTTGCAACTTATTAGGTCAATTGGCAACATGATTGAGTATAAAAAGAGCCTCTCAGAGTGGCAGTGTCTCTCAGAAGTCAAGATGGGCAGAGGATCACCAATTCCCCCAATGCTGCGGCGAAAAATAGTGGAGCAATATCAGAAAGGTTTCTCAGAGAAAAATTGCAAAGAGTTTGAAGTTATCATCATCTGCAGTACATAATATCATCCAAAGATTCAGAGAATCTGGAACAATCTCTGTGCGTAAGGGTCAAGGCCGGAAAACCATACTGGATGCTCGTGATCTTCGGGCCCTTAGACGGCACTGCATCACATACAGGAATGCTACTGTAATGGAAATCACAACATGGGCTCAGGAATACTTCCAGAAAACATTGTCGGTGAACACAATCCACCGTGCTATTCGCCCTTGCCGGCTAAAACTCTATAGGTCAAAAAAGAAGCCATATCTAAACATGATCCAGAAGCGCAGGCGTTTTCTCTGGGCCAAGGCTCATTTAAAATGGACTGTGGCAAAGTGGAAAACTGTTGTGTGGTCAGACGAATCAAAATTTGAAGTTCTTTTTGGAAAACTGGGACGCTGTGTCATCCGGACTAAAGAGGACAAGGACAACCCAAGTTGTTATCAGCGCTCAGTTCAGAAGCCTGCATCTCTGATGGTATGGGGTTGCATGAGTGCGTGTGGCATGGGGCAGCTTACACATCTGGAAAGGCACCATCAATGCTGAAAGGTATATCCAAGTTCTAGAACAACATATGCTCCCATCCAGACGTCGTCTCTTTCAGGGTTAACCTTGCATTTTCCAACATGACAGTGCCAGACCACATACTGCATCAATTACAACATCATGGCTGTGTAGAAGAAGGATCCGGGTACTGAAATGGCCAGCCTGCAGTCCAGATCTTTCACCCATAGAAAACATTTGGCGCATCATAAAGAGGAAGATGCGACAAAGAAGACCTAAGACAGTTGAGCAACTAGAAGCCTGTATTAGACAAGAATGGGACAACATTCCTATTCCTAAACTTGAGCAACTTGTCTCCTCAGTCCCCAGACGTTTGCAGACTGTTATAAAAAGAAGAGGGGATGCCACACAGTGGTAAACATGGCCTTGTCCCAACTTTTTTGAGATGTGTTGATGCCATGAAATTTAAAATCAACTTATTTTTCCCTTAAAATGATACATTTTCTCAGTTTAAACATTTGATATGTCATCTATGTTGTATTCTGAATAAAATATTGAAATTTGAAACTTCCACATCATTGCATTCTGTATTTATTCACAATTTGTACAGTGTCTCAACTTTTTTGGAATCGGGTTTGTAGTTACCCCTTTATTCCCCAAATATTACATATTGTTCCCTTATACCTACACGTGCGTACTTTATAGTTACACTATAATTGCCGAAAGTTACGCTGTAAATTCGTTTTACTTACGCAGTACTTTCTGGACTGTAATCTAAAGCATTACTGTTCATTTCTATTTTATAATATTTTATATTTTGTCTAGCTGTGTTTCTGTATACTAGAAGCTTATTTAGTGGCACATAACTTTTATTTTACTTTATTTTTATTGCATTTTTAACTAGATAATAAGCAAATGTCACATTACGGATGTAAACGGGTTGCAAAAGCCACTTCATGTTGATTCTAAAGGCGGACCCTAACAAATATATCGTTGTTTGTGCCTTGCATTTAAATCAACAAGTTTAAATGGGAGACCTTGATTCCATACTTACTATGCATGAGCAATAAACCACAAAAAGCAAAAGAAGCATTAGGTTAATCTTTTTATCCATCTCTCTTCTTTTTCTCCACCTCTCTTCATCTCAGAGATTTCATGGAATCTCCAAATATTTTGATCCCATTCCTTTGTCCTCCCCAAAACTGCTGTGTTTACTCTGTTAGTTCACATGACTGGGCAGTTTCAAAGCAGCTAATCCTCTCAATGTCTGGAGGCATCTGAGAACATGTAACTGATCCAGAAACCTTCTCACTGCAGCATAGGTCTGTCAGATAATGGGAGGTTAAGGGTATAAGTGGGTTTCTACAGTATTTCTAAAGTAATTCAACTCCTTTTGGGTGTAGCAGCACTCTTATTCTGTCTGAAAAGTGTTTGTTCTATATGTGAAATCTGAACTGTTGTCCAATCAACACATTCTGTTTTCGTTTTTCAGTACCATTATTTTTCTTTCATCATGTTGTATTTTAGACTTTAGATTTCTGACATGCATTTAGTTCTGGTGCGAATCCAAGCATCATGCAGCCTTGGAAGGGTAATAATACCTTATTTCATTTCAAAGGAAATTGAAGAGAGAAAGACATTGCGAAAAATGAGGCAGCAAAAAGCAGAACATAAAGTGAGCTGTGCTGGCTTTGTCCAGAGCAAGGTCAGGAAAAGTGGGAGTTTAAGTATTGAGTCCTCCATGGGAAAATGAGAGTGTTCTTGGCTTATATGCCAATTACTCAGCACACTGTGTGAATATAATGAACCAGGAAGAGAGGTTATCTTATGACGTCTGAATCGAGCTTCTGTTTGTTGGCTGAGCATTCATGCTTCATTAGATTAGGACTTCCTGTTGGCTCACGTTCAATGTTTTTTTCCCATGGAGGTTATGTCAGTGCACTATGACTTTGAGTGTGGAGAAAGTGCTCTGGTGGATTGTAAGTTTGGCCGGCTAACGGATGGAGCACATCACAAAGCCAAGGACTGATGGGTTTTAAACTCATAAAAACACTAGGAAAGGTAAATATACGACACATGTAATGGGTCTGTCTGAAATACACACTCCTTTTTGCTCTCTCTCTCACACACACATAAGCAGTTTGGCCCATCTCCGGAGTAATTTATTTTAAACTTTGAGAGACCTCAGAGTGCAATAACAGTAGACAGAGGTGGGTGTTCCTGCAGGTTTGATCAGAGGCTGTAAATCTCTCTGTCAGGGGCCGCAGCAGAAACCCATCAATCTCACTCACAAAGTATTGAAATGGGAGATCGTCACATCATGGCGAAAGCATAATAAATCAACGTGCTGTAATGACCACTCTGCAGAATGGCCATGTCTTGGATAGGGGTACCACTGGAGTTAGATTGGGTTTAAGACCCCAATGAATGAAAATTGGTGTTTTGTGGCTTTTAGTTCACATCTATAGCTTTGGGGTCATCTCTAAGGTACTATGCTCCTAAATTCACTTTCAGCAGATATACTGTACGCATTTAATATTTGTAGTCTTTCTCCTCCAAGACCAGACAGAAAATATTGATGACTCATCCTGCTTTAACACTAGAACCGCCAGGGGTCGCTGTATACCTAAAACCGCCAGTGGGTAAAATTTACCCATGCAGATGATTACTGTTCTGATATGGCTAAAAAACGTAATATGTCACTGTATTATGCCACTGTCTTCATAAAGTAATGTATAGAGTTATGAAATTAATATTTTTAGTCATCAACTATGTTTTTGTCCTGTTGTTTTAAGCTATTTTAAGCAGGCTACACTAATCACTTTTTGGTGAATATAGGCTAAATCAGCCTGCAATGACAATGAGAATTTGAAGGAAATAAATACATATTTGGGTGGTGTAGTATTATAATAAAATGTCATTAATCACATATTAAGATAACCTATGCTATTTAAATAACTAAAATACCCTAAATAGACAATAAAGAGCAATAATAATTCACCGCACTGCATAGGATGTATGACATATGCAACGACAAATTCAAGTGCACAGTTTCACCTAATTAATTATTAATTTGTTTAGTTATATCATTTATAATTTGAATAAGAAAACAACACCAATACCCCACTTGGGGTAATCATGAAAATTATTTTATTCTTTACATCATAGATCGGAAATATTCTTTTTCAGGAAATGGACAGACTTGAATAATATCAACACAGTAGCAAACAATACACAATAAAAATTGCAAAACAAAAATGTATAATTAATCCAAAGTTTGAACATTTATAAAACATCTTCATTTGATCGTGCGTTGTGTGACTGCTTACAGTAAGCCTACACGTTGCTCAAATGCAGCGTGAAAATAAAGGAATTATATAGGGGTAAATTTGACCGCTGGCACTTATAGGTATAAATGCCCTGTTTTTTTAATCTGGTTTTATCTCAACAATTTTTAACAACAGGGGATTGTAAATAACACAATAGTAAACTTTTAGTAAAAGTCAATGACTGGGAGCCTTGGATATTTTATTGAAAATCTGGCATGTACATTTGAAAAACAGCCATGGGTAAATTTTACCCCGTGGCGGTTCTAGTGTTAAATATAATAATCCACTAATATTGGATTAAACCCTTGGTAAATATGAGCAAAGGCTGCTGTGAAAATATATCTACATTGTTTATCCTTTTGATCTTTCATTCATTCAAAAAAATAAAAATAAAAATAATTGAAAACAATTGAAAGTGGGGGGAAATCTCATTATGAAATAAATGTTTTTCACTAGTTCACGTTAGCCACAATTATTGTCACCCAATTATTGCAACATCTTTTTCCCAAGATAACAGCTCTGAGTCTTCTTCTATAATGGCTGATGAGTTTGGAGAACACCTGACAAGAGATCAGAGACCATTCCTTCATACAGAATCTCTCCAGATCCTTCAGATTCCCAGATCCATGTTGGTGCTTCTTCTCCTCAGTTCACCCCACTTATTTTCTATAAGGTTCATGTCAGTGAACTAAGACTGCCATGGCAGAAGCTTAATTTTGTGTTCAGTGACACATTTGTGTGTTGATTTTGATGTTTGTTTTGGATCATTGTCCTGATGGAAGACTCAACCACGGCCCATTATAAGATTTCTAACAGAAGCGGTCAGGTTTTGATTTTTTATCTGTTGGTATTTGGTAGAATCCATGATACCATGAATCTGAACTTCACGAGTTTGTGTGCCCATATAATCTTAGTGAAAGTGGTAAACAGATTTGGCTTGCTGTCTGCTATAGAGGGGCTCGGAGATGATATTCTACCCGAGCTCCGTTTGCCCCCCTATAACAGGCAAAATTGTACAAAAAGGAGGAGCAGGGGAGGAGGAGGGATGCTGCAAGAACTAACAACGGGAAGAGGTAAGCTGCTGGTTTTATACCTTGGTAGTAATTGGAAGATTAGATGGGCGTACTCCTCCCGAAATTACATTTAATAACTTCACAAGATGTCTAGGAGCTCCAAAAAAATAGGCACACAATATTAAAGATCTAGCAGTATATTTAACCGTGGGCATGGGGTACTTTTTTCCCCTTTTTGCACCAAACCCATCTGGTGGGTTTGCTGCCAAAAAGCTCTTTTTTTTTTAGTTTCATCTGACCACAGAACCAGGTCCTGACTGAAGTTCCAGTCGTGTCTGACAACTGAATATGCTGGAGTTTGTTTTTGGATGAGCGAGGAGGATTTTTCTTGAAACCCTCCCAAACAACTTGATGTACAGTAGGTGCTGTTTGATCATATATATATATATATATATATATTTATAAACATAAATATTAATGGGAATATACTTCAGACATATTTTACTCTATAGAATTTCTATAGGGGTTGGCCAATAATTGTGGCCAACATGCATTGGAGAAAAACGTTTATTTCATAATGTGAGTTTCCACCCACCCACCCACACTTTCGATTGTTTTACTTCAATGAAAGGTTAGCATTTTGTGCATTTTTTGAATGAAAGATCAAAAGGATAAACAATGCAGATTTATTTTCACAGCCGCCTTTGCTCATATTTATCAAGGGTGCCAATATTAGTGGAGGGCACTGAATTTACAGGTTGCACATCAATGAAAGCAACAATCGCACTCATGTTTATTATTAAGGGAAAAGTGGTTATTTCAGCCAGACCGCCTTGCGTATTCAACTTACGAAAAAAGCGTACCTGGTGCGTCATATGGCGTTGGACGTAGCATAAGCGTTATGAACTGCGAGAGGCATTACACTTTCTGCGCAAGTTGAATACAGAAGGCGGTCTGGCGGAATATAGATATTTTACTTTATAAAGTTATTATAAAGTCATTATAAAGCTTGGAAGCGTCAGGATATTTATTAATATAACTCTGATTGTGTTCATCAGAAAGAAGAAAGTCATATACACCTAGGATGGCTTGAGGGTGAGTAAATCATGGGGTGGTTTTCATTTTAAAGTGAACTAATCCTTTAAGGGGTGTATACAGATTTTTGTCCAATCAAATTATCTCTAGAATGAAAATGTGCTGTCCGAGGAGAGGGCTCTGAGGCCCTGTCTCAAATGGCACACTTCATATGCACTTTCGGTCTTGTGGACTTACAATGGCTGCCGTGTGCACGTGTCCATTAAATCCATGAGACCGTAGGGTGTCTCATTTGTCATTTTAGGTCTCAGAAGGGTGCGCGCGAGCGCCCCCTTTGCAGTCAATATGCGCACTTTTGCCGAGCCCACACTGGTGCGAGCTCCGCAGTAGAGACTTCTTCCTGACAGTCAAAGCGGCGTTAAGTCACGAAGGTGCGGACTCATAGGAAGACCGCGAGTGTTTAGGGTGCCATTTGGGACAGGGCCTGAGTTTAGCCCAAACCCAAAGCACTCGAAAGATAGGAATAATCAAGAGTGAGGAGTTGGGGTGGAGGAGGGATGCTGGAAAAACTGTTGCGGACCAGAAGTCAGTTGGCTCTATATATAAGCCTCCTCTCTCTCTGACTGGGTAGATTTTCTCAAAGTGCTCCTCCCGAAATTTGTTAATAAAACATAATTTTGTGAAATACAAATCTCTAGTCACCACATATTAACTTACGGCTAATATTTTAAGTTGCTTATTTCTTTCTTCTCAAGCTTGTGTTGTGCTGACTCAGCAACCTGTCCGGGCCACCGCGGGCCTCAGTCGTTATGTCTGCTTTTAATTGTTTTCTGTAAACACCAGTGCAAGGTCAGAGCACTCCTTCAGTTGACATGGTAACAGTGTCCAGGGAAACCGATATGGCTGATTTGAGAGCTGTCAGGATATGGCCACTTCTTATCTGAGAGAAATGCTTTCAGAGAAAAAAGAAGCACATTCTCTCTTGAGTGTTTCTTTTTCTTTTCTCGACGTACGCAATTCATCTTACAAGACTTCTTTTGCTACCCCGCAGAGTTGAAGATGCACTGAGGATCAGGGGCTGATTATTTCACACTTGGGGGAAAAGCAGAAAGCCTTTGTTGAGAGTTTCTATTTTTTCTTCAGGGCCTGGGAGAAGGTAGACTCTCATTCCTATAAAAGCTCTCCCTGACAATAGGGTGATCTAGACCCGAGCGGCCCACTCACCTGTGATGGACATCGCAGAAACGGTTGTGTTCTCTGTGTATATAGGCTGTGGTGGCAGTGACTTGGGAAAAAAATCAGCATTTGAAGGGTGATAACAGGCTAGTGGTTAAGCATCTGGGTTTACAATACAAATGTTGCAGGTTCAATCCTCTAAAGGGGAGGATTCCTGAACTGGAGAGTCCTGACGTTTGGTATCACCTTTAGCAAAGCACCTTCTTTCTACTTGCCATAGTAATGTTTTTTTTAAGGCACATTTATAAAAGCTACTTAAATGTCCTAATTGAACTGAGGCCTAAACCTGGCTTAATCTAAACCCTGTCTGATAAAACAGGGCTTAGTCTTCAAGACTGTTTGATATTCATTTAAAACAAAGTCACTCATGAACTTTTAATTCCTGGACAATTATTTGCTTTAGTCTAATTAAATAGCGTCACAATATTGGTGGTCATCTTTGAAAATTAGGCTCTAAGGTTGAATTAATATGAGTCAACACTTTTTTCTGGCACCAAAAAAAGCAGCCTAAAATGTGGAAATAATAGAGATTGCAAGACCATTTATTCATGAGTTCTTATCTGCCTGTTGCACTCGTCTAATCAAGTGGTTTTCCAAAAGCTAACAAGCTAAAAAAAAAAATTTGAGTAAAATAAAGCGTGTGGTAAACATAACTTGACTATGCTTTGACGTTTTGTTCTACAATGTATATTACACACACCCATAGCGAAAACGTGAATTTTGAAGCAGTTATTATCTAATTTATAAGTAATTAGATAAGGCAGCTTGGGGTGTGAGTGTGTGCAGTATACGTTGTAGAACAAAACGTTAAAGTATCGTCAAGTAATGTTTACCACAGGCTGTATTTCACTCATAAATTGAAAACCCCATAGGAAAATCTCGAAGGAACCAGCAGCAAATTAGACTTCCGTGTTCTGACGTCATACCTGCACCACTCTATTCTAGTTCATCATTGCTGAATCATTGCTGTTATATTGTAGAGATATAGGGTTGAGCTCTGTCAGGACTTTGCAGTACTTCAACCTCCACATGAAAACCCGTGCAGTAAGCAACAGGGAATAGCAATTTGACTTGGTTGCTAGGCAGCAGGAAAGCGTAAAGTATATTTGAACTTAGAACAGAAAACGCGATGATTGCTGTGATGCATCATAGAGACACAAAGTACTCTTCCGTGGGTTCACAAAACTGCACAGGATGTTCTTAGTGCAGTTAAATTAGTTTAAGAACTGATGCATAGAAATAGTAAAATATCTCTTTTTAAAGTTGAACTGTTTTTAAACTTTTCTTGCTTTGCTTTATACCTGAAAATTGGCAAAACTGTGTGAAAATCACATACTTAGGTGCAACATTGTACCTATCATGGCAAACCGTGGTTCAAACACTTTAAGGCCTTTAAGCATACGCGTAAAAAGGTATTATGTTTTATTTAGCAAGCATGTAATTACTTAGATCATAGATGGAAAAAAAACGTTTACTAAGGAAATACATGGTTTTTAAAGCTTTTTTCACGCACCAGCTATGGCCCGATGTCCATAAAAGTTTCCAAGTTTCTTTAGAATCATGTGACGCATGTGCACACCCAATTTCATGAAGTTCTACGCCAATCAGGCAGGAAGAGGGCCACTTTCAGCCATTTCATGAGATTTGCTATAGAAATACAACATTTTTACACCTAACAGGTGTAACTTAACAGTTATAGCCCCACCTGTGGGCCGATCCCCATAAAAGTTTCCATGCTTCTTTAGAATCATGTGCCGCATGTGCTCATCTAATGATGGAAAGTTCTAAGTTTTTGTTTAGGAATGATTGGCTTTTGGGTACACTTGGCCTCGTCTATTTTCTAAATGACCCTGCTATAGTTCAACATTTTTGATAATTATTGAACCAGAGAGAGGTAAACGTGCTCAGAATGAGGAGTTCTACCATGTGGTATGAATGCCGTGTGCATGTGGGAAAAATCATGTGATATACATTTCTATACGCATGTGAATAAAGCGAAAAACAGGCCCAGCGAGTTTCATTCTGATCAGCCTCTGTTAATCTTGTCTGATACCCTGAGTCAAGGGTTCCAACAATATAAGACACTTTAGCCTACGCCTAATGGTTTAGGAGTTATGAGTGACTTCGTACTTTTCACCGCTGTAGCGCCCACGTCAGGCCAATCGGGGTGAACTTTGGTGACGTTGTAGACGGTGTGAGTATTACCAGCCCTCAAAGTTTCAAGTCTCTACGACTTACGGTTTGGTCTGCCCGATCACTTTTAGGGAAGAATGCTGATCCTTGGAAATTTTGACAATTACAAAAGGGCTTCAGCACTAGCCTTACTGTACATCAGTCATTATAAATGTGCATGAGGTAGTATTAGGAGGAGGGACATTCTTATTCTAGAGAGCTGTTGATTGGACACAAAAATGTGTAGTTCAGGATCAGTCATCAATATTTTTGCCTAATTTTCCCATAAGTGAAAAAGACAGTATATCTGCTAAAAGTGAGTGTATTTTGTAGTCAAGTTTTTGGAGTCCACTAGCAAATAGATGACCTCAAAGCGTCACTGGGAGAGTAAGTATTATCATTGGATGGGTGAACAGATATATGGACAGAAGGATGGACAAACAGAATGATAGATAGTAAGACTTCTGAGGAACTTTTCAGAATATATAGACAGGCATCTGAGAGAAAGCCATGAGGAGGCTTAATTTGGCTTTTGGAGGCTAAAAAAGGGCCCTGCTCTCAGTGTGAAGGTTTGAGGCCTGTTTTTCTCAGCCAAAGAGATGAAGTGGCTTTGAGCTGCTCTAAAGTGTGAGAAGAAACCGATCAGAAATCCCCACTGACAGACGCAGGGGGCAGATAAGGTGCTCAGGGGCTTTGTAGTTGACACCTTTACCGAGACTGAGGCAGGCCTATGGATTCCTGTCAGAGAAACAGAGAAAGAAAAGGGGCAAAAGACTGTGCTGAGCAGGGAATGTGGGTGCAAGAGAGAGAAAGAGAGAGAGATAGCGGAGGTTTTGGGGCTGTCACAGACCATTAAAGCTCCTTATGTGCCTCTCCTTCCCTCTCTCATCTCCACAGCGCAACACAGAGACTCTTTTAGCTGACGTTGTATCGCACTGCCATTAAAATACACTTAAATCTGCCTTTCACACTCCAGCCAGGGATGTATAGACACACTTATGTACACACGCTAGCAGCTAGTCACTTGCGTTAAGGGCAGAGTGCAAATTATAGGGGGGGCCGAATCTGAAAGGCCCTCTTTTTAAAGTGGAGACGCAATATTGTGATTTGTCTGTAATGTTCGTTCTCTCTCTCTTTCTTTCTGTGCCTTCAGCTGACATGAACACAATTATCCTTGAAAGTATTGGCTAGGAAAGGGAAGGTTATCTAGTCAGAACACTATCACTGTCTCCTGGCCCCCCTTTGCGAAGGGGGATGGTGGTCGAGCGAGACGCGCTTCACATGTTCTCATGCTCACTGTATCAGAATCAGCCCACTGCTTGACCTACAGAGCTCTCCCGAAAGGTCACATAGATGTAAGGATGGGGGACAAATGAGTTAGTGAGGCGAGAGAATGAGGGGATGATTGAGGGATAAAAGTTTGTTTGGGTGGCGAGAGTGCTTGCTGTTGTTTAATGAGGCAGCTCCAGCCTGTTTACGTTTCTCCCACCTGTAAATGCATTTTAGATGGGAAGGGAAATTCGGTGGCAAAGTTAATGTGGGAGCATATAAAGTATGGCAGGTGTAAAACGGCAGGAGGGGGAGATGGCAGACATGACCTTGCATACAGAATTGAAATGTTAGGACGCTCAATGCCGCACCTCTGGAGCTGGGAATAAACCTGGATTTGAGTCGAAATAGCGTTGTTGGAGACGGCAGGTGTGAGCTGAGCTCGGAATTTCCTACAGCCTTTTGAACATTTTTTAGTTAAATTAATAAAAGTAACTTAAGAAGTAACTATTAAATTGAACTTCCAGAGAAAACAACTGCAGGTCTTTTTGTTCTCATTAGCATTCAACTGCATTTATCCTTTAGGCTAACATGTCTCAAAAACATCTATTAGAAAGACATTTTGAAATTGTTGTACGTAAATGAGTCCCAGGAAGTTAGAAATCACCATTCTTTTAGGAGGGAAAACAACATTAGCTTTAGCATTAGCATTATGGGTGAATGATACATCTGAAGAAAAAGTTAGCTGGTTTCATGTGCAAGATAAAGTTCTCTACTTTTATATACTTGTATTCATTTAACAGATAACTATTTAAAGCAGCTTACAACTGTTTGAAAAAGCAGTTTTTTTTTGTCATTGGCTGCATTTAGTCTTTAATAGACTGACATACCTCAAAAACATATTTTAGAAAGTAGGCTAATTTTGAACATCACAAATAAGTCTCAAGAAGTGAGAAATCGCTGTTCTTTTAGCATATTTTTAGAGGGAAAGCAATATTAGCATTATGGGGCGAAGAACAACACATTTGATAAGCTTTAAGATAACCATATGTGTTGATAAAAACAGCTGGTCTCGTGTTCAAGATAAAGTCCTTGTTTTTATCTCAGATGAGAGACCTGTGAGCTTCTGATATGAATCTCTCTTCCAGTCAAGTTTATGTTCTGACTAGACGTTACGGTCTCACGCTTTTATCACTGGCTTACATTTGGCCAGTGATAACGTTGTTGGATACAGAGATGCAACATCTGTGGCCCTTTTTAGAAAAGTGCCATTTTTCTGTGTGACCCTACTGGGGCAAATAGAGCGGAAGACATCAGCCATCACTCTTGGAGGCTAAGAAACGAGCAGTTTTAGAGATGGATCATCCAATGGTCCATTTATAATCTAGTGCGAAAAATCGAAATTCCCGCAGTGAACACGCGCCAGTGATGTGAATGCGAGAATGAGTCTTACACCCCGGAGAGGGTAAATCATGTTACTTGAAACCTGCTGAAGATGAGAACAATGTTACACTCAAGGGACGATTACACTTACAGCGATTAAATAGAATCTCTGTGCTGTTGCTTGCTAGAACAGGTTCCTGCTTGGCCACAAAATCGCTGTCAGTGTGAATGCCACTTTACATAGTGGAAATTTTTTTTATTTATTTATTTATTATACAAAGGTCACATTAAAATCTCTTGGAAAGTTTAGTTTGAAGTTTATGCCTTCATTATTTTAGTTTTTTTATTATTTAAAAAAATAAAAAATAATATATATATATATATTATATACTGACTGGTCTGCGGCTATGCAGTCCCATACGCAACAAACTGCAATGTACTGTGTATTCTGAAACCTTTCTATCAGAACCAGCATTAACTTCTTAAACAATTTGAGCTATAGTAGCTCGTATGTTTGATCGGACCACACGGGCCAGCCTTCGCTCCTCACGTGCATCAATGAGCCTTGGCCACCCATGACCCTGTTGCCGGTTCACCACTGTTCCTTCCTTGACCACTTTTGATA
Source organism: Coreius guichenoti (assembly GCA_039654105.1). Classification (NCBI taxonomy): domain Eukaryota; kingdom Metazoa; phylum Chordata; class Actinopteri; order Cypriniformes; family Gobionidae; genus Coreius; species Coreius guichenoti. The sequence goes on from CM077190.1 coordinate 8,682,018, forward strand.
GATACTGACCACTGCAGACCAGGAACACCTCACAAGAGTTGCAGTTTTGGAGATGCTCTGACCCAGTAATCTAGCATCACAATTTGGCCCTTGTCAAACTCGCTCAAATCCTTACGCCTGCCCATTTTTCCTGCTTCTAACACATCAACTTTGAGGACAAAATGTTCACTTGCTGCCTAATATATCCCACCCACTAACAGGTGCCGTGATAAAGAGATAATGAGTGTTATTCACTTCACCTGTCAGTGGTCATAATGTTATGCCTGATTGGTATATATATATATATATAAAAGAATGTAAGGTGTAATAAAGAAAAATCAAGGTAAAAAATAAATTATGAGCAAAAATGTATTATTTTAATCACACTGTCATTTTGGGGGACAATTTTTTTTTTTTTTATTGTTTGTAACCTTAGCAAGACAAGTTGTTGGCCATTTTATAGTATGCCAAAAAAAAATGTAAATGTCATTTCCACCACAGAATGCTATTAAACACAAAACATGATCTGAGATGAGGTATACATTTTCATGGCATTATTAGTGGACAATAAACTTGTCCCCATAAATGTCCTTATAATTTAAGAAACACATACTCTATATGTTTATAGAAGTGCAAAATTGTCTTAAAACAGTGTCAAATCATGTCTGTCTTAGAACAGAACTTGCGAGACTCCAAGCTCCATGTTGCCGTCACAGTCCTGTGGTCTCTATCTATCATTGGCGTCCAGCAGACCCTTACACCTCTCACCTCCGCCTTTATCATGTCCCGTCGCGCTTGCGTCCCCGACCTGCTGTCCCCTCGTATTCTACTTTACAGCTAGCTGACTGGTGAATCTCCGATATCAGTCTTACTCAGCAGACATCTGCGTGCGGTCCTCCGCGACACCGGCACACCTGAGCCAGTGGCGAGACGTGACGAATGGGTATGAAACGGAGGAGTGACCTCTCTTGTTCAGAGTGGCACGGGGGCCACCGCCTCTCAGGAGTCCACATTTATTAACACGCCGTCACACTCCCGGTCAGGGAAATGATCAGCAAGATTAATTCATCTTTAATATTTTTTTTCTGCTGCGTGTCAAACGGGTCTTTGGCTGTGATGGACTCGTAATTAAGAGGAGACGTTTCACACCGTCACCATTGTTCTTCTGTGTCTTTTCTTGTAGAGATGAAGTCTGGGGTCTGAATTTTATGGAATCATTCTTTTCTGTTTTCTCTCTTTTAGGTAAGAGCTGCCCTTTGCTGAAATGCCTGATGGTCAAAGTATGTAGCCTTTTATTTATGTATTTGCTCTGTTGTGTGCTAGTGAATGGGATAGCGAAACAAAGGTACAAGAGGACGTTCTTTTTGGGCAGCGTTTATTGGAGCTGCTGATGGGGCTCTTTATAAAAAACTGCTCTGAAGTTTCCGATATTAACAAATAGAGTGGTTGAAAGCTAGCATGATTGTCTTATCTGCACTTCTTGAGAGGATGTTGATCTCTGGAACTCTTTTAAACAGCTGAATCTGCATAATGTTGTGAGGTGGGGGGGGGGGGGGGGTATGGTTTGGGATTAGTCATTGACATTCTCAACGACTACTTTTGTTGCAATGTCAACAAACTGAAGAAAATGTGTAATGAAACCACCAGCCTGAGCTGAGTGTTTAGAGAATGTATTTTAAGATTCTGAATTATAATTAATTTATATATTTTTGTGGGTTGTAAAAAAGTCAGGGTGGTATTATTGTCTTGAAATTGTTTGAATATAAAGTATTTTAATACTGTCTTAAAATGATTAATACTTTTTTAAATTAAAATAAAATCCACCAAAGCACTTGTCAGGGTGGTGTAACCAACATGCAAGAAGTCAATTTGTTGTCATGTCATGAGAAAGCCATTAATCAGGAAATATAACAGAGACATATAAAGACTCATTTAAATGGTCAGATAGAATAAGATGAATTTAAATTCATTAACATACAATCTTTGTTTTCAAAACCGTATACAACCAACACAACGCAAACTAGGTTTTAAAACCCTTTTTTCCCCTTTTCATCATCATTTACTTCCTTCTTTATCACTGACCGTGATATTGACGTATTAATACGTAACTTTCAAAGACACAAAACATACTTTTTTGTACGTTTGGATAGATGCTGAAACGTACAAACCAGGAATCAGGAATACTTCCAGAAAACGTTGTCGGTGAACACAATCCACCGTGCCATTCGCCGTTGCCGGCTAAAACTCTATAGGTCAAAAAAGAAGCCATATCTAAACATGATCCAGAAGCGCAGGCGTTTTCTCTGGGCCAAGGCTCATTTAAAATGGACTGTGGCAAAGTGGAAAACTGTTCTGTGGTCAGACGAATCAAAATTTGAAGTTCTTTTTGGAAAACTGGGACGCCGTGTCATCCGGACTAAAGAGGACAAGGACAACCCAAGTTGTTATCAGCGCTCAGTTCAGAAGCCTGCATCTCTGATGGTATGGGCTTGCATGAGTGCGTGTGGCATGGGCAGCTTACACATCTGGAAAGGCACCATCAATGCTGAAAGGTATATCCAAGTTCTAGAACAACATATGCTCCCATCCAGACGTCGTCTCTTTCAGGGAAGAACTTGCATTTTCCAACATGACAATGCCAGACCACATACTGCATCAATTACAACATATAAAGTCAGAATTGTGAGTTATAAAGTCAGAATTGTGAGATATAAAGTCAGAATTGTGAGTTATAAAGTCAGAATTGTGAGTTATAAAGTCAGAATTGTGTGATATAAAGTCAGAATTGTGAGTTATAAAGTCAGAATTGTGTGATATAACGTCAGAATTGTGAGTTATAAAGTCAAAATTGTGTGATATAAAGTCAGAATTGTGAGATATAAAGTCAGAATTGTGAGTTATAAAGTCAGAATTGTGAGTTATAAAGTCAGAATTGTGAGTTATAAAGTCAGAATTGTGTGATATAAAGTCAGAATTGCGAGTTATAAAGTCAGAATTGCGAGATATAAAGTCAGAATTGTGAGATATAAAGTCAGAATTGCGAGATATAAAGTCAGAATTGTGAGTTATAAAGTCAGAATTGTGAGTTATAAAGTCAGAATTGCGAGTTATAAAGTCAGAATTGCGAGTTATAAAGTCAGAATTGCGAGATATAAAGTCAGAATTGCGAGTTATAAAGTCAGAATTGTGTTATAAAGTCAGAATTGTGAGTTATAAAGTCAGAATTGCGAGATATAAAGTCAGAATTGCGAGTTATAAAGTCAGAATTGCGAGTTATAAAGTCAGAATTGCGAGATATAAAGTCAGAATTGTGAGTTATAAAGTCAGAATTGTGAGTTATAAAGTCAGAATTGTGTGATATAAAGTCAGAATTGCGAGATATAAAGTCAGAATTGTGAGATATAAAGTCAGAATTGCGAGATATAAAGTCAGAATTGTGAGTTATAAAGTCAGAATTGTGAGTTATAAAGTCAGAATTGTGAGTTATAAAGTCAGAATTGCGAGATATAAAGTCAGAATTGTGAGTTATAAAGTCAGAATTGCGAGTTATAAAGTCAGAATTGCGAGATATAAAGTCAGCATTGCGAGATATAAAGTCAGAATTGCGAGTTATAAAGTCAGAATTGCGAGTTATAAAGTCAGAATTGCGAGATATAAAGTCAGAATTGTGAGTTATAAAGTCAGAATTGTGAGTTATAAAGTCAGAATTGTGTGATATAAAGTCAGAATTGCGAGATATAAAGTCAGAATTGTGAGATATAAAGTCAGAATTGCGAGATATAAAGTCAGAATTGTGAGTTATAAAGTCAGAATTGTGAGTTATAAAGTCAGAATTGCGAGATATAAAGTCAGAATTGTGAGTTATAAAGTCAGAATTGTGAGTTATAAAGTCAGAATTGCGAGATATAAAGTCAGAATTGTGTGATATAAAGTCAGAATTGCGAGTTATAAAGTCAGAATTGCGAGATATAAAGTCAGAATTGCGAGTTATAAAGTCAGAATTGCGAGATATAAAGTCAGAATTGCGAGTTATAAAGTCAGAATTGCGAGTTATAAAGTCAGAATTGCGAGATATAAAGTCAGAATTGTGAGTTATAAAGTCAGAATTGTGAGTTATAAAGTCAGAATTGTGTGATATAAAGTCAGAATTGCGAGATATAAAGTCAGAATTGCGAGATATAAAGTCAGAATTGTGAGATATAAAGTCAGAATTGCGAGATATAAAGTCAGAATTGTGAGTTATAAAGTCAGAATTGTGAGTTATAAAGTCAGAATTGCGAGATATAAAGTCAGAATTGTGAGTTATAAAGTCAGAATTGTGAGTTATAAAGTCAGAATTGTGAGTTATAAAGTCAAAATTGCGAGATATAAAGTCAGAATTGCGAGTTATAAAGTCAGAATTGCGAGATATAAAGTCAGAATTGTGTGATATAAAGTCAGAATTGTGAGTTATAAAGTCAGAATTGTGAGATATAAAGTCAGAATTGCGAGATATAAAGTCAGAATTGTGAGATATAAAGTCAGAATTGCGAGATATAAAGTCAGAATTGTGAGATATAAAGTCAGAATTGCGAGAAATAAAGTCAGAATTGTGAGATATAAAGTCAGAATTGTGAGTTATAAAGTCAGAATTGCGAGATATAAAGTCAGAATTATGAGTTATAAAGTCAGAATTGTGAGTTATAAAGTCAGAATTGTGAGTTATAAAGTCAGAATTGTGAGTTATAAAGTCAGAATTGCGAGATGTAAAGTCAGAATTGTGTGATGTAAAGTCAGAATTGTGTGATGTAAAGTCAGAATTGTGAGTTATAAAGTCAGAATTGTGTGATATAAAGTCAGAATTGCGAGATATAAAGTCAGAATTGTGAGATATAAAGTCAGAATTGCGAGAAATAAAGTCAGAATTGTGAGATATAAAGTCAGAATTGCGAGTTATAAAGTCAGAATTGCGAGATATAAAGTCAGAATTGCGAGTTATAAAGTCAGAATTGCGAGATATAAAGTCAGAATTGCGAGTTATAAAGTCAGAATTGCGAGTTATAAAGTCAGAATTGCGAGATATAAAGTCAGAATTGTGAGTTATAAAGTCAGAATTGTGAGTTATAAAGTCAGAATTGTGTGATATAAAGTCAGAATTGCGAGATATAAAGTCAGAATTGTGAGATATAAAGTCAGAATTGCGAGATATAAAGTCAGAATTGTGAGTTATAAAGTCAGAATTGTGAGTTATAAAGTCAGAATTGTGAGTTATAAAGTCAGAATTGTGAGTTATAAAGTCAGAATTGCGAGATATAAAGTCAGAATTGTGTGATATAAAGTCAGAATTGTGAGTTATAAAGTCAGAATTGTGAGATATAAAGTCAGAATTGCGAGATATAAAGTCAGAATTGTGAGATATAAAGTCAGAATTGCGAGAAATAAAGTCAGAATTGTGAGATATAAAGTCAGAATTGTGAGTTATAAAGTCAGAATTGCGAGATATAAAGTCAGAATTGTGAGATATAAAGTCAGAATTGCGAGATATAAAGTCCAATTCTGAGGGGGAAAAAGACTGACTTTTTTCTCAGAATTGTGAGTTTATATCACACAATTCTGATTCTTTTAATTTTTTTATTCTGTGGCAGAAACAAGCTTCCATAAATTGGCAGACCTGTAGAGCAGCAGAAAAAGCTTTTAATATCTACTCTGTCCTGTCACTCACCTGAAACCAGCATGTGTTTTTCACTTGGAGTCACACTGACATACAGACCCTTTTTGTTTAAATGATCATTTTGTTTAAGAATAGACTAATAACGTCTGTAATAACGTCTAAAGTGAGCAGAGATTAAGCAGAAAAGCCTTTTAGGATGATAACAGCAAATGTAAGTGAACTTGGTCATATTCAGTCAATTAAACTTAATATTGGACTAAATCAATACTGTCATGGGTGGCAGAGACAGGACACATTCCCTCACCAAGTTGAAATGGGCTAGAAGCATCATATATGTAAATGTCTTACGATTTGAGCTTAAAGGATTAGTTCACCCAAAAATCCAAAAATGAAAATTCTGTCATTAATTACTCACCCTCATGTTGTTCCAAACCCGTAAGACCTTCGCTCATCTTCGGAACACAAATGAAGATATTTTTGATGAAATCTGAGAGCTCTCTGACCCCTCCTTAGACAGCAATTTAATTAACACTTTCAAGGCCCAGAAAGGTAGGAAAGACATCGATAAAATAGTCCATGTGACTACAATTCAACCTTCATTTTATAAAGCGACGAAAATACTTTTTGTGCGTAAAAAACAAACAAAAATAACGACTTTATTCAACAGTTTCTTCACGTCTGTGCCAGTCTCCTACGCAGTTTACGTTGTAAATACAGTGCAGAGCTTCCTAGTTCTACATCAGAACGCCGGCTCACCATTGGCTAACTCCTGCGTCAGCATCACACGCATACGTCGTGGTGCTCACGTGAACAGCATCGGCCAATGGTGAGCCGGCGTTCTGACGTAGAACTAGGAAGCACTGCACTGCGGTAACAACGTAAACTGCATAGGAGACTGACACATACGAGAAGAAATTGTTGAATAAAGTTATTTTTGTTTGTTTTTTGCGCATAAAAAGTATTCTCATCACTTCATAAAATGAAGGTTGAATTGTAGTCACATGGACTATTTTAACGATGTGTTTGGGCCTTGAAAGTGTTAATTAAATTGCTGTCTATGGAGGGGTCAGAAAGCACTCGAATTTCATCAAAAATATCTTAATTTGTGTTCCGAAGATGAACGAAGGTCTTACGGGTTTGGAACGACATGAGGGTGAGTAATTAATGATAGAATTTTCATTTTGGGGTGAACTAACCCTTTAAATTGCTTGCCTGAAATATAACCTTTTGGCCTATGGAGTGACTGTGTATTTTAGGTGTTGTCGTTTTTGTGTGTAAGCTACTCATTTGGACAATTTGGGCATGTATAAATAATGCAGTTGGATGCTACCCTCAATTTGATATCACAAGTGTTCCCTTATAGTTTTCTTCACAGCTTTTGCTTTAGCTATGAAATGCTAATTCTTCTGGGCCGAAAGCTTCAAACAGCACACTTCGGACAGACAAATGAATAAAATAAATAATGTGTTTTATATAATTTTTAACAGGATCAAAAGAGGATCCTCGCCCGCACAGTGTAATGACTCAGAGGAGTCTAGCACTGTAAAGGCGTCTCCGATAGCTTAATGCATTATTCACTAAGATGGGAGCGTGCTTTAAATTTCCCCTGGAAAAAACAAAAACAAGCTTTTGAAGAGGGTTTTTTTTTATTCTTCCTGGCTGTGGCAGTGTAAAAAGATGTCTTGTCTGTGTGTTTACCTTTCTAAACTGGAAGAGTGAATGAACAATCCCTGAAAGTCAACTACTGATTGGATGACCTCAGTAAAAACAGTTATATTGTGAGATAGTATTATTTCATATTTTAAATATTATTTTATATTTTAAAATGTCATTAATTCCTGTGATGGCAAAGCTGAATTTTCAGCTTCATTACTCCAGTCTTCAGAAATCATTCTTATATGCTGATTTGGTGCTCAAGAAACATTTATTATGATTATCAATGTTGAAAACAGTTGTGCAGCTTAATATTTTTGTGGAAACTGTGATACATTGTTTGTTTCAGGATTATTTGATGAATGCATTAGTCCAGAAGAACAGCATCTATTTGAAATATAAATATTTTGTATCTTTTTATCTTTTGATCAATTTAATGAGTTCTTTCTGAATAAAAGTATTAGTAGTATAAAGTATTAAATTATTCTGTCCAAAAAAAAAAAAAACTCTGTTGACCCCAAAATTTTGAACAAAAGTATAGGCTACTTCTGGGGAAATTCTGGGCAAAGGGCAAAATACAAATGACATTTTGTTAATTTTGGAAATTGTATTTGCATGTTAAGGTTTTCCAGGATTTCATGCAATTTCCCATAATTTGCTTAAAAATATGTGGATGATTACTTACAGTAGATATAAAGACTAGGGATAGGTTCTTTTGAGGTGAGCCAAAAAAACACCCTAGCAACCGCACAGCAACAAGCTAAAAAAGAAAACATTTGGAACATAGACTGTAAAAAAAAGTTGGACAGCGTGTCTCCCCTTCCTTCCACTGTAGAAAAATGAAGCCAAAAATATCCCAAATAACCCCTCTATGGTATGCATTATGTTCTAACCATGAAATATATATATTTTTTCAAATAAGTTTTTAATACATGAATTAGAATCATACAAATCAAAACTTAGTGTACTTAAGGAAATGTTGCTATATGGCAATACTGTACCACAATGGAAAATGGTGAAAAAAGTAGTTTTTCTATACAATTCTATACAATTATTTTCTATTTAAATGCACATTTCTTTTAGAAATTGATAGATTTATAGACTTGGAACTCATGCAAACCAAAAAAAGTAGATTCCTATCATTTAACTTTTAAAATGGCAAAACTCATCTTCAAAACTCATCCTCACTCTCATCACATGGAAGAGCTAACTCTGCACTCTTCTTATTGCCCTTTCTGTAAAATATTGCTGTATTCATTTTCTGAAAAGAAGAAATCATTTTGTTATTAATGCATAAATACAACTATACTACAATAAACACTTTAAATAAATAAATAACTGCAGTCATATTGTTGATGCTACTATCTATAAAAAAATCCCAATGGGGAAATACATTACTGCAGTTCCACTGTGGTACAGCGTTGCCATATGGAAACATTGATATTTTCTCAATTTACGGTAAAACTATGTTAGACAAAGTTGATTTGAGAATAAAAATATCTAATTTACTTACCAAAGATGTAATGTCTGGAGCACTTCAACAGGTCCGTGTGAGGGTGACAGTGGGAAAGAGAGTTTTGGAGGGACATTCAAATGTAATGTGACTTAAAAATTCATCATTGCTACCTTAAGGCCTGCCCTTTTAATTCCCATAGTGCAATATATTGTATTTTTTTTCTGAATAACAAGGAAATGAGTAGAAATGCATTCTTGCCATGTGGCAACTCTGCACCATAAAGGGTTAACAGCCACTGCCAATTACATCGTTCAGAGCCTAGTGATCCTGAGGTCCCGCCCACACTTGCGCTCACACAGACTCATTCGCAAGCACAGCTGTCAATCATGACATTACACCCTGTTTTTATAGCATCAAAAAAACTAAAACTAATTGGGAAAACAAACGCTTGAACATATGTCTGCGTGAGAGAAACTATCTTAGGAAAAAATATGTATTTGAAATATAATAGTTTTTAAGTCGTGTCTCATTCGATTACATAGAGAGGGCGGGGTTTAAGACCTATACTGCAGCCACCCACCAGGGGGCGATCGAAATGCTTTGGCTTCACTTTTCAGGACTTGATTTGGAACATGAACTTTTGAATGCAAAAACAGCACTCTGATTTTAATAAAGTGTAACAATCTAGTTATTCATATAATTTTACTTCATATTTGAGGCGCTGACTGTGAACAGGCTTTGTTCAGACATTTGTTGTGAATCATCGTGCTTAACCTGACAGGACTCTTTTTTAATTTCTTAAACTCGTTCTTAAACTGCTAAATGATGACATTAGATCACTCTTTCTCTCTCGTCTCTGATGTGTCTGTCTTCGCCCCTTGTGTTATCTATTCATTTATTCATTTATTCTTTCATTTATTTATTGCCAACACGAGAAGCATTTGTTTTGACAGATGCTTGCTCTGGGGCGACTGCCAAAGCATAGACAGATTTTCTAGAGATCGGCACGACGGCGCACGCTGAACGCAGCAGGCCAGGAAAAACACACTCCACGCAAGTCAGATTTGTTAACAATTATCTGTTCTCTGCCCTTTTCACTGTTTCTGCTTCGGAACACAAGGATAATTTTATTCCCGTGTGCCAAATTACGTCTGAAATATGGAACGGTTAGAGGTGAGGCATGAAGGCTGGCGAGAGGGGAAGGGTGAATAGGTTTGTGTTGAGCGGGTAAAGTTACAGCCGGAAGGCATAATCGCTGGTACCTCGCTCTTCCACCTGACCTCCACACTCTGGGCCGCTCTTTTGAGGATTTTGGCTTGTTAATTATGCTGAATTATTCTTAACCTGCTTGCCCCCATTTATGGATGTTGGTGTATAGAAAACAGCCTTGTAGCGATTAAAGTTATCATCTGATGGTCACCTTCTGTCCTTATTTGCATTATGATATTTCTCATTATTGTTTAATTATCGAAAGCGTGTAACACTGCAACACTGACAGAAAAAATCTAGAATATGTAATTTACTGTTGCAAAACAAGTTTGTAATATTTACTCTGTATTTTATTTTATCTTTATTTTTATACTTTTGTTAAGAATATTGATTAAAAAACGGTGAGGTATAGGTTGAGAAATGGGAATAGGAAATCGAAAATGATGAGAGAAAAGAGGTGAAAAAACTTTTCTGTTAAACCTTTTTTGTCAATTGAAATAAAGCGGAAATACAGGTAACACTTTACAATAAGGTTTCATTAGTTAATATTAGGTAATGTACATGAACTAACCATGAGCAATACATTTGTTACTGTATTTGTTCATCTTTGTTAACGTTGGTTAATAAAAATACAGCTGTTCATGGTTTGTTCATGTTCGTTCACAGTGCATTAACTAATGTTAACAAGATTTTAATAAAGTATTAGTAAATGTTGAAATTAACATTAACAAAGATAAATAAATGCTTTATAAGTGCAGTTCATTATTAGTTCATGTTAAGTAATGTAGTTAACTAATGTTAACTAATGAACCTTATTGTAAAGTGTTACCAAAATATAAATATTAGATAAAAAACTTGAACTAAAAGCAACTATTTATTTATTTATTTATTTTTATGTTTTATTTATTTATTTATTTATTTGATAAACATATATATATATATATATATATACATTACTTAACATGAACTAATAATGAACTGCACTTATAAAGCATTTATTTATATACAGTGGGGAGAACAAGTATTTGATACACTGCCGATTTTGCAGGTTTGCCCACTTACAAAGCATGTAGAGGTCTGTAATTTTTATCATAGGTACACTTCAACTGTGAGAGACGGAATCTAAAACAAAAATCCAGAAAATCACATTGTATGATTTTTAAGTAATTAATTTGCATTTTATTGCATGACATAAGTATTTGATACATCAGAAAAGCAGAACTTAATATTTGGTACAGAAACCTTTGTTTGCAATTACAGAGATCATACGTTTCCTGTAGTTCTTGACCAGGTTTGCACACACTGCAGCAGGGATTTTGGCCCACTCCTCCATACAGACCTTCTCCAGATCCTTCAGGTTTCGGGGCTGTCGCTGGGCAATACGGACCTTCAGCTCCCTCCAAAGATTTTCTATTGGGTTCAGGTCTGGAGACTGGCTAGGCCACTCCAGGACCTTGAGATGCTTCTTACGGAGCCACTCCTTAGTTGCCCTGGCTGTGTGTTTCGGGTCGTTGTCATGCTGGAAGACCCAGCCACGACCCATCTTCAATGCTCTTACTGAGGGAAGGAGGTTGTTGGCCAAGATCTCGCGATACATGGCCCCATCCATCCTCCCCTCAATACGGTGCAGTCGTCCTGTCCCCTTTGCAGAAAAGCATCCCCAAAGAATGATGTTTCCACCTCCATGCTTCACGGTTTGGATGGTGTTCTTGGGGTTGTACTCATCCTTCTTCTTCCTCCAAACACAGCGAGTTGAGTTTAGACCAAAAAGCTAAATTTTTGTCTCATCAGACCACATGACCTTCTCCCATTCCTCCTCTGGATCATCCAGATGGTCATTGGCAAACTTCAGACGGGCCTGGACATGCGCTGGTTTAAGCAGGGGGACCTTGCGTGCGCTGCAGGATTTTAATCCATGACGGCGTAGTGTGTTACTAATGGTTTTCTTTGAGACTGTGGTCCCAGCTCTCTTCAGGTCATTGACCAGGTCCTGCCGTGTAGTTCTGGGCTGATCCCTCACCTTCCTCATGATCATTGATGCCCCACGAGGTGAGATCTTGCATGGTGCCCCAGACCGAGGGAGATTGACCATCATCTTGAACTTCTTCCATTTTCTAATAATTGCGCCAACAGTTGTTGCCTTCTCACCAAGCTGCTTGCCTATTGTCCTGTAGCCCATCCCAGCCTTGTGCAGGTCTACAATTTTATCCCTGATGTCCTTACACAGCTCTCTGGTCTTGGCCATTGTGGAGAGGTTGGAGTCTGTTTGATTGAGTGTGTGGACAGGTGTCTTTTATACAGGTAACGAGTTCAAACAGGTGCAGTTAATACAGGTAATGAGTGGAGAACAGGAGGGCTTCTTAAAGAAAAACTAACAGGTCTGTGAGAGCCGGATTTCTTACTGATTGGTAGGTGATCAAATACTTATGTCATGCAATAAAATGCAAATTAATTATTTAAAAATCATACAATGTGATTTTCTGGATTTTTGTTTTAGATTCCGTCTCTCACAGTTGAAGTGTACCTATGATAAAAATTACAGACTTCTACATGCTTTGTAAATAGGAAAACCTGCAAAATTGTCAGTGTATCAAATACTTGTTCTCCCCACTGTATATATATATAACAAATATTTTAGTAGTGCTACCAAATGAATTAATCACATCAACAAAAATCTGTCTGTATATATATATATATATACACACATACACACATATTATATATTTACAAACTTTATATTAGATGGGACTAATCGATTTGACAGCACTAATTTTTAGTAAACAAATACATAATTCTTTATGCATTATTTGTTTTATACACAAGTAAATAAATAAACAATTTAATTGAAATAAAGCTGAAATACAATAAAATATAAATATTAGATGAAAAAACTAAAGTAAGAGAAAAATTGAAATTTTTATTTGGCAACTAATTTTAAATCTATGTACGTATGAATGTATTTATTATTTATTCATTGATTTATTTATTTAACTAATATTTTAACAAACAAACACATAATGCTAACTATGTTTTTATATGTTATTTATTTTATACATCAGAAAATAATAATAATAATTATTATTATTATTATGTTAGTTTTGTTTTTCATTGTGTTTTTCTACAATGTTACGCTCAAAGGTTTCACTACTTTTAAATAGATTCTTCAGTAATAAAAATTAAAACGATTTTTTTGTTAATTTAAATAAAGCTGAAATACAATACAGCCCATAGCTTATTATATCAGAGCATGTATATTAAACACTAGGCCACAGCTATGACTTTTTGCTTCATTTATATTAGAAAGAGGGCAGGAAACCAGGACAGAAAGGCTTAGGACATTTTGCAAGTCAGATTCAAACTCTTATGAGCCGCATGACATTGTCAGTTTAAAACTGTAGCAGGGTAAGCTGGTTTAAAACTAAATCTAGCCCTAATTAATCCTTTTCTTCTCTAAAATAAAGTGGAGTTAGTTCGAACTGAGCTGAGTGTAGAACCTCTGTGTGAAGGTTTAGGTGTGTGGCATATTAATGCAGTGTGTGTACGTTTACCAGAGCTTAATGCACACATAGACCAGGTTAATGGGGAGCCCTGAGATAGCAGTCATGCCCTCCAACACAACTACTGTCTGCTTCACCTGCTGTTCACCCTAATATTCAACTCCACATCTGCCTTTCTTATGTTTTCACTCCATCTCCGCTTTGTCTCTCTCTGTTTTCAAGAGAGGTTGAAGGTAATGTGAGTTTGCCAAAAAACACGGTGACCTCCAACATCTGTGTGAATGTTTTGTTTGGAGTTTTATTTTGAGAGAAACACTAAGCCCTCATGCTGCTGCAGCTTGCTGGGGAACAGCATGTTTTCTGCTTGTAAACACACCACCATTTTGGAGAATCCCCCAGTCTGCAGGCCTATAGCCAAACACATGAAACTGCCCCTATTTCCCACTGCCAAGGCCAGACAGAACTCTGTGAAAGGTGCTTTTTATTTGTTTTGTTTGATTTATTTAGCCCTCATGTTCTTTTGGGGTCTGAGATCATTTAGCTCGGAAAATGTATCAGGTTGATTCTTCATGACTTCACTTATATACTATAATTTACTATTATTATTATTATTATTATTATTATTTAGAATTATATAAACAAAACTTTATAAACCTAATTAAAAAAAAAAACCTTCATGAAAAATATTACACTTGCTGGGGTCTAAGAGAAAAGAGAAAACTTATCTTATAAATATTATTTTTTTTTTATTATTACTTTTTTTTTTTTTAATTAAATGCTAAAATGCTGCCTTGAATTAATTAATTAATTTATTTATTTATTTATTTACTAATAAATAAATAAAATATTTTGCTAAGCAAATACATAATATTAGTAATGTATTCATTTTTATTTATATAAGTAAATAAATAATTAGTATTATTATTATCCATCCATTAATTTTCAAACCACTTTTCTTCAACCATTCTTCATGAAAATTATTACATGCTTTTTACAGCTTCAAAGAACACAGTGATTATTATATGCTCCTATTTATTTATTTGTTTGTTTGTTTGTTTATTTATTTATTAAACAATACATAATACTGCATTTTTATTTTCAAAATAATAATAGTAATACTTATTATTATTTGTTTTCTCAGTGTGTTACGCTAAAACGTTTCTCTAATTTTGGAAAAATATATAACATAATATCTTTTGATTTTTGGCTTAGGACAGAGGAAAAAATAAAATACTAATTTTAAAATTACTGTTATTGTTTTTTTTACACACATTTTTTGAGTCTTTGTGGAACCAAACATAAAAACATTACCATCAATCTCAGCAGAACATGAGCGGTTAACCTCATCTGACTGGAATGCATAAAAACAGCATGTCTGTCCTCACAGGTGTTTGCAGCCTGCGATAAGTGACATCTTCACAAATAGACCTGCTAATACAAACAGCACTTGCAAACACACTCCCGCATGACTCTTGCTTACACAGTCACTCATACACACATCCATAAAGCTGAATCAGTGTTTATTCAACAGAGTTTCTACAGTCGTCTCTAAAGATAGTGGTGTGCAGTGATACGGCAAATCCATCCCAGAGAAAGTCTTCACAGAACAGCTGATTGACATAATCGTGTAATTGCTTTAATGGGATTTTAACATAGTAATTTCTAACTTAAGCTCATAAAACATCTGTCCATGTGCTTTTTTGTTGAGCGTTATACATGGGAAGTGTAACATATTGTTTTGACATGTTGTATCCAATGACAGTAATTTCTTCCTCTCTCCCTCCATCATCTCTCTTTCCCACCTTGATAGATAAGCATCCTGCTGGGCTCTCGCTAGGACAAGTGGCTAATTACCAGCTAAAAATACCACCTCCTTAGTAATAATTACCGTACATCTTTGGATAATGATTCATATTTCAAGTGTTGTGATGAGTGGGTATGTTCAGTAATGAGACGAGACATGGCGTCAAGCTGCTCCGCCGTGACCTTGGAGGCTTCTTAGAATATTGAGAAAGGACGACTAGATGAAGAAGGGCGGGAAGGAAAGAAAGATGTCACAAATGTGGGAGCTGTACTCCCGGCATGATTTTTTTAGAAGACTGCGCAACTGTCTAAACGGATGGTAGAAGGAAGGATGAAGAATCTGTCCTGTTAAAATTAAAGCTGCATTATTAGGATCTAAAATGAACAAATATTAAATTAAAATTGGCTTTGCCGTGTCACAAATTTTGTTACATCTCCAAAAACTCATGTTCTACAAAACTCCATTTTCGAAACATATGGGGAACATATATACACCGATCAGGCATAACATTATGACCACTGATAGGTGAAGTGAATAACACTCATTATCTCTTCATCACGGCACCTGTTAGTGGGTGGGATATTTTAGGTAGCAAGTGAACATTTTGTCCTCAAAGTTGATTTGTTAGAAGCAGGAAAAATGGGTAAGTGTAAGGATTTGAGCGAGTTTGACAAGGGACAAATTGTGATACTAGATTACTGGGTCAGAGCATCTCCAAAACTGCAGCTCTTGTGAGGTGTTCCCGGTCTGCAGTGGTCAGTATCTATCAAAAGTGGTCCAAGGAAGGAACAGTGGTGAACCGGCGACAGGGTCATGGGCGGCCAAGGCTCATTGATGCACGTGGGGAGTGAAGGCTGGCCTGTGTGGTCCGATCAAACAGACGAGCTACTGTAGCTCAAATTGCTCAAGAAGTTAATGCTGGTTCTGATAGAAAGGTGTCAGAATACACAGTGCATTACAGTTTGTTGCGTATGGGGTTCCATAGCCGCAGACCAGTCAGGGTGCCCATGCTGAGGTGTTGACTTGGCCTCCAAATTCCCCAGATCTCAATCCAATCAAGCATCTGTGGGATGTGCTGAACAAACAAGTCCGATCCATGGAGGCCCCATCTCAACTTACAGGGCTTAAAGGATCTGCTGCTAACATCTTGGTGCCAGATAACACAGCACACCTTCAGGGGTCTAGTGGAGTCCATGCCTCAACGGGTCAGGGCTGTTTTGGCAGCAAAAGGGGGACCAACACAGTATTAGGAAGGGTTAATGATGTTATGCCTGATTGGTGTATATATTTATTTTTATTTTTTATTTTTTGCATTAAGACATCTAAAAATTCTTTGAGAATAAAAAGTTAAAAAGAACAGCATTTATTCAAAATAGAAATCTTTTGTAACATTATAAACATCTTTATTGTCTTTTTTCTCGATTTAATGCATCATTGCTGAATAAAATTTATTTATGGGTGTTTTTTATACTTAAATATATACTTTAAATATATTTGTTAATATTTAAAAATTTTAAAATGTATATGTTTTATAACTGTTTGAATATGTAATTTAATTTATGTACAAAAATAAATCATGCAGAATAACAAAAAACACTTAGCATTGACTGAATTGGCTTATGAATATATTTATAAGAAATATCAGGATAATTAAATCACCATTACTTTATTATTATAAGTAATATACTTAATTAACTTTCTTGGGCTTTTTCATATGCTACAATTTCGACATTATTTTGTCAGTGTTGCAAAAATTTCAGGCATTATCAGTTATGCTGACACAGACTATTAGCAGAAAAAAAAACACATTTTCCATATATATTGACTTTTGCACCATAATGGAGTGTGCTTTTAATGGCTAAGTGGTTTAGTTGGAGTGTAAACAGTATATGAAGACAAAAGTATAAATGAGTTTTTTTGTCAAGTTGTTCCTCTCTCAGAGCGCTGCCCTCTCCTCCTCCGCTGAGCCGGTGCGTTGGTTGCAGGCTCAGAGAGGGAGTGGGCGGCCAAATGAGACATTGCGGCTAACGCAGAGGAAGTGCATGCTGATTTCACTTTTCATTTCACTTGTGATCTACAAAAGGTTCCTCATTGCTTACTTATAATTACCTGTCTTTCTGTATGCCTATATCTATGTATGTGCGCAGATAGGCTTGTGCTGTTGTGCCCAGGCAGACACCTACATGAACATTAAGAGCTCTCAGAAGTGAAATCAGAACAGATGGTGTTTCAAAGAGCCCATGCACCTTCATTGTGTAAAACTAGGCTCAGGAAATTGAGATTTGTGCAATGCATCTATATTATATATGTATATATTTGTATTTTTAAATGAGTCAATACATCATCAATCATTCTTCCAAAAAGTGCTTTTGTCTTTCCCTGATTCACTATAGAAAGCCTATTTTAAATGTTTATATTTTAAACCTGTCGAGATGTTTTTTGCGGGAAATAGCGTATATACGTCACTCGCCTGTGCGTGTCTTATCATATCCGCGTAACCATAGACTGTAAAAAAAATATGGACGTAGTGTCCGTGACGTCACCCGTAGGTTTCTGAAGAGCATTTTTGAAGCCTAAAGTCGGCCATCGCCGTCTTGGCAGCGTGTCACCGCGCGTCACTCCCGGATAACTGAAAATGGGCAAAGAGGCGGGACGTGGGTGGAGCTGAGGTGACTGGTTGCTAAAACCACGGCCACCTAGCTCGACCATAGTGGCAATCCACCTATCACCTATAACTTTAAGGCTTAATATAATTTAAACGGATGAAATATAAAAAAATTCACCCCTCTCACAGTTGTCATGAAGGTCAAAATTAGCTGTATAGACCAAAACCACTTTTTGTACCAGGCTGTAAACATATTTTTTTCTGCTGCAAAGTTGGGCATTTTAACATGGGGAAGATACAGATTTGACTCTCTTTTAGAGCCATTCTCTAGCGGCCAGTCGATGAATTGCAGTTTAAGTCATTTCCGTGTTAGCTTCAAGAGAGAACGCGGGAGGTTGCCGCTTGGCGTAAACAGAGAAAAGTTGCTCCGGCTAAAAGTTGCATGTATGGTGTGGGAGTGGCATAGGTTATTTGTCACAGTGAGTGAGAAAGGTTGACATGAAGCACGCTAAATCTTGAACATCCGGGGAACAGAGGAGAGTTTGCTGGCAAAAAGAGAAAACGACACAGCTCGTAATAAAACAAGAATCAAGATTGGCTTGGCTTTTGGCTTGGCGAGAACTAAGGGATTTGAAATGTTGTAAATTGTGTAATGGTGTTTTTATTACTCAACAGGTGAGTAATGCATTTTATTGAACAGATAAATTGCCATATGTAGCTCTCTAACAGAATTCACTGTAAAGTATTATCTATTGTGAAGGGTCATATTCATCCGCACAGTCACGCAGAGCCAAAGCACAGCCAAAACAATGTTTTTCTGCAAAATGCAAAGTTACGTAGTGTGCCTTTAACTGGGTCCTTTACAAATTGCCAGGTCACACTTTAGATTAGGGTCCAATTCTCACTATTAACTAACTATTAACTACAACTTTTGCCTCAGTAAACTCCTAATTGCTGCTTATTAATAGTTAGTAGATAGTTGTTGTAGTGGTTAAGTTTAGGTATTGGGTAGGATTAGGAATGTAGAATAAGGTCATGCAGAATAAGGCATTAAATATGTGCTTTCTAAGTACTAATAAACAGCCAAAATCCTAGTAATATGCATGCTAATAATCAACTAGTTAATAGTGAGAACTGGACCCTAAACTAAAGTGTTACCAATTGCCATAATTCAATTTTATTATGAGTTAATTGATTATTCTCCCCCCATAATATCAAGAGACTTTCCTCTCTTGCTTTTGAATTTTTAAGTCATGTTGTATTATTGCAGCAAACCACCTAACTCCATTATATTTGTGTACTAAAGAAAAGCTGCCGACATGATATCATGCAGAGTGTTGTATTATATATGAAACAAACTGTGAAAAAAAGAGTGGCTGTAATTGACTCTCACGTCACTATTTTGTCTCAAATGGAATAGAAAAGAATAACACAAGCTTCTTAATTATATTTTGAAGCCCCGGTATTATATCAGCTATCGGCTTTATTTGTAGAACAGTGGTGGCTTTTCACAGCACATAGCCCACTTTCAGGTTGTGTGTATCAGGTTAAGTGCATCTTGCATGCTACGTTTGCTTTTAGATCCTTAGTTCTGACCTTAAACAAGTAGAATTTATTCTAATGAAAATAAAAGTGGTCCTTGTCAGTGCAAAATTTGATGCCGAGGCAGTGCTACAGTACATGGTTTTTAAGGTGTTTTGAGTGTTGTTAGCCCGCTTTTTAGTGGTTTGTCAGTCACTATGACGTTATGTCGACTGACAAATAGGGTCTCACTTGGGAGCCCCAATCACCTCTGAGTAGTAGAAAAATGGCCAATGGAATTGGCGAGTGAGATTTGCATGCTGAGCGACTCCCCCGGACTTACGGGTATATAAGCAGTCCAGCAGCTCACTCATTCAGGTTTATGCTGAGGAGCATAGATGGTGTCCCGGCCATTCAGCAGGGTGGTTCAGGGTTGTGGCAAGAGGGACATAACGTCTCCGTTCCCTCCATCAGGGAACAAGGGTTACATCAGTAACCAAGATGTTGAGTTGTTAGAACATTAGGAAGTTGAGTAGTTTTGCCTTTTAAAGGAGATAGATTCAGAGGCGCAACTTCTTGGAGAGAGTTTTAGCATCCCGACAGCGTGTTTTGCTGTTAGACTGTCAGTACGGTACACTCTAAATTCATCCCGTTTAAAACCCAGCCTCTACAACCATCAAAACACTGGTTGTGTAACATTTACTGACTTCAGCTATAAATTTTAATGTAATTACTGTCAGAAAGAATCATATGCTGCAAAAACCATATATATTTTGTGAAATAAAATGTTATACTATTTATTTATTTAAAGCTATTAATTGGTTTTATTAGTAATTTATTTGTGTTATTTATTTATTAGTAAGTTCTTTTTATGATAATATTTATTTATTTATTTTAACAGTAATTTATTTAATTTATTTATTTATTTTAATAGTAATTTCTTTTTATAATAATATTTATTTATTCAGTTTAATAGTAATCTTTTATGGTATTATTTATTTATTTATTTTAATAATTTCTTTTTTTTTATTTGGGTTGTTGACGTGACATGGTCACACAAGATAAAAATGAATATAATTAGAATTGTCATCATTTAAAATGCAGTAAATGGTTAAACATTTATTTGTCTTACATGGACCTGTTGTTATAAAAACTGCTTTGTCTTTAGATTTTTTACATTTTTGAGCCAAATCTCAAAATTGTCCTATGGTGTGACTTTCTCAAGCATGGTTCAACAAATTACAACTTTTATAAATTAAAAAGAAAAGCATACAAATGTTAATAAATACCTCAGGCATAATTTTACAAGTGTCTATTTTAGCAAATGACAATATTTTTTTTTCATCCATATATTTCTAAAAGCGTAGGAACTTGATACATTTTGTCACTGAAAACCATGTCCTCCAGTGTGACACCATATCCTGATTTTAAATCGGGCAATTCCACAGACAAGTTTAATTAGTTAAAGGACCCCATTCAAGGTCATGTTACTGTGAAGCCCATGACATGTGCACATGGTAAAATTTTGTCTCAGAATTGTTCAAATGAATTATAATTAATAGTAGTTTAGTCAGTGGAATAGTTCCGTCTTATTTTAAACATGCCATTGTGCAGCCGCTGCTCAAAAAGTCAAATCTTGATCCAACAGTTTTGAATAACTATCGTCCCATCTCTAAATTACCGTTTTTATCAAAAGTTTTGGAGAGGGTTGTGTTTAATCAGCTTTCTTCTTTCTTACAGGAAAATGGTATTTTGGATAAATATCAGTCTGGTTTCAGATCACAGCATAGTACAGAGTCTGCATTGCTTAAAGTATTAAATTACTTATTTCTGATTGTCGATTCTGGTAAATGTGCTGTTTTAATTCTGCTAGATCTTAGCGCATTTGACACTCTCGATCATGGCATTCTTTTAAATCGTTTACGGCAAATTGGGATCCAAGGTTGTGTTTTGAATTGGTTTGCCTCCTATTTAAAGGATTAAACTTTCTCAGTATGGGCAATTACTCATCATCTCGTGCACCGGTTTTGTATGGGGTTCCGCAGGGCTCGATCCTGGGTCCTGTTCTATTTTCTTTATACATGCTCCCTTTGTATACTATTTTTAGCAAGCATAATGTACCACTGTTACGCAGATGATACTCAATGTTATGTTCCTTTACACCCAAAGGATGATTCTAGTTTGCAGTGTTTGTTTGATAGTTTGAGGGACGTTAAACAGTGGATGTCTGCCAACTTCCTTCAGTTAAATGATTCCAAGACGGAAGTCTTAATTTTTGGCTCCTCTGCTTTCACAGAGGTTGTTGCCAGTAAACTGGGACCTCTAGCTGGCAATCTCCATACTCATGTTAGAAACCTGGGCATTACTTTTGACTCTGCTCTGACTTTTGACAAACAGATCAGTGGTGTGGTCAGAAGTTGTTTTTATCAGTTAAAGAATATTGCGAAAATGAAATCATTCTTAACACCCAGAGACATGGAGTCTATGATACATGCTTTTATTTCATTCAGATTAGACTATTGTAACGTACTATACTTGGGTGTCTCACAGTCTCTATTTTCACTTCTTCAACTTGTTCAAAATGCTGCTGCAAGATTGTTAACAGGAACAAGGAAAAGCGAACATATTTCGCCAGTGTTGTTCTCTCTCCACTGGCTCCCAGTTAAATATCGTATTGAGTTCAAAACACTATTGTTTGCTTATAAGGGTTTGCATGGACTGGCTCCTCCATACATCTCTGATCTCCTTTCATTCTACCATAATGCTTCCAGAAAACTCAGGTCAAACAGTAGTTTACAGTTGACTGTTCCAAGGACACATTAAAAATTGAAAGGAGACCGTGCCTTTTCAGTGGCTACTCCACAGCTTTGGAACAATCTGCCATTTTACATAAAGACTGCACCAACATACATTGATTTTAAATATTTGCTTAAAACCCATTTATTTACTGTTGCTTATGGTTATAAATTAGGTCCAGTGGTATAAATTGTAGTGTATTGTTTATTGCTGTGTTTTATGTTTACTTATTAGGGTACTTGTTTACACTTTGTACAGCACTTTGGCCAACAGTTGTTGTTTTTAAATGTGCCCTATAAATAAATATGACTGACTGGCTGAAATATTTAACTTTTTTGGAACCACTATAAAAGTGTTAATTTCTGTTGTCCTTTGTGCGACACCCATATATTCTTAATTCTTTCTATGTCACACCATAGGACACATTTAAATAAAAATGTTCAAAAAACAGTGAAAGAATTGACAAAGTTAGTGACCCCTTATATTTTCTCAAACATCAGACTTCACAATAATATGCAGTTTTTCTTCAAAAGTGGTGTTTTACAGAAAAAAAAAGCATTTTTTATTATTTGTCAACTACCCATTTATTGATTCATTTAATTATTTAATTAATTAATTAATTTATTTATTTATTTATTTATTTATTTATTTAACAGGGTTAACTTTATTTTTGATTAAATTAATTATCTGAATAATTTCTTTTGAGCTGTTCTCAACCAGTGGTACTCTTCACTTTAAAGCACTTTGTTTCCCGTTTGTTTGGCTGCATAGTTTCTTCTTAAGAAAAGTTTGTGCATGAGAGGCTTTAATTAATGAGGGGGAAGATATTTGACGGCTGATATCATATGGAATGCCATGCCTTCGGGGTATTGCTTCCTTAAAATTTGTACTTGTCATTTCAATGTGACATCGACCACAGCAGGAAACACTCATTTTCATCTGATTATACCCCTGCTGTTTATTACTGTCTATAAACAATGCTCCATATTAAGACTTAATGACAGCTTTTAATATCTGCCAAAGGCCTTTTTGAGAGGCAGTGTCATATCCTGTCAGAGGCTGATGTCTAGTGGGAGCCACTGAGCTTTGGTTGCTCTGTCACAGTAAGGTTATGTTTATGTCACACAGTAATGTAGAGCTGCAATTTGAAATGGTGTCAAGGGATTCTGGCTCAAAAATAGCGTTACGTGTGTGAGAGATGCGTGTAATGCAGTTACGATTACTAGTGACAGACAGGAAAGGAAAAAAACCTGGATCAAGCAATAGGGAGCAATTGGATATGAGAGGTGTTGTGGGTGGGACATGTGATTTCCTGCAGTAATTTGTCTTGATTGACAGCTCAGTGGCATGTCGTAATATGAAATTGATGATGTTCGCTTGCAGACACCGTTGGCTGATAATTGATTGAGATCTTCTTGTGTGCACAGGTTGACATCTGTTCCAATGAACGGTGAAGTCTTTAATCGGGGGGGGTGTGTTTATGTTCAGGTGGGGATCCCTGTATTGTTTTCCTTTTGAGACTCGCAGATGCATTTGCATGCAACAAATTGGTTTACAAACCTACAGGGTGCGAGAGGAGAGACCCTCACTACAGATGTATTTACTCAGGTAATTATCATTAGACACATGGGTGGCACATCCAGCAGCTTTGTAAATGTGTGTGATTTCACATTAAATGCTGCTCTACGAATAAACTAGACTTTTATACACAAAAATTGGACAGTCCTGATGATGAAAATTACGTCACAAACTGCCGAAGTGTTCAATGCGGCTTTTTTAGGGTGTTGCTATCTGGTTGCTAAGATGTTGCTGTGTGGTTAGTAAGGTTATCTCAGTGTTTTTAGCATGTTTCTACTGTCGGGTGGTTGCCAGGCTGTTGAATTGTGGTTGCTAAGGTACCTTGCCTAGGTAAGGTGTTGTGGGAGGTTGCCAGGGAGTTGCTTTTAAGTGGTTGCTTATTTTTCTGAGCGCTTTTGATGTGTTGCTCTACGGTTGGTAAGGTGTGTTGGTGGTTGCCACTGGGTCGCTAAATAGTTGCTAAGATGTTCAACGTGGCTTAATGTGTTCCTATGTGGTTGCTAAGAGCTGCAGTGTGGTTACTGAGGGTATCTGAGTGTTTATAGCTATCAGTTTCTATCAGTTGGTATGGTGTACGGCTGGTTACCAAGACGTTGCTATGTGGCTGCAAAGATGTTGTGGATGGTTGGCAGGGCATTGCTACGTGGTTGCTAAGGCTTTTACTGTGTCACTATACAGTTGATAAGGTGCTTGCCAGGGTGTTGCTATGGGGTTGCTAAGGTGTTCAGAGTGACTTTTTTGTGGTTATCTTTTTGTGTGTTAAACAGTTAGTAATTGTGGGTGGTTACCATGGTGTTGCTATGTGGTTGCTGGGGTGAGAGCTTTTAATGCATTATCATACAGTTGCCATGCAGTTGCTAGGGCAGTGGTGGAGTTTTGCTAGGTGGTTATCAAAAGATCCCATCTTAATTATCTCCTTCATTGTAAATCTATAGGTTTTATTCACCATTGTAATGTCAAAAACATCTGATTGCTTGACAAGCTGCATTATTCTGAAGTATCATTCATATCTGTAGCACAAGCACTGCAGGATGAGTTACACACTTTTTCAGTTTTCTTATATTTGTTTCTGTCAGCCGGCTGAACATTTGGTTGTTCTCCATGAGGTCCTGCTGAGGTGGAGCGTGTGACGTGAATCCAGGACACAAGCAGGACTGCGAGGTCTTTTGTGGGATTAGGGCATACTGGGGCGTTCTGTCCTGGGGATCTGCTCTTGTCTTTGATGTGAATCAGGACTCAGGTACATCACCCAAGAGCTGCACAGCAGGATATACTCTGCTCTCCAAAGACCACAGAAATATACTGAGGCAAGAGCAGATGAACACTGCAGTGAGTCCACTTCTAAATTCATCTGAAGCTTTGTTAGGATTTAATTTATATTGTCTTCTATTAGTGGTGCTTGCTAAGTTAATCAAACACCTAGCAATGCCCTAACAGAGATAGATCAGCAAACTTCTGGTTTAAAAACTACGCTGCATCACTGTAGAACAAGAGCCGCTATACGTGATGACTCTTGCATCGTTCCCAGCATAGGTAAATGTGATTTGTTCCAGGATCATCTCATATGGTGGCTCAAAAAGACTGCAATAATAAAGAGCGTACTAGCTGAGGCATTAATGAATCATCTTAGATAACAGGAAATGCTTCGCTACCAGAGGTGGAAAGTAACGAATTACATTTACTCGCGTTACTGTAATTGAGTAGTTTTTCTGTGTACTTCTACTTTTTTAAGTAGTTTTAAAAATCTGTAATTTTACTTTTACTTAAGTATGTATTGTTTGAACTATTGTACTTCGCTACATTTTAAACCATATCCGTTACTGAGTAAAAATAAATAAATAAAAAATACAAAGGGGGAAAATCGCGCTCCGGAAACGACTGCATTGAATTGAAGGCCGGGGGAACAAACGCGCAAAAATCACAAAAAGATGGAGACAGACAAGACAGACGTCAGTGATGCAGACCCAGCCAGCTGAAAGCGAAACGCCGTCATGAACCCCTGGCTAGTATGGAATTTACAGTATAACGCAGATGTCACGTAAAACACGCAAACTGATGGATGAATGAATAAATCGAAAGTAGAGCTGTAGCTACAATATCAAATCGCGACATGGTATGTGAATATTAAAGCGCAAAACACTGCTATATAAATATATGATCTGCCTGTTCTGTCTCTGTGTGAATGAGCAGCGCCGTTTCGTCTACTACATACTCAAGTACGCGTGATGCTCATGGGCTGAATCCGAAATCGCCCCCTAAACCCTCATTCACTATTCCCTACGTTAGTCCACTAATACAGTTCACTTGAAGGAGTGAATGAAAACGAGTGAGTGAATTTGGACAGCCGTTGTGTGTACATCGGCTGTACACTCGTTATTGAGGTGCAATGTGGGATAGAATGAGTGCACTCAATAACGTCCACTATGGTTTCGGACACCACTACAAATGGCTGTCCCCTCAAATAATGCCCTATTTAAGGGTATAGGGGGCAATTTCGGATTCAGCCCTGGTGTTTTTAACGTCTCACAAACCATATTTGGACATGAACACATGAACATTTCCAGAGCTGATCATCATTTTATTTGAATAAAAATCATTGTCAAATACACTCTGAAACAGGTCTTCACTACAACCCGTCAAAATAAAAGTTTGATTTAACTAGAAGAAATTATAACAGAAATATATTACTATTGTAGGCCTACAATAGAATGTACTTGTCAAAATAATAATAATAATAATAACAATAATAATAATACATAATTTAATACATTATGTAATACATAACATAATTTAAGAATGCATTTTTTAATCCATGGTTTAATTTAATAAATCTGTTTTGCAGCATAAAATAAA
This sequence comes from Coreius guichenoti, assembly GCA_039654105.1. NCBI lineage: Eukaryota > Metazoa > Chordata > Actinopteri > Cypriniformes > Gobionidae > Coreius > Coreius guichenoti. The sequence goes on from CM077190.1 coordinate 8,708,619, forward strand.
AGGATAAAAGTTTGTTACATTTTATTTGATTACCACCGTTTTTTGATAATATATTTGTATTAAATAATAAAAAGAAAAATTTCATAGGACTCTATTATTCTTAAACATTTTATTAAATTCATGATAAAAAAAGTTGTTAATCTAATTCATAATCATTTATTGAATTTAGTTGATTAGACATTTGATTATTGAAATTTTAATAAACAAAACAAACAAATGGTTTCAAGTTTGTTATAATTAAGCATTTGTTCAACCAAAAAAAAAAACAGTTTTCATTCATTTAACGGCCATTTTAACTGATGATGATAATAACCATAATTTAATAATACTTTAATCATTTAATAATTGTTTAATACCGTGATGCTGTGAAAATCTCATTCTATTACAACCCTACACAGGAGAGTCCCCATCCCGCTGTTAAAAAAGTAACTCAGTAACTACTTTTTACTTTTACTTGAGTACATTTTTAGACCGGTAATTTTACTTGTACTTAAGTAAAATTTCATTGAAGTAATAGTACTTTTACTTGAGTAGAATATTTTATTACTCTTTCCACCTCTGTTCGCTACTGTATGTGAAAGTGATTTCACAGAGTATAACATGTTCCTGGATCAACATCTTTGTTGATCCTGGAACAACACTCCAATCAACCAATCAGATTTGAGGGACAAGTTTACAGCTCATGTCGAGTTTAGGTTTACAACCAGGGTTAGATGCTTCTACATCAGTGTTTTTCACCTATCAGTTCCCTCTGATTTTGGGGATAAGTTATGGGTAGGGTTAGGTTTAGGGTAGGGATAGGACTACATTTTCAGACAGGAATGTTGTTCTAGGATGAACAAAATATGTTGATCCAGGAACATGTCTTACTTGGCAATGTCACAGTGACCCCATTATGATTTAAAGAAGCTCCATTTAAAACATGGTGGGAAGTGCCAACTGCTATTTCAGAGATCCGTCACTGCAGGTGTCTGGCCTCAGTCCCAATTGCCAGCTAATCTATTTAGAGCAGTGTGGAGATGGATGGGCAGCTGTCCTGTGATAAAGCAGGTATGACCTGCTCAACACCTTTGAATGAGCCTGTGCGTAATGTTCCTTGAGAATGCCATCCGAAGGTGTCAATTCCATGTAAAGGTGTTACTTCAACTATTTATCATCTCAAACTTTTACTATGCTTTCATAATTTATTGGTATGTTTCTTGGTATGTATGGATTCATCACTATGTACATATACATTTAGTGTTTAAACCATATATTATTTGTCTTGCTAAGGCTAATTCACAGCTGGCATCACCTTTCTTTGATTTGCTAAAATTACACTCAATAAAATAATTTATTATTAATAATAATAATAATTAATACAATTATAATAATAATGTCACGCTTGTGTTGCAAACATGAAAATAAAAAGCAGGATTTAATTGGAGCAGTTGATTATTAACAAACTCACAAGAAACAAAATGCGAAGTACACAGATCATACTTGAGTTAAAGTACAGATACACTAATAAAATATTACTCCAGTAAAAGTTTTAAGTATTCCTTATAGTTTACTTGAGTAAAAGTACAAAAGTACTTAATTTTTAATGTACTTGAGTGTTAAAAGTAAAAAGTACTGATTTCTTGGCTCGTTGTTGGGGCTTGGCTCATAAAGCGATAAAGTTTATGGACTAATTAAAGTGGGCATGTGCGGGTCTCTATATTTTGGTCTCTTTGAGATATAAAGCATTTGGCTTTATTTAGGTTCTTTATAGGCTTGTTCTTGTTTACTGGGGGGGTTAGCAAGATCTGGCAACATGAATGAGTCAAGGCTCGGACTGCTTTCCCTGTGATTTTCTTGCACCAGGCATGCAGAAGAAAGACAAATTTCTCTTGTTTGTTTAAATGTCATTAACAGCTAGTTGTTCAGTTTGGTTCAGAATGTTTGTAAATGTGGTTGTCACTACCTGCATTTTTCAGGGGTTAATTCAGTTGAAGAATGTGGTCGCCACTCCCGTAATTACTGAACTGTGTGTGTACAGAACAGGATTAAGCACTAAATGTTGTGACAACTGACAACCAAATTTAGCTGTAGCGGAGGCTATATGTGGCCTTTGTAATTATATGTGAAATTTACTAGCAATTTGAGTGAAAATTGTTTCTAAGAAAATCCTACACCATTTTTTTTTAGTGTATCTGAAGATACAGCCATAAGTATATACGGTCCTATATTGTGTTCCTTCTACCCCTGAACCTAACCCTACCCATAACTTCCCAGCAAACAATTTCGCATTTAAAAGACGTCTAATAGCCGTCCAAACACAGCCCTGACGTCTAGGCTAAAACACGGCAAAATTTGGGCTTTCAGTGAAAATTGAATAGATGTCTAACCATAGCCCAAGAATAGACTAGTCATCTAGAACATGAACATGTCAAAGAAATGAAACCAAACACCTTGTAATCACTGTTGATTTTGCATACATGATGGAATATCCCTCTATGGTATGCATTATGTTCTAACCATGAAATATTTTTTCAAAAAAGTTTTTATTACATGAAATAGCTTCAAAAAGTTTTTTTTTTTAAAAAACATTTTGGGGGGTACTTAGGGAAATGTTGCCATATGGCAACGCTGTACCACAATGGAAAATGGTCAAAAAAGTAGTTTTTCTATAAAATTATGATTCTCTTATCAATTTAAATGCACATTTCTTTTAGAAATTGATAGATATATATACTTGGGACTACCAAAAATAAGTAGATCCCTATCATTTAATCCCTATCATTCCCTATAATTTGGCTAACTCATCCTCACTCTCATCACATGGAAGAGCTAACTCTGCACTCTTCTGTAAAATATTGCTGTATTCATTTTCTGAAAAGAAGAAATAATTTTGTTACTTATACATAAACACAACTATACTACAATAAACACTTTGAAAAAAAAAATAACTACAGTCATATTGTTGATGCTACTATCTATACAAAAAATCCCAATGGGGAAATACATTACTGCAGTTCCACTGTGGTACAGCGTTGCCATGGAAACATCGTTTTTTTTCTCAATTTACAGTAAAACTATGTTAGACAAACTTGATTTGTAAATAAAAATATCTAATTTACTTATCAAAGATGCTGCAAATAAATCCCCCTTGAGAAGAGATGTTTAGAAATGAGGTTAATAGAGCAATGTCTGGAGCACTTCAACAGGTGTCGTCCGTGTGAGGCTGACAGTGGGAAAGAGAGATTTGGAGGGACATTCAAATGTCATTTGGCTTAAAAACAGCACATCATTGCTACCTTAAGGCCTGCCCTTTTAATTCCCATAGTGCAATTTATTGTATTTTTTTCTGATAAACACGGAAATGAGTAGAAATTAATTTTGGCAAAAACAACATGTAACCAAATTCAAGGTTATTTTGGCTAGAAGTGGGTTACTCATAGCCAGACTATATTGGGTCTATAGTTAACCGAGACGGTGAAATGATGGCTATTGCTTGCTGGGTTATCCCTAAAATCAGAGGGAAATGATAGGTAAATAACACTGATGTAGAAACACCTAACTCTGGTACAGGGCTCCAGACTAACATTTGAGAGCATTGGCACCAGCGCCCCTAAATTCTACAGATGGTGGATGGTTTGATTTACCTGATTTGGTGGCGCTGGATGAAAAAATGATCATAAGGTTAATTTAATAATAAAATTACTATTGTTTTGTTAATAAGTGCAGTTACTAATAATATAACATGTTTGTTTATTTGAAATTTAACAGTGAAGCACTGAGCTTGACTTGATATGCAGATAAAAGTAACTTTTATTACAGTAATGTGCAAAAACCTTATTTTTATAGGGAAAATTTAAATATTCTACTCTTATTAAATGTACCATTGATTTAAAGTATCATTGAACTGACCGTCAGCTTCAGTGATAATAAAAGGAGCACTCTTTACTTGTTTTCTGTGTAATTCAGTCACAATTTGAAGAAAAGTTTTTTGTTTTTCATGAGACTGTGACTTCCTACTTTTTCCATATATTAGGAAAAGAGAATGGAAAGCAAATAAGTCAATAAGTGTTCCTCTGCCGCCATCTCCTGGTTATAGTGGTAATTTCATGTCTTTTTTTTTAATAAAAGTGCTTGTTTGCCACAGTGTTAGTTTTCCTACACCTTTACACTTTTAGTTTTACAAATCTACATAACATAAAAATAAACGAAAAATAAATAACATTAAAATTGGATGATATTTAGAGCTTTGAAGTGCTGGAAAAGTGTGAAGCACTTGAAAGCCCTTGAAAAGTGCTTGAATTTCACTCTCAAAGGTTGTACGAACCCTGAGATGAATCATCATGTTCATGTCAACATTCGACTATTTCTGCCTCAATACCATGTGGTGTTACTACATTAAATCCATGGTGAATGTTGGTGATTTGTGGACTGAAACCCCTGAACTTCATTTATGGTACAATGTTTCTCCTGGTTTCCACATCAGCGCTGTTTGATCTGATATCTATAATAATAATAATAATAATAATAATAATAATTCGTTACATTTATATAGCACTTTTCTAGGCTCTCAGAGCGCTTTACATATAGAAGGGGGGAATCTCCTCAACCACCACCAATGTGCAGCATCCACCTGGATGATGCAACAGCAGCCATATTGCGCCAGAACGCCCACCACACACCAGCTTATGGTGGAGAGGAGACAGAGTGATGAAGCCAGTCGTATATGGGGATGATTAGGAGGCCATGATGGACAGAGGCCAATGGGCAAATTTGGCCAGGATGCCAGGGTTACACCCCTACTCTTTTTCCAAAGGACATCCTGGGATTTTTAATGACCACAGAGAGTCAGGACCTCGGTTTAACATCTCATCCGAAGGACGGTGCTTGTTACAGAATAGTGTCCCCATCACTATACTGGGGCATTAGGACCCACACAGACCGCAGGGTGAGCACCCCCTGCTGGCCTCACTAACACCTCTACCAGCAGCAACCTAGTTTTCCCAGGAGGGCTCCCATCCAGGTACTGACCAGGCTCAGCCCTGCTTAGCTTCAGTGGGAAACCAGTCTTGGGCTACAGGGTGATATGGCTGCTGGTGATATGGGTTGGTATGGGTTGGGCTGGTGATATAGGTTTATAACAGAGAATTCTGCACCGAACGCTTCCCACTAGATCTCATGTTATTAATTCTGAATTCAAACCTTTCTCACTGGATCTCCCAGCGTTTAGTAGTAACGGTGTCGCCTGATTGAGATTGGCCCGTGTATGAGGTCGTGCTACGCTGTCTATCGCTTTTCCACTGCATGGTAACGCTTGGTACGGCTTGGTACGGTACGGCTTAGCTCGCTTCGCTTTTCCAATGCGTGGTATGACTCGGTTCGGCACGGCACAGCTCAGCTCGCTTTGGTTTTCCACTGCAGTTAGCACCGCTTTAAAGTGGGTGGGATTATAGAATAATCGTTGTAATTGTGCCGCCTCTACTTCTCGGCATGTGGATGTTTTTAACTACAAGACGAAGAAGTTTGTTTCAAAGGAGGCTGATGGCAGCAAAACAAAATACTGCTAAAAACAAGAGAGTCTTAGGCACTCGTACAACAAAGCGTAGATGACGACATCACGTGATTTGCTCGACGGCGCACAAGGGTAAACTAATCAGCAATGTGTTTAGGGTCTCAATCGCTATCGATACAGTAGCGAAGCATTTTCTGTTATATAAGATGATTCATTAATGCCTCAGCTAGTATGCTCTTTATTATTGCAGTCTCTCTGAGCCACCATATGAGATGTCCTGAACAAACATCCTTGGTAATGGCCGCTCAAATCAGCGCGAGTATAAATGAAGTCTCTCTCTCTGCAGCAGCAGCCGCTACTATGTCAGAGCTTGTTATAAAGCATGTCAGAGAGACAGTGGTGTAGAACCATTACAGAGACGCTCTCTAATTATAGACTCCGTCCTCAGCATATGATATAATACCGTTATGTCTGATTAGAGAAACTGTCAGTACCGCTGAAGGCATCTCTCAGCACGACCCATTTTATCAAGAAAACAGCAAAACGGCCACACACATTTGCACTGCCTCTTTTGCTCTCTCATTGGCACTGTGCATTTTCGTGAGGCAAGATGCCAAATAAATTATATAATGAGATATTTTGTTCAGTCGAAAACAGACGACGACCCCAAATGCTTTCATGAACTCTGTTCTCGTTCGTATAGCGACAGCCTGTCTTCCTGTAGTACTCTGTCATTCTCAATACAAGTTATCTGTCCCTCAAATGTATTCCTAAGACTCTTAAGGGTGACATTCATCAGAATTTAGTATGCATTGACGTCCATAATGTAAAGCTTTATGAAAACACGCTCTTACGTAAAATCCAGAGGTAGGCCTACTCATTTTTTCGCCGACCGCGTCTGCCTTCCTGTCCCGGGTTTGATTAGCACCTTGAACGCATGTTCTGCGATATTCCGTTGGCAGGATCAGAAATGATGAAAGAAATGGGATTCCATTTGCTGGATAATTGAAACTGCCGAATTTGATTGATGTCTACAGGCAGTGAAAGTGGAGGAGCGGAATATGCATTGCAGAATACAGTCAAAGAAAAAAAAACACACGACATTGTGTGACCTCCACGAGTTTGTGTGCATTAAAAATTGACAATGTTCGGCTAATTGAACCAGATGTGTTGAGCGGTCACATATATTTCAAAATATATTGTAGATTGTAGCCTGTAGATCATATTGTATAAATGTCAGTAAACAAATAGAAATCACATCAGATATTTAATCAGATTTTTTACATTATTGCTGGTTCAAAGGCTGTAATGCTAAACTCTCACTGTGTTAATCTCAGTCTGTAGGGAATTGCGTCGATTATGACCGGCGGATGTGCCATACATCTCTTCTGTAAATGTCAATGCCCTGAGCTGGTTTGTGAAGGCTGTCTGTGTGTACATAAAGCAATTCAGTCATTCAATGAGTAAATATGTGCAATGTGAGTGATTATTTTTGTTATTATGGTGTTTATTTGCTGGGGCGGATGGGTCACTAATGTTTTAGAGTGTCCATGATAAAGAAAAGGAAAAATCTAATTTAAAACATACAGTGGGGAGAACAAGTATTTGATACACTGCCGATTTTGCAGGTTTGCCCACTTACAAAGCATGTAGAAGTCTGTAATTTTTATCATAGGCACTCTTCAACTGTGAGTGACGGAATCTAAAAAAAATCCAGAAAATCACATTGTATGATTTTTAAGTAATTAATTTGCATTTTATTGCATGACATAAGTATTTGATACATCAGAAAAGCAGAACTTAATATTTAGTACAGAAACCTTTGTTTGCAAATTACAGAGATCATACGTTTCCTGTAGTTCTTGAGCAGGTTTGCACACACTGCAGCAGGGATTTTGGCCCACTCCTCCATACAGACCTTCTCCAGATCCTTCAGGTTTCGGGGCTGTCGCTGGGCAATACGGACTTTCAGCTCCCTCCAAAGATTTTCTATTGGGTTCAGGTCTGGAGACTGGCTAGGCCACTCCAGGACCTTGAGATGCTTCTTACGGAGCCACTCCTTAGTTGCCCTGGCTGTGTGTTTCGGGTCGTTGTCATGCTGGAAGACCCAGCCATGACCCATCTTCAATGCTCTTACTGAGGGAAGGAGGTTGTTGGCCAAGATCTCGCGATACATGGCCCCATCCATCCTCCCCTCAATACGGTGCAGTCGTCCTGTCCCCTTTGCAGAAAAGCATCCCCAAAGAATGATGTTTCCACCTCCATGCTTCACGGTTGGGATGGTCTTCTTGGGGCTGTACTCATCCTTCTTCTTCCTCCAAACACGGCGAGCGGAGTTTAGACCAAAAAGCTCTATTTTTGTCGATAAAATGCAAATTAATTATTTAAAAATCATACAATGTGATTTTCTGGATTTTTGTTTTAGATTCCGTCTCTCACAGTTGAAGTGTACCTATGATAAAAATTACAGACCTCTACATGCTTTGTAAATAGGAAAACCTGCAAAATCGGCAGTGTATCAAATACTTGTTCTCCCCACTGTATGTACCAGATTCAAAGAAATTGACTTGTTGTGTTCAAGTTGGCTTCATATGGTTAAGAAAACTTTATTAAATGTGGTGTAACCATCAAGTAAAAACTATTATATTCAATTGTATTATTAGTAGTGCTGTCAAAATTTGCGTTAACGCATTTGATAAATTCTTTCAGTTTAACGCGTAAAAAATATTAAAAGCAATTAACACAGCATCCGTTTTTCTGATCCTTGGCTAGCGTTACATTATATGATTACACTCTTATTCATGCAAATGCTTTTTGTAAAACCATTCAAGCACGACAAGACAAAAGAGAATGCACTGTCTCTGAATGTCCTGTCTTTGTGTCTATTGCGCTTGAACAAACAATAACACAGAATTATACCAAAATGCCCGTTTTGTTGAGTATTCTCATAAGAACAGTCTTAAATGAGTTAAATAACGTCTTAAATGAACTTAAAGAGTTGTGAGAAAATGAAATGCGCTTGACAGCGTGTCAGATCCGCATTATGTTCAGCAGCGGCAGATCTCAAAGTGACAGCAGCCTAATAAACCAGTTGCTGTGATGGATGTCATTAATGTTAATCAAAGAACAAAGGTAACAGAGAAAATTGTAGCTTTAATAAGGATTAATATATATTTAATTTATAATTTATGCAGTGAACTTTGTTAAACTTCTTTATTTATAACTTTATTACATTTCTGTATATTGATTATATATGAAGGGCATTTATTATATTTATTATAATGGGTTTATGTGAAGGTTGTTTTAAGTTCACTTAAATTAAAAGTTGTTATTTTTTTAAAGCCTAATACTGTCACATGTTCAGTCTGTTTTGCTTGTGTTTGACATGTTCCTTCGTTCCAGTTTCCCGCCACTCGTCTGTCTCCATGGTCACCGTCATTATGAGTTCATCTGTGTCAGCCGTGTGTATTCATCTCATTTGTGTTCCCTATTTAAGTTCTCGTGTTTCCTTCAGTCTCTGTCCGGTCTCGTCTATGTATAGAGTGTGTTGTTAGCCTGCCTGTATTGACTCACCTGAAATTCCTTGATCATTAAACTTCGTTTGAGAATTGTATCCGCCCGTCTTCGTCTTCCTGCCTACACACACCCGTGACAAATACATGCTGAAATTGATAGCTTTCAATTATACTGTAATGTTTAATATCTATCATTAATGTTTAAAAATCAATTTCATCAGTAGCAGTATTAGTATCAGTGATACTGGAGTTCATTCATAAAAAGATGCCATTACAACAAAAATATTTAAAATATACTGTCTTTAAGTTGTTTCTACATTAATTTGGAGAGTAACTGAAATTATTACAATATAAAAATATTAAAATTTAATCACAATTAATTACAGAAAAATGTGTGATTAATTTGTTTTTTTAATCGATTGACAGCACTAATTATTAGTTATTACATAACATATTTTCATCACATCTTGCATACATGTGTGTGCACACAAATTTTTTTTTTTTAATCATTAAGTTTTAAATAAATTTTTCAAGCATCACATGCAAAACTTTGATTTGGCGGACTATTTTTTTTCTTTAACATTAATAAGTGGATTGCTCAAATATTTTTGGAGAATTTCATCCATTTAGTGAGTTTTTTTTAATAAATTTATGTTGTATTCTACTTTTAATGGATTTTTGAATAATTTTTGGTAACACTTTATTTTATAGTGTTCTTGTTACATATTTGACATTTACTTACCATAGTAATAACAGTAAATTATGCATAATTACATGCAACTAACTCTCAACCAAACCCTAATCCTACCCTAACCCTATAGTAAATACATGTTGTTAATTAATATTACTCAGTACTTAAATATATAATTACACTGTAACAATGACACCTTTAAAATAAAATGTAACCTAATTACAATAACAAAAAAGACCACATTACTAGCTGGGTTTCCATTCAAACGTGAAGCGAATCTTTTCAAAGCTCGCAAAAAAATAAATAAAAATGTGAATTATTATGGTATTGGTAACCTAGTAACCAACAGTAAATAAGACACCATCAGCGGAAACAGCCGATTAGTCACATGGGTTTAATGTTTGCTACGTCAGAATTTATTCGGCAAACGTGTTTCCATCTCCCATTATTGGCATTAACTCTTTCGCACAAGTCAAAAACCAACTCAAGCTTGGCTAAATAAGGGATTTTTTTTTTCCGAAATTTGCCTTTTCCATCAGTCGTTTCTGATGCAATACTTTAAAATGTGCATAAAAACAGGGTGATGGAAACATGGCTATTGACCCCGATACCAGACCTTCAATATTATGAGTAATGAGCTTCCTAGTCTTTTAGTCTTCTGCACCTGAGCTTGTTTCGCTTTAAGTGCTGTGTTTTTAAAGTGCTTCCATCAGCAGGAAGCTAAACTACTCCTCTGCCAGTAAACAACAGCACAAAATGGTTCCTCGGTATGAAACAGGCAATAACAGCGTTAGCGATGACCTCCTGCTCTGCGGGGTTGAGATTTATAGCACTTGGGAGCCCGATTTCCCCTTGCAGACCCCTGTGCAGGAAAACAACACAGAAAACACTGGGAATTCTGGGCCGGAAAGATGCTCAGAGGCGCTTGTAGAGGGAAATCTTCAATGTGCGCCTTGAAAGTCATACTAGTCGTACTAGTGCCCTGTTCTCTTCATCACAGGTTTATTATGGTAGAGAGTCTCGCGGCCTGTCCTCCAGGAGTGCTTGGAGTCAGAGATGGCCTCTAAGAATCTCAGTGGCCCATGGAGGGCGCTCAGATCTGGGGAGAGTGAGCTGGGATATCCCTGCTGTGGTTACTACACTCAGCTGTCCCTGGTGTTTTGGCAGTGCACTCGATTTGCTGCTGTAGACGAGATGTATGTTCTCTCGCTGTGTGTTCGTACCCCCATAGGGATTGCGATACCAAGCCTGCAAAGGTGGATGGGTTTATTTTTTAAGACAGCATGGCTGGATCCAGAGGGCGGTTATCGTCAACATAAGTTTAGTTAACTTTTTTGTATTTAGTTGACTGTTCATCAAAAATGTACAATCCAAATACACATTAGCCGCGTTTCCACTGTTGGGCCCAAAGCGAGCGTGCTAGTGCGTACCAAGGCCAGTCGCATTTCCACTGTCACTTCAGGGGCTTGATCCGGCCTCGTCGAGGCTTCCTCGGGGCCAACGGCCAGGGTTTTTTGGCACACTGAATACCTTGGTCCAAAGCGGGCCAGCTCGGGCTTGAGGGGTGCTTACAAACAAAGGCAGAGTTTACCTGACTCTGGAGACGGCAGCGCCGTGGATGATTTCATATACCAGCTAACCTCAGCATTAAAGACTTTTAAAATCATTTTAGCTCAAAACTCACTTTCAGACAGCAGCGAGTGTTTGAAATAACTTCTGTTTGTGATCCAAAGTGTGGATTCTAAACAAAGTATAAGGCAGAAATATTTATGTGTGTATATACTGTATAACCATTACCATACCACCGCTTGAAGAAATCAGACAAATCACAATCGTGTATTTATTTTATCTGTCAGTATGTCTCGTCTCTTACCAGACTGTCTGATACCCATATGTGACCCTGGACCACAAAACCAGTCATAAGTCACACGGGTATATTTGTGGCAATAGCCAACAATACATTGTATGGGTCAAAATTATCGATTTTTCTTTTATGCCAAAAATCATTAGGATATTAAGTAAAGATCATGTTCCATGATGATAGTGGTAGTAGTAGTAATATGCATTGCTAAGGACTTCATTTGGACAACTTTAAAGGCGATTTTCTCAATATTTCGATTTTTTTGCACCCTCAGATTCCAGATTTTCAAATAGTTGTGTATCGGCCAAATATCCTATCCTAACAAACCATACATCAATGGAAAGCTTATTTATTCAGCTTTCAGATGATGTATAAATCTCAATTTAAAAAAATGTATCCTTATGACTGGTTTTGTGGTCCAGGGTCACATATTTACATGTAGCTCTGCATGTCATAAAATAAAGCGTTTTTTTTTTCAGGAGCTTCCTCTGTTTCTCTGACTGAAAAGATAATTGTATTGGAACTGTCACTGGAGAGAGTGCTAAAGCTCTTCATGTCGTATTTTTGGTGGAAAAATTGTAGAAATGATCGTTATTTGTGTGATGTAAACATACTGACTAAAAATAAACAGAAACAGATGCGAATAAATAAGTACATGTGTCCCTATTTTTTTTTTGGAGACATAACGGTAAATACCACTTTATTTTTGTGTGACTAATGTTAAATCTTAATACATATTAATTCATTATGATCAATGTATCACTTAAGATTGTAAAACTGTGGTAAAACATCGATGCTTGGGTTTTAAATCTTTAAGTAAACAACAGAAATGCCAACAAACGGTCGCTTTTGTTCATTTTGCGATCTCGCTATAGTTTCCAATCATTTCTTTCTGATTATTTTTCTGATAAAACTCCCATTTGTTGGTGAAATGATGGGTTTGTGTGACGTTGTTCCAGAGAGTCGTGTTACGGGCGGGTTTTACTGAAGCGCTGCGTAGCTTCTGGCTCAACGGTTTGGGGCTCGGTACTACAGGTCCGAGGCTATTAGCCCAGCCCGGCCCATTGAAAGCCCTGGCTCGCACTGGCCCGAGAGTGGAAAATTGTGCATAATTTACTCACCCTTATGTCATTGCAAAACCACTATAATTCAAGTCTTCTAAAGGTATATGTTAGCTTAGAGGATCATATCAAAATATTAGCTTATTCACTTAAATAACTTCCTCCTTTCTGCTACAGGGCTCTTTTTAGGTTTTAGACCATTTTTGTCCCCAAAAAGTGGATAAGAGTAGTTTTAAAGTACAAAATAATGCAAACATACTTTGCTGAAAAACAATGCCATACAATGCAAAACATGACTGGTTTTGCCATTTCAACTGGACCATATCTGTTACCAGCTAGACTACAATGTATTGGTGACAAATCAAATGATTTTGCAATAACAATAAAAAGAACAAATAAAAAAACAAATGCTTACGTTTGCAAGAAAAATGGATTATCAGTTCCCATTATTCTTGAGCCCTGTACAGTGGTTTCTAATGGCAGAATTTTCATTTCATTTTCAAATACACTGAAACTAGGCTGTATGATATATTTTCCCCTCTCTCTCTCTTTTGTGCTACCCTGCTTGATGTCTCCTGCTCCTGAGCAGGCTTGATATGAGAGCCACGTAAGAAAAAAAAATGATTACACACACACTCACCCGCCTCTTTTACAGCTGCCATGAATCAGAAAAGAGCATTGGGCCCACTACATTTGATTTGCCTACTTCCTGTGACGCTCAGGGCTTTCTGCAATAATCAGATTGTCTTTTGTAGTGTCTGTGAGTGAGATTACGGATGTGAGGCCTGGAGTGTTTTGTGTGTGTGTGTGTGTGTGTGTGTGTGTGTGTGTGTGTGTGTGTGTGTGTGTGTGTGTGTGTGAAGACTGAGTTTTGAGGTGAGTAGCTATAAGCAGTAAATCACAGAGAGGTCTGCTGATCTTTAGACCAGGTCAGGAAAGGCGCTGAGCAGTAAACAAAGAGTCCAGTTCTGAAAGCAGATTCACTGCCTCCAGCAATACTGATTCCTGAGCAAAAGGCAATTACTATAAAACATCTGATTTCACCTGAGAGCCCATTCTGTGACGTTTATGTGTAACCTTTAATTTGTCCAAAATAAATAGGTAGAAATGGCCGATCACAATATATATAAAGCACAATATAGGAATAGAAAGCTTTGAAAGTCGAATAGGGTTTATGCTAATCCTCGCTATAGTGCCTCTTGTGGCAAAACTGAGAATGTAAAACGTACTTGTTACATTATGAATTTCATTTCAAGACTTCAGAACACAACAGCATGTGAGCTGTGTGGATGGAATCATTTGCATTCATAGTCTATGTCTTAAGCCTAAAATCTGTATAACAGCAGAATTTACTCTTGATCATGAGTGCTATTCTGTGAGACATTTAACGCTAATGAAGTTCATAATTAAGAAACAGTATGCCTGCAGACAAATGTGCTCAAGCTGAAAGACGCCTGTCAAGTTTTTATTATAAAACTTGTCATTTATAATTGTGTGATCATTTAAAGACTTATATGTATCTCACAGATAATGCTAAATCTTACAGTCAGCATGCAGAGAGAACCCAAACATTTAACTGAGCTCATTGTTTTACAGAAAACGTATACCAAGTGTTGATATACCAAACATCTACATTTGATTCATTATATCTGAACAGAAAACAGTTAGTGTGTGTGTCATTGGATAATATTGACGTGTGAATTTATTTTATTTTGGATTTTAAATGCTTGGTAACACTTTATTTTACAGTTTTTCTCGATTGCTAACACACTATAACTGAATCATTTGGCACAATTTCCCAAACCATTTATTGATTTCTCAAAACAAAGACACATTTCTCAAAACTATAAACACATTTCACTTGTTTCCACACACATTCCAATTTTCTTAATGATTTCTGCAAAACTCTACACAAACATGGCCTTATTTTACAGTGGTTTAACCATGTTCTCGTTCAGAAAACACAAACACATAGTATAATTAACTCAAGTGTCACTATGTAAAATGAAATAGCACACATTTATCCTTCAGTAAACATTCAGCAGCAAAACTGATGACACACCAGTCAGAATCTGGGGATAATAGAAACAGGAGCACAGCTGATTGTGCTTTAGAAATGGCATCCTAGAATAATGGACAGGGTTTTATACTACTTACACATACAGTATAGTTACAGTACACAGTAACAGTACTTTATATCAGAGAAATTTCACTATCCTGTGTCCAGTAAACTGTAGCACATGTACACCCTCAAATTCGCCAGAAGACCAAGAAACTGCTATAGTACTGTATACTGTAATGACATTTGGCCAAAGGATGGCGAATTTATTTCTTTATGTGTTACTGTAATTGACAGTATACTGTATTTTGTTGCATACACAGTTCATATTTAGTTCTTTGGTTTTTGAATTTTTCTTCTCTTGTAAGATCAACTGTTTCATATACTTTCATCTACTGTAAGATCATGTTACAATAGTGAAATGAAAGCTCATTTAACTCTATCTGCACTCTTTCATTTGTGTTGTATACTGTAATACACTGAGCTGTCAAATTACACTTGAATCCCAATAAGAGGTTTTTGTTACAGTGTTATGAATTGATCTCCCTAGTGTTCACTGGGCAGTGCAGTAGTCTGTGTATTTGCAGGTTTTGTGTGTCATCTGAGGCCAAAGTTTGATTTTGACAGAAGTGAATACGTTTTTGACTGAAATATTTGATTTTGACATGGAAGTTTGAGGTTTGTTCAAGTTGGTGTGTAGTTATGAGATTGTGTTTATAGTTGTGAGAAAATGGTGAATTGTTTCATGAATTGTGTGTTAGCAATCGAGAAAAACTGTAAGGTGACATAGTTACATGTTACTACATGTACTTACTATAGTAATAACAGTAAATTATGCATAATTACAAGTATACGCTAACCCTAAGCCTAACTGTAACTCTATAGTAAGTACATGTAGTTAATTAATATTACTCAGTACTAATTTAAGTAAGTACAATGTAACTACGTCACCTTAAAATAAAGTGTAACCAAATGTTTTTATGGGTGATGTGTGGTTACAGTAATTTATTTAGATCCTTACAGTAAAAATATAGTTTTTATTAAATAAAAAGTTAAATCTAGACCCTTGGAGTAAGAACAGAACAGAAGCAGGGACATGTTTTTGCTTATGTTCATGTAATTTAATATGTATTATAATATGTATATGGAATTCCATTAATTCATAGTCTACTGTATATACTGTACACTACCATTCAAAAGTTTGAGGTTAGTAAGATTTTTTGATTTTTTTGATTATGAAAGAAGTCTCACCAAAGCTGCATTTATTTGATCAAAAATACAGCAAAACAGTAAAAGTGTTATACAATTATTAACATTTAAAATAACTATTCGAATATAATTTAAAATGTAATTTATTCCTGTGATGGCTACAGTCTTCAGTGTCACATGATCCTTCAGAAAATATTCTAGTATGATGATTTGCTGTTCAAGAAACATTTATTATGATTATCAATGTTGAAAATGGTTGCGCTGTGCTTTTTGTGGAAACTGTGATACATTCTTTTAATTTTTATTATTATTTGATGATATATAAAGTTCAAAATAACAGCATTTACTTGAAATAGTTTTTTTTAAACGCATCATTGCTGAATATGTTTGAATCAAAAAAAAAAAAAAATCTTACTGTCACAAACCCCACATATATTCAATTATTATTATTAACCTTAGCCTTAAGTATCAAACTTAAAGGGTTAGTTCACCCAAAAATGAAAATTACCCCATGATTATCTCACCCTCAAGCCATCCTAGGTGTATATGACATTCTTTCTGATGAATGGCAGTCTTTATAATGGGAGTGAATGGCAGCCCAAAATTTAAAGCCCCCAAAAAGTGCATCCATCCATTATATAATCCACACGGCTCCGGGGGGTTAATAAAGGCCTTCTTAAGTGAAGCGATGCGTTTTTGTAAGAAAAATATCCATATATAAAACTTTATAAAGTAAAATATCTAGCTTCCGCCAGACCACCTTCCAATTCAACTTGCAAAGAAAGTGTAACTTTTTTCATAAGTTGAATACGGAAGGTGGTCTGGTGGAAGCTAGATATTTTACTTTATAAAGTTTTAATTATGGACATTTTTCTTACAAAAACGCATTGCTTCACTTCAGAAGGCCTTTATTAACCCCCCGGAGCCGTGTGGATTTCTTTTATAATGGATGGATGCACTTTTTTGGGCTTCAAATTTTGGGCTCCCATTCACTGCCATTATAAAGCTTGGATTAGCCAGGACATTTTTTAATATAACTCCGATTGTATTCGTCTGAAAGAAGAATGTCATATACACCTAGGATGGCTTGAGGGTGAGTAAATCATGGGCTAATTTTCATTTTTGGATGAACTATCCCTTTTAGCCAGCGATGTTTGCACAGGTATACACTACCCACATTGCTTCAGAAAATTATAACAAAGTATTAAAAAATTATAACATCATTTGTACAGCTTATTACACAGTGCCACCCTGTGCGAAAGATGCACTCTTGGTTGTGAGGGAGACACGCTCACAGATTCAATGGCACAAACAATTTAAAATGAAAGACAGAAAGTCTTTGATGAAAGACAGAAGCTAATTTGCAAATGTAAATGAATACAGATCAGAGCAAAAGAAAAAGAACAGGATGCATTTTCCATTCCAGTAATACCCGAGCATCTAGAGGTGCCAATGAAGTCTGTTTATGCATGTGTGTACCTGCGTATCTAGCACCTCTGGCCTGTTTGCGCGTCTGGGTGGATGAGTTCTGTATCTGTAATTAGAAAAGCAAATGACCCTGATTAACCTTCGACCCTGGCAGATTGGGGTCATCAGATAAAAGCTACAGAATAAAGCTGTGCGTAGAGTTCAGGGCATCTCTGAACTTCCACCTTTTATTCATTGTGGAAAGTTTTCTAAGGCTCCCCGACCTCCTCCGATCTGATTGGCCCTCCCTGGACCTCAGAGTATACTGAAAAGAGCAGCACACATTTTGAAGGCTTTTTGTATCTTTATTTCCTTTACTCTTACTGTTCTATCTCTGATGCACCATCTTATCTAGCCCCTTGTTTGCTTTATAGGGAATCGAAAAAGGAAACTTGTTGTTTGGCTTGTAAATAAGCCCCTTACAAGAGCACTGTGGGGAGAGATGGGAGGGCACCAGGGCCACGAGGCTCCGTAACTTGATCTGGATAGAATAAATCGCTGCAGAACAAGACAAATGGCCTTTACATCGATGGCTGGAGAGGGAACACTGTGATGGAAAAAGAAAGAAAAAGCCGCGAGGATGCTGGAGAGAAATTTCACATTTCACTCAAACTTTCAGCATCACAAAAGGAGGCCAGACAGAGCATTTTTTTCCCATTGAGTTGCCCACTCTCTTTGTATTATGATGCCTTATGTTTTGATTTTTCTGTTTTTTTGTAGCAAATGTACAAGACACTAAAAGCATCGTCTGATGCATATTTATTTGTTGTGTACTTGAGTAGACAGAATGACTAAAATGTCCATCACTGGCCGTCATCAAACTATATTTTTACACTGTATTGATGTAAATAAATGTTGCATTTTTATTTCTTAAAAATTGGATTTACCCATTTGATTTTTTTTTTTTTTTTATCCATTTAAAGTTAAAAATTTAATTGGACTATCTCCAAAGAAAACGTCTCGGTTACGTATGTAACCCTCGTTCCCTGAAGGAGGGAACGGAGACGTACGTCGGACGTCACCGACGAATTGGGATCACTTCTGGGAGCCCCTATCAGCTTCGAGTGTATAGAGAACGGGCCAATGGCCATTGGCGTGCGAGATTTGCATCTCGCGCTCCGCCCCGCATCGCGGGTATAAAGCGGAAGCGGATGCAGCGCACATTTGTTTTTCACTGAGGAGCCGAACTAGTGACTCGGCCGCTGCAGTGATGGTACAGCAACTGTGGCGACGGGACGTACGTCTCCGTTCCCTCCTTCAGGGAACGAGGGTTACATACGTAACCGAGACGTTCCCCTTCAGTCGGTCACGTTCGACGTACGTCGGACGTCACCGACGAATTGGGATCCCTATGGAAAACGCCACAGTTACTACCACTTCCAGCGCCCAGCGAAAGCCCCTCAGACCCCCGTCTGTTCGGGGCGGGGAACCTACGCAGGGAGAGTCACTGCTGCTGTTCCGCAAGACCCACTCAGCAGAGTATTGGATAACGCTGGGAAAGCGTGCCCCGGGGGGCCGCTGCGGAAGCCACATCCTACCCGTAGGGAGGTATCATGTGGAATATACATGTATGGACTGGCCGTGGGCAGTACAACATACGGAAGTCCCAGGGGTGGCCCCGGCCAATGCAGGCGGGAGACTACACCGCACAGAGACGGCAGAGCGAGCTCTGCCAAGGGAAAGACACGGGCTCGCCGTAGGGAGCCGTAC
This sequence comes from Coreius guichenoti, assembly GCA_039654105.1. NCBI lineage: Eukaryota > Metazoa > Chordata > Actinopteri > Cypriniformes > Gobionidae > Coreius > Coreius guichenoti. Next base: position 8,727,683 of record CM077190.1, read on the forward strand.
CGTGGAAGAATACACATATGGGACCGCCGTAGGGGTCACAACATATGGATACCCAGCCTAACACAAGTTCCACCAATGCATACGAGTGTTAGACCTGGCGTCGGACGCTCCGCCACGTCTGACTGCCACGGGTTGCGGAGGACTCAACAGGGTTCGCCGTGCTGGGGAACTCGACTGGAGCATATCAGCGCACGTATCCGGTCCATGAGGAGGGGAATGGCGCAGCAAGCCGACACTAGAACGGGCACTTCGGTGTTACCGGCTATTTGAAGCTAGCACACGGGAAGAAACCGGCTCTACACGGAGGCTATAGAATCTAGCGAACGTGTTAGGTGTCGCCCAGCCCGCAGCTCTACATATATCTGTCAGCGAGGCGCCGTGTGCCAGCGCCCAGGAAGAGGCCACACTCCTAGTGGAGTGGGCCCTCAACCCAAGCGGGCAGGGCACGCCTTGGGTTTCATACGCCAAGGCGATGGCATCCACTATCCAGTGAGCCATCCTCTGCTTGGAGACAGCCTTTCCCTTCTGCTGGCCTCCGTAACAGATGAAGAGCTGTTCTGAGGTCCTGAAGCTTTGCGTTCTGTCCACGTAAGTCCGCAGAGCGCGAACGGGACAGAGAAAAGCCAGGGCTGGGTCTGCCTCCTCCGAAGGCAGCGCTTGCAGGTTCACCACCTGGTCCCGAAAGGGAGTGGTGGGAACCTTGGGCACATATCCGGGCCGGGGTCTCAGGATTACCTGAGAGTTACCCGCCCCGAATTCCAGGCACGATTCGTCGACCGAAAATGCCTGCAGGTCCCCTACCCTCTTGATGGAAGCCAATGCAGTCAGGAGTACTGTCTTCCAGGACAGGATTTTTAACTCTACTGACTGCAAAGGCTCAAAGGGAGCCCTCTGTAATGCGGTTAGCACCAGGGGCAAGTCCCAAGAGGGTATAGAGTGAGGGCGAGGCGGATTTAATCTCCTCGCCCCCCTCAGGAACCTGACGACCAGATCGTGCTTTCCTAGGGACTTACCTTCGACCATGCTGTGATTTGCGGCGATAGCGGCAACATACACTTTGAGGGTGGAGGGAGACAGCCTTCGCTCCAACCCTTCTTGCAGGAAGGAAAGCACAGAGCCGATCGAACATCTTCGGGGGTCTTCTCGACGAGAAGAACACCACTCGACGAACAGGTTCCACTTCAACGCGTAGAGGTGCCTCGTAGAGGGGGCTCTGGCGGAAGTGATGGTGTCTACCACAGCCTGTGGTAGGCCACCTAGAACCTCCGCGTCCCGTCCAGGGACCAGACATGGAGTTTCCAGAGGTCCGGACGCGGGTGCCACAGGGTGCCCCGTCTCTGAGTCAGGAGGTCCTTCCTCAGAGGAATGGGCCAAGGAGGTGCTGTCGCGAGGAGCACTAGTTCCGGGAACCAGGTCCGGTTGGGCCAGTATGGCGCAACTAGCAAGACCTGCTCCTCGTCCTCCCTGACCTTGCACAGTGTCTGCGCAAGAAGGCTCACTGGGGGAAACGCATATTTGCGTAGGCCCCGGGGCCAGCTGTGTGCCAGCGCATCCGAGCCGAGGGTCCCCCCGGTCAGGGAATAGAACAACTGGCAGTGAGACGTGTCCGGGGCGGCAAACAGGTCTACCTGTGCGGTCCCGAAGCGACTCCAGATCAGCTGGACCACCTGGGGATGGAGTCTCCACTCTCCTGGGAGCACTTGCTGTCGTGAGAGCTCGTCGGCTGCACGATTGAGCAGGCCCGGGATATGAATGGCACGAAGCGACCTCAGATGCTTCTGACTCCAGAGGAGGAGATGGCGGGCGAGTTGTGACATGCGGCGGGAGCGTAGACCACCCTGTTTGTTGATGTACGCAACGGCCGCAGTGTTGTCCGTACGGACCAGAACGTGCTTGCCTCGTAGCGGCCCTTTGAGGCGGCCCAGCGCAAGACGAACTGCTAACAACTCGAGGCAATTGATATGCCATTGCAGTTGAGGCCCCGTCCACAGACCCGAAACTGCAAGCCCGTTGTACGTGGCCCCCCAGCCGGTGGATGAGGCATCCGTGGAGACCACAGCATGCCTGGACACTTGTTCTAGGGGAACTCCTGCCCGTAGGAACGAAGGGTCCAACCACGGACTGAAGGTTTGGCGACACTTCGGTGTTACTGAGACACGGAATGAGCCGCTCTGCCACGCCCATCTCGGGACTCGGTCGTGTAGCCAGTGTTGAAGCGGCCTCATATGAAGCAATCCGAGCGGCGTCACTGCGGCTGCGGATGCCATATGCCCCAGGAGCCTCTGAAAATGTTTCAGTGGTACCGCTGTCCTGCATTTGAACGAATTCAAGCAGTTCAACACCGACTGGACGCGCTGCTCTGTGAGTCGCGCTGTCAGATTGACCGAGTCCAACTCCATACCGAGAAAAGAGATCCTCTGCACGGGGCAGAGTTTGCTCTTTTCCCAGTTGACCTGAAGTCCCAACAGGCTGAGGTGACTGAGCACCATGTCCCTGTGTTCGCACAACTGTGCCTTCGACTGAGCCAGAATCAGCCAGTCGTCGAGGTAGTTGAGAATGCGAACACCACGCTCTCTCATGGGAGCAATGGCCGCCTCCGCGACCTTCGTGAAGACGCGGGGCGACAGGGACAGCCCGAAGGGTAGGACTCTGTACTGATATGCCCGTCCCTCGAACGCAAAGCGTAGGAACGGTCTGTGTCGGGGGAGAATCGAGACATGAAAGTACGCGTCCTTCAGGTCGATCGCTGCAAACCAATCTTGGGGACGGATGCACCTGAAGATGCGTTTCTGCGTTAGCATTCTGAACGGCAGCCTGTGAAGGGACCGATTCAAGAACCGCAGGTCCAAGATTGGCCGTAACCCGCCGCCTTTCTTGGGTACAAAGAAGTACGGGCTGTAGAAGCCTGTCTTCATATCGGCTGGAGGGACCGGCTCTATCGCGTCCTTCGCCAGTAGGACTGCGATCTCCGCCCGTAGCACGGGGGCGTCCTTCTTCGACACGGAGGTGAAGTGAACGCCCCTGAACTTGGGGGGCCGCCGAGCGAACTGAATCGCATAGCCGAGTCTGATAGTACGGATGAGCCAGCGGGACGGGCTGGGGAGCGCTAACCAGGCTCCCAGCGACCGAACCAGCGGGACCAACGGCACCACAGACGTACCCGCAGCGGGGCAGCGCAGCGGAGTGCAGGGACCCGACTCGGACGGCATCGCGGCCCGAAGTGGGGTCTGAGTGCGCAATGCAACACTTACCTGCTTCCGCTGAGGGGGTGCACGAGTGTGCGGAGGCCTCTTGTGTGCGTCCTGGACACAGCCAGCACCCCCTGCTGGCGATAAGAGAGGCACCGGAGGGTGACAAGGCATGGGAGCGTCGTACACCGCCAAGCGCGCTCTCTTGGCACCCAGAGATTTTAGAAACAGCTCTTTTTTTGAAGTTTTGGGTACCACTGGCCCGAAGGCCAGTGGCGGAACAGAAACCAAACAAGAACATAAAATTCTCTCCCGGCCCTCCAGCGGGAGAAGGAGCGGTGCTGTCACCACCTCCTGAAGAGCTGTCTCCTCCATCTCTGGGTGGCCCGTCTCAGGGTCTCTTACGACGACGCTTGCCACCTGGCTTGGCAGCGGCCTGAGCGGGCTGGACGGCCTTCCCGCGGCCGGCTCCACGCCGTTGCCCTGGTGGAGGCTGCTGCTGGGCTGGGGCGGGAGCGGGGGCGGCGGCGGGCGGCCGCCCTCGGCGACGAGCAGGCGGAGGAGCTGCGGCCGGCGGCTGGGCAGCAGCTGACCGCCGGGGCAGGATGTGTTTGATGGCCTCCGTCTGCTTCTGGACAGTCGAGAACTGCTGGGCAAAGCTCTCGACCGCGTCGCCGAACAGCCCAACCTGGGAAATGGGGGAGTCCAGGAACCGATACTTATCAGTCTCCCTCATATCGGCCAGGTTGAGCCAGAGATGTCGCTCCTGGACCACAAGAGTGGACATCGCCTGACCAATGGAACGGGCGGTGACTTTCGTCGCCCGGAGGGCGAGGTCCGTCGCCGTCCGGAGCTCCCGGAGGAGCTCTGGGTCAGGTCTACCCTCGTGCATGTCCATGAGTGCCTGGGCCTGGTGCACCTGGAGCAACGCCATGGCATGCAAGGCGGACGCAGCCTGTCCACAAGCCTTGTAAGCCTTCCCAGTTAGACTGGAGGAGAACTTACAGGCCTTGGATGGGTGGCGTGGGTCTCCGCGCCAGGTGGAAGCGGACGCCGGACACAGTTGCATCGCGACCGCCCGTTCCACCGGCGGGATCCCCACGTACCCCTTGGCTGGCCCGCCGTCGAGAGTAGTGAGGAGGGAGGAGCTACTCGGCCGGTTTCTGGCAGAAAAAGGTGCCGTCCACGACCTCGTGAGCTCCTCATGCACTTCCGGGAAGAAGGGCACCGGGGCGGGACGCTGAGAACCAGCGCGAGCCGCCCCGAGAAACCAATCATCCCGCCTAGAAGGCTCGGGACACGGTGGAGGGTTCCACACGAGCCCGACCTTTTCGGCGGCCCGGGAAAGCATAGCCGTCAGCTCGGGGTCCGTCTCGGACAACGCCACTCTCCCAGAGGGAGGCAACGCAGCCGGGTCTTCATCCCCCGAGGACTGAAACTCCCCCTCCGATGCAGCGATCGACATCCTATCCTCTGCTGGAGCTCCAAAGGTCACCGTTGGACCACCTCGAGAGGGGCCAGCGACTTCCTCCGAAAGCTCAACCGGCTGCGGCACTACAGAGGGTTTAGGGGCCCACGGAGGCTGGCTCGGCGGGTGTGCCCTAAACGTGATCCTCAGGTCACCCTGGCTATTCGCCGAAGTAGGTCTATCCTGCTGGGCAGGGATAGCACTAGATCGGGGCATAGGTAAGGGGACTCCACCCTCCCGAAGGTAGGCGAGTCTCGACCTTAGCGCCGAGATAGTCATGTTCCCGCAATGGGAACACGAACTATCCACAAACGCTGCCTCGGCATGTTGAATACCCAGACATGTCAGGCAGCGATTGTGACCGTCAGCTGGTGACAGGGAACGACCGCATCCAGAAACGCACGGGTGGAATGACATCTTGAAAAAGACGCAATTTCACACCCGTGTTGCTCTTTTAGAAGAAGCTCTTAACGTGCCGAAGCACCCAGGAACAACCGCGGCAAACACAGGGGATAGTGCAGCCTGTGTTTGCACTCACCGTGGAACGCCCCCACCGAACCAACCGGGATGCTGTAAAAACAGCAGTTTGTTTCACCGATTTCGGTGAGCTCGCGGTTGTCACTGCACGTGCCTTCTCCCCAGCACAAAAGCCTCTTCTCTGCTCTCTCTCTCTCTCTCTGCTGACGCAGGAACAGTCTTCCATGAAGCTTGTTTGGCTCCGAAGTGAATGACAAATGTGCGCTGCATCCGCTTCCGCTTTATACCCGCGATGCGGGGCGGAGCGCGAGATGCAAATCTCGCACGCCAATGGCCATTGGCCCGTTCTCTATACACTCGAAGCTGATAGGGGCTCCCAGAAGTGATCCCAATTCGTCGGTGACGTCCGACGTACGTCGAACGTGACCGACTGAAGGGGAACGTAACTATTTTACGATTTGACAATTTTATGAATTTGCACAAATTATATATGAAAACATACGATTTTTAGTAGGATCAAAGCATGAACAAATCTAATCTTAAGTGGAACGCAAGCAGATCATACGAAAACATAGAAATGAGAATGTATAAAAATACGTACAATAGTTTTTGTACAACTGTACAAAAAAATGTAAAATAGTTAGAAATTGCCATGAGTTGTGTTGAATTGGGCAGTTCATACAAACGAGCCTTTATCCATTTCGAGTTAAAAATTTAATTGAACCAAACCAGTCTAATGAGAAAACGTAACCATTTTACGAGTTGACAATTCTGTACGGATTTGCACAATTGATTTGTATGAAAACATACGATTTTTAGGGGGAAAAGAATGTAAGCAGCTCGTACGAAAACATACAAATTCAGCACCAATTCGCCAAAAAGGAAAATAGTTACAAATTAGCCAAGTTTCCATTACAGATTTGTGCAAAAGTTTTGCGATATTTTCTAAATGTTGATAAAAAACTATTTTGAAATGACTGTGTTTCCATTAACCAATGTTATGTGACTAAAACATAATGTTTTTCCTCTCGCGATAAGTCATTCCAAAAATCTTGGCAATGGTTGTTTGGTAGGTTTACGTATATCCCAGCCACCGCACTAGCCATTATTTTAAATCGAAGTAGACGTAGGTGTGTTATCCAAGCATTAATGGCAAGGAAATACCCTTATACTGAGATGTTTCTGGGTGTTTCTCCCTCCTATCTGCTTCAAGGTCTTGATAAATTGTGGCATTTCTTTGTTGTAATCCAGTATTCCCATAATTCTTTTGTCTTTTAGTTTAATAAAGAACTCTGTCTCGTCTTCTGTCCAAACATACCACGTCATCTTTAAAGAATGATCGACTTTTACGTATGCCAGGTGACCTATAGTCAAGTCAATCTTTATTTATATAGCGCTTTTTACAATACAGATTGTTTCAAAGTAGCTTTACAATGATAACAGGAAAATAATGCAACAAAGTTTGTTTCGGCTGTACAGCCGCTCTGGAGAAAACACTAATGTCATCGTCCAGCTCAGTTCAGTTCTTATAAAATGGTGTCAATGCAGGCAGATCAGTAAAATAGTTGAATATTTAGTGTCCCCAACTTAGCAAGCCAAAAGCCAAAAGCCAAAAGCGACCGTGGCAAGGAACCAAAACTCCATCAGGTGACAGAAACCTTGGGAGAAACCAGGCTCAGTCAGGGGGCCAGTTCTCCTCTGGCTGATGATCGAACAGTGCATGATTATGATTCAGGCAGCATTACAGGTCAGAAGTCAGAATAGATTGGAACATTCAGAATATTTGTCCAGTTCCATCTGGTTGAAGATCGGAGTCCTCACGCCAGAGATGGGCTTGTTGAGGATCAGTGCCACTGGCTGTCGATGAGGCCTTCACAGGGCAGAGTCTATAAATGCGAAAAAACAAGACAAAAAAAAAACTGTTTCCATTGCAGTTTTGCGAAATATTCCTTTTTTCGAATTGCCTGAAAAACCACCTCATGCGAGTGTAAAAACTTTATTGCGATATATGTGAGATTTTGTGAAATTGACGTGTTTCCACTGGGCATATTTTCAATTTGCGCAATTTGAAGGGTAATGGAAACGCGGCTATTGCCATGCGTTGTGTTGAATTGGACAGTTCATACAAGGAAACAGCCAATAAATGATTTAAAAAGCATTATTAATGTATTATTTTGTTATGTTTGTTATATATATAACTAACATTTTAAACAAGAATTCAAGTTTTAAATGTGAATTTGTCAATTCAAAATGTGATTTAGTATTTAGTATTTAGAATTCAATGAAATAACTCAAATAGTATATTTATTTGTTGTTTTGAAGAGATTTATGTGCATTTTTAATTCATAAATTAATAGTTGATTCCGTCATTTTATTTTGAAGTGTTATGCTGGCCACTTGCTGGCTGCATTTTATTCAGTATCCACTTCAACTCATGTTTTGTAAAGAAGTTCTTGCATAGTCAAATAGAGTTCAAAAATGTTTTTAAGATCATGAGTATCATCAGTTGAAATGTGTAGTGTATCTGCAAAAGTTGTCAGAGCAATGTGCTGATTTTGTCTTATTAGTCAAACAAAATCACAAGTACAGTGTGTTTGCATGATTGTAGAACATAACCCGAAGTGTTTGACATGTCTGAGCACCATCAACAAGCTCACAGCTGTGAACTCCACCCGTGTGTACCAGTGCCTCAGTGAGAAGTGTCTTCCTGTGAAATAGCTGATAATGGGTTTGTATTCTTGTCATTGTTATCAGATTCAGTTGCTTAATGAAGAAAAAATATCCCACAGCCATATGACAGCAAGCTGGGATATCACTTGCAATGTAACCAAGCAACAGAAGTGTGCCGAAGTGTGTATGTGTGTTTTGGCACTGGGACAGAGCACCGTTGCACACTGATTCAGTCATTTTCGGCTTTGCAGAGTCTCTGACATGTCTCCGTATGTTCTGTCAGCATTAGCTTTAACGCTGATCAGTGGCCGGTCATTACCTCAGCAGGACACAGAGTCACACTAAATCAGGGATAACTAGCTCAACACTTTAGTTATGAGAGCCCAGTGTTCCCCTTCAGTCGGTCACGTTCGACGTACGTCGGACGTCACCGACGAATTGGGATCACTTCTGGGAGCCCCTATCAGCTTCGAGTGTATAGAGAACGGGCCAATGGCCATTGGCGTGCGAGATTTGCATCTCGCGCTCCGCCCCGCATCGCGGGTATAAAGCGGAAGCGGATGCAGCGCACATTTGTCATTCACTTCGGAGCCAAACAAGCTTCATGGAAGACTGTTCCTGCGTCAGCAGAGAGAGAGAGAGAGAGCAAGAGAAGAGGCTTTTGTGCTGGGGAGAAGGCACGTGCAGTGACAACCGCGAGCTCACCGAAATCGGTGAAACAAACTGCTGTTTTTACAGCATCCCGGTTGGTTCGGTGGGGGCGTTCCACGGTGAGTGCAAACACAGGCTGCACTATCCCCTGTGTTTGCCGCGGTTGTTCCTGGGTGCTTCGGCACGTTAAGAGCTTCTTCTAAAAGAGCAACACGGGTGTGAAATTGCGTCTTTTTCAAGATGTCATTCCACCCGTGCGTTTCTGGATGCGGTCGTTCCCTGTCACCAGCTGACGGTCACAATCGCTGCCTGACATGTCTGGGTATTCAACATGCCGAGGCAGCGTTTGTGGATAGTTCGTGTTCCCATTGCGGGAACATGACTATCTCGGCGCTAAGGTCGAGACTCGCCTACCTTCGGGAGGGTGGAGTCCCCTTACCTATGCCCCGATCTAGTGCTATCCCTGCCCAGCAGGATAGACCTACTTCGGCGAATAGCCAGGGTGACCTGAGGATCACGTTTAGGGCACACCCGCCGAGCCAGCCTCCGTGGGCCCCTAAACCCTCTGTAGTGCCGCAGCCGGTTGAGCTTTCGGAGGAAGTCGCTGGCCCCTCTCGAGGTGGTCCAACGGTGACCTTTGGAGCTCCAGCAGAGGATAGGATGTCGATCGCTGCATCGGAGGGGGAGTTTCAGTCCTCGGGGGATGAAGACCCGGCTGCGTTGCCTCCCTCTGGGAGAGTGGCGTTGTCCGAGACGGACCCCGAGCTGACGGCTATGCTTTCCCGGGCCGCCGAAAAGGTCGGGCTCGTGTGGAACCCTCCACCGTGTCCCGAGCCTTCTAGGCTGGATGATTGGTTTCTCGGGGCGGCTCGCGCTGGTTCTCAGCGTCCCGCCCCGGTGCCCTTCTTCCCGGAAGTGCATGAGGAGCTCACGAGGTCGTGGACGGCACCTTTTTCTGCCAGAAACCGGCTGAGTAGCTCCTCCCTCCTCACTACTCTCGACGGCGGGCCAGCCAAGGGGTACGTGGGGATCCCGCCGGTGGAACGGGCGGTCGCGATGCAACTGTGTCCGGCGTCCGCTTCCACCTGGCGCGGAGACCCACGCCACCCATCCAAGGCCTGTAAGTTCTCCTCCAGTCTAACTGGGAAGGCTTACAAGGCTTGTGGACAGGCTGCGTCCGCCTTGCATGCCATGGCGTTGCTCCAGGTGCACCAGGCCCAGGCACTCATGGACATGCACGAGGGTAGACCTGACCCAGAGCTCCTCCGGGAGCTCCGGACGGCGACGGACCTCGCCCTCCGGGCGACGAAAGTCACCGCCCGTTCCATTGGTCAGGCGATGTCCACTCTTGTGGTCCAGGAGCGACATCTCTGGCTCAACCTGGCCGATATGAGGGAGACTGATAAGTATCGGTTCCTGGACTCCCCCATTTCCCAGGTTGGGCTGTTCGGCGACGCGGTCGAGAGCTTTGCCCAGCAGTTCTCGACTGTCCAGAAGCAGACGGAGGCCATCAAACACATCCTGCCCCGGCGGTCAGCTGCTGCCCAGCCGCCGGCCGCAGCTCCTCCGCCTGCTCGTCGCCGAGGGCGGCCGCCCGCCGCCGCCCCCGCTCCCGCCCCAGCCCAGCAGCAGCCTCCACCAGGGCAACGGCGTGGAGCCGGCCGCGGGAAGGCCGTCCAGCCCGCTCAGGCCGCTGCCAAGCCAGGTGGCAAGCGTCGTCGTAAGAGACCCTGAGACGGGCCACCCAGAGATGGAGGAGACAGCTCTTCAGGAGGTGGTGACAGCACCGCTCCTTCTCCCGCTGGAGGGCCGGGAGAGAATTTTATGTTCTTGTTTGGTTTCTGTTCCGCCACTGGCCTTCGGGCCAGTGGTACCCAAAACTTCAAAAAAAGAGCTGTTTCTAAAATCTCTGGGTGCCAAGAGAGCGCGCTTGGCGGTGTACGACGCTCCCATGCCTTGTCACCCTCCGGTGCCTCTCTTATCGCCAGCAGGGGGTGCTGGCTGTGTCCAGGACGCACACAAGAGGCCTCCGCACACTCGTGCACCCCCTCAGCGGAAGCAGGTAAGTGTTGCATTGCGCACTCAGACCCCACTTCGGGCCGCGATGCCGTCCGAGTCGGGTCCCTGCACTCCGCTGCGCTGCCCCGCTGCGGGTACGTCTGTGGTGCCGTTGGTCCCGCTGGTTCGGTCGCTGGGAGCCTGGTTAGCGCTCCCCAGCCCGTCCCGCTGGCTCATCCGTACTATCAGACTCGGCTATGCGATTCAGTTCGCTCGGCGGCCCCCCAAGTTCAGGGGCGTTCACTTCACCTCCGTGTCGAAGGAGGACGCCCCCGTGCTACGGGCGGAGATCGCAGTCCTACTGGCGAAGGACGCGATAGAGCCGGTCCCTCCAGCCGATATGAAGACAGGCTTCTACAGCCCGTACTTCATTGTACCCAAGAAAGGCGGCGGGTTACGGCCAATCTTGGACCTGCGGTTCTTGAATCGGTCCCTTCACAGGCTGCCGTTCAGAATGCTAACGCAGAAACGCATCTTCAGGTGCATCCGTCCCCAAGATTGGTTTGCAGCGATCGACCTGAAGGACGCGTACTTTCATGTCTCGATTCTCCCCCGACACAGACCGTTCCTACGCTTTGCGGTCGAGGGACGGGCATATCAGTACAGAGTCCTACCCTTCGGGCTGTCCCTGTCGCCCCGCGTCTTCACGAAGGTCGCGGAGGCGGCCATTGCTCCCATGAGAGAGCGTGGTGTTCGCATTCTCAACTACCTCGACGACTGGCTGATTCTGGCTCAGTCGAAGGCACAGTTGTGCGAACACAGGGACATGGTGCTCAGTCACCTCAGCCTGTTGGGACTTCAGGTCAACTGGGAAAAGAGCAAACTCTGCCCCGTGCAGAGGATCTCTTTTCTCGGTATGGAGTTGGACTCGGTCAATCTGACAGCGCGACTCACAGAGCAGCGCGTCCAGTCGGTGTTGAACTGCTTGAATTCGTTCAAATGCAGGACAGCGGTACCACTGAAACATTTTCAGAGGCTCCTGGGGCATATGGCATCCGCAGCCGCAGTGACGCCGCTCGGATTGCTTCATATGAGGCCGCTTCAACACTGGCTACACGACCGAGTCCCGAGATGGGCGTGGCAGAGCGGCTCATTCCGTGTCTCAGTAACACCGAAGTGTCGCCAAACCTTCAGTCCGTGGTTGGACCCTTCGTTCCTACGGGCAGGAGTTCCCCTAGAACAAGTGTCCAGGCATGCTGTGGTCTCCACGGATGCCTCATCCACCGGCTGGGGGGCCACGTACAACGGGCTTGCAGTTTCGGGTCTGTGGACGGGGCCTCAACTGCAATGGCATATCAATTGCCTCGAGTTGTTAGCAGTTCGTCTTGCGCTGGGCCGCCTCAAAGGGCCGCTACGAGGCAAGCACGTTCTGGTCCGTACGGACAACACTGCGGCCGTTGCGTACATCAACAAACAGGGTGGTCTACGCTCCCGCCGCATGTCACAACTCGCCCGCCATCTCCTCCTCTGGAGTCAGAAGCATCTGAGGTCGCTTCGTGCCATTCATATCCCGGGCCTGCTCAATCGTGCAGCCGACGAGCTCTCACGACAGCAAGTGCTCCCAGGAGAGTGGAGACTCCATCCCCAGGTGGTCCAGCTGATCTGGAGTCGCTTCGGGACCGCACAGGTAGACCTGTTTGCCGCCCCGGACACGTCTCACTGCCAGTTGTTCTATTCCCTGACCGGGGGGACCCTCGGCTCGGATGCGCTGGCACACAGCTGGCCCCGGGGCCTACGCAAATATGCGTTTCCCCCAGTGAGCCTTCTTGCGCAGACACTGTGCAAGGTCAGGGAGGACGAGGAGCAGGTCTTGCTAGTTGCGCCATACTGGCCCAACCGGACCTGGTTCCCGGAACTAGTGCTCCTCGCGACAGCACCTCCTTGGCCCATTCCTCTGAGGAAGGACCTCCTGACTCAGAGACGGGGCACCCTGTGGCACCCGCGTCCGGACCTCTGGAAACTCCATGTCTGGTCCCTGGACGGGACGCGGAGGTTCTAGGTGGCCTACCACAGGCTGTGGTAGACACCATCACTTCCGCCAGAGCCCCCTCTACGAGGCACCTCTACGCGTTGAAGTGGAACCTGTTCGTCGAGTGGTGTTCTTCTCGTCGAGAAGACCCCCGAAGATGTTCGATCGGCTCTGTGCTTTCCTTCCTGCAAGAAGGGTTGGAGCGAAGGCTGTCTCCCTCCACCCTCAAAGTGTATGTTGCCGCTATCGCCGCAAATCACAGCATGGTCGAAGGTAAGTCCCTAGGAAAGCACGATCTGGTCGTCAGGTTCCTGAGGGGGGCGAGGAGGTTAAATCCGCCTCGCCCTCACTCTATACCCTCTTGGGACTTGCCCCTGGTGCTAACCGCATTACAGAGGGCTCCCTTTGAGCCTTTGCAGTCAGTAGAGTTAAAAATCCTGTCCTGGAAGACAGTACTCCTGACTGCATTGGCTTCCATCAAGAGGGTAGGGGACCTGCAGGCATTTTCGGTCGACGAATCGTGCCTGGAATTCGGGGCGGGTAACTCTCAGGTAATCCTGAGACCCCGGCCCGGATATGTGCCCAAGGTTCCCACCACTCCCTTTCGGGACCAGGTGGTGAACCTGCAAGCGCTGCCTTCGGAGGAGGCAGACCCAGCCCTGGCTTTTCTCTGTCCCGTTCGCGCTTTGCGGACTTACGTGGACAGAACGCAAAGCTTCAGGACCTCAGAACAGCTCTTCATCTGTTACGGAGGCCAGCAGAAGGGAAAGGCTGTCTCCAAGCAGAGGATGGCTCACTGGATAGTGGATGCCATCGCCTTGGCGTATGAAACCCAAGGCGTGCCCTGCCCGCTTGGGTTGAGGGCCCACTCCACTAGGAGTGTGGCCTCTTCCTGGGCGCTGGCACACGGCGCCTCGCTGACAGATATATGTAGAGCTGCGGGCTGGGCGACACCTAACACGTTCGCTAGATTCTATAGCCTCCGTGTAGAGCCGGTTTCTTCCCGTGTGCTCGCTTCAAATAGCCGGTAACACCGAAGGGCCCGTTCTAGTGTCGGCTTGCTGCGCCATTCCCCTCCTCATGGACCGGATACGTGCGCTGATATGCTCCAGTCGAGTTCCCCAGCACGGCGAACCCTGTTGAGTCCTCCGCAACCCGTGGCAGTCAGACGTGGCGGAGCGTCCGACGCCAGGTCTAACACTCGTATGCATTGGTGGAACTTGTGTTAGGCTGGGTATCCATATGTTGTGACCCCTACGGCGGTCCCATATGTGTATTCTTCCACGGTACGGCTCCCTACGGCGAGCCCGTGTCTTTCCCTTGGCAGAGCTCGCTCTGCCGTCTCTGTGCGGTGTAGTCTCCCGCCTGCATTGGCCGGGGCCACCCCTGGGACTTCCGTATGTTGTACTGCCCACGGCCAGTCCATACATGTATATTCCACATGATACCTCCCTACGGGTAGGATGTGGCTTCCGCAGCGGCCCCCCGGGGCACGCTTTCCCAGCGTTATCCAATACTCTGCTGAGTGGGTCTTGCGGAACAGCAGCAGTGACTCTCCCTGCGTAGGTTCCCCGCCCCGAACAGACGGGGGTCTGAGGGGCTTTCGCTGGGCGCTGGAAGTGGTAGTAACTGTGGCGTTTTCCATAGGGATCCCAATTCGTCGGTGACGTCCGACGTACGTCGAACGTGACCGACTGAAGGGGAACGTCTCGGTTACGTATGTAACCCTCGTTCCCTGAAGGAGGGAACGGAGACGTACGTCCCGTCGCCACAGTTGCTGTACCATCACTGCAGCGGCCGAGTCACTAGTTCGGCTCCTCAGTGAAAAACAAATGTGCGCTGCATCCGCTTCCGCTTTATACCCGCGATGCGGGGCGGAGCGCGAGATGCAAATCTCGCACGCCAATGGCCATTGGCCCGTTCTCTATACACTCGAAGCTGATAGGGGCTCCCAGAAGTGATCCCAATTCGTCGGTGACGTCCGACGTACGTCTCCGTTCCCTCCTTCAGGGAACGAGGGTTACATACGTAACCGAGACGTTTTTGCTTTGTATAAAGCATTTAAAAATTAGTTTTAATAATTTTCATTGTCCATTTTGAGTTAAATTTATAGGATAGGCAATTTTGGAGAGGCTAGCAATAGCAAGCTAGCTTTGAAAGTACAAGATCCCACCCTCCCTTCAGAGCGCTACGTCTCCTCCAAAACACATGAACGCGCACAGCCAGAGCAGAGTCTGCAAAGTGCCGTTAAATTACCTTCTGTCTCAAAGCACGTAACATTACAACAATAATGAATGTAAACATCTTAGAGCTCCATAGAGTGTTGCCATAGAAATACATAATTCAGAGTCCAAGGACATGAACAAGTTGGAACGTCACAGGTTGCCATCTCTTAATTATAGTAATTACGACATGGTGTGAAGCAGCATAAGCTCGTTGTTTAGGTTCAGGAGGAACTGTAAAATGCGGCTGATGTTTGTTTACAAATTCTGAGTATGGGTTACCATACTTGGCCTACATGTCATTTCACTTGATTGGACAAACATTTTTTGGTTCTGAGACTTCCACGGGAAATATATAATAAAAAATGTATATTTAGACCACTTCTATTATTCACTGCAATCAGGATGTGAAGAGAGTTTCAACCAGTATTTCAAAAAGTGTTTATTGAAAAACAGTAGGCATTGAAAAACATTGCCTACTCTACCTTTAAAAAATTTAATTCAACCAACCCAATCTCATGAGAAAACGCAACTATTTTACCAGTTAGCAATTTCGTATTAATTTGTACAATTTAATCGTGTACTTTATGATTTGGCGAATTGATGGCGATCTCATTCATACATGTTGTGTACGAAATTATGCAAATCAATTTGCCAAATCGTAAAATACTCAGCACATAAGAGAATGTGTTGAACTGGACAGTTCATGTGTGGGAACAGACAATAAATAATTTAAAAAGGATTTTTAATGTATTTGTTTTGTTTTATTTGATATATTTAAATGAAATTTTTGAGTTTTAAATGTTTTTATTTTTGTTTTTAATATTGTTTGTCAATTTGAAAAAAAAGTTTAATTTATTATTTCATGAATTGTTTTTGAATTCATAAATTGATAGCCCTTCACTTATATATTTACCCTATTTTAACAATCTGAGCGCATGGTCTGAAGCGCACGGCGCAGGTGCACTTAGGCCGTGTCCGAATCCACTTTTGCTAGTTTAACAACGGAAAAAATGGTCGGCGCGCCAGGCGCATGGTCCAAAAGGGTTGTACCTAGTCTCTTAATGAGTCATGGGTGTGTTTTGGGCATAACGTGCAATAAACCAATCAGAGTCTCATCTCCCATTCCCTTTAAAGCCATATTCGCTATGTACATGGCCTATAAGCGCATATTACTAACGTGGCCTTTAAATAACACAAAAAATACTGCGCTATTGACTTTAGACCAGGTTTTTGTTGGTCAATGGCGCAGTCGTTTTCAGTTGCCTCAAAATAGCAACACACCAACAATGTGCCTGAACACACCTCGTTTTCAGACCAGCACACCCATGGGCGAACAGATGAGCGCGAGTGCATTTGCTGTTTAAACAACGTGGCGCTGGACGTGAAAATGATAACTGCGTCGGGCTGAAACTAGCCAAAAACAGTTGCGTCACGCCTGGTGTCGCATTGCGCCGGGTGTATGATAGGGTCCTTAGTGTAGTTAGGATATAAATGCTAAATTTATATATATATATATATATATAAAGGTTCTGCTGTAGTTTATCAGACCACCATATTAAAGTTGATCTGGGATCAGTTGTGCTCCTCAGGGAAGGATTTGGGGACTTATAATTCCATTAGTGTTCTTTATGTCTTGTTGTTGACTCTCCGTGGCTTTTCTGTAGTGTTGAGGCTTACCTTATCTTCATACTATCCATTTGCCTTCATCGTTAGAGCTGTGTTGATGTCAATGTATTTTCCCCTTCAGATGTGAACTTAATTGCATTGTTATTCTGCTGCCCACGTAATTTTCCCTTACACAGAGCTGTCGCATTAAAAGATGCATAATTCAGTATCTGCATCTAATAGGGTCTGTACTGTACTCATCATTATGCATGTGGTTCTTTGAAAGGAAAAAAAAAAGAAGTTATTCCAGCTTAAGCTGACCGTTCATTTTCCAGAAAACATTCTCTTTTAGTATGAAGCACAGCAGGTTTGATTCTGTATAATGTTCTTTTGAGTCCAATAAAGCCAAATGAATGCATATTTTATTGAGCTTTATAAATAAGGCTGTTCACAATTTCATGTGTATAAGTTCAGTTTGTTTCAGCCGTGATTTAGCTCAGCATCATTTACAACCGAAATATACAGTAATGTTCATTTTTATTAAACCGTATTAAAATACTCTTGGCTGATTTGTAAAATGCAAGTTGTTTAAACATCTCTTTTAATATTTATTGAAAATTAGTTCATAAACACATTCCAGTTCATTTTACTTGTTTATTTTCTACGCTGTAACATTTTCTTTTCATGATTTATCACAACTTTTTATCTTTTGTCAAATCAATTTAGATAATTAATGTGATTCAGATTAACATAAATTTCTATTTATTAATCCAATCTCCTTTGTTGTATTAACTCAAAT
This sequence comes from Coreius guichenoti, assembly GCA_039654105.1. Classification (NCBI taxonomy): domain Eukaryota; kingdom Metazoa; phylum Chordata; class Actinopteri; order Cypriniformes; family Gobionidae; genus Coreius; species Coreius guichenoti. The sequence continues at coordinate 8,744,793 of CM077190.1, forward strand.
GTTTAATTTCAATGAACTTATTAATTTTAAGGCAACAAGGTAACTTACTTTTTTAAGCTAAACCAACAATATTTTTACAGCGTACTCTAGTTCTATTCTGGATTCTATCTGATTCATCTGGTTTTATGAACTTGTTCAACTGATTCATTATAAAAAGATTCGACTCAAAATAACAATTTATTCACTTATTGGACATTGCTACTGGACATCTGCTTATTAATAGTTAGTAAGGTAGTTGTTTAGGTACTGGGTAGGTTTAAGGGATGTAGAATAAGGTCATGCAGAATAAGGCATTAATATGTGCGTTATAAGTACTAATAAACAGCCAATATCTTAGTAATATGCATGCTAATAAGTAAGTAGTTAATAGTGAGAATTGGACTCTAAACTAAAGTGTTACTCAGTTTTTACTTAGAAATTGTACATTGAAAGCATGAAATTTTGAAGTAGAAAGACTAAATTAGTATATTAGATAGCAAGTCAAATCTGAAACATCATTTTTAGAAAAATGATACAACAGCTGTGAGCAGAGGGTGGAATTGGTCAGAAACTATTTGAGCCAGATTCGAACCTTGACTCCACAACTCAATGTACTAAGCCATGGTTCTGTTGTTTATCCTCTTTCTTTTCATTTCTGTCCACAGTTTACCTGTGAATGAAAGGAAAGGCATCCTGTTTACTGTGCCAAAAGCACTACCAGCACTAAAATGATAAATCATGTCCAAAACAGACAGAACTGTATTTGCATTCAGATTTCGTCAGCTGTTCAAAGCCACAGATGGGGAAGCAAATCGTTTATTTTCTTCTATACGTTCTCCTTTATTTTCCTTGTCTTTGTCTAGCACTCTCACCCCGCCAACCCTCCAAACAATTCTCACAGATACACATATTGGCAGGTGTCTGATTCAGCGTGGCATGCGTCACCCCTCTCTTTCTGCCCGTTGTAACCCTTTACTGATGAGTTTCATCATGGCGAATGGATTTCCTTCAGGACGCGGGTCTCTGTTGTAGTCTCTCAATGCAGAAAGACATATGGGTGTTCTACAGTGGGTGTGCAGGCATTCACAGTCTGGAACGCAGCCAGTTTTGTGGGTGCCGTGCAGCAGCACAGACTCTATCAAACGTCTGTAGTGTTGCATTGTCCAGTGAAGGCCTGTAGCTGTCAGACAAGCTGTTTCAGTGTGTGCGTGAGGTGCTTTGGGACACGGTTGTGTACATTGGCTGCTGGACAGCTTGGCACTAAACCACATCCATCTTCCTCAGAGTCATCACCTCAGACAGCTGTTTAAAATCGAGTATGTACACCGAGGAGAGGAGAACCTACACACTCACACACACACACACAGCTCAATCAAAAAAATACACACACACACACACACAATTGGTAGCTCCAATATACAAACAAACATACAGTCTGTCTTAAAAATTATAAATAACCAGAAACACACAAACATATTTACTGCACATACTCTTGCAAGGCTGTATATCTACTGGCTTGATATTTTTCAAACAATAATTGATATCTTGATATTTACACTATCGTTCAAAAGTTAATCGTTTTATTCAGGACACATTCGGTTGATCAAAATGTATTAAAAGTGACTGTAAAGTCTTTTTAAAAGAATCTACTTCAAATAAATTCTGTTATTTTGAACTTTCTATTAATCAAATATCACAATTATTATTATTATTATTATTATTGTTATTTTTATTCGATCAGCAAGTCTGCATATTAGAATAATTTCTGATCATGTGACACGTAAGACTGGAGTAATGATACTGAAAATTATATTTTAAAATATATTAAAATAGATACAGTGATTGTAATATTTCACAATATTGCTTTTTTACAGTCTTTTTTACTTGCATAAAACACTTATTTCAAGAACATAAAAAAATCTTAACAAACCCAAACTTTCAGTTGGTATAGTGTGTATATATTAATTCTAAATGTATTATTATTATTATTATTATTATTATAACTTTTTCAGAGGGTTAATATTTTCATTTATATGCAAAACAGTTGTAAACATTTTTGAGTGATGCAAATGAATCTTTTAATCAGTTATGTATTGATTAACAGAAATATTTAAATAGAGCAATTATGTCCTTTTTTTAGTACTGAGATTTCAAACAAAGACTATTAAAACATATCTGCCTTAATTCTCTGATATTTATCAATCATGAAATAAAGAAAGGACCATAAAACTAGTCTAACAGGAAACTTATGGCCAAATTACAAGCTATTTAAAATCATAACAATATTGATCATGTTGCTTAATTTTGTATTACCAGCTAAATCATTGTGAATCCTCAATACATCGCCCAGTTCTAGTCGCACGCGCGCACACACACGCGCACACACACACACACACACACACACACACACACACACAGAGACACACACATACATATACTGACCTCACCTATAAACACAGGGCCAAATGACTGTCACCTGTTTGACTGTGTGCAGGTGTTTTGAATCTCTCTGAGGATACTGACGTGTGTAAATGCATGCCAAGCTTTCCAATCTGCTGTGTGAAAGTGCTAACTCTGCCAGGAAGAGGATATTTCCCCTGGCATTGGGATGTGGCTCAGATTAGCTACAGCAGATAAATCTGGAATAAGCTGTTTAGTTTTTTCCAATTTTCCTGCAGATTTGGACTGGATTTAAACTTGTGAACTGCAGTTTTGTGGTATCTGTATTCTCACTAATAACTTCACTAATGGTTTCCAAGGCTTTACTATTAGGGTGTTTACACAACACCGTTTTCAACTAAAAACAGAAAAATTTTTATGCATTTTGGCCATTCATTTACACGACAACTGCGTTTTTGGGGCCTGAAAACGCACGGTTTTTACGAAAACGTGAATTTGTGAAAACGGTGACGTCATACACATGCATATTACATGTTCACGCATGCGTATTACGGGCCCTATAATACACCCGGCGCAATGCGACGCCAGGCCCAACGCAAGTGTTTTTTGCTAGTTTCAGCCCGACGCAGTTATCATTTTCACGTCCAGCGCCACGTTGTTTAAACAGCAAATGCACTCGCGCCCATCTGTTCGCCCATGGACGTGCTGGTCTGAAAACGAGGTGTGTTGAGGCGCATTGTTGGTGCGTTGCTATTTTGAGGCAACTGAAAACGACTGTGCCATTAACCAACAAAAACCTGGTCTAAAGTCAATAGCGCAGTATTTTTTGTGTTATTAAAGGGCACGTTAGTAATATGCGCCTATAGGCGGGTACAAAAAAGTATTTCTTCTCAATGATGAGCTGTAATAAATCCAAACATGAATCTTGACTATATTATTGACTAAAATATTTGTGATTATCAGTTTAACCAGTTTTGTGCAGCCCTATTGTGACAATGTTCTGGATTGTTGGTACAATGGTAAAACAAAAAAAATCGGAATTTTAATGATAAAATGCTGTAAAAAAATGCTAATGTAAAAACCTGTTAATTGGTTAACAGTCAGTTTCTTAGTTTTTGTTATCAATGTACATTAGGGTTTTGTTACATGTTGTTAAATGTTGTAAATTTTAGTGTGTTTTGTATTTGTGTGTACAGTATGACACTGTGCACCTTCACCTCAGTTTGTGGAAAAGCTGTTTGTGATGAGCTTTGATTCCATATGTGGCTTTCTCATTTTCACCTTTGTTTTTATGTTGGTTGCCAATATGTTATAAGATACAAAACAGATTTTAGTTCTTTATTAGGTTGGTATATTAACATTATATCACTTAATTAGTTTTTTTTTTTTTTTACTGTAAATGTCAGTACAATCCGTAAAACCTAAAATGTCTCCATTTCTTATGATAACGTTCTGGCAACACTGGCTGTATTTTTTTTTTATTGTGAATTTCACTAAGAGCCACTCATTACCAAATTCAGTCCTTGGTATTTTTAAGGTACTTCGGTCAATCTAATCTAAGAAACCTCAAAAAAGAGTAAATATAAGGACAGTGCATTAAAAGGTATCAAGATCTCAGACAATGCACACTGATGAGTCTGCATTCTGTGGTATTATGATGATAACAGAATTAACAGATGAGGGCTGAGCCAAATTTGATTTGTGTGTGTAGATGAGATTATCAGAGCCAACAGATCAGGAATTTCCCAGATTAACAAGATTACATTCAGTGCTTTTCCAGCCTGTTGTGCAAGCAGTGGATAACAGCAGGACGAAGCTTTTATTTTCATGACACTGTGGTTTGATGTTATTGGCTGATGCAAATGTTTAGGTCTTGTCAGATGTGGTGTGATTTGCCTTTCTGCGAGAGCGTTAGTTCCTGACAAGAGGAAGTGAGTGTAAGAATGAGAGAGTAGGGGAGGGGGTATGTTTACTGGCTCTTTTTTTAATATGTGAAAATGACTGGTCTGAGAGCAGGTCTCAAGAGTGTCTGATTACAGTGATGTCAGCGTAGGCTAAAATGGCAGGTATCACCTTCACCCTGCTGTTTGAGGAAGAACGATTTTGCACTTATATGTGTTCTTTAGACACTGATTGCTCTCAGGGGAGTCTGCACTCACATAAGTTGATACTGTAGGGAAGTCTGGGGTGCTAGACACTGTCATTATCTCTCATTCAGTCTCTGTTTATCTCTTTCTGCCCCCTTCTCTCTCTCACTTTCTCTTTTATGGTATAGTAGCTATCAACCATCTGTGCTGTGATGAGCATGTAAATGACATCTCAAACCATTGTGGTTAGGGTCCAGAAATGTACTAGTGGTCAGCACAAAAGTGCCACAGAAATATTTTAATTGTTGTATATTTAATAATTCATTTATGGACAGTATAGTATAGACAGTAGTGTTGTCAAAAATAACGATATTTCATTATGTATCGATACTGAAATATCTGAAACGGTTCCAATACTCCTTTTCTCACTCTCTCTTCTCTCCGACGGCGAATTGACAGTTTGACACGCACCCGCCTCTCACTGCAGTTGAATAGTGTTGGTGTTGGCCTGAATTTCGACGTGGAGTTGCGGGTATTGTGCATAGTTTTACTCATTCCCGCAGGAAGGCAATCTATGCAAGTGGCACTCACATAAAGCCGCCTCTCAAACAGCTCGCAAGTACCAAATTTACTTCTTTTTCGTGGCTTGTTACGCTTAAACGGTCAAATACATACAAAATGATGTAAAAATGTCCGTCTTGCTAAGTATTCAGGTAAATATAGTCCGTTTTGGAACATAAATAGTTGAGAGAAATTCATGTGGCGTAACAGTATATTGGATCCGTGCATAAACTCTTAAAGTGACAGCAGCCTAATAAACCTGCTGCTGTCTGTCATGTTAAAAGAGAAAATCACTCGTTGCTCTTGACTGAATAACTTGTGTAACTTTAATTTTAAGCATTAATTTGTATTTAATTTTTACAATAAAGACTATCCAGTGTTATTTTACATTTGAATACATTAATTTCTGTAGTGGGCCTATTTCTTACCTAAATATTCCTGTTAGACCCACCTGAAAAACTGAAACTTAAAGCCATGTTTATTTCATGTGTCTCTTTATTCTATTGTATTTATTTGAGCTTTTGTTTGCAATTTGTTTATTTGTTCTTATTTTATTACTGACTGTTTACTTGTCTGTTTTTTGTAGCCTGCCTGTCTGTGTGTAAGCTATTGCAACAAAATTATCAAAAAATGATGAGATAATAACAAATTATCTGTGTGGTGGTATATATGACAGTTTTCCCGTGGTATTGAAAATGGTATCGAATATCGATATTTCAAAAGGTATCATATCGAAGTTGAAAATTCCAGTATCGTGACAACACCAATAGACAGTGTATTTATCTTTAAGTGTATTTATGTGTATAAACAATATATAACATGCTACATTCTGACAGACTGCTGGGCTCATGAATATTAATCACATTGTCTGCATTCGCTTAAACTGATTTGCTGAAATTAAAAGATTGATAAGTGAGTGATAAATGCAAATCTTTTGATATCAATGAAAATAGTGCAAAACAGAGAGAGAAAACGCAACTGTCTGCAGTCTAGTTTGCTGTACTCTTATTATTATTATTATTTATTTATTTTATTTTTTACATTTGGAATGACTCTGTCCACACCGGTGAGCTTACGCATTTTTTTCCTGTCAAATATTCATTCTAGTGTAAGTATCCTAAAGCGGTCATAGGACACAACATGCAGTGAAAACATATGTGTGCTAAACTTATTTATAGCCTCTTATTCAATCTGGAGAGTAAAATCTAACAATTTATTATCTAGTGGTTAATGACAGACATTATTTTTTTGCCAAGTGTGCGAAATTGTAGAGGGTTGTAACTGTTGATAATTAATCATTTATTTCAGGCAATTGATTCAGTTCTAAAAAGAATTTTAAATAATTGGGTGCCACAATGTGTTTTAAATTTTGTTAGATAGTCAATAACAAAAGGTAAGTTATTTATATAAAAATACTCATAAACGTATATATGATAAAACTGGTCGTTCATGGAAGATCACTCTGGACCTGATCTCCATTTGTCCTTGCCAGCCCAAAAAAAGAAGTGTAAGTGAGAAGTGTGACCCAGGTGTGTCAGACTCAGGTGTTAGGGACCTCAGGTGTGGCCTGTGTGCCAGGAGAGTGTTCTCTCTTTCTCTCTCTCGCTCTCTCTCTCACTCAGCATTGAGAGCGGTCAGCTGTCTTGTGTCTCAGGTGGTGAGCTTTAAATGCAGCTGTGCGAGATGAGGAGAGAGAGACTTTGGCCATCCCACACTTTAATTATGGAAAAGAGTTATGGACGATCAATTCCCAGTGGCCTGTGTAAAACACAGTGTTGTATTTTGTGACTAATAGGTGATTATTTCAGTAGTACTGCTTTTTAGGTGGAATAATTGCTTTTTCTGTCTGTAGAGAGAAAATTTCTCTGCCACATTGATCAGCTGCAAAAGCTCTTTTGGCTCAGGACTTTTGTGATATATATGTTCTAACGATTCTGTATGTTTATGTTTGTGTGCGTGTAACTAATGGTCATTGACTACACACTGTATTGTGGTGCTGTAGAATAATTGCTCATGTAAAACTAAAATTAGATCCTACCTCCCACCCAGTTCACAGATTGTTCTTAAAGATACAAATGAGTTAGAAAGAAAAATGGTATTAAAACAAATCTTTTGGAAATCATAGAAAAAAACATGGAAATTCATTAGTCAAAAAGTGTGGAAACTGAAACTATTATAGGGAGAGTTAGCCGGTATAGAGTAGAATAGTGTAGAATAAAACCTTGACTGTTCCCTGCTGGTGGAATGACTTGCCTAACTCAACCCGACGGCTGAGTGTTTAGCCATTTTCAAGAAACAAACACATATTTTTTGGTCAACACTTTAACCATTAACCCTTAAATGCATATCTCGGGTCTTTAGTGACCCGGAATGTCATTCACTGCCCTCCTCCTCGTTTTTTCTTAGTATTCCTCAATCATTTCATTATAAACAATATAACAAGAAAGAAATAGTACAATTATAAAAGAATGCCTGTTTGCCATTCATTTTTTGTAAAAAGGTGTGTAACAGTGTAAGTATATTTTTTTCTGCACAACAATAATTGAATCTTTGATGACTGAATAAGTGCAATTCACCTTTATTCCACAAGGTGGCAATGTCTGATACACAATGATGAAGTGACGTTTCACTCATAGTTACCGCAGGCAGAAAACAAAAGAATAGGAAGAACCATTAGCAAAACTTGAAACGGCTCAGTGATTTACTGCAGAGCAAGTACTGAACGCAATCAAATATTTGTGTCACTGTCACTTGATGGTGGATCTGTTGAAGAAGCTGTCAGTGATTAAAATATTGATTTTGAAAATGAGATCGTGAATATGAGCCAGATGCTGAATGTACTGGGAAATGAGCTCTGACGAGGACAGTGATGATGGTATAAAACATCTGCTCAAACTGAACCCTTCCAAGCTCCAAATGGTAACAAAATATGCTTTATTTTATTCTTCTGTAGTTGTTACTCTAATATCAGGAGAGTTTTATATTATCGCGACACGTAGCGAGCCATACGTGTTAGATATAGATCCGGGTCGCTAAAGACCCAAATATGTAATAATGATTAGCGAAACATTCATGCATTTAAGGGTTAATACTAACAATTTCTATTCTTTTTTTGTTTTCTATTTAAAAAAAAACCTTGCTACATGTACTGTGCTAGACTAACTGGGACTCCTCATCGTTCTCCTCATTTGTAAGTCGCTTTGGATAAAAATGTCTGCTAAATGATTAATGTAAATGGAATAGAATATTCTCGTCTCCTCTTATCTCTTTTTGGCTCATCTTGTAAGTCTCCTCTCTCTCTCTCTCTTCATCTCTTCTCTCCTTGTGTCTCCTCATCTCTTGCCTCATCTCCCCTCCACTCTTTGTTTATCATCTTGTCTCATCTTCTCTCTTCTCTTGTTGTCTCTCCTCTTCCTCAACCTGTCTTATAACTCTTTCCTTGTCTTATCTTGTCTCCTCTCTTCTCATCTTGTCTTTTGTAGGTCTCCTCTTCTTCTACCTCTCTTGTCTCTTCTCATCTAGTCTTGCCTCCTTTTCTCTCTTCACCTCTTCTCTCCTTTCGTCTTCTTTCATTTCTGTCATCTTGTCTCATGTCCTCCTCTCTTTTATTCTCTCCTCATGTCTCTGCTATTATGTTGTCTCCTCTTTTCTCCTCTTCTCTCTCCTCTTCTGTTTTATCATCTTGTCTTTCTCCTCTTGTTTCTCATTGTCTCTTTCCTCAACATTTTTATCCATGTCTTTCCTCTTGTCTCGACCTGTCTAATCTTTCATTGTCTTGTCTCCTCTCTTCTCATCATCTTGTCTCTACTCTTCTTTTCTTTTCCCCTCCCCTCCTTGTCTTTTGTTGTCTTGTCTTCTCTTCTCTCGATTATAGTATGACATAAATAACAATATAAAAAAAACACACACACACAATTTGTAGTTTATGTATTTCGTTGCTGTTGTGTGATTAGATGTCCTGGAACTTATTTACAACTCAATGTATTTATATAATGACTTTTGAATTTTCTATCAAGAGCCAATCGAGCCTCCTCCAGCTAAGATGATTGGTTGGTTGTGAAATCCATGGAGTTCGGAGGCAAGTGGGAATACTTGTGAAGGCACTGCCTCAAATTTAACCAGTTTCCTGTTTCAGACGTGCCAGAATGTGTGTGAGCGTGTGCGGGTTTGTGTGTTCGGACCATGTGTGTTATCACTTAAAACAGGTGCAGAAATGACCTGCGTTTATGGTCTCTTGGCACTCTCTTCAAACATCCCCCCTACACACACCATCCTCCCTTACTCTTCATCCCCACCATTGCTATGGCAACCACAACTGCAGAAAAATAAACCACTTAAGAAAAAAAAACTTGAGGCAATGAAATATCTGAGATGTTAGAGCTTGTTGTGCTAAGAGACAAGCAAACCATTTCACACCCTTATCCACTGTGTCTGAAAGAGATACAGCAAACATCTTCTGCAAACCATCTCTTTTAAACAAGCTCTCTCTCTCTCTTTATCTCTAAGGTGACAAAGCAGTTCAATTGGGTGTGGGGTTTGTGATAAGTGGGAATGATTAGTTTTATCTTTACAGTATTATCGGTTGCTTTATTATCTGACTGCATACACTATAGTTTGTGTGTTAGAGGAGAGAGTGTGTGTGTCTTCATGCCTCTTTTAGTGATTCTTGTGTGTGTGTGTGTGTGTGTGTGTGTGTGTGTGTGCGTGCGTGTGCGTGTGCGTGTGCATGTGCGTGTGCATGTGCGTGTGTTTGTGGGGGTGGGGGGTAGGGGGTTCACACATGTGTGGTTCTTACTATATATGTATGTCCATCTATCTAAACGTCTGTCTGTCTGTCCTATATCTATCCTTCTGTTGTTCTATCTGTCTGTTGGTCCATCCGTCTATCCTACATAGATCTATCTATCTGTCTATCTGTTCTGTCATTCTGTCTATCTGTTCAGTCATCTATCTATCTATCTATCTATCTATCTATCTATCTATCTATCTATCTATCTATCTATCTATCTATCTATGTCTATCTATCTATCTGTCTATCATCTATCTGTCTGTCTTTCAGTTCAGCATATATATATATATATATATATATATATATATATATGGGTGTTATTTAAATGTGTCTACACACTTTTTGGCCAGGCACAGTATGACCTCTCTGCTCCTCAGGATTGAACACACACACATTTTATATTGCTGCTGTTGATTTCTAGCTTTGTGGGCCACTTCTGAGATTAAAGCTCATAGACTTCTTCACATTGATGGTAGTTATTTTTCCAAAGCTACTTCCTTTGAGTCCAGTCTTATAAGAAAGCGATTTCAGTTCTCCGAATGTCCTTCACCCAGTACCTCACAGTCCTGTCCGTCTCTTGAGGGCTCAGAGATAAACTGCTCTAATACCTAAAGGCTGTTACACATCAGGACAGAAACGAGATTTCTTTTGGCTCATTGCCTAGTGTGCTTTGCCAGCATGTTACAGTTTTTCTCAGTCGCTTTGGTGCATTTCTCACATCACTATTTACATTTGCACAACAGTTAATGCAGTTCTCAAAACAATTAATACAAACTGCAAAACCTAGTTGATAACCTGCAAAAGCGTGTCACTTGCTCAAAATGGATAGCTCATTCCTCAAAAGCAAGTATTCATGTCAATGAAAGTGTCAGTGTCATCAAGATGAAAAGTCCTGACACCATTGTTTATGAACAAGATAGTCAAATGGCTTTGTCATGTTTTCATTATGACAGTTTACTCTGGAAATGTTTTCCAATGCAAAAAAGTCAGATCTTGGTGACACTACCTGAAAATGCTCAAGACAGCACTATATACTATTTGCACAGCCATTTGAAAAATACAGTAAAGTTACACATTACTGTATTTAGTGAGGTAACTGAGTACAAGACACTGAATATGTATGTTTCACGTTTTTACTGCATATGCTCTTTGCAATTCTAATTTGTTCACAGCATTGTGCAAAAGAAAAAATACACCCTTATTTACAACAAACATAAACTCCCTTTGGGAAGAGCTGTGCACAACTGTAAACAATATTGCAGTACATATTGGAACTGAACATACAACATACATAGTACTGTAATCATTTATGCACATCCAGACGTTCCTCTCTGTCTGGCCACATAATTTCATCTACATCACAGTGAATATCATCTCTTGCAATGCAGCGAGGAAAGTATCTCCTCGAGTGGCGAATCCACCCTCTGCAGGACTCTGCTGTGATGTCATCACATGCTGCATCCATGGCCGCTAGCAGGGCCATTTGGGTATGTGGATGCCGGTCATATACCTTCCACCTCCAGGAAGAGAAAAACTCCTCTATTGGATTTAGGAATGGTGAGTAGGGAGGGAGATATTCCACCAGCATCCTATCATGTGCTGCAAACCACTGTCTGACGACATCTGAGTGGTGAAAACGCACATTATCCAAAACAACAACATGCTTGCTCAGATGGTCTCCAGTTAGACCCCTCTCATTCTCAGGGATTATGTCCCTGTAAAGAGTGTTTAAAAAAGTCAGCAGATGTTGTGTGTTGTATGGACCAAGACGGGGGATATGGGTGAGGACGCCGTTTTCTGAGATGGCTGCACACGGTAATATTCCCTCCTCGTTGGCCTGGGACATCAATGGTTGCTCTCTGTCCAATGCGATTCCTTCCACGTCTTCTACCTTTTGCCAGATTGAAACCCGCCTCATCAAGGTATATGAATGTGTGCAGCGATTCCCTGGCCTCCAGCTCCATTACATGCTTTATTACAGAAGAGGGAGTGAGAAAAACTATAACAACTTTTCCTGTGTAACATAATGCATTTTGGACAACATATTGTACAGTATGCACTGTGAATACACATACACAGAACTGTCATGTAAGTGTAGTGCATGACACTACACAAAGTAAACGGTTTACAGCACTGAACATTAGAATATGCATAGAACACATACATGTTTAACCTGTACATACTGGTGGCGGATCTCCTTCACTCTGTCGCTGTTCCGTTCAAATGGCACATTGTACAATTGTTTCATGCGCATTTCATTCCTCCTGAGCACTCTGTCAATTGTAGCGACTGAAACAGATTTAATATTCCCAAAGATGTTGTCATCCTCTATAACAGCACTTTGTATCTCTCTCAACCTTATGGCATTGTTTGCAATCACCATTGCACAAATGGCTTCCTCTTGTTGCGGAGTAAAAAGGGGCCCTCTTCCACCTCTGCAAGGTTGTCTTGCAATCCTGTGTGGTGCAGAATAAAATTACAGTAAATATGGCAAATCTTTACTGTAACACTACAATACACTAAATGTGTGATGCAGTAAAGCTGTACGTCTAAATGTAAAATGTACAGTGACAAGTTCTTGTCCCACTGCAAGCTTCATGTATGACACAATGACAGTAGTGCAGTGCAGATTGTTTAGTGCTGAATTACTGTCCATTTATACACACCTGTTCTCCCGACGAAATGTTTGAATAATTGAATTTACAGTGGTTCTCCCAACATTTGGCTGCACCCTTAGACCAGCCTCAGCCATTGTGAGGCCGTGATTGACAACATGATCCACAATTGTAGCCCTGATTTCATCAGGGATCCACCTATGTACTTGGCCTCTTCTTCCTCTTCCCCTGTTTTGTCCCCTTCCCCTTCCTCCCCGCACCCTCACCCCTCTTTCACGAGGCTGACCTTCCATTTCTGTGTCACAGTATTGTAGAAATGGTACACACTATGTCCTGCTTGGTTCATATATGCTTGTAAAGTGAGGGTTTATGGGATTCAGCTCTGACAGTGATTGCAGAGAAGTGGCTTATCATTGGTTGCAACTTTCTCATCAGTGAAAGTTGAGATTCACCTGAGAGAAATTTTTCAATTTAGGAGACATTTTCAGGAAAAAAAAAGATTTTAAAAAATGTGTAAAATTTGCTTGACAGATTTTGACAACTAGTTCAACATTTTTGTATGTAATGACTCAAGCAATGAAATGAGGACTATTAGTTTTATATGGAATGATTATTCAGCATTCACAAGTATAGTTAATTTTGACTGACATGACATAAGCAAATGATAATATAAAACAGCAGAGTTGTATGAAAGCAATTGATGCATGTCCAAAAGCATTTGCAATTTGTTGGAAGGAATGAGAAACTGCTACTATGATGTGCACAAATGACTAAATGTTGTGGAGGTTGAACTAACTGTTGTGCAAATGTAAATAGTGATGTGAGAAATGCACCAAAGCGACTGAGAAAAACTGTAATATCATGCAACGCCCACACTGAGCCACAGGGGGCGATGCAGAACGACTAGCACCCTAGAAGCCTCCTATAGAAATAAGGTCTAAAATACCAGGAGAAAAACTCTCTGTTTGCTTAGTTATAGTCAATTTCACAGTTTCTACAGGCCTCCAAAAATAATCAAGCATTGGTAAAAAGTTCTATGGTGAAGTAATTAAATATTTTGGATACTTTTGAATGTGGAAAGATGAAGAATCCATTACAAAATCCATATTGGTAAGAAGTGTGATGACACAGAACAACAGCTAAGAAGAAACTTAACTAAAAACACACTTTGCACACACTTGGAGCACTTTTAGATTTGATTTAATGGCACATATAGAAGCTAGCAAAGTAGCAAGTTATCAGCAGCACATATCCTGCACTTATTACTGTCACTGTCTTCATTCAGCCTTTCAGAACCTTTCACACTGCCAGAGAAATAGAAGAGAGAGAGAGAGAGAGAGAGAGAGAGAGAGAGAGAGAGAGAGAGAGAGAATGAGAGAGAGAAAGAGAAGGTTTGAAAAGGCCACATCAACTATATGAGTGCCAAGCAAGAGTCCCTGCTGTGTCATTCTCCCAGCATGCTGCGCTGAGGGCCCAGGGTGACAACTTAATTATCTGTCTCGACCAATCAGAGGAGAAGGCCGGTAACCTATCCCGAGTCATTCAGCGGGGTACATTGTTGAGAGGGAGTGATGTGCTCTCTGATGTGACTCTTAACAAGGGATGGCCTTGGACCCCCCCATCTATTTGTCCTCATTCGTCTACAAACGCTGATGAATTGCCCACTTTGCGCTCCAGCCACAGTAATTGTCCATCCTCCTGTGAAGTTCTATAGATTTCACAAGGGTCCGAAATGTGCTGTTTATCATTTGAGATCGAGGCTCAAGGGGCCACTTTACATGTATGAGCCCTATGCTTGTGGACCGAGGAGAATGTTTAAGTGTAGATGTGTCATATACGTAGAGGTTGCACACTCTTTCATTCACAAATTCAAAGAGGTGCTTAGCACAGTTAATGCAGGTGAATTCCTGTTAAGTGTGCCTGACTCTGGATGAAGTCAGAAAATGTGAAAAAAGGTTTTGCGTGCTCATTGCAGTACGTTCACATGATTTTGCTGCAATACTTCTGTAGAGAATTGCACATCAAACCATTTGAACTTAGTATTTGAAGTTCTTGAATTTTAGCTATCATGTGTATATATGCATGCAGCCATGTGCTTGTTTTTGCTGTGTATTGGCTTGTGTAGCACAGACACTTTGAGAGTTCCAGCAGTGCCTAGGGTCTGACAGCACTGATAGTGGCTCCAGGAATGCTGCAGCCTCCTCTCTTATTTTAGCATTCAGAACAAGCACAGCTAAACAAACCTGCGCTCCACTCTAGTGCCGAGACCTTTTCCAACACATAACCTTTCATAGGCTCCTCACAGCCTGCTCCCAAACATCCAAAAACACCCTCGATCGATATACCCAAAGCTATCCGCAAATCCAGGGGAAGCACATCGTGCACAAACTCCAGATTTTCCTCTCCCTGTTAGAAAACATGCCGTCCTATGGCAAATAGTCAAAATGCCTTCTGTTTTAAAGGGCCATATGCTACACTTTTGTAGCACTTTATTCTTTCGCCTGAAGCACATTTATAATATCAGTTGCTGCTAAAACTCAGTATAGACAAATCGTACGAATTCATACGAGTGAGGTCGTACGAATTCGCATGAATTGGTTGTGAGATAGCGTTGGAATGGCTATGGAATACAAAGGGAGTTATTATTAGGTGGTCTGTTCCTTTAAGACTTTTATATGTAAATAACCTCTCTGTTATGATTGGCTGACATCTGTGTGATCACTGTGCTGTCATAGTTCCCACATTTATTATTCTTAGCCATTTATGGAAACTTTTGTAGTCATATGTTAATTTAATCATAGCTATAATATGGTGATAACCATACCATTTTTCATCAGCATATTTTATGTCAAAAGAGCAAAGAATATTTTTTTTTTTTCTCACATGATGTATCTGCAAAAACATATATATATATATAAATAATCATCATGTTAATTTAATAATGACTGTTTATCAATTGGTAGTTATTGTTGTACTTGTGTTGTGAATGTACATTTGGTCTTTCTGTTTTTTTTTTTTTTTATATATATATATATATATCAGGTCTTTTATTTAAAAAAATATAAGGAAAATTATTTTTTTATCATGATATATCTATATATCTGTTTGTTTTGCCTTTTTTAATAACCCATCATCCCTCTTACTGCAACCAATGAAAATAACACAATTTCACAGGCAAATGCATAAGTAATAGAATGCAGGCTACCACTTTGCCTTTATTGGTGTTTGTAGATTATGTTAAAGCAGTTATTTCCAGCATGGGAACGGAAGGTATAGGGCTGTAAATCTTCAGCTCAGCAGAAGACCAGACCCACTCTGTGGCTTTGGGTGGCAGTTATGAGCGTATTAAAAATGCATGCCATAGGTGTCCTCCGCGTCCCGAGGCTTCCCGCTAGCTGGCATGCCAAGTCCTGATAAGTGCGGGTACCATTCGCCCTACAAAGCTTTAATGTGACGTTATGTATTGAAAAAAAAAAAGAACCACTTATAAGGTCTCAGGCGTACTGACAGCCTGGCGGGGAGGATTGTTGAGCAGCCGTAGGGTTAGCATGCTCTTTGGATGCTCGGGCCGCTGTGACAGTCACTGTTCATTAAGGGGCTGCACGCTTCTTTTTAATGTCTGCTGGTGGGGCGAGGGGAACAGCCTATAATCATGCCGAGAAAGGGAGGTTTTTGTGATAACGGCACTGAATTCAGGGTCATTTGTTAGCAAGACTCCAAATGCAAATTTCTGTTTGTATCAAGGTTGTACTGATATAAAATTGAGCAAATTTTGTACCTGACTTTGAGAACAATGTTGTTAATCTGCTAAATTTGGATGTGTGGTGTATAAAAGTTAATGCATTAGTGAAGGATTCTACTGATTCATAGTGTAACCAGGTTTCATTGTGACTCAAACTACACTGTTTGTGCTGTATTACACTCATAAGAGTTGTTTGTGTTTGTTTGTGATTCGTCTGCCATTGGTCGGACAAACAGACAAGCAAAAGTAAATGCAGTAATGCATGAGATTAACTATTTCTGTTTACCAGATTTAATATTATAACTGTTTCATTCTATATCTTTTCATTAACCCTTAAATGCATGAATGTTTCGCCAATCATTATTACATATTTGGTCTTTAGCGACCCGGATCTTTATCTAACACGGATGGAGCTCAGCCTGTGGCGATAATTTAAAACTTTCCTGATATTAGAGAAACAATTACAGAAGAATAAAATAAAGCATATTTTGTTACCATTTGGAGCTTGGAAGGGTTCAGTTTGAGCAGATGTTTTATACCATCATCACTGTCCTCGTCAGAGCTCATTTCCCAGTACATTCAGCATCTGGCTCATATTCACAATCTCATTTTCAACATCTTCCAAATCAATATTTTAATCACTGACAGCTTCTTCAACAGATCACATCAAGTGACAGTGACACAAATATTTGATTGCGTTCAGTACTTGCTCTGCAGTAAATCACTGAGTCTTTTCAAGTTTTGCTAATGGTTCTTCCTATTCTTTTGTTTTCTGCCTGCGGTAACTATGAGTGAAACGTCACTTCATCATTGTGTATCAGACATTGCCACCTTGTGGAATAAAGGTGAATTGCACTTATTCAATCATCGAAGATTCAATTATTGTTGTGCAGAAAAAAAATATACTTACACTGTTACACACCTTGGGTCGTTAGCGACCCTATACAATTTTTACACAAAATGAATGGGAAAACATGCATGCTTTTATAAAAAAAAAAAAATCTTGTTATATTGTTTATAATGAATTGATTGAGAAATAATAAGAAGGTTGATGTCTAGCTTTAAAACATGAATGAAGAGGAGGATAGTGAATGACGTCCAGGATCACTAACGTCCCGAGGTGTGCGTTTTAAGGGGTAAATCAGATCCTGATTGGATATACAGTATAGCTCGGTAAAATACTTAACACAGTTAACGCAGCATCCTTTGGCTAGCATTACTGTACAATATATGATTATGCTTTCTGGGTTATGCTTACTTCAGCCGACTGAGCATCCATCCATCCATCCATCCATCCATCCATCCATCCATCCATCCATCCATCCATCCATCCATCCATCCATCCATCCATCCATCCATCCATCCACCCACCCACCCACCCACCCATCCATCCATCCATCCATCCATCCATCCATCCATCCATCCATCCATCCATCCATCCATCCATCCATCTTTTTTATCTTCATCAAAGATTTTTAGTACAATGTGTGCATTTCATGTCTTTTAATGCAGTTTTAGAAATGTGTAATATGAACAATAACATTTATAATACTTAGAATTAAGATTAAAATAGCTTTATTGTGAATTATTGACGTTGGATTATTAAATCTATTGACAGCCCCAGTTTTGTTCATCAAAGTATTGATACAACCCTAGTTTGTAGTAAAATCTTATCACAAAAGTTGAAGTAATGATGTGCCTAAATGTGAATCTTATGGGTTTTTCTTCTTTCTCTTTTGTCTTGACAGGTAAGAGCTCTTGCTATTGACCTGCTGAGCCCAACGTTTGAGCGCTGGAGAACTCATGTTTGAGACGTGCTGTTTTAGTGTTTTAGCAGCAAGCCCCTGCTGGTGAGGACAGAAAGGGCTTGGATGCAGTTGTGAGGAGATTCACATCACAAGATAAGCATCATCATTCTTGTGAACCAATCTTACGTAACACTCTAAGGACTGTTTCACACCGCACACAGAAGCAGTATGTAAGCGATGTAGCAACTAATACCTCTTTCTCAGAGTGGGAATTATTAGCAGGTGGTGTATGATGAACTGTAGTTAGACATTTCTTGGGGCATCAGTGTGATCTGTTGATGGAACCATACTTTAAATGAGAAATACATGGGTCTTAAGCTCCAAGATGACACTTGTAATTCATTTTTCGCACATATTTAGCTTAAGATTAGTGGTTTCTCATGACGTGTGTGTATGGAGGGGAACGACAGAGTAATGGATGGATAGATAAAGAGCGGCAATTGGGACATAAAGAGATATCTCATTTTGTAAATCTTTCAGTGAGGCTATTACTCCTCAGGAAGTTATTAGTGAGGCGAGAGAACCTAAATGTGTGTTTGTGGATGTGGCTGTCTGTGTGTGGTCCTGGTAAACCTTACGTAATGGGGAATTTTTTTTTTTTAGTGTTAGCCTTAGGGGATATAATGTATATATGTATATACTGTATGTATAATGTATTATGTTTATGGAAAGTAGGGCTAAAATTGCAATAAAAATTCAATAAATGTTCAATATAAAGTTTACATGCCAAAAGCAGAACGAAACACACGGACCATTTATCACTCAGCTCAAATAGCAGCGCGAACAGATGTGTTTACTCCAGTGTTGCCAAGTTTACTGTTTTCCCTTTTTCTAATTGTTAGAAAACAGGATACATAGTCTTAACATTATTTGTTCTTTTCTTTTGTTAAAAGAAAAAAGTATCAGCTGCATGCAAAGAGTCCCACATTTGGTTTATGGCCATTAAAATGTACAATTGACCAATTTACCCATGGAACCGCATTAAGATCTCCATATCTCTGGGCTTGAACCCTATAGAGCCTTTAAAATGAAGAGACCAAAAGAAAAGTTTGATAAGAACCAGAATCAAAAAGGATATTAAGATATCTTTAATACTTCATGAGTTACAGGCATGCAAACTTGGGGCAAAAATTTTTGAACTGTCACCAATGGCATATAATGTAACAAAGCTTGCTAAAGTCAACAGATTTAACTAATAGACCTACCAATCTCTGTGTGAAAATAAAATAATGACGCTGCCATCTGTAATTTGGCTCCAAATCTTAGGTGAAAATTGTCATTTTGACCCCCTCGACAAAACGGTGAATTACTCAGTAAATATACATTCATGACATGTAATATTTTGGCCTTCTTCTTAATTTATGTATTTCTTCCACCAGAAAAGTCAGAATTGTGAGTTATAAAGTCAGAATTGCGAGATATAAAGTCAGAATTGCGAGTTATAAAGTCAGAATTGCGAGATATAAAGTCAGAATTGCAAGATATAAAGTCAGAATTGTGCGTTATAAAGTCAGAATTGCGAGATATAAAGTCAGAATTGTGAGTTATAAAGTCAGAATTGCGAGATATAAAGTCAGAATTGCGAGTTATAAAGTCAGAATTGTGAGTTATAAAGTCAGAATTGCGAGTTATAAAGTCAGAATTGCGAGATATAAAGTCAGAATTGTGAGTTATAAAGTCAGAATTGTGTTATAAAGTCAGAATTGCGAGTTATAAAGTCAGAATTGCAAGATATAAAGTCAGAATATAAACTATAAATATAAATATAAAAAAGTCAGCTATAAACTCACAAATATATAAATATATGTAATATAATAGCAATTGTGAGAAAAAAAGTCTGAATTGCGAGTTATAAAGTCAGAATTGCGTGATATAAACTTGTGATTGCTACTTTATATCACGCAATTCTGAGGAAAAAAGTCAGAACTGTGAGATAAAAAGTCGCAATTACCTTTTATATTTTTTTATTCTGTGGCGGAAACAAGCTTCCATACTATAGTGTATTGTACTTGGATATATTTTATTAAATATTCAGTCACTGAAAATAATAAGAACTTAATATTGATTTATTAACCACTCTGATGGATTCAGTAAGTTAATTTAGTTAAGGATTTTTCTGACTGATTCAAATGATACCTTCTGAGTTTGTCTTTTTGAATTATTCATTAAAATAACCTGCCCAGTTGTTTGTGAATTGCACTGGTTATCCTCTGTTTTTGATTCACTAAAAAGTATCTGCACATTTGAGTCATGTTCGTGATTTGTCTGCCATTGGTCAGACAAACAGCACCGCCACAAATTCAGGCGTTGATAAAGAAACAATTATATGTCCTAAAAATGTATGAGCCTAGTTACATTTCTGAGCAGATAACTAATGTGGCGCAATTACCCAGGCAAGGCCAAGTGGACTGGCAACCATGGCGAATTATCTTCCCAATTATATCTGAAGGGGCAAAAAAAATGCTCTCACTCTCTACCCCCTCACGCTTGAGTGGAAGTCCAACCCAGGGTCACCATTAGCCACTGGCCCAATGAAACGACCACTCTTAGATCCGAAGGCTGATATACTGTATGATTCAGTCACAGATCTTGCTTCCTGTTTTAATTAGATACCTCCAGTCTTAAAGTTCTGAAAAATCTTAAATCTCCCTGTTCTGAAGATGGCGTGGAGATCAGCCTCCTTGATGCCCGGAGGAGATAGATAAATAATAGTATATGAACATATTCAGATGAAATCTACGTCTAATTTACATACATTCACATTTCAGTCTGATTGGTTGGCCACTTCTGGGAGCTATGGAGCATTCACTCTGACTTTGAGTTGTTATTGGTTGCTAGTATCATGATTTGCATAACATTAACGTCATTTGCATAATGTAAAACTCTCTAAAGGTGCAATTTCAGTTACATTTTACAGGCAAAAAAAAAGTCACTCTGACTAACTTGAACATGAGAGAAATCTGTGTGGTGATCTTTTTCCCAATCGTGCAGATTTCTATTGAAATAACTGTACTGCAGCCAAGAAATTTTGCCAAGCAAAGGTAAATGTGATCACACCTGAACACTTAAATGTCAAATATTGAAATGCTAATAGTCAAAATTCTCTTGCGAGATTAATGTTTAACAGCCTGTTTTCTCACC
This sequence comes from Coreius guichenoti, assembly GCA_039654105.1. Taxonomy (NCBI): domain Eukaryota; kingdom Metazoa; phylum Chordata; class Actinopteri; order Cypriniformes; family Gobionidae; genus Coreius; species Coreius guichenoti. The sequence goes on from CM077190.1 coordinate 8,765,915, forward strand.
TTGGCAACCAGTTGATCAAACCCAGATCTGACCAATCAAAGAAGGGATGACAAAAGTGACCTATAACAGATGGCCTGACTCTCACTGCACTCATAGTCTCTTTTAATTTGTCTTCTGATTGGTGTCTGCCGATCAGAGAGGATGACATGGCGTTTTAACAGCAGCCACCTGTTCCCGAATAGATTTGGAACACATGACATCAACAGACGGAAGTTTTGGATGAGAACGCTTACAGAACAGGAGCTAGCTGCATTAAACTTCATCAGAACAACGCATTGTGATTATTCGCAGCTCATGTTCCAAACAGAAAGACAAATACTGTTTACATTGGCTTAATGTGAACCACCAGCAGTCTGGACTAGATTTTCAGTACTATACATCCCATCTGCTCTCTGTCTCAGAACGTAGGAGGAACGCCTCATCTGGGGATTTATTTAGTGGTTTCTGTTTCTTTTTTCTATTAATTTACCCTGTTTGTGTACATACCGTACTTTCATACACCGCAGACGTACTCTGTATCCGTAACAGCTGAAATCAGTTGCCAATTTAAGCATCGCTGCTCGTTCATTATGAAGACCGGTGGCCGTGTCATAAAGGACGATTTGGCTGATTCATGCCGCATGCTCCGCTTTGCTATTGATTCAGACCTGGCCTCTTCAATTACCGCCCCATTACAACACACATCACTCAAAGGAAACGCTACTGAAATTACATTAGTTCTCTTTTTTTCCCCGTTCTTTTATCTATTCTCGTCACCTTCACTTCACCATAGCAACTAAACCCATTTAAAAACATTACCACAGAGTTCAAGAAAATAGCACCCACCAAATTCTGTTTGTGTTTAAGTGCTGAGGCAGGCGATGCAGGCAATTATGCAATTGCTTTTTTCCCTGTTTGGTAAAACATGGACTCTTTTTCTCACTTTATGTAACATGATACATTATTTGTATACTGTAGGGAAACAAATGTTCAATTTACTGTTAAAAACCAGCTGTGCTCGCCAGAACTCTACGGTAATAGTCAAATGACAGCATATGTGCCGGCACAGTATGACATTTGGTATACCATACTGTATATTTTACAGTTTGTAATTATAAACAAACGCAGAACACTATTAGGGTAATGCACAAAACAGATATAATGAGCTAAACATTAACTATCTGACATAAGATACACCCTGAGGTACATGACTAATAACAACTAACAAACAAATGATGAATGAGTCGCATAGGGGCTTCAGGGAATGCTCACTCGTTTTTCACTGTAAATAAGGTAATGCTTTATTTACAAAAAGCAAATAGCTTGATACTATTTAATGTGGAAATGCGTATATTGTGTAAATATAATACTGTTATTCATCATAAATTCTGTTCACTATAAGCACTGCCTTAAAACCTCTGTGTTTGAATAATTTTAAGCAGATTCTTACAGTTGTGTCATGACAACTTTTGGGGTGATTGGCATGGTAATGGATATGACAATGTTATTTGGTCTTGGTGGAATAGATCTGCTACACGCTTCTGTTATTGCTGCTGCTGCAAGTACAGGACTTGCTAATGCCAAAACATACACGACACGCTGCTATGAGCAAGTAAGACATGCTGCTGCTGTACAATACATGAATTACACATGGCAGATCTATACAGGTGGAGCTGGGGAAGGTGGAGGGTTTCTGAAAGCGTGCTGCAACTGCTACAGAAAATGCTGACCAAGTGTTTGAAGGTTGAGCAGTGAGCCCATTGGTTACTGATACAGCAAGAACCAATCAGCTTTGCTCTATATAAAACAATGTGATTAGAGGCCCTATTAGCCTGCGCCATCCAGAGTTTCATGACAGAACGTTGTATATATTAACCAAAAAATATGCTGAAACATTGTTACTAGAGCACACAATAGTAGTCAATCTTGAACTCTTGCTATTTCATTTACATATTGATTCAGGCCACTGTAGTAACTAAAGAGGTTATAGTTTGGTTGTAGAAATGCTAGGAACATTTTTGTTCACCTACATCAATGTAATCCGAAGGGCAATGCTTCCATGCCAGACATTGCCTTGGGGAGCTTTGGTGAAATGGGCACATCAACATCATTAATGGCTCCAGATTTCCGTTCAGTCAGTTTATTACGGATCGGTGCGGTCCGAAGTGCCTGGTGTCATTAACTAATCTCTCAAACACTCCTCTAAGCCTGCTCTCCTTATGAATTATAATAGCCATGTAATGAGACTTCACCCAGTGGTCTAAACATCAACAGAGATCGGTTTCAATTTCCTTTACAAAGCTCAAATGCAATTATATCTGCCTGTATCAAGGCAAGGTCAACGTTTGAGCTCGGTCTTAAATAACGTGACATTTTCAGGCTCGCCCTATATGTGCTACTTGCTCATCACCAGTGTTTTGATTATGATTTTAGTATTTAATTGTTGGATGCATGTGCCTAGTATGACATTCGTGCTCCATTTGTTTGACTGCATCCCCAATGGCCGTTAAACAGCAACCGCTGTGTTTTCCAGCAATTTGTGGGAGGCGACCAGACGCGATGATGAGCCGTTTGACAAACCTGAATATCAATGATCTTTATTCCTCAATTGAGCGTTTGACCTATCACGTCCTCATTTAACTCCTGTGGCTTTGTTCCTCTCTAATTATGTCATGATGAAGCATTGATTTCCATTTCCATTTAGTTAGTTTGTTGCCACCTTTGGAGACATGGCACAGGGCATTAGCTGAAGTGAATTGTTAAATAAGGAATTGTCTGGATGCCTTTCACTCACATGGCTTGCACTCAAACCTTGAATGTGTTTTTTTCATTTTATTTTATTTTTTATTTATTATTTGATTTTATTACTGCCTGTTAATTTTAAATTATTTTTTAAACTAATAATAATTATATTCAAATGTATTATATTTTTATTTGATTGTATTTTCAGATTTATATTAATTTTGAACTGTTTTGAACTGTTTTGCTGTGGTATTGAAAATAGTATTGAGAAATTATGAAAATGAAGAATTATCAATAATTTCGCTAGTTTGTTATTGACTTCTGAAATGTTGATAAATCTAGATTTCTGTTTGAGTATCTTATGTCTGGCTTTCTAAAGACTCTCCTCTTATTTCCACACTATAGGTGTTAGCTTTGCCTAGTGGCCGTGTCTAGAGAATCAGCCACATTAATGAGAAAAAAAAAATAGCGGAATGTGTGAAAAAGTGTTGTGTCGGCTTATCAAAGTATTCATTTTTGGTCTTTTGAATCTTTGAAAGCCTTTGACTTTTATATGAGTCACCCCGGCTCTGACAGAGCAAACATATTTGCTTTTTTCCCGTCGTCTTCAGAAGACATCCTCAGGGACACTACCCTTGTTTTCTCCTCAGCCTTAAGAAGAGGCACTAAGTTGTGTTGAAACTATAGCAACAGATGAGCCGTCTCTATGGAAATAAAGCCTCGCTTTCCTGACGAGACCTTCTATTCAATGGTGCCAATTACAGAGAATCCTTGTGGCTGACCCTGAGCTGACACATTTACATTGAGGATTCAGTCACAGGCGGCTATTAGTCAACAAAGGCTTTGATTGAGTTTTATCTTCCTGAAAGAGTCTCAGACATATGAATCTCTGCCTGAATATGTAGCCCAGCATGCTTTATCATAAGCTGTGGTGAGACCATTTGTGTACAATATTGGTCAATATTGTTTATGATGAAATTATCAACATGCTTTTGCTGATTCTTGAGGAGCACTTCGTTAGTTTGAAGGATTGTGAATTACTGAACAATTTACGAGAAGTCTCAAATGCTGCAAGCAAAAGAATTACCCTGAGAGTTTTCTCACTCAAAAACCTGATATATCTTGTTACAGAGGCCCATACATTTATATGTATGACTCATTGATTATTATTATTATTTAACAGTTTATTCATAAAATAAAAAATAGATACTGTAATAGACATAAACAAACATTTAATTTAATTAATAAATCTTAATAAATTTGCCAACTTCTAGCGATTTATGCACAATTTACATAATAATAGTAGTGTATTATTATTACTATTATTAATTCAAAATCAGATAAGTTTATTAATTTATAAAAGATACTGTAATTGATGTTTCACATAGTCAAATAAACAGACAGATTTAAAACTATAATTGAATGAATTTAATTAATTTAATTTATGTATGAAAAATGTGTTTTATAATGTATTATGTATTTTTTTTCCTGAATCCATTTTCTAACTTCTAGTGATATATGCACTGTTTACATTAAAAATATAATTAATAGATATTTGTAAATAAAGATTATTTTATTTTATTTTAGGTCCTCAATTGTGCACATTCAAAGCCACTTAATGCAAGCCTCCAAGATTAGTAGAAAAAAAGTTTAAAGCTGAATTACGCAGGGAAGAAGACCAGAGGGCTTTTTTTAAAAAAAAAAAATAGATATCAATGGAGAAGATGCTTTAATACACTGAATAAACTGCTTTTGTGGAAAATCAGCTTATTTATTGAATTGACAACCTATAGGCTAATCTTCAATATGTTTTTCATTTTGGATTGATCTATTGTTAGAGTTAACACCAAAGAAAAAATGCTGTTTTATAAGACAAATGACAAACAATTTTTTGATTTTTGCCGCTTTTTGATTTTTGGGTTATAAATTCATTTTTGAAAGTGTATAACTCAGGCCCTGTGTGCTCTAGCACCCTGCAGATAGTTCTGGCTGTTTCCACTAGATGGCAACAAATACTGGTAAAAATAATTTTGTCTGTATCATGTATGCAAGATTTATTCAAATGGATCTGAAGGGAGGAATATTACATTTTTTTAATGTAATTTCCGCCTACCCAAATCTCTGCAATATACAAGTCTCCCCATATACAGTAGTATAAATGCAATATCCCAGTGTCATACAATTCTTTTTTCCAGTGTTTGCTAACATATGCTGGAAACAGCCAAAACTGTCTGCAGGGTGCTAGTTCACACAGGGCCTGAGATATACATTTTCAAAAATAAATTTATAACCAAAAAAAATCAAAAATGAATTTATATCAGACAACATATACTTAAATGTTTATCACTTTTAGCAGTGTTGTATGTAACTTCAAAGGGTTTCCTGTAAAATGACACTAAAATTGTGTATTTAGACCACTGTATGTGGGTGTGGGAAGCTTTTCAATTTGGGTAGGCCAAATCCAGGCGGAAATGGTCCCAGAGAAATTTAGTGTAAATAAGTTACTTTGTGTAAAACAAATGCCAAAGTGATGCATATTTCCAGAAAGTAGACATTCTAAGCTTTCAACTGGTACCACATATGAGGTCAGAGCTCCTTCACAGACATTTCAAATTTAAAGTATATACTTGATGACGTCCTTATCAGGGTCCTTGGAGTTTAAGGGGGACAGCCATTTGTAGTGGTGTCCAAAATTATAGTGGAAGTTATCGAGTGCACTCATTCATTAATGCACCGCAATAATGAGTGTACAACCGATGTACACTCGACAGCTAGAGACTACCCATAATGCACTGTGAGAGTTGCGCGCCAAATAAATTCCCGCGTCTCACCAGAAGATGGCGCTCGCAGCTGAATCATCCATCCATCCATCCATTTTCTAAACCACTGGTCCAATGTGGGTATACAGCGTATTATCATACATGTATAAATTCCTCTTAAATGATTATTAAATTTTTTTATTAAGGTTTATACATTGTTTTCTTCAAGATAAATCTTTCCATTTTACTACTGGAGCGGCCATTTTGTTAAGTTTCAAATAATTATTAAACAGCAAGCACAAACTATGCAGAAGTGACAGCCCTTCCAGCTCACTTAAAGTCTGAATTCACTCACTCGTTTTCATTCACTTCCTCAAGTGAACTATATTAGTGGACCAATAGGGAATAGTGAATGAGGGTATAGGAAGCGATTTCGAACACAGCTATTAATTTCTATGGTATCCTTAAACAGTGATTGACTGTCTCAAAATCAATGGCGTCAAGTCTGTAATGTGATCAAGGCACACAGGATCCAAGATGACTTTACGTTTTCTCCAATGGTGGAGCCACGGAGGATGGTATCTCCCAATAATAAGACATCTTTGCCATTGTGGCTTATACAGGGTCAAATCAATATAGTTTCACCATTGAACACATTATTTCAGCAAACGCTCTTGTAATCTCCTCATAAGATCTCACACACTGGGTCCTCACAAGGCTGATTGCGTGTCGCCTTCTTGGAACTAACACTCGGCGGACACTAATAAGTTAGACTCCCAGTGGGACCCAGATGTTGGAATAGGCTCATTTGCGGTTAACAAAGAGCTTCGGATTATCTGACATACATTGGGCAGTGCTCGGTAAGTGGATCAGCCCGGTCTCCACGCACCAGCCTTCAGCCAAGTGCCAGAATCACATCTTCATTAGGAGAAAATAAGATCTACAGTGGAGTCTCGAGGGAGACGAACGTGAGCCTTACAGCGGGCCTTCACTCTGGGTTCATAGCTGGGCTAATTTAGTCATTTACTGAGCTGACGGAAATAATAAGACGTCGTAGATAAGAATTCAGTCTTGTGTCGCCGTTCTGATTTAGCTGGTATTTACCTCAGACTGGAATTTGCAAATAGTTTGCCGCAGATGTTGTGATTGCACAGTGATTATCTATTAAACATCTGCGTGTTTGTCGTCGCAGGATCCGCCTCGTCTAAAAGGCACGTGTTCCTGGGAACAGGACTGAAGGTGAGACGAGTGCAAGGAATACAAAAAGACAAATCGATAGCTGTTTGATTTCGCACAGAACAGAGCTCTGATCATTGGCAACCAGCAGCGGTGCTCGCTGCTCGGACATTTTGCACTGCCACGTCAAGTCAATAATGTAATTCAGCCAGTGGCAACTCTATGTTCTTTCTAACACACCTTTATCGACAGAGTGAGAGGAAAGAACTAGTGGATAAGGGATAGAGGAACATTGGTTAGTATTCTCTACAATGCTAGACCGTGAGGTATGGGGTGAAAGTGAATCTGATCTCCTTTGTGAAGTTTTGGCCTCTCACAAATAACTTCTAAAAATTGTTGGCAGAAGTACTCTGTACTACGATTTATGCTTTTGTTTTTCTGTTAAAATATTCGGAGACGCAACCTGCTTTGTAGTGCATGTGGTCATTTCCCAATCTTATCTTGTATTGTTTTTAATAATATTATGTTATTCTATATAATAATGTAAATAGCACTATATATATATATATATTAGTGCTGTAAAATCTATAAATCGATTAATCAGGATGAATTGCATCTAACATAAAAGTTTGTGTTTACATAATATATGTGTGTGTGTATATATTATTAAATGTATCATTTATATGTGTTGTACACACTCATATATTTATACACATATACAGTATATATAAATTTGTGTGTATATGTACATATACACAGACACGCACACAGACATATATATGATATACACTCACCTAAAGGATTATTAGGAACACCATACTAATACTGTGTTTGACCCCCTTTCGCCTTCAGAACTGCCTTAATTTTACGTGGCATTGATTCAACAAGGTGCTGAAAGCATTCTTTAGAAATGTTGGCCCATATTGATAGGATAGCATCTTGCAGTTGATGGAGATTTGTGGGATGCACATCCAGGGCACGAAGCTCCCGTTCCACCACATCCCAAAGATGCTCTATTGGGTTGAGATCTGGTGACTGTGGGGGCCATTTTAGTACAGTCAACTCATTGTCATGTTCAAGAAACCAATTTGAAATTATTCGAGCTTTGTGACATGGTGCATTATCCTGCTGGAAGTAGCCATCAGAGGATGGGTACATGGTGGTCATAAAGGGATGGACATGGTCAGAAACAATGCTCAGGTAGGCCGTGGCATTTAAACGATGCCCAATTGGCACTAAGGGGCCTAAAGTGTGCCAAGAAAACATCCCCCACACCATTACACCACCACCACCAGCCTGCACAGTGGTAACAAGGCATGATGGATCCATGTTCTCATTCTGTTTACGCCAAATTCTGACTCTACCATCTGAATGTCTCAACAGAAATCGAGACTCATCAGACCAGGCAACATTTTTCCAGTCTTCAACTGTCCAATTTTGGTGAGCTCGTGCAAATTGTAGCCTCTTTTTCCTATTTGTAGTGGAGATGAGTGGTACCCGGTGGGGTCTTCTGCTGTTGTAGCCCATCCGCCTCAAGGTTGTGCGTGTTGTGGCTTCACAAATGCTTTGCTGCATACCTCGGTTGTAACGAGTGGTTATTTCAGTCAAAGTTGCTCTTCTATCAGCTTGAATCAGTCGGCCCATTCACCTCTGACCTCTAGCATCAACAAGGCATTTTCGCCCACAGGACTGCCGCATACTGGATGTTTTTCCCTTTTCACACCATTCTTTGTAAACTCTAGAAATGGTTGTGCGTGAAAATCCCAGTAACTGAGCAGATTGTGAAATACTCAGACCGGCCCGTCTGGCACCAACAACCATGCCACGCTCAAAATTGCTTAAATCACCTTTCTTTCCCATTCTGACATTCAGTTTGGAGTTCAGGAGATTGTCTTGACCAGGACCACACCCCTAAATGCATTGAAGCAACTGCCATGTGATTGGTTGATTAGATAATTGCATTAATGAGAAATTGAACAGGTGTTCCTAATAATCCTTTAGGTGAGTGTATATAAATTTAATAAATTATATATACACACATATATTATGTAAACACAAACTTTTGTTAGATGTGATTATTTATTTATTATTTCATTATTTATATATACTGTATGTATATATATAAACAATTATATTTCATAGACTTTAGACTTTTATTCCATTTAAATTGTACAAAGTGAATAATAATAATAATAATAAAAACAAATTAATACAAATGTTTTATTATTTATACAAATAAATGTATTATTATTATTATTATTATTATTATTATTATTATTATTATTATTATTATTATTATTATTATAAATTTAATGTTGACAGTTAAATAAAATCTAAAATTGTTTATTTAATAAATGTGGTTAGTGCCCACTTGCCTGCCATTAAGTTCCACCCAAACTTTTTGTTTCAATAGGAAATGCACATGCAAAAAAAAAAAAAAAAAGGGCACATAAAGCAATTTCATAGGGCCTTAAAATGCAATTGTATAAATGCAGTTGTTTGTGTATTGTGGCATAAGTCTGGTGACGTAAAGATACTGAAAAACTGTTTTAATGCAGTAATGCATGATGTATAATACAGAGCTAAGTGTTTCAGAATGCCATTCTCTGCCTGCATTCCTTTTTTTCAATACAGAAGGTCATACAATAATTTTATTTATTTCTTTTTCTGGGGAATGCTGCAGGTCTTGACTTTTTTACACCACCGGTGCGAGTGCATGAAAGAGCTCTGGAAACTGTCTGTGCTGAAAACCTTGCTCATATTCTTTGTAAGTGGGTGTAACTCTAAAAGAGGCAGAGAGTTGGAGAGTGGGCAATGTGATCCGGTTTCCTCCTGAAGAATACAGCTCAATAGAAGAAAAAATGAAAAGGGTTGGAGAAGTGAACCCCTGACCTGTCTGCTCTCACAGCATCTCGAGTGTTACATCTGTGTGCTCGGAGAGGAAGAGAGGAAGACAGATGTATTATTAATAAACATCAGAACTCTGTGACTTTGGAAATAGAAAATAATTTATATTTCATGAGCACAAGTGCGTGGTCGATTTAGTTGGTGAAGAAGTTAACATGTTTACATCATGACGGGATACAGACTTCTGCATCTGAGAGAGAGAAAGAACATTTTCTCATTTCAGTCGCTATTTTAACGTCTTGTCTACAAGTTTTAAAACTCCATTTTGATGTCATTATTAAGAAGCCCCTAAAGGGGCATGGTGGTGGACAAAAACTATGAGATGGGAGGAAAATAAGTCAATGCTTTTGCATTCTCTCGCAAATGTTTTGAGTTCCCCCGAAACTTTGCATTTGCCCGCAAAACCTTTTGCGGTTGCAACTTCTCAGCATCTCGCGCTCCGCCCCGCACCGTGGGTATAAACAGGAAGCAGATGCAGCTCACGTTTGTTTTTCACTGAGGAGCCGAACTAGTGACTCGGTCATGCAGTGATGGTACAGCAACTGTGGCGACGGGACGTACGTCTCCGTTCCCTCCTTCAGGGAACGAGGGTTACATACGTAACCGAGACGTTCCCTTTCAGTCGGTCACATTCGACGTACGTCGGACGTAGGGAGGTATCATGTGGGTATCATGTACCCGTAGGGAGGTATCATGTGGAATATACACGTATGGACTGGCCGTGGGCAGTACAACATACGGAAGTCCCAGGGGTGGCCCTGGCCAATGCAGGCGGGAGACTACACCGCACAGAGACGGCAGAGCGAGCTCTGCCAAGGGAAAGACACGGGCTCGCCGTAGGGAGCCGTACCGTGGAAGAATACACATATGGGTCCGCCGTAGGGGTCACAACATATGGATACCCAGCCTAACACAAGTTCCACCAATGCATATGAGTGTTAGACCTGGCGTCGGACGCTCCGCCACGTCTGACTGCCGCGGTTTGCGGAGGACTCAACAGGGTTCGCCGTGCTGGGGAACTCGACTGGAGCATATCAGCGCACGTATCCGGTCTATGAGGAGGGGAATGGTGCAGCAAGCCGACACTAGAACGGGCACTTCGGTGTTACTGGCTATTTGAAGCGAGCACACGGGAAGAAACCGGCTCTACACAGAGGCTATAGAATCTAGCGAACGTGTTAGGTGTCGCCCAGCCCGCAGCTCTACATTTATCTGTCAGCGAGGCGCCGTGCGCCAGAGCCCAGGAAGAGGCCACACTCCTGGTGGAGTGGGCCCTCAACCCGAGCGGGCAAGGCACGACTATCCAGTGAGCCATCCTCTGCTTGGAGACAGCCTTTCCCTTCTGCTGGCCTCCGTAACAGATGAAGAGCTGTTCTGAGGTCCTGAAGCTTTGCGTTCTGTCTACGTAAGTCCGCAGAGCGCGAACGGGACAGAGAAAAGCCAGGGCTGGGTCTGCCTCCTCCGAAGGCAGCGCTTGCAGGTTCACCACCTGTCCCGAAAGGGAGTGGTGGGAACCTTGGGCACATATCCGGGCCGGGGTCTCAGGATTACATGAGAGTTACCCGCCCCGAATTCCAGGCACGATTCATCGACCGAAAATGCCTGCAGGTCCCCTACCCTCTTGATGGAAGCCAATGCAGTCAGGAGTACTGTCTTCCAAGACAGGATTTTTAACTCTGCTGACTGCAAAGGTTCAAAGGGAGCCCTCTGCAATGCGGTTAGCGCCAGAGATAAGTCCCAAGAGGGTATAGAGTGAGGGCGAGGCGGATTTAATCTCCTCGCCCCCCTCAGGAACCTGACGACCAGATCGTGCTTTCCTAAGGACTTACCATCAACCATGTCGTGATTTGCGGCGATAGCGGCAACATACACTTTGAGGGTGGAGGGAGACAGCCTTCGCTCCAACCCTTCTTGCAGGAAGGAAAGCACAGAACTGATCGAACATCTTTGGGGGTCTTCTCGTCGAGAAGAACACCACTGAACGAACAGGTTCCACTTCAACGCGTAGAGGCGCCTCATAGAGGGGGCTCTGGCAGAAGTGATGGTGTCTACCACAGTCTGTGGTAGGCCACCTAGAACCTCCGCGTCCCGTCCAGGGACCAGACATGGAGTTTCCAGAGGTCCGGACGCGGGTGCCACAGGGTGCCCCGTCTCTGAGTCAGGAGGTCCTTCCTCAGAGGAATGGGCCAAGGAGGTGCTGTCGCGAGGAGCACTAGTTCCGGGAACCAGGTCCGGTTGGGCCAGTACGGCGCAACTAACAAGACCTGCTCCTTGTCCTCCCTGACCTTGCACAGTGTCTGCGCAAGAAGGCTCACTGGGGGAAACGCATATTTGCGTAGGCCCCGGGGCCAGCTGTGTGCCAGCGCATCCGAGCCGAGGGTCCCCCCGGTCAGGGAATAGAACAACTGGCAGTGAGACGTGTCCGGGGCGGCAAACAGGTCTACCTGTGCGGTCCCGAAGCGACTCCAGATCAGCTGGACCGGGGATGGAGTCTCCACTCTCCTGGGAGCACTTGCTCTCGTGAGAGCTCATCGGCTGCACGATTGAGCAGGCCCGGAATGTGAGTGGCACGAAGCGACCTCAGATGCTTCTGACTCCAGAGGAGGAGATGGCGGGAGAGTTGTGACATGCGGCGGGAACGTACGGACGTCCGTACGGACCAGAACGTGCTTGGACGAACTGCTAACAACTCGAGGCAATTGATATGCCATTGCAGTTGAGGCCCTGTCCACAGACCCGAAACTGCAAGCCCGTTGTACGTGGCCCCCCAGCCGGTGGATGAGGCATCCGTGGAGACAACAGCATGCCTGGACACTTGTTCTAGGGGAACTCCTGCCCGTAGAAACGAAGGGTCCGACCACGGACTGAAGGTTTGGCGGCACTTCGGTGTTACTGAGACACGGAACGAGCCGCTCTGCCACGCCCATCTCGGGACTCGGTCGTGTAGCCAGTGTTGAAGTGGCCTCATATGAAGCAATCCGAGCGGCGTCACTGCAGCTGCGGATGCCATATGCCCCAGGAGCCTCTGAAAATGTTTCAGTGGTACCGCTGTCCTGCATTTGAACGAATTCAAGCAGTTCAACACCAACTGGATGCGCTCCTCTGTGAGTCGCGCTGTCAGATTGACCGAGTCCAGCTCCATACCGAGAAAAGAGATCCTCTGCACGGGGCAGAGTTTGCTCTTTTCCCAGTTGACCCGAAGTCCCAACAGGCTGAGGTGACTGAGCACCATGTCTCTGTGTTCGCACAACTGCGCACACATACATCGAACGTGACCGACTGAAAGGGAACCCAAGTTAAGATTAATTGATTGGTTTGAGTGCCATTTTGTCAAGCAAAAAAGTTTTTGAGACAATTCTTTATAGACTTTTCACTCATTTCCCCCACTTCTGCATTTATCTTTCTCTAGTCGCATTCACTTATTTCCAAAAGTCATCTTGAATGTTTATCAATAGAACTAAAAATTTTTAGAGAACATCCTATAAGCTGACTTCATAAATTGATGTTGATTTTCCTAAAATGTTTTAGTTTGATGGTGATCAGTGTTCCCTTTGGTTAGGCACTTGGAACTTCAGTTCTATTATTATATATATATATATATATATATATAATTATAATTATTATTTTTATTATATTAATTATATAATTTATTATATTATATTATATTTATTATTTAATTCTATTTAATTAAAGCAGCTATGCACCAAGAAATCACAGTTATTTGCTTTCAAAGCAAGGGAAGTAATTTTTCATGTCGAATAATGATCTTTTAAAATTTTATTGCTAACACTTATGTCATAAACACATTGTGAAACTTTTAATTGGGTTGATATAATCCCTCTATATTTGTGACAATATCTTGCAATTGACCATGCTTGAGTCACACACAGACTTCAACATTCAGCATGCAAAACAAAACAATGGTAACAATTACATTATATTTAAACTAAAAATTATAAAGTACTCTCTCCAGTTCTTTTTTAGTTCCTAGAACTCTCGTGTGAACTATACTAACTAAGCTTTTGTCAGTACAACATACTCTTCCTATTTCACTTTAGTTTTTTAAGGCAACACAGATGTGTTTGGCTGTTGCATATTTAAGACGAAAATAAATATTGACTTTGGAAACATATCTAATTTTAAACTATGTATTTAAAAAAAAAAAATTACCTCATTAGTGGCTGAACATTCTTTGTGTGTGTGTGTGTGTGTGTGTGTGTGTGTGTGTGTGTGTGTGTGTGTGTTATTTTTTGTAAAATATGTTTTCTTTCCTAAGTACGGAAACTCATTAACATTATTTTTGTTAAATAAAAACAATGTGCTGTTGACATACATATTTAGTCCCCAGAGAGGTTTACAAACAATATCCCTCGAAGGACACCACAGTTGCCTTACAATTGTCATCTACCTGTGAATTATTAAAATAATGAAATTAAAAATAAAATTTTTGAAAATAATTGAAAATTAAAATGTTCTCAGTGAAATCCCATGGTTAGAGGATTATTATTCAAGTTGTGAATCGTAAAGATAGCTGTGAAAATGAAAACGAAAGAGCATTCCAAAGAAGTCAGAGATAAAGTAAACAAACAAGTACTGCATGAGAGATTCAGCTCCCAGTGGGCTCGGTAGGTTCAGTTGTCAAGAACTGTAGGCTCTATCAAATCACCAAAACAAGGTCATCCTTCAGAACACTGTACAAACAAGCCATTGAGGCCAAAAATCACTGTGAAGTAACTACAGTTCAGTAGCTGAGACTAACTTTAAAATAACTTTTCATAACACCTGTATGGGAGTATAATGTCAATAAAGAAACCTGTTCAAAAGTCTAGGGGTCAGTAAGGATTTTTTCATTTCTGAAAGGATGCATTAAATTGGTTAAAAATAATAGTAAACACATTTATAATGCTACAAAACGTTTCTGTTTTTTAGTAAATATTTTTCTTTTGAACATTCTATTCATCAAAGAAAGAAATTTATCATACTTAAAAAAAGTCTATTATGGCTATATGAATAAACTGAATATTTCTGCTATCATATTTCACCCAGACTGCTCATATGTATGTGTGAGTGTTATGGAGCGAGGATCTATGTATATGGGTGACAATGCGCTTAATGCTCTTAATGGAGATAATGGCACTCCATGCAGAGGCATCAGCAAGGAGGAACCAAGAGGTTCGTCCTCTTTGCGCCCTTGCTGAGGTAAAACACTCTAATCTCGCATTAATTCCTGCAATTACACACCCATCATAACAACAGACAGTTTAGCCAGGCCTGCTTCAGCCCAATATTTATTCTTCCATTGTACTTAAACTTCACTGAAAATGATTAAAACATTTTAAATTAAAAATACACTATATTGCCAAAAGTATTGGGACACCCCTCCAAATCATTGAATTCAGGTTCCAATCACTTCCATGGCCAAAGGTGTATAAAATCAAGGACTAGACATGCAGACTGCTTCTACAAACATTATAAATAATGTGTTTTTTGTGCAAATTTGTGCAACTCAGCGACAAAGTGGTAGGCCACTTAAAATCACAGAGCGGCGCACAGTGTGCAGAAGTCGCCAACTTTCTGCAGAGTCAATAGCTACAGACCTCCAAACTTCATGTGGCCTTCAGATTAGCTCAAGAACAGTGCGTAGAGAGCTTCATGGAATGGGTTTCCATGGCCGAGCAGCTGCATCCAAGCCTTACATCACCAAGTGCAATGCAAAGCGTCGGATGCAGTGGTGTAAAGCATGCCACCACTGGACTCTAGAGCAGTGGAGACGTGTTCTCTGGAGTGACGAATCACGCTTCTCTGTCTGGCAATCTGATGGACGAGTCTGGGTTTGGCGGTTGCCAGGAGAACGGTACTTGCCTGACTGCATTGTGCCAAGTGTAAAGTTTGGTGGAGGGGGGATTATGGTGTGGGGTTGTTTTTCAGGGGTTGGGCTTGGCCCCTTAGTTCCAGTGAAAGGAACTCTTAATGCTTCAGCATACCAAGACATTTTGGACAATTTCATGCTCCCAACTTTGTGTGAGCAGTTTGGGGATGGCCCCTTCCTGTTCTAACATGACTGCGCACCACTGCACAAAGCAAGGTCCATAAAGACATGGATGAGCGAGTTTGGTGTGGAGGAACTTGACTGGCCTGCACAGAGTCCTGACCTCAACCCGATAGAACACCTTTGGGATGAATTAGAGTGGAGACTGCGACCCAGGCCTTCTCGTCCAACATCAGTGCCTGATCTCACAAATGCGCTTCTAGAAGAATGGTCAAAAATTCCCATAAACACACTCCTAAACCTTGTGGAAAGCCTTCCCAGAAAAGTTGAAGCTGTTATAGCTGTAAAGGGTGGGCCAACTCCATATTAAACCCTACGGATTAAGAATGGGATGTCATTAGTGCATGTAAAGGCAGACGTCCTAAAACTTTTGGCAATATAGTGTATCTGTAATTTTATTTTTGAGCAGTTTGCATACTATAATATAAATAAATAGATTAAAGTGCCCCTATTATATATTTTCATATATTACCTTTTACGTGTTATATAGCTCTTTGTGAATGTAAAATGTCTGCAAAGTTTCAAAAATCAAAGCACACGATAAATGGAGGTTTTTTATTTTATTTAGAAGGTGTAATTTGTTAAACACCAAATTAGCAAAACATTTCTCCACAGGACCTAAAAATATGTTTGATTTGAGCAGCAACAGTCCTGCTATATCAGCATTTTGCAGCATTTCAAAATGTCAATTCAGACTCTCCTCTGAGGAAAGGCAGATTGGATCTCACTTTTTTCCTTGAGAAAGTTGACAGGATTTTTGTATTTATCTTCACTTTTCTTTTGAGCTTGACGTTTACATCTGGTATTAAGATCTATGTGGCGTGGTCTACTCTAGTACAGCTATTTGTGATCCGAAGTAGTATAAACATGGATGCGACCCAGACAACAACAAAGGACCGCCTTTTCACCTGTCAATCATCCTTTGTGCTACCACAAGGGTAAGTTTTGCTACATTGTAAAAAAAAAAAAAAGAAAATACTATTTCAGTCTTTTACATTTAATTCAATGGGCCCTATCATACACCCAGCACAATGCGATTCCAGGCGCGACGCAAGTGTTTTTTTGCTAGTTTCAGCCGACGCAGTTATCATTTTCACGTCCAGCGCCACGTTGTTTAAATAGCAAATGCATTCACGCCCATCTGTTCTCCCATGGGCGTGCTGGTCTGAAAACGAGGTGTGTTCAGGTGCATTGTTGGTGCTTTGCTATTGCTATAGGTGCACAACGTGCTTACACTCTGCTTATTACACACACACAGGAACTTGCAGAAGAACACAAACATTTTTAAATATTAAAAATGAAAGGATTCCTCTCTGAAGATGCGTTCAGTCTTTCTGCTCGCAAATTCCGCCATGTAAATAGCGAATCCGCCATGGTGCAAGCGCAACTGGCTTTTAAAGGGAAAGGGAGATGAGACTCTGATTGATTTATTGCATGTTATGCCCAAAACACACCCATGACTCATTAAGAGACTAGGTACAACCGTTTTGGACCATGAGCCTGGCGCGCCGACCGTTTTTTTCCGTTGTTAAACTAGCAAAAGTGGATTCGGAAAATAGGGCCCTATGTGTTTCTTGCCATTACTTGTGAAATGTACTAGCAATTTCTGAGTGAAAATTTCAGTGCACAAATTTATTTTGAGTATATATATGTGCTGAGCAGCAAATAACCGTATTAAATAAATAAAATTAAATACATTTATTATTGCTTTGAATGAAATTATTTATTTCTTTTTCTTTCTTGCTTTCTTTCTTTAGCTCATAGTCACTGAACAATCTTTGACAAACTTGACATATGACTATGTACAGTATCAGAGACATTGTTTTTTTCAGTGCTGTTTATTTTACCAAGACATCATATGGATAAAATATTATTAGTGTTATGTAAATGTTAATTATAAAGTGTGAAAAAACCTTACAGTGTAGATTTACTGTTCAGTTACTATATATACACCATCTATCACTTATTTTTGCACGTTGTCACTAGTGATCAAACAGCGTACTTGAGACAAGTTTACTTGTGAAACTCACAGCAGCACCACACACTTTGTTCCCTCTGATATCCCTCGGGCTGAATCCAAGAAGCCGTCTGTTGATTTACTGCTTAGATATGCTGATTGTTTATTATACTAACAGAGACACAATTTGACTGTTAATCATCAGCTTACATTAATCTAACAGAACGAGTTATCTGAAACTGCCTTTTAGTCTTCCTTTGACCAAGCTGTGATTTAATTTTTATTTTTTTCTATTGACCAACCTTTTCCCTCTCTCACTCCTCTCATCTTCTCAGCGTGAGGTATGAAGCGGTCCAGCGTGACACTGCAGCTAATCCATGTTTAATCATCTTTCACATGATCTATTTCTTACTTTGTCACGCATGGTGCCGGCCTGTGAACTCGACCCTGTGATGATGGGTTAAAGAAGACATCGGGAAGAGGCCTCTGCTTTTCCTGCTTTTGCTTAGTGGCGTTGTGCGTCAATTAAAAAAAGTTACACATAGGCCCATAGAAGACAAAAATATCCATGTCCAAAAAATGTCATAAAATTTGAAGCTTGGGAGCACAGACTTAAAGTTTGGTCTCATTTTAAAGAAGACCCTTGGCATATTATTGTTGAAGTAAAAAGTTATAGAGGTTTAAGTTTATGAAAATTATTTATGAACATTATTTTATGCAATTTTTATGTTGAACTCTGAAACTGCTATAAAATCAAAGCCATAAATCTAAATAAGTTGCATTCCAAATTTGAGGTTGTTATCTAAAAAAAAAAAAAAAAAGCTTTCAGTAAGATTTTGTTTGGGCACAGTACCAATTTTTCCCCATTAGATGCCAGCAAAGCTCCACTGGTACACACAGTGGTTGGATTTGTGATTTAGTTTTTCTCTCTCACACAACTTTTTTTATTACACACATAAAAACCACACACTGACATCCATACCAACACACCCACACAATTATAGCTGCATAATTTATCCAATTGGCTCTATAAAATGCAGAAGCAGAAAACAGAAATAAAGTGAGTATTTGCTTTATAAGCCAAATATGAGAAAATGCTCCATCTGGTAAAAAATAGTACACATTTGAATTTTGAAGCCTTGTCAACTGAATGAAAGCCTGTTAACAAAGACTGTATCATTTTATAGTTAAATGGCCCTGGGATTAAAAATTACAGTTTTAATGGGTTTCAATCAAGCAACAACCTTCCGATCTCTCTCTTGAAGCCAACACAGAAGTGACTTAAACTGCAATTCATTGACTGGCCGGAATCAATTCCATAGACCCCCCATGTTAAAAACTTTACAGCAGACAAAAATATGTTTACAGCCTGGTACAAAAAGTGGCTTTGGTCTATACAGCTAATTTGCCCTTCATGACAATTGTGAGGGGGGGTGAACTTTTTTATAACTCATCCGTTTAAATTATATTAAGCATTAAAGTTCTGCATAATTAAGGGCGTGGCCACTTGAGTGACAGGTGGATTGCCGCTGCTGTCACCACTAGCCGTTTGTCTGTTCCACCCACGTCCCGCCTCTTGGCCCATTTTCGGTTATCTGGGAGTGACGTTCAATGATGCGCTGCCAAGATGGCGACGGCCAGCTCCGCCCACTTTGGGCTTAAAAAATGCTTTTCAGAAACCTACGGATGACGCCACGGACACTACGTCCATTGTTTAATACAGTCTATGGTTTCATTGGGGACATTTTTTTCCTTAAAGGGTAAGTTCACCCAAAAATTTAAATTACCCAATGATTTACTCACCCTCAAGCCATCTTAGGTGTATATGACTTTCTTCTTTCAGAACAAATCAATCGGAGATATATTAAAAAATGTCTTGGCTCTTCCAAGCTTTATAATGGCAGTGAATGGAGATTTTGAAGCACAAAAAAGTCCATCCATCATAAAAGATATCCACACGGCTCCAGGGGGTTAATAAAGGCCTTCTGAAGTGAAGCGATGCATTTGTGTAAGATATCCATATTTAAAACTTTAAAAACTAAAATAACTAGCTTTCCGGACAGACAGGACGTACGCATCAGATTTACGGCAAAAGAGTAAGCCCTGAGCCTGACGCATGACGTAGTTAATGTACGCGGAAGGGCACAAAACACGATTAGAAGTCTAAAACGAGAATTTTTAAAGAGAAATGGACATTTCTCTTTAAAAATTCTCGTTTTAGACTTCTAATTCGTGTTTTGTGCTTCCGCGTACATTAATACGTCATGCGTCAGGTCAGGGGTTACTCTTTTGCCGTAAATTGATGCGTACGTCCGTCTGTCGGAAGCTAGTTATTTTAGTTTATAAAGTTTTAAATATGGATATTTTTCTTACACAAATGAATCGCTTCGCTTCAGAAGGCCTTTATTAACCCCCCGGAGCCATACGGATATCTTTTATGGTGGATGGATGCGCTTTTTTGGGCTTCAAAATCTCATTCTCCATTCACTGCCATTATAAAGCTTGGAAGAGCCAGGACATTATTTAATATATCTCCGACTGTATTCGTCTGAAAGAAGAAGAAACGAATGGCTTGAGCTATCGTGGCTAGGTGATTTATCCCTTTAAGGTCCTGAGTGTAACTGTTTTGTGTTACTAGTGTAAAATATATTTATTAAAGGAAATAGGGGGGAAATAGTAAAATTCCAATAAAAATACACACTTGTGCCAACATTTATGCAGTTGGCATAAACACAGGCAAAACGATAAAAAAAAAAAACTGAAAAAGACATAAATGGGAGCAGTGAGCAGTTGTTTTGAGGAGACATGAAGAGATATTAAGACATGACTTATGAACTAATTAGCAATATACTAAAACCCTCTTGTAGTGCTATTATTTTCTTGCCATTAAGTTACTGTATTAAGACAAGGCAAATACATTGAGTTGGTAATGGTCTTGTTCAGTACACATGCAAAGCTAATGAACATTTAAAGTGCTCTCCTGGAACGCTGCCATTGAAATGAGATTAAAAACAAATTCTTGCCCTGCTGCTTATATTGTGACTTTTTATGAGATTCTAAAACGGGCAAAACATACTGTATCTAAAAAAAACACAATAAAAAAGTGCTGCTGTATAATTAGCATTTTGGACATTTCTTGAAAAAAACACCAACTGTATATTCGCAAAAACGATGATTTGCTGTTTCAAGTTGTGGCTTTGGATTTCTGTTTTGTTTACCACATGACCTGTGAGTCACATCCAGCGTAAACCACAGAACCACAGAAGTGAAACTTTGGTTTGCCGGAAAATGAGAGCTGATGGTTTCTGTTTAGGTCTCAAAGTTCCTCCCCCGTATTATCAAACGCAGAGGCTGAGGAGCGAAACCCGAGACTAAAATCGGCATCGAGACCCAATTTCACATTAGTTCATCTCATTGAACAATACAAGCATCCCCGAAGTCTTGTTTGCTTCTCGCAAGGGACGTTTCTCTCACAATTGTTTCTTTGTCCAAAGCCAGAACTGTAGTATATGATTATACTGGCTGAGGAAACATGCTAGTGAATTCAAGACACTGTAATTAGGGACGCTGCAGTTGCACCACGGATATAAAACACAACCCGAAACCACACAGAGCTGAAATTTTCCAGTAGTTCTATCCAAGTTCATATGCTATCATAGTCTATAAGCACAGAGAAGGCAATTGCTCCTCCTGTCAGAGCTCTGTGTTCATCGCAGTGACCAGATCTGGCCTGACATGTTTGGGACGGCCGTTTTAAAGTGCTTATTCAATTATTTATAAGGGGAGGGAAAAGATGAGTGGTTGTTCGTCTCAAAGTGTTTATTTTTTTCTTTAAAAAAAAGCCACATATGAGATATCAGTAGGTGGCTTGCAAGAGGATGCTGGGAAGTCATTTTCCACAGCGTGCTCTTGGTTTATCTCAGTGTGAAGGCAGATAGACAAGTTTGATTTTCAAGGCAAAAAGGGCAGCGTTTTTTCTCATTTAAATGCAATACAAAAGAGCTTTTTTATATATACCTAGAACTCTGTTTTTCACTGCATCAGAGGGAAGTCATAGGGAAAAATATTAATAAAATAAATTCATAAAAGAAATGGTTTGATGCAAGTCCAAAAGCATGGTACTGTAAAACTGAGGCTGTGTTCTAAATACAAAATCTGAGATGTTTGTTGTTTTATCAGAAGAAACATAACAGACGCTATAGTGTTTATAATTGGCTTAAAAAGATGGATAAACTGACTCAGACTGTGTTTGTGAATCATTATGTGAAATATGGGTAAAATGATGATCAGAACTCATGAATCAGATTTATGTTTCTGATTGGCTGAGACTGTAGATCATTTGATGACACATTCAACTGTGCCATGCTGTGTTTTATGTTCCTGGCATTTTCTTAAGAATGTTTGTAATGTATAAATGTAGTAACTTGTTTCTGAAGGGAACATGACATTAGCAGTAGCCTCTGCTGTACCAGAACACGTTTGAAATCATGTCTGAATGTAGATTTGCATCATTAGAGTAACATACATCAAGGGTTACACATACATCACATCAACATACATCATTAGAGTAACATACATGATGTTTTATTAAGAGGAACACGTTCAAATGATCTATCCAATCATCATGTCATTCCAACCAGCTGTCAGCAATCAGTAATCAACAGGTCTACCCAATCAGCACAAGTGGAGGCTCATATAAATACCAAGTCAACTCACCAATGTTCCTCGACAGTTTTTCAGCATTTCGCCCTGCCCTGCCTTCCCAACATGTCCGATGAACTTCCCTTCCGATGAACGATCTTTTGTCTTTGGGGTATCTTTGTCGCAATCCTCTGCTGTTATCTCGCGAGCGTCAGGCCAAACAAACAGGTCACAGCAGCCCATTCAATCAGTTCTGCCATAGAGCATGGAAAAGACCCGTTGAGCACCAAGCTCGGTCTCGGGCAATGCCGCCTTCTTCCCGCGAAGGAACGGGCCCTCCTTCAGCAACAGGCCGCCGCAGCAGGCCCTCGGCACTCTCCACCCCCGTCGGCTCAACCACGTAAGAGCACAGCTCAAATCCTTCTCATTTTCTCCCTGGTTTAATTTAGCATTGCTTTCAGTCGCTAAATCACAAGCACAGTTTATGCCATCTGGATACTCAATTTTGATCAGGGGAATATACGTTTTAACACTGCTTCTGTACAAGTGATTTGCCGTTCTATATGAACATGCTGCTTCCTTGTAACGAACAAACAGTAGCTTGCACATTACGTACAGTTCGCACACATAGTGGCACACAGAATTATTAAGAATTTATTGTCAACGCTGTCCTGAGATTTATCAACAAACCGCTTAAAACTGAAAGTCATATAGCATGTATTTCGGTTTGAAGTGATTTAAACATACAGATTCACTGTTGGTAAAGGGACACCACACAGACTGATAGGACAAATTCATACACGCAATCGTTTTCACGAATGCATTCAAATCTATTTTTTACAGTCTATGATTCAAATTAATCTTACCGTTCCACTTCGTCTGTGTCTGATTTAGAACGAACAGAAATCGGATAGTAATGTAACGACCCATATACAGATAACTGGTGAAAATAAACTGTTAATGGTTCCTAGGCAGTTTTGAAGTATGGAATTTTGATTGTGTAATTCCCAGGTTGGGATAAAGTATGGATGGTAAGAAATAAAATTATTATTTTTATTTTTTATCATACAAGCAGTGTATTTTCATGTCAAGTTTAATGATCCTTTAGTGACTGTCGAAACACATTTGAATAAATTCAAGGCGCACGTTTTTATGCAAAGCTCTTTGTCTTTTACCATAAGCGAGTCCCTTTTGAACTTCACTAAATGAATTTGTGTGTGCCACTCAAACCAGCAACAAATAAAGGAACAACCGATCATCAAAATCAGACTGTACTTTGCTGTTTGATGATCATCCAACACCAAACAACGATTTCAGTATCAAACCTACGTGTCAGAGGTGAATATACACAGGTTACAAAACATTTTATGCTTCACATTATGTAATCGCATGTTATCACTTTGCAAAAATCAGATAAAATAAGAATATTTACAAAACATTTAATAATCAATCTCTCAGCCCCGCAAGGTCTCCACTGAGCTCGGGATTCCAATCACCCAGGGAAGAATGGTCAAGCCACATCCATTGATTTCTGGACATTAACTTGGATACAGTTAATATCCAGGCCTCACTGCACAAGGAAAATCGATAGGATATTTCTGGTCGCATCCACATTCCTAGACAATCTAAACTGTTCTAAACACGAACTGCTATCTTTGGTCGGCCACTTAAACTTCAGATGTGCATAATCCTGCAAGGCCACCCTTTCATCTCACATCTCCTCTCCCTCGCTTCTTTGATTCACGTGCTAAAAGACAAGCGTCAGCCCGCCAGGTCCCACTCTCCTCCTTCCTCCGCTCAGCCACACACCGCAGCTTTTCCCAGAGCAGCACCCCATTCAATGCATACAATGCCCACTCCTCTCAATGAATGCCTTCCCTTAGCGTGAGGTTGCCTCCGCTAATGGAGCAAGCTCAGCCATCCCAGCCATTTCATCCTGCTATCTTTAACCCTTCCCATTTCCCATAGCCTGCAGCTCCTAGCATGAGGCTGCCTCCGTTAGCGACACAAGCCCAGATAACACTTCCTTCCCCTCTCGCTGCCTCTAACCTTTTTCCCTACCAGTGGCCTACAGCTCCTTCAGCTGACCCTAGCATGAGGATGCCTCCGCTAGCAACGCAGGCCCTGATAACACTTCCTTCTCTTCTCGCTGCCTCTAACCTTTTTTCCCTACCAGTGGCCTACAGTTCCTTCAGCTAACCCTAGCGTGAGGATGCCTCCGCTAGCGACGCAGGCCCAGTCATCAGTCTCAAAATCGCTTTTTTGTCCTAGGCCTATAGCTCCAACCGCGGCCCCGGGTGGCCTATTGTCCACCCCAGCCTTCCTCTTCCTTTACCTTCCCCATTACAACCCAAGCCCCAGGGGCTGACCCAAGCATGAGGCTGTCTCCGCAAACAACTTTGGCCCCAGAGTTTCCCCGTCCTAACTCTCTTGCCAAGGCTAGATCGTAATTTTTTTTCCCTCTTCTTCAGATTTAAACATTGTCATTGGTCTTCAGAGGTTTTAAATAACTATATCTGATCCAATTGCTTCCACATTAAAGAAGCTCAACGAAACCTTATCAGCTAAATTCTTCAGCTCCAGCTTGTTCTCTCACTCAAACCTACAAGCTCACCATATCCGCCTCAATTAACACCATCAATTCACTAAAATAGTGAAAATATTCTACTTCACTGCCGCAGCATTGTCTTTCCACCCATTCCCGCAGGAGCCCACTCTGTTCTTGCACTGCCGCAGCAGTGTTATCTCCTCAGCTCCCGCAGGAGCTCCATCTCTGGCTAACCTTCTCCACTACCGCAGAAGTCCCTCACACTCTCACAGGAGCCCAATTTCTCTGGCCAACCTTGCCTTCACGGCCGCAGCAGTGTTATATCCCTGCTCCCGCAGGAGCTCGGCTTTCTGGTAAAATTCCCTCCACTGCCGCAGCAGCGCTGTTCCCTCATGCTCCTGCAGGAGCTCAGTTTCCATGGAAAATTTTCTCTACTGCAACAGCAGCGACATTCCCTCATGCTCCCGCCGGAGCTCAGTTTCTATGGGAAATTTCTCCACTGCCGCAGCAGTGATGTTCCATCGGCTCCTGCTGGAGCTCAGGTCTTCTGGCTATTCTCTCCCCTGCCACGGTAGTGATGTTCCTTTGGCTCCCGCAGGAGCTCAGTTATCTGGCTAATTTTCTCCACTGCCGCAGCAGTGATGTTCCCTCATGCTCCTGCATTAACTCAGTTCTCTGGAAATTTTCTCTACTGCAACAGCAGTGATGTTCCCGCCGGAGCTCAGTTTCTCTGGGAATAATTCCACTGCTGCAGCAGTGATGTTCCCTCTGCTCCCGCAGGAGCTCAGTTCTTCTGGCTATTCTCTCCACTGCCGCAGCAGTGATGTTCCCTCTGCTCCCGCAGGAGCTCAGCTCTTCTGACTAATTTCTCCACTGCCGCAGCAGTGATGTTCTCCTCTGCTCCCGCAGGAGCTCAGCTCTTCTGACTAATTTCTCCACTGCCGCAGCAGTGATGTTCTCCTCTGCTCCCGCAGGAGCTCAGCTCTTCTGACTAATTTCTCCACTGCCGCAGCAGTGATGTTCTCCTCTGCTCCCGCAGGAGCTCAGCTCTTCTGACTAATTTCTCCACTGCCGCAGCAGTGATGTTCTCCTCTGCTCCCGCAGGAGCTCAGCTCTTCTGACTAATTTCTCCACTGCCGCAGCAGTGATGTTCTCCTCTGCTCCCGCAGGAGCTCAGCTCTTCTGACTAATTTCTCCACTGCCGCAGCAGTGATGTTCTCCTCTGCTCCCGCAGGAGCTCAGCTCTTCTGACTAATTTCTCCACTGCCGCAGCAGTGATGTTCTCCTCTGCTCCCGCAGGAGCTCAGCTCTTCTGATTAATTTCTCCACTGCCGCAGCAGTGATGTTCTCCTCTGCTCCCGCAGGAGCTCAGCTCTTCTGACTAATTTCTCCACTGCCGCAGCAGTGATGTTCTCCTCTGCTCCCGCAGGAGCTCAGCTCTTCTGACTAATTTCTCCACTGCCGCAGCAGTGATGTTCTCCTCTGCTCCCGCAGGAGCTCAGCTCTTCTGACTAATTTCTCCACTGCCGCAGCAGTGATGTTCTCCTCTGCTCCCGCAGGAGCTCAGCTCTTCTGACTAATTTCTCCACTGCCGCAGCAGTGATGTTCTCCTCTGCTCCCGCAGGAGCTCAGCTCTTCTGACTAATTTCTCCACTGCCGCAGCAGTGATGTTTTCCTCTGCTCCCGCAGGAGCTCAACTGTCTAAACTCACCTTCACTGCCGCAGCAGTAATTTATCATCCAACATGACGAGAACTCTCCCGGTCCTTCAAACTAACCCTCCAAACAGCACAATCAGCCTACGCACTGCAATTTTGGGGGGTCATCAGTAATGTGTGCTCTCCTGCATTGGTTTGCAATTTTGGGGGAGTACTCTGGGTTTGGGCCAAACACCGAGCTCGGAGCCCTCTCCTCTGACAGCACGCCAAATACGCATACTATTTACTATCTGATTATTTGTAAGTGTGAACTCGTGAAATTGTTTTATTAACAAAGTTCGGGAGGAACATGTTCAAATGATCTATCCAATCATCATGTCATTCCATCTAGCTGTCAGCAATCAGTAATCAACAGGTCTACCCGAACAGCACAAGTGGAGGCTCATATAAATACCCAGTCAACTCACCAATGTTCCTCGACAGTTTTTCAGCATCCCTCCACCACCCCGTCTTCCTCACACTCACCTGGTTACTTTCCTAAGCAGAGATACGGGGGGAGTACTCTGGGTTCGGGCCAAATACCGAGCTCGGAGCCCTCTCCTCAGACAGCGCGCCAAATACGCATACTATTACGCATACTATTTACTATCTGATTATTTGTAAGTGTGAACTCATGAAATCAAGGGTTACACATACATCACATCAGCATACATCATTAGAGTAACATACATCAAGGGTTACACATACATCACAGCAGCATACATCATTAGAGTAACATACATCAAGGGAACATCAGAACAAGAACGTTTTGTTTCTTGTTTGTTCTTTCTTTTATTAGTTTATTCATTCGCTCTTTCTTTACTTTGTTTGTTTGTTCGTTTGGTTCGTTCTTTCATTTGTTCATTCTTTCATTTGTTCATTCTTTCTTTCCGTTTGTTTGTTTCTCTCTTTTTTTTTTCTTTCGTTTGTTTGTTTGTTCTTTCTTTTATTAATTAGTTTGTTCATTTGTTCTTTATTTCCTTCCTTCCTCCTTTCAAGAAAACAGCAAACCACACACCATTATTTTAAAGAAAATCAAGTATTGTCCACAAGAATATTTTACTGGTGAATCCAGGCGTCCATTCCAGCAGTATGGAGTGAATTATGCAGCCAGACATCTTCATAGAGGTTCCAGAAAGAATATAAATACAGCCCTGCGCTGACATGCTGTTTTGGTTTAGCGGTGATCCCCTGCTTAACTGGGATCCTTCAGAAAATCCCTTCATGCCTCTTTTCAGTCATGTTGATGCTGTCGGCTACCAAAAGGACTGTGTTGTGAGGAGACATAAACAAAGATTTTTCCTTGATGCATCCTAGCCTACCGCTTCATAAAAAGGTCAGAGGCAACTGTTATTCAGCAGTGAAGTTCACTGAGCTTTTTGTTACATTAAATCCCGCCGTTGATTCCTCCAGTCCGTGTAGCTTTATTAGAATTACGCCCCATCAATATCATCTATCACCGCTCATCTTGCAGCCTGCCACGGGATCCATGTACTTCTGTTTCATAAGCTGAAATGTGAGTTCAGGATAAGTCAGCCATCAGGAGAAGTAGCCTTGATCAGAGAAAGAGGCATGTGCAGTACTATACGCCATAATTTTGCTAATTATTTTATCATTATTATGCTTGCAGTTTTATGAGCTTATATTGAAGCTGAATACAATATTTTAAAAAGTATTTTGTAGCACAGCAGGACCCCTAGTAAGTAGCCCTTTAGCGGTTAAAAAACAAAACTGCATGCAATTTGCGGAACTCTATTTTGGTTGTGCTTTGGCTCTGCAGATGAATATGGTTATCCTACTGCTCATAAAACATTCACTAAGCTTAAGATATAACCAGTTTAGATGGAAACATCACTGTAGCTTTACCCATTAATAGACACGGTACTTCCTTGAAAATAAATTCCAGTATAGCACTACAGCAACCCATAATGAAATGACCCTTCACAATAGATAATGCTTTACAATCAACTCTGTTAGAGAGCTACATATGGCAGTTTATCTGTTCAATAAAATACCTTGCTCACCTGTTGAGTAATAAATACGCCATCTCAGAAGCTCCTCTGTTCTGCGTTTTTTTGATTTCCCCAGAGGTTCAAACTTTTTTGCTCGTTGTGAAAACTAACCTATGGCACTCCCATAGCGTCAAAGTAGCCGGAGCAACTTTTCTCTATTTACAGATATGAGATATGCACGAACAAGAGACACAAGTACACGTTTTGGAAGAAAGATTGATGGTGTATACTCATAATGACCTTGCTTTGTGCACTGGTGTGCAGTCATGTTGGAACAGGAAGGGGCCATCCCCAAATTGTTCCCACAAAGTTGGGAGCATGAAATTGTATGCTGAAGCATTAAGAGTTCCTTTCACTGGAAATAAGGGGCCAAGCCCAACCCCTGAAAAACAACCCCACACCATAATCCCCCCTCCACCAAACTTTACACTTGGCACAATGCAGTCAGGCATATACCGTTCTCCTGGCAACCACCAAACCCAGACTCATCCATCAGATTGGCAGACAGAGAAGCATGATTCGTCACTCCAGAGAACACGTCTCCACTGCTCTAGAGTCCAGTGGCGACGTGCTTTACACCACTGCATCCGACGCTTTGCATTGCACTTGGTGATGTAAGGCTTGGATGCAGCTGCTCGGCCATGGAAACCCATTCCATGAAGCTCTCTATGCACTGTTCTTGAGCTAATCTGAAGGCCACACAAAGTTTGGAGGTCTGTAGCTGTTGACTGAAAGTTGGCGACTTCTGCGCACTGTGCGCCTCAGCATGAGATGACCCCTTCTGTGATTTTTACGTTCCCAATTGCTTCCACTTTGTTATAATACCACTAACAGTTGACCGTGGAATATTTAGTAGTGAGGAAATTTCACGAATGGACTAATTGCATAGGTGGCAACCTATCACGGTACCACACTTGAATTCACTGAGCTCCTGAGAGAGACCCATTCTTTCACAAATGTTTGTAGAAGCAGTCTGCATGCCTAGGTGCTTGATTTTATACACATGTGGCCATGGAAGTGATTGGAACACCTGCATTTAGTGATTTGGAGGGGTGTCCCAATACTTTTGGCAATATAGTGTATACCTCTAGTTTTAATAATTTAAACAGGCCTTTGAAGTTTGGGCAAAAACTCTTGGCGATTGTTTTTTTTTTGTTTTCACAAATCTCTATAATATCAAATGGTGATGAACACTTGACTGATTTTATGGTGGAATGTTTTACTTTTTTGTGTTAATTCAGGTGTATTTTGACCAAAAACAACGCACTGTGGCTTTAATTCATCTTGACCGGTGCAGCATGCATCACGTTTTTCATTTACATATTACACAGCACAATCGTTTTCAACATTGATAATAATATGAAATGTTTGTTTGAGCACCAAATCAGCATATTATGATTTCTGAAGGATCATGTGACACTGAAGTCTGGAGTAATGGCTGCTGAATATTCAGCTTTGCCATCATTGGGATACATTACATTTTAAGATGTATTAAAATAGAAAACAGAAAATAAGCAACCCCAAACATTTGAATGGTAGTGTACAGCCAGAAAAAAAAGCTAATTATTCGAGCTTATTAATATTGACTTTGAACAAGCAAAGACAAACAAGATGGGCTAATTTATAACTTATCCAATATCATCTTCACTTTAATTCAGAATCTTTATAAAAGCTAATGTAGATGACTCCAGCTCTCAGTGGGAGAGGGACTGTCCTATCCCACCATTCTCAGGCTGGAGAATATCAAAGCAATGGAACTTGAGTGAGTCAAGGGACTGAGGAGACCAAGCTGTGAATTTGTGATTAAAGCAAGGTAAATGAGTCCATTAGAAGCAGAATAGCCCTGGAGACATGACAGGAGTAAATCATTGTGGCTAATTTCCTTCCCTCAAGGACAGACCACAGGGGAAAAAAAGAGAGACAGAAAGGGAGAGAAATAACCGTTAGAGAAAATGATGGAGCTGAGGGCCCTTTCTGAAAGGACAGAGAAAGCCAAAGCCATTCTGGCGTTTGGTATTTCATAAACTCATTTAGATTTGGCAATTCTAATGTTTATATGTCTCTGGTCTGGGGCTTTGCCTTATAGTGTCAGAGTAATTATTCAGCACACGAGCATTATGAAGACATTAACGTGGTCGTAGAAAGTCACAGATAGAGCTCGCATACAGGAAGCCCTAGCCGAGATCAGTTTACCTGCCAACACTGGTAAATTGTTGCAGGTGTCGTGGGGCCCAACTGTCCACATTAATACCTTTTTGACATATGCAAACCCCCAGCACATGGAAAAAGTACATGGTGGTATCAAAGGATGGAGTCACGTCAGAGTAAATGCTCCATGTGTCCCAGCGATGGGTGAATCTGGCAGCGTCCCCAGCAAATAGGTCTCCTCTGCCCTGTCCGTCTGTTCCCCTGGCCCGTCTTCACCATCTGTGTGTGCTGGTGAGTCTGGGAACGTTCCGTATGCTTGCACATAAGGACACATACACAGGTGTATGCATTATTAATATGAAAAAAAAAATCATATTTAATCATTGAATTCCATAACTCAGCTTGCAATACAATGTTTATGTTATTCGATTTGTGTGGGCTTTTTTTAAGCAAACACTTTAGACACTTCAGTCATTAATGAATAACTGCACAAGAACAAATGAGTAACACAATATTAACATTCTAGTAACTACTATTAACTAACAAGAAACTCTGATTAATGAATTAGTAAGTAATAGTTTTCAGTTAAATGTAGTAGTTCACTATTAGCTAATCAATAACTACTATTTTCTTTTTCATACCTCCCAGAGGACTACTAAGAACTACTACAGGTTCATAATTAATGAGAGTAATGCACAATGTTTAATTCTAAAGTAAAGATCATGGTAACCTACTAGTAATGATCAGGGGCATGGGAAGATAACACTTTAGATAACATTTTAAATATGGATATTTTTCTTACACAAATGCATCGCTTTGCTTCAGAAGGCCTTTATTAACTCCCCGGAGCCGTGTGGATATCTTTTATGATGGATGGATGCACTTTTTTGGGCTTCAAAATCACATCCTCCATTCACTGCAATTATAAAACTTGGAAGAGCCAGGACATTTTTTTAATATATCTCCGACTGTATTCGTCTGAAAGAAGAAAGTCATATACACCTAGGATGGCTTGAGGGTGAGTAAATCATGGGGTAATTTTCATTTATGGGTGAACTATCCCTTTAAGTCATTGCTAGTGGATTACCATTATCTTCACTTAAGAATGAATTATAAATTATGCATTTATGTTTATTCTAAGCGCGTGCTTGTCCGCCGCTTTAAATGCTCGAGCTTGTTACAGCAGAATGGATTCTGATTGGCTGTCAATGTTTTTATCGTTCATCAGCTGGATAAAATCGTTCTAAAAATGATTCCAACGATATAGTTTCTCTGTGCCATTATCGTTATAGCTGTGGTGTGAACTCTGCTATTCTTTAATACTGAGAACGATTTTTAGAACAATATATCTATCGTTATCTTTATAGTTATTGTCCTTGGTATGAATGGGCCTTAATTTTGAGCCTGTATATACTAGCTCTTAGTAGTCCTCTGGGGGGTATGAAAAAAATAGTAGTTATTGATTAGCTAATAGTGAACGACCTCATTCAATTGAGCGCTATTAATTAGTTTCTTGTTAGTTAGCATTTACTAGAATGATAATATTGTGTTACTAATTTGTTCCTGTGTAGTTTTTCATTAATGGCGGAACAGTATTCTAAAGTGTTACCCAGTAAAGTTATGGAGGGAAATGAGGTTCTGGATTGCATTTTTTTTTTTTTCTAAGCTAACTTGGTGTAGTTTTATATTTACACTGTTGTTCAAAAGTTTGGGGTTGGTAAGATGTTTTAATGTTTTTGAAAGAAGTCTCGGATGCTCACTAAAGCTGCATTTTTGTTTGATCAAAAATACAGTAAAATAAAAATAATATTACAAATTAAAATAAAATTGTTTTTTAAATGTAATGTGTTCCTGTGCAAAGCTGAAATTTCAGCATCATTACTCCAGTATTCAGTGTCACATGATCCTTCAGAAATCATTATAATATGCTGACTTTCTGCTCAAGACACATCCCTTATTGGTAACACTTTATTTTAAGGGTCCAGAATAATGCATTAGTTAAGCATTAGTTATTAATGATTAACTTTACATTTTAGGGGTCCAGAATTATGCATCAGTTAAGCATAAATAAACTAGTAATTAATGATTTACTTGTTCACAATTAAGCATTAGTTAAGCACGGACACAATAGTAATTAATGATTAACTTAACATATAGTAAGGGCATATTAGCCATTATTTACAAATTATTAAACATTTGTAACAAACAAAAATAACCTAGTAATTATTGATTAACTGAATGTACAGTAAACACCTTTTAGCCATTATTTACAACTTAATAAGCCATTTTTTATTTTTGTGTAGTGATGTAATTATATTTCTGTGCCATTCTGTTAAGTTAACTGAACAATAAGCTAGTAATTATGTTTAATTTCTGCTGGTTTTGCAGTTATAAATTGCTAAAATAGTGTAATAAAGACAATTTGACCCCCTATTCTAAAGTGAAAGTTTTATCCTCATTAATTATGGCACTTATTGAGTGATATTCAAGTTTATTGACCAGAATAAGCCAATAATTAAGCCTAACTACCATTAATACAGTACTAATAAAGACAATTTGACCCCCTATTCTAAAGTTAAAGTTATATCCTCAATTATGGCACTTATTTGTTATTTAAGTTAATAAGTAGCTTTTACAGACACAAAACGTTGGATAAATTGTTAAAGGTACAAAATGAACGTATTGGCAACATTTAAACAAACGTATTATGTTTTTACAGTAAACGTAATTTTAACCGTAAAATATCTTTTATATCATAAGATGTACAATTTCCCTTTTACCATTTTATAGATAAATGTTATATCCCTAAACCCAAATATAACCATTTTATAGAGAATAAAAAATGACAATGCAACTTAATGAGCAGAAATGTTTGGGAAAATGTAACAATATAGCATTAAAATGATATTTTGAGCCACTAATCCCACTCAAACCTTTAAACCTACCCATAACCATTTCTTAAAAGTATGTAGGGTTATAAAGAAAAACATAACTGACAAAAGTGTAATCAATAATTTCTTTATTGTGAAAATGTCAAAAGCGGTACCAATAGTAGTCCAAATGACGATGTGTTGCAGTCGCAGTCCTCTCTGGTGATATAGTTGATGAGGTACAGAGCAGTACTGTACATAAATTATTCAATTATTAATCGCTGAAATGTCAATCCCGCATCATGATTTGAAGGCTCGCGTTTCATTCAAACCCCTAAAACACGGCATGTCGCAATCTGTGACGAAGCAGGCGAGAGCCACTGAGCGTTTGATATCACTGCCGTAAAACGTGTCAAGCTTTGAGGCGGCAATTTTTGAATTCATAATGAGCGCGGGATTTAGAAGGATAAAGAAGTCGTATGGATTCTAAAGATGTGGATTACAGCGAACAAATTAAATTGGTGTCTTTTGTGAATTTATGTTGCGTTTTGGTGTGCTTTCTAGTCATTGTGTCCCATGGCGAACAAAATAAATATTACATGATAAATAATGGTTAAATGATTACAGATTAATTTTAAGGTTTTAAAGTGTAGTTGTGTTTAACGTAATCCTTTGAAATGAGTTTGCAGCAGAAGTCACAGAGCGAAATGTGTTTAGTGCTGTCAATGTTGTACGTGTTAGATGAATGTAGAACCACACTTTACATAAAAATACACGTTCTCGTGAGATCACGTTGCAGAATAACTGCTAAACAAACCAATAGTGTAAATAAGAACTTATCTTTAGAATAGGGGGTCAAATTGTCTTTATTAGTACTGTATTAATGGTAGTTAGGCTTAATTATTGGCTTATTCTGGTCAATAAACTTGAATATCACTCAATAAGTGCCATAATTAATGAGGATAAAACTTTCACTTTAGAATAGGGGTTCAAATTGTCTTTATTACACTATTTTAGCAATATATAACTGCAAAACCAGCAGAAATTAAACATAATTACTAGCTTATTGTTCAGTTAACTTAACAGAATGGCACAGAAATATAATTACATCACTACACAAAAATAATATATGGCTTAAGTTGTAAATAATGGCTAAAAGGTGTTTACTGTACATTCAGTTAATCAATAATTACTAGGTTATTTTTGTTTATTTATAACGTAAATGTGTATCTTTCAAATGTTTAATAATTTGTAAATAAGGGCTAATATGCCCTTACTATATATATCATTAATTACTATTGTGTCCGTGCTTAACTAATGCTTAATTGTGAACAAGTAAATCATTAATTAATGCTTAACTAATGCATTATTCTGGACCCTTAAAATAAAGTGTTACCTTATTGGTATTATTATTATCAATGTTGAAAACAGTTGCACTGCTTAATATTTTAAATGTTTGGTTAATTGGCAGTTTAAAAGAACAACATTTATTTGAAATGGAATGTTTTTGTAACAGTGTAAAAATATTTACTGTCACTCAATTTAATGTTTTACAAACCCAAACATTTGAACGGTAGTGTATATATAATATTTAAATAAGTATCCTATACAGTAAGCTCTAGAATTATGAGACAGCTAGTGAAAATGTCTATTTTGCTTTCTTTCTTTCTTTCTTTCTTTCTTTATTTAATAAATAAATTATATTAGCAGCACAATATTTTTGAGTGAACAATTAACCAGTTAAAAAGTAGAATTAAATATTAAGAATATTTTAAAAATTCACAGATTTTAATGTAGTCCCAGATTTTTGGACCCCACGGTATTGAGCCTCAGCAGGAGCTTTTGCTGCAGGAACACTAGTGAATCTGGTGCTGATCTAAACTGACAGTATAAAGTGTTCTGAAGCTGAAATGAACAGGCCCAGTCTACAAAGGCATGTAAAAACATCACCCAAAACAACAACCACTTGAGTTTCTCCTGCCCTGTTCTCTGGTCTCTTGACATCAGCCAGTAGTGTGATTAATTAGTTGAAGATCATCCCGGGTCTCTGTTTGTTTCGTTGAACACTTTTACTCTTATGTAAGTGCTGTGGATTAATCCACAGAGTCTGAAGCACTCCACACATCTCAAGGAAATGTTGTTTTGATTGCTACTAATGTGGCATGTCTTGCTCAGTGCAGCCTAAAAAGTAATATCCTCCACCCCGACCCAGCCCAACCGTGCAGCACTAATAGAATACAGAGATGAGATGCCCTTAATGGAAAAGTAGCGCCTAAGTCAATACAATTAAACAGAGCATGTTAGAACACACAAGACCTGTTTCCCCACAAGCCATTAAAGCCACTGAAATCAAAGTGTGTTTGTATTTAGTGCGGTTTAGATTGAAAACAGAACATAAATCTGGATCCCCTCTGTTTTTTCAGCCCTTCTAATCTTTTGATAAATAAAGAGATTTCGTCTGCTCGCTAGTCCGTTTGTTTGTTGTTCAGTAACTTTTATGTAATTCCCCATTTGCAATGTTGTTCACAAAACCCATTATGTTTCTGTTGCAAATGGAAAGATGGCAGAAAGAAGCAAATCAATTATGCGGCTCAACTCTTCGGCTTTAGCAAAATCATTTTTTTGCCGTGATAAGAAGAGAACATCAGTCTGGTGCTTTGACGTTAACAATCGTTTTGTTTATGGTTGGCAACTTAGACATTTTGATGGATCATTTTTATGTGGGATTTGTTATCAGTATGTGGGATGCGGGCTCATCATAAATATAGTTTGGCCCATTAAGGTTTGTAAAGGTGTATTTATCAGATTCTGAAAGTGTGGGGATAACCTCCACACTCTATTAAGAACATGTCACTTTGTGTGACCAGGATGCAAACATCCCTCTTGTGCTGTAGTGAAATAACATTCAAACATAACTTGTTCATTATATTTATGTCTTCAAACATCTGGTTCCTTTTGTCTTTTTTTGTTTTGTTTTGTTCCTGAATATCTTCAAACATCTGGATGCTTGTTTTGTTTTTGTTTTGTTCCTGAATATCTTTAAACATCTGGATGCTTTTGTTTTTTGTTTTGGTCCTGAATATCTTTAAACATCTGGATCCTTTTGTCTGTTTTGTTTTGTTTTGTTTTGTTCCTGAATATATTTAAACATCTGAATGCATTTGTCTGTTTCGTTTTGTTCCTGAATATCTTTAAACATCTGGATGCATTTGTCTGTTTCGTTTTGTTCCTGAATATCTTTAAACATCTGAATGCATTTGTCTGTTTTTTGTTCCTGAATATCTTTAAACATCTGGATGCTTTTGTCTGTTTTGTTTTGTTCCTGAATATCTTTAAACATCTGAATGCATTTGTCTGTTTTTTGTTCCTGAATATCTTTAAACATCTGGATGCTTTTGTCTGTTTTGTTTTGTTCCTGAATATATTTAAACATCTGAATGCATTTGTCTGTTTCGTTTTGTTCCTGAATATCTTTAAACATCTGGATGCTTTTGTTTTTTGTTTTGTTCCTGAATATATTTAAACATCTGAATGCATTTGTCTGTTTCATTTTGTTCCTGAATATATTTAAACATCTGAATGCATTTGTCTGTTTCGTTTTGTTCCTGAATATCTTTAAACATCTGGATGCTTTTGTTTTTTGTTTTGTTCCTGAATATCTTTAAACATCTGGATGCTTTTGTCTGTTTTTTGTTTTGTTCCTGAATATCTTTAAACATCTGGATGCTTTTGTCTGTTTTGTTTTGTTCCTGAATATCTTTAAACATCTGAATGCATTTGTCTGTTTTGTTTTGTTCCTGAATATCTTTAAACATCTGAATGCATTTGTCTGTTTTGTTTTGTTCCTGAATATCTTTAAACATCTGGATGCTTTTGTCTGTTTTGTTTTGTTCCTGAATATCTTTAAACATCTGAATGCATTTGTTTTTTGTTTAGTTTTGTTCCTGAATATCTTTAAACATCTGGATGCTTTTGTCTGTTTTGTTTTGTTCCTGAATATATTTAAACATCTGAATGCATTTGTCTGTTTTGTTCCTGAATATCTTTAAACATCTGGATGCTTTTGTTTTTTGTTTTGTTCCTGAATATCTTTAAACATCTGGATGCTTTTGTCTGTTTTGTTCCTGAATATATTTAAACATCTGGATGCTTTTGTCTGTTTTGTTTTGTTCCTGAATATATTTAAACATCTGAATGCATTTGTCTGTTTTGTTCCTGAATATCTTTAAACATCTGGATGCTTTTGTTTTTTGTTTTGTTCCTGAATATATTTAAACATCTGAATGCATTTGTCTGTTTTGTTCCTGAATATCTTTAAACATCTGGATGCTTTTGTTTTTTGTTTTGTTTAGTTTTGGTCCTGAATATCTTTAAACATCTGGATCCTTTTGTTTGTTTTGTTCCTGAATATCTTTAAACATCTGGATGCTTTTGTCTGTTTCGTTTTGTTCCTGAATATCTTTAAACATCTGGATGCTTTTGTCTGTTTTGTTTTGTTCCTGAATATCTTTAAACATCTGGATGCTTTAGTTTTGTTCCTGAATATCTTTAAACATCTGGATGCTTTTGTCTGTTTTGTTTTGTTCCTGAATATCTTTAAACATCTGGATGCTTTTGTCTGTTTTGTTTTGTTCCTGAATATCTTTAAACATCTGGATCCTTTTGTTTGTTTTGTTCCTGAATATATTTAAACATCTGGATGCTTTTGTCTGTTTCGTTTTGTTCCTGAATATCTTTAAACATCTGGATGCTTTTGTCTGTTTTGTTTTGTTCCTGAATATCTTTAAACATCTGGATGCTTTAGTTTTGTTCCTGAATATCTTTAAACATCTGGATGCTTTTGTCTGTTTTGTTTTGTTCCTGAATATCTTTAAACATCTGGATGCTTTTGTCTGTTTTGTTTTGTTCCTGAATATCTTTAAACATCTGGATCCTTTTGTTTGTTTTGTTCCTGAATATATTTAAACATCTGAATGCATTTGTCTTTTTCGTTTTGTTCCTGAATATCTTTAAACATCTGCATGCTTTTGTCTGTTTTGTTTCTGAATATATTTAAACATCTGAATGCATTTATTTGTTTCATTTTGTTCCTGAATATCTTTAAACATCTGGATGCTTTTGTCTGTTTTGTTTTGTTCCTGAATATATTTAAACATCTGAATGCATTTGTCTGTTTCGTTTTGTTTTGTTCCTGAATATCTTTAAACATCTGGATGCTTTTGTCTGTTTTTGTCCTGAATATCCGGGTTGCTACTTTCTGTACAATGCAAATGGACACTTATTTGTGCTCCAATTATATTTCTATATATCGATTTTAATATGTATTGTATCATGTCACATGCTAGTTTATACTGCAGTTAACACCAATTTTTTGTGCATGATTTTAAAGGACAAATTTCACTTCTTGTAAAGCTAGATCATTAAACCTGTGAAATGGAGTGGAAATGATAGTTCCAGTTATCTTGTGATTTGTATGTAAGCTTAATTAGTGCTATAATAATGACTCATTTCGGAAGTGTGTGGTTGTATCCTGTGCTGCTCTGTCCTCAGCCTTGGGAAATGCGAACGATGACATTGCTGCTTAATTATTGTTATGCAGGGTCATTTAAAGAGATTACATAACTGTGCACTTAAAGCAATCGTTCAACTGGAACATCCCTAGTTCCAAGAAAAAAAGCATACAGACATGAAAATCTCAATTTGTTTTCATTTATAAACCTGCAATTAAGTAATTATCACGTTCTGTATAATTTTGCAGCTTCAAGAGTCATTATTTATTTCTGAATGACTAAATTGCGGTTCATCTTTGTGTATCGTTTCAAAACTGGGATTCATTTGATTCCCAAACAACCCTTGAAAATGTATTTGAAAGGTTGCCGTGGCTGTTTACACTGTCATGAATACAGTCAGCTTTAATATCAGAACTGTCTTTATAATCATATCATGCACTGTTTTATCAATGAGGCGTCACACCAATCACTCAGCGAGAAACTACAGATAATCTACTTTGATATTTTACAGCAGCTTATAAAACACTATGTTCATGGTCATCCAGTCAGAAATGTTGACCACAAACACAGAGGTTTTTCAGATTTTCCGTTGCTGCGTTCTCTCTGCATTTACGATTCTTTGCAGCCTTTAGCCACTGCCTACAATGTGCTAGAAGATTCTTCCCTGGAAACTGAAAGTAACTCACTCCCACTAAACGTTTACTCTTTGAATTTGTGCACCCTGGAACAATACAAGTCAACACCAATATGACTTAAAGTTTGCTAAGAAGTATTTCCTATTGAAGCAAGGTGGTATTTGTCTCTGGTATCCATAGCAGACTGGTGGGAGTGGCCTTGGACTTCAACATGCCCAGTGCATTATGGGTGTTGAAGTTTTCTACTGTATTTTTATGTATTAGTTTTATTCCCACATGACTGCTTTTCAAGTTTTATTGAAAGCCCTTTTTCCAGCGAAATACCCTTTTAAGCCTTTCATGTGTCTAATATATATCAATATTGAATATAATTAATATTCAAGTTAAGTGGTTTGAGGAGACAGTTTAGTTTTAAGGAATTAATAGGTTTTAAATATTAATATTGTTATTTTATAATGCTATTGTAAGTAAAACAGTTGAAGGTGGGGGGTGGGGATATTATATTATGAAATTAATGTTTATATTTTTATTTTAATATATATTGTTGTATAATGTTGGGTTTTTTTTGTATCTAGGATACTTTTAAAAATTGGATATGCTGATGTATTCACACTGTTCTCTTTGAAATAATGCATCAGTGTTGCGTACTCAGCAGCTGTGATGGATCTTCACCCTCAAAGGTCACCCAGTGCCCCACTGCGCCTTCATGCAGTGGTCAGCAGGTGCTGCGTTCTGTGGGACTGAGCCTCACTCTGTCTCCCTCAGTGTTCCTGGACTCCAGTGGACCCCATTTGGCGCAGGTTCCGCCTGTTAGAGACCTTTTGCATTGACGGTGGTGCCAGCTCATGGTGGGAAATGGGCAGTTTAGCCTCGCCCTCTCAGAATCACTGCTGGTCTTGATGAAATGTCTGGTGCCAGCCAAAATCCGCTGTTGTCCCTGCCAATGTAATGGCTCTGCCAATAAGAATGATGGGGAGCCAGGATTGAAAGAGAAAGGAAATGTACTGTAGGAGAGAATGTGTGTGGTTGAAAGGAATAGAGATTGATATGGCTTGATTTAAGGAAACAAGTTGATCGCCTTTGAAACATCAATTATATGGTTAGCTGCATTGTATTATTTGCATTCAGTATTGTTTTATACCTGCTGACTTGGACACTGTCCAAACCAGGGGTTGTAACCAACTGGTTGAGAATTGAGTAATGGAGTGTGTTCATTTTTTAATCGGTTGCCTCTGATCTCTGTGAGCTCGTGTAATTCTGAAGACCACCTGTTGAGCATTGTGAGCTGTTTCCTCAGTGTGTGATCAGTCGCTTTGAGAGTTCACAGGAAATGGAATTATCATCTGAAAATGGCAACACAATCACAGAAATAACGGGTCATTTTCTTTATTTTTCAGAGCTTGTGATTATATGGTTAGTGCTAGAAGAAATATCAGTCAAGACCTAAACACCACTGCCATTGTGCAGAGTGTCTATACAGGGTGAACTGAACATTGAGCTTTTCAAAAATAAAGAAATAAGTTGACAAGAGAATGTTTTGCTGTAATTAGGAAGAATTAAATCCAAGGAGCGCCTATGAAAACGAATGAGCAATACTTTTACAGCGTTTGTCACCTTGACTACATTCTGCATATACTAATATACTAATAAATATACTTGCATGAATATTTGAATATTTGCATGACATTTATACATTTAATACTAATTTATAAATGGTGTAAAAAAAAGAATTTCTTTAACAAATTATTTATTGAATATATTCATTATGAATATATATATATATATATATATATATATATAAACACTACTGTTCAAAAGTAAGATTTAAAAAAAAAAATTTTTTAAATAAATTACATTTATTAAGCAAGAATTGACAATAAAAAAAACTATTTCAAATAAATTGTTCCTTTTTCAAATTGTTCCTTTTTCAAAAATATTAAGCAGCATGACTGTTTTCAATTAATATGATAATAATAATAATAATAATAATAATAATAATAATAATAATAATAATAATAATAATAAATAATAATAATAATAATAATACATGTTTCTTGAGCACCAAATCAGCATAGAATAATTTCTGAAGGATCATGTGACACTGAAGAGTAATGGCACATTACGTTTGAAAACATGACATTTTACCCTAAACTTTTGAACGGTAGTATTTGTGTATTGTGCTGGCAAAAATTGCTTGTTTTCCTCTTTTTTTTTTTTACTGTTTGAGCATGATCTGCACCTTCAGCATGAATGTGAAAAGAGTGTGAGAATGTGAAAAGTGAGAGTGTGAATGTGTTTGTGTTAATGTTTGTTGTGGTGTGTGGAAAAAAGCAGTCATTTTAGTCTGCCCAAACCACTGGAATCCATATTAATTCAAATCTAAGATATTTAGTTATATGTAGTGAGGGTGCTAACGTCCTTTTAGCTGGGTTTGAGGGATGGTGTGTTTACTTAAGTAGTTTGAGCATAGCTGATGTTACTCATTCTAATAAGAGAGATGTGTAGATCGCCTTGGATTGTCAGTCTTGCAGAAAGAGGCAGACAGCAAAGGATTCTGGGTTGGAATGAGGAGAAGAATGGGACATCAGAGTGATTTGGTGCCATTTTCAAAAAAGCCAGATTGTCGGAATAACCTTATGGTGGTGCAAACTTTCTTTTCTTTTTTTTAAAAACAAAAAGAAAGAAAAAAAGAGAGAAATAGATATTTATTATTAGGGATGCACTGATGTATCAGCCAATCATGATTACTGTCATAAATTATTACTGTTTTGTAGTCCTTTTGTAGTCCCATGATTACTGTTTTGTAGTCCTTTGTAGTTTTTCATGTTGGTTAGTCTTCCCAGGTGTTTCCCATTTACCACACCCCCTTGTTATCTTAACCTTGTTTCCCTTTGTGTATATATACCCCAGTGCTTCAGTTATTGTTTGTCGGTCGTTGCCCCTGTATGTGTGTTCCTGTCGTTGCGCTCCTGCCTGTTTGTGGATACCCTTGTTCTTGGATTTACTGTTGATGTTGTTTGTTATTAAATTGTTAATGCTGCATTTGGATTCTCATTCTGCTGCATTCCTGCTCACACATTACAGTTACCATCATGGTGACGAATGGAGCATGAGCTTAGTTTAAGAACAGATATATGTTAAATGTTCTGTATTGCTGTACTCATTCAGCAAGTGCTATGCTAATGCTATCAAAGCATTGTGTTACCAATTAGCAAGGTAGCATTTATTGAATTAGCTAGTTAAAGCTAGCCAAGTTTCCACAACTGAAAAAAATATTTAATTTGATAATTTTAATTTAAATGTATGAATTAGCTTACTCAAATATTTGAAGTTAAGAGCAATTAAAATGTATGAGTACAAAATAAAAATCTGCAAGTTCTGCTAACTTAAACTTTAAATTTCTTAACTTTAAAAAAAAATATGTAACTGATTGTGAGGTCAGGCACTGATGTTGGACGAGAAGGCCTGGCTCGCAGTCTCCGCTCTAATTCATCCCAAAGGTGTTCTATCGGATTGAGGTCAGGACTCTGTGCAGGCCAGTCAAGTTCCTCCACACCAAACTCGCTCATCCATGTCTTTATGGACCTTGCTTTGTGCACTGGTGAGCAGTCATGTTGGAACAGGAAGGGGCCATCCCCAAACTGTTCCCACAAA
Source organism: Coreius guichenoti (assembly GCA_039654105.1). NCBI lineage: Eukaryota > Metazoa > Chordata > Actinopteri > Cypriniformes > Gobionidae > Coreius > Coreius guichenoti. The sequence continues at coordinate 8,809,198 of CM077190.1, forward strand.
GTTGGGAGCATGAAATTGACCAAAATGTCTTGGTATGCTGAAGTATTAAGAGTTCCTTTCACTGGAACTAAGGGGCCAAGCCCAACTCTGAAAAACAGCCCCACATCATAATCCCCCCTCCACCAAACTTTACACTTGGCACAATGCAGTCAGGCAAGTACCGTTCTCCTACCAACCTCCCAACCCAGACTCGTCCATCGGATTGCCAGACAGAGAAGCGTGATTCGTCACTCCAGAGAACACGTCTCCACTGTTCTAGAGTCCAGTGGCGGCGTGCTTTACACCACTGCATCTGACGCTTTGCATTGCACTTGGTGATGTAAGGCTTGGATGCAGCTGCTCAGCCATGGAAACTCATTCCATGAAGCTCTCTACACACTGTTCTTGAGCTAATCTGAAGGCCACACAAAGTTTGGAGGTCTGTAGCTATTGACTCTGCAGAAAGTTGGTGACTTCTGCGCACTGTGCACCTTAGGATGCGCTGACCCCGCTCTGTGATTTTACGTGGCTGTGTTGCTGTTGTTCCCAATTGCTTCCACTTTGTTATAATACCACTAACAGTTGACCGTGGATTATTTAGTAGTGAGGAAATTTCACGAATGGACTTGCCCAGGTGGCAACCTATCACGGTACCATGCTTGAATTCACTGAGCTCCTGAGAGTGACCCATTCTTTCACAAATGTTTGTAGAAGCAGTCTGCATGCCTAGGTGCTTGATTTTATACACCTGTGGCCATGAAATTGATTGGAACACCTGAATCCAATTAGAGCGCTGCATTTCAGCCCGAGCCCGATGGGCCCCGACTTATTTACGCCCCTAGGGCCGGGCTTCGGGCCAATTTTCACGTCATACCTCACACGAGGGCCGGGCTTCGGGCCTGTTTTAGGCTTCTCCTTTTTGTATTTTAGACATTCATTCATTAAAAGAAACTATAAAATGGGCTGCGCTGGTGGAAACAACACAAGACCATGATACCGCGACTGTCAAGACTGGCTCGCAGTGTTCAGAGTCCACGCCAGCAGCAGCAGCGAGCATTCCTTCAGCGCAGCTGGAAGAGTTATGGCCTTTTTACACCTGGTCATTTCATTCGTTTTCTCTGATCAGATATCTATCCGATTGTGAAAAGACCAGGAGTAAATGCCTTCCGAAATTCTTTTGAGACAGATTTATATCTGATCACTCAAACAAACCAATTCAGAAGGTGGTCTGGGACACATTTCAGACGAAACTGGACAAGTGTAAATGCATCTGGTTGTTTAAACCACATATATAAATTTTACTCCTGATAAATTGTTAAAAAATAAACGTGCGAGCGTGTTATAGGCTAGGCTATATATGACATTTTGTAGCCAGATATGACGGCGCTACTGCAACACACATCGCCGCAAATGAGTAAAGCAAGCCAACACGCAGACTGCCGCAAGTGAAACTGAAAGTAAGTCTCAGATGCTCAAAATCACAATCATCTTCATTAAAACTAATGAGACTAAATGATCTAACCAGTGCTTAGCTCGCTCTTTCTCCTATTGCGGTCTTTGATCTTGAAATGAGCTGATGATAAATAAAATGCATCTCATAGGCTATTTGTTGCTTTCGTTGACATGAACTCCGTTAAATTTGCATAGCCTATAGCGCGGGGATCGGATTTATATTCGTTTTGCGGAGAGGTGTAATGTAAGACAAACTGCATGTTTTTTTATTTTATTTTGTTTATTGTTTAGATTGTATAGCCCGTTTCGTTTGCGAGCGCCGTTGCGAGCAGCAGCAGCCTGCCTCAGCTTGCCAAAAATGCCTTTTTACTGTGGTGGTGATAGTAAACGTTTAAACTAACATTGTGATATGCTTGAAGTGTTTCAAATCTATGGATTTTATTATAGACAAGACAAGTCAAGTGTTGATTTGAGAGGCTAAATTGATCAAACGTGGTTAAATCTGTCGGCCTCTGGCCGCTTGCTTGGTCATCACTTTAAAAAACAAAACTTTAATTTAACAAACAAAAAATGCTCCAAACATTTTTTCTAAATTAACTTAATAAAGAAACAAAACTAAATATAACTACTTTGACATTAAAAACAAAGCTGAACTATTTTAATGGCTGCAACAGTGTGTAATATGGAGGGGGGGAAAAAAACACGGGCTCCAGTCGGACTCGGGCCGAGATTTTTGATAAGCTGTCGGACACGGGCCGGGCTAGGGCTTGAGCGCCTCGGGCCAGGGCCTAGATTTGAGGCCCGTGCAGGGCTCTAAATCCAATGATTTGGATGGGTGTCCCAATATAGTTGTATTTTGGCAATATAGTGTATATCCGTCCGTCCATCCACTCTAGATCTGCATTCTTTTTTGAATGCTATAAATAGTATATGTATACTATTTTTATGTTATGTATTTAACTAATTTTCAAAAAAAATTAGTTAGTTAAATGTATAATAATTAAAATTATTTAAAATAAACTTCAAGTTTATAAAGGTGTACATATAAAGGAAACGTATCCCCGGTCCTCCTGTGACTCACCTTTTCCACCTCTGATGAGTCTTTATCGCTGGTGTCAAAATTGAAATACAGCTAATTGTAATTAGCATAAACTAACCCTAACCCAAACAGACACACATTTACTTCACCTGTTAATGAGCAAATTAAATTCAATTTGCAATCTGCATAATCACAAGGGGTCACCATGCATATTTCTCTGCTTATTCGTCTCAACATCTAAACTTGGGGAGCAGATCTCTTGCAGTAAATATGATGAATTTCAATTTCATATATCCCAACCTGCAGAATCCAATTTTTTAAAGAAATAAATAAGAGCGCTCCAGAGGAAATAATGTTTAATTTCATTAAATTAAGTATTCGTTCCACCATGAATAGTTAACAGCAGTCTTCCTTTTCCTATACGTTGAATGAAGTAGTTCTTGTCAAGGAATAATTGATGTACTTTTGTAATGTCACCGCAGTTGCGTGACAGTTTTCATCTCAGGAATGCTGACCACCTAAAGAAGTCCTTAATGGCTAGTTAATTAGATTTAACGGTGATTAAATCTAATGGTGATAATCATTTAAGATTGATTACCTCAGGTCTAATCACCATCTCTCTCTCTCTCTCTTTTTCCTCATGTGCTGTTTGGCTGATAAGATATTCTCGCCGTTTCAGGTAAGCACAATTTCAAATCCTCCTTTATCCTGATGAAACATCACCAGACTTCATCTACTGAGGCTGTTTTGTGTCTATACTGGTTTTTAAACCATTTTACGAATGCCACTTAAGGAAGGCAAGAAGTTAAGCGCTTAATCTGGCAATACCTCAAATTAGAGGAAGTTGGTGATGTGAGCGATGTGTTTGTTGTTGGGGTAATTGGAATGCTCCAGCGATGAGTGTGGGCTCACGACTGTGTGACAGCCGACACTGCCTCGAGATTAGACGTGAACGGATCATCCGGTGTTCCGTTTAGACGTATCAGAGAATCAGCTAATGAGCCTGCTCGGAATACGATTATTTCCAGGGTTTGAATCTCATTGTTAGGGAGATTAATGTACGTGTGAGATTTTTTAATTTTTCACCTTTTTTTTATTTAAACGAATGAGTTTTGAGTGATGAATTGATGCATGTATTTGGTGAAGAATGTGAATGAGGAAATGAGTTGGTGCCAGTGGTTTGGAGGATATGATTTTCTCAGTGGTCACATTTGGCACTACTAATTGGTCTAGCTCCTCTTTCTTTCTTTCTTTCTGAAAAAGTTATGAAAAGTGTTAACATGTTACATGTTTTTTGATGACAATCAAGCAGCTCTTGTGCTCAAATGGCATCTAGAATTGATCAAATGTGCATGAAGGTTTTTCCAGAGCTGTGAGTGTGATCTGAAGAGCAGGACTTGCATTGATTGCTGAAGATGAATCATTAGGATCTCAGAAATTGTATAGTAAAAAGTGCACAAATCTCTTTGTGTGTGTAAATATATGTGAACCAAAACAATGTTTAGGATGTGTGTGTGTGTGTATACGATTGAGTATACGAATATGTGTATATGTTTTTTTTTTTAGTTTTTTTTTTAAATGAAGTTTCTTAGGCTGCGTTTTATGGAAGCTTGTTTCCACCCCAGAATAAAAAAGAAAAAAGGTAATTGCGACTTTTTATCTCACAATTCTGACTTTTTTTCTCGCAATTGCGAGTTTACATCTTGCAATTCTGACTTTTTTCCTCAGAATTGTGTCATATAAAGTCGCAATTGTGAGTTATAAAGTCAGAATTGTGTCATATAAAGTCAGAATTGTGATAAAGTCGCAATTGCGTGTTTATATCTCGCAATTCTGACTTTATATAACATGCAATTGTGAGATATAAACTCGCAATTCTGAGAAAAAAGTCGTCTTTTTTCCCCCTCAGAATTTGACTTTATAACTTGCAATTCTGACTTTCTATCATGCAATTCTGACTTTACAACTCGCAATTCTGACTTTTTATCTCACAATTCTGACTTTAAAACTCGCAATTGCTAGTTTATATCTTGCAATTCTGAGAAAAAGTCAGAATTGCGAGATGTAAACTCACAATTGTGAGATGAAAAGTCGCAATTATCTTTTAAAATGTTTTATTTTGTGGCGGAAACAAGCTTCCATAGCGTTTACCCTGGCACCAAAAAATCCAAATTTTTTTTTTTACTCACATCTGACACAGATCGGAATTTGTTGCACGTGTAAACACAAAAATCTGCACGAGATCGGAAAAGGTCCGTTTGAGAGCAGAGAATACTGTTCATTTTTTCAAGAATTTGATAACTAATTTTATTTACTTGGCGGGTTTTTTTTATCATTCAAATTTGGCAGGGGGGTTAATAACACATTTTTCTGTGGTGTTACAAACTCAGAACACATATTTTATAATGCCTTTACATGGACTTTAACAGTTGTATTTATTTGATCAAAAAATAAAGAAAGTAATAAACTGCAATTTGTGATGGCAAAACTGAATTTCCAGCATTCTTTAGTGTCACATTCATCATTCTTCAGACATGTCTTTACTGTGTCTTTTTAATCAAAATAAAAGTAAATAAATAAAAGTATTCTTTTTATTTTAAATCTTACTGACCCCAATCTTTTGAACGGTAGAGTGAGTTTGTTTGTTTGTTTGTTTATTATTGTTATTACATCAAAATATGTTTTTTATATTTTATTTTTTTAAATAATCACTTTGTATGGTTTTGCACTTAAACTGCGCTTGTAAGATGTTTGCTTTTGTATTTTGAGAAATGGCTTGAATTCGACAGGTAACAAGTTTGCCAAAGGGAAACCCTAATCACACAAAACCTGACAGCAACAAAACAACATCAGATATTCTCTAAAGTGCTTAAACCTATAAAAAATCTCAATAGCAGCTATCATACAGTATGTCCCCATAAAGTCCCAGGCTTTGTGTATACAAACTTAAATCTTCTCAAGCAAGGGTATATGGTTATTCCACACAGCTTCAATTGTATACTTGATAATTTTGAGGTAACACTTAAATTCTCCTTCATATAGATTTTGAAGCTAAAAAAGTAAAGAAAACTTTGTATGTGCAATAATTTTTCATGTGCATCGTACAACTAAGAAACAACAGCAGGCTTTTGGATTTGATTACCATCCTCTCTTTTTTATGTCGTGGTTTCTCTCTTCCGTGCAAACCATTTCTCTTCTTTATTTTTCATCTCAGCGGTACCATCACTGTTTACACTTTTAATATCTTCCTTATAAACTCATCATGCCAACAACAGTTCCTCCCTGGGACAGAGCGAAAGCAATAAAAAAAATAAAAAAACGTCAGCACGAAGGGATCTTGAGGAAAAAAAGATGCATCAGTATAGCCTAGGGTGATTTAAACGTATTCTATAAAGATTCCATGTAGCGGTCACCTGGGGCTAGCTGAGTAGCCGCGCCAATTAAATTAGGTAGCAGCAGAACTCCCGCACCCCCTGACTGCATCCTGTTTACCAGCGATCCCCGCGGACACTCTCCGCTCCGCTCTGCTGTGTACAGTAATTGCATTTAGGACAGCGTCGCCTTACAGAATATTGTAGAGAATGGGAAAAAAAACACCTGAGAAGACAGGCTCTTCAGTATTACAAGTATGGACTACATTACCCATGAGGCCTTGCTGCTAGGGAATAGCGGAGGGGAGGGAATGCTTGTTGATTTGTTTACAGGGCCATCAAAAGGTCATGGCAGAAAGTTCAAACAAAAAAACGTTTCTAATTACATGGACACTTGGATGTTCATGTCCATGGGGGGTGAAATTTAAGAACTGAAATGTATGATATGGTTTCATATTGTTCTTAATATAGCCAAGGAGGCTTTTTAGCGCAAGGAGCGTATTGAATTATATTCGTATTGAATTATACAGGAGTACTAATGTGCATATTGATTGTGGAAAGGTTATTAAAAGGTTGTGCTAGTGTTAGATTACAAGCTTCTGCTGTTGACTGGCTGAATCTTGTCCTTTCTTGACAGCATCTGTAGCTTTTTTCATGTATTATATTTTCTGCATAGGAAGGAAATAATAAAAATCACTTATAAGTCACTTGTTCGGGAATACTGGTTGTGGTGTATTCACTAGAAAGCAAATCAAAAACATATGTTACGATTTGCTTTTTTTATTGAATCAAAAACAGACATAGTTACCAGTCAAGCTCATTTGCTTGGGAATCAGACTTAAAGGTGCAATGTGTAATATATTGACAGAAATGCAATATAATATTCATAACTGTTTTCAGTGGTGTATAAAGACCTTACATAATGAACCGTTATGTTTTTATTACCTTAGAATGAGCCATTTCTATCTACATACACCGCGGGTCCCCTTACAGTGAAGTCACCATTTTGCACCGCCATGTTTCTACAGTAGCCCTAAACGGACAAACTGCTCTACAGAGCACTAGTCACTCTCTGCTCTCTCCGACGACGACATCTTTGTCCTGTGTAGCTTCTCTATGTGCTTTGAAAGGGAGGGGTGAGCGGTGGGCGGTTGCAATTCGCAATTTCACCGCTAGATGCCGCTAAAATTTACACAGTGCACCTTTAACTGCTCATGCTGAATGGATCATTGTAAGAGTCATTTGCTTGGGAATTTGATTTCACTGGTTGAGCTGTATGTGTTTTTAATCACTAAAATTGGCTTCACTGGCTAGTGAGAGCCAGTAGCTCCAGAATCATATCTCACTGTGCTGAATATTTATAATTAACTAAAAATGTGAGGATGCGTGTGAGAGAGAGTGTATGTGAGGATGCGTGTGTGAGAGAGTGTATGTGAGGATGCGTGTGAGAGAGAGTGTATGTGAGGATGCGTGTGAGAGAGAGTGTATGTGAGGATGCGTGTGAGAGAGAGTGTATGTGAGGATGCGTGTGTGAGAGAGTGTATGTGAGGATGCGTGTGAGAGAGAGTGTATGTGAGGATGCGTGTGAGAGAGAGTGTATGTGAGGATGCGTGTGTAACATGGAAAAGATACCTTTTCGATACCTGTCGCGGCGTCGCGTCGCGTGTAGTTAAGACACGGTGAAAGAAAGAACATATATTCTAGGAAATATTAGATATAATTTTACTTTAAAAATATTCAAACATACCACACACAATTATGCAGGGTGTAACAGTTACTTGGAAGTTCAGCACAGTCCACTTCAGAGGGCAGGGTTGTCTGGTCCACTTTATGTAACATCTGGTCCTCTCTCTCGCTGAAGTACTTGAGAACTAGCTAAAGAATCCCTGAAGTGTTGACATCCACATTCTTGTGAAGACGTTCTTGTGACATTTCTCGTTCTTGTCACTACACTTGAAGTAGGAAAAATGTACAGTATATTTATATAGCACTGACTATTTTATATATTGTAAATCAGATTATATATATATATATATATATATATAAGTAGTCAGTCGTAGGCGTCGTCTAAAAGCTGAAAAATGCTGTTTTCCACCTGAGGAAAAACTTATTGGCCAAACAGCCGTCGACGAAAAAAATTGCGCTATTCGTCGACGGCTGTTTGGCAAATAAGTTTCCCCTCAGGTGGAAAACGGCATTTTTCAGCTTTTAGACGATGGAAAAATAGCAGTTGGTAAGAAAATGCAACAGAAAGCCTAAAAATGTACAAAATTATAAAGTAAGTTAAACACTTACTTTTCAACACGATTCAAAACGGTAAAAAATGAAATTAGAAAACGCATGCATTTTTACCTGCTTATTTGCTCCTCACATCCAAGATTGACGGCAAAGCTGAAGGTCAAGTGACTCCTGTCGCGCGCGCAGCTGCCCCACTGTGTGCTTAGAAGGGAATGTATCCTTGCGCCAAGGCGGGAATTCCTTCATGGCTGTCATTTAAATATCAGCGTACTTAAAGAAAGAATGTATTATTATATTATGTTACGATATTATAAGAATAAATGCGTAATAAAACACTGAACGCCGCAGAACTAGGCCTACTTTGACAAGCGGAACAGGATGTGATCAGTTGCAGTAGTGATGGAAGTCTGGTTCTTTTGCAGTTCAAAAACTGATTCACCAGCTCTTTTATGCAAACATGAAATGACGTGCATATACACATTATTATATTATTAAATAATCTAATAATTATATAAAAAGCGAATAATCTTGTCTTAACTAAAATTCTCTCTTTTCATTCCAGTAAAAGGTACATAAATGCTCATCTATTAATTAATATAATGTTATGTAAATATAAATTATTATATAATGTATATTACAAAATAAAATTATTAATTATATAATATTATATAAATATTAAACTATATAATATAACAAATATTATTTGTGAAGTGCTGATACAAACCCGATTCCAAAAAAGTTGGGACACTGTACAAACTGTGAATAAAAACAGAATGCAATGATGTGGAAGTTTCAAATTTCAATATTTTATTCAGAATACAACATAGATGACATATCAAATGTTTAAACTGAGAAAATGTATCATTTTAAGGGAAAAATAAGTTGAAATTGCCATGAAATTTTAAATTTCATGGCATCAACACATCTCAAAAAAGTTGGGACAAGGCCATGTTTACCACTGTGTGGCATCCCCTCTTCTTTTTATAACAGTCTGCAAACGTCTGGGGACTGAGGAGACAAGTTGCTCAAGTTTAGGAATAGGAATGTTGTCCCATTCTTGTCTAATACAGGCTTCTAGTTGCTCAACTGTCTTAGGTCTTCTTTGTCGCATCTTCCTCTTTATGATGCGCCAAATGTTTTCTATGGGTGAAAGATCTGGACTGCAGGCTGGCCATTTCAGTACCCGGATCCTTCTTCTACACAGCCATGATGTTGTAATTGATGCAGTATGTGGTCTGGCATTGTCCTGTTGGAAAGTGCAAGGTCTTCCCTGAAAGAGACGACGTCTGGATGGGAGCATATGTTGTTCTAGAACTTGGATATACCTTTCAGCATTGATGGTGCCTTTCCAGATGTGTAAGCTGCCCATGCCACACGCACTCATGCAACCCCATACCATCAGAGATGCAGGCTTCTGAACTGAGCGCTGATAACAACTTGGGTTGTCCTTGTCCTCTTTAGTCCGGATGACACAGCGTCCCAGTTTTCCAAAAAGAACTTCAAATTTTGATTCGTCTGACCACAGAACAGTTTTCCACTTTGCCACAGTCCATTTTAAATGAGCCTTGGCCCAGAGAAAACGCCTGCGCTTCTGGATCATGTTTAGATATGGCTTCTTTTTTGACCTATAGAGTTTTAGCCGGCAACGGCGAATGGCACGGTGGATTGTGTTCACCGACAATGTTTTCTGGAAGTATTCCTGAGCCCATGTTGTGATTTCCATTACAGTAGCATTTCTGTATGTGATGCAGTGCCGTCTAAGGGCCCGAGGATCACGGGCATCCAGTATGGTTTTCCGGCCTTGACCCTTACGCACAGAGATTGTTCCAGATTCTCTGAATCTTTGGATGATATTATGCACTGTAGATGATGATAACTTCAAACTCTTTGCAATTTTTCTCTGAGAAACTCCTTTCTGATATTGCTCCACTATTTTTCTCTGCAGCATTGGGGGAATTGGTGATCCTCTGCCCATCTTGACTTCTGAGAGACACTGCCACTCTGAGAGGCTCTTTTTATACCCAATCATGTTGCCAATTGACCTAATAAGTTGCAAATTGGTCCTCCAGCTGTTCCTTATATGTACATTTAACTTTTCCGGCCTCTTATTGCTACCTGTCCCAACTTTTTTGGAATGTGTAGCTCTCATGAAATCCAAAATGAGCCAATATTTGGCATAACATTTCAAAATGTCTCACTTTCAACATTTGATATGTTATCTATATTCTATTGTGAATAAAATATAAGTTTATGAGATTTGTAAATTATTGCATTCCTTTTTTATTCACAATTTGTACAGTGTCCCAACTTTTTTGGAATCGAGTTTGTACATTTGCATATGTATTCCCAATGTTTTTATGTGAAAAAAACTAAACAAAACAAAAATCTTCAAAAAAGGGAAATTTCTTGGTTATGCACATTTACATGTTTTTCATGTAATTTTACATGACGTAAATTTGCAGTCTATTTCAGTAATTTGACATTGTTTTTACCATATTTCAAAAGTACGTGAAAAATCTGTAAAATAAAACAGTAAAATATTGTAGAATTACAGTTTTTTTTTTTTTTTTTTTACAGTGTATGCTTTTGATTCACTAAAAAAGAATCAGCCAATTAGCTTGAGAATCAGACTTCATGTACTGTGTGTTCAAGATTCACTTAAAAGAACCATTTGTAAGGGTCATTAGCTCAGGAATCAGACTTCACTGGCCAAGCTTTATTATTATTATTATTGATTCACTAAAAGCAAATGCTCATAAGAATCAGACTTCCTATATGTTTTTGATTCACTAAAAAGAATCGCTCATAAGAGTCGTTAACCTGGGAAACAGACTTTAGCCTACTTGTCATGCTTTTTGATTCACTATAAAAAAACTGCTCGTAAGACACTTGCATGTGAATCATTCGCTGTACAGTATGTCATGAAAATCGTTTGGTTCTCAATTCCCACCATTAATGGCACGTTGTGAAGAAGGTACTGTCTCCATGTCAAGCTGTTGGGGTTTGATGCCGTCCAACAGTTTTGTCAGACATGGTGTTGAGCATTCTGTGGAGACGATGTGATTACAGACTGTTTTTCTGTGATCTCACAAACACTTAGCACTTCTAAAGACCCTCGGCTTCTGTCAGGATCAAGATCTTGGCCCATAAGAGGGACCACATAGACGGGTTAATTAAACTTAAATAATTAAACACACACAAAAAAAGTGTCAGTAATGACCTGTGGTTTGGAAGGGCAAAAACATATGGCAGTAGACAACGTCCTATCTCTGTGCTGCCAGTCTGAGGTGATGCCCCACCTTTGCTTGCTATGATGATGTCAGCCAATGGAGGTGGCAGAGTGCCAGGGTGGCATTAGGTATGCTGGACAGGTGGCAAAGAGAGAGAGATGGACACTAGCATGACACCGTAATGAGAGGCATGCCAACTGTTTCCCCGTCTGCCGCTGGGCACGGCTCTCCGGACCGTTAAATCACAGAGTTGAGAGGCGTTTCCTGTTTCTCTCACTCTGTCTGTCTCACACACATGCTGCTGTTTATCTGCATGTCTCTCCCCCGCTTCTTTCCAGCAACCTTTACATAGAATTCATTTACCTCTCCTCTTTCTGATGGAATCAGGTTTCTCCTCTTTGAGCGTTCTGTCCATGCCTGTTTTCCCCTAGCAATTTCCGTGGCTGCTTGGTATGAACTTGACAGTTACTGAATGACACAAAGTGACCGGGCCGTCTCAAATCATGAGGTGTTACACGGAATGATCTGGTAAGAGGATTTCCTTTTGTCAGGCTGTGATTTAGTTGTCAGTAATTGTCAACTTTGGCTCGAGAGGCCTCGGAAAACTGCCCCGGACTTGCGGGGTCATTGTATCCTCCTGATATTCCTTCATTTGTCTCTTTATCTAGCCATCTTCCATCTGTCTTAAAGCGCACGCTGCAGTCCGTCTCAAATAAATACAGTGTGGCATCTTATCATAGCAGATAAATATTTAATCAGGATGCAAATACAGATAATTAGGGTGATTATGAGTCAGTGTGATCGAGTCTAATTGTTTTTGATACACAGCTTCCTCTCCGCACTGAATTGCAATTCATTACGCAGACGGGCAAAAGTTATCAGAACAGACCGGTGGAATGTGGCCTCGTCACCGCTAATAGTGGACGACGGCCGTAATTAACCCAGCACACTCTGTCACCATAGTCACAATCTTGTTCAAACAAAGCCACTGCAGGGCCTTTTAATGCATGTTTGTGTTTAACCTAGATTAGGTTGGAGAGTCATGCAATCACATTTGAATAAATGTCTCATTATCTCTAATAGTGTTGGCTTATGGTCGCATGTTATTGTCGGAAATTGTTTCAGGTTAAGACGATTACACAGAATGCTGGAGGAACGTACATGCTGATTGCTGTGACCTTGTCAGAGCTCGACAATCACAATATTGTTTTTTTTCCAGCCCCGAACAGGCCAGTAGTTTGACTTGCACTGATGACATTTTAACACTAACGCTGAGGCAAAAATAAATAGTATTTAGTTATTTAATTAATCAATTAATGTATTTGTTTGTCCCTGAAGCAGCATTTTTTTTTTTACTAGTTTTACTTTATTTTTATTAACTCTTTCCCCGCCAAACACGGAATTTTCCGTTATTTGTGAGAAAACGCTTCCCCGCCAAACACAGAATTTTCCGGGTTTCCGTGTTTTCACTGTTATATGCTAGGGGGCGCTATTACGCATCTTCTGAATGAGTACAGAATCTCCTGATCAAAACACAGGAAAGACGCAAAAAAACAAGCGATCGTATGTAAGCAGATGCATATGTAAAATAACGTGATCATCAACATTAAACATCATATAAATCAAAACTGCCTAATGTTACTGAATGAAATGTCGACCCAGAACAAGCTATAGGACTGTGCAAGCAGTGGGGGTGTTGATGGACTCAATCTACTCCATCTGTGTTTGATCATCGTTCTGAATCTGATCTGGATGTAGTCTTTGACAAAAACATGATTTTCTCAGCTTTTTGTTCAAAATGTTGCTTTTTTTTATGAAACTTACCCATATTTATATTAAAAGAAATGCATGAAGCTAGAATAAAATGTTTTTGTTTTTTTTTTGTTTAAAAGCAGAGGGTCTGCTCTTTCTTTTGACATATTGCATGCTCAGATATTCATACAACAAAATATTCTATGGGCCATTACATTTTTGTGAAAATGATCAAAAACCCTGGCGGTGGCTGGCAACTTTTTTTTTTTAAAAACGCTGGCGGGGAAAGAGTTAATAGTATTTTTTAGTAGTATTAAAGTTTTGGAAACAAAGTTTAATTTTATGGTTTAAAAAATCTTTTATTTGTATTTATTTTTTCCCTATTGTTTTTTTTCCATAACGTTTTTGAAGCATGAAACTGTAATGTTTCAATTTTTTCAACAATTTTTTTTTATTTTTTTATTATATATTTAGGCCTACTTTTTTTAAGGAAAAGTATTTTTCTAGATTTTTTTTTTTTTTGAAACAAAGTATATTTTTTATTTAATTTGAATGTATTTAAAGAAGTCTCATTTATTCATTTTTCTCCTAGAAAAATTTGGAAGCATATATTTATTAGTAGATTTAAAAAAAAACACGTTTTTTATATTAATTAATTAATTTTGTTTACTTTTTATTGATTCTTTTTTTCATCATGGCAACTGTAAGCAGTAATGCTACTATGGCTAGCATGCACATACGTACCAACATGTTACTTTTAGTGATTCGGTCAGTACTAGTGGCTGAGTGTCGTACAATGTAATTAATAATCACGAGTAAAGCTCAGAAGTTTTTTGGTTTATTCATTTCACCTCCATCTTTAGTGCCACTTCTAAATTTCTTTTGTCCCAAAACACATCCATGAACACTTCTCTCCTGAATGTCTCTCAGTTCAAGTACAGGACAAATACCCAATAATTGTATCAAAGTGGGAAATCAATAAATGTTGCTGAAGGCCTGGAAAAGGTTGTAAATCGATGAAGCAGAGAGGTGAGGGCCTCAGAGGGCATTTACATGGTCCCGAATACTCGTGACTGGTTTCTATTACCTTTAGACTTGATTGGGTATTGACATTGAATGTGTGTGTTCACTGCATATTTCCCCAATGAGTAAACTAGATGAGTTACAAATGGTTTCAGAGATATTATGAGCACATTTTTTTTATTATTTTATGTCACAAACAATAAACACACACACACACACACACACACACACACACACACACACTCCTGTGCTGGTGACTGCAGGCTTTCTTCAGGTGTTTTTAATGCATACATTTATTAACTCTTTTCCTGCCATTGATAGAAATTTCTGTCATTTGTGAGAAAACGCTTCCCCGCCATTGGAATTTTCAGGCTTTCCGTGTTTTCACTGTTATACGGTAGGGGGCGCTATGACACATCTTCTGGAAGAGTACTGAATCTCCTGATCAAAACACATGCAAAGAAGATGGAGAAACAAGCGATATCATATGTAAGCAGATGCATATGTAAAATAATGTATAATAAATCAAAACTGCCAAATGTCACAATGAAATTTCGACCCAGGACAAACTATAGGACTGTGCAAGCATTGGTGGTGTTGATTGACTCAGTCTACTCCATCTATGTTTTTATGTCATCTCTCTGAAACCGATCTGGTTGTAGTCTTTGACAAAAAAGTTATTTTTTTTTTTATTTATTTTTTTTTTTTACTCATAATGTTGCTTTTTTATGAAACTTACCCACATTCAAGTGTTGATATAAAAAAGAATGCATGAAGCTAGAATGAAACGTGTTTTTTTGTTTGTTTGTTTAAACGCAGACGCTCTGTTCTTTCTTCTGATACATTGCATTCTCAGATATTCATAACAGCAAATTTTTTTGTGGGCCATGAAACTTTTGTGAAAATTATCAAAAACGCTGGCGGGGAAAAGTTTTGTAAACAGTCACCTGAAATTGATTCTGATACATCTGTCTTCGTTTCCAGAATTTTAAGCTTAAGACCTCATAACAGATTTATAATGTAAGAAACATAGGGCCCTATCATACACCCGGCACAATGCGACGTCAGACGCGACAAGTGTTTTTTGCTAGTTTCAGCCCGGCGCAGTTATTATTTTCAGTTTAAATAGCAAATGCACTCGCACCCATCTGTGCGCCCATGGGTGTGCTGGTCTGAAAACGAGGTGTGTTCAGGTGCATTGTTGGTGCGTTGCTGCGCCATTGACCAACAAAAACCTGGTCTAAATTCAATAGCGCAGTATTTTTTGTTATTTAAAGGGCACGTTAGTAATATGCGCCTATAGGCAGGTGTACATCGCGCGTACACTCTGCTTATTACACATACAGTGATGCGCAGCAGCACACACACATCTTTATATATTAAAAATAAAAGGATTCCTCTCTGGAGAAGTGTTCAGTCTTTCTGCTAGCAAATTCCGCCATGTAAATAGCGAATCCGCCATGGTGCAAGCGCAACTGGCTTTTAAAGGGAATGGGAGATGAGACTCTGATTGGTTTATTGCACGTTACGC
The DNA here is from genome assembly GCA_039654105.1 of Coreius guichenoti. Classification (NCBI taxonomy): domain Eukaryota; kingdom Metazoa; phylum Chordata; class Actinopteri; order Cypriniformes; family Gobionidae; genus Coreius; species Coreius guichenoti. The sequence continues at coordinate 8,824,813 of CM077190.1, forward strand.
CGAAAACACACCCACTCATTAAGAGACTAGGTACAACCCTTTTAGACCATACGCCCGGTGCGCCGACTGTTTTTTCTGTCATTAAACTAGCAAAAGTGGATTTGGACACGCCCTAAGTGCACCTGCGCCGTGCGCTTCAGACCATGCGCTCGCAACATTAAAATAGGGCCCATAGTATCACCTGCAGTTGCAATGAGCTGTCTGTAGGCTGGTTAAAGGCCAAGTCACATAAAAAATTTTTTGTTTTGTTTTTTTTTGTTTTTTTTTTCTTCATTCTAATTACCTTCAAAATATAATTTAGTATGTCTCAATTTGGGAGAGCCTCTATAAAAGGCCTTCTAAAGGAAGTCATGAGATGAGAGGAGAGTTTATTTTAGCTTCAAATTAAAGGAACAGCTCACCAAAAAAATTAGAAGTTCGGAGGAAATGGTGACAGAAGTTATTTTTGGTGAAATATTTTTGTATGTATGCTCAGCAATTTTCAATTGGTCATTTTCATCAATTTGTCAGCCTTTTTTTCCCAGTTAAAACAAGCATCTACAGGAAGTTGTCTGATTTTATAGTGCCATGACAACCATTTTGCATAATGCACAGCAGATGGAAGTTCATTAACACCCTTCTCAGTAGTCAACAGTCAGCTCATCATAAAAATCTCAATATACTGCTCTCTGCTAAGCTAAGTCATCATTCACATTTATATGAGGATGTTTTATTGGGATTTATTTATTTATTTATTTATTTATTTATTTTCTGACTGTTCCTTTATTTCTGTCCCGATTCCAGCAGAGTGTATGGAGCTGAAAATGTGGTAATTGATCCAGATGTGTTATTTATAACACTGAAAATATTTCAGATGGTTCTGAATTACAATTTTTCTAAAAAAGAAGTGTCTGTAGCTGCATTCACAATGGAAATTCACATGCTAATTTCATAGCTAGCACATCATACAACATTTGGCTAAATTAAATATGGACTGGAAGAGATTGTTCATGTAATATTTACCTTTTTTTGTCTTTACACATCATCAATTTCATCTCAGCTTTCTTTCTTCTACTTGGTAAACAAGTATACTTAACTGAATGGACTGTCTTACTGAACTAGGAAATACCTTATTAATAATCCCATGAGCCACACCTAGATATACAGCATCTTTTCTTGAGCTCGGACACAGCTTCGTTCTGAGTGTCTTTCTTCTGAATAATTCCTTTATTACTCTAGCACTTTTGCTTTGTTTGGCATTATAAAACATTCTACTCTCACTGTTTTCAGACAGTTGCAATTCTTAATTTAAAATGCTCTTCTCACAGATACATTGAAAATGATCATTGCATGGATAATCAGCCCATCCTGATGAATAAGTCAAAACACAGTCTTCATCGCCATTGTAACTATTGGGCTCTTCAGATGCCCAGAACCTGAAAATACAGATCAGCATTAGATGTGATTCAGTGCTGCTTTCTGTGTGATATGATACTGACTGTGAGAATCATTTATTAGATATTAATCAGTTAAATTCAGTGATTTCTCACCTAGAGGTCAGTGTGTTGCCATCAACCCATTTCCATCTGCCCTCCACATCACTGTCAGTCAGACCAATCCAGACTTTAGTACAAGATAAAATCTGAATAAAATCCTGAGAAAATGAAAAAATTACACATTTATGTCTTACAACAATGGACCATTTTCATGAAACAATAACACATAATAACAGTTCTGTTAGTTAAAATTAGTTCCACTCACTTGTTCCTTTCTGTTATTTATGATGATCAGATCTGCTCCTCTCTCTGTACAGTATCTTCTGCTCTCAGTCCAGCTTTTCTTCTCAGAGGAAATTAAGTAAAAACTTGATTGATAAAAAACTCATCCATCTGTAAACAAGCAATTTTAGCTATTAGCACTTTATTTTAATCACACTGATCTACCAAATTTCTTTTTAACCAGCTGCTCCTAAAATAAATCCTACATGTATTCTGTAAAACAAATCTTGGTCTTTTTAGTTTGTAGTTCATGATTATCCATTTTCGACAATTCATTTTTCTCTTGCTTTAACTGGTCTCTTTGTTTAATCAGATCACTGTTATTTGATGATAATTGCATGTTCCTGGTTAGTAGCTGGTCTCTCTCTTCTGAGAGGTTGGTGATCTTGGTTACTAGCACTATGACTGCAGTCAGCAGAAGAATACACAGCACCACCAAACACACTGGAACTGCTCTGGAACTTCTGATCTTCAAACTATAACTTCCTAAACACCACAGATATAAAGATGTTAATTACTCGTCTTACTCAAATGTGTGTGATAAAATAAAATGAGTCTCAGTACCTGTGTGTTGAGGTGTTTGGTGTCTCTTGGTGTCTGAATTCTCCGTTTCTGTCCTGACATTAAAACTGTTTATAGGATCAGCATTAGCATAGATATTCATCTCTTCTTCGTCATCTCTGTCCACCCCATGTTTCCCGGGAATGTTCATATTGCCATAATAAGACATATTCACTCTCCTGGAGTTAAATGTGAGAAAGTTGTTTCCTTAAGTGGACTGCACCACTCTACACTTCTGCTTTTGAGCTTTTACTTTTAGACCACTGCAGTCAAGAACATGTGATATCCTGGATACTAAAAAAAAATTGCTGACTATTGACAAATAACTCTTCTTGTACTCATTTACTGCAGATTTACTGCAGAAATCTATACAATCTTTGTATAACAAACATATTAGTTGAGAAATAGTTGCATTTGTTATGGTGAACAAGGCCACCCAATTTATATATTAAAATATTAATGATTTTTCACAACACTTTTAGGAACTAGGAACCTGTGTAAACACGACGAGAACTGAAAAAACACAGGGCTTAAATACACAGGTGAATGAAACTAAATTAACAACAGGTGTAACACAACCAAAACAATGAGAAACGTCTCGGTTACGTATGTAACCCTCGTTCCCTGAAGGAGGGAACGGAGACGTACGTCGGAACTGACCGACGAATTGGGATCTATTTTCGGAGACCAATCTACTTCGAGTGTTAAAAAACGAGCCAATGAGGATTGGCATCCGGTTGACGCATTCCACGACCCGCCCCGCATCGCGGGTATAAATACGGAAGTGGAAGCACCGCATATCGCTTTTCAACTGAGGAGCCGAGACAAGTGACTCGGCCTTCAGCTGAAGCACAGCACCTGGCGACGGGACGTACGTCTCCGTTCCCTCCTTCAGGGAACGAGGGTTACATACGTAACCGAGACGTTCCCTTTCAGTCGGTCACGTTCGACGTACGTCGGAACTGACCGACGAATTGGGATCCCTACCAACACACCAGGGATGCTGGCCCTTCCAGCGCCCTGCCTGAGCTCACTGGACCACACCTATGTTGGAGTGGGAGTCAGGGCTCCCGGCAGGGAAGGTCAGTCACTGCTGTTCCTGCAAGACCCACTCAGTGTGACTATTGGATAACGCTGGGAAAGCGTGCCCGTCTCGTGGAGATGGCCCGCTGCGGAGCCACGTCCTTCAGAGGAAGGAGAGGTGGCGAAATACACATAAGGACTAACCTATCAGGGTAGTACTACATATGGCAGTCTCTGGGGTGGATCCAACCTGGTCCCAGGGGGGAAAGAACACCAACAGAGACGACAGAGCGGGCTCTGTCAAGGGAAAGACACGCGGCTAGCCAAATAGGGTAGCTGGTACCGTGGAGAATACATATATGGGGTTGCCGTTAGGGAACCGCTACATATGGCACCCAGCCTACACACACGTTCCACAAGCATACGGGTGCAGGCCTGGCGTCAGACGGCCGCAACGTCTGACACCGAAGGGGTGACGGAGGAGCTCGACAGGGTTAGCCGTTTCCGGGGAACACAACTGGAGATAATAGACGCACGTATCCGGCCCAGAGGGCGGGAGTGGCGTTGCAAGCCGACACTAGAACGGGCACTTAGCGCTACTGGCCACTGGGGGCGAGGATGCGGGAAGATACCGGCTCTACACGGAGGCTATAGAATCTAGCGAACGTGTTAGGTGTCGCCCAGCCCGCAGCTCTACATATATCTGTCAGCGAGGCGCCTTGAGCCAGCGCCCAGGAGGAAGCTACACTCCTTGTGGAGTGCGCTCGCACCCTGAACGGGCAAGGCACGTCTTGGCACTGGTAAGCCAAGACGATAGCATCCACTATCCAGTGGGCTAACCTCTGCTTGGAGACAGCCTTTCCCTTCTGCTGGCCTCCGTAACAGACGAAGAGCTGTTCTGAGGTTCTAAAGCTTTGAGTTCGGTCCACGTAGGCACGGAGGGCGCGGACGGGACAGAGCAAAGCTAGGGCTGGGTCTGCCTCCTCCGAGGGCAGGGCTTGCAGGTTCACCACCTGATCCCGGAAGGGAGTGGTAGGAACCTTGGGCACATATCCAGGCCGGGGTCTCAGGACAACGTGAGAGTTGGCCGGCCCGAATTCTAGGCACGATTCGTTGACCGAAAGTGCATGCAGGTCCCCCACCCTCTTGATTGAGGCCAATGCAGTCAGGAGCGCTGTCTTCATGGACAGGATGTTTAACTCTGCAGACTGCAAAGGCTCAAAGGGCGGGCCCTGAAGTGCTCTGAGCACCAGGGCTAGGTCCCAAGAGGGTATCGAGGTTGGACGAGGAGGATTCAGTCTCCTCGCACCTCTGAGGAACCTGACGATTAAGTCGTGCTTTCCTAAGGACTTACCTTCCACTGCATCGTGATACGCCGCTATTGCAGCGACGTACACTTTGAGGGTGGAGGGAGACAGAATTCGCTCCAGCCCATCCTGCAGGAAAGAAAGCACGACATTAACCGAACACCTTCGGGGGTCTTCCCGGCGGGAACCTCCGCGTCCCGTCCAGGGACCAGACATGGAGTTTCCAGAGGTCTGGACGGGGGTGCCATAGAGTGCCCCGCCCCTGAGAAAGCAGGTCCTTCCTCAGGGGGATCGGCCAGGGAGGGGCTGTCGCGAGGAGTGTGAGTTCGGAGAACCAGGTCCAGTTGGGCCAGTAGGGCGCAACTAACAAGACCTGCTCCTCGTCCTCCCTGACCTTGCACAGTGTCTGTGCAAGAAGGCTCACTGGGGGAAACGCATATTTGCGTAGGTCCCGGGGCCAGCTGTGCGCCAGTGCATTCATGCCGAGGGTGCCCCCGGTCAGGGAATAGTACAACTGGCAATGGGTCGAGTCTGGAGAGGCAAACAGGTCTACCTGCGCGGCTCCGAAGAGGTCCCATATCAGCTGGACACTCCGGGGGTGGAGTCGCCACTCTCCCGGAGGTGTCGGCTGACGAGAGAGAGCTTGTCGGCTGTCTGGTTCAGCGCACCTGGGATGTGAATGGCCCGAAGCGACCTCAGACGCTTCTGACTCCACAGGAGGAGATGGCGGGCGAGTTGGAGCATGCAACGGGAGCGTAGACCACCCTGACGGTTGATGTACGCAACGGCCGCAGTGCTGTCCGTACGGACCAGTACGTGCTTGCCCTGTAGCGGGTTTTTGAGGCGGCCCAGGGCGAGACGTACTGCCAATAACTCTAGGCAATTGATGTGCCAACACAGTTGGGGCCCCGTCCACAGACCCGAAACTGTGTGCCCGTTGTACGTGGCCCCCCAGCCCGTGGATGAGGCATCCGTGAAGACCACAGCATGCCTGGACACCTGTTCTAAGGGCACTCCCGCCCGTAGAAACGAAGGGTCCGCCCAGGGTTTGAAGGTTTGGCGACAGTAAGGAGTAACTGAGACCCGGTACTCGCCGCTCTGCCACGCCCATCTCGGGACTCGGTCGTGAAGCCAGCGTTGAAGCGGTCTCATATGAAGCAATCCGAGCGGCGTTACCGCGGCTGCAGATGCCATATGCCCCAGGAGCCTCTGAAAATATTTCAGTGGGACCGCTGTCCTGCCTTTGAACGTATTCAAGCAGTTCAACACTGACCGGACTCGCTCCTCTGTGAGGCGCGCTGTCCGGTTGACCGAATCCAGCTCCATACCGAGATAAGAGATCCTCTGTGTGGGACAGAGTTTGCTCTTCTCTCGGTTGACCCGAAGGCCCAACAGGCTGAGGTGACGGAGCACCAGGTCCCTGTGTTCGCACAACTGATCCCGGGACTGGGCCAATATGAGCCAGTCGTCGAGATAGTTGAGAATCCGAACGCCGCGTTCTCTGAGCGGAACAATGGCTGCCTCCGTGACTTTCGTGAAGACGCGAGGCAACAGGGACAGCCCGAAGGGCAAGACTTTGTACTGATATGCCCTCCCCTCGAACGCAAAGCGTAGGAACGGTCTGTGTCGAGGGAGAATGGAGACATGAAAGTACGCGTCCTTCAGGTCGATTGCTGCGAACCAATCTCGGGGACGGATGCATTCGAAAATGCGTTTCTGCGTTAACATTTTGAACGGGAGCTTGTGCAGGGCCCGATTCAGAATGCGCAGGTCCAAGATTGGTCTTAACCCACCACCTTTCTTGGGTGCAATGAAGTAGGGGCTGTAGAACCCCGACCTCATATCGGCAGGAGGAACCGGCTCGATCGCGTCCTTCGCCAGCAGGACATCGATCTCGGACCGCAAGACATGGGCATCGCAGCTCCGCACAGTGGTGAAGAGGATGCCCCTGTACTTGGGCGGCCGGCACGCGAACTGAATCGCGTAGCCGAGTCTGATAGTACGGATGAGCCAGCGAGACGGCCTGGGGAGACCTAGCCAGGCTCCCAGAGACCGAACAAGCGGTACCAACGGCACCACAGACGTACCCGTGGTGGGGCAGCGAGGTGGAGTAGACAGACCCGACTCGGGAGGCCCGGAGGCGGCCCGGAGTGTTGTCTGAGTACTCCAGGGTGGGGCAGAGTATGGGTGAGGAGGCCCGGAGGCGTCCTCGGTGCCCATACTGCTGCCCCCTGGCGAGGGGGAGAGGGGAGGAAAGGAGTGGCGAGGCCCGGGGGCGTCGCACACTGCCAACCTGGCCCTCTTGGGGCCCAGGGAGGGAGGAAACTGCTCTTTTATTGAGAATGTGGGTACCGCTGGACTCCGGAGAGCCAGCGGCAGGATGTTGGGATGACCAGTAGTGACATTCTCCCCCCGGTCCTCCTCCAGGAGGAGGAGGGGTGCGGACACCACCTCCCCTGGAGCAGCTCCTCTTCTCCCTGGGCTGCCCGTCTCAGGGCCGCTTGCCCTTGCGCTTGCCGGCGGACTTTGCGGGACCCTGGACGGGTTGGGCAGTACCCCTACGCCCGGCACCCTGCTTGCTAGGTGGAGGCTGCTGCTTAGGCTTAGCAGGGGCGGAGGCGGACGCAGGGGGACGCCCTCGGCGACGAGCAGGAGGAGGTGCTGCAGCCGGCGACTGGGTGGAGGCAGCAGCAGGTCGCCGGGGCAGGATGTTCTTAATTGCCTCCGTCTGCTTCTGGGCCACCTAGAACTGCTGGGCGAAGCTCTCGATGGCGTCGCCGAAGAGGCCGGCCTGGCAGACAGGGGCGTTGAGAAACCGTACCTTGTCGGTCTCACGCATATCCGCCAGGTTCAGCCACAGGTGGCGTTCCTGGACCACAAGTGTGGACATCGCCCGACCCAGGGAGCGTGCGGTGACTTTCGTCGCCCGGAGGGCGAGGTCCGTCGCGGTACGCAGTTCCTGCATAACCCCTGGGTCGGAACTACCCTCGTGCAGTTCCTTGAGCGCTTTGGCCTGGTAGACCTGCAGGAGCGCCATGGCATGCAAAGATGACGCAGCTTCTCCACAGGCTGTGTAAGCCTTGCCCGTTAGTGCGGACGAGAACTTACACGCCCGGGAGGGGAGACGCGGATTTCCGCGCCAGTCAGTAGCGGTCTTCGGACACAGTTGCATCGCTACTGACCGCTCGACTGGGGGGATCTCCACGTAACCCTTGGCTGCGCCACCATCAAGGGTAGTGAGGACGGAGGAGTCAGTCGATCGGTTTCTAGCGCTGTAAGGCGCTATCCACGATTTCGTGAGCTCCTGATGCACCTCCGGAAAGAAAGGTACTGGGGCGGGGCGCTGAGAACCAGCGCGGGCCGTCCCGAGATACCAATCGTCCAGCCGCGAGGGTTCGGGACATGGTGGAGGGTTCCACTCGAGCCCAACACTGGCGGCGGCCCGGGCAAGCATAGCCGTGAGCTCCGGATCAGACTCGGGCAGCGCTACCACACCAGAAGGGGGCAGCGCAGCCGAATCCTCATCTCCGGAGTCCATTAGCTCGTCCCCCGATGCGGCTATCGAGACCATGTCCTCAGCCGGAGCCCCGAAAGTAACAGACGGTCTCCCGTGGGAAGGACCAGGCTGCTCTTCCGGAAGCTCCACCGGCGCAGTGGAGGGGGGAGGGGCCCGAGGAGCCTGTTGACCCGGCGGGAGTGCCCTCACAGTAACCCTCAGGTCTCCACCAAAGGCATCAGCCAAAGTAGCAGCCCTCTGCTTCGCAGCAGGAGGGCCACTAGATCGGGGGATGCGCAATGGGACTCCACCCCGTCTGAGGTATTCGAGTCTAGACCGTAGTACTGCGATGGTCATGTTCCCGCAATGGGAACATGAGTCATCCACGAAAGCCGCCTCAGCGTGCTGAACGCCCAAACACGAGAGACAGCGATCGTGTCCGTCAGCTGGGGACAGATAACGACGGCATCCAGAAACACACGGTTTGAATGACATCTTGAAAAAGACGCAGGGTCAAACCGTGTTGCTCTTTTAGAAGGAAAAAACCGCTCCAATCAGTGCCGAGGCACACAGGGGGATGACCGCGGCTCGCAGCGGTTCAGGGGTGCAAGCCCGCTGAGAGCACTCAACCCAGGAAGCTGTGAGAACAGCTGTTCTTTTTGCGATCTCCACTGACAGCGCCGTTACACCAACACGTGGACTGGAGTGATCCTCTTTGACTGCTTCGTAACACTCTTGTAGAGAACAAAGCACAGTTCGGCTCCGAAGTTGAAAGCGATATGCGGTGCTTCCACTTCCGTATTTATATCCGCGATGCGGGGCGGGTCGTGGAATGCGTCAACCGCATGCCAATCCTCATTGGCTCGTTTTTTAACACTCGAAGTAGATTGGTCTCCGAAAATAGATCCCAATTCGTCGGTCAGTTCCGACGTACGTCGAACGTGACCGACTGAAAGGGAACCATAGCAACCAACTGAAAACTAGGTCACAGAACTAAAACACAGATGCTGTGTTTGAAATCGCCCCCTATACCCTCATTCACTATTCCCTACATTACTCCACTAATATAGTCCGCTTGAAGGAATGAATGAAAACGAGTGAGGGAATTCACACACTGAGTGCGCCGGAATGGCTGCTGCTTTTGCATAGTTTGTGTTTGCTGTTTAATAATTATTTGAAACGTAGCAAACTGGAAGCTCCAGTTGTAATAAAAAGATTTACCTTGAACTCTGCCACGGAAAGTAGCATGTATAAACCGTAATTAAACAATTTAATCAATTAAAGAGGAATTTATACCTGTATGATATTACGCTGGACCGGCGGTTTGGAAAATGAATGGATGATTGATTGAGCTGCAGCGCCATCTTCTGGCAAGACGTGGGAATTCATTCGGTGCGTGACTCTCACAGTGCATTATGGGTATTCTCTAGCCATTGAGTGTACATCAGTTGTACACTCATTATTGTGGTGCATTATGGGATTGAATGAGTGCACTCAATAATGTTCGGACACCACTACAAATGGCTGTCCCCTCAAATAGTGCCCTATTTAAGGGTATAGGGGGTGATTTCTGACACAGCCATAGTAATCCCAGACACTCCCTCATATATATTTTGCGTAGGATGACAGCTCTGCTATTTTTGAAACACCAGGGGCCTGTTCTTTGTACATGGATTACTCCTGGAAAACTGGATTTTATTGTTGAGGATTTGACATGATCCAGGATTGTTAGGTTCTTCAAAGCTCAGCCTGAAGTTGCTGTCATAGCAATAAGTCCGTAACCTCAAACTTGCTTGGGAGCAGGCTTATTTCATGTAAACAGGATTAGATTACATCTGACTTAAAGTGCCCCTATTATGTGTTTTCGAATATTACCTTTCATGCAATGTGTACTGTAATATAGCTGTTTGTGAATGTAAACAATCTGCAAAGTTGTGAAGCCAAAAGTGCACAATAAATAAAGTTATTGTCTCTCAAAAGAAAGAACTGACTCAGCCTGAACGAGTCATCATTAATTCAAATCCTATTTTTTGTGACGGCTACACATCTCTGGGTAACACATTTGCCTAATGCCCGCCTATGGTCTTCATTGACTGCCTGTGCACAACGTTTACTTTGACCCGCCCTCAAACGCTGTAGTTGGTGTTGTGTATACGTCGAGGAGACGCTGTTTTCTGTGTTGCAAATGACAATTCACTTGTAAACACTTCCAAAGAATAGGGATATGAAGAGTCAGTGGTTAAAATTACCCCAGTGATGCAACAGCAGTATAACCTATTGACGATTGCTTCTCAAATCTCTGTGAGGTCTGAATGGGATTTACAAAACGCTTATCCATTAAAGATGGGACAGTACCCACTTTATTTGGACCAGCTTGCTCCTTAGAATCACAACCTCTAAGTATGATTAATTATTGATGTTTATATTTTCTACCGGGTGGTCAAAATGCGTAGTTATCACGGTTAGAAGATCTGGCATCTGTCAAATCATCCCAGATGTATTAAGCCAGGAACAAATAATGGACCCCTGTTAAATGAAAACAGAAAGTGTGAACATACCATGTGAAACGTTTTTTTTTTCTTACATGCCAATATCTTATAGTAAAACAATTTATTGTAGCAGTATACAAGCTTACAAAAATGTTTCTTTGATATTCTTAAACATGTTTTGACCCAGAAAACTACTGTATGAAAAATCAATCAGGTGTTTTGTTGTGTTTGTGAGTAGGACTGTATTATTGATTACTCTTTTCAGAGAATAAGTCTGAAAGAACTGTTGAAGTTATGTAATGTGTGGAGAACTAAGTGAAAGGTTCTACTGTTTTCTTTACCATCGACCTAGTCTCAGCCTCAGACGTCACTCCCACGGACCGTTGGTTGAACATCTGATGCATATGGCACACTTATCTGGAAACACTTCAGGAGTTTCGAAGTCATCATCTGATTGGTTGAATTCTACAGGATGTCCACGAGCAGCGTGTGTTGCGTTCTTTAACGGTCCGTCTGGAAACAAACGTTGCGACTTCAAACTCCCTCGTTGTGTTTACAACTGTGACAATGAGCTCTTACCAGGATCAACTAAATGCTGGATTTTCAAAAGTATGTGAAGTTCGCGGCTCCATTGTTGCGGTAAACTTGAACAATGTTCTTGAATTAATAATTTATAGATGCACGCCAGTCTGTCATTGCAGGGACATCGTCTTTACATTTTCACGTCCCTAAACATGATGCGGAACAAAACGAACTGTGATTGGTTGCGTTACATGTCAGTCAAAAGTACTCTTGGGCAGTCCTTGACCAATGAAAGCTGCGATAGAGTCCAGACCTTCTGCCGTCATTCTGAATGTCTGGCTACGCGAGACTACCATCGACCTGACTAATGCTTACTACCAAATGCTGCTGCATGAGGACAGTTGTGACCTCACTGCCTTTATTACTCACGACGGACTGTTTTCAAGCTGACTTCATGCGGTCTTACGACTGCTGCTAGCTTGCAACTCAGTTAATGTTGTCATGGTACCAACTTTGGATCCCTAATATATCCGTTGATAGACACCTGCTTTCAAACGCTCCCGTGTAAGCGCTCGACGAAGAGCGTCAAAGATGTCTATTTAACATGTTTTTGAAGCATTGATTATTGTAGTCAATCGCAGACATATAGTCAAACCAAAATGTATTCAGAAACCTTCAAGATTTTCTCACATTATCACAGTTTATTCGCTATTGTTTAGAAAATGGTAATAAAATATGACAAGAACTCAAAGTAAACTGTGTCAGAACAAATTCATCTTGATAATGTCAGATAACTTTGATAGAAAGGTATGTAATGGATTACAATCAACCAATCAGCTGTCAGCTGTTAAATTTAAGTACACAACTAGATAATACCAATTTAGGTCAACCAATTACCAAGCAATGCTTAATTTAGTTCAGTCTGTGGTGTAAAAGGTCGCATTAGCAATTAAAGAAAAAACACTTAAGCAAAACATGGTCAGGTCAAAGTGTCTGAATAATTTTGGTCCCAAATCTTTATCAATTTTACTAGTAGTCCACTGTATGAAGAATTTTTGGGTATAATATGTCACAGTTTACTTTATTTTGCTATCATCACTTACGTAAATGAACTATAGTGTCCTGCACCCACTAGTAAAAAATTATATCTGGTGTCTGAATCATTTTTGGTTTGACTGTATATATTGAGCATGTGAACACAATGGCCAGTCAGAGGTGTTTAAGAATCTGTTCAACAGCACTCAAAATGCTAGTGGGAGATACTGGTATTGCCACATTTTTAAAATGTAAATACCGACTTGGTACCGAAGTCGGTACCCATGACAATAGTGTCTTCCTGATGAATCACGTGTACGGGCGATTCTCAATGCCCCTGCACCTTCTGATGCATCTACTTTGCACTCCTTATGTCGTGGCACAGTAAGGCTACGTTCACACTGCAAGCCTTAGTGCTCAATTCCGATTTATTGCTCAGATCCAATTTTTTTGTATAGCTGTCTGTCCCATTGAAAGAGCTCTTCTCATAACCCCTGTTATTGAACAAACTGCTTATTATGCTTTTATTAGGCATTTTTCTTGGTTTTCATATCTTCAAATGTTTTTGTTATGCAATGTACATAAGCTGATAAACTGATTTTACAGATCTTTTGAAACAGGAGACCATTGATGCTTTGAAACCTTTTCCAGTTTACCACTGACAGTAGCTGCGTTTACATGGACCCTAATAATCTGATCGTAACCGGACTTGTAGCACAATCGGAACAAAAAAGTCACATGCAACCATGTCAATCGGAATGAATTGGCCAGATCTGATTAAAATTTAATTCGGATTGTAAGGGTTGGTTTGTTCCTTTTGTAATCTGATCGAGAGGACATATAAACACTTGATCAGATTGAAAACCGAAATTGGAGAGTACTGCGCATGTGCAACGACATAGAAATAGCATAATGATGTATGACGCGGGGAACAAGCTGTTCTTGTTGAATAAAGTGTCATAAATTATTATCCTGTCATTCTGAAATTCACTTTCCACTCATCGTCTGCGAAGTGGAGCAGGACCAGTCCTTGTTTCGGACTCTTATCCTCAGACGGCTTGTTTTGGGCGCGGGAATGGCCGTTTTTACTGTTTGATAGATATAAGCAGCACAGCAGCACGGCATAACGGTTCATGTGCTCGTCGTCATCTAATTATAAAAAAAATATTAAGTATGCTTTTTAAAACAAAGAAAAGGAGGATAGTTAGTATGCAACAACAGCGGGAAACTCTGTATATTCGTGCAGTATGCGCATGGCAAAAGATTAAATCTGCTCGGAAGCTTGTGACATATAAACGCACATCAACCCGATCACTTTATTCGCGTTCATGTAAACACATTCGGATTCATCAATCGGAATTAATTCATTCAGATTGAAGCAAAAAGTGTCCATGTAAATGTAGCTACTGATTAATAATGTAATCATAACTAAAACAATTAAAAGTTTCAGTTCTACTTTCAGCAGAGGGAGCAAAATAAATTACAATGTTATAATCATATAGTTCAATAAATCATATGTTTTAACCTTATTTACATTGTACTTTACATCATTAATGTGTTAAATATATAGAAATATGCAAGCAAAAACAATGCTTGTCCCCAAAACACTGCTTGCATACAGACAGCTGGCCTACTCACACTCAACCCTGCAAGACCATGCTGGTGAACCAGCTTCACCAGCTCTGATTTGCTTGAGAACAGCATGAATATGACCATTGGCTGAACGTCCTCTTGGGCGGTCCTTGACCAATAAAAAGCTGCGATAGAGTCCAGACCTTCTGCCGTCAGTCTGAAGGTCTGGCTACGCGAGACTACTGGTCCACCAGCTAGACCAGTACTATACCAGAATAAACCAGCCTGGACCAGCACTATGCCAACATTAACCAGCATAAACCAGCCTGGACCAGCATGGAAATTCATGCTGGTTTATGCTGGATTTTTCAGCAGGGCAGTAGACCTGAACGTGACGTTCGGAAGCCTATAGCTGTTTGAAGGACTATGTCACTTAATCTGATGTTCATTTCTGGGCCCGTATGTATAAAACTTCTCAGAAATGCTCTTAAGAATAGTCTTAAGCTTTGACTTAAGTGTCAAAAAATTCTTAGTAAAAAGTAGGACTTGTCTAAGAGTAGGAGACTTTTATAAAGAAGCTAAAAGCAACTTTCAGTAAAGTCTAAGACTAATTCTTAAGTGCTGACTGAGGTGGCACTTAAGTGTTGCAAACTAAGGACTACAATGATGTCAACGCAAAATGGCCGCCCTTAACCACTGAATCAGCCAACAGTGAGGTTCCAAGGGTGAAGTCACAGCAGCATGACACCAATCATTTTATGTAATTATAGTACAAGCATTTAATTAAGACAATGAAAGTTTAATATTTAAATTTATTTGAAAAAATTTCATTGTGCAAAATGATCATGAATTAGTATTGATGCTGTGGAATCCTTTTCTATTGATATATGTCTCCTCATTTACAGTTGGAGCAATGATGTGAACACAAGTTCCATCAACGGCTCCAACAACTCCAGGGAAGCCCGAAATCCCCATAAAAGTGTCTTGCTTCTGCCTTATGTTTTGAATGTTAGTTGGGAAGTCAATGAACTGCCATACAGTAGTGGCCAAAAGTGATCTTCACCCTTTATTCAAATATTATTAAAATGTGATTTTGTAAGAAAGATTTTGTAAGAATGTTGCGTAGTTGTGATTGGAATCAATTGTTTTATTTGTGATAACACAGTGAAACATGCCAAATTGTACAGACATAATTTTCCAGGCTGTCATACAAAGAAATTATGAACACATGCAAAAACAAGAGAGGACCAATGAAATATTAATAACTGATTATGTTGCAGTCAATGTATGCTTTTTTGTTTTTCTAAAACATGTAGCTGTAGTTAGCCTTTTTTGCCAAATTATTTTGTCAGATAAATACCTTCACTAAGTTTAGTGTTTTGTTCTTCCCTCATATTTTAAAATATATACTCACCTAAAGGATTATTAGGAACACCTGTTCAATTTCTCATTAATGCAATGCAATTATCTAATAAACCAATCACATGGCAGTTGCTTCAATGCATTTAGGGGTGTGGTCCTGGTCAAGACAATCTCCTGAACTCCAAACTGAATGTCAGAATGGGAAAGAAAGGTGATTTAAGCAATTTTGAGTGTGGCATGGTTGTTGGTGCCAGACGGGCCGGTCTGAGTATTTCACAATCTGCTCAGTTACTGGGATTTTCACGCACAACCATTTCTAGAGTTTACAAAGAATGGTGTGAAAAGGGAAAAACATCCAGTATGCGGCAGTCCTGTGGGCGAAAATGCCTTGTTGATGCTAGAGGTCAGAGGAGAATGGGCCGACTGATTCAAGCTGATAGAAGAGCAACTTTGACTGAAATAACCACTCGTTACAACCGAGGTATGCAGCAAAGCATTTGTGAAGCCACAACACGCACAACCTTGAGGCGGATGGGCTA
Source organism: Coreius guichenoti (assembly GCA_039654105.1). Classification (NCBI taxonomy): domain Eukaryota; kingdom Metazoa; phylum Chordata; class Actinopteri; order Cypriniformes; family Gobionidae; genus Coreius; species Coreius guichenoti. The sequence continues at coordinate 8,840,476 of CM077190.1, forward strand.
CAACAGCAGAAGACCCCATCGGGTACCACTCATCTCCACTACAAATAGGAAAAAGAGGCTACAATTTGCACGAGCTCACCAAAATTGGACAGTTGAAGACTGGAAAAATGTTGCCTGGTCTGATGAGTCTCGATTTCTGTTGAGACATTCAGATGGTAGAGTCAGAATTTGGCGTAAACAGAATGAGAACATGGATCCATCATGCCTTGTTACCACTGTGCAGGCTGGTGGTGGTGGTGTAATGGTGTGGGGGAAGTTTTCTTGGCACACTTTAGGCCCCTTAGTTTAAATGCCACGGCCTACCTGAGCATTGTTTCTGACCATGTCCATCCCTTTATGACCACCATGTACCCATCCTCTGATGGCTACTTCCAGCAGGATAATGCACCATGTCACAAAGCTCGAATAATTTCAAATTGGTTTCTTGAACATGGCAATGAGTTCACTGTACTAAAATGGCCCCCACAGTCACCAGATCTCAACCCAATAGAGCATCTTTGGGATGTGGTGGAACGGGAGCTTCGTGCCCTGGATGTGCATCCCACAAATCTCCATCAACTGCAAGATGCTATCCTATCAATATGGGCCAACATTTCTAAAGAATGCTTTCAGCACCTTGTTGAATCAATGCCACGTAGAATTAAGGCAGTTCTGAAGGCGAAACGGGGTCAAACACAGTATTAGTATGGTGTTCCTAATAATCCTTTAGGTGAGTGTATAAGTATAAAAATATTGTCCTCATATTTTGATGGTTTAAGCAAACTTGTAGGGTCTTTTTTTAAAAAAAAAAAAAAAAAAAACCTTCACACATCACTTTTGACCACTACTGTTTGGTGTGGTCAGTGCCACAACAGTGCTATTTAAGACCCTGTATACTGTGTGCTTACCCACTGCTGGGTCCAAGGCATCACCGGTGCACTGCTGCACTTTTCCTGTTGCCAAAATATGTAATTATGACTTTTATTTCTGCAGTTAGAGCATTGATTTGTAGAGTGAGAGAAGTTATTAAATTTCTTACTAGGTCAGTGACAAAAAGAATATCTTGACGATCAAGCTTTTATCATTTTATAAACTCCCTGTCATCATTTAACTCCAATACATTATATTTTCGTTGGAAAGTGTGTGGTCTTCTCCTCTCTGCTGCCATCTTGTTACTCCTAACTAGGTTAGGATACCTCTCCAGCTCTCTTAAATAATTTAGGAGCTGAGACCTAGTCTTAACACTTAGGAACCTTTATGAATCACACTTATTCTTAAGTCTAAGAATAAGAGTAAAATTACATCATTCTTAGAATTTTGACACACTTAAGACTAAAATTTTATAGTGTCTTTATACATATGGCCCCTGTTCTTTAAAAAAGGGGAAAATGTTGTGTTCCTGGGTAAGATTGTATTATTGACTACTATTTTGAAAGAGGAAGTCGGAACTGTTGAAGTGATGTAATGTGTGGAGAATGGAAGTGATAAGTAAACAAGATGGATGAAGTTTGCTACTCCTGTCTCCTGTGTTTTATTGTTTATTAAAGGCACAATATGTAAGATTTTTGGATTAAAATATCCAAAAAACACTAGACCAGTGTTATATTTTGTTGACTTGTGTACTTACATTATCCCAAATGTTTCCAAGAATGTTTAAATCCAGAGAAATAAGCAATTTTAACCAGGACATGGACCGTGCGTCGCCTATTAATGACCCGCGTTACCCTTGATTTCCATTTTTATTTTGTAAACCATGGAAACACCAAAGATGCTTTAATATATGATGTGTTTTATTAGACAGGTGGGCAACTGTTTGGATACATTCATTGACAGAAAACTAATCATTGTTATATAGCTCAACACAGTATAGTCTTTTTGTTTAAATCTCGTTTTTTTGAGTACCATGTTTTACCATGCCTAATATCGATCTAAAGCTTACTGCAGTGGGCAAGAAGTGTCTCATAGTAGCCGCAGAGCGAATGCACAGAGAAGCATTATAACAACTTTCAACACACTCAAATAATGTATCTAATATGATAAAACCACACTGCATACGCATCACTGGAAAAAGTGGTCGTCTGCGGCATAATAAAAGCTCCTCAAAATTCAGGCGTCATCAAGCTACGCCTTTGTTTTGAATAAGCGACCTCTAGCGGCAAAAAATTACATATTGTGGCTTTAACTCCTGACATTTACCACGTTTATTTAAATACAAGCTAATGGGAACTCTAAGTGCTTTATTAGCATTAGCAAAGAGTGTAAAGAAACAAAAATCAAATCCTCCTTACATTTCTGCTGTCATCATGCATAGTCCCGTTTTTATGGTCCAGATTGTGAACATTAGGTATAGTAATAGTTAAGTTTGAGCTGGCCTAGTTGGTTTAACTATTAACTATTTTTTTTTGAATGACTGTTAATTAAGCTTTCAGTTGATCATCCAAATTTATATTTATTTATTTATTTATTTTTTTTTTTTACAAATAATATCAATCTAAAAGTAACATTTGAATTGAAAATTTCAGAATATCTTCATTTTGTGAGCTTCAGTGAAGTCAACCAGGAAACAAAGTTGCGTTTCTTCCTGTCCCGTGTTGATACAATGAGCATTTACATGTCGGTCAGACCGTTTGTGCCTGAGGAAGCTACAGACTATATAATAAAAATACATATATGAGTCTTTATCTCATGTTGAGTGTACTTGATTTGTAACATATTTTAAAATAACTTTTAATTTCTGTATAACATTTAGATATAAATTAAATAATAAATTAATTTCATTAATAATAAATTAAAAAGAGTGCATCTTTAAGGGTAACTTTTGACGAGCAGCTTAGAGGATGAGCAGCAACATTTTCTCACATAAGACGTAACTGCACCACAGCATATTTGCATGCTCATGTCAGGCAGCCATTGGTTAAGAGCAGACTGATGCCGTTGTAAAGTGCACTAAGTGCAATATTAGCATTATCAAGAGATGAACTGGTTTCAAGTCTATGTGGAAATAAAGACTGAACATTCCCTAAATTTCTACTGTGTCCTCAAACAACATCATAGGAAATGCTTTTTGTTGTCTAGGAAGTGAATATTAGCCAGATTTAGCCGTTAGCCTAGCATTAACATCAGTCTGTTGTTCCTTGTATGAGGCTGCAGCAATCTGATGTGTGTTGGAGCTCAATGTTTGGTAGTTTTGCATCACTGGTAATGAGATATCTGAAATATAACAGTTTTATTATGAATGTTGAGTAGCTGTTCTACTCTATGCATGTTAAAAACTGTTGAGAAGCTGCACACATGCAACAATAAAATGTAGGGACAAATTATTTTGCTCAATGATTTAATAATGAAGATGATTATTTACAGTAGTACTTGTAGACGAAACTAGCTTAAAAGTTCATTTAAAGGGATATTTCACCCAAAAATGAAAATTAGCCCATGATTTACTCACCCTCAAGCCATCCTAGGTGTATATGACATTCTTCTTTCAGACGAATACAATTGGAGTTATATTAAAAAATGTCCTGGCTCTTCCAAGCTTTATAATGGCAGCCCAAAATTTTAAAACCAAAAAAGTGCATCCATCTATTATAAAAGTACTCCATATGGCTCCGCCTTCTGAAGCGAATCGATGGGGTTTCGTAAGAAAAACATCCATATTTAAAACTTTACAAAGTAAAATATCTAGCTTCCGGCTGACTGCCTTCCGTATTCAACTTACGAAGAAAGTGTAAAGCCTCTTGCTTACGCTACGTCCGACGTCATCGTCATGCCAGTTTTGCTTTTACCGTAAGTTGAATACGGAAGGTGGTCCACCGGAAGCTAGATATTTTTCCTTAATAAATGTTTAAATATGGATATTTTTCTTACACAAATGCATCGATTCGCCTTAGAAGGTCTTTATTAACCCCCTGGAGCCGTGTGGAGTACTTTTATAATGGATGGATGCACTTTTTTGGGCTTCAAATTTTGGGCAGCCATTTACTGCCCTTATAAAGCTTGGAAGAGCCAGGACTTTTTTTAATATAACTCAGATTGTGTTCATCTGAAAGAACAATGTCATATACACCTAGGATGGCTTGAGGGTGAGTAAATGGGGTAATTTTCATTTTTGGGTGAACTATCCCTTTAAGTACTATATAATTTACAGTTGACACAGTTGTTTTTCTAACACTCTACATAAGGCACAAAAAAAGACAATATAACCCATTATAGTCCTTAAAGTCTTTGGTTTAAACAGTTTCACATTGCAAGCGTCAGCGGAGCGAGAGCAGTGCGTGTTTTGTTGATGCCAATATCAATGAATGACAGTGTGTGCCCACTGGTGCAGAGCAGAGCGAGCATTTTCAATTCATTCCTATATAAGTTGGATAGGAATGATCTGATAACTTCCATAGGAATGATCTGAAAACGCTCATTCTGCTCCGATCGCTTCTCGCCAGTGTGCACGCACCGGAGCGTTCACATTGGAACCGTGGCGGCCGACCCTCGTACGGTACGCGCTGTTCACATTCCGCTGATGCTTATGATGTGAAACAGGTGTAATAGACATATAGCGGAATCCTTGTCATTTAGGTATAATATCGGGTGGGTGATTGAATCGAGATCGTGATCTTTTAACAATTAATCGTGCAGCTCTACTTCTCACAAATCCATCTATACGCTTCATGACATCGATGATCAATCCACCCTGATGCATGAGTAAAAACACAGCTCTCTGATGTTTGTCCATTGGGCTCTCCAGACCTCCATTTCCTACATCAATAGATCAGCATTAGATGTTCAGTGATGCTTTCTGTGTGATATGATACTGACTGTGAGAATCATTTATTAGATATTAATCAGTTCAGTGATTTCTCACCCAGAGGTCAGTGGACTGCCATCAACCCATTTCCATGTGCCCTCCACATCACTGTCAGTCAGACCAATCCAAACTTCAGCATCACCAGAAATCATGTTAACAATCTCCTAGTAGAATGAATCAGACATGTATTGTTTCATTTCTTCATTGCTGAACAGACATACACAAGGTGCAACAATCCATAACAAACTCTCTGATGGATCACTGTCACATATACTGTACATGCACAAACTTTCTCTCTTTTCCCTCTCTCTTCCTCCACTCTTTTTTTTCACTCACTTGTTCCTTTCTGTTATTTATGATGATCAGATCTGCTCCTCTCTCTGTACAGTATCTTCTGCTCTCAGTCCAGCTTTTCTTCTCAGAGGAAATTAAGTAAAAACTTGATTGATAGTAAACCCATCCATCTGTAAACACAAGCAATTTTACTATTAGCACTTTATTTTCATAACACTGATCTACCAAACTTATATTCAACCAGCTGCTCCTAAATAAATCCTATATGTGTCCTGTAAAAATAAATCGATAACCCACGATTACCCGAATTACCCAAAATGATTACCCATTTCAGACAGTTTATTTCTCTCCTGATTTAACTGGTCCCTTTGATTAATCAAGCCCTGGTTATTTGATGATAATCCATCTCTCTCTTCTGTGAGGTTGGTGATCTTGGCAAGTAGCTGGTCTCTCTCTTCTGAGAGGTTAGTGATCTTGGTTACTAGCACTATGACTGCAGTCAGCAGAAGAACACACAGCAGCACCAAACACACTGCAGCTGCTCTGGAGCTTCTGATCTTCAAACTATAACTTCCTAAACACCACAGATATAAAGATGTTAATTACTCGTCTTACTCAAATGTGTGTGATAAAATAAAATGAGTCTCAGTACCTGTGTGTTGAGGTGTTTGGTGTCTCTTGGTGTCTGAATTCTCCGTTTCTGTCCCGATATCAGAACTGTTTATAGGATCAGCATTAGCATAGATATTCATCTCTTCTTCTTCATCTCTGCCCACCCCATGTTTCCCGGGAATGTTCGTATTGCCATAATAAGACATATTCACTTTCCTGGAGTTAAATGTGAGAATGTTAGTTGTTGTTTCTTCAAGTGTACTGCACTAATCTGCACTTCTGCTTTTGCTTTTTGAAGGTACCACTGTGGTCAAGAACATGTGATGTCATGTATTCCACTAAAGTTTTTTAGTTCCACTACAGATTTTCTCAATATTTAGATTATTTTGCACCCTCAGATTCCAGATTTTCAAATAGTTGTATATAGGCCAAATATTATCCTATCCTAACAAACTCAGCTTCAGCTATTCAGCTTTCAGATGATATATAAACCTCAATTTAAAAAAAAAAATGACCCTTATGACTGGTTTTGTGGTCCAAGGTCACATATAATGGATTTAAGGTTACTCAGTTTTCTTCTGTCCATAGTCAGTTAAGCAATTATCAAATACTGGAGCTAAAGTCAATCAAAATATCATGTACTGGCATTGATAATTATCTAATCACCATCTCATCTGTTCCTTTCCTTTGTCTCAGTAATAGTTCCAGTGTTATAAGTACTGCCAGACACTATCAGTCTCTTGAAATCACTCAGATGGTGAATGTTGTTCAGGGGGACTGTACTGCTCTGAACTTCTGCTTCTACACTTCTGCTGTTGACGCTTTTAGAATAAACCACTGTGGTCAAAATGTCTTGCAGCTTTTCGGAGTAACTTTTGGACATTTTAGGTGTAGGAAACTAGAACTGAAGCCTTGTAACGAATCCACTCAATAGTAATAATGATTTAAATATTCTTTAAATATTAAATGCTCTCTCTTATAACCAATTACAGATCAGCGGTTGTAAGTACAAACAAACAATAGTTGTAATTTCCAATCTTTTCTAATTTATTAGTTATTTTTTTAATTAATTTATTATTTTTATCACTAATGATATTACAAATTACAAAAGTTATTTTCAGAATGTCATATTGTGAGCTTTAGTGCAGTCAACAAATGTTTCTTTACATGTCAGCCAGACATTTTGCGCTACTTGATTATGAAACTTATATGACTGCAGTCTTGCATGAATGTACATGATTTAAAACATTTTTCAAAAGCACTATTAATATCTTTAGTGGTAAAACATTTGAATTAAAAAGAAAACTAACTGCATCTGAAATAAAGACTGAACATTCCCTAAATTTCTACTATGTCCTAAAAACTATGTCATAGGAAATGCTTTTTGTTGTCTAGGAAGTGAATATTAGCCAGATTTAGCCGTTAGCCTAGCATTAACATCAGTCTGTTGTTCCTAGTGTGAGGCTGCAGACTCTTTATCTGATGTGTGTTGGAGCTTTGGTAGTTTGGCATCATTGGTATTGAGATATTAGAAGTATAACTATTTTATTATAAATGTTGAGTAGCATATTCATCTATCTAAAATATAACAAACACAAATTAATTTGCTTAACGATTTAATAATAAAGAAGGTTTATTACAGAAGAACTTGTAGTTTACAAAAAAGTACAACTGTATTTACCTGCTTCCTATTAGCGATCACATTACAGATTTTATTTTAAGATGCTTTTCTCTCACATGCCCATTTAAAAACATTATTACATGGATAATTGTACCACCCTGAAGGATACAGCATAGCACAGTCTTCATCACCACCTTTACTATTAGGCTGTCCAGATGCCCAGAACCTGAAAGTACAGATCAGCATTAGATGTTCAGTGATGTTTTCTGTGTGATATGATACTGACTCCTAATAATAGAATAGAAATCATTTTGTAATATGTCAACTAAAAAAAATAATAAAAACTACCAAACAACTACTGTGAGTATGAATCATGAATCTGAATCAATCATTCAATAGTCGCTTTTCCACTGTAGGGCCAGTGTGAGCCAGGGCTAACAGCATGCGGGGCCAATAGCCTCGGACCTCGAGCCACGAGGCCAAAATCAAGCTGTATTTCCACTGTTGAGCTAGTAGCCCTGCAGCGCTACCCTAGAACCTGCCCTTAACACGGCTCTCTGGAACAAATGTCACACAGGGCTGCCAACTTTTATGATTTAATGATTCGATTCATAAGCTTGCGATTTGATTTCGATCTCTACTCAATATCGATTCATTCTGATAGATACATGGGGTACAACAGGGCTAAAGGCGCACCGCTGTAAAAAGCGCATTTGATTTTATTCTCCTCTGAACCACTAGATGGCGCAAAACTTGCCGCTTAAAATATCATAAAAATATTATATTAATAATATAATATAATATTTATTATCCCTTTCACACGTAAGTTTCAAATATTCTGGCTGACCCCCCAGCGTGAGTTTTTCAAGGCGACTGTTATTTAGAACGTATCACTTTATTGTTTCAATGGTGACCCGTCATTGCTTGTCACATGACGCACCGCAGTCACAATAGTGCTGTATGACTGATGATCTGCTTTTATTTCATTTTTCCTTTTTATTAAAAATATTCACAAATTTGTTACCTATAGCATGAAATATCTGATATTCCGATTGTGTTTTGTTGTAAACACCTTTATAATGATCGCATTAGTTGAGATATGCGTAATGGGCGCCATCATTTTAGTTTGTGCTGCAGTTCATAGAATCAGATCTATTGGATTTACAACATGTGAATTTATCCACTCATCCCCGAAATACATGAAAGTAAGTGGCCGGTGAACTGAGAGAAGAATAGAGAAGATTTTCAAGTTACTTACACAATGTGTATCTGATATGAATAAAACTTGTTGTCTAAGGATTATTAAAGGATGAAAGGATTATTATTGCCACTTCAATAGACATCAGTGTGTATTTTACAAACTCTAAATGCATGGTTTTGCTGGTACTTATGTGTATTTAAATGTCTGAAACCTAAAATAAACATGTAGTTGAAAACACTGAATAGTTGTTGTATATGACAGGTGCTGAGCTCGTCTGTCTCTGGCTCAGTGCCAGCCAAAGCGTGAAAGCACATTTGAATTTAGCAGTTGATCACGCGATGCACTGAACGTTCTAAGCACACAGGTGTGATCGTATGCTCCAGGGACCAGCCAAGCTGATCACACCGGTGTGATCGTATGTGCGGAAGGGTTAATACTACACTCTAAAAAATGCTGGGTTAAAAACAATCCAAGTTGGGTTGAAAATGGACAAAACCAGCGATTGGGTTGTTTTAACCCAGTAAATGGGTTGTTTTAACCCAGCGGTTGGGTTAAATGTTTGTTTAAAACAACCCAATTGCTGGGTTTGTCCATTTTCAACCCAACTTGGATTGTTTTTAACCCAGCATTTTTTAGAGTGTACTGTAATGCCATATTACATTTTATATGTTCTCCTTCATAGCTTTTAGATTCTTTAGTTTTTAAATATTTATTTTAATATATATTTATTAAACAACAAAAAATTCTTTATTTATTAAAATAAAAAGAAAATAGGACACACTTTGCTGAAGTGATTGTTTTGAAAAAGTATTAGATATTTTGCAAAACAATTTACTTTAGCTAAAGTATTTGTATCAATAATGGGGGCTTTTTGCCCCATCCTGTTGATCCTTTTACCCGCATAGTGGGTTAAAAAAAAACCTCGCCACCTCGTACATTTATAAGATTTTTAGGCGAAAAAAAAACACTTTAATGATTTATTTCATAAAATGTGTTGATCATCAATGATCAATTAAAACACAGGCCTATAGGACTATATATTTTTCTGCTATCATATTGAAAAGCATGTGTTCTATTTAGCACTGTTGTACCCTACCCTACATGTTCATTTTTCTCAAAGATAAAAAAAAAACTTTCTCAACTAATGTTTTAAACTATACAGAGAACCCCATCAGGTTATTGTTATTAAAGGTTAATTAACAACTAATTTGTATACAATTGCATTTAAGGCTGTTTTTATAATAATAATAATGTTATAATACTACATTTTTAATGGTATTAGAGTAAAAATAATGAATATGTAATATAGTTTTTTTGTTTTTGCAAAATGCTCCTTTCTAGAGTTTTTTTTTTGGCAGTATACAGTTTATGGTTTTTCTGAGGTAAATGTAACGTTACATGACATTGTTTACAGGCTGCTTTATTTGCAGTTGAAACACTGATTGAGCGATTACATGAGACATGATACTTTTCAGAAAGTTGTACTTTTTCTTTTATTGGTTACCTTCTAATGTTCATTTATGTCATTTTGTGAAGGAAGAGATGTTTGGTTCAAGTGCGCTTCCGTTTCACTTGATCTGTTACGCCATATTAAGAGCGCCAAAACAGTATTTACTGTTTGAATTTCATTATAAACATTAACCCGTATCAAATTTGAAAGCTGAGACTTTTAGTAATTTAACGCATTGTCTGTGTCTTCTTTGTTCCGCAATGTTTTTTCACTGCGTCAGATAATGGATGTGTGGTGTGAGAACAGTGTCAATTGCATGAATCTCATGCTGAATGTATAAGAGTTGGAAGCCCTGCGTCACACAACCCCACCATTTCACCAGCTGACTGAAATCTAGCTAGATCGCAAAATGAGCATGACAGAAGCGATTTAAGATTATAGCATCGATATTTGACTGTCTTACAATAAAAAATGTTACAGTGACAGTAATGTGTTAATTTGTGTCAGGAGTGCACATCAATCATTCTAAATCAATCTGGTATTTGCCATTTCACATAAAAAGAGAACACATATTCAGTGGAAACATGGCTAATGCTTCACTCACTTGTTCCTCTCTGTTGTTTATGATGATCAGATTAACTCCTCTCTTCAAACAGTCTTCTTTGCTATCAGCCCAGTTCTTCATGTCAGAGGAAATGTAATATAAACCGGATTGATAGCACTTCCATCCATCTGGTAACACAACCAGTTTAATTATGAGTTGTTTGTTCACACACACTGAACTGAAACTTACTAACTTACTTAATGACAGCTTGTACACACAACATAAACACTGCATCTTTTTTAATACTAAACATTTGTGTAGTTTTAGTGAAGTTCAATTTGACGAAGCTGTTTTTTCTCCTCATTTAACTGGTGATTTTGTTTAGCCATGTCGTTATTGTTATTCACTAATTTATCCTTCCTTTTTAACAAGTCTTGGATCTCAGTAAGTAGCTTCTTCCTATTTTGGATGTAGTATTCCTCTTTGTTTTGAGTTCAAGACCCAGCAGTATGATCGCCTCAACCAGAAGAACACACTGCAGCACCAAACACACTGTAGATTTTTTGTATCTTCTGTTCCCCACAGAATCAATTCCTGAACACCACAGACATGAAGATAAATGTTTCCTATTACTCACATGACTACAATGTGTGTGTTAGTTGTTGTTATAATGAAATGAATATCAATACCAGTGCTGTTCCTCTTGCACATTTTCAGTCGTTCAGAGTCAGATTGTGTAAGTTGCTTGCATGTGGGCAAACACCGCTGTGTACTGATGCTTTTAGAGTACAACTTTAACCACACCACTGTGACCGCACCGAGCAGTCAGCTTATATAAAAAAAGGTTTTGCAGATAAACGATAAGGATTCATGATAAAACATTTTTGTACACTCACTAGCCTCACCAGACAGAATTTATAGGGGTCCTTGATTATGATTTCACTTTTTTAACTAGTTAGTGTGTAATGTTGCTGTTTGAACATAAACAACATCGCATAAACAACAACGCTCAAAGTTCAATGCAAAGGGAGATTTCCTTTTACAGAAATCATTTTTTAAGGACTACAATAAACGGCTGGTAGAGACTACAACAAGCTTGTTCCTGGGTTGGTGACATCACAAAACCTCAAATTTACATAAACCCTGCCCCTGGGAACACTTAACAAAGAGGGTGAGGCCATGTTGGGCTGCTTTAGAGAAGAGGAAAGCTGTGTAGTAGAGCACATTTAGGAGTCTGCTCAAGCTGTCGCATCCATCTTTTCACATTTATTGCAATACAGTATGTCAAGATGACAACATAAGTTATAACCGTCATTAAACTAAACTATACCTGTTCTATCCTCATGCAGCATATATTTTCTGGCTCTGAAGGCATCTTAAAACAGTTCCCACACGAGCGATTTATAGATTATCATGACAGAATATGCTAATCGATGACTTGAAGATAGTTAACTCCACATCAGCTACATAAATTCATCAACTAACCATTCAGAAACGTCCTGTTGCATTCTAGATGTTGTCACTTCTTCTTGAGTCTCTCCATCATTGTCTGACTCCGGTTTGAACATAAAAGGCTGAACAGTTTCTGACATTTTCAGTGTGTGTCTGCGTGAGGTAATCAGAGCTGCTAACACGAGCTCTTTCTTGAAGCTCCGCCCTCTTCCTGAAAGGGGGCCAGCAGCTCATTTGCATTTAAAGGGACACGCACACAAAAAGTGACAATTTTAACATGCTATAAAAAATTATATGTGGGGTATTTTGAGCTAAAACTTCACATATACACTCTGGGGACATCATAGACTTATTTTACATCTTGTAAAAAGGGGCATAATAGGACCCCTTTAAGAAAAAAATAGCCACACCCCAAGCTCACTCCATTTGTTCAATTAATATATTGAAATACATTCAGTAATGTAAATATTTTCACACTTCAGCTTTAATTGTAAATTTGGTGGATGAGAAGCACACATGTATTACTAACAAATTATAATACAATCATAAATTAATTTACTCAGTGTTTTAATGATAAAGATGATTTATTTCATGGGAACTTGTAGAACGGTGTTACAGAACAAAATGAGACAAAATGCTGTAACACCCCATTATAGCAATGTAAATTAAAATTTGTTCTCACAGATCCATTTAAAAGTTTTATTACATGAATAACCAGCAAACCCTGATGACAGACTTATGGCACAATTCTCATCACCAGTGCCATCACTAGGTTCTCCATCCCTCCAGAACCTGCATCAACAGATCAGCATTAGATGTTCAGTGCTGCTTTCTGTGTGAAATGATACTGACTGTGAGAATCATTTATTAGATATTATAAAACGTTTAGTTCCAGTCCTTGATTCTGATTGGTCAATAGCTGTGTTTTATTCACGATAAAACACGGCTATGACCGCTTCACCCAACGGTCCTGTGTATCACTACACAACACCTTTAGCAACCACTCTTAGCAATGTAAACATATGTTTGTTCTCATTGATATTGTTTATTGAAGCTTATTGTATTATGTAGGGTAGAGTATTGTGAGAGAGAGAGAGATCGAGTGACCGAATGTACCTCTATGTTCATAAAAAAAAAATCTGTTTGAATGTCCACTACAATATCTTGTCCTTTTAACAGTTACTAGGTTTTCCTGTGTCCTGACACTGACAGCGCTAGTCAAAGCATTTGTCAGTTGCTTCTTGCTCCTCCGTGTTCACAAGTTTCAGTCCTTTTAACATAAAAGTCTTCGCTACTGACTGACTCACTCATAAAGACAGTCTTTGCCATCATCTAATGGCATAGTAATGTAACTTCTGTTGTGGTTCACGGTCACTGACTATTTTTTTCCCAGCGGAAGGAAGTCTTTTAGTGATTTTACTTCATGAAAGTTGCATTGATACATATTTTTTGCCTTTAATATTTGTATTGTGTAGTAACCGTTTTATAAAAGCAATAAGGTACTTGAGGCTAGTGCTGTATCGTGAATAAGTCACGGCTGAAGGGGTTGCAATTAGTGTTGTTTTTGGTGGCCTGTTTTAATTTTAGTTTTAGTCTAGTCTTTGTGTCAAGCTGTCATTTTAGTTTTTATTAGTTTTAGTCACGTTTATACTCTTTTTAGTCTAGTCAAGTTTCAGTCGACTAAAAGTCTGAGCGTTTTAGTCTTATTTTAGTCAGAATAATCCATGACTATTTTCGTCTAGTTTTAGTCGACAAAAACTGATGACATTTTAGTCTAGTTTTAGTCAATGAAAATTGTATTTTAGTCTCGTTTCAGTAATGCAATTCTATTTAACCCAGTCAATATAGTATAAGTACCTATATAGACGAAACCAAAATCTTCTTTTAGCCAAACCCATTTCAAACAAGGTTATCTTACTATATTATTGTTACCTTATAGACTCAAGAATACTCATATTTATTTTACCAACCAAACATGTTAAAAGTACATGCACATAAATTTAAATAAAATAATTACTGTCCGAATAGGGCTTTTGGGGGAAAAAAAAGAAGAAAAAAAAACACCTCTAAAAACATTGAGATGTCTCTTAAGGTTCGTGGTGTTTTTTCCTGTGATTTTGTGGTCGCATTTCTCCCCATCTTTTTCCACAACACATTCCGTTTTCTTTTCCACTTCTATGTAATTAAAGTTTTTCCAAATGTCGTTTCATCTTTTTTTTTCCCCAAAAGCCCTATTCGGACAGTAATTGTTTCTCACGTGGAAGTCCGTAAAAATAAATTTGCATGCCACCTCAGTGATAAAACTCGTGCATTCGGATGGTGATTTATTCACGGTGGAGGAGCGAGTTTTGTGATCCTGCGCACCTGGGAACGCGCTGCTCACGTGGTCAATAACATGATTGTATGCTGTAAATAAAATGTCATATGCTTGGTATAATAAGAATAAATGCATAGGCCTGTTTAATTTAATAATAGGAAAATAATATCCTAATTATTTAATTATTCAAATCCGTTTAAAAATAGGAAGATATATAGACGCACATTATAGTTAAAATGTTTTTCTGTCTTGTATTTTATCTCAAAATAAAGGATGTCATTTTATTCCACATGGAAATGAGTGGAAATAAGTTAATACAGCCTCTTATTTACATGAGGTAAACATAATGCTGCTTGGTTATTTTTACATATTATATAATTGCTGCCATAATAACGGCCCATTTCAAATGTTTACGTGCTTTTCTTCTTCTTTCGGACAGCAATTAAATTACCACACGACCTTGGTATTTGTCAAAATACAGTAGGTAATTCGGCCGGGGATTTTTACGCGGGTGGTGGGAGAAAAACACTGACATTCTGGATTCGGACGACAATAAAATCACAGACAGCCCCTGTAAATGATGAAAATACCTTATGACCCCACGAGAAACAATTACCGTCCGAATAGGGCTCGAACCCCGGCTGGCCGGCCATTGGTCCCTTTCTCTGTGTCAGACTTAACTTTGTTTGTTGTCGTTTACGCTAACTCACCGCAGCTGGATCTTCTAAATAATGCCGCAAGTGGGGCTTGAAGAGAGTGACGTCGCCTGCATCTGCGCAGTGCGACCTGATGCAGTCCCTTAAGTGAGACACACAGAAATACTGCAAAATAATAATAATAACGCGACTAAACGAGACGAAATAACGTTATAACATTTCGTCTCGTTTCGTTTTGGTCAACGAAAATGAAGAGACATTTTAGCATAGTTTTTATTTTGTAAACCACATTTAGTCTCGTTTTTATTTGTCAACAATATTGCATTATACATGTAATTATAGTCATCGTCACATGACCAACATTTACGTTGCGTCTCGTTTTCGGCACGTGATAAAGGTTCGTTGACGACGATATTTAGTCATAATTTTCGTTGACGAAAGCAACACTAGTTGCAATGCCCTTCAGCTGTGACTTATTCACGATACAGGACAGCCTCTCGTACCTTTTTGCTTACATAATCAGTTAAATTCAGTGATTTCTCACCCAGAGGTCAGTGTGCTGCCATCAACCCATTTCCATCTGCCCTCCACATCAATGTCAGTCAGACCAATCCAGACTGCAGCAGCACCAGGAGCTCTTTTTAAAAACTCCTAATGAATGAACAAACATACTTGTGAATATAACCAAAACTCATATCCCTAAATTAAATCCAATTTTTTTTATTATTTGTTTTATTTGTGAATCAATTTTCTACATGAATATGTCTCAGAATCAGAGTGCCTTTCTGAAGATTCTGCTTAGGGCCGCTCGTTCAAATATTGTTTTAATGAAGCTGCAAACCTTATACATAAATGCACAGTAATCTTCAAAGTAAAGAATGAAGAAAGAGAAGAAATTGAAAGGGAGTGTGGAGAAACTGAGTTAGCAAAGATCCATTTTGTGATATACTAACAGCGAAATTCCTTTTCGTTCTTATGGGGTAAAAATAATTTTGAAATAACTTTGCAGCGGTATAGTCTGTTAGTGATCTCATTCTCGCTGCTTAGAGCAGTGTTTAGATTAATATTACCTTGTGCTGTGCACTTTTCTCTCAAAAACAAAATAAACAACAAACTACAGTGGGGAGAAAATAGCAGTAAAGAAAGCATCTGATGATGTGGATGTCGATGTGGATTGTTTGCACGAGATCTGCAATTCGGCACTCCAGTCACGTCACATCACATCACATCACATCACATCACATCACATCACATCACATCACGTTTATTTTATTTAGCTTTATTCAATATATTGTAGGCCTACTAATTGAGACATTTATTCAATAAATTCATTGCAAACATAAATATATATAGTACAGAGAAATTTCATGTCGGAGCAGGATTTAAGGGAACATCATTTTACCTGTGAGCATGAGCGGTACATGAGTGGAGCGTTCGCTTTGGCCGATAGAGCGAAATATTGAGCGGCACGTCACACCGCTCTGCTTCACTCACATACTCTGCTCAGAATGTCCACAAAGGAAGGTTTGGTCAGACTTTGTCGCTCCAAACTATTATTTAGTACTTGATTATTGTCACAAACAAACATTAGCTTTCACTCACTTGTTCCTCTGTGTTGTTTATGATGATCAGATCTGCTCCTCTCTCTGTACAGTCTCGCCTGCTCTCAATCCAGCTCTTCTTCTCAGTGGAGATGAAGTAAAGACTAGATTGACAGCACTTCCATCCATCTGTAAACACAACCGGTACAACAATTAGCTCTTTATTCCCATCCACACTGACTGACACAACTTTTTTATAACAGGTTGCCCAAAACATATATACTATATTCTTTTAATATTAAATAGTTGTGTAGTTTGTAGTTTTTATTACCCATTTGATGTTGCCACAGTTCTTTTATCTCCTTCTGTAATTTCTGTTTTTTTGTAATCAGGGCTTCATTATAATTTGATAAAATTGTAATATTCTTTTCCAAGATTGATTTTCTGTTTCTAACTCGTTTCTCTCTTCTGTGAGGTTTTTGTACTTGATGTGTAACTTGTCAATCATTTTACTGAGTTCGACACCCAGCACTATGACCGCAGTCAGCAGAAGAAAACACAGCACATCTTCGCACAAACACTTCCTGTAGATCACCGATATGAATATAAATATTTTGTAAACACTTGTTTGACTGAAATGTTCAAGTTATGTTCATGTTAGTTATGTTAATATAATGAAATGAGTCTTAGTACCTGTGTGTTCAGGTGTTTGATGTGTCGCAGTGTCTGAGTTCACTGTTTCTGTCCTGACATCATGGTGGTTTCTAGCGTCTCTATTTGCATCAGTGACCGTCTCCTCGCCATCTGCTCTGTCCAGCTCTAGAAGCTGAACATTAACTACACCACTGTGACCACGCTGAGCAGTCATATCCTGTCAGCTTATATAAAAATGTTTTGGTGAATGATACAGATCAAAGTTTTTTTTTTTTTTTGTAGAGTACTAGACAAATTTAAAGGTAACCCTTTGATATTAGTAGCATTTAAATTTCTTACCATTTTTATAAATTATAAATGTCTTTTTCCTCTTTCTTTGAAGGCCACTATACTGTCACCAAAAATAATTGAAATACAGAATTACCAATTATAAAGATTATGCACTACAATGTGAATTGTAGAACAATGTGTATTTATTAAACAAAACAAATAAATTATACTTACATTTTGTTGTACACTAAAAATCTACCTATTCATCAGTTCATCCATCCATCCATCCTTCTGTCTGTCCATCCGTGTCAAACCTACTGCCTACAGGAAATGTGGCTTATCTACACTATATTGCCAAAAGTATTGGGACAGCCCTCCAAATCATTGAATTCAGGTGTTCCAATCACTTTCATGGCCACAGGTGTATAAAATCAAGCACCTAGGCATGCAGACTGCTTCTACAAACATTTGTGAAAGAATGGGTCACTATCAGGAGCTCAGTGAATTCAAGCGTGGTACCGTGATAGGTTGCCACCTGTGCAATATGTCCATTCGTGAAATTTCCTCACTACTAAATATTCCACGGTCAACTGTTAGTGGTATTATAACAAAGTGAAAGAAATTGGGAACAACAGCAACAGCTACGTAAAATCACAGAGTGGGGTCATCGCATGCTGAGGCGCACAGTGCGCAGAAGTCGCCAACTTTCTGCAGAGTCAATAGCTACAGACCTCCAAACTTTGTGTGGCCTTCAGATTAGCTCAAGAACAGTGCGTAGAGAGCTTCATGGAATGGTTTTCCATGGCCGAGCAGCTGCATCCAAGCCTTACATCACCATGGGCAATGCAAAGCGTCGGATGCAGTGGTGTCAAGCACACCGCCACTGGACTCTAGAGCGGTGGAGACGTGTTCTCTGGAGTGACCAAACACGCTTCTCTGTCTGGCAATCCAATGGACGAGTCTGGGTTTGGCGGTTGCCAGGAGAACGGTACTTGCCTGACTGCATTGTGACAAGTGTAAAGTTTGGTGGAGGGGGGATTATGGTGTGGGGTTGTTTTTCAGGGGTTGGGCTTGGCCCCTTAGTTCCAGTGAAAGGAACTTTTAATTCTTCAGCACACCAAGACATTTTGGACAATTTCATGCTCCCAACTCTGTGGGAACAATTTGGGAATGGCCCCTTCCTGTTCCAACATAACTGTGCACCAGTGCACAAAGCAAGGTCCATAAAGACATGAATGAGTGAGTTCAGTGCCTGACCTCACAAATGCGCTTCTAGAAGAATGGTCAAAAATTCCCATAAACACACTCCTAAACCTTGTGGAAAGCCTTCCCAGAAGATTTGAAGCTGTTATAGATGCAAAGGGTGGGCCAACTCCATGTTAAATCCTACGGATTAAGAATGGGATGTCATTAAAGTTCATGTGCATGTAAAGGCAGGCGTCCCAAAACTTTTGGCAATATAGTGTATAACCCCTAATTATAAAACAATTTAGATGACTACAACCCTCCAACTAGATACGAAAATATGTAGTTCTGCACATCCCCATTTTTCATCTGAAGTGTCTTTTACTTCTGCTGGTGCAAACTGGGGTAAGGTGGGGCTAAAGGTCAGGCCCTATGATTTCCACGATGCAGAAAATGCGGATGGAATCGCAGAAACCAGTCATAAAAACGGAATTTACTGTATAATGCGGTATTTCACAGAATTTGTCAAATTTTTGATGAATAAATGAAAAGCAGGTCAGTACACTTAAATCAAATCGCCATATAGACTAGTGTCTGTGAATACTAAAGTACAAGAGGACAATTCAGAGTCACACCTGTTAGGAAATACAGTTGTCAATGCTAATCAGAAAATATATCTTAATTGGGTTACACTTTATTTTGATGGTCCACTTTAGACATTCTACTAACTATAAGTAACTTTGCAACTATACATGTCAGCTTGTTAGTAGACTGTCAGGTTAGGGTTAGGTGTTGGGGTTCAGGTTAGTAGAATAAGTTGACATGTAGCTGCTTTTTAGTCCTTTCTCCCTTTTTCTCCACTCTCTTGTTTTCACTCACTCTCAGTCCAGCTCTTCTTCTCAGAGGAAATGAACAGTGAGTTTATAGTATATCCATCCGCCAGTCAGTTTAACTATTAGTTCAGTATTCCTACCAACATTGAATGAAGAAACTTGTTTTTGGTTATAGTGTATTGGTTTAGCTGCAGTTTATTATTCATTGAGACTCTTACAAACTTAATTTCTCTTTTGATTTAACTGGTCTCTTTGTTTATTCAGGTTGTCGTTCTTGGATAATAATCCATCCCTTTCATTTGTCAAGTTTGTGTTCTTGCTGAGTACAGTAGTGTGTCTCTTTCTTCTGCCAGGTTAGTAATCTTGGTAACACTTTAGTATGGGAAACAGATTATTAACTATTTCACTATTAACTATGACTTTTGCCTCAATAAACTCCTAATTTACTGCTTATTAATAGTTAGTAAGGTGGTTGTAGTGGTTAAGTTTAGGTATGGGCTAGGATAAAGGGATATAGAATATGGCCATGCATAATAAGGCATTAATGTATGCTAATAAACAGCCAATATGCTAGTAGAATGCAAGATAAGCAACTAGTTCATAGTGAGAATTGGACCCCAAACTAAAGTGTTACTGAAAAGTTTTTCTGATTTGTTAAATACTTTTTTGGTTACTAAATAATTTCCACATTTCTATGTGTGTTCTGCGGCTTCCATAGTCTTGATTACAAAAAATGAGAATTTTTTTATTTTATTTGTTAATAACAAATGAGTAGATGTGTGTATTCAAAACAAAGATCTGTTTTATATTAAATGATGCAATGAGATCCAGGCAGACAAGCAATGATTATGTCAGAGATCACATTTGAATAAGGAATAACAAATTTATTAAGTAAAAATGTAAAATTATAAAGACAACAAATTAAGTAAATATGAAAATTATAATAGTAAATAGATTTAAACAAAAATAAGATCTATCTTATTCAATAGTTTATAGTAAAATCCAAAGTGTTTTATCTAACAGATGAAGATTGTGAAGATCAGAGTATAGAGAAAGAAGGACCCAAAAGAAGTAAGATATTTGCAGAATGAAAGGAGAGGTAGAAGAGAAGAAGCAGAAGTGAAGAGCAAAATAAGAGCAACTAATATATAGAGAAAACTTACATCCTCCTAAAATTATGTTTTGGTATGATAAGAAAAGGTCAAACAGATTTATCCATGTCATAGTTGGTGTAACGGCTAGGTCGGCGTGACCGGTCAGATGTCAAAGATAGATAACAATAGATATATGAGGTGTGATTTTGACGCCTTTAGAACAAAGACAGCGAATCAAGTACTTTCAAATATCATATATTGTCATGAAAAAGCTACTTCTGGAAAAGAATACCTAGTACTGTGAATTACTAATTCTGAGAAACATGATCTTTGGAAGGCGTCCAATATCTAACAAAACACATGTAACTAAGATATTAAAGTCCCCCTGTGGTGAAAATCAAGTTTTTAATGTTGTTTATATGTCTATGTGGTGTTTTAAATATGCTCTAAGACACACCATGAGCAAATTCATAAGTCAACACCATTGCTGAGTATTTTCTCTTTAAAACTGCAGTGATCTAAAGACAGACTCAAAAACACGGTTTGAAATCGCTGGTGTTTCTGACGTCACAAACTACCTTGTAACCAATCACGTCACAGTGTGGGCGGGCTTTAGCATATCATTAACAGCGAACTTGTGAGTCTCAGGAGAAGACAGGTTTGGCAGTATGAGTGGTGAAATCCTCTTCTCACAAATCCATTGTAAATCTCTATCACATGCAACATCATGCCACCCTACTAAATAACCCCACTCTGGTGTAGACACAGGCACAGTCACAACACAGTTCTCTGCTGGACCTCCATTAGGCTCTGTATGTGCCCAGAACCTGAAAGTACAGATCAGCATTAGATGTTCAGTGCTGCTTTCTGTGTGATATGATACTGACTGTGAGAATCATTTATTAGATATTAATCAGTTCAGTGATTTCTCACTCAGAGTTCAGTGGGCTGCCATCAACCCATTTCCATCTGCCCTCCACATCACTGTCAGTCAGACCAATCCAGACTGAAGTACCATCAGACATCTTCTTAACAAAATCCTGAGCAGATGAAACAGTTGCACATTTATATCATAAACAGACAATAGACACATTTCATCTGACCATCTCTCATTTAGCTACTGAACACCATAAATGCACATAAATCTCTCACTCACTCGTTCCTCTGTGTTGTTTATGATGATCAGATCTGCTCCTCTCTCTGTACAGTATCTTCTGCTCTCAGTCCAGTTCTTCTTCTCTTTGGACATGAAGTAAAAACGGGATTGATAGCAAGTCCATTCAGCTGTTAAAAGAACACGTTCAGATATTAGCTTTTTATTCTCATTTACAGTCACCTGTCAGTAACTTGTAACAGATAGTAAACTCATAGATTGTGTACACTGAAAGTTTCTGAGAGATCATGGAGATCACTCCATCATGTTTTCAAAATATCTGCTGTATTTCTGCTGCTAAAGAAACTTTACCACAAATCTGCAGTTCATTTCTTAGCTGGTCTCTCTCATTGGTCAGGTTTTTGTTCTTTATTGTTAACCCATCTCTCTCTTCTGTGAGGTTGGCAATCTCGTTTAGTAGTTTATTTATCTCTTCAGTGTAGTTTGTGCTCTTTGTATGGATGTGGACACAGAGCACTATGACTGCAGTCAGCAGAAGAACACACAGCAGCACCAGACACACTGCAGCGGCTCTGGAGCTTCTGTTCCTCACATAATCACTTCCTGAAAATGGCAGAAGACATGAAGATAAATGTTTCTTAATCTCTACAGACACTACTGAAAGTGTTTGTATTTGTACCTGTGTGTTGAGGTGTTTTCACTTGGTGCGTCTATTCATATCCCATGATCCATCAGTGTTTATATTGCCATAAACAGGCATTTTTTGCTTGCTTAGTCATGTATGTAAATGGCGGAAACTGTCTGTGTGCATTTGTAGTCTGTTGTCCTCTGCTTTTGAGACTCTAATTTTAGTACATGAGTCCAATGTGCGAAGTAAGTCAAAGTACAAGAGCATGTGACATCCTGTCTGTTAATACCAATCAATTTGCATAACAAAAAGTTGCTGAAGGCCACTGTTGTGGTAATGTAGTTAGATAGCAGCAGGTTTAAATTAACACAGTACAATTATACATGAGTGAAAAGTCATCTTACTTAATCCAGTGAATTTAAAGGGTTAGTTCACCCAAAAATGAAAATTCTGTCATTAATAACTCACCCTCATGTCGTTCCAAACCCGTAAGACCTTCGCTCATCTTCGGAACACAAATTAAGACACAAATTAAGCGACGAGAATACTTTTTGTGTGCAAAAAAAAAAACACAAACAAAAATAACTTTATTCAACAATTTCCTCTCTTCTGTGTCAGTCTCCTACGCTGTTCACGTTGTAAACACAGTGCAGCGCTTCTGGGTTCTACGTCAGAACGCCAGCTCTGTATTGGCCAACACTGTTCACGTGAGCACCATGACGCAGGAGTGATGATGCTGACGGACGAGCTGGCCAATACAGAGCCGGCGTTCTGACATAGAACCCGGAAGCACTGCACTGTGTTTACAACGTGAACAGCGTAGGAGACTGACACAGAAGAGAGGAAATTGTTGAATAAAGTTGTTATTTTTGTGCACAAAAAGTATTCTCATCGCTTCATAACATTAAGGTTGAACCACTGTAGTCACATGGCCTATTTTAACAATCTCTTTACTACCTTTCTGGGCCTTGAAAGTGGTGATTACGTTGTAGTTAGGGCTATGAATCTTTTGGTAGGCAGCGAATCGATTCGATTCACGATTCATAGGTTTTCGATTCAAGAACGATTTTTGCCAATTCAGAACGATTCGATTTGAGACGATTCACATTAAAATTCAATGCGATTCTGCATTTTTTTACATGCATTCATAGGATTATTAAAATGCTTCCCCCAATGTGTCTTAGTCAGGGTGTGAATTACACAGCGGCCTTCAGGGGTCAGAGAGTGGGCAAACAAACACTTTTGTCCATTGTTAATGTTAGTTCATGTTATTACTTTATTGTTTTATTATTATTACACACTTTATTTTAATAGCCTATAAAAAATGGCATTTGTAAATGGCAAAATTTAAAAAGGCTTTAAAAGTATTGTTAGTTAATGCTAACTATTGTGTAGGATAATGTTAATGGCTACACAACCTTATTAAAGTGTTCCAGGCATTAAACATGCAATGCTTCCATGGAGAGACTAGAATATCATGCACTTTTCCAACTAATCCTAAACTAACTTTTCTTCACGGAATAGAAAAAAAAAGCCCTCTTTGTTCTCTTTATACGGAACATTTTCCTTATGATGATCCTGAAAGAAAACACGCCGGGTGTCTACTGTTGCTATATTAACGAATGCAACTTTAATGCGCATCTGATTGACAGATAAACCGCTCGCTCTTATTTCAGTGTTTTTAATGTTGTAGTTACTTTAGCAGTTTCCTTCGTATATACAGTTAAACGACATTAAGTTAAATTTCGTGTATCATTTATCAGAACTGTGCGTATGCATTTTAGACACTTACATTATGTGTTTGCTCCGTCCATGCAATAAATGTGCATCCTTGAATAAGCGGGGTTTTACTTCAACTGCTCAGGTATTGTATGACCCATTTCTGTAAAACTTCAGTATTTTATTTTATATAAAATAACGGTGACGTTTCCACGCAATGAAAGCGTTTTATTTCAACAGTAGTGACCACCGTGACTTAGCAGCTTTATCGATGGCTTGAGCGGTTTGACTCAGAACTATTCCTGTCCCGATAGAGAGCTGTCATCTGCTCATGTGATAGCAGTGCGGCCATCCTGAGGAGAGCTCAAACGTGGGCTGCTCAAAAAATTGTCAATGAGAGCGACGGACGGAGCGCGAGCGCAATCCAGTGAAAGATAGTAAAGAGTGTAGCGCGTGTCTGTGAAGGAGAGCTGTGAGGGCGCGGATGACGGTGCAACGTCTCCATTAATTCACGCATGTAGTAGCTATAATCAAATGTTTATTTTAAAGCACTGAATCGCTATTGAATCGCGATTAATTCGATTCCTAGCATTTTAAATCGATTATCAGCCATAATCAACGATTCACGATTCAAAAATGCATGTTTCAAGATCGATGCATATGCATCGTCAGGATTTGTAATCGATGCATCAAGAAAACGAGTGAATCGTTACACCACTAGTTGCAGTGTACGTGGGGTCAGAAAGCTCTCAAATTTCATCAAAAATATCTTAATTTGTGTTCCAAAGATGAACAAAGGTCTTACGGGTTTGGAACGACATGAGGGTGAGTAATTAATGACAGAATTTTCATTTTTGGGTTAACTAACCCAACTAAATTGATCATAAAACGTAACTGAATTGTGCTTGATATCAGTGTTCTTCCGTTGCATGTTTGTTTATATTGGCTGCGATGCTTCTTTTAAATGCAAGTCATTCACATGTCACTGAGAACGTAAATGATCTGAGGTCAGTGTTTAAAGTCCAAAAATCATGTGAGATGCAATACTCAAGGAGGCTATAATAAAGGTTTTGAACTTTGAACATTAACATAACAAGGCTGACAAAGAATGACGCTTTTGATGATCAATAGTACACCTCAAATTTGGTAGAAAATTAAAATTTTATTGAAATGAAAACAAAATTAAAATAAATAGTGTCGAAAACGCAGTCCAAAGGTCTCATTGAGCTTGTGGATATGGTCCAACAGATTAAGCCTGTCACCTCTTCTGTTGATGTTATTCCCACCCGGCTCTTTAGAGAGGTTCTGGATACAGATTGCCCTAGTGTATTAGTTATTATGAATAGCTCCTTGGATAGCGGTCGTGTTCCTTCATGCCTTAAGCAGGCAGAGATGAGGCCACTTGTTAATATGCCTAATTCATCCATAAACTGCCTTTTTTTTTTTTTAATTAAAAATGTATAAAATTTGATCTAAATTGTTTATGATCAGGTTTCCTTATTTGTCCCAGGTAACAATATTGTAGATGAAAACAAGTTTTTGCTTATCCGAAAAATGATCTGATCTGTGAATCAAAAATTGTAATATGATCCGAACCGTAAGTTTTGTGATCCGCTGAACCACTAAAAGTAATGAATGTAATTACCTGTACGCTGAAGTGGTTGGAAGTCATGATCTCTCACACAATCTGAACCCTCATAGATAACCACCGTAATCTCCTGTCTCTCAGTCTTTATTCTTTCAGACACAGTCCTGATCACATAGTCATAAATACTATCAGACATTTCTGCTCTTTAACTGTCAAGCATCAAACAGTTTTGTTCTTTGTTCCTGTGTAAATGTGTTTAAGTAGTCAGCACTCTTCTTCTTTTTAACACTAGTAGCAAACACAAACACTTTGGTCAAAGTGTGAAAACAATACCGTGACATCAGATCAGTTAGCATAGTTACAGTAGTCTTTTCTTCCTTATTGTGATGTATATACGAGTGAAACAGCTTCTCGAGCATGAAATAATGTAGTACATAATGGCTGTTGGGAATTGATTGGATTGGATGTGAATGCTATTGCTGTGATCTCATGTGAGTGACAGATTGTCCCGCCCTCGCACCGATAAACACGAAAGTTAATTTGATTAAAGATTACGATGACACATGATTTAAAAAAAAAGATGTGCATGGATAAATAATCTATAATAAATACTGCAATATTCCATAAAAAAAGATGTATGTAATGTACAAACCCGATTCCAAAAAAGTTGGGACACATTGTACAAATTGTGAATAAAAACAGAATGCAATGATGTGGAAGTTTCAAATGTCAATATTTTATTCAGAATACAACATAGATGACATATCAAATGTTTAAACTGAGAAAATGTATCATTTTAAGGGAAAAATAAGTTGATTTTAAATTTCATGGCATCAACACATCTCAAAAAAGTTGGGACAAGGCCATGTTTACCACTGTGTGGCATCCCCTCTTCTTTTTATAACAGTCTGCAAACATCTGGGGACTGAGGAGACAAGTTGCTCAAGTTTAGGAATAGGAATGTTGTCCCATTCTTGTCTAATACAGGCTTCTAGTTGCTCAACTGTCAACTGCATCTTCCTCTTTATGATGCGCCAAATGTTTTCTATGGGTGAAAGATCTGGACTGCAGGCTGGCCATTTCAGTACCCGGATCCTTCTTCTACACAGCCATGATGTTGTAATTGATGCAGTATGTGGTCTGGCATTGTCATGTTGGAAAGTGCAAGGTCTTCCCTGAAAGAGACGACGTCTGGATGGGAGCATATGTTGTTCTAGAACTTGGATATACCTTTCAGCATTGATGGTGCCTTTCCAGATGTGTAAGCTGCCCATGCCACACACACTCATGCAACCCCATACCATCAGAGATGCAGGCTTCTGAACTGAGCGCTGATAACAACTTGGGTTGTCCTTGTCCTCTTTAGTCCGGATGACATGGCATCCCAGTTTTCCAAAAAGAACTTCAAATTTTGATTCGTCTGACCACAGAACAGTTTTCCACTTTGCCACAGTCCATTTTAAATGAGCCTTGGCCCAGAGAAAACGCCTGCGCTTCTGGATCATGTTTAGATATGGCTTCTTTTTTGACCTATAGAGTTTTAGCCGGCAACGGCGAATGGCACGGTGGATTGTGTTCACCGACAATGTTTTCTGGAAGTATTCCTGAGCCCATGTTGTGATTTCCATTACAGTAGCATCCCTGTATGTGATGCAGTGCCGTCTAAGGGCCAGAAGATCACGGGCATCCAGTATGGTTTTCCAGCCTTGACCCTTACGCACAGAGATTGTTCCAGATTCTCTGAATCTTTGGATGATATTATGCACTGTAGATGATGATAACTTCAAACTCTTTGCAATTTTTCTCTGAGAAACTCCTTTCTGATATTGCTCCACTATTTTTCGCCGCAGCATTGGGGGAATTGGTGATCCTCTGCCCATCTTGACTTCTGAGAGACACTGCCACTCTGAGAGGCTCTTTTTATACCCAGTCATGTTGCCAATTGACCTAATAAGTTGCAAATTGGTCCTCCAGCTGTTCCTTATATGTACATTTAACTTTTCCAGCCTCTTATTGCTACCTGTCCCAACTTTTTTGGAATGTGTAGCTCTCATGAAATCCAAAATGAGCCAATATTTGGCATGACATTTCAAAATGTCTCACTTTCAACATTTGATATGTTATCTATATTCTATTGTGAATAAAATATAAGTTTATGAGATTTGTAAATTATTGCATTCCTTTTTTATTCACAGTTTGTACAGTGTCCCAACTTTTTTGGAATCGGGTTTGTATAATGATTTCATGGTGACTTTAGAACCTGAAGTTTAGAACCTGTTTAGATCTGTAAAGTAAATCTAGAAACTTCTATAAAAAGACTATTTAGCAATACAGATATTTTAATTTAAACTGTATTTAAATGAAAGCCACCTCACTATATTGTGTGTATGGGGGTGGGTGTGCATGTAGGTGTAAATTTAATATCTTATAATATGTATAGAATCTATAGAAACACTGAATAAATTGTGTTCATAAACATTCCTTTATAGGTCATCACCATCTAGAATAACCAAGTCAGTCTCATTTGCTATAGGCCTATGTTTAGAAAAACACACAGCAGCTCCTCAAGTCACTTCCTTAACACATCAGACATAATGTTAAATATGTCTCTCGCCATTATTACTGTTCACACAGCACTGGGCAGATATGGAACTGCCAGACACATGATAATTGCATCAACACTTGTGTTGTAATTGCAATTTAAGTAGTAAATTACAGCCGGTCCCACTTTATTTTAGGTGGCCTTAACTACTATGTACTTACATCAAAAAGTACAATGTACTTATTGTGTTCATATTGTATTGCAAACCACTTTTGCTGATATTGAGGTGAGATACGGGTAGGGACAGGTGTGGTGGTATGGGTAAGTTTAAGGGTAAGGTTAGGTGTAAGGGAAGTGTCAATAGTGTAATTATAAATGTAACTACAGAAATTAATTACAGATGTAATTACATGCAGGTAATTTTTAAAATGTAAGTATAATGTAAAACATATATGTACACAATAAGTGCATTGTATCAAATGATTAATTTAAATGTTAGTACATAGTAGTTAACGCCACCTAATATAAAGTGGGTCCTTTAGACTATGATCAAAAAATACTACTTGTGCTATATAGCCAATGTTCAAGGTCAACATCAGATGCAGGCATTCAAACATGTTTAAACAACATTTGAGTGACCAAGAAGTTAATATTGAGGAACTTACATTTTAGACACAGTGGGCCTCATTTATGAAACGAATGTACGACAGAAAACTGGGCGTACAGTCGTTTCCACTCAAAACTTGACTTTTATCAATATGGACATGAACGGTGGCTACGATCAAATCGCATGTCAGGTCTCGTGTACGCAAGTTTTTGAGTTTTACATGAGCAAATAGCAGCATAAACAACAAACATGAGGATTCACACATTGTCACATCACGCACTTGCAGCGCTTGTTTGAACGGAGAAAAACAGAATAAAATAAGTATATAAAGGGAATAAAATAAATAGGACTACACAAAATGTAACCATGGAAACCATACATTTGATTTACCGGTATACTTGATTTTGTCCATTGGGAATTGATTGGATCATTGGATCGTTGTGGTGTTCTATTGCTTGCTGTGATCTAGAGTGAGTGACAGGTTGTAAATTGAATATATTATAATATAAAATAAGGGGTGTGCGATATCACAATTTTTGATCGTGGATAATTAAAATGTCTCCGCGATCTGCTTTTGAAGAAATATTGTAGTATCGTGCTACAGCACACATTCTATCAGTTGCAGTTCTGGCGTCTCCATCCCAATACTGTACAACTCGACGTACATTCACATTACATGTTAATACAGCGGTAGAGTTACACTCACAGGACACTGCACTTATTCGCAATCACAAAAGTTCATTATTTGCATGTGCTTTAAAGCCTTGCCGGTCAAACTTTTAATTTGCGTGCTGTTCTGAGCGTGTACACCCGAAGCGCCTGCACACTAAAAGCCTGTCAAACAGCACCTGATTACTGGACTAAGTTACCTTTCGTGTCTGATTGCACTAATGCTGTCAAATACACACAAGGTTTACATAAACACAGTTGTGTTGTGTTGAAAATGCGTGTATGTATCTAGATGCGTGCAGGTCTTAAAGTGACAGCACCTAATAGTAAACATGCTGCCCCTTGTCCTTAAAGGGATAGTTCACCTAAAAACGAATATTTTGTCATTATTTTACTCACTCTCATGTTGTTCCAAAACTTGTTCCTCTGTGTTGTTTATGATTATCAGATCAGGGGGGTATTCCAGAAAGCAAGGTTAACTTACCGTCACATATACCTTGAACTCTCGGTTGATTAACCCAAATCTTGCTTACTCGAGGTATGCTGGTTCCAAAAACGAGTCCGGGAGTAAGTTCAGACAACCCAGAGTATGTTCCCGGTTAACACACAAGACATTCTCAACAGAGCAACGAATCGATGATTCATCAAGGAAACGGACGCTAAGAAAGAGCACGCCATTCTACTTCCTCTTCTTCTTTTGTTTTTTACATAACCTACTTACTGCACATCTTCACACCATTACTTCCTGAATGCCACAGAGATTAATTTTTTGTTTGTTTGTTTGTTTTTTTAACTACTAGTATGACTAAAATGTTTGTTAGTTAGGGTTATAATGAATCAAGTCTTAGTGTTCCTGTATGTTGAGATGTTTGGTTCTTTGTTCCTGTCCCGACATCATAACTCTCTTTATAGTATCTGCATTGGCATCATTAGTCATCTCTTCTCTGTCTTCTCTGTCCATTTCCCATATTCCTTCAGTGTTTATATTGCCATAAATACATTTTCAGTCTCTTTGAATCAGTTGTGTTAATGATAGAAGTGATCTGTGAACATTGCTGCTCTGTATCTACAGTGAAGCACCAAACAGGTGGACCGGTCCACTTCCAAACTAACTCTGGTGCAGTTTTACTAAAAATTATGCAACATGGACCAGAGACATCTAAATGAACCAAAAACAGGATCGGATGTCACAATATATAGTCTAAATAGACACTTTATAAATATGTTAAATTTGGTCCAACTTATTCTTAGAAAAAATGGTCACCCTTTAGTTTGGGAAAAACATATACACTATTAACTATGACTTTTGCCTCAATAAACTCCTAATTTACTGCTTATTAATAGTTAGTAAGGTTGTTGTGGTGGTTAAGTTTAGGTATGGGCTAGGATAAAGGGATATAGAATATGGTCATGCAGAATAAGGCATTAATGTATGCTAAAAAACAGCCAATATGCTAGTAAAATGCAAGCTAGTAAGCAACTAGTTCATAGTGAGAATTGGACCCCAAAATAAAGTGTTACCAAAAAAATAAGATAGTTCTGATTTGTTTAATACTTTTTTGGTTACTAAATAATTTCCACACTTCTATGTGTGTTCTCCGGCTTCCATAGTCTTGATTACAAAAAATGTGGATTTTTTATTTTATTTGTTAATAACGAATTAGTAGATGTGTGTATTCAAAACAAAGATCTGTTTTATATTAATGCAATGAGATCCAGGCAGACAAGCAATAATTATGTCAGAGATCAAATCTGAATAAGGAACAACAAATTTATTAAATACAAATGTAAAATTATAAAGACAACAAATGAATATAGTAAATATGAAAATTGTAATAGTAAATAGATCTTATTTTTCTTTAAATCTATCTTATTCAATAGTTTATAGTAAAATCCAAAGTGTTTTATCTAACAGATGAAGATTGTGAAGATCAGAGTATAGAGAAAGAAGGACCCAAAAGAAGTAAGATATTTGCAGAATGAAAGGAGAGGTAGAAGAGAAGAAGCAGAAGTGAAGAGCAAAATAAGAGCAACTAATATATAGAGAAAACTTACATCCTCCTAAAATTATGTTTTGGTATGATAAGAAAAGGTCAAACAGATTTATCCATGTCATAGTTGGTGTAACGGCTAGGTCGGCGTGACCGGTCAGATGTCAAAGATAGATAACAATAGATATATGAGGTGTGATTTTGACACCTTTAGAACAAAGACAGCGAATCAAGTACTTTCAAATATCATATATTGTCATGAAAAAGCTACTTCTGGAAAAGAATACCTAGTACTGTGAATTACTAATTCTGAGAAACATGATCTTTGGAAGGCGTCCAATATCTAACAAAACACATGTAACTAAGATATTAAAGTCCCCCTGTGGTGAAAATCAAGTTTTTAATGTTGTTTATATGTCTATGTGGTGTTTTAAATATGCTCTAAGACACACCATGAGCAAATTCATAAGTCAACACCATTGCTGAGTATTTTCTCTTTAAAACTGCAGTGATCTAAAGACAGACTCAAAAACACGGTTTGAAATCGCTGGTGTTTCTGTCACAAACTACCTTGTAACCAATCACGTCACAACGGGCTTTAGCATATCATTAACAGCGAACTTGCGAGTCTCAGGAGAAGACAGGTTTGGCAGTATGAGTGGTGAAATCCTCTTCTCACAAATCCATTGTAAATCTCTATCACATGCAACATCATGCCACCCTACTAAATAACTCCACTCTGGTGTAGACACAGGCACAGTCACAACACAGTTCTCTGCTGGACCTCCATTAGGCTCTGTATGTGCCCAGAACCTGAAAGTACAGATCAGCATTAGATGTTCAGTGCTGCTTTCTGTGTGATATGATACTGACTGTGAGAATCATTTATTAGATAATAATCAGTTCAGTAATTTCTCACTCAGAGTTTAGTGGGCTGCCATCAACCCATTTCCATCTGTCCTCCACATCACTGTCAGTCAGACCAATCCAGACTGAAGTACCATCAGACATGTTCTTAACAAAATCCTGAGCAGATGAAACAGTTGCACATTTATATCATAAACAGACAATAGACACATTTCATCTGACCATCTCTCATTTAGCTACTGAACACCATAAATGCACATAAATCTCTCACTCACTCGTTCCTCTGTGTTGTTTATGATGATCAGATCTGCTCCTCTCTCTGTACAGTATCTTCTGCTCTCAGTCCAGTTCTTCTTCTCTTTGGACATGAAGTAAAAACGGGATTGATAGCAAGTCCATTCAGCTGTTAACAGAACAAGTTCAGATATTAGCTTTTTATTCTCATTTACAGTCACCTGTCAGTAACTTATAACAGATAGTAAACTCATAGATTGTGTACACTGAAAGTTTCTGAGAGATCATGGAGATCACTCCATCATGTTTTCAAAATATCTGCTGCTAAAGAAACTTTACCACAAATCTGCAGTTCATTTCTTAGCTGGTCTCTCTCATTGGTCAGGTTTTTGTTCTTTATTGTTAACCCATCTCTCTCTTCTGTGAGGTTGGCAATCTCGTTTAGTAGCTTATTTCTCTCTTCAGTGTAGTTTGTGCTCTTTGTATGGATGTGGACACCCAGCACTATGACTGCAGTCAGCAGAAGAACACACAGCAGCACCGGACACACTGCAGCGGCTCTGGAGCTTCTGTTCCTCACATAATCACTTCCTGAAAATGGCAGACGTGAAGATAAATGTTTCTTAATTTCTACAGACACTACCAAAAGTGTGTTTGTATTTGTACCTGTGTGTTGATGTGTTTGGTTTCTCTCGGTGTGTCTGTTCATACCCCATGGTCCATCGGCGTTTATATTGCCATAAACAGGCTGAGACATTTTGCTTGTTTAGTCATGTACATAAATGGTAGAAACTGTCTGTGTGCATTTGTACTCCGTAGTCCTCTGCTTTTGAGACTCTAATTTTAGTAAGCGATGCCAATGTGTGGCAAAGTACGTCACAGTACAAGAGCACGTGACATCCTGTCTGTTAATGCCAATTAATTTGTATAACAAAAAGTCTTGCTAAAGGGCACTATTGTGGTTGTGTGGTTAAATGTAGCAGCCAGGTTCAAATTAGATGTCTTTATTTCAATGCTTTATTTCAATACTGTGTTATATTCATGTTGTGCAATGTTTCTTAAGCACCCCAAAAAAATGCACATGTGCTCTTTGTGGAATAAATGTGTGATTAAAGTGTTTACATGCCTATTTTCTATCCAAGATGGCTGTTTGTTGGCATGCCATCACTCCTGACCTGTGCTAGCTTTCCTGTATTTGTGTGTGTTATTCATGTGTGTGTGTGTGTGTGTGTGTGTGTGTGTGCTCAAGGAATCAGTACTTTGCTTTCTTATCATTGTCAAACCTTTCTTGATATACAATCCACTGTCATGGACTGTGGATTATACTATGTATTGTTTGCTTTTTCACTAAAATCCTTATTATTGTGTGACTTATTTCTTTTTTTGTCTGTGTGATCTATGTTGATTCCACTCTTCGTTGTTTAGGGACTTTTATTTAGATTTTTGTCTCTGGCGCTGTCCCGACGCCATTTTGATGTAAGTGCGCGCCTCCAGTGTTGCCAGATTGGGCGGGTTCCTGCCCAATTGGGTGGTTTACAATTTGATTGTGCGGGTACACGCGATATAGCCTACTGGCCCAAATTACTTTATGTGACATAATGACGCAAAGACGAACGGCGGAAGCTCGTATTTCCCACAGAAAGCTACCAGTACCACTCAAATTATAACACATTATTACAAGCTTACCGTTGTGAATTGGGCTAAGGTAAGGAGATTGTTTTGAACACTGGCTGGTTATGTACTTGCTCAAAAATTGATTTTGGATCATTTTTAACCAAAAAAAGTTACAGACTGCAGCTTTAAATTTCGGTTTGTTCTTCTGACAAAGCTATTGTATGATTACTGAAGACGTGGAATAAACCCCTGAATTATGTGGTAATATTTTATAATGTTTTTAATGGTGCTTTTATGTCCTTTTTCAAGCTTGAATTCTCAAGTTGCCATGTTTTGAAATCTTCAAAACATTATCTTTTGTGTACCACAGAAGCTGATGACTGTAACTAATAGCACTTTCCTGGTAAAGCTGAGACTGAAAACCCCGTTTATGGTCTGTGGTTTCACTGTTTCTCCACCAACACAAAGATACAGCAGCATTCTCATGAACATTTGTTTAAAGGCCTCAGGTCCTCCATGAAACAGTCATGATAACACAACACTAATGCTGTATGATTCTGTGTAGTTTTCTTTCCTGATTTGAACACACATTCAAATGCACCTGACCTCATCTTTATCTTCATTGATAAAGGGCAAACAATGGACTGATGCTGTGCTTTAGTGTTTAAGGTTGTCAGTGTACATTTCAGTTCATAAAATCATTTCAGATATCAGATTTATGACTTATGACATTCATGAGAAGGATGACTCACTTTAGTGATTCTCCAAAAAATCATAAACAAATGTTTAGTTATTGTCTAACTTTAACTTAAAATCCTATCATAGCATCAGAAGAGCATGACAGCTTCACACAATCATTTCAGAGATATGTTAGATGGCTGAACGTGCAAACTCTGTTTTTATCAAAGAAATTAATGTAATTACCTGTACGCTGAAGTGGTTGGTGTGTGTTTGTCTCTGTCCTGAAGTCATGATCTCTCACACAATCTACACTCTCATAGATTTCCACCATCATCTCCACTCTCTCAGTCTTCATTCCCTTAGACTCAGTCCTGATCACATCGTCATTAATACTCTTAGACATTTCTGCTCATTAACTGTCAAAACAGTTTTGTTCCTTGTTCCTGTGTAAATGTGTTTAAGTAGTCAGCACTCTTCTTCTTGTTAACCCTAGTGGCAAACACATTTGGTCAATGTGTGAAAAAAAACATGACATCAGATCAACTAGCATAGTTGCAATAGCCTTTTTTTTCTTATTGTGACGTGTATCCGAGTGAAATGTACGGTGGCCGAGAGAGCTCAACGTGCTGCAAATGAAGAAAACACATGCAAATAGAAAAAACACCAGCAAATAAAGAAAACATCTTCATTAGTTTGACAACACATGCGCTGCAAAAGTTCACAACACATGCATATACAAAAACGTGCTGCAAATACTCACACCACATGCAAATAGAGAAACGGGCTGCAAAAGTCCACAACACATGCAAATACGCGCTGCAAATAGCACATACCAGGCCCGGCGATCTCAAGCCCCTTCTGCGATGATCTAAATGATGATGATGATGATGATAATGATGATGATGATGATGATTAATTAGTATTTTAATTTGCCCTGCAATAATTTATAGCACATCACGCATAACCGATGCATTATGAGCAGGCCTGTTTGCAGCGCGTTTTTGTATTTGCATGTGTTGTGAGTATTTGCAGCGTGTTTTTGTATTTGCACGTGTTGTGGATTTTGCAGCGCGTTTCTGTATTTGCATGTGTTGTGAACTTTTGCAGCGCATGTGTTGTCAAACTGAGTTGTTTCAGTTGCAGCGCGTTGAGCTCTCTCGGCCACCGTAGAAATGGCTTCTTGAGCAAGAAAAAAATGTAGGCCAGGGCTTGATTTTGTCCACCTGGAATTGATTGGATTGGTTTGTCCAGCCCTCGCGCCAGTAAACACGTCATCAGAGATGAGATGTCACTGTAACAGTGTTTTTCCTGCATTTAATTTTTTTTTGCGGCCGCCAAAACTAATTTTTGTCCCGCCAAAGCATTATATGATCAGTTATGATTTATGATTGATGTAAATGACTGCTGAGCTTGTGACAGGGCACATGTTAACTGAGGGAGAGAA
Organism: Coreius guichenoti; assembly: GCA_039654105.1. NCBI lineage: Eukaryota > Metazoa > Chordata > Actinopteri > Cypriniformes > Gobionidae > Coreius > Coreius guichenoti. Next base: position 8,876,675 of record CM077190.1, read on the forward strand.
TGAGGAGAGAGCCCCTCCCCCGCGTACACACTCTCAAAATCAACTGAGCTGACACAATGGTAAAAGGTCAGAGCAGGGCCGTAACCACCATAGACATTGAGGGGGACAAGTCCCCCCGAATAATTAGAAATGGCCAAATTGCCCCCCTTATGATTAGTTTGAATCGATTCATTTTAACTGGTCATTTAGCAAGAGTGGTTAGTAAGAATTAGTCTTAATAATCCACAGTATTTTCAGGTTAGTTATATTGACAATGTTGTGTAGGAAATAACCTATAAAATCATTTAGTTTAGACTGGAGTGAGGTGAAACCAGAACAAAGCAAGTTGTTGTTAGCTAGCTGCTAATTTTATTAAATTGTATATGGTAGAAAATTAGACTATTTGTTAATTCATTTGAATGCTACTTTTTAATATTGATATACCAGAATAATTATCAGTAAACTATGTAAATAGTGTAAAATATGAGGAACAAAAGAAACAAACATCAAGGTTAGAGATCATACATAATATGAGATATCAAAATAAGATAAGCAAAAATCACAAACTGTTTCTTTGCATTCATTTTAAATTTATTGTCAGCACTGGGCTCGCAGATTGCGTGGGTAGGGTACTTTTTACTGTGTTAAAAAGTACCCTACCATTTATAAGACCATTTTTGACCCAGTAAAAACCCTGTGTAAGAGGGAGGGGAAGTTATTTTGATTAAAAATTATGAGGACATGCATTTAAAAAAATGTCTGTGGATAAATAATTTATAATAAATACTGCAATATTCCATTAAAAAAAAAAAAAAAAAAAAAAGATTTGTCAATTTTGATTTCATGTTGACTTTAAGTTTAGAACCATCTGTAAAGTAAATCTATAAACTTCTATAAACAAGACTTCAGCAATACAGATATTTTGGTTGCACTATATTTTACAGTATGTGCACTTTCTGGTACTTACAGTGTAAGAAAGTACTGGGTAATATAAGGTAACTACATGGTTTAAGGTTAGGTTTAGGGATGGGTTCAGGGTTAGTACTTAGTTATTGCAATTACTATAATAAGTACATAGTGTGTACATGGGGAACGAGAGGCTGCTCACTGCAGAGCAAATGGGTGGTGAAGCTTACATCTAGCTCCTCCTTGCTAGCTCCTCCTTGCTAGACGTCCAGCGAGGAGGAGCGAATGTAATTTGGGCCTAATGGGTGGGGTGAGCTAGAATATCCAACCATACCCTAACCCTACCCACAACTCTATCCCTCCACCCCATTAGATGTCCAGAGAGGTGGAGCTGGATGTCATTTAACTCTGAAGCAAGTACCACTTGTGGGGAACAGGACTGTAAAATAAAGTGCTACCTATATTTTATTTTTAAACTGTGTAATTATAATGAAAGCCACCTCAGTTTTCCACAATATTGTGTGCTTGTGGGTGTAAATTTAATATCTTATAGTATCAAAATTTGAGTATAGAATCTATTGAAACACTGAATAATTTGAAGGATTCTCATAAACATTCCTCTAAAGGTCATCACCACCTTGAATGACGAAGTCAGTCTCATTTGGTAAATGTTTAGAAGAACACTCAGCAGCAGCAGGAGCTGCTCTGCAGCTTCCTGAAGTCACTTTCTGAATACATCAGACATAGGCTGCATCTGAAAACATAGGCAGCTGACTTGTTGCCTCGCTGCCTTTTCAGTCAACGACTCTGCAAGCAGCATTTGCGCACGAAGGCACCTCACGAAACTGATTTCAGACAGACTTCTGAGGCAGCGTAACAGTTTAATGATCTACAGCAAAATAGAGTGAGAACTAAACAAATATTTAATTACTACAGTAGTAATTTCTCACTAGAAATTATGTCAGAAGTGGAAAACGTACATTTACACACAAACTTACCAGCAACCGTGACTTTCAGACGCTATCTTTCTTTTTCTAGCTCAACTGTCACCGAATGGAAGGCATAGGATTGTGGGATATGAAAGGCAGTGAAGGATACATATGCTGCATTCAAAACTCGATCAAATGAAGTCGTCTCAGGAGACAGGAAGTGAAGCTAACATTGGATTTGGACGTGCCTTGATGCCTTCCTACCTTGAAATGTGTCCTTCGAAGGCAGCATTTTCCAGTTTTCAGACGCAACCATGATGTTCAGTTTGTCTCTCGCCATTATTACTGTTCACACAACACAGGATAGATACAGAACTGCCAGACACATGATAATTGCATCTTGCACCTGTGGTGTAATTGCAATTTAAGTAGCCTTTAAACTATGATCAAAAGATCCTACTTGTGCTATATAGCTAATGTTTAAGGTCAGCATCAGATGCAGGCATTCAGACATGTTTAAACAACATTTGAATGACCAGGAAGTTAATATTTAGGGGAACTTACATTTTAGACACAGTGGGCCCTATTTTAACGATCTGAGTGTATGGTCTGAAGCGCATGGCGCAGGAGCACTTAGGGCATGTCCAAATCCACTTTTGCTAGTTTAACAACTGAAAAAACAGTCAGCGTGCCAGGCGCATGGTCCAAAAGGGTTGTACCTAGTCTCTTAATGAGTTATGGGTGTGTTTTGGGTGTGTTTTGGGTGTAACATGCAATAAACAAATCAGAGTCTCATCTCCCATTCCCTTTAAAAGCCAGTTGTGCTTGCACCATGGCGGATTCGCTATTTACATGGCGAAATTTGCGAGCAGAAAGGCTGAACGCTTCTCCAGGAAGGAATCCTTTTATTTTTAATATTTAAAAATGTTTGTGTGCTGCTGCGCATGTGTGTGTAATAAGCAGAGTGTACACACGCTTTACTAACACGCCCTTTAAATAACACAAAAAATACCGCGTTATTGACTTTAGACCAGGTTTTTGTTGGTCAATGGCGCAGTTGTTTTCAGTTCCTCAAAACAGCAACACGCCAACAATGCGCCTGAACACTCCTCATTTTCAGACCAGCACACCCATGGGTGAACAGATGGGCACGAGTGCATTTGCTATTTAAACAACGTGGCAATGGACGTGAAAATGATAACTGCATCGGGCTGAAACTAGCAAAAAACACTTGCGTTGCGCCTGGCATCGCATTGCGCCGGGTGTATGATAGGGCCCAGTGTGTCTATTTTTTGTCAACACACAGTGATGTTTCATTCCTGAATGAATCCTTGTTTTTGAGCAAATCAATTGACTTAATGAGAGGCATTTGAAAAAGTGTGAGTGATGTGACGTGTAGCCAGGTATGGTCACTCATCACTCACTTTCACTCATCCAAGTGCACACACACAGTAGTGAGTATTGAACACACACACACACACACACACCGTGAACACACACCCGGTGGGCAGCCATTTTTGCTGCGCCGCCCGAGGAGCGATTGGGGATTGGTGCCTTGCTCAAGGGTACCTCAGTTGTGGGTAATGAGAGTGGAAGAAAACGCTGTTCATTCACTCCCCCCACCTACATTTCCTGCCGGTACTGAGACTCGAACCCATGGCCTTCAGGTTACAAGTCCGACTCTTTAAACATAAACCAAAACCATAGTGGACATTATGGAGTGCACTTATTTAATTCCATAATGCACCACAATAGCAACTGATGTGCAACCGATATACAATCAACTTCTAGAGCTAGAGAAACCCATGAGATTCGTGTTGAATAAGTTCCCCGTATCTTGGCAGAAGATGACATCCACAGCCCTTCCTGTCCACTCAGTGTCCGAATTTGTTAACTCATTTTCATTGATTTTTTTTCGAGTGCATTATATTAGTGGAGTAAAGTAGGGAATAGTGAATGAGGGTATAGGGGGAGATTTCAAACCCAGCCAATGACTCACTCATAAAGATAGTCCCTTGTTTAATTCCTGAACGAATCAGCATTATCGAATTAATCATTTGAATGAATGATTTGGTTCACTGTTAAAGACAATATTTAATGTAACGACTCATTTTAAAATTCTCTTCTCACAGATCCAATTAAAAGTATCATTACATGGACAGACAGCCCACCCAAATAACACTTCATTACCCTCTTAGGCTCTACAGTCTACATGACCCTGATTCATTGTTATGCGAAATATTTATGTCATTATTAACTTATTGGTGACCTCATTTTTGAATAATCAGTTAAATTCAGTGATTTCTTACCCAGAGGTCATTGTGCTGCCATTGACCCAGTTCCTCTGCTCTGAACTCTACTGCTTTTGAATGTCGAGGTAAACTCTTAAAAATAAAAGTTCTTTATTGCCATCGATGGTTCCTTGAAGAACCTTTAACATCCATTGAAACTTTCCATTACACAAAAGGTTCTTTATAGCTGACAGAGGTTCTTTAGAATTTTAAAAAGAAAAAAAAATGGTTCTTTTAAAAAATGTTGTCTGAAAGGTTCTTTGGGGAAGCAAAAATGGTTCTTCTATGGTATCAATGCACAAACACCCCTTTGGAACCTATATTTTGTATGTCAAGGTGCAGCAGCATTCAGTCTGCTTGTGTCAGTACCTGTACATGAAGCAGTTGGAGTATTTTTAACACTGATCCAAATAGGGAACTAATATTCATATATGAAATGAGCATCAAATACTAATAAAAAAATCATAATAAAAAAGTATCTACTTATTGTTCTGCACAGTACAACAAATCAATTTGGTTACTGCATTGCTTTAAAGTTTGGTTAAACCTCTAAATCCCTCTCACAAATCCATACAAAGGTGTAATTACATGGATAATCAGCCCAATCAAAGATAGATACAGCACAGTCCTCATCTGATATTTTGTTGTTGGGCTCCCCGGGCTCCCAAGACCTACAACAACAGTTCAACATTACAACAGCCTGTGTTATGTCATATAATATATGTGGCTCAAGTGACTAAATGTTGGAAGTTAATGCAAGAACATTTTTGATATTGCATGAGAAGAGGTTATGGTTTAGATTATCCACACTTTTCCATACACAATAGTATGAACAAGCTGCTTACCCAGAGGTCAGTGTGCTGCCATCAACCCACTTCCAGACTCCCTCTTCATCAATGTCAGTCAGACCAATCCAGACAATGTTTCCACTTGTAACCATTCTGATAAATTCCTAGAATTAAACATTATCCATTTAGATCATAAAGAGTTTTCAGCACAGATTCAAACACAATCTCTCACTCACTTGTTCCTCTCTGTTGTTTATGATCAACAAATCTGCACCTCTCTGCAAACAGTCCCGTCTGCTGTCAGTCCAGCTCTTCCACTCAGAGGAAATGTAGTAGGAACTGAAGTTGTGCGTTATCCATTTAGGAGTTACAGAGCACTGATCTGGTAATGTTAGATTTATAGACTGTAAATTTTTTTTTTTTTTCTTTGCACTAGCCGATATGACAGTCGTGGACAGCTATGCTGTGTCCGAAAGCTTAAAAATGCTGCCTCCGCATGCAGGATATAGAGGTAGGAAGGCAACAAGGTGCGTCTGAATCCAATGTTCAAAAAATTTAAAGCATGCCATAAGGTAGGGCTGGGCGATATGGCCAGAAAATCATATCTCTGTATTTTTGGGCTGAATGGCGATGTACAGTATAATCTCAGTATTTTCTACATTTTTCTATTTGGTTTCAAACAATGTTCATATTAAACTATGAAAAAAAACATAGTGAATGTAACGTGTATGCTATATAATAGGCCTATTGTGTGCAAAAAAGGGGTAAATCGCATTACATTCTAACATTGTAACATTACAATCTAAAAACAAAATCAAGCTTTTTAAAGCAGAAGTTAAATTCACTAAACTAATAATGAAAATAAAAACAAAAGCACAGACTAATTATTGGGCTGATTACCCTAACAATAGTCACTTTAGAGTTACTGCTATCATAAAAATACACTTACTTGAAGGTTTGAATTTCTACATATCACACATTTATGTTCACCAACAACAAATATTCAACAACAAATATTTTAACAAAATGTATAAATGCATGTAAAATTGCATGCTCGCGGCGGCGCTCGTTCACGAAGTTTGTGCTGGAGAGGGCTCGTCCACTCCTGACAGCAAAATGGAAATATTTGCTTGACTTTCTAACATTTACTGATGGAGAATATGTCTGTGAAATGTAAGTTATGCACTGAGGAAATTATTGTATGTCACTTCAGCTTAAAGATTATTAATAGAGGTATGTTTGTTCCCACCAATCACTGCACAAGTTAAGGTTACGTATGATGACGAAAGCACGTTAGTGCTAGCCCTCTCGGAACCCACAGAGATTGCATTGCAGTGCCTTCATTTCGAAATACAGTCTGGGCGTTTCTCGGCCAGAGTGAAATCGCCCAAAAAGAGGCGGTACTCCACAGAACGTGCCTTGACGCTGATTGGACTATATACCCAAAGGCAGAACAGTCTAAAATAGTGACAACTAGCGTAACTCTGTGGTTGAATGTGAATGAAAAATCCGTCCCTTTCGCACTTTGGTGCGTCGCCCTGTCGCCCTAATGAAGAAACCGCCCCTGCAGTACAGTATGGTGCACAATTATTTCCATTTCTATTGTCAGAAGTTGTGAATGGTACCAAAATACCGAACCGTACCATACCACTTTTTTGGGACCCTTCCGTTGGGGTACCTAGCACAGTAGTCTGGTACCTAAAGGGTGGAGCTAGACTCACTGCAGAACATTGATTGGTTGACAGAAAATCGTCACTTGCGTGTGCAACAAGAGGAATGACAATAATATACAGTTGAAACACAATACTATTGCAACACAATGTTTTATCTTGTGACAAACAGCCACATGCCGCAAAGCAAGAACAAGATCTGCTGTATGTCCTACATAGTTGTTTACTGTGTCGCTTTGTACTTTGTGCGAGAATGATGTCGATTGCGGCATACCCCACACCTATCAAGTAAGGGTACTGTTGGCGGTGTCAGGGTAAAGCAGTGGAAACGAGCCATAAAGCACAAAATTTATGTTGTAGTAATTAAATAATCACTTAGTTATCACCAAAACTCGCTCTATTTTGTTGTAGATCATTAAACCGTTACGCTTTCCCCAGAAGTCTGTCCGAAATCAGTTTGTGAGGTGCCCTAATGTGCAAACACTGCCTGCAAAGTCATTGCCTGATAAGGCAACAAGTCAGCTTCTTAAGCTTTCAGACGCAGCCATTGTTTTCAGTTAACATTCTTTGTGTAAAACTTTATATATTGTTAAAGAAAAAATGACTGTGCACCTTTCAAGCTTGTGGAATTATACAAAATGATTACCGTATTCATAAAGCCTGGCCTGGAGTTTCGCCAAGTCCTTCCTTAACTCTTCTCTCTCTTCTGTCAAGTTTTTACTCAGACTTAGCCAGTAGTTTGCCTCTTTCTCGGTTTGAAACAGGTTGTTTTCCTTTGTGAACTTTATATATAGCACTGTGATGGCCACCAGCAGAAGAACGCACAACAGCCCCAAACACATTGTGATGGGCCTGTGTTTTCTTTTCTCCTCCGAATCACTTCCTGAAAATTCAATGACTTTATATATTTTCTATTTACCACTGCAGAGATATAAAGGAAACAAAGTGATACATTCAGATATGCATTTGAGCACGCACTCTTACGTATTTGTTTTCTTCGTTCCTCTTCGGGTTGGTTTAAGTCATCTAACTTTGTTCTAAGGTCATGTGGTAGGCCTGCAGTCTCTGTACTAGCAAATATAACCACGGTCATCTCATCGCTATCTTGTCTAGCCATCTTCAGTTTCCCAGCAGCATTCATATCGTTGATTTAGAAAAAATGGATTTTGATAGCATGAATGTAGGAAAATTAAAAGTGAACGAGAACAAGTTTTCAAGAGGTGAGAGTAAAAAGTGTGAAATTTAAGATAATGTGACATCCAGCCTGTGAACAAAACATAGTTGAAAACAAATCGTACTCTGTAAATGGCACAGTGCCAGCATAAACATTTTTTATGTTGATTTCTGGCCAAAACAATGTTTATCAATTTAAATTAACTTAATATGCTCAAATAATTGTGTTAGAAGTTTTAAAAAAAAAATACACTTGCACTGATTCCTGCAGATAGAAGGCAAAAATTCTCTTGAAAAGCATTTTTCTTGTTTTCCAGTAAAAATATCGAAATCCTTAAAACGAGACAAAATTCTTTATAAATTTAACAATTTTGTAAATGCAACTTGTTTTACGGATTGTACATGCACCGATCAGGCATAACATTATTTCCTAATATTGTATTGGTCCCTCTTTTGTTGCACTGTGATTGAAACTGTGATGCACTGTGTATTCTGACACCTTTCTATCAGAACCAGCATTAACTTCTTGAGCAATCTGAGCTTCAGCTTTTAGCTCGTCTGTTTGATCGGACCACACAGGCCAGCCTTCGCTCTCCATGTGCATCAGTGAGCCTTGGTCACCCATGACCCTGTCACCAGCTCACCACTGTTCCTTTCTTGGACCACTTTTGATAGATACTGACCACTGCAGACCGGGAACACCCCACAAGAGCTGCAGTTTTGGAGATGCTCTGACCCAGTCGTCTAGCCATCACAATTTGTCCCTTGTCAAACTCGCTCAAATCCTTACGCTTGCCCATTTTTCCTGCTTCTAACACACCAACTTTGACGACAAAATATTCACTTGCTACCTAAAATATCCCACCAACTAACAGGTCCGTGATGAAGAGATAATCCGTGTTATTCACTTCACCTGTCAGTGGTCATAATGTTATGCCTGATCAGTGTATTTCTTTAATGGAAAACAAAACAGTTTAAAATTATACATCATACCTTCACGCAATCTCATATGGGGTCCAACGTTTTCCGTCCTTTGTAATGTTCAGTAGTTTCAACTGCATGTACTTGAAGCTTTCACCACAAAGATGTCACACTGCAAATAATGTGGGTCATAAGGTGTTTATTTTTTTAACTTCCTGAAGCTTATAGACATAGTGGTCTGGCTTTCTTCCTGTTGCACGTTGCATGTTCTATCAACATTGATAAGTAACTTGATCAATAAAAGAAAACAGGTCAATAAAAGTCAAGCATGTTTTCATTGTTTTATTAAAGTGGATTATAAAAGTCTCAGTGAATATTATCCATCTTGTGAAATATTATCTCTATATAGGTTCATGAGTTCATGTGCCCATATAATCTTAGCGTAAGTGGTAAAGAGATTTGGCTTGCTGTCTGCTATAGAGGGGCACAGAGAGGATATTCTACTCAAGCTCCCCTATAACAAAATTGTACAAAAGGAGGAGAAGGGGAGGAGGAGGGATGCCGAAAAACTAACAGGAAGTGGTAAGAGGCTGGTTTTTATACCTTGTTATTAATTGAAAGATTAGACGGACCTACTCCTCCCGAAATTACGTTTAATAACTTCACTTATAGGTTGTTAAAGTGTTTCCTGTTGTGATTTTTTTTTCCTGCTTTATACATTTAAATCAAAGGGGACATGCATGATACACAAGTTTAAAACCATGTCAACATAGAACAGGGGAAAAGAAAAAAACTGAATAAAAATATTTAGTGGATTCAAGACCCATGCGTTACCATGTTAAAATATATTAATTCAAGGTTAAGATTTTAACAGGGGTTTTTTTAGGGTTGAATTAAATTTCTGTAAACTTAACAGAAAGTGTACTAGTAATACAATAAGAACAATTTAAAACAAACAAACAAAAATACCATATTGTCATTTTTTCTGTAAAATGTATAGCAATTGTTAATTTATTCAATTATTCATAGCAAAATACAATACAGTGAAGTAAAAACAAAAAGCTGTCCAAACTATAACAGGAAAATTTTGACAAAATATAACAGGAGTGTTTGTAAAGTACTATATAGGCCTACAGAAATGTGTATTGGAATCGTTAATCTAAAAGGTATGTAGTTTTCCTAGTGCAGTATGATAATTTTTCCTAGGGCAGTAAAATATTTATTTCACATATACATTTAAAAGCATAATTACATGGATAAACAGCCCATCCCGATGAATGAGTTAGAACACAGTTTTCCCCTCTATATCCATTGGGCTCTAGATAATACCAGAACCTGTTTCAACAGATCAGCATTAGATGTTCAGTGATACTTTCTGTGTGATATGATACTGTGAGAATCATTTATTAGATAATAATCAGTTACATTCAGTGATTTCTCACTCAGAGTTCAGTGTGCTGCCATCAACCCATTTCCATGTGCCCTCCTCATCACTGTCAGTCAGACCAATCCAGATTCCACCGTAACCAACATGGACCATTCCAGACTCCATCATCTTCTCAACAACGTACTGTGAAGATTTAACAATAACACATTTAATTTACATCATAAACTGACAATAAACACATTTCAGCAGACTCTCTTGCTTAACAGCTGAACACCGCAAACACACACACCAAACATTTTTGTATGTTTGGATAGATGCTTAAAGGTACAATACTGAAATATTGACAACATATAAAACATAAACATTATTATGTATTTACAGCTAGAGTGTAATGTGTATATTCTGTTATGTTCTGTTTTGGTTATGTTTTCACTGCCCTGGTTGTTAATCAGTTTCCACACATGTTCGGTTTTATCCTTGATTACATTCCTTGTGTATTTAAGCCTTTAGTTCTTTCTGTTCAGTGTCTGGTTAAACGTGGTTGTATGTTATACTCCTGCAATCTCTTGAGGTTTAATTTGTGGATTTATTCAAGACTTTGGTAACTTCCTTACAGCCACTGTTTGTGACAGAGACATCAAATATTTACTAATCCTTTATATCATAAATATATTTGTAGTTACATTTTTACAAATTTATAGATATTTTTAGATATATCTTAACCCTTCCCCCAGAACAAAAAAATATATAAAATGTAAAAGAGAATTTTTTTTTACAATGAAACAATTTTTGTTAAAATAGTACCTCTCACCTACCTCTCAAACTAACCATTTCTTAAAAATATATACAGTATAAAGAATGACAACAGACAGACAAGTGTAATCACACTCATTTATGAATTTCAAAATGCCAAAAAGCTGTACCCAAAGTAGTTTAAATGATAAAATGTTGCATTTGCAGCCCTCTCTGGCAGTGTACAGTAGTTTTGTACAGAGCAGAATTTAAGTTATTAATCACTAAAAATCATATCCAATCCACTCCATGAAGGCACACATGCAAACATTGCATATCACAATCAGTGATGAAGTATTTATTGAGGCAACAAATTTTGAATTTGTCGCAAGTGTGGGATTTGACGTATGCGTATGGAGAAAAAGATTTTTTAAATAAAGGCTTGAATTTGGGTCTACAATCATGGATTCTGAAGATTTGGATTACAGCGCACAAACGAAATTGATTACTTTTATGTTGTGTTTCTAGTGTATTTTATGGTCATTTTGTTGAGAAAACACCTTTGTCCCACAGCAAACAAAAGAAATATTACATAAGTAATGGTTAAACAATTACAGAAATATTAATATTTTTCAATATTATCAAATTTTCAATATTTTTTAAATTGTAGTCTTGTTTAACATAATGCAATATGCAACGCAACGATTTGGCAGGTCACACGGAATAGAATGAAATGTCATAATTTTTAAATGAAGTAAATGAGTCAACTGCGTTAAATAAATGTGACTGAAAACATAATCTCATTGATCATAAATAGAATACATTTGTATGTCTGTAAAGTTATTTCTTGTACATAATTTTAATTATGTGTAGTAGGGCCACATTTGACGTAAAATACATAATTGTCGTGAGATTAAATTGCACACTCACTCATTTGTTCCTCTGTGTTGTTTATGATGATCAGATCTACTCCTCTCTCTGTACAGTATCTTCTGCTCTCAGTCCAGATCTTCTCCTCAGAGGAAATGAAGTAAAAACTGGATTGGTTGTAAAACCATCCATCTGTAAACACAACCAGTTCAACCATTAGCTCATTATTCCTATCTACACTATATCCCACATCTAAAAAAGAAACTTTATATTCAAAGATTATATATTGTGTCTGATATACAGCAATTAACTACATGGACTAAAAACATGTTCTATTTCAGAAGTTCAATTATTAGCTGCTTTCTTTTTTCTGTGAGGCTGGTCATCTTGGTTAGTAGCTCGTCTCTCTTTTCTGTGAGGTTGGTAATTCTGGTTAGTACCTGTTCTTTCTCTTCTTTGAGGTTGGTAATCTGGGTTAGTGCCTGTTCTGTCTCTTCTTTGAGGTTGGTAATCTGGGTTAGTGCCTGTTCTGTCTCTTCTTTGAGGTTGGTAATCTGGGTTAGTGCCTGTTCTTTCTCTTCTTTGAGGTTGGTAATCTGGGTTAGTGCCTGTTCTTTCTCTTCTTTGAGGTTGGTAATCTGGGTTAGTGCCTGTTCTGTCTCTTCTTTGAGGTTGGTAATCTGGGTTAGTGCCTGTTCTTTCTCTTCTTTGAGGTTGGTAATCTGGGTTAGTACCTGTTCTTTCTCTTCTTTGAGGTTGGTAATCTGGGTTAGTGCCTGTTCTTTCTCTTCTTTGAGGTTGGTAATCTGGGTTAGTGCCTGTTCTTTCTCTTCTTTGAGGTTGGTAATCTGGGTTAGTACCTGTTCTTTCTCTTCTTTGAGGTTGGTAATATGGGTTAGTGCCTGTTCTTTCTCTTCTTTGAGGTTGGTAATCTGGGTTAGTGCCTGTTCTTTCTCTTCTTTGAGGTTGGTAATCTGGGTTAGTACCTGTTCTTTCTCTTCTTTGAGGTTGGTAATCTGGGTTAGTGCCTGTTCTTTCTCTTCTTTAAGGTTGGTAATCTGGGTTAGTGCCTGTTCTTTCTCTTCTTTGAGGTTGGTAATCTGGGTTAGTGCCTGTTCTTTCTCTTCTTTGAGGTTGGTAATCTGGGTTAGCAGCTGGTATTTCTCTTCTTTGAGGTCGGTAATATTGGTTAGTATCTGTTGTTTCTCTTCTGTAAGGTTGGTATTCTTGGTTTGTAGCAGGTCTCTCTCTTCTGAGAGGTTGGAAATCTTGGTTAGTAGCTGGTCTTTCTCTTCTGTGAGGTTGGTATTCTTGGTTAGTAGCAGGTCTCTCTGTTTTGTGAGGTTAGTAATCTTTGTTAGTAGCTGGTCTTTCTCTTCTGTGAGGTTGGTAATCTTGGTTAGTTGCTGGTATTTCTCTTCTATGAGGTTGGCAGTCTTGGATAGTAGCTGGTCTTTCTCTTTAGTCAGATTCTCATTCATGAATATGAGTTGCTTTCTCTCTTGAATGAAAGTGACACACAGCACTATGACTGCAGTCAGCAGAAGAACACACAGCAGCACCAAACACACTGCAGCTGCTCTGGAGCTTCTGTTCCTCACAGAATCACGTCCTGAAAATAAAATACATTATTTGAATCTCTTCTTTAGCATTTAAAGCATTTAAAAAGTATTGCTTGTATCTTCAAATATTTATAAATAAATTGGTGCTATTATTTTTCATGAAGAAAAGTATTAAGTATTACTCTTTACCTGTAAGTTCAGGTGGCTGGAGTCTTGTTGCAATTGAGTGCCCTGTGTCTTTTATGATTTTAGCTCTTATAGAATCAGAATTTTCATAGATATTATCAGTCTTCATTTGTCTTGCTCCTCTGTCCATTTTCTGAGTCATACCTATATTTACTCAAAAGGTTCCAGTGAAGGCGAGAGTGTTCTAAAATATATATATATATTTTATTTTAATTAGCAAATAAAGACAATAACTAATACTACCAGCTGAGGTGTACCTTATTATATTCCTGATATGTGTCCTGTGTGTGGAATTGTATTTATATAGGAAGTTCAGCTCACCACAGAATGTCAGATGGGCTTGCACTGAGAGAAGTTTAATGATTATACCTGCAACCTGCCACTGTTTGATTATTCAAAATGTTATGGCCAAACTTTCCAAAACCGATGTTTCTGGAAGGTTGAACAATACTGTACTTTGAATCCAAAATTTCCTCCTGTAAGCCATGTAGACGTAACTAAATTACATGGAAAAATACTCTCTCTAAAGATGTAGGGGTAAAAAAATAACTAGTAGTACTTGAATTTCATGTCATTTTAAACTCATGAATACACACTTTTATATATTTATATTATATAATTGTATTATTAATTATGCATTTTTTGGTATGCATGTCATATTTAAGTACATAAAAGTTTGTGTTGTGAGAGTAATAGTTTAATATTACATTTAGTTTATTACAGAACAACATAATAAAGAAAAGTGCCTTTCAAACAATAACAGTGTTAACAGTCTTTAATCAGGCGCTGCTCTGCTCTTGGATTCAGTAGATTCAGTGGATCGTCAGTTGATCACGCGCAGAATTTCCCACTTTCCTAAGAATAATAACACATACATTTCATCACTTGTCAGCTAAACACACACACGTCTGGTTCACTATCTTTGTGGGGACTCTCCCTAGACGTAATGGTTTTTATACTGTACAAACTGTATATTTTATTACACTATTCTATCACCCTTACATTAACCCTACCCCTAAACCTACCCATCACAGAAAACTTTTTGCATTTTTACATAAAAAAAAATAAATAAATAAAAAACTCTTTCTTTATGATTTATAAGCTTGTTTCCTCATGATTCCCCATGAGTCTGCATGCATTCAGGTTGAAGTCCCCACCGGGATAGAAAAACACGTACACACACACACACACACACACACACACACGTTTAATTATAAATACCTAACCATCCCTCACAGAAAATATTCTGCATTCTTTTCTTCGTTGTTTCTATAATAGGGGACATTCTTGGACGTCCTCAAAAGGAGATTTTGTCAGATTTAGCTTACTTCCCGTTATAATTTATCCCCAAAATATGGTTAAGTAGGACTCTCTCACTCACTCGTTCCTCTGTGTTGTTTATGATGATTAGATCTGCTCCTCTCTCTGTACAGTATCTTCTGCTCTCAGTCCAGCTCTTTTCTCAGAGGAAATGAAGTAAAGACTGCATTGATAGCTCACCCATGTATCTATTAAAACAACCAGATTGGCCATTAACTCGATTTTGATGCACAGTAAGCTAAAACGGTTATTTATACTAGTTGTTGAATAATAGTTGTTTATAATATGTTGTTTATATCTTTATTAATCGCACGTCTCATTTCTGATAGGTTATTATAAGTATTATCAGAGTGTGATTATATAGAAAGTTGACTCATTTAATCACTCTCCCTGGTTCATATGTAAATTCTGTAGCCATTAAAGAAATTCAAGCTTGAATGTCTTATGAAATGCTTATAATATGTGACCCTGGACCACAAAACCAGTCATAAGTCGCACGGGTGTATTTGTGGCAATAGCTAACAATACATTGTATGGGTCAAATTTATCGATTTTTCTTTTATGCCAAAAATCAATAGGATATTAAGTAAAGATGTTCCATGAAGATATTTTGTAAATTTCCTACTGTAAATATATCAAAAATGTATTATTATTAGTAATATGCGTTGCTAAGGACTTCATTTGGACAACTTTAAAGGCGATTTTCTCAATATTTCGATTTTTTTGCACCCTCTGATTCCAGATTTTCATAAATTATTGTATCTCGTAAAAAAATCTTGTAAATAGTGTCCTATCCTAACAAACTATACATCAATGTGCTTATTTATTCAGCTTTCCAATGATGTATAAATCTCAGTTTCAAAAAATTGACCCTTATGACTGGTTTCGTGGTCCAGGGTCACATATGAACACAAACAATATTGACTTGTAAAGCCACTTGTTGCGTCCATTTACTCATCCGCCACAATAATGTAATGTCTTAAATTATTTTCATTATGTAACTTTTGGCGCTCTAGCAGTTAATAAACAAAACTGCATGCATATTGCGGAAGAACATTGTAGCCGGAGCTACTTTTCTCTGTTTATGTCTGTGATGAGTCACATAGGTACTGGGCTACTCCGCAGCGGTTGGAGCTTTTGTATAGATGTGGACACAGTCAGCAGAAGAACACACAGCAGCACCAAACACAATACTCTGGAGCTTCTGATATTCACACATACACTTTCTGTAGATTAACAAACATCATGTTATTCTCTTTATTTATCCACTTAATACAGCTCACATCGACTGAAAACATGCAAACTTAACGAGTGCGTGTGCCTTTAAGTCATTATGGATCATATTTGTGCTATTATGCTGCGTGATGAAATGTATTCTTCATTAATCTCTGTACCTATGAGTTCAGATGACTGGATTCTCATTGCATTAAGGTCTGTGATCTCTTTTCCAAATTTACACTTTTGTAACATTAACATTTTCGTAGATATTATCAGTGCTTTTCTCATCTTCTCTGTACATTTTCCAAGTTTTTCTATATTTTGATTTACACTTTCAGACAGTTTTGTTGTTGTTGTCAAGATGCCAACAAACTAGTACTAGTTTCTCTCCTCGAGTGGACTGAGTTTTGTTCCTCATCTGTGTTTGTTTGGCCAGTATTTATGCAAAAGGATCCGTTTTGTGGAAATGTTTCAAGTATTTTTGCATAAAGGAACTTCAAGGAGGGTCACTGGAAAGATTTTTTTCAACAATACAGATTGTGTTTGTTTAAATGCATTTATTATCACAGAATCACTCAGTGTCTTTTTATGTTAAGTCTAAAGTACAAAATTAAAGTATTAGCTCACTTCAAGATGAAAATTTCCTGATAATTTACTCACCCCCATCTCATCCAAGATGTTCATGTCTTTCTTTCTTCAGTCAAAAAGAAATTAGGTTTTTTGAGGAAAACATTCCAAGATTTTTCTCCACATAATGCACTTCTCTGAAGAACTTCGAAGCCCTTTGAAACTGCATTGATTTGGACCTTCAACCCGTTGGTTGCCATCAAAGTCCATTATGTGGAGAAAAATCCTGGAATGTTTTCCTCAAAAAACTTAATTTCTTTTCGACTGAAGAAAGAAAGATACAAACTCCTTGAATGAGATGGGGGTGAGTAAAATATCAGGAAATTTTCATTTTGAAGTGAATTAATCCTTTAAGTAAATTTTTTGTAGTAATCAGCATTATGCTACAAATTTTGTCCATTGGTTTTCGATCTGTTTTTTTTGGAAGTATTTTTGCTGGTTGCTTGACATTGCTAAGGCAAGTTGCTTCTCACTTTCATGGTGGTCTTGCTGGTTTCTTGCTTATTTAGACCCCCTGTTTAATGAATTTACTCACAAAATTCAGCTGTAGTCCTGCAAGGGAGTCACTTTGGTTTCATATCCAGACTGTGTGAACAGAAGCATATTTAGCTCTCTAAAACAGGACTAACCACTGTATTCTGCTGTTGTGTGAACGCAGTCATCAGAAGAAAACACATCAGCTCTAAACTCACTGCTGCTTCTGTTCATCCTGTTATTCTTATTTATTTATTCAAATAGGAGTTACAGGGATGAAAACAAGTGCAAGTTGAGTAACGTGCAAGTTAATCCCTTCAAAGCTGCAATAATAAAAATGACTTTACGTTATAGGTACATAGAGAAAAATGTCAAAATGACAAAGTGATGTTTAAGTGATCCTGCATGTTTATGTTCAAAATAAACAGGTATTACATATCATTTTTTTTTTTGTTTGTTTGTTTGTTTTTTTTGTTTTTTTTTACAGATCCATTGAAAAAAGCTAGTGCATTGATAAACAGCCCATCCGGATGAATGAGTGACAACACAGTTCTCTTTTATATATCCATTTGGCTCTCCACACTCCAGAAGCTGAAACTACAGATCAGCATTAGATGTTCAGTGCTGCTTTCTGTGTGATATGATACTAAATATTAGATAAAATTAGTTACATTCAGTGATTTCTCACCCAGAGGTCAGTGTGCTGCCATCAATCCATTTCCATGTGTTCTCCACGTTACTGTTAGTCAGACCAATCCAAACTTGAGTTCCACAAGATATTTTCTTAATGAAATCCTGAGAAGGTGAAAATGTTAAATTTGTATCAAACATTTCAACTGACCTCTCACAAATAACACACACACATACGTTTAGTTATGAATGCCTAACCATCCCATCACAGAAAATATTCTGCATTCTTAGATTTTCTTCATTGTTTCTATAAGAGATTTTTTTCAAGATTTAGCTTACTTCCCGTTATAATTTATCCCCAAAATATGGTTAAGTAGGACTCTCTCACTCACTCGTTCCTCTGTGTTGTTTATGATGATCAGATCTGCTCCTCTCTCTGTACAGTATCTTCTGCTCTCAGTCCAGCTCTTTGTCTCATTGGACATGTAGTAACAACTGGATTGATAGTAGGTCCATCCCTCTGTAAACACAAGCAGCTCAACTCATAGCTCTTTATTCTCATTCACAACACAAAAAAATCATATTGTTTTTACATAAAGATATTCTACCTAACCTTAAATATTCATGTGGTTTTAGTATAGATCAATATTACCTTGAAACAACTTTGTCAGTTCATTTTTCTCTTGATTTAATTGTACGTTTAGTTCAGTTAAGCTGATAATCTTGGTTAGTAGCTGGATTCTCTCTTTTGTGAGGTTGGAATTGTTGGTCAGTTGTCTCTCTTGAGTGAACATGACGCCCAGCACTATGACTGCAGTCAGCAGAAGAACACACAGCAGCACCAAACACACTGCAGCTTCTCTGGAACTTCTGTTCCTCACAGAATCACTTCTGTAGATGACAGATATAATGTTATTCTCTGTAATTATCCATTTAACATTGAACATATCAATTGAAAACAAGCAAACTGAGAAAATGTTTCTGCCTTTAAGTCATTATTGATCCAATTTGTCCTAATATGTGACGAAATGTATTCATGATTAATCTCAGTACCTGTGAGTTCAGATGACTGGATTCTCGTTGCATTACAATCCATGGTCTCTTTTCCAAATGAACCAGTTATAACGTCAATATTTTGGTAGACATCATCCGCTCTATATCCATGTTCTCTGTGCATTTTGTCCCTTTTTCTGTATTTTTTTTCTACAGTTTCGGTGTCGTCAATATGTTGACAAACTAATATTGGTTTCTCTCCTGGAGTGGATTGTGTTGTGCTGCTCATCTGAGTTTGTGTGGCCAGTATTTATACAGAAAGGAAATTCAACTTCAACAATGCTGTTTGTGTTAAATAAGATTCAAATGCGTATATTAACATACAATCACTCCTTCACTTCCTTCAGGTATTGAGATCAACTGCTAAACATTTCCTCAAAAAACATAATGGCCATTAATAAACATGTGAAAGCACAATCACAGTTTATATGTAAAGCCTTCAGGGGCTTATTCATTTTGAACATCCACATGAACTTTCAGGTTGTTGCTATATCAAAAGTCCAGACAGCTGATCAGTTGATGCTTCTAGCAGCGGCTGCATTTACATGCACTTCCATCAGTGTGAATATTCAATGACTTTTAGAGGACCTGTCAGTAATTTTGGGGGTGAAATCTCTTGATTCTTGTTTTAACCAAATTGTCTTTTGGTGTGTCTAGCATAGTTAGCTGTCAATCAACAAATATCTTAAAAATATTTTAAATAAAACAACTTTATACTAATGATATGTGATTGTTTCATACAGTGATAAATAGTGACTCTTTTTACTAAAATTAACTAATAATAAGCAATACATTTGTTACAGTATTGGTTTAATTAAAATTTTCTTTGTTAGTTTATGTTAGCTCATATCCATTAAATAATATTAACAGATACAACAATTAATATTTTTTTTTATAAAGAATTATACTTTTAAGATCCCCAAACCCATCCATAATTAATATCCTGACTTTCACAATCAGACTGTTTTGAAACATATGAAGCTGTTCATGTGATTTGCATATGTAATTTTCCATTTATATTCCCCTTCACATAGTTCAGGAAATATTCCAGTTAATTATTAAAGACAATTTTGTAGTCAAGCAGGTTTATTGTCATAATTGTCACAAAATGCTGCAAAAACTTTCAAAGAGTGTCACAGTTCAAAATTAAACTTTATTGAGGTCCTGAATAATACAACTAAATTACATTTTATGTAAGGGTATTGGAAAAATGCTGTTTGCATGTCCATTTATTAATCAGTGTATTAGTGATATTCTTTTAGTCCATAGAAACATTGCTGTTGTAGTTCAGGTCTTCAGGAGTAACAGAGTTTGACTCAACATTCAAAACAGTGAATTTAAATAGTTTAATGTGAAAGTTTGGTAACACTTTAGTTTGGGGTCCACTTCTCACTATGAACTAGTTGCTTATTAGCTTGCATATTACTAGCATATTGGCTGTTTATTAGCACATATTAATGCCTTATTCTGCATGACCATATTCTACATCCCTTAATCTTACACAATACCTAAATTTAACCACTACAACAGCTACCTTACTAACTATTAATACTATTATATTATAACTATTAATTGTTTTTTTTTTTTTTACAGTTCAATAAAAGTGCCATTCAAATAAAATCTGGTAAAATTACTAAACACAACACTTGATGTTTAACAGCCTTATTTAGATGTATGTAATGCACTATATATGCATTACATTAATATTTAATTATATGTTAATGTTCATAATAATGAGTCAATTAAAAATAATCTTCTCACAGATCCATCTAAACCTATCATTACATGGAAAATCAGCCCATCCTGGTGAATAAGTCAAAACACAGTCTTCATCATCACCTTTACTATTAGGCTCTCCAGACACCCAGAACCTGAAAGTACAGATCAGCATTAGATGTTCAGTGATGCTTTCTGTGTGATATGATACTGACTGTGAGAATCATCTATTAGATAATAATCAGTTATATCCAGTGATTTCTCACCCGGAGGTCATGTTGGTGTCATCAACCTATTACCATCTGCCAGATCATTTTTCTCCAATTTTAGTTGAACTCTCTCATTGGTCAGGTTTTCATTCTTGGATATGAACTGTTGTCTCTCTTGAGTGAACATGACACACATCACTATGACTGCAGTCAGCAGAAGAACACACAGCAGCACCAAACACACTGCAGCTTCTCTGGAACTTCTTTTCCTCACACAAACACTTTCTGTAGATTAACAAACATCATGTTATTCTCTTTATTTGCATTTAACACAGTTCACATCAACTGAAAGCATGCAAACTGAGTGAATTATTAATCTCAGTACCTGTAAATTCAGATGATTTTCCTTGCGTTGAGTCTGTGATCTCTTTTCCTTTAGTAATGTCATCATTTTCATAGATCTCATCAGTGGTTTGTCCATCTTTTCTGTGCAGGTTATACTCCATTCTATATTTTCATTTACACTTTCAGACAGTTTCAGTGTCGTCAGGATGCCAACAAACTAGTACTAGTTTCTCTCTTGGAGTGAACTGTGTTCTGTTCCTCATCTGTGTTTGTATGACCAGTATTTATACAGAACGGATAGCACTGTTTATGGAAATATTTCAAGTATTTATGCACAAAGGAACTTCAACTCACCAGAGAAGTACAATACACTTTTTGTTTTTTATAAATGTGTGGATTGGGTTCATTTTATCATTTTAATGGGATTTAAATACACATATTAAGGCATAATCATTCAGTGTCTTTGTTTAAATTCATCTGGGGCTTGTTCATTTTGACAGTGAGTGCTGTTGGAAAATTATAGCTTTTAAAATGTTTAGATTGTTGCTGGTACATCAAAAGTCCAGACCGGGGATCATTTTATGGTTTTAGCAGTGGCTGCATTTACGTGTTCTTCAATAATTGTAAGTTATTTGATAATTTTCAAGGAGGTGGACTTAAAATAACTACTGTCAGTAACTTTTGGACCAAATCTGTTGAGGTACAACCAAACCAAAAGATCTTTTGTTGTTCCTGGTGCAGTTGGCTAAAAATATAAAAATTTGTATTAAAAAGAGTCATCTTTAGCTTTTCATAGCCAAGCCACTCATAACTCATAACATCATTTTGATGATGCAAACCAACATTACAATTTAGCTTTCTGTACTTTATTTAAACAAGCATAACAGCAAAAAACGTTATTTAGGGATTGACAATAGGGATTTTTAGTCTATATTGTCTTTAATGAATCAGTTCTGTAATATTATAAGTTAAAGGTAATGACGACAAGGAGACTTAACTTTAAAGGGATAGTTCACCCAAAAATGAAAATTCTGTCATTAATTACTCACCCTCATGTCGTTCCAAACCCGTAAGACCTTCTCTCATCTTCGGAACACAAATGAAAATATTTTTGATGAAATCCGAGAGCTCTCTGACCCCTCCATAGACAGCAATTTAATGAACACTTTCAAGCCCCAGAAAGGTAGTAAAAACATCGTTAAAATAGTCCATGTGGCTCCAGTGGTTCAACCTTAATGTTATGAAGCGACAATAATACTTTTTTGAAAACAAACAAAAATAACGACTTTATTCAACAATTTCGTTCTAGCCTGTGTCAGTCTCCTACGCAGTTTACGTTGTAAATAGTACAGCGCTTTCGAGTTCTACGGCAGCCGATGCTGTTCACCTGAGCACCACGACGCATGCACATGATGATGACGTGGGAGCTGCACTGTATTTACAACGTAAACTAAGTCGGAGAGTGGCACAGGCTAGAACGAAATTGTTGAATAAAGTCGTTATTTTTGTTTGTTTTTGCATACAAAAAGTATTTTTGTCACTTGTACATTAGGTTAAAGTTAAAGTAAACTTTATTATTCAACTAAACTGTGCATATAGGCTGTTTTAAACTCTTACCTTACTCCATCCACGCACTAAAGAAAATAAAGTTATCTTTATAAATAAATATAGGTTGTGTCTACATTTGATTGTATGTACATACAATTGTGTGCAGTGTTGGGTAAAGTTACTTTTAAAAGTAATGGATTACAATATTGTGTTACTCACTAAAAAACTAATTGTGGTACTTAGTTACTTTTTATGGAAAGTAATGCGTTACATTACTTTTGCGTTACTCTTTCTCACCTGGGCTGGGCTTGCTTGCTTGTTATTTTTTTAATAACAACAAAAAAGTTATATTTTTGGCAAATGTTATGGCCCTTTTACACCAAAAGTGATATGAATAAGCCTCAGGCTGAAATAGATGCAAATTCACGCCTGTACAGTAGAGGGCGCAGTTTAAAAAAACCTTACAGTTGTGCTGCAATTCTGGATTGAAGAAGAATAGGACGCAGGAGAAGAAAGTTCAACATGCTTACTTCAGCAATTAAAAAAAAAAAAAAAAAATGAAACACAAAAGTGATGTTTATCTAAAGTCATTTTTGCTTATTAGTATGGTTGAAGTGGATCATCGAAGGTCAGCAGCAAAGACATTGGTTAATAAATTGAGATTAAATACATAAAGTATATTTGTGTAATTTAATATATTTAATTATTGCAGGTTTGCGTAATATTCTGAGATTGCATTTCACTGTTTTTATTAGAGTAATACTGAATCTGTTTTTTGCAAGTGAGATGAGTAAATGCATGTTCACATTTATTTTAAAACTGCAATGCCTGTGCACTTACTCACAATTTCTCTTAACATGGGGACAGGAGAGCTGTCAGTCAATAAATGGATAAACAAAATAACTTGCGTTACTTATTTGAAAAAGTAACTCATATTTTGTTGTAAATTTAAAAGTAATTTTACTTTACTAGTTACTTGAAAACTTTAAAAAGTAATCTGATTATGTAACTCAAGTTATTTGTAATGCATTACCCCCAACACTGATTGTATGTAAATTTTATGTACATATGAATTTCTTAGAAATACTAAAGTTTTAGATAGGCAGATGCTATTTGCACTAACTGCAAACATTAGTTACTAATTACACTGTGCAAATAACAAAAGAATTGCACTAAGTGTAAACAGTGGCAGATACTATTTGTACCTCAGTGTATTGAGGTACGTTATCATAGTATCATATAACAACATATTCAGATGTGATTATATACTGTATATCCTAAGGTAATAGATACCTTTTATATTTTTTTAATAATAATGAATGAGTAGATCTGTGTGTATTCAAAACAAAGCGAAGTTTATTGCAGAATAACAATAAAACAAAAAGCTGTCAAAACCTCAACAAGCAAAAATTCTCAATCCAAGCTTTATAATGGCAATGAATGGCAGCCTAAAATTTGAAGCCCAAAAATCCATTATAAAAGTAATCCACACGGCTCCGGGGGTTAATAAAGGCCTTCTGAAGCGAATCAGTGTTCCCTTTCAAAAGCTTCACTCAATGCTGTGCTAGCTTTTGGGAACGTCTTTATCGTGACCAGCTATGAATAGTGTGTATAACATGTCAATGAAATTGACCCGGAGGTATTATAGCCTCGGTTGGTGACGTCACCCGCGCACCTGCTACACGAGGCTATAAATAGATGAGCCCCAGCTACAAGCCTTCAGGTCTTTTTGTTTTCAGACCATTCTGTGTTGGTGTGCTAAAACACCAAAATCTCTAAAACTCTACCTTTCAAAACTCAACTTGAGACCTTTGTTAGGAGTTAGTTTTCAACTGGCAGTGTGCTGATTTCTTTCTTTTTCATCTCTGTTACAACATCAGTGAAAAGAGTTCAAGCTAAAAGAAATCTATATCAGTTGAAAATGAGTCAGAAGGTTAAGCGGTGTGTGCCTCCATGCTCTCGCCCGATGGCAGACGTGGACACACACGATTACTGCTTTGTGTGTTTGGGGGAAGAGCACGCGGTCGCTGCATTGGAGTCAGGCGAGTGCCGGCATTGTGAGCTGTTCACAGTTAAAATGCTGCGTGCTCGTCTGGGCTACTTTCAGTCCGCACCCGCAATGCAGTCGTGGGGCTCTAGAATGGATTTGGCTGACAAGCAGAAGACGGGTCCGTCCTTTTCAACTGCTCGTTCACCAGATCCACACATCTCCCCGCGTGATCCCAAAGCACACTCCGGTGCTTCTTTAGCTCGTGCGGGGGATGATGACGATGAATCTCTTGGGTCTGCGGATGTCTGGTGGCGGGGGGGAGAGAACACAACATCAGTCTCTCCCCTTCTTTGAGGACCTCCATGACGAACTATCAAAGTCATGGGGAAAACCATATACTTTGTGTGTTTTTGTGCCCTCGACGTCGACTTTCACAACTATCGTGGGTGCGAAATCACGTGGGTATGCAGAGATGCCACAGGTTGAAGAGACGCTCGTGGGCTATCTCTCGCCTGGTTCAGCATCTTGAAGAAACCTATCCTCCCCACGAAGCCATGCAGAACAACATCGGCTCTCGTGGGCAGAGCTTATCAAGCTGCAGGTCAGGCTGGTGCAGCGCTGCACACCATGGCGGTGTTACAGGCGTACCAGGCTGACATCTTGAAGGATTTGAGTGCGGGGGGGACTATAGATGGCGAAGCGTTCGCTGAACTTCGCCGAGCCACGGATCTGTCTCTTCGTGCCACCAAGCACGAGGATAGAGTATTCCTTTTAGATTCCCCTGTATCCCCCACTGGCTTATTTGGTGACGCAGTTAACTCTGTTGTCGCCAGATTTAAAGAGGCTAAAAAACATGAGGAAGCGTTTACGCAGTTTCTTCCTCGCCGCACTCAAGGGGAGGGGTTGTCAGCCACCCAACCTCTCCCCGGTCCTTCAAGAGCTAGGGAGGTGAAAAAGCAGAGTGTGGCGAGTCGCGCTCTCCCTCGCAAAGATTGGGGACCGGCTCGCCGCCCTCAGCAGCCTCCCAGGGCGGACCTCAGGACCATTATCAATGAAAAGAAAAAGAAGTCCTGATGGTCTTGCGCCCAGTCTGGTGGGGGTAGCCCCCCGCGGGACGGGGCACGTCAGAGAACACCTGCTCACCTCGTCCCGTTACCCTCACGAAACCTCTCCACCTCCGCCGCCTCTGGTGATTCGGGGGGCAGCGGTTTCCAGCGAAATGTTAAATGTCCCATGTCTAAATCCTGCTGTTATCCAGGACACGGGACATCTAACATCCCCTCAACAGGAAGTGTTAAAATTAATACCACTATCAGAGAGTCTGGCAGCATGGAAACTTCTGCCAGGCATTTCTGCCTGGGTGTTAAGCACAGTACAGAAAGGATACAGAATCCAGTTTATTCGTCGCCCCGGTGTGGTCTCCACTTCCGTGAAACTGGAGTTGGCGCACGTACTGTCACAAGAGCTACAAACTCTTCTGAGCAAAGAGGCCATAGAACATGTTCCTCTTCCAGAGAGAGAGTCAGGCTATTACAGCAGATACTTCCTGGTTGCCAAGAAGGATGGGGGGTTGCGTCCAATCTTAGATCTTCGAGGCTTAAACCTTTCAGTCAAAGCACTCAAGTTCAAGATGTTAACCGTAAAGATGGTCGTGTCGCAAATTCAACATCGCGATTGGTTTGTCACGATTGATCTGAAGGATGCGTATTTTCACATAGAAATACTGCCACAACACAGGAAGTTCCTGAGGTTCCCTTTCGGGGGCGAAGCTTACCAATTTCGGGTTCTTCCATTCGGCCAAGCCTTATCACCCCGCACATACACAAAATGCATGGATGCAGCACTGGCTCCATTGCGACTCCAGGGCATTCGCATTTTGAATTACATCGACGATTGGTTAATACTAGCACAATCGCGAGAGATGGCGCTTCAGCACAGAGACACCGTGCTAGCTCATCTAGTTTCTCTCGGGTTGAGACTCAACGCCAAGAAAAGCGTTCTTTCTCCTGCCCAGAGAACGACTTATCTGGGGGTAGTTTGGGATTCGATCACGATGCGGGCACAACTGTCTCCCGCTCGAATTGAGACCATTCGGCATACCCTGAGCAAAGCCAGGCTAGGTCAAAATTTCACTGTTCGTCAGTATCAAAGATTGTTAGGTTTCATAGCATCAGCATCCACGGTGATTCCTATGGGGCTGTTGCATATAAGACCGTTTCAGTTGTGGCTCAGAGCCAGGGGATTTCGTCCAAGGGCCAATCCCCAGAGGCTAATAAAAGTGACGCGCTGCGGGCTTCGTACACTAACTATGTGGCTCAGACCCCGGTTCCTTGCCTTGGGTCCCACTCTAGGGGCGCCTTGTCGACGCAAGTTGCTAACGACAGACGCCTCCCTGACGGGCTGGGGTGCGGTCTTAAGTGGTCGTCCAGCCCAAGGGGAATGGGAGGGTCATCAGCTCGATTGGCACATCAACTGTCTCGAGTTGATGACTGTATTTCTGGCCCTGAAATACTTTCTCCCCCAGTTGAGGGGCTGTCATGTCCTAGTGCGGGTGAACAACACAGCGACAGTTTCCTACATAAATCACCAGGGAGGTCTGCGCTCACGCAATCTGAACAGAATAGCGAGGCAGGTTTTTCTCTGGGCCCAGGACAAGTTCCTGTCACTCAGGGCAGTGTACATTCCGGGGCACATTGTTTATGTGGCCGCACTTTTGGCTTGCCACGCCTTGATTGACGGGGTGCCACTCGGGAGACATCCTCTGCTCGCTCGCTTCTTTCATGGGGCCAGGCGACTGAGGCCCCCTGTAAGAACCAAGATCCCTTCATGGGACTTAGCTGTAGTCCTCGAGGGTCTGGTTGAGACCCCCTTTGAACCGCTAGAGTCAGCGTCTGACAGACTTCTGACCCTAAAAATTGTTATATTGGGGATATGCAGGCTCTGTCAATAGCCTAAAAGCCTAAGGTTCCTTTTTCGACTGTACATCCTGTCACTCTTGAAACCTTCTGCCCTCCGCCGTTCGAAACGCCGGATCAGGAGAGACTTCATAGACTGTGTCCAGTCCGTGCTCTTCAGTCCACCGCACTAGCCAGTGGCGTAAGTCAGAGCAACTGTATGTTTGTCATGGGGGCCGTAACAGAGGTTCTGGCGCCACCAAACAAACCATGTCACAGTGGGTCAGGGATGCTATTGTTCTTGCCTATGAGGCACGCGGTCAAGCTTCGCCAATAGGTTTAAGGGCTCACTCCACCAGGGGGGTCGCCTCCTCTACTGCTTTAGCAAGGGAAATTCTCATTCCCAATAGCGCTAAAAGCTAGCGCAGCATTGAGTGAAGCTTTTGAAAGGGAACGGTTCGGGTTACTTGACTGTAACCCTGTTCCCTGATAAAGCGGAACAAGATGCTGCGCTACGTTGCCGTGCCGATGATGTCCCAGGACTGCTCTTCAAACAAAAAGACCTGAAGGCTTGCAGCTGGGGCTCATCTATTTATAGCCTCATGTAGCAGGTGCGCGAGTGACGTCACCAACCGAGGCTATAATACCTCCGGGTCAATTTCATTGACGTGTTAAACACACTATTCATAGCTGGTCACGGTAAAGACGTTCCCAAAAGCGAATACAGCATCTCGTTCCGCTTTATCAGGGAACAGGGTTACAGTCAAGTAACCCGAACCGTTTTTTTTTTTAAGAATGTTATAAAGTAAAATATCTATTATTATTATTAATATCTTTCTTCGAAAATTGGGTGAGTGAATTATGGGATAATTTTCATTTTTGGGTGAAATATCCCTTTAATATGAAAATAAATGTAAATCAAATATAATATAAGATCAGATGTGTATTTTATCTTATTTAACCGTAATTATGATACTTGCATTGTAACTACTGTACATTACCATAGTGAATAACTGTACATGGCGAATTAAGGCTCAGCTGATCTGATATCTGTAATGAAGATAAACTTAAACATAACTTTTAATAATCAGGGGAAGTTCCCAACTTTAAACAAATAACCATTTAAATGTTTAGGATGTTTGCGTTGTAAGAATGTAGAAGGAGACATCAGATATAAAAACGCTGACTTGTTAATGTTTTCTCATTAAAATCCAATGATTTCCTTTTAATTCAATAGAATGTGAATTAAAATACTAGATAATACCGATATGGTGGATTCACTTTTTATGACATCATGAGCAATCCAGTCATTTATATAAATCAGTTGGGCGTCCTCCATTAACAAGGTTAAGAAACACTGCTTTAGATAATCAATTATTACAGAAGTTTTGTACTGTTAAACTTGTTTCAAAAAAGGTGTGTGATGTTTCTATGGCAGTATGAGTTGTGAAATACTCTTCTCACAGATCCATTGAAAAGCTCCATTACATGCAAAATCAAGCCCCCCCGATAAATTTGGCCACCTTTGGTCATGATCCACTGCCACAGCACAATTCTCTGATGTTTGTCCATTTGGCTCTCCAGACGCCCAAAACCTGAAAGTACAGATCGGCATTAGATGTTCAGTGATGCCTTCTGTGTGATATGATACTGACTGTGAGAATCATTTATTAGATATTAATCAGTTCAGTGATTTCTCACTCAGAGTTCAGTGGGCTGCCATCAACCCATTTCCATGTGCCCTCCACATCACTGTCAGTCAGACCAGTCCAGACTGAAGTACCATTAGACATGTTCTTAACAAAATCCTGAGCAGAGGAAACAGTTGCACATTTATATCATAAACAGACAATAGACACATTTCATCTGACCATCTCTCATTTAGCTACTGAACACCATAAATGCACATAAATCTCTCACTCACTCGTTCCGCTGTGTTGTTAATGATGATCAGATCTGCTCCTCTCTCTGTACAGTATCTTCTGCTCTCAGTCCAGTTCTTCTTCTCAGAGGAAATGAAGTAAAAACTGGATTGATAGTAAGTCCATCCATCTATTAACAGAACAAGTTCAGATATTAGCTTTTTATTCACATTTACACTCACCTGTCTGTAACTTATAACAGATAGTAAACTCATAGATTGTGAACACTGAAAGTTACTGAGAGCACAACCCAACTCCATCATGCTTTAAAAATGTCTGCTGTATAGCAAATAACTACATAGACTAAAGAAACCTTACCACAAATATGAAGATCATTTCTTAGCTGGTCTCTCTCATTGGTCAGTTTTTTATTACATAGATTGTGTACACTGAAAGTTACTGAGACCACAATCCAACTCCATCATGCTTTATAGCAAATAACTACAGAATCTACTAACTACTAAAGAAACCTTACCATAAATATTAAGACTGGATATTAGCTGGTTTCTCTCATTGGTCATGTTTTGATGTTTGGATATGAACTGTTGTCTCTCTCGATTAAACATGACACCCAGCACTATGACTGCAGTCAGCAGAAGAACACACAGCAGCACCAAACACACTGCAGCTGCTCTGGAGCTTCTGTTCCTCACAGAATCACTTCCTGAAATGATAGACATTATGCTAGTCTATTTTCTTCTTCATTTAAAAAATGTACATCAGCTTTTAAAAGTGAATGTATTAACAGCTCAATTACCTGTGTGTTGTGGTGTTTTGGTTTTTATTGCTTGGGTATCAAAGTCCTCTGTGTCTTTCTTATGTTTCATGTCTCTTACAGCCTCTGCACTGATGTAGATATCAACTGTCTTCTCTATTCTGTCTTCTGATTCCATCATCGAACCTTTATCCATACCAACATTCACAAGCCTAGACATTTCCAGTGCAGTTTGGATGGCTACAACTTTTTTAACTATGAACCGTAATTGTGAAGTATTAAACAAAGCTATAAGTCAAACCTAACTAACTAATATCTCTCCTGAGGTGCATTTTTGGTACTCTTTATATCTGTGTGCCTGTGGTAATATTTCATGTATGTATGCAAAAAGGAACTTGCAACACAGGAAATAACACAAATGTCACAATATTCTGCAATGGGTGAACTTAAAGCAATGGCATTTTTAGTGTGGTTGTGCAGCACCTTTTATTAGCAAATGCATATATATATATATATAGCCAAAAGTTTTGGGACGCCTGCCTTTACATGCACATGAACTTTAATGACATCCCATTCTTAATCCGTAGGGTTTAATATGGAATTGGTCCACCCTTTGCAGCTATAACAGCTTCAACTCTTCTGGGAAGGCTTTCCACAAGGTTTAGGAGTGTGTTTATGGGAATTTTTGACCATTCTTCTAGAAGCGCATTTGTGAGGTCAGGCACTGATGTTGGAACATCACACCAAGTTCCTCCACACCAGACTCACTCATCCATGTCTTTATGGACCTTGCTTTGTGCACTGGTGCACAGTCATGTTGGAACAGGAAGGGGCCATCCCCAAACTGTTCCCACAAAGTTGGGAGCATGAAATTGTCTAAAATGTCTTGGTATGCTGAAGCATTAAGAGTTCCTTTCACTAAAACTAAGGGGCTGAGCTCAGCCCCTGAAAAACAACCCCACACCATAATCCCCCCTCCACCAAACTTTACACTTGGCACAATGCAGTCAGGCAAGTACCGTTATCCTGGCAACCGCCAAACCCAGACTCATCCATCGGATTGCCAGACAGAGAAGCGTGATTCGTCACTCCAGAGAACACGTCTCCACTGCTCTAGAGTCCAGTGGCGGCGTGCTTTACACCACTGCATCCGACGTCTTGCTTTGCTTTGCTCGGCCATGGAAACTCATTCCTTGAAGCTCTCTACGCACTGTTCTTGAGCTAATCTGAAGGCCACACAAAGTTTGGAGGTCTGTAGTTGAAAGTTGGCAACTTCTGCGCACTGTGCACCTCAGCGTGCGCTGATCCCGCTCTGTAATTTGATGTGGCCTACCACTTTGTGGCTGAGTTGCTGTTGTTCCCAATTGCTTCCACTTTGTTATAATACCATTAACAGTTGACCGTGGAATATTTAGTAGTGAGGAAATTTCACAAAATGGACTTATTGCACAGGTGGCAACCTATCCCGGTACCACGCTTGAATTCACTGAGCTCCTGAGAGTGACCCATTCTTTCACAAATGTTTGTAGAAGCAGTCTGCATGCCTAGGTGCTTGATTTTATACACCTGTGGCCATGGAAGTGATTGGAACACCTGAATTCAATGATTTGGAGGGATGTCCCAATACATTTGGCAATATAGTGTATCAACCTAAAATTTAGAAACACAGCTATCGATTATTTTAGTAATCGAGTATTCTACTGATTATTCCATCGATTAATCAAGTAATCAGATAAGAAGTACTTTTTCTTTATTAAAGAGAAATACTAAATATACAAGAGAAAATAAGACAGGTCTCTTAAAATGAACAACTAATTTGTTTTTAAAAATAATAATAATACCTAAACATTGCATTTATGTTGTGCAACTTAACTTTCAAGTTTCAGCCTAACTAGAGCTCAAGCATGACATAAGCCTTTACTGTCTTCTTTGAAGGCTTTGTGGAACAAGAACAAGAGTCCATAGAGATGCGCGGATCAGCTCTAACATCTCCCGAATCCGCTGTTAAAAACAAACCATCGTCACATTACAATTATTCTAATTCTCAGTGTTAAGAGTGATGCTATTGTAACATATTATTATACTGAAGTAGGTTGCTTTAAAAAAAAACGTATTTGCCGAAATTACATTTCTTAAATAACCTAAACCAGGGGTCGACAACCTATACAGCACACTGCTGGAACGTGAGCAAAAGCGAGAGATGTGTTTGTATTTAATTCAGATAAAGTGCATCGCACATACAGATCTACATTTTGAGGTAATCATTTATCATAGTAACACAGCTTGTTTTATTAAGTTAGGAGCTATAAATATGATTAAAGTGTGAGATTTAAATTATACGCAGCTCAGAAAGTAGGAGCGATGCACATCACACGCACACAAAAGTTAGGCCTATAGCTTGTTCTGCTATTTGTTGAGCTTAGCTTTAAGAAAATTTGAATGGTGTACATTTCAGAGATATCAAGTATATAAAGTCCCATTAAACATTTCACATACATCCAGTGGTTAAATTGGCTTTTGTAGGGAGGGGGAGCCCTTATTTACGGTAAATGGTCATCATTCAAAATCAGGCCGTAAAATGACAATGTGTTTTTACACCAAAGGGGCTCTTTTTCCAGTATTAATGTGTAAGGTAGGGTTGAGTAGTTATTCAAACAAAGAAAAATACTTTACAATTCACTTACTTTATTATTATTTTTTACCTTTAATGTTAACAGGCAGGCAATGGATTTCACCCTCGGAAAATGTATGAAATTGAACGTTTAAAAATATTGGTTGGCAAATATGTAAACATCTTTTTAAACAAGAAAATTATGTTGATTTAAGAGAATCAGGGCCAATTTCTTTGGCAGTTTATGTTATGTTTGATTTAATCACACTGACACGGGAGGTAATTACTCAACTCAATGCATTATGAAACAACCCGAACAACACTTGAGGCACTTGTGTGCAGACATAACAGTTTACACTTTAAATACATCACATTTACTTATTCACATACTACAATTCACGCATTCATCAGAGTCCAAATAGGAGTAAAGGCAGGCTCCTCTGGTCTATGCTGCCTTTGTCTACAGGCAGCATGGTCTGCTGACCTCCTTGTCATCACCCACTTCCTAACCAACTTAGATCGCCTACTGAATCTCAAAACAACTTTATAAAGATCAGTGGTCTAAAAGTCAACTCTTCAGACTCTTCATCTTGTGTAGGCGGTTGTATAACCGCCTACACAAGTATTACCCGTAGTATTACGTTAATGTCAACTAACTTAGCTAACATTAGCTAATGTTACTGAGCTCGCTAACATTAACGTTAGCTCAATTGAACGGTTAAACATACAGACAGCAAACATTTATTTCAAGCTCAAACTTTTTTTTTACCTACTTTTATTGTTTTCCTATCACGGAGCGCAATGGAGAGGTGTCGTCTGTCCAGAAGAGGCAGACTTCAAAGAAGAATGAGCCTCGCTTTCATTTGACCCCGATATCAACAGTGACGTCCATTTTTTAACGGCTCTGTTTCCTCAGTGTTTTCCCCCCGTTTAATATCTCCGTTGACGTTTCATTAAAATGCTGATATAAAGAGTTTTAAGTCTGGAACCAAGGCAGCCAGCTACGAGATGAATCGTGACCATAAAACATTTGATTCGGCCCCAAAAAAAACTTTTGAAAACAAAAAAAAAACAAAAAAAAAAAAGGTCAAAGGTTTTAAACTGTGAACAGAGGAATTCAGTAGTAGCTGCTCGATCGCTCTAGCCATTCGCGGGTTTCCATGGTTACGCTTAGAATTGTGACAGTTTTCCCTTGATGGCTGTGGACGGGGTGCTGAACCAGAGAACGCAGCGATTAATGCATTATGACGTCTGATAATTCCATGTAGCCTGGGTGTCTCTGTGTAGTCTTGCTAATTATTCAGTCTCATATGCCATGTATTTGCCAGGAGATGAAAAATAATTCAAGGGGAATAATAACTATTTGGTGCTGAAGGAGACGGCAGGGCGTGTTGTGGACCTGAGGAGGCGGAGCAGCGCTCCGGTGCGCTCCGGCCCAATTTAACCTCTGCATACAATGACGGTGTACAAACTATTCGGCGTTCATGCTGGTCACTTCATGTGTTTCGAGTAGCTCAGTATATCTTCAGCAAGCTGACGCCCAAACGGCCGCAAAAGAAACTCAAATGTTCAGCATGGAATCCTGAAGCTCAACACATCATTTAAATATAGCGAGACTAAATTATATTACCAGTGCTGATGCTGCTCTCTCTCGCATTGCGGTCTTTGATCTTGAAATTAGATGAAAACGAAAGTAAAAGAATGACACGTTCAATGGGCCTCATTCATGAAACACGAGCAGAACAAATTTTTGTGTAAATCGTTCGTAAAGCTGTTCTGATGTAAATTTTCGGATTCACGAAAATATCGTATTTTGAAAATTTTTGTTTGTACGAAAGAAATTTACGAAATGGTGCGTAAAACATTTTAATGTTCTGTGTTCTAATTTAGGCAAACTGATGACATTGCACTTTGATGTACTATAATAATATTTCATGCTTTTCACGATTGTTTCCAACTGTCCAACTTTGGGTAATAGGCAGCGCTCATCACTGTCACTTTTTACCCAGCCGTCCAATCACAGTGGAGGAGGGGCGGGACAAATACTACACCAATCATCCTACTTGTACAACGACTGAACAACAATGGAGGAGTTACTGGTTAATGCATTTTTATATTCAGTAATATTCTTCAAAATGAGATACTAGTAACATTACTGCCATGGATATTCTGTATCATAACAAGCAAAGTATCTCAGCTGGAAAAACGTGCTTGCAAAGCGCTTTCAAGTGCCACCAGCTGGCAGTTTTCAGAAGAGCACCAGACATTTTTAGCTGGCTAAAAATGCTTTGGTGGACACACGATAATTGAATATTTATTGCTAGGCATATGGCCAATTAGTCTCTTTAGCATTTATGCAATATACTGGAGCAAAACCTGAGAAGGAGGTACAGAAGATTCCAAAGCATTCCTGGACACGTAATTTGCGTAGTTGTAACTCATGGGCGGGGATTATGCTAATTATGAATGAGTGTGCATGCGTGCCCTATTTATAATGAAACACATTAATATAGCGAATCCATGGTATACGAAGCGAATTTACCCAGGTCTAAAATATGTATGATCCATATTGGTGATTTAGCAGTGTA
Source organism: Coreius guichenoti (assembly GCA_039654105.1). Lineage (NCBI taxonomy): Eukaryota > Metazoa > Chordata > Actinopteri > Cypriniformes > Gobionidae > Coreius > Coreius guichenoti. Next base: position 8,911,929 of record CM077190.1, read on the forward strand.
TAAAACCATGCAAATCATTTAGCTAAATTTTAACCTGAATTGGTAAGCTAGCTAGTTTTATCCAAAATGTCAGCTATGAGGCAAAGTGAGCCAAATGCTGTGGGGTAAACTGAGCCAGTGTTTAAACTTACCCTACCATAAGGCACTGTAGTTAAGTTAAATCTCTGAAGTATAAACTGGTATAATATCAATTACACAACTAGTTTATAATTTTCTTAAAAATAATTAGTTTGAGTTTATTTGATAGGAACAATGTACAAGTACACCAAATCCTGCTCTGATAAGAACCAGAAGATACTTAATCATATTTATCTTTCCATCTGTAGTCCCTAATAACCTAACATGTTCAGTATTTCAGAAAATCTACCATGCCAAGAACCTTTTGAATAAAATGTTTATTAGCTTCAGTGACATTCATTCATTCATTTATTCTAATTCAGTTTTTATTTTATTTTATTTTTATTTAATTTTACTCAACAAACTCTGTTTAGGCTGTTTTTGGGAAGGTTACAACTTTGGTGTTCAACATTTTGTTTCAGAAATGCAAACAATTAAAGATATTCAAATTTCAACTTCATTTGGTTGGTTTTATGTTGTTTAAGTTAGCTTTAAGAAAATAAATATGAATATTTGTAAAAGGAAATTTGATTATTGAAGGTGTTTTTAAAAGAAGTAAATTATCTTTACAATGTCACATAGGTTTGATTCAGATTCAATTAGATGGTCCGTTTACACCCAGATGGTGCAACTTACCCACTTACCCCTAACCTAGGGTAAATTGAGCCACAAGAACACTTTTTTTTATAAGAAGCCATATATTTAGAACCCTTTGTCATAGATGTATTTTGATCATTTAAAATGATAGCAAACATTATGAAATTACTTTAGATACTTTCATTGTACTTCTGCCTTATATTATCTTATTTTGAGGACAACATAATTAAAACATGGCTCATCTTACCCCATATACATCAGTGTGTATTTTACAAACTCTAAATGCATGGTTTTGCTGGTACTTAGGTATATTTAAATGTCTGAAACCTAAAATAAACATTATATGGTTGAAAACACTGAATAGTTGTTGTAATTGACAGGCGCTGAGCTCGTCTGTCTCTGGCTCAGCGCCAGCCAATGCACGAAAGCACGTTTGAATGTAGCAGTTGACCACTTGATGCACTAAATGTTCTAATCACACCGGTGTGATCATACATGCGAAAGGGTTAAGTCTTTAATTAGGGCCATATACTTTTGTAAATAGATATAAATTACCATATGTTTGTGTAATACTTGTGTATTAAAATAAAGCCATGCATATTTATTTAGGGCGGTTTCTTCATTAGGGCGATAGGGCAACGCACCACCAAAGTGCGAAAGGGACGGATTTTTCAATCACATTATACCACAGAGTTACGCTAGCTGTCACTATTCTAGATTGTTCTGTCTCTGGGTATATAGTCCAATCAGCGTAAAGTCACATTCTGTGGAGTACCGCCTCTTTTTGGGCGATTTCACTCCAGCCGAGAAACGCCCCGACTGTTCTCATAGACCTAGTGGTGGACAGTAACAAAGTATTTTTACTTCGTTACTTAGTAAATTTCGTTACTTTAGTAAAGTATCTGTACTTTACTTGAGTATTTTTATTTTGAGATATTTTTACTTTTACTTCACTATATTCCAAAGCATAAGATCGTACTTTTTACTCCACTACATTTCATAAAACATATGGTTACTCTTTATTTTAAACTAAAGAAATCGTCACATGCTCAGAGACGCAAAACGGTGTCCGATTCGTCCACGAACTGATTCTTTTTAATCACCCTGTTCAATCGGTTCGCAATCACATTAAACAATTCATGGCGAAAAGTAAGTTACTAATGCCAATGTTAGGATTAATTATTGTAACTGAAAATTATATTTAGGTCACAACTGTCAGTTGTTTATGGCGATCTGTTTAAGCCCACTGAAATGCTTAATGCGGACATGTCTACATCAATGTGTCTACACAGTTGAGGTAAACAAAAACAAAAACAAAACAATATAACAAATTAGAGCTGCATGATTAATCGTAAAAAGACTGCGATCTCAATTCAAACAGCGACGCGATCTTATTTCTAAATTACATCGATTTTTCTGTGCCTGATCAGGAGAAAGCAAGTGAACCACAATATTGTTATTTCCATGTTACAAATATCCAAATTATCACAGAAGTATTGAGATAAAAGTTTATAGTTTGAATATTAACACGGAAATGTACGTTAGCGAGAAAATCACCTTTTAAAACTAACTTGGCTCTTCAAATAACGGTTGTATCGATTACATTGTCACACCACTAGTTGGCGACAAGTGACTGTTAAAATGTATTTGACACTGAATGATTCATTCAAAAGATTTGTTCAAAAACATTGATTCATCCAATAATGAAAAACGTGAAGTAGTTATGAGTGAGTCATTGAATCATTCATCCAAAACCATTTTTTAAATAATTAAATTAAATAAAATATGTGCAGCAATTAATCTTTTGTCCTCTAGTAAATAGTTACATTTATATATTTTGTTTAGTTATCTGTTCAGAATCGTGGGAGAATCATAATCTCTATTTCAAACAAAAATTGTGATTCTCATTTTTTTCAGAATCAGCTCTAACACAAATTAAATGAATGCATACCCTATGTGACGTCTGTTTTTATATTGTTTGTCAACACACATTATTATGTATCTGCATCCACTAATCTTCCCTACTGACTAGTGCTGGCTATTTGACAATTCATAATTATTTTGAGCAATAGGATTATATAAAATATATAATATAAAATTAAATAATATAAGTAGCCTAGCCTATATACAATTACAAAATAAACATTCATCAATCAGTACTTTTGTACTTTCACTCAAGTAAAATTGAAAAGGAGTACTCAATACTTTACTTGGGTAATATTGTATTATATGTATCTGTACTTTTACTCAAGTACTTGATTTGTGTACATCGTCCACCACTCCATACAATTTTTTTTTCCGAACTGCAGGCACTGCAATGCAATCTCTATGGGTTCCGGGCTAGCAATAATGTGCTTGCGTCATCATACGTAACCTGAACTTGTGCAGCGATTGGTGGGAACAAACATACTTCTATTAATAATCTTTAAACTGAAGTGACATACAATAATTTCCTCAGTGCATAATTTACATTTCACAGACATATTCTCCATCAGTAAATGTTAGAAAGTCAAGCAAATATTTCCATTTTGCTTCCAGGAGTGGACGAGCCCTCTCCAGCACAAACTTCCGTGAACGAGCGCCGCCGCGAGCATGCGCGCCAAATAGACGGAGCGCAATAGAATAGGAGCGCAATAATTCTGACTAAAATATACATTTTGATAAAATATTTGTTGTTGTTGGTAAACATAAATGTGCCATTCAAGTAAGTGTATTTTTATGATAGCAGTAACTGTAAAGTGACTATTGTTAGGGTAATCAAAAGCCTAATAATTAGGCTGTGCATTTATTTTTATTTTCATTATTAGTTTAGTGAATTTAACTTCTGCTTTAAAAAGCTTTATTTTGTGTTTAGATTGTAATGTCAGAATGTAATGTGATTTTACCTCTTTTTTGCACATAATAGGCCTATTATATAGCATGCACGTTACATGTTTGTTTTCATAGACCTCAATATGAACATTGTTTGTAGGACAATATTGGTCAGGATCATAACATTTTTTAAATTAAATACAAAAAAAAAATCAAATAGAAAAATGTAGAAAATACTGAGATTATACCGCACATCGCCATTCAGCCCAAAAATACAGAGATATGATTTTCTGGCCATATTGTCCAGCCCTACTTTATGGCATGCTTTAAATGCTGAATTTTCCATGTTTTAGCTAAGCAGTAGTGATAATTATATCACTTGTTAAATGGTTATTTAAAAATGAGTACATTCAGTCCTGAATTAGTACTAATTAGGTTTGTTGGGTATTTTTATTTTGGCAGCACCAGCTGCCACTGGTTTGGATGTGTATTTTATCTTATTTAACCATAATTATGATATTTGCATTGTAACTACTTAGTGAATAACTGTACATGGCGAATTAAGTTGTATGCGCATGCCTTACAAAGCATAAATCTGTATTCAGATTTCAGAAGAATCATTTTGATATTTCCAATACAAATGTTGAGATATCTCATCCGTCAGCTGATCTGATATCTATAATGAAGGTGAACATAACTTTTAATAATCAGGGGAAGTTCCCAACTTTAAACAAATAACCATTTAAATGTTTAGGATGTTTGCGTTGTAAGAATGTAGAAGGAGACATCAGATATAAAAACGCTGACTTGTTAATGTTTTCTCATTAAAATCCAATGATTTCCTTTTAATTCAATAGAATGTGAATTAAAATACTAGAGAATACCGATCATGATCATTTATATAAATCAGTTGGGCGTCCTCCATTAACAAGGTTAAGAAACACTGCTTTAGATAATCAGATATTACAGAAGTTAAACTTGTACTGTTAAACTTGTTTCAAAAAAGGTGTATGATGTTCCTATGGCAGTTGTGAAATCCTCTTCTCACAGATCCATTGTAAAGCTCTATTACATGCAACATCATGCCACCCTACTAAATAACCCCACTCTGGTGTAGACACAGGCACAGTCACAACACAGTTCTCTGCTGGACCTCCTTTAGGCTCTGTATGTGCCCAGAACCTGAAAGTACAGATCGGCATTAGATGTTCAGTGATGCTTTCTGTGTAATATGATACTGACTGTGAGAATCATCTATTAGATAATAATAATCGGTTAAATTCAGTGATTTCTCACTCAGAGTTCAGTGGGCTGCCATCAACCCATTTCCATCTGTCCTCCACATCACTGTCAGTCAGACCAATCCAGACTGCAGCAGCACCAGACATGTTTTTAACAAAATCCTGAGCAGATAAAACAGATGCACATTTATATCATAAACAGTCAATAGACACATCCCTCATTTAGCTAGCTGCTATACACACACACACAAACACACTCGATTCATTCTCTCACTCACTCGTTCCGCTGTGTTGTTTATGATGATCAGATCTGCTCCTCTCTCTGTACAGTATCTTCTGCTCTCAGTCCAGTTCTTCTTCTCTTTGGATATGTAGTAAAAACGGGATTGATAGCGAGTCCATTTAGCTGTTAACAGAACAAGTTCAGCTGTTAGCTTTGTATTCTCATTTACAGTCACTTGTCAGTAACTTATAACAGATAGTAAACTCATAGATTGTGTACACTGAAAGTTACTGAGAGCACAACCCAACTCCATCATGCTTTATAGCAAATAACTACATAGACTAAAGAAACCTTACCACAAATAATAAGATCATTTCTTAGCTGGTCTCTCTCATTGGTCAGGTTTTCAATCTTGGATATTAGCTGGTTTCTCTCATTGGTCATGTTTTGATGTTTGGATATGAACTGTTGTCCCTCTCGATTAAACATGACACCCAGCACTATGACTGCAGTCAGCAGAAGAACACACAGCAGCACCAAACACACTGCAGCTTCTCTGGAACTTCTTTTCCTCACAGAATCACTTCCTAAAGATGATGGACATTATGCTAGTCTATTTTCTTCTTCATTTAAAACAATTTACATCAGCTTTTATGAGTAAATGTATTAACAGCTCAATTACCTGTGTGTTGTGGTGTTTGGGTTTTCACTGTTTGGGTGTTAAAGTCCTCCGTATTTTTCTTATGTTTCATGTCTCTTACAGCCTCTGCACTGATGTAGATATCAACTGTCTTCTCTATTCTGTCTTCTGATTCCATCATCAAACCTTTATCCATACCAACATTCACAAGCCCAGACATTTCCAGTGCAGTTTGGATGGCTACAACTTTTTAACTATGATCCGTAAATGTGTAGTATTAAACAAAGCTATAAGTCAAACCTAACTAACTAATATCTCACTTGAGCTGCATTTTCTGTGCTCCTGATGTCTGTCTGTGTGTCTGTGGTAATATTTCATGTATTTATGTAAAAAGGAACTTAGGCAACAAATAGGAAGTTAACACAAATGGCACAATATTCATCAATGGGACTGGTGAACTTGAAGCCATGGCATTTTTAGTGTGGTTGTGCAGCACATTATACACTCACCTAAAGGATTATTAGGAACACCATACTAATACTGTGTTTGACCCCCTTTCGCCTTCAGAACTGCCTTAATTCTACGTGGCATTGATTCAACAAGGTGCTGAAAGCATTCTTTAGAAATGTTGGCCCATATTGATAGGATAGCATCTTGCAGTTGATGGAGATTTGTGGGATGCACATCCAGGGCACGAAGCTCCCGTTCCACCACATCCCAAAGATGCTCTATTGGGTTGAGATCTGGTGACTGTGGGGGCCATTTTAGTACAGTGAACTCATTGTCATGTTCAAGAAACCAATTTGAAATGATTCGAGCTTTGTGACATGGTGCATTATCCTGCTGGAAGTAGCCATCAGAGGATGGGTACATGGTGGTCATAAAGGGATGGACATGGTCAGAAACAATGCTCAGGTAGGCCGTGGCATTTAAACGATGCCCAATTGGCACTAAGGGGCCTAAAGTGTGCCAAGAAAACATCCCCCACACCATTACACCACCACCACCAGCCTGCACAGTGGTAACAAGGCATGATGGATCCATGTTCTCATTCTGTTTACGCCAAATTCTGACTCTAACATCTAAATGTCTCAACAGAAATCGAGACTCATCAGACCAGGCAACATTTTTCCAGTCTTCAACTGTCCAATTTTGGTGAGCTCGTGCAAATTGTAGCCTCTTTTTCCTATTTGTAGTGGAGATGAGTGGTACCCGGTGGGGTCTTCTGCTGTTGTAGCCCATCTGCCTCAAGGTTGTGCGTGTTGTGGCTTCACAAATGCTTTGCTGCATACCTCGGTTTAAACGAGTGGTTATTTCAGTCAAAGTTGCTCTTCTATCAGCTTGAATCAGTCGGCCCATTCTCCTCTGACCTCTAGCATCAACAAGGCATTTTCGCCCACAGGACTGCCGCATACTGGATGTTTTTCCCTTTTCACACCATTCTTTCTAAACTCTAGAAATGGTTGTGCGTGAAAGTCCCAGTAACTGAGCAGATTGTGAAATACTCAGACCGGCCCGTCTGGCACCAACAACCATGCCACGCTCAAAATTGCTTAAATCACCTTTCTTTCCCATTCTGACATTCAGTTTGGAGTTCAGGAGATTGTCTTGACCAGGACCACACCCCTAAATGCATTGAAGCAACTGCCATGTGATTGGTTGATTAGATAATTGCATTAATGAGAAATTGAACAGGTGTTCCTAATAATCCTTTAGGTGAGTGTATATATATGAATTAAATATATAAAACACTTTCTCTAAGTCTATCTATCAGTATCAGCGAAACTTCTCTTTCTCACAGGCAAAACATTGACCTAAAATCACCTGATTTGCAGTGTATTAGGATATATGTAATTTAGCACGTATTAAAATCCAAGGTTTATGCATCATCTTGCTCGGAGTAACAGTATAAATGCTTGGAAATAAAGCTTCATGTCTTTAAATCCATAAGCAGTCGCCGTTATTTCTCTGAATAAGTTGTGAAGTGTGTATAGCCTATTATTTCCTGATGTATTTCAGATACATGTATTTAAAATACATATCGTTGTATTGATTTAGCTTTTTATATCTCGTTTATATATTGTGTATGTACAAAATTGCTTGCTGGGTATATCCGTGCAGATTTTAGTGGGCAGGAGTTAATAAAGAGTGGGTGTTGATGTTAAAAAGAGTTATTAAAAGTGCAATATGCCGCAAAAGAGAACTTATATTCATTATTCGCACTGACAGGTAGTTTGCTGTGTGACTTTTAGTAATAAATACTGAATCGCTACGTTATATTTCTCAGAGACGAGGGGGTCGCTATTCTGAAGTAATTAAATTCACAGCTTCGTTGTTAATAGAGAGAGATGAACAGACGCAGGTACCTATCTCATCTCTCTCTTTTGCATCTCTCTCTCTCTCTCTCTCTCGATAATTATTTAAAATTAATGCTATAAATCATTCTAAATGTAATCTTTCACACTACTTTATCATTGTCTTATTCAAAGTGAGCAGAATGCTAGATCTAACGAACCGTAACTGACGAAAATAACCGTCAGTTTTACCCTTCCGGTCAGATATTGCGCTGCAAACATCAATAACAGCTTTAAGTTGTCAATGCTGGCAAAGAACGATTTTAATGCACTTCACGGAGGCAACCACCCTCCCCTTAATGTCAGGCGGTTCTTTGCCTCCACATCGTGCATTAAAATTGTTTAATGCACAGCTAGCCGTGGATTATCCCTTACGTATTTGTATTTAAATACATTTTTTCCACACAGTATTTGGTATTTTATTTTGATCCATTCAACTGAGGTATTTTGTATTTTTATTTTAAATACATTTTCATGTAATTATGTCCATCTCTGCTTTTTACTATTACACTTATTAATGAAAACACTGTTGAATCATTTACAGTTACTGTACAAATAAAAACAATATTATATAACACAACATAATTAACCATAGTGAATAACTGTGCATGGCGAAGTAAGTTGTATGCGCATGCCTTACCAAGCATAAATCTGTATTCAGATTTCAGAAGAATCATTATGATATTTGCAATACAAATGTTGAGGTGTCAGCTGAATGTTGTTCATCAGCTGATCTGATATTCGGTACTGTAATGAAGATGGACTTAACTTTCAATAAGCAGGGGAAGTTCCCAACTTTAAACAAATAACCATTTAAATGTTTGGGATGTTTGCATTGTAAGAATGTACAGGCAGACTTCAGAAATAAAAACTCGTTAGGTAATGTTTTCTCATTAAAATCCAATGATTTCCTTTTTAATTTAAATAGAATGTGAAGTAAAATACTATGGAATACCAATATGCATGGTGGCTTCACTTTTTATGACGTCATGATTGAGCAATCCAGTTATTAGTTTAAATAAATCAGTGGGGTGTCCTCCAGGAACAAGGTTAAGAAACACTGCTTTAGATGATAATCAGTTATTACAGAAGTTTTGTACTGTTAAACTTGTTTCAAAAAAGGTGTGTGATGTTTCTATGGCAGTATGAGTTGTGAAATACTCTTCTCACAGAGCCATTGAAAAGCTCCATTACATGCAAAATCAAGCCCCCCCAATAAATTTGGCCACCTTTGGTCATGATCCACTGCCACAGCACAGTTCTCTGATGTTTGTCCATTTGGCTCTCCAGACGCCCAAAACCTGAAAGTACAGATCAGCATTAGATGTTCAGTGATGCCTTCTGTGTGATATGATACTGACTGTGAGAATCATTTATTAGATATTAATCAGTTCAGTGATTTCTCACTCAGAGTTCAGTGGGCTGCCATCAACCCATTTCCATGTGCCATCCACATCACTGTCAGTCAGACCAATCCAGACTGAAATACCATCAGACATGTTCTTAACAAAATCCTGAGCAGAGGAAACAGTTGCACATTTATATCATAAACAGACAATAGACACATTTCATCTGACCATCTCTCATTTAGCTACTGAACACCATAAATGCACATAAATCTCTCACTCACTCGTTCCGCTGTGTTGTTTATGATGATCAGATCTGCTCCTCTCTTTGTACAGTATCTTCTGCTCTCAGTCCAGTTCTTCTTCTCAGAGGAAATGAAGTAAAAACTGGATTGATAGTAAGTCCATCCATCTATTAACAGAACAAGTTCAGATATTAGCTTTTTATTCACATTTACACTCACCTGTCTGTAACTTATAACAGATAGTAAACTCATAGATTGTGTACACTGAAAGTTACTGAGAGCACAACCCAACTCCATCATGCTTTAAAAATGTCTGCTGTATAGCAAATAACTACATAGACTAAAGAAACCTTACCACAAATATGAAGTTCATTTTTTAGCTGGTATCTCTCATTGGTCAGGTTTTTGTTCTTGAATATTAGCTGGTCTCTCTCATTGGTCAGGTTTTTATTCTTGAATATTAGCTGGTCTCTCTCATTGGTCAGGTTTTTCTTATTTATTATTAGACCATCTCTCTCTTCTGCAAGATTAGTAATGTTGGTTCGTAGATGGTCTCTCTCTTCTGTGTAGTTTGTGCTCTTTGTATGGATGTGGAGACACAGCACTATGACTGCAGTCAGCAGAAGAACACACAGCAGCACCAAACACACTGCAGCTGCTCTGGAGCTTCTGTTCCTCACAGAATCACTTCCTAAAGATGATGGACATTATGCTAGTCTATTTTCTTCTTCATTTAAAACAATTTACATCAGCTTTTATGAGTAAATGTATTAACAGCTCAGTTACCTGTGTGTTGTGGTGTTTGGGTTTTCACTGTTTGGGTCCCAAAGTCCTCCGTATTTTTCTTATGTTTCATGTCTCTTACAGCCTCTGCACTGATGTAGATATCAACTGTCTTCTCTATTCTGTCTTCTGATTCCATCATCGAACCTTTATCCATACCAACATTCACAAGCCCAGACATGTCCAGTGCAGTTTGGATGGCTACAACTTTTTAACTATGATCCGTAAATATGAAGTATTAAACAAAGCTATAAGTCAAACCTAACTAACTAATATCTCTCCTGAGGTGCATTTTTGGTACTCTTTATGTCTGTGTGCCTGTGGTAATATTTCATGTATATATGCAAACAGGAACTTGCAACAAATAGGAAGTTAACACAAATGGAACAATATTCAGCAATGGGACTGGTGAACTTGAAGCCATGGCATTTTCAGTGTGGTTATGCAGAACCTTTTATTAGCAAATACAAATTTGTATGCGATTAGTCGAGTTTAATCGATTTATATATAGTGCTGTCAAATCGATTAATTGCGATTAATCGAATCCAAAATAAAAGTATGTGTTTACATAATATATTCACTATATTGGCAAAAGTTTTGGGACGCTTTACATGCACATGAACTTTAATGACATCCCATTCTTAATCCGTAGGGTTTAATATGGAGTTATAACAGCTATAACAGCTTCAACTCTTCTGGGAAGGCTTTCCACAAGGTTTAGGAGTGTGTTTATGGGAATTTTTGACCATTCTTCTAGAAGCGCATTTGTGAGGTCAGGCACTGATGTTGGACGAGAAGGCCTGGCTCGCAGTCTCTGCTCTAATTCATCCCAAAGGTGTTCTGTCGGGTTGAGGTCAGGACTCAAGTTTCTCCACACCAAACTCACTCATCCATGTCTTAATAGACCTTGCTTTGTGCACTGGTGAGCAGTAATGTTGGAACAGGAAGGGGCCATCCCCAAACTGTTCCCACAAAGTTGGGAGCATGAAATTGTCCAAAATGTCTTGGTATGCTGAAGTATTAAGAGTTCCTTTCACTGGAACTAAGGGGCCAAGCCCAACCTCTGAAAAACAACCCCACACCATAATCCCTCCTCCACCAAACTTTACACTTGGCACAATGCAGTCAGGCAAGTACCATTCTCCTGGCAACCGCCAAACCCAGACTTATCCATTGAATTGCCAGACAGAGAAGCGTGATTCGTCACTCCAGAGCACACGTCTCCACTGCTCTAGAGTCCAGTGGCGGTGTGCTTTACACCACTGCATCTGACGCTTTGCATTGCACTTGGTGATGTAAGGCTTGGATGCAGCTGCTCGGCCATGGAAACCCATTCCATGAAGCTCTCTACGCACTGTTCTTGAGCTAATCTGAAGGCCACACGAAGTTTGGAGGTCTGTAGCTATTGACTCAGCAGAAAGTTGGCGACTTTTGCGCACTGTGCGCCTCAGCATGCACTGACCCCGCTCTGTAATTTTACATGGTCTACCACTTTGTTTCTGTTTGCTGTTGTTCCCAATTGCTTCCACTTTGTTATAATACCACTAACAGTTGACCGTGGAATATTTAGTAGTGAGGAAATTTCACGAATGGATTTATTGCACAGGTGGCAACCTATCACGGTACCACACTTGAATTCACTGAGCTCCTGAGAGCGACCCATTCTTTCACAAATGTTTGTAGAAGCAGTCTGCATGCCTAGGTGCTTGATTTTATACACTTGTGGCCATGGAAGGGATTGGAACACCTGAATTCAATGATTTGGAGGGGTGTCCCAGTACTTTTGGCAATATAGTGTATATATGCATGCGTACTGTGTAATTATTATGTATATCGATGTATATCGATTTGACAGCACTAATATATATATATATATATATATATGAAATAAATATATAAAACACTTTCTCTCAGTCTATCTATCAGTATCAGGGAAACAAACTTCACAACTTCTCATTCTATTGTCAGATGATCAAGCAGAGAAGACAGATGAACTCAAATTATAATTTTGGGGAAGCAAATGCGCTTAATTTCTCTTTTATTCAATTGCTCAATGGCATGTGACTCATGGGTTCATTTAAATCAAGCAGATATTGAACGCACACAGTGTCAGACATTCTTCTATGTTAGAGAATGGTTCTAACTACCGGCTGTCAAGATACTTCATCATGGTTGCTTTGTTCTGCGGCTTCAGAAAAGCCAAACTCAGCAGGCAAGCCAGCTAAAACTATTATGTTGCTAAACTGTCAGACAACTTTTCCCTCCTCTCTGTCGTTTACTTTCTCTTCGTCTCTCAGAGCAATTTCTCCCACCTGAGGTTTTAATTGTCGGAGCAACTGAAGCGACGTGACAGAAGTCATTTTGTGGTCCATTATGTTTGTATGCAAAAGACAGGCCCAACAATTAGCATGTCACTGAAAAGCATTGTTCTACACTTCCCAGCAGTTAAAGGTAATCTTCCTGAAAAATGCACTCTTTGCTTCAGTCATCACCTTCATATCGGTTATATGTCTTCTTAAAGAGATATACTGTGAAAAATACTATTATTAATCCGTTTTAAAGTAAAACATCTGAATATCTTTAAAACAATATCTACATATAAATAAGAATTAAGTGTTTTTGGTCTGATTAAAGCTTTATATTTTAAAGATTTATGCTTTAAACAGACCAATACACTTAATGTGTTATGCTTTTTAATATTTTGCATGTACAGTAAAAAAATAACAATAGTAATTTTAAAATGAATTTCTTATTTTGACTTTTAATAACCTCCTTTGACCTAATCAAAACCTGACAGCTATTATTTATTTATTTATTTATTTAGCAATCATGCATGCATTCTTTTAGAAAGTTTATTTTTAATCAGTACAGTAATGTTGTTTCTGAATGGAGTGTATTTCCATCATATAAACAATCAGAGAATATTATCATGTGGACAGTTAATTTCACTTATGTATGTTTTATATTTCGGGTTCCTGAAATCGTCAAAAGTGTATACACTACCATTCAAAATATTTGGGGTTAAATTTTTTTTTTTTTTTTTTTTTTAACATACACATTTTATTGATCAAAAGTGACTGTAAGAACTTTTACATTGGTACAAAATATTTCTATTTTAAATAAATTCTGTTCTTTTAAACTTTTTATTCATGAAAGAATCCTGACAAAAGAAATAATCATGGTTTCCACAAAAATATTATCTGTTTTAAACATTGATAATAAAAAGAAATCAGCATGTTAGAATGATTTCTGAAGGATCATGTGACACTGGAGTAATTCAGCTTTGCCATCACAGGAATAAATAAACATAATCTCAAAACATATATTTTAAATAGTAATAATATTTTACAAAATTACTGTTTTTTTTTGTATTTTAAATAAACTTTGTAGGCTTCAAAAAATAATGAGGTCCTGTGAGGTTATTTCATGAAAATATAAAGGTATCACAAATGCAGTTTCCCCTTTTCACTAGTATTTGCAAAAGACTTCACTTTATGTGCAGTGAACCACAAATTAGAGGAACGTACACAACAGACCAGTTGTTTACAAATGGTTCAGTACCAAACGGCTACGGAATATGTTGAATCTAAGAGGTGAGGTGTTATATATTCCGAATTATACATTCAGTGTCCTTTCCCACAGTTTTTCACTGTCAGTCAATCTCAAACGCTGTCTATACAGAGGGGAAATTTAAAATGGCCCCTGCTTATTTTCCAACAATTTGATTGGCTGCTACCCTGGAGCGTGTATCAGGTCTTTGTCTGGGTTGACAAGAAGTCAGGCATGAAGGATATGACATCGTAATGAGTCACCGTTATCGCGGCCATTAGAAGGCCCGCACGCCGAAGTTTGAGTGACTGGTGTAGGAAGGCAGACGCTAACAGTCCGCGTGGATCCATCAAGCTCCTGCCATTGTTCGCCCGCATTAGAGGGGCAGCTTTCTAATGGTAATTGAGTTTGTTTAGTTTGGCGAAAGCAGGAAAAATGCCACCGGCTCCACTGATGAGGGTCCTTGATTAGGCCTCAGCTTTATTTCCCATTCTTTTTACACAACCGGTGAGAGCCGTTCACATAAGTGATGAGACAGGCTCTCTTCAGCAGGGCCCCAAGAGGGAGTCTCACGGTCCCTGCGGGTCCCCGCGCACGCGTAATGTGGGAGCTTTATGCTGATGTGAAATGCCAAGGGTGCAGGCAGCCATCCATCATTGTTACAGCTGTGGCTTCTGTTTGGACTCAATGCAGGGGACACATTTTATTCCCTATATTAATTATTCTGAATAACTCTCATCGCAGCTTTAGTTTACTTTCTCTCTGTGTCTCGATTAGTGTGGCTCAGAACAGATTTTCCAACTCACATACATCAGTGCGTTTTACCGGTGAGCGTTAACAGATGGCATAACCTCGTTCCCCAGATATTGGTGGCTAATTATCCAGCCCAGGCTCTATCAAAATTGTAGCAAAACTCCAAAAACATACCTATACGTATATACAAGTCGCAGCAGTTTCCATCTGAAATGAACACTAGAGGCTGTAAAACACACAAATTATGATTACAGGGCAGATTATCGATTATTGAAGACTTATTTTCTTTGAACAATACTATGTTATCACCTCAAAACACTTTTAGCGTAGTGCATGAAGTGCTGAAATAGTAAACTTGCTTGGTAGCCTGCCTGATAAAACGTTGCACTTGCGATGTGGAATGCTCATGTTATGAGCCCGATGAAACACGTTTTGACCAAAGGTCCGTGTAGAAACAAGGTAAAATAGCATGGTTGGGTTAAGTGTAGGGGGTACATTATTTTCAAATGCGAGAGCATTCATCATTTAGCGCCACTCACCAGACATGTCATTTCTGAATTGCTGAGATATGTGCATGAACCAACATAATAAAATGTTGGCACAGTCACTTTTATATGTTTTGAAGAAATTTGAACATGCTTTTTAGTGCCACATACTGGACAGTCACACAAAACTGTAGCCACAGGGGCATATTTTTCATAAGTCTGGCTTGTAATTTTCTGGATCAAAATCTACCTCAATAAACCAACAATTAGATAAGAATACAGCAACGGACGAAGGCATTGTGGGAAACATAAAGGGTTAGTTCAACCAAAAATGAAAATTCTGTCATTAATTACTCACCCTCATGTCGTTGACAAATGAAGATATTTTTTATGAAATCCAAGCGCTTTCTTACCCCAAATAGACTGCAACGTTATTACCACTTTCAAGGCCCAGAAAGGTAGTAAAGACATAGATAAAATAGTCCATGTGACTACGGTTCAACCTTGATGTTATGAAGCGACAAGAATACTTTTTGTGCGCAAAAATTAACCAAACACTTCCGGGTTCTACGCCAGAACGCCGGCTCTGTATTGGCCGGTTGGCCGTATTGGCCAATACAGAGCCGGCATACTGAAGTAGAACCCAGAAGCCCTGCACTGCGTTTACAATGTGAACAGCGTCAGAGACTGACACAGATAAGAAGAAATTGTTGAATAAAGTAGGTTTTTCTTTTTTTGCGCACAAAAAGTATTCTCGTTGCGCACAAAAAGTATTCTCGTTGCTTCATAACATTAAGGTTGAACCACTGGAGTCACATGGACTATTTTAACAATGTCTTTACTTGTGTTTCAAAGATGAACGAAGGTCTTACGGGTTTGGAACAACATGAGGGTGAGGAATTAATGACAGAATTTTCATTTTTGGGTGAATATTCAGTGAATGGAAAACTCTGTTTCTTGAGGGTATATGAGTTGAAGAGGGCAGAACTCATCTGGTAAAGAAGACCGGTTAAAGCTGATGGTAAACTGATAAACAAAGTGTCCTTTAACGTCAGCAAAAAGGTCACTGTGTGTTCGTGCTGAAGAATATCGAAGGGCTGATTTGTAGCAGTGAACTTTCCGCTACAAATTTAAATCATTAATTTAACTTGTCCGCAAATGTCTGGTAATAACATGAAGTTGTTGTTAATGAGTTAAAAGCAATACAGTAAATGAGCTCCTTTATTATAAGTTGTGTTATTATGGGATGCTTAGCTTCATCTTAAGTCTGATATAATCAAATATTATATTTCACAAAGGTACAATATGTTTTTCCAGCAATCATTTGTACTGTCTGTACTGGGTTGCTGCTGCAGAAACGCAGATCATTTAAGCATTGATGTTTAAGTCTTTTATTCCAGTAACACTAGTGATAGACATAAAGTGAAGCCTCACTGGACTGCCTGACTCAGTACTGCTATTCCAGCCAAACTTCATTAGAGGCACATAGTTGAAAGCAATATCAGATGTCAGCGAAACAGCAGTGCCCCATAGACTACAGTAACTGAAACTGCAGGCTAAAAAGAGCGAATCAAGTGTTAGACTGAGTCGCATCTGCTTTAAACTATTAAAAGTCCCCCAGTGCTGCCTGCAGACACCCACCCTTACACAAAAACACAGTACGACAGCATTTCCAGCCCACCTGCTGTAATGTATTCGCCAAGTAGTGCACATCTAGAGAAAAGTTTTTACCAGGCCTGTTGCTATTTTATGCATTTTAGAAGAATAAAGTCATCAAACCTGTGAAATAGCACTAACAGAATTATGTAGTGATCAAACAATGTTAAAAACAATCTAAACATCACAATGTGTGGTTTTGGGTGATGGAGAACAGCCTGATAATTCAGGAAGTGTTTGGCAAGTAACCACACAAAGACTGGCCTGAGAACACGACCTGAGAAAGTCTTGAATAATGCACAATCTGAGGGGTCTGTTTTCGCGGCGACACTGCGTGTGGTTACAGTATGACTGGAAAGATGTTTCTGCTGACCTCGATTCCATCCTCATGCACAAATCCCAGGTGTCTTTATGCTGTCAGACACACACTAAATTGCTTTATCAAGTGGCCCCTTATGTATTTATGAATTCTGTGTGTAGATTGCGTGCCGTGAACGAGGGCCTGCGCTTGTGTGTGGTAAATGAATAATAGACGGGGTGGAAGGGAAATATGGACGAGTTATACAAGCAGGCCTCGGGGTGGATGATGGCCGATAAACTTCCCCTTCATCCCTCTTTTGACAAAACACCCTGGAGAGTCACCAAAACATGCTGATTTGTTCAGACACCACAATTTCTTATGGTAAAAGCAAGGCCTATGGAAGGGAAAAGTCACAGTAACATTCACAGTATAGGTAAAAGGCGATATTTTTTCTCCCTGTCATCTAAAAGACACTTTCTTAGAAAACACCTCCCTTCTGCGACGGACCATCTCCTCTCTTTCTCTCTCCGTCTCTGTCTTTCCCTTTGAGGGCTTCACGCTATCCTCATTACAGAAAAGCCGACACACAGTCGCATGGCTGCTCTATCGGCATCGATTTCACCGGTCATTGATGAAGAGCCTTCCCTCAGGAGTCGTCAAACTTCAAAACTGCGCTCAGAAGTCTTTGTTAGCGAGTTTCCACAAAGTGACACTGAAAAGAAATAAAAGTAGCCTGAAAATGAGAGGCCAGGTCTTGTTATGAAATATTGACAGTCTGACATTTGCTCTGTATGGTTTGTGTTTTCATTCGGTCTTCCGTTCCTCTTTAGATCCAAAGAGATGAATACGCCTCACTTCCTCTTTTCTATTACTCTCATTCAATATGTACCAACTTTTTTTCAATATTTATAGAAACTTCTTTAAAGGGATAGGAATGAAAATTCGGTTGTCATTTATTTACCCTCATACCATTTTATAACCTGTTCAAAAGCATACAATATAATAATTAGAAAAAATATAATATAGCTACAATAAATATCTCCTTTTTTAACAGGTTTATTCTGAGCCTCTCTTTGAGTTATTAGTAACCTTTTCTTTTCAGTCCTTCTTTTTTTATTACTCTGATTGTGTCTGAAGTTCTCTCCTATTCTTGATGTGCAGAAAAATTATATTTTATAGTCAACGGGCCTCTGCATATGATGTGTTTTCTCATGTCTGCGGAAACAATTTTTCCCCCCTCCATCCATCAATCACAAGATACGAGCTCGCTCTAAACTATTCATTTGAAGAAACAGAGCGAAATGCGTGGAAAAAAAAATATGTGGTTGAGTAATGGGCATGCCCCAAATGTCTGTCATTCTTAGCAGTACCTGTTTGACTCCACTCATTTGAAAGATTCATGATTTCTATATCCTTCAGCTTACTGGAAATTGGAAAATGTAACACCAGCACATAAGGGATTTTTTTAATGTCCAAAGTGTCAGTGTTTTATAGAGCTGCCGGATGCACCAGTCACTGTAGGGGGTCTGGGGTTTTACTGAACCGCTGTGTTAAACAAGGCCTGGGGAGACGGGCGGAATATTTAAAGATCATATCCTTTTCACTCTTAAGAGAAATGTGGCAGAATGTGTGATTGAGGCATTTGTACATTGTGACCTCGGGCTGAATTGTTGCATATTGACTAGAATTTGTGTTTGGTAAAATGGTGCGAGTGTGTGTTGGTTGCTTGTTGAGTCAGAAATATTACTTGTCATTTTTCTTGAGTAGAAAGGTTCAGAAATCTCTCTTTTATATTTAAGCTTCATCTATTTACATGTTCTCATTGATTATTTGGAATTTATTTGACTATATCACAAAATTTCTGCTTATTTAAAAATATTTTTACTGCTCAAAAAAATTAAGGGAACAGTTAATCATCACAGTATAACACCAAGTCAGTTATTCAGGGATATCAAAAGCATAAGTGATTGTCAATCAGTTTCACTTGCTTTGGTGCAAATGAAAGTGACAACAGGTGCACTGGAGAGGCAACAGCAAGACAACCCCCAAAATAGGAATGGTTTTGCAGGTGGTGTCCATAGACAATTGTTCTCTCCTTATTCTTCCTGACTGATTTGTCTTTAGTTTTGTGTTTTTGTTAGGGTCCTTTTCACTGTCTGTAGCATGAGACAGTACCTGCAACCCAATCAGGTTGCAAAGGCAATCCTGCTCCTCCAGCATGGCACATCCATACGTGCCATCGCAAGGAGGTTTGGTGTGTCTCCCAGCACAGTTTCAAGAGCATGGAGAAGATACCGGGAGACAGGCTGTTACATGAGTAGAGCTGGACAGGGAAGTAGAAGGGCAACAACCCAGCAGCAGGACCAGTATCTGCTCCTTTGTGCGAGGAGGAACAGGAGCACTGCCAGAGCCCTACAAAATGACCTCCAGCAGGCTACTGGTGTGCATGTTTCTGACCAAATTGTCAGAAACGGACTTCATGAGGGTGGCGTGAGAACCTGTGCTCACAGCTCAGCACCATGCAGCTCGATTGGCATTTGCAGGAGAACACCAGATTTGGGAAGTCCCGTTCTCTTCACGGATGAGCCAATGGTTCCCTTACTGCTGTTAGGTACCGGGATGAAATCCTCAGAGCCATTGTCAGACCTTATGCTGGTGCAGTGGGCCCTGGGTTCCTCCTGGTGCATGATAATGCCCGGCCTCATGTGGCTAGAGTGTGTAGGCAGTTTTTAGATGACGAAGGCATTAATGTCATTGGCTGGCCCTCACATTCCCCAGATCTAAATCCATTTATTCTAATGATATTTTACTAATATTTTATTTATAATAGGCTACTAATATTTATTATATTATATTATATTATATTAAAAAAATCACTTCTGGCATACATTTAAATTGCTACTGATATATATACAGTATATATATTTTTCCACAAAAATATTAGACAGCACAACTGTTTTTAACATTGGCAATAATAAGAAATGTTTCTTGAGCACCAAATCATCATATTAGAATGATTTCTGAAGGATCATGTGAAACTGGAGGAATGATGCTGACAATTCAGCTTTGCCATCACAGGGATATATTACATTTTCAAATAGAAATTATTTTAAATTGTAATAATACTTCACACTGTTTTTACGGTATTTTGGTCAAACAAATGCAGCATTTTCACTTTTCAAAAACATTTAAAAATCTTACTGGCCCCAAACTTTTGAACAGTAGTGTACATAAAAATACATTGTTGTATATTAAAAAAATATATAATATATCATTTAAAAATGGATTCTTTTGTGGTGGGGCCAATGGACAAAAATAGAATATTATTTTTGAGCCATGCACAGATAATGTTCAGTCTACATTTACACATGAATAAAAGAAATCACACATTTTGAAAGTGTGACTTTGGTTTAAGTGTCTGTAACACAAAGGTCTCTATGTGATAATTTGTTTAGACAAACCAGAGCTGTTTTACTTCTCGTTTCTTACAGTCATACGTTTGAAAGAGCCTTTGCTTCCTGATTCACTCTGACATTCCATTTTTCAAATCACAAAATTGTTGAAAATAGAAATGGACTGGAAATAGTTCTTCTTTTAGTTTGAAAATTAATCTCAAAGGTGTTTTCATGCCCGTAAGGCTCAGATGAAGTGTATCGAGCGAGGACTCGAGTCAAGAGACTACCATTAAGATGAATGCTACCGTTAACAGATTCTTTACCTTCTTGATTTAGACTGATTTGAGGAAAAAGACAGAAAGGTTTTAACTCTCATACTTTGCAGACATGACTTTCCCAGCATACTGCTCAAATCCGAGAGACTAGAGGTGCTCTCACTTAAAAAGTCAACCATTAAGCCACAGTCGCTTTTAGTTGACCTTTTGATGGTTAGTGAGGTTTGATTTGAATCCAAACTGTCTGTTCACCTCAAATCAAGTCTCTGGTTTTGAATAGAATTTATTTGTAAGGTCAAAGTAAACTTTTCTTGTTCATCCAGGAAACTATTTGCATACTAGCGCCCACAGTCACGTATTATGTGCGGAGGTGATTGCGTTTACGGCTCAGCTGGGCCTTTTTATTTATTTAAATGATGAGCAGGTTGGTGCCGAAGAATTCCGGCATAATCACTTTAAGGAGGGTAAATCAAATATTCCCGATTAAATGAAAAACAAACACAACAGTGCCTCTTTGTAATGTGAGACAACAAGGTAGAATCGACGAGATGTAATAAAGATGACTCGGAAAAAGCTCGTTTAAGTGGGCGTGATTAGATTTATTAATCCATTTGCATAAAGATGGTCACCATTTGCCTATCAAGCAATGACTCGTGGGTTAGTGGCGAGGAACATGAAAATACCCAGATGGAATCATTTCCAGTCCAATTTATGGGATTGCACTTGATCTAATTTTGTTTTCTTCACGTATCATGTGTTTACCCTATCATTTAGGCCCGTGCTAGCATGCTAACATACCAATGAAAATCATCATCCGACTTTTGATTTGAGGTCAAATGAGTGTAGATGTAGGGCACAGGCTTCCTTTTACATGTAACCAAGTGAAAATATGCTGACAGGAAGATTTTTGTTGTGCTATACAGATGTCAGTGACAAAATGACAAACATGGTTTCACGAGGTTCTGCGTTTATAAAGTGTTTTTTTTGTGGAAGCCCGTGAGCAAAATGTACATGAAACCCCAGCTAGGTTGCAGTGATTAATATTGCTCTCTTATCATAGCAGCTGACTCAGAATGTGTGTATATCATTACTTGTAGGGGTTTATATATTCCAAGAGGTCACATGTACTGAATTGAAATGTATGAACTTGATAAAGGTTTGATGAAAAGATGAGAACATTTGAGGAATTCTGTTGCCGTACTAGTAAATCAGCCGTCCCAGGAGGGCGGAAGTCAGGGATGGTGCCAGAATATGGGTTAGCTGTGGGGGGTGATTGTTACAGAATCAACCTGCTCACATCCAATTAGTTTTATTTGTGTCCAATTATGTTAATTGCTGCTCCATGTGGCAAAATATGTTTGCTTTTGAATAGAATTATGCATAACACATGCATTGTTTAACCAATGGCACCTACTGCAAAGATATTGCAATAAAACTGAATCAAAGTGCCAGAAGCATTTTCCAGAAAATCATTTATAATTTAGCTGGCCTATTGTATTAATAATTTAATTCGATACCTCCTACAAGGTTTTCCTTTACAAACAGTCACTCTGAAAAGGATATTAACAGCCATTAAAGGAATAGTTCAGCCAAAAATTTAAGTTCTGTCTTCATTTATTCATCTTTATGTCGTTCAAAGCAGAGTTACACTCTTTCTTCTGCGGATCATATTTTGAAGGATGACTTCTGGTGTATGGACTGAAGAAAAAAAACAGGCATTTCTCGTATATTATGTTTTTGGGTGAACTATTGCTAACATTAATGAAACTGCAGAAAATTTTAATAAAGTTGTTGTTGGGTTTGTTAAACCACTTGCAAAAACACAATTAGGAAATGTTGAGGAGTTTGTGTGGAGTTTGTGAGTTTGTGTTGTGTTTAAACAGTTGGTTGCTGCCAGTAAAAAAGCAGGATATAGAATTTTTTAAAAAAAATGCTGTATCTCACTTGCAGAGCGGTTTCTTGCTAATGTAAGTCCTAATGGGAATCATTAAACAGATTTTTTAAAACAATATTTGTTATGTTAGCATGATGTAACTCACTGGTTCAAGTAATTTTATATGGGAATTCAAATGTGACCCTGGACCACAAAACCAGTCATACGGGTCAATTTTTTTGAAATTGAGATGTATACATCCTCTGAAAGCTGAATAAATAAGTTTTCCATTGATGTATGGTTTGTTATGATAGGACAATATTTGGTCGAGATACTGGAATCTGAGGCTACAAAAAAGTCTAAATATTGAGAAAACTGCCTTTAAAGTTGTCCAAATGAAGTCCTTAGCAATGCATATTACTAATAATAATACATTTTTGATATATTTACAGTAGGAAATTTATAAAATATCTTAATGGAACATGATCTTTACTTAATATCCTAATGATTTTTGGCATAAAAAAAAAATTGATAATTTTGACCCATAGAACGTATTGTTAGCTATTGCCACATATATACCCGTGCGACTTATGACTGGTTTTGTGGTCCAGGGTCACAAATGACTTTTTCCTTCACATGGATGGTGGAAGATTCAAACGAGATCATATTTAGGTACAGTAAGCGTGTCATTTGTATCCATTTAAACGAAACGGTCAAATGAAAGCTCTGCAATTCTTGAGAAGCCCTTGTGTTACATTTATAACATCTTAAGTGTGTGAATGGGATTAACCTGGATCCAAATCACACTCTGTATGTGTCAGGCACTTCTCTCTTTTGATTATGAGCATGAAATATGGAAAGAGGAAGTGTGTGTGTGAGAGAGAGAAGGATAAAAGAAGGAGAATGGTACTGAAGATGCAACTACAAACAGAATGTAACCAAAGGAAATCAGATTTGTGTGTGAGAGAGAGTGAATGAAAGAGAATCTGTCAAATGCTTCTTTATCACTGTAGCATATCAATATTTAGAATATAAAGCATATACATTGTCATGTATATGTATTATAGTACTGTATTATGATAACCATAAGCTAATAGGGAACACTCTCAGAACTTTGTTTAACGTTATATATACAGTCAAACCAAAATTTATTCAGACACCTTCAACATTTTCTCACATTATCACAGATTTTTCACCGTAGTTTATAAAATGGTAATAAAATATGACAAGAACTCAGAGTTAAACTATGTCAGAACAAATTCATCTTGATAATGTCAGATAACTTTGATAGAAAGGTATGTAATGGATTACAATCAACCAATCAGCTGTCAGCTGTTAAATTTAAGTACACAATTAGATAATACCAATTTAGGTCAACCAATTACCAAGCAATGCTTAATTTTGTTCAGTCTGTGGTGTAAAAGGTCGCATTAGCAATTAAAGAAAAAACACTTAAGCAAAACATGGTCAGGTCAAACTGTCTGAATAATTTATTAAATTTTTTAATAATTTTATCAATTTTACTGGTAGTCCACTGTATGAAGAACTTTTGGGTATAATATTTTACTTTAGTTTACTTTATTTTGCTATCCTCACTTACATAAATGAACTATAGTGTCCTGCACACACTAGTAAAAAATTATATCTGATGTCTGAATAATTTTTGGTTTGACTGTATATATATATATATACAGAGAATTTATATATAAAAGTATATTTATTTTGCTTTTATTCAAGGTCATTAGAGGAAGAGAGATCATATTTGGGGTAAAAAAAAAAAAAAAAAAACCTAGTTGAAGCTGATGCCCCCACTTTTTTTACATTTTAAAATGCTAAAAAAAAAAAAAAAATTCTTATATTTTCTTCTTTTGGGAAAAAAAATCCTGAACAAATCCATACAAAGTGTATGCACCCCGATCTTGTGAGTTGATGTCACTCACGGCTGTACCAGTAGTCTTGTGACTGTGATATCAGCTCATATTCTCACTCTGGGAAGAATGGAGGATCTTTAAAGCGAGGAAAAGTGAGTGTGTGTGTGTGTAAGGGATGCTGATTTTATTTTGCCTCATTTAGGTTCACTAGAAACCTCTGCAGGAGTGAAGTAATGAGCCCTAAACGCTGGATCTTCCTGATTTTATTTCATGTTATTTCATTTGATTTTATGCTATTTATTTCTCCCTCTCACCGGGGCGCTATAGCGCAGCGAGTGCTTGCGGCTACGCTAAATTGCCAAATTACCATTCTGAAACAGCACAAACAGGGTATTAGCAATCAGGAGCTATTGCCACGCTGCCACCGCTCAAGCGCTTGAAAGGTGCAGAGTGCTGACTTCTGCTTGTGATTTGCACCGCATGTGGCATGACGTTGGTAAAGGACCTCAATTTAAATATTTAAAGGGCCCGAAGGGAAAAAAAAAGATACTGGATTGAAATATATTTATAGTCATATAGGAAATAAAGAGAAAGAGAGATTATGTCACCCAGTAGCCTATAATATGATTTAACCGGTGTTAATTTTGACAGCAAATTTTGATTTAGTTTTAGTCATAGTCCTTTGACTAAAATACCATTTAGTTTTAGTCATATTTTAGTCACCTGAATTGTTTTTAGTTTTAGTCTAGTTTTAGTCGACTAAATATCATAAGATTTTAGTCGACTAAATCGACTAAAATCTAATGAGTTTAGTTAAATTGTAATGCATTAATTGAGCATTTAAACATGACATAACCGACTAAGCATGTTAGTATGTTACTTGAATACGTCAAAACTGACATTTTGTTTTTGACCGTTTAAGTGCAAAAATACATGAAAGAGAGCTCAATTCAGTTTTTATAATTTTGTATTTCTGTTTTAGTTGGTATATCAGGTTCAGCTAAAGCTTCAAATAAGTTTATTTCAGTTAACATTTATTTAATTTTCAAGTAATGAATATTGTTTTAATGGTTTTAGTTAACTATTATAACCCTGATACTTTATTGAATAATATATGTGTCAAATACTGGTCTTAGTCTTTCCTCATGACTATGAATTAAATGGGAATTAAATTAAATACAGTTTATTGTGTAACCAAAAACGTATATATAATGCGTGACTTTTAATTATAAACAAGCTCGAAATACACCGTGACTCTTATTTTGAAATGTCTGCGCCTTGTTGCAGTTGCAGGCTGCTCTTTCAATTTCAGATGAGGCATGAGGGAGATAAAATATGCATTGTTACAACCGTCTAAAACATATTATATATAAACATTGTAAAGTAAACATTGTCATTATTCATCAGCATTAGTTCATAAACAATTGCCTGGCATAAATGTGCGCTATTCATTGATTGCGAACCGCTCTGAAGCAGTCTGAAGCGCTGTTGTGTGAGCCTGTGGAACGCGCAACAGCGCCGCGTTTTCCCGCGGTTAGATCAGCATGTTACAGTTCAAATGTGCGCATCTATTACACAGGACATCAGTACTGACTGGATCTCTTCCCTAATCGTCCCTCCCTAAAATTTTCGTCTCGTTTTTATTCGTTTACGAAAATGACAGTAGATTTTCGTCATAGTTTTTGTCATCCAAAACTGTTTTTTTTTAGCTATCGTCTCATTTTCGTCAGTGAAAAAAGGTCGTTGACAAAAATTATGACACCAATAATATTTATCAACGAAATTAACACTGGACTTAACACAACAAATTAAACTAAAAATCAGGAAAACAATCCTTAAAACACTACATATCGTGTTTATGAGTAAATAAGATTGTAAACACTTAGCATTTGCTGTGCTTCTACAGATCTGACATCGCGCAAGTTAGTGAACGTAAATGAAAGGTGAAGTGTACCGTTTCTGCCTCACTAGGGTCACCACATGGATTAGCAAAAATAAGCAGATATTTTTTTTGAAAATATAAATAAAAAAATACAAAAGCACATAACAAAACAACTAAACAAACTAAAATTGAAATGAAAGCTTTTATTTTTACATGTTCAGTTAATTCAAAATTTTAATAAAGATTATAAATAATAACAGTATATAAATAATGCTTAACACTTTAGAGTATTATGTGTTAGCTTAGCAACATGCTAACATCAAACTCTAAAGCATTTGTAAAAAAACAATTCCAGAAAAACATGTAATTATGGGAACGTTACTGTAATTCAACCAATGCCTTGAGTTTAGGGGTGGGGCTATCTATTTAGCCAACCAATAGGAGATGGAGAGAGTGTTTGGGAAACCTATTTTTAATATTTTTATTTTTAGTTAATAATAACATCGCTGAAAATCTAATAAACATATAAAATACCAACGCTATCTCACGACGAATTCGTACGTATTTGTACAAGGTGGCAAATTCGTATGAATTCGTACGACCTCACTCGTATGAATTCATACAATTTGTCTAGACCGCAATGACGGGTAGGTTTAGGGGCGGGGCTTGAGGTTAGCAAAAATCGTACAAATTCGTACGAATTAACCACCTCGTAAAATACGTACGAATTGCCGTGAGATTGGGTTGAAAATATACGTGTCTATTTACACTAAGTGGAAATAGCCTACCTTGTTGGCAGAGGCTATTTACACTAACTCCGCCCACTGACGTCTGGTTGGGCCAGACAAAATTACGGAAGACGCTGAATCGTCAACAGTAGAAATGATGTAGGGGTAAGGCGCGTGGCAGAAAGTTTTGACTTAAATCAGCCCGAATCTGCCTTTTGCCAAACTCGCTCTAATCCCTTTTCCCATCACATGTCAGATCAGAAAGGCATTTATTTTAAATAAAAACGAGCAAAATATTCGAAAAGTGGAAATAAAGTGTCTAACGTGTTTAATAATAAAGTGTTTATCGGTTAGGTTTAGGGGTAGGTGTAGTGAGGGCTTTATTGTCCCAATAAGCATCCATTTAATAATTTTAATAAATATAATAAAATAGTATCTGCCAATATTTATAAGTATAAATAGCCTCTAACTACTATTTACACTTACTGCAAAGAAGATAATGCTATTTTTGCGTAGTGTAAATAGAATCTATCATTATTTTCACGTAGTGTAAATAGCATATCGCTAAGAAAATGCTGCTTTTGCTATTTAAACGTAGTGTAAATAGCAGCTATTGTTATTTGTACTTTGTGTAAATAGCATTTATCGCTAAGAAAATATGCTATTTTCACTTAGTGTAAATATAATCTATTTGCTATTTACACTTACACTTACACTTGCAAAATATATAGGACACAAATATTTATCCCCGCTTAGTTTTTCATAATGCATTCTGGGATTGCCTTCTTCATGAACTAAACGTTATACTGCTATATAATTTGGCCAAAATGTATCTTAGAAAACAGCAGTCACATCTCAAATGTCCCTATAGAATGCCTTAAAATGCTTTCTAGGTATGCAGCTCATTTGGTTTTAGAACACAACTTTTTGCACAGACTAATCAACCTTTTTCGCTTCAATTTTCTCAGTCTGCTCCACCTGAAATCTCAATCTTCAAAAACAGATCTCACATCAGCAGAAAAGGGCTGCAAAATGGTAGTACAGATTTCTTTAAATGATCAGTAGGCCAAGAAAGATAACTGTAATCCCCCCACAAATAGTATGATATTGAACTTCCTCTGAGGAATGTTCTGGAACGTCGTCTAAGAAATGAGTTCAGTTCTCTAGTCCACCAATGGTGAGCGATTTCTTCAGCGTGGCGTCCATTTGTTTCTCCTCCTGTTGTTCAATCATCGTAATGGTATTACAGACAGCAGAATTTACTGCTTGGATTCAGCGGGAGGTCTTTCCCACTGAAACAAAAGTTTAGGGCTCACAACTGTGTGGATAAATCATCCGCACACAAACTAGCCCAACAGC
Source organism: Coreius guichenoti (assembly GCA_039654105.1). Classification (NCBI taxonomy): domain Eukaryota; kingdom Metazoa; phylum Chordata; class Actinopteri; order Cypriniformes; family Gobionidae; genus Coreius; species Coreius guichenoti. The sequence continues at coordinate 8,940,413 of CM077190.1, forward strand.
CGAGGCATCCTTCATTGTTTTTTTTATTTTTTTTGTATGTGTGTGGATGCTGTTGCTTGTTTGGTGTAGTGTGTCATGCACGGCTTATATTTGTTCAACCACAAGTTGTCAAGCATTGTACCGATGATCTCGACCCTTATGATCTGAGCTTTTCCCTGCATCAATAATGCAGGTGTGTTGAATTATTAACGGATGGTCAGAATTCTCAAAATGGCACCTTTTTGGCTGAAGGAGACTGGTGGCGCTGTCTCCTCTCTTTCCACTTCTTCCTATTCCATCCCTACACAACCCAACCAGACTTAAAGTAATGCATCCCTAGAGGATGCTGCTTAGTCACTGTCAGTCAAAACTTTCCCACAATTTCAACCAAGGCCTGAAAAGTCTCAAAAATTCCACCAACTATGGGTTTAAAGTAGAAGGCACTCAGCAAATCTCCATATTGAGGGCAACTTTATCATTTCCTAGCCATTTCTTTTAGTTTTGATGGCAGTTTGGGTTATATATTTCCAAATTTAGACCATAAACAAACCAAATCTTCATTTTGTACCCTCATGAATGTGTACAAGCAAGCCAATCGCATGAGAAAATGTTACTATTTTACGATGTGGTAATTTTGTGTGAATTTGTACGATTTGATTAGTACAAAAATGTATGATTTTTAAAAAAAGGTTAGCACGATGAAACCTAATTGTCAGTGGGGCGTAAGCAATTGTTTGAAATAGTATGAATGAGATCATTCAAATTCATATAAATTAGCCACCAATTCGCTAAAACGTGAAATAGTTACGAATTGCAATGATGTGTGTTGATACAAGGCGTTTAAATAGTAGTTCAGATCACATTGCATTGGATGGGTACAACATTTTATTGACACCAGATCAGACTTTAAAGGTTCAGTGTGTACATTTTAGTGGTATCTAGCGATGAGGTTGCGAATTGCAACCAACGGCTCAGTCCACTGCTCACCCTTCCCTTTCACATAGAGAAGCTACAGTGGCCGGCACAGGACAAAGATGTCGTCGTCTGAGACAGCAGTGAGTAGCCAGTCAAGCAATGAGGTTTCTTTACAAAGATACATTAAGAAACTATATTTACTTAATTATTCAGTAAAACGATATGTTATTGCGAATATTACTTGTTCACCATTGTCTCAGTGTTTTACTCGCTGACTTTAGCTAGCTTCTTGGCATGCTACACTCTTAAGAAAAATGGTTCTAAACAGTACCAAATTAGGGTTCTTCAGCTTGTAACAATAGCAGAACCCTTTTTTTAAATATTAGTATTATTAATATTATTTTTTATATATTATTAATATTGTTTTATTATTAAAATCTGCCTGGTCTTATAATATCTTGTGGCACGGTTTTACATAAAAAAACAGCATGTTGTGCCAATTAGGTACTTTTATTTTTTATTGGCATGGCAAATTGTAGCAAAAATGGCAGTGCTGTAACAATAGTTGTTAACTGAATACACAAATAACAATTGACACTGAACATGATATAGATGTAATGAAGACCAAGTTCCGGTGAAATATCTTCTATGATGTCTTTATGTCCATCATTATCTGTATTTTGAGTGGTAGTTTCTCTCTGCAGATGATGAGGTTGTAGGATGTGACAGCATCTGAAATACACAATTGAGTTTAGAGTTACAGTGTGTCTCTTCCATTTGTTTATGTAAAAACAATTATGTTTATGAAGGCCAAAATTAGCAAAAATGGACCGTATGTGAGCCCTTTACAAGTCACGGAATAGATTTAATGTTTTTTGTGACTGGGTATGTTTATGCATAAAGTAATAATTAATTTTTTTTTTAACAATATAGATCATAATTTCAATATCTCTGTTACTTACTTGGTGGAGAAGGGAAGTAGCCTATCCTTAACTGAACAGAGCTCCTCACACTTACATGTTCTGTTAAACAAAAAAGAGAAAAAGACATGATTGGTAGGAAGCCAGTTACAATTTGAAAGTTAAAATGTATAGATATTTTAAGAAAGAAATATTTTACCTGTTGAGAGTGTCTTGACAGTCCTATGTAGTCGTTATAGCTAAGCTTCAGAAAATCAGTAATGAGGTGGCTTTGACAGTTACAGATTTGAAAAAGAAAAAGGCGGGAATAAAGAACCCTAAACTCTAACACAAAGAACCATTTCAGCATATAAACGGTTCTTCAAGACGATACGGTTCTAAATAGAACTGTTACTACGTGTAAAGAACCTTTAAAGAACCATCTTTTTTTAGAGTGTAGTTAGTACAAGGTAAGAGTATAGTGAAGCAGCTAGCTAATAGTAAATAGCTACGATGCTCAAGGCGTTTAATCTGACAGCGAGATAGCGTTTTTCTCCCTGCTTGCAGAGTCAGGGACAACCAGAGTACGTACAAAAGAAAAAGTACAACATAGTGACAAAACGCACTCTGTAGAGCAGTTTGTCCGTTTAGGGCTACTGTAGAAACATGGCGGCGCAAAATGGCGACTTCAATGTAAGGGGACCCGCGGTGTATGTAGATAGAAATGGCTCATTCTAAGGTAATAAAAACATAACGGTTCATTATGTAAGGTCTTTATACACCACTGAAAACATAGTTATGTATGTTATATTGCATTTCTGTCAATAGATCCTCCTAAATATTACACACTGGACCTTTAAGATAAATTTGATTCATGTGACCAGAGTTTGGGGTGAAATATTTGTCTTTTTTTCTCCCTAGTTTTTGGTAAGCAAATAAAACCAATTGATGTATTTATGCATTCAGAGCACTAACAAATGATTCACGGTTCACTGTGAGGTGAATTTCACGATAACACTTCTGGATTCTGCTCAGAGGGCGAAGCTGAAAGATTTGTGAAGTTTTCTCTCCTTTTGATTTCTTTCCTCTTAGACGTTTAACACACACTTGGGTTCAAGTCTCATCATCCGCCTGTCTTTGAACTATGCCAATCGAATTTCAAAGAGTGCTCACTTCCCTCCTGATTGCAACAATTATCAGAAAGACCCCTAACCCCACCAGACTGTCTGTCAAACTCATAGAAACACGTACTGAATGTATAGAAATGCTCCACGTTGCCAGGTGCTTTGTCATTGTGCTCTTGTTTTCAGTGGAAAGTGTAATTTGAAACATTTAGGAGCCATTTTCCAGCTTCAGTCTATAGTATTGCGTTGTGTTATTGTGTTCTACACAATAATTGAGCGTTATAAGCACTCAGGCTTGATGGTATATAAATGGATAGCTTTGTTTGAGTGGATGCGTCTGGTACACAAACATGTCAGAAGATGAGCAGAATTAGGATGGTTTGTTTGTTCAGTCATTCAGCGGGCACGGACAGCTTGTTGTGTCTGGCTAATTGGGAGTCTGTAGCAGAGAGCTCTTTGGTCTGATCAATAGCCATTCACCAAGCAATAGCATAACAGAGGATTGTGGCTTTGCTCGTCTGAGACAGACCGACACGGATTCCACAAAACAATCCAATATTTTTCTTGTGCTCATAGCACTGTCAATCTTAGTTTTACAAAAGCAGGTTTTCCACGAATACTGTACACTTTGTGTTCCATGGAAAAAAAAAAAGGTTAGATGCACACTGTTTATTTATTTATTTTTTTTGTGAGAAAAATTACATACAGTGGGGAGAACAAGTATTTGATACACTGCCGATTTTGCAGGTTTGCCCACTTACAAAGCATGTAGAAGTCTGTAATTTTTATCATAGGTACTCTTCAACTGTGAGTGACGGAATCTAAAACAAAAATCCAGAAAATCACATTGATGATTTTTAAATAATTAATTTGCATTTTATTGCATGACATAAGTATTTGATCACCTACCAACCAGTAAGAATTCCAGCTCTCACAGACCTGTTAGTTTTTCTTTAAGAAGCCCTCCTGTTCTCCACTCATTACCTGTATTAACTGCACCTGTTTGAACTCATTAACTGTATAAAAGACACCTGTCCACACACTCAATCAAACAGACTCCAACCTCTCCACAAAGGCCAAGACCAGAGAGCTGTGTAAGGACATCAGGGATAAAATTGTAGACCTGCACAAGGCTGGGATGGGCTACAGGACAATAGGCAAGCAGCTTGGTGAGAAGGCAACAACTGTTGGCGCAATTATTAGAAAATGGAAGAAGTTCAAGATGACGGTCAATCTCCCTCGGTCTGGGGCACCATGCAAGATCTCACCTCGTGGGGCATCAATGATCATGAGGAAGGTGAGGGATCAGCCCAGAACTACACGGCAGGACCTGGTCAATGACCTGAAGAGAGCTGGGACCACAGTCTCAAAGAAAACCATTAGTAACACACTACGCCGTCATGGATTAAAATCCTGCAGCGCGCGCAAGGTCCCCCTGCTCAAGCCAGCGCATGTCCAGGCCCGTCTGAAGTTTGCCAGTGACCATCTGGATGATCCAGAGGAGGAATGGGAGAAGGTCATGTGGTCTGATGAGATAAAAATAGAGCTTTTTGGTCTAAACCCCACTCGCCGTGTTTGGAGGAAGAAGAAGGATGAGTACAACCCCAAGAACACCATCCCAACGTGAAGCATGGAGGTGGAAACATCATTCTTTGGGGATGCTTTTCTGCAAAGGGGACAGGACGACTGCACCGTATTGAGGGGAGGATGGATGGCGCCATGTATCGCGAGATCTTGGCCAACAACCTCCTTCCCTCAGTAAGAGCATTGAAGATGGGTCGTGGCTGGGTCTTCCAGCATGACAACGACCCGAAACACACAGCCAGGGCAACAAAGGAGTGGCTCCGTAAGAAGCATCTCAAGGTCCTGGAGTGGCCTAGCCAGTCTAGAGTATGATAAAAATTACAGACTTCTACATGCTTTGTAAGTGGGCAAACCTGCAAAATCGGCAGTGTATCAAATACTTGTTCTCCCCACTGTATGTTAGATAAATGTTTGTCTGCATCTGCCTTTAAAATTGATGTTTTGACCTGTCCTACCTCAGAGGTCTTGACATTCTAGTCTGTATTTAACAATTAAAATCATACAGCAGAGTCATAATTTTGACATAATCTCTTGAATTTAATTCAAAATTTACATTAACTTATTGCAATTACAAAAAATACTAATATTTAGCTTAACTACAGTAATTGCAAAAACATTATATTTAGCTAAGTATGCAATGCTATTCATTTTGTATTGCATGATTTTACAATAAATGCTATATTGTAATACATATACCAGAAGATTAGTATATGTGTTATAATTATTTATTATTATTAATAATAATAATATTGTTTTTTATTTGAAAGATTGACAAACTATATTTTAGGTATTTAAGAATTATGTATGCTATGTAATATAATTTGGTGTTTTTTTATTTGAACGATTGACAAAAAGTTGTATTTTAGGTATTTATTAAGAATTATGTATGCTATAATTTTGTTGTTTATTTGTATGTTATTGCTGTTTGTGGAAAAAATGCTCATTAAAATTTTTTACACGTCAAGAAGTAAAGAGATGAAGTAAATAAAAATATTTTTTCAATTTTCTAAATTTTTAGACATCAAGCGTAGCGTCAGTTCTGGCAGGTCACGTTAGTCAATCTCGCATCAGCTGACTGTCGGCTGATCACGTCTACCTATAGGAATACGATGTCTATCACAGCATACATATATAAGCTCCTTCAGTACTATCAGCAGCTATCGCGTTCTTCAGAGCTCATTTACCCTCCTCCATCCCCAGCTCCTCCTGTCGTCAGTCAGGATTTGGTATTCTGATTCCCCTTGAATCAGACTAAATTCCCAAATTATTTATATTAATGATATCTGCAATACATTATGTTGGTTCTGTTCTGTTTACCCTAAGGGGGGTTATCGCTGCTCTCTCTGCTCTTATCCATGCTAGGCTGCATGGATGCGCAGGGAGTTCTTGCCCAGAACAGAACCATACCACCAATCCAAACTATTGTTAATAGTCAATCAATCGTTTTTGACGATATTGGTCCTGACAGAAATTGTATTTTTGACATTGTGTAAGAAAAAAAAGAAACAACAAAAATAAATAATTTTTTAATTAAATATTTTTCTTTAATTTGTGGAAAATATGTTTATAACTATAAAACAACAATCCCACATTATCTAGCCCACTCTATTTTTATTTGTTTATTTGATTGTTAATTTTATAGATTTGGTTTTTTTTAATGTTCTTTTAATAAAAGCAAGGTTTTATTATTATTATTAGTATTATTATTTCATTTATTATGTAATCTGACTTCCCAAAGTTGATGAACAACATGATCTGTACATTTAGCAAAGAAAACGAGTGTTGGACCATATTTTGTACCTTACTAGTGGAAAGTGCCGTATATGGATGCTAGGAGAGAGTGTCACATATGAGTGTAACAGGAAGTTGTAAATATGCTCTTATGTAACAACACTTGTTAAAGACATGTCTGTGGTATTAGGTGAGCTGTGTATGCTTGGTATAAAAGCATTGGCCTGTATGTGCAGCTGAATATTATCAGCAGTGTATCCTGAACCTCTGTAGTCCGTAGTGGATAGTGTTTGCAAATGACAAGCATTCTTGAATGGTTTTTATTTCAAGTGGCTCATTGTTGTGAATCAGACAGATATGAATGAGATTTCCACAACAGGATGATCAGTATACTAGTTTGACACATTTTACACCCTCTTGAAACTGGCCTGTTCTAATCGAATGTTTTCTCCTCCTGCCCTTCTCTTTCTCTCCTTCCGAACCTGTCTGTCCTTCCCTGTCTTCCTTTCTTCCTTCCTTCCCTCCATCCTCTCCATCCTTCTCCTCCCCATCATGCTCTGCGATTCCAGTGGCGGCAACGAAAAACAAAGTGAGAGGTGAGTTGGATCCTCCATCTTCCCTGCTGTTTGATAAATGGGGAGACACCATTCTCAATAAGCTGAACTGAGATAGCCGCCTTATCACTGCTATGAGCTAGGCAGGCAGTACCACCGTCCTGTTCCTTTCCACGCGGCCATTATTTTTGCTATTTACTACCCCTCTCTACCCTAGCCCTCCTCAAACCACTCCTTCCCTTGCTTTTCTTTCCTTCCTTTGCCATCCTTTCTTCCTTGTCATCTTTTCCAACTAACAGGAAACTTCAATGCTCCACAGAGCTTAGTCGCATGTAGTGACTTGTAGCATGGCTAACCTTAGTGTGAAATGACTCTAAAACATAATATGACCATTTCACTGTTGTATCGCTTGGTTTGCCTGTGTTTGTTCCTGACAGACTGTCAGTCTGTGTGTTTTTCAGTGACTCTCTCTGCAGGTTACATTGTTACACCAGTAGGTGGCAATAGTGACCGTCTTTATGAGTGTGTCACTGAATCATTCATTCACAACACTGATTCATTCATACAAGCGAGTCAATGAATCATTCATTCAACCTATTTGTTCAAAAGCCAGCAAAAGTGAAACATTCAGTTCATTCATTCATATATCATTGAATTGCTCATTTACCAGATTTGTTCACAACACCACTACCGTTTGTTACTCAGAGATGCAGTTCTGTTGTGACTTTGTTTGGTGGAGCAATAACAAAGGAAATGGCAATAGTGTGTCTAAAATGGAAGTTACTCAAAATTAACTTCTTATTCATATTTAACTGTTGCATAAATCAAGTGTAGCGTTCTCAACTCTCAGCTGATCCACATCTACCTATAGGGAAACAATGCCTATCACAGCATCCCTATATATAGGGTCCGTTCAGCATTATCAGCAGCTTTATTATGTTGCTCAGGAGCTAATTACCCTCCTCCATCCCCAGCTCCTCTCGTCCAGTCAGGACTTGGCCTTCTGATATTCCTTTTCTAATCAGACTCATTTTTCTTGAATTATGTAGTACATTAAATTATTGAACATTAATGACATTAATCTGCAATACATTTATGTTGGTTCTTTTCTGTTTACCCTAAGGGGGGTTATCGCTGCTTTCCCTGCTCTTATTCATGCTAGGCTGCATGGATGGGGAGCGAGTTCTTGCCCAGAACAGAACCATACCACCAATCGAAACTGTATGCTAATTGTCAATCATATTTGACGATAGTGGTCCTAAAAGAAAAGCATTTGCAAGAGCCAAATCATATAGGTACACCACTGACACAGAAGGAAAGGTGGGTCACATTTACCGGTTGTGCTGCGAAATTTTGTGGGCATTTGCATACAATTCGAAATACATTAAGAATATCCAAAACTGCGCATGTAAAAAAATGTTTTGTATTCATTCAGGCATGGTTCGTCTGTTTGGGCAGGTGGCAGAGCCCCACTCAAATATTAATCCAAATGTAGACCTTTATATACACTGAATTAATAATAAATTATAAATGTGATCAGCATTTTCGACATTATTTTAAGTCGTAAAGTGAGCAGGATATATTAAATTGTAGCACATGGATTCGGCTGGCATGTATTCGGTATGATACTAAAGGCTGATTTATACTTCTGTGTCGGACCTGTGCCGTAGCCTCTACGCCATGGGCTACGCGTCGATTTTCATTTATACTTCTGCGTCCTTGTCCGCGGCGACGCGCAGTTACACATGCAGAAGGAGCATGTGTACCCCTGAGGGAGGGGTTCTGGCAGACCAATCACAACGCTTGCGGTCCACTTAGAATTGACGCGTTGTTAAATTTTTGGGCTTAAGTGGGACAGCCGGTCTCGGAGCCCTCCCCTGCTCTACAGCGCCCCACAAATTTCCAATGTAAATCTGTGGTGAAAAATGGAACTGCAGCACATTCTCATAGAGAGCCATTGGGGCAGATTTCTGGCTGCCCCGCTTATTTTCACGTGACGTTGCCTCATGTAAATCTTGCCCCAGACCGAGACGATATCAGTCCACTTCAGATATGTGCCTGTATCAGGTCAGTAACTAGTTGGCATGTCTGTTCTTCCTATGTGGAGTAGCGTATCAAATTAATGAGATTATAATCCCTTTAATTTAAACATGCTTATGTGAATAGATTTTATATAGGTCTACAGTAGTGCTGTTGTGTTTGTTTTATGCTTGTTCTGAGAAAAGACATAACTTTGTTTTCCTCACTGGAATTCCTACACAACTTGTAATATTCTAAAACAACATTGGGACGCAATAAATGCTACATTAAGGCAATTCTAAAATGGCATTCTATGCGTTTGTCATGTGTAATAAAGTCTGTCAATCACCATTAGAGCGACATCCTCAGGCTAATCTAATGCAAGGACATTAGAATTCTGCCAAAAGTGTGTCTGATGTGTTCAGCGATTAGAATATAAAGCTTACAAAATGGTTATCAAACTAGCGCTAAGACCCAGAATCTGCCCTACCTAAATTTATAAATTTACCTAAATAGATGCTTTCTAGCTGATGCTAAAAGTTTAAATGCATGTCTAGAAAAGATTTTTCAACAAAGAAACCAATGACATGCTGCAATTTTAAGGATTCATCTCCAAGCCTGTGCTTGTGTCAAAATACAAGGCATTTCATCTTAGATGTTTACTGTATGCTGAGCATTAAACTGACCCTGTAGTTTACAGCTGTATGCGTTTCGCTTTATTGTGACATTGTGTCCTTCAGACGCGGCTGTATAATTTCACGGTTGCTGTTTGCCACGTAGTTAGACATTAAATTTAAAAGATACTCTCACTTAAGTGGTTCAGAGAGAGGCAGTGAAATATTTATAAGGCGAAGTTCATAGAGGTTATGTATGACTTTGTAAGCCACAGAGAAGTGAGATTGCTTTGATTACCCACAAACAAATACTTTCACATACAGTCAATCAGGTAAAAAACAAAAAATACATTCAACTCCACTATAGCCAGCTGATTCACAAGTATTCATTGTTGCAAACGCAGCATATAACAGTTAAAAAGCTGTGGGCACAATAAAAATGTTACACCAGTGTATTGCTGTGTAATACTACACCACTATTTATAAAAAGTAGATTGTTATGTGAAAGCTAGACTGTTTTGAGAACAGCTTTGCTGTGTTTAGTTACTTGCTCTCCCAACACTGCGCAAAAATGAAAATCTTGCCTGTGCAATAGATCTGAATGTGACATTTGTTAGCTCTCCCAAAGGTCTGCCTCATTTTTTTGAGGAAGAAAAACCATCACTGCAAATATTTGGAGTCGGGTAGATGAAATGAGGCCTATGTGTACAGAATGAGTGAGACGCTATCAGCGACTGACTCCTCTAAACCACCTGCTCTCCTCATGAATAATGCACGAGACTATGTACTATTCACACACTCACCTCAGATGGCAATTTTACCTGCATGCCATCTGCCTACAATGGGACCCTTCCCCGCTCCGCGCATGGCTTTGTGTGTGTGTTTGTGCTCGGCGAGCAACAGAGTTGTTTTTGTTGACGACACATTCATAGGCATCGCTCCTGTTCCCATTTGTCGCAGTAAATTACAGCATTAAAAAGAGAGAAAAAAACAACTTGCTACAATTAAGAAACTGTGATTGGGATGTTTGTTTACAATGGCAAGAGCAGCTGCACACTGGTCTAATTGTGCAAATGGAAGTGGAACCGCTGAGGCCAGTTCATTTGTTGTTTGCTAATTGATTAGATTTCGCTAAATCAGAAATTGCAGTGCTTCTTCAAAACTTTTCATCCGCTTTGTTCGCCCATGATTTCTGTTTGCTTTGATTCACATGATGTGCACATCCAGCTCATTAGACACTTTGCAATTAGTGCTATGACTGGTTAAAGGTGAGGTGTGTAATTTAATAAGTTAAATATTTTTCTGTTCCCAGCTTAATGTGTAGAAACAAATATAACAAAGCTGTTTGTAGGGTGGTTTATTAAAAAGGTGTGAACACTGTCTCTGTGGTAAACCATCCCAATACAGCAACATTTTCTCAGCAAATGGTGTGAGTTTGGGGCAGGACTTTCTGGATGTACACCATGTAATTTTTTCTGTCTATTGCAATTTGACCTCAGGCAGACTGTGTAAATGGCAGTGCTCCTGGTTGTCGATTGGTTCTTCATTTGGATGGCCATCATACACAAAAAAAAAAAATTAACAGTTTGCATCAATTTTTTTGAGTTATGACAACTTTGAGTGAATTTACGTTCAACCAATAAGCTACATTGAGTTAGAGGAACTGAATAATTACATAAACACAAAATCTTAAGTTGATTACTCCAAAAATTAAGCCGCTCCAACTACCAGAGTTGTAGCTCTGGAACCAATTAATCTTATCTATTTCATTTCAAATCAACAGTTATTATAGCACATGCTAACATGCTTAACATGTATATTTAATGAACAAGTAAGATATTACTTGTCACTGACATTAGCGCAGTCATTGCTTATAGAGTCAATGTAGTGTTTACCTTCATGTATCTACTCTTCAGCACAATGGTAAACACAAAAACTTCAACATTACAGAAACTCTTTTAAATATCAAACATAACAGCATTAAACACTAACAGGTATTTCCCTTCACTAAAAACAAATAAATGAACATTTAAAGGGATAGTTCACCCAAAAATGAAAATTAGCCCATAATTTACTCACCCTTAAGCCATCCTAGGTGTATATGACATTTTGTTTCAGATGAATACAATCGGAGTTATATTAAAAATTGTCCTGCCTCTTCCAAGCTTTATAATGGCAGAGAATGGCTGTTTCTGTTTTGAAGTCCAAAAAAGTGCATCTATCCATCATAAAAGTGCTCCACACGGCTCCGGGGGGGTTAATAAAGGCCTTCTGAAGTGAAGCAATGCATTAGTGTAAGAAAAATATCCATATTTAAAACTTTACAAACTGTAATCTTTAACTTCCACTAACTGTCGTATGCACGTTCACGAGGGACTGGCATTCCAGCGTATGACGTAGGACGCTCCGGTGAGAATATGCTACTTCTCGCGAGAACCAAGTTTTGTTTTGCTCTATCCTCTGCACTTCCGCGTTCGTCACCGGAATTTACACTACGCCTGCGTCCTATGTCATATGCTGGAACGCCAGTCTCTTGTGAACGCGCGTACGACAGTTAGCGGAAGTTAGAGAATACAGTTTGTAAAGTTTTAAATATGGATATTTTTCTTACACATCAAATACACTGCTGAACAATAACCACCAATATGTATATTTTTCGCTATATTTTATGCCAATTTTATGATTGGTTTATGTACTACAAACACTTGTGCATTAAGTCCCCATGGATTTTATGCAATGTAAAAAAAATATCACTGAATAAGGCAGAAAATATACAGTACCTATCAAACGTTTGAAACATTACAATTGTTAAATGTTTTTGAAAAAAGTCTTCTGCTCACCAAGGCTGCATTTATTTAATAAAAAATTCAGTAAAAAAGTAATACGGTGAAATAATATCCCAATGTAAAGCAGCTGTTATCTATGTGAATATATAGTAAAAAAATATTTGTAATTTATTCCTGTGATCAAAGCTGAATTTTCAGTGTCACATGATCCTTCAGAAATCATTATAATATGAGGATTTGCTGCTCAAGAAACATTTCTGATGAAAACAGTTGTGCTGCTTCATTTTTGTGGAAACCTTGATCCTATTCAAACATTTGTGGTAAGATTAAAAAAGAGAGAAATTAATACTTTTATTCATCAAACATGCATTAAATTGATCACAAGTGACATTTATAACATTACAAAAGATTTCTATTTAATAAATGGTTTAATAAATGTAATAAATGCAAATAAATGCTGTTCATTGAACTTTCTATTAATCAAAGAATCCTGAAAAATAAAATGCATCATGGTTTCCACAACATTTTTAAGCAGCACAACTGTTGTCAATTGATTATAATCACAAATGTTTCTTGAGCATCAAATCCTCATATTAGAATGATTTCTGAAAGTCATGTGACACTGAAGACTGGAGTAATGATGCTGAAAATTCATAAATTTCATAAATTACTATATATTCACATAGAAAACAGTTATTTTAATTTGTAATGCTATTTCACATTATTACTGTTTTAACTGTATTTTTGATTAAATAAATGCAGCCTTGGTGAGCAGAAGATACTAAACATTAAAAAGGCTATCAGTTAGCACTGCATTATTCATATACTTTATCGTCAATAAATACCTTGAGATGGCTTGAAAACACACATAAACCATATATTGTCGCAATCGTGTGTTTGTCGTCCCGTTTCATCAGTCATAATGATTCTTTTTATTCAGCCTCTGTTACAGCGCTGAATGCCTTTGGAACGTGACCAGAACGTGACAGGGTATTACTTCTATAAATCCGTTTTGGACTTTCTGTTAGAGAGCGCCCTCCAGCTTCGAGTATGAATTAAAATGTTGCACGAGAGTGTTAGCGCTCCATAGTGTTCAGATCATCTAATTTTTGCATACGAATAAAATGACAGGTCATGTGTAGATTATTTTGTGTCTTTGAATTTAAATCTAGATTTATTTACATTGGCTTCTACGTAAATACACTTGCCCGTGTAACAGACGTAGGCCAGTAAGAGGGGTGCGAGTAAACCTCTTCTCCCCTGACCTCAAGAGGCGCGCTATCGACTGATGTTAATGAATGCTGTCTTTCCCCAGGAACTTTCCTCGTTAACGTGCCCGCCTCCCGCGCAGGAGACGCCAGTTCGAATCCCGCACGGAGCGGGTCGACTAGGACCGGTGAGACCCGGTAAAAGTGCGGGGGACGAATGTACGTTTTATTAAAAGTGCGGGGGACACGTCCCCCCCGTCCCCCGCGTAATCTACGCCCATGATAGATGCACTTTTATGGACTTCAAAACAGAAACAGCCATTCTCTGCCATTATAAAGCTTGGAAGAGCCAGGACATTTTTAATATAACTCAGATTGTATTCATCTGAAAGAATAATGTCGTAAGCCCCGTTTCCACCGAAATTACCCGGAACAATTTGTCCCAGGAACTTTTTTTTCCCCAGACCTGTTGCTGTCTGCGTTTCCATCGCGGTCTAAAGTACCGTGAAGATTAGTCCGGTGACGTAGGACTGCACGCGACTTTCCAGAGCCCACTGGATTTCGTCTTCCGCAAATATACTTAATAAAGCCTGAACCTCGTCGTCGGTCCATCGGTCGTATTTTTTAAACTTCATTGTTGATTCGAATAGCAAACAACTCTTACTGCACGCACCGCAACTGACTTTTAGTTTGAAATAAAATGCTGGGTGAGCTCAACCAATCAGCATGTTCAGTGCCCAAGTCCCACCCCTGAAAGTTCCTGAACTTTGAAAAAGTACTACCTCGCGAGCAGGGCCATTTTGAGGGGAAAATTTTTAGCCAGAACTTCATTTAGACCCCGGTTCCTGCAGTCGAAACACACCAAGTACCACCCAAAGTCCCTAGTTCCTGGGGAAAGTTCCTGCGGTGGAAACGCGGCTATATACACCTAGGATGACTTGAGGGTGAGTAAATCATGGGCTAATTTTCATTTTTGGGTGAACTATCCTTTTAATCTCAACATTTATTCTCCTTATCCAGTCCTATGCAAAGCATACTGGGAACTAGAAATCCACTGCCTGATTTCCAAAGTTATCAAGACAATTTCATTAAGTTACTACAACCTAATTTTTTTTTAAAAGCTGACGCAGAAATTTGTGTTTAAATTACAGACGATATTAAGTTGATGTAATAATCAACATTATTATGTCAACAGAATTCTACAAAATAATGTTTGCAACTTAAAAGGTTTAAATAAAACAATAAATTAGAATTTTTAACTTGCAACCATGGAAGTTGTGGTAACATGTCATAATCATGACAGGGACAGGCACAACACTACCTAAAATGACAAAATAAACACACATGAGGGCATTTTTAAGAGCAGTAATCCGGTTGAACAATGTCAGGGTGTATTGAAATCAGCTAGGCCGTACTATTAGTTTCTAATCTGTGTCTTTCCTCCTCTTCTGCTCAGTACCAGAGTGTCCCAAAGCTCTAATTAACTCCTCAAACATTATTTTAGGCCCTAGGGAAAGACTGAATGAGTGCTGAATGAAAAGAATATCAAAGATTAGCCCTTCCATTTTCACCAGTGCCCCTACTGATGCCCACTGGGAGGAAGCAGTGAGACCCCACCCACAGCGATGAGAACTCAACAAATTTATCTCACCTTAACTCACTGAGTGTAGCTGTAACCACAGAAGTCTCCTGAAGGTGCTTTCAGGCATTTCCAAATGCCAATGAATGATGTTAGCTAACTGCGTGATTTGTATATGTACATTTCTGAAATACATTACTTTGACACAGTCACCTCTGATAACAGTTCACTCTAAATTGAAATGTGGACACATGCATTTTCTGTAAAGGTGCTTTGAAATGATATGTATTGTGAAAAGCACTATACAAATAAATGTGAATTGAATCGAGTTCCTGCTGTAGAGCACTGTCAGTGCATCTTAAAATGCAGAGGTTGGGTACATCGGTCTGGGATTGCATTGTCAGCACCTGGCAAGGCTTGGCAAATTGGCACCTGTTTATGCACTTCATGCTTGGCACACAGCAACCTGGGAACATAGACTAGGCATCATACCCGAATGGATGTGCTTTTTTTGGGCTTACGCTGTCTGGTAGACCTCAGACCTGTATTAGTCTGTTTGATTTGTCCTCAAATCCTGGCTAATGATGAGATTGAATCCGTCTAGTTGAGATGGTTGATTAAACCAAACTTTCAGGCATCTGTCTTGACAGAGCTGGCCCACATATATGCCAGGATTTTTAATGCTCTATTTGTGTCGTATCACACTGGAGGATACGTGCCAGGGTAAAACGCCCTAATTAGTTCTTTCTCCAACAGCAACTGTCCATATTGGAGTGATCCCACCTACGTAAAGTGGTGCGATCACATTAGTGAAATTTTCACGGGCATCTTTGGTGTAGCGATGTATACACAGTGTAGCGATGTACACTCACCTAAAGGATTATTAGGAACACCATACTAATACTGTGTTTGACCCCCTTTCGCCTTCAGAACTGCCTTAATTCTACGTGGCATTGATTCAACAAGGTGCTGAAAGCATTCTTTAGAAATGTTGGCCCATATTGATAGGATAGCATCTTGCAGTTGATGGAGATTAGTGGGATGCACATCCAGGGCACGAAGCTCCCGTTCCACCACATCCCAAAGATGCTCTATTGGGTTGAGATCTGGTGACTGTGGGGGCCATTTTAGTACAGTCAACTCATTGTCATGTTCAAGAAACCAATTTGAAATGATTCGAGCTTTGTGACATGGTGCATTATCCTGCTGGAAGTAGCCATCAGAGGATGGGTACATGGTGGTCATAAAGGGATGGACATGGTCAGAAACAATGCTCAGGTAGGCCGTGGCATTTAAACGATGCCCAATTGGCACTAAGGGGCCTAAAGTGTGCCAAGAAAACATCCCCCACACCATTACACCACCACCACCAGCCTGCACAGTGGTAACAAGGCATGATGGATCCATGTTCTCATTCTGTTTACGCCAAATTCTGACTCTACCATCTGAATGTCTCAACAGAAATCGAGACTCATCAGACCAGGCAACATTTTTCCAGTCTTCAACTGTCCAATTTTGGTGAGCTCGTGCAAATTGTAGCCTGGTATGAGATGAGTGGTACCCGGTGGGGTCTTCTGCTGTTGTAGCCCATCCGCCTCAAGGTTGTGCGTGTTGTGGCTTCACAAATGCTTTGCTGCATACCTCGGTTGTAACGAGTGGTTATTTCAGTCAAAGTTGCTCTTCTATCAGCTTGAATCAGTCGGCCCATTCTCCTCTGACCTCTAGCATCAACAAGGCATTTTCGCCCACAGGACTGCCGCATACTGGATGTTTTTCCCTTTTCACACCATTCTTTGTAAACTCTAGAAATGGTTGTGCGTGAAAATCCCAGTAACTGAGCAGATGTTGAAATACTCAGACCGGCCCGTCTGGCACCAACAACCATGCCATGCTCAAAATTGCTTAAATCACCTTTCTTTCCCATTCTGACATTCAGTTTGGAGTTCAGGAGATTGTCTTGACCAGGACCACACCCCTAAATGCATTGAAGCAACTGCCATGTGATTGGTTGATTAGATAATTGCATTAATGAGAAATTGAACAGGTGTTCCTAATAATCCTTTAGGTGAGTGTATACACAGAAGTCAGCTTTCTCTTGATCAATGTGGTGATTTTGCATAATTTGAACACGAGCAAAATTTGCATCAAAAACGTTTTTTACTCTCGTGCAAAACTCCCAGTTGTGTGGGTTCCTATTGAAATTATTTCAATGCGAAATTTCGCCAAGTAACAGTAAATGTGCACTTTTACTTTTATATAGGGGTGGTTTCTTCATTAGGGCGATAGGGCGACGCACCACCAAAGTGCGAAAGGGACAGATTTTTTCAATCACATTCTACCATAGAGTTTCGCTAACTGTCACTGTTCTGTCACTGTTTGTTCTGCCTCTGGATATATAGTACAATCAGCGCCAAGTCACGTTCTGTGGAGTACTGCCTCTTTTTGGGTGATTTCACTAGAATCGCCCAGAGTGTTCTTTTTCAAACGGCAGGCACTGCAATCTCTATGGGTGCTGGGAACCCGATCTTACGGCAATTCATACATATTTTACGAGGTGGCTAATTCATACGAATTTGTACAACCTCACTCCAAACCAATTTTTGCTAAATCGTACATATTTGACGAGTTGGTCAATTCGTATGATTTCGAACGAATGACCTAACCTCAAACCCCGCTCCTAAACCTAACCATCACTGCAGTATAGACAAGTCATACGAATTCATATGAGTGAGGTCGTATGAATTCGTACGAATTAGCCACCTCGTACAAATACGTACGAATTGGCCGTGAGATAGCGTTGGTTCTGTGAGGGCTAGCACTAATGTGCTTTCATCATCATACGTAACCTTAATTTGTGCAGCGATTGGTGGGAAGAATAGAACAATTTAATAGAACAATTAATACTTCCCCTCAAATCTGATTGGTCAAGCAGCATTCCAGTAGTGTTTATAGAGTACAACAGTTGGGTTCTGGAAATAAAAACAAGTGGCAGGACTAATTGTTGTATAAAAGTAAATATGTGGTCATTTACTGTTACTTGGCTAAATTTCGCATTGAAATAATTTCAGTAGGAATCCACAGTACCGGGAGTTTCACATAAGAGCGAAAAAGTTTTTGATGTGAATTTTGCTCAATAACTAAGCAAGCTGTAAAGACAGACCTGTTGTGAGCTATGAGGTTGTTAATTGATGGTATATGCTTTAGTTGAAACCATCCGTTCACTTAATTTCAACGTATTTTTAAAATAATCATTTTTAACAGCAGTATTTGTGGTGAAAACAAATCCTTTTGGAAAAATGAATGAAAAAAATACTTCCGAAACCAACGCCGCTGAAAAAGTGCGCGGGCACTAACGCACTCTATTGACAGTCCAACAGTTCTATTGACAGTCACGGTTCTATCACTCTATTTGTCTGTGTTTGCAGTGTTCCAGTATATGTTCCAATGTGTTTAAATGTGCAAAAAATTTTGTGGTGGTTGATTTGTGCTGAAAAATGTGGGCCGCCTGTCAGCGTGGTCAGGGCTAAAGGTCAAGGGCATGACTACCTCCAGGCTGGCCTCGACGTCTCAGCGAGCAAGAGCATTCTTGCTAAAGGTCATCTTGTTACAGTTTTCCGCTGAAAGGTTACAGAGATACGTGGGCACGAAGAGCCAAGACAGATCACTCATGCACCTGATTCATGTTTTGCGTCATCTCAAATGTTGTGAGAGCCTCTAAACGTTAGCAGAGTGAGCGTGAGAAAAACAGAAAAGCAAAAAACAGCTGCTAAATGTCAGTTGTGTGTCTTAAATTATGTTTTAAAATATGTATGAAGGAAGTGAGGTGTTGTCTATTGTTTTAATAGATTTCAACCTTGTACTTGAAAAGTTTTCACAGGTTTAAAGGGGAAAGTTAAAAATGACAGGATTTTCATTTTAGGTGAACTATTCCGTTAAGATTTCACACAATTAATATGTTAATTGATATTAAGATCTTGGAAATATGTCGTATATGAGTTCCTTTATGTCACATGAGACTTTTCCCTCTTTGTTTTCTACCTCTCAGTGGGAGAGTTATTGAGGACATTTAGGAGAGACAGGAGCTAATTTTATATTTTGCTCGCTGAGCGTTGAGAGAGGGAGGGACGTACACACAGGAAGGAGAAACAGAGGGGAAGAGGAGAACGGGAGACATACATACAGGGAGAGCGAGAGCGCTCAAAACGCATTAGACAGACCAGATCCCAGGAGAGATCCGTTTCAATCAGACGCCACTGACCACAGAGGAAGGCGGAAGGACTCACCTCATCGCTCTATTAAGTCGACATATTGAGTGTGCTGGGTTTGATGAAATAATCGCAACACAAAAGTGTCTTAAAAGCAGTATCACCAAACAAAAAGAACGACAAGATAGATGTTTAAAAATTCCCTCTTTGAAAAACCTTTTAGCCTACAGAGAAAAGAACTGTGACCAGTCTATTAAAATATATGATTTTTTCTCATTAAAAATAAAAACCAATCAGGCACATGTAGTGTCTAATATGTTTAATATTTAACTAATTATTGTGATATTACAATCAACGTCAATTGCTGATTGAATTGCTATTGAGTGAAACTGAATATTTACAGTAAGATTAGGAATGTGCATTAAAGGGATAGTTCACCCAAAAATGCTCTTCCAAGCTTTATAATGGCAGAGAATTTGCTGTTTCTGTTTTGAAGTCCATAAAAGTGCATCCAAGCGTTTGTGTAAGAATCTCTAACTTCCGCTAACTGTCGTACACGCGTTCACGAGAGACTGGCGTTCCATCTTATTCACTGCCATTATAAAGCTTGGAAGAGCCAGGACATTTTTTAATATAACTTCGATTGTATTCGTCTGAAAGAAGAATGTCATATACACCTAGGATGACTTGAGGGTGAGTAAATCATGGGCTAATTTTCATTTTTGGGTGAACTATCCCTTTAAAAAGTAAATAAACATTAGCCCCTTTCACACAGCAATACTGGTAAATTACCATAAAATTATCTGAACGACTTTACTGGTAAATCCACA
Source organism: Coreius guichenoti (assembly GCA_039654105.1). NCBI lineage: Eukaryota > Metazoa > Chordata > Actinopteri > Cypriniformes > Gobionidae > Coreius > Coreius guichenoti. Next base: position 8,960,440 of record CM077190.1, read on the forward strand.
AATATGCTGTTCACACAAGCAACGGCGTTCCGGCTTTTTACCGATAAGAGACCATTCACACATCAGCTCCAAAATACCGGTAAAATCTGTGATGTCAGTCATTGGAAATGATCTTTAAATGCCGCGCCGTTGACTTAATTCGCCCACATGAGGAGAAGCACTTTAGTTTCACTATCTGTTTAATTTGACAACATTTTTTGACGTCTGAGCGACATAAGGGATGATCAAACAGAATGAGTTTTTGCCCTTAAAAACAAGAGACGTGCATAATAGTATCCAACTGCAGAGCTGCAGTGCTAATGAATGGAAAAGAGGGCAGGGTCTCCAGCATGACGCTAAAAAAGCTGTGAGACGCGGCGCAACGGTCAAAGATAATCATCTAGCGCATATTTACATAGAAAAACTATTAAAAAGTTTACTGTAAACAGCGCGGAGTAATCCTGTCATCTCTTTGAGAACTTTAGGATTGGCCCAGAGCCGTTGAAAACTGACTTCTTACGTCACCGCGTTCTGACCTCGCACGTGATCATACCAGTAATCTTCATTCTGCGTTCACACAGAGCACATTATCGGTAATTTACCGGTAATGTTACAACTTCCCTTACTGGTAAATTGCCAGAACCAATTTACCAGTATTTTTGAAAAGGTCCTGTTCACACATGATCTCTTACCGGTGATTTACCAGTAAAGACTGTATGTGTGACTGTATTGATTCATGTACAGTACATTTAAAATCTAATAATTTTAAATCTTATGACCTAAATTAACTTTTTATTCTAAATAATGCCTAACAAAGAAGTTATTTAGGCTAAAATGATCCGATTTCATATTAGTTAATTGTTGAATGTGTGTAGTTCGGTAAGGTGAGCAGATGCACATTTTTAATTAGATATCTGCTTAATTTTTTGGTTTGGCCTTTCAGATACTTCCTGTTTGAATTTATATTCTGCAATGCAAATTTTATGCTAGAAACATTGTTTTATTTCTTTATTCATTCATTCATTTTACTTCAAGTTTTGTGTTGTGCGTTACCTTAGGGTTGAACTTTTTAACACATTTAACTCTTCAGCTGAGCGTGTTCTCGTGGAGTGACTCCATTTTGAAACCTTTTTCCCCCTGTATGTTATAAAGTATTATGTTTTCAGCTTCAGTGTTGATGATTGTGGCGTTGTGGGTAGTTTCAGGTATCTCTCAGCAGTTGTTTGTTATTCATAACCGCTCTCAGCAGGAAATATGCAAAATAAGAGACAGTTCTGAATAGCTGGAAGCACATCTCGAAAATACTCTGCATTAATGGTAAAAACCTGTCCAAAACTTAACATATTTCCAGTGAAGAGCGAGTAGGACGGACTCTTTGGAACAACAGCATGAACTGTCCATGGAGGACTTTGAGGAGCCTGTCTAAGGCCTAAAACTGCTGCACACATTTCAATACATTAGAATTTATTATAATATATACTATAATTAATATTATTTATTTATATTTGTAATATAATTTCTAAATAAATGTATCTGTCTAGACTTCCCATTGGCTAGTAGCAGCTAGACTGGAGATGTTGCTGCCATAATTTCTTATTTTATAATGATCATTACCAGGCTCCTAGTTAGCAGTTTTTTTACTGAATGGTGACACCTCAGTTATCATCTTTTGCATTCACACAGTTTTGGACCCTCTTGGGATTTCCTAAGTTGACACATTTCGTTAATCTTAATTGTTTGTTATCAACCATATGTGTAAAAATAGAACCAGATTTGCACCTACAGTTTTGGAGCAGTTTCCCATGACTGATTTCCCATGGATCTTGACCCTTTCTCCTAATTGTAGAGAAAAGAGTGATGAGGGATGGGTATGAGAAAATGAGGCAGGAGAAGATGGCAGAGATCAAGAAAGCAGAGAGAGAGAACTAGAGACAGGGGCTGGCAGGCCATGCTTCATGCAAAACACAGATGAATAATGTATTCTGCCTACCTAGAGTAATACAGATCCATTTCTCTGTCTTATTCTTCCTCCGCCTCTTATGCTGTGGATTGTAGGAGACCTTAATCAGGTATTTAATGACCTACTCTACTGTCTCATATGACCCCTGAGCCAAGATGAACCATGGGGTCATGCTTTGGCTAGTTGTCATGCTGCAACTATACCATCTGGACCCAGAAAGGCTTTTTGTACCATTATTACTTTTTTTTTTTTCTTTGCAAGCAACAAATATATTGCTAATATTTAATTATATTGTAACAGATATTCACCAGTGCCTGATTCTTTTTCTTAAAATCAAATATGGCAGATTTCAAATTGTGTACAAAATAGTGATTGGTGTTACATAGCCAAGGGCAAAAGATATGGGCCAATATTTGGCATTTTTTTTAAGGTGCTGTATGTAAGAATGACATCTAGTGGTTGAAATGGGTACTGCAGTCCAAAATCAAAATATTGTTTGCCCCGCCCCCTCCTCCTCAGACTCATTGCTCACGCAGGTTGCCAGTTTGAGGACTCGCAACAGGAACGTGCACAATTGAGAATGGAAGGCGAGGAGACTTACACACTGTAAGTTGATGAGTTGATTTATCTGCGTTTTAATGTGCTTTTTAGATTTTTAGATGGATGCCAAGGCTTTTTAGGTCAGGTAGAATCTACGATCTCTGACCCAGTTTGTTTGCTGGCTTCCATGGCAGCAATAAACTGCGTTTTCCGCCAACTGGCAACCCGTGGTGTCGAAATGCTATTGGGTTCGCACAGACCAAAACAAAAACAGACATTCCGCTCATTTCAAAGTAAAATAATTGGCTGTAGCATTGTTTTTCAGAGAAACGTAAACTTAGCATGTTTCCTAAATATTATAGTATTATTATGATTTAGTACAGTCAAAAACTTACATACAGCACCTTTAAATCTCAGCATAAGCTTTTCTGTTTGGCCGATAAGAGTCAGAAGCTTTGGACTTTTATTTTGACAGTGCTGAGAACACCAGATCCTTTGCCATTGCACAATAGGTTATTTATAATGGAAAAACGTTCTTCTAAATTATTAAAATATTCTTAATACTAAGAAAAAAATAGTTCTTTTAAGAACTGTTCACAGAAAAGTTCTTTCAGGGAACCCAAAATATTTTTTTTCTCAATTGCATTGCTACTGCATTGCTGTTTTTTCTATTGCATTGCTACATAACCCCCCTTTTAAAACATGTATTTTTAAGAGTATGGGCCGCAATGCGACGCCAGGTGTGACTTAAGTGTTTTTTGCTAGTTTCAGCCCAACGCAGTTATCATTTTCACATCCAGCGCCACGTTGTTTAAATAGCAAATGCACTCGCGCCTATCTGTTCGCCCATGGGTGTGCTGGTCTGAAAACGAGCTGTGTTCCGGCGCATTGTTGGTGCGTTGCTATTTTGAGAAACTGAAAACGACTGCGCCATTAACCAACAAAAACCTGGTCTAAAGTCAATAGCGCAGTATTTTTTGTGTTATTCAAAGGGCACGTTAGTAATATGCGCCTATAGGCGGGTGCACAACGCGCATACTCTCTGCTTATTACACACACATGCGCAGCAGCACACAAACATGTCTAAATATTAAAAATAAAAGGATTCCTCTCTGGAGAAGTGTTCAGTCTTTCCACTCACAAATTCCGCGAATGTAAATAGCGAATCCACCATGGTGCAAGTGCAACTGGCTTTTAAAGGGAATAGGAGATGAGACTCTGATTGGTTTAATGCACGTTACGCCCAAAACACACCCATGACTCATTAAGAGACTAGGTACAACCCTTTTGGACCATGAGCCTGGCACGCTGACCGTTTTTTTCCATCATTAAACTAGCAAAAGTGGATTTGGACATGCCCTACATGCACCTGCGCCATGAGCTTCAGACCATGCGCTCAGATCGTTAAAATAGGGCCCTATATCTTTGAAATAATGTGATATCATATAATTTGGTTTTATATCTGCCACCCTGCTCTCTTGATGGCATCAGCTATGAAAAAAAATCAATTTTGGTCACCCGCTAGAACAAATATTGCGATTCTGTTTTACAAAACTCTCAAAATTCAATTTGAGTCCTTTTGAATTCAAGGGAGTCAGTTAATTTACAGAATCCAGATGTCGCACTGAAATAGAACTGAATACACAACTGAACTGTGAACTGTGAGCGTGCCAAACCATTTTGCCAAAAACTGTAGCTCATATTTTCACATTTTATTATACATTAACCTCAAGTTTGATGCAAATAAATCATTTTTGAGTTGCGTCATCAGCATTACAGTGCTAAGCTACAGCGTGATAGTAATAATCATGACTGTGGAATATGCAAGTGTTTCTGTCTCACTAAAACAAGTGAGGAAATTAAATAAATCCCAAATCGACACCTCTTCAGTGTCTGTGTGTGTGTGTATGTAATGTGACTGCCAGAGGCACGGAAAATAAATAAGCACCACAGCTGGCTGATGTGCTGTTCTGTCAGGGAGCCTGTGGAGAGGCCCTTAGCAGCTCTCTCTCTCTCACTGTCTCTGTCTCTCTCACTCACTCTTTCTTGTCCTCCTGGTTCTCTTATGAAATCTCCACCATATCTGGACAGGCCCTCAAATCAGGCTAATTGTGACACGCTACAATTAGCAGCGAACAGAAAAAGATGCTAAAATTGCAGAGTTGAATCAAACTAGATACCCGTCGATCTCTATTTCTCTCATCAACCACCAATCTGTGCTGCACCGTGTCCTAATCATGCGCTAAATCACATCTATTACATTTTAATCCATGACTTCTGTGTGTGTTTGGTTGCTATTTTCATCATTTCCCTTTTAGTTAGAACTTAAAAATAACTTCACACTCGAAAGTTGCCTGGTCAGGACACGTATTTCTCTTCCATCACGCCATTGTCCTTCTCCTTTACCTATTACATCACATCCTGACATTTTTCATCTCTCCTGATGTCTCATTGTCTGGGAGCGTTAGTGCTGGAGATGTTGACCTCTGGTCTGTAAGAGTCATCGCTTCTTCTCTTTAAATAAATACAGATTATTCATCTATCATGTCCTTTCCAGGGTTGTATATATGTGTGTGTGTGTGTGTGTGTACAGTTTTTCATTAGCTCCCCTATGAGTCCCCTCCCTGCACAAGGTGATCTGTTATTGCCTGTCTAACCCTGGGGTGCCGTGATGGATGTCAGTTTGTGAATTATTTCTCACTGAGCTAAACCTTTATTCAGTCTTCTGCTCAGATCGACTCTTACCTGTTGTCTTTAGGTGTTTAGGAGACGTCCTTTGTATGTGGGGGTCTATTATAGAGACTTGATGGTCGGCTCTTTTGGATTAGGATATAGCAACGTGCTAGACTGGATACTTTAACTGGCCAAAATTTTGCTGCCGAAAAAAGGTCCATTGTCTGTTGTCAGTAGTGTGGTGATGTATCAAGCAAAGCGAATCAGTGTTACCTATTTAAACCCATTGTGAAATATCAGAGGGGGACATTTTTTGTGTATTCTTCATGAAATATCTGAATTTTGCCTGCGAAAAATTTGCGCATTTAGTCTATTTCCTACACCATTTTTTATTTTCTGCTCTTTTACAACAAAATCCAAACAAAATATAGCAGAAAGGTATTTATATATACTTTAAAAAATGTTTGCTGTGATAATTTGTCACAACTTAAAATTCCGCATTAGAATAAGAAATGTGTTGTTTCAACTTAAAAAAAATACGTGTTCATGCTTAACTTAAAATATTAAGTTTAGTTAACTGTAGTGTAGTTGGATATTTAAGTTATCTCAACAAATTTTAAGTTGTTATAACTAATTGCAGCAACATTTTTTATACAGTGTATATATATATATATATATATACACACATATATACATATTCGTATACAGATATATATATATATATATTCGTTTGATTAATTTATTATTTAGTTTATTTATCAATCAAAAGAAAAAAATATGTATATTTTTGGTTAAAAAAAATTAACTTTGCCCTTCTGGAGCAAGGAATATCTGAAAAATGTAATATAAGAAATGGACTAAAGGAGGCATTTAAAAAAAACAGACTTTGCAGTCTACAACAAAGATGTTAGTTTTATTCTGAGTCCTCATTTCGAATTCCTACCACAAAAGTTGCTTATTGTCATCTGATTGCCCTTAAAAATAGTCCTAACTATTCAGTCACATATCTTATGTTTCTGAAGGCAAGAGTTTAGAAGTTGCCTGCTCTTATCGTCTGTTTCAGACTGGTTCAAGTTATGATTTAGTGTTAAATGATGCAAGTAACTTTCATCGCCTTCTGTACTTTTCACCAATGTTTAGATGTAAATAGCTATCTTCCACTCTGCCTTTCTGGAGAAGCTCTTCCACAAACCAAACTTCAGGAAAACACATCTTAGCCAGAGGTTGCACTGCAAATAATCATTACCTGTCACTTTGACTGACTGGGTTGTATATTTTCCGTCATGTTCTATTTTTAACCGTCAGTAAAACAATATAATGCTTGGTAGTTTTTTTATGTGGCATTAATATTACACGAACTTCTGTGGCAAGAGCTGTTTTACTCTTCCCAAGCGCTGCGGTTTTGCGTGTTTTGGCTTTTTCTTCTTTCTATTCATAGCTTCATGTTGAGTGCTTATGCTAAAGGTTGAATGCTCCATATGTTGCTGTGGTTGTGGCCGTCTTTCACCTAGTTTGGTCTGTCTCTTCCAGGAGCCCAAGGCCAGGTCCCTATCGTCCAGAACATGACTGTGACAGAAGGAGGGATAGCCAACTTGACCTGCCGTGTGGAACACAATGACAACACCTCCCTCCAGTGGTCAAACCCTGCACAACAGACACTCTTCTTTGGGGACAAGAAAGGTGAGTGAGTGATTGCCACTAAACTCACAGGGATTCATATCTTTGTCTTGGGTGTTATCAGGTGGACGAGGGACCTCAGCTGAATGAGATTTTTAATGGAGGAACTTTAAGGGATTGCGCTCTTTTACTACTGTTTAGATTGCGTTGCCAGATTGCTGGCAGCGCTAAGATCTTGTATAAACTGTGTGAACTCTGTTCCAAAACCTAGTCAGCTCTGTTTTCAGAATTTAAAGGCATCATAGGTGCACAAAGTGTGTTCTAAAATTACTTTTGAAACGCCTTTATATCAGGAATGCACCTATGATGCTTTAAAATGATATGCTACGTCCTAAGATACCTTGTTTCGGCCTAATTATTTTAAGTCTATTAAATTCAAGATGGTGGACAAGTTCAGAGAAAAGCTAATTCCAAGATGGCGGATGAACAGAGGGGAAAAAATGTGTCCAATAATGGCGAGCAAGCTCAGTGAAAACATAAATCTAACATGGTGGATGAGCTCAGTAAAAAAGTAAAGGAAAAAAACTCCAAGAAGGCGGAAAAACTCCAATATAGTGGATATGGTGAAAAATAAAATCAAAGATGGTGAACGAAGCAAGAGAAATGCCAGCATTCATTCAATGCTGAAAACTACCAATAAAAATTGTGTAAAATAATTAGAAATTATTTATACTTATTAAAGTACTCTCTCTCGCTTCTTTTGAAATCAGTTTTGAATTGAATCCCATTCATATGAGGAGCTCTATTCATACACTGTACAGATTTCAAGGCATATGGTGGTTTTGGATTAAAAAGTTTCAGAATCCCTTTTTTTATGTACAAAGGTTTACAGCTATATCTCATTGTCTGAGTTAAAGGGTGAATACATCATCTGGATTTTCTTCCACACCGGGCTGGATGTTGTAAAATGGCTTTGTGTTCATATGTTGTATGATTGCTTGGCTATAAATTCCTGTAGAGAATCAATATTGGTCCCAGCAAAGCTTTATAAGACACACTTTTACCAGTAAACACCCTTAATCAAGAGCAGACGCAAAATCAACAACTAGACAATCTCTCAGACTCCCACACATACAATCATAAGAGCACATGAACGCACATACACGGGAAAGTGGGACAGCAGGTTGATTAATGTTGTGGAATACTAACAGATTACATTTGATAAATGAGGTATGGGAGGTGAGCCATTTAAAGGACTCTCCACTGCAGCGTTAAAGATATCTACTGTTCCCAGATCAGATCAATACGGAGCAGGAGCGTTATCACAGGTTCGACAAATGCCCCGTTCATTATGTCAGCAGAGCTTTTCTTGTGGAAGTAATCATGGGACGTATTCGATACACCCGGCGGATTGGATTTTATAATGATATTGTGGCGCTCCATATCTGAGAATTCCCCAGGTTGTTTGTACGGAGATAATAAATGTCCTTTGATTTATAACAGATCCATGTGTCAAAGATAGCTTAGTGTTTCCTGGCCCACACAGACTCCGACGTGTATGGCGTGATCAAAGAATACATGGAAGTAGAATAACAATTAGCTTTGAATGGCTGATTTATGCATTCAGGTGGTGACTTTGTGTTCAGAGGCAAATGACTTCTATCTCTACATAGAGCCACATAGAGAGAAACATGAAATCCCAATGAGTAATAGAGAGTATGCATTGACGCCACTTTCCCGCCAAAACACGCCCCCTCAGCCGGACTGAGTGGCAAAACAGCTTGCTGCATGACTGGATTTAATAGGGGAAACTGCGAACGTGAGTGAAACAAACGATTATCAGTTTAAACTAAAGGTTGGACTCGATATAGTGTTCCTTACAACTCCAAAGATCCAGTGATCCATGGATATTGACATATCGACGGTGACGTCACGTGCATACCCTCTATTTAGAATTTTCTCCTCAATACAAATGACAATATTACTGATCTGACTGTACTTACGCTGAGAACGTATGAGAACTGAACTGAGCTGGATGATGACATCATTTTTTGCAGAACTGCTTTATAGAATATAATAGATGATCTTTACAACAGAACTGAATCAACACTGAACTGACTTCAGCTGAACAACATCTGAAACGTATAATTTTCTTGTTATCACTGAAAAGCTGCTTTGAAAAAATCTGTATTGTATAAAGCGCTATTTAAATAAAGGTGACTTGACTTGACAACATTTTTTGTCTTGTTAGTTCACCCAGAGATGAAAACTGGATGACTTTTCTATTGTGGAACACACTGATTACAGTTTGAAGTATTCAGAAGTGGAACTTTTGTGAAACATAATCGCAACTAGGGCTGCATGATTAATCAAAATAAAATTAGAATCACGAATTAGCTTAGTGCGATTATCAAATGGCAACGACTGCGATTTAATTTAGGGTGAAGCACGGCACTGTGTTTTTTTACACAAGCGGCTAAGTATTAGTATTTAATTTGTAGGATTCTAATCTAATTCTAATTGCAAAATTAAAAAATATATATATATTATTATTATTATTATTATATTTTTCTTAAATACTAGATTTTTTATTTATAGTCAAATATTACAAAATAAATGTTTTTTATTTTTTGTTTAGTAATAATGCATATTTAATATTTAATTTTTAATGCATTTTAAATCAGAATTTATTTAGATTTTCTTACCAAATCGTGCAGCCCTAATCACAGCCAATCAGAACATATTTGGTGTTGAATATTCAGCAATGAATTTAGCCAATGAGATCTCCCAGGGGGCGGGGCATTTGAACACCTGAGTTTTTAAAGGAATGTTCTGGGTTCTGGGTTTCAAAACTTTTGGCATAATGATGATTACCACAGATATTTATATATTGCCTCAGTTGTTTTTTGTTTTTTTGTTTTTTAAGCAGACATCTGAAGCTCATATCTTTGTTAAAGCACTTATATGAATTATTGTTGTTTATTGTTTTTTCTGTGTGGATGAACTTCAGGTTGTGCGTTACAAATGTAATTCCTATATCACATATTATGCGAAAATTACCATAATGTGTCCATATTGTATTTATATTACTTTATAACTGTACTTCTTCATCAAATGCAATACATAGCCTACTAGTATGTGGTTTGGGACAAATCTACAATGTAACTCGCATTAGATTAGATTAATTTAGATTATTTTCTGGGTTCATTGACATTAAGCCACAAATGCTGTTGATAGAGTTTAGCAGGTTAGGTTTCAGGCTTGTGGGTGGAAATGATATAACAGGTTCGTTTGCACTTCCATATGTTTTCATTAGCTCTTGTAATACCCCACTAATTATTAACGCTTGAATATTTTGTGTCACAGAGGATGACAGCATATTTCTCGGCTCTGTAATTTAACTCCTCACCTTGACCCAGCACTCATCCTACACCTGCCTGTTTTTCTGCATCTGTCTATAGTTAATTTGTGCAGCTATGCTCTCACGCTGTGCCAGCACAGCGTTTCCCACATTTACATTCTCCTGAAGCAGGCTCTGTGGGAGGAACTTTGTGATTGGCCGAGCAGCATCTTCGAGAACGTCCATGTGTGTTTTTATCTGTGCGGAAGAGGAGGGTTGTTTGGATATGCTGTGTTGACTGCAATAAGGTGTGTAGACTAAGTCACTCGACCGCGAGAATGTGCTTTTCATGCCAGAGCGAGGGCTTAATTATTAACACTATGAGCTTCAGATCCAACTGTAAAAGTTTCACATTTAGGAAACAGTGTAATAAGAAACACATCACGAGCGGAGGAGAGGAGACGATAACGGGGGGTTGTGAAATCCGCCTGCTAGGGATGGCGTCTGATTTGATTTAGAGCTTGGCGCAATCTAGCTGAACCAGGAGGAAATGTCTCTAGTTTGTACCAGGAGCTGGTTGAATAGTTTATCCCTGCAAGCTGTCAGTCTATCTGATCTCAGTCCTGACAGAAAACATCAATCACTCAGGTACTCGCAAATTTAATTGTCTGTTACGCCATATGGATCAAACCATTGGTCTATTGTGTTTAAGTTTTGTCTCTTCTTAGGAGGGCCGTAACCACCATAGACACTGAGGGGGACAAGTCCCCCCGAATAATTAGAAATGGCCAAATTGTCCCCCCCAATATTTGATATTGTTGATGTTGCTCTGCTGTACTCCATTACACACCGCTCTGTTTGTTGCTAGGATGACAAAAGTAAAGTGTTACATTTTTAGGTTGGTCTGCCTCAGCGGTCTAATAGTGCTCGTCACTGTCAGAATGAGTGAGATGGCCAATCAAATCAAAGAAGGCGGGGCTTAATGTTAGTGCGATTTCCAACGCGACACTTTAGTTGTAGCAGTGAAAGAGTGCATCGTAAGATGTAAGTAGCTAAACATTTAATATTTGACAACTGATGAAAAAATGTTCAGTGACCAATAGTAATATCGAGTGATGCAAACTACTTGACATTTGTTATGAAATTTCACCATTTTGAATTGAAAATATGATAATATTTATGTAAATCATAACTGAATTTGACATGACAAGAAACGTTTTGCATTTTTATATATTAGGCAGATGAAAGTAAGAGTGAATGTGTGCATATTTAAAAACAAAATTTTTTTTGCAAATAGTTTACTTTGTAACTACAATAGAACTGGAACTTTTACCGTTCTAATTTATTTTTCTTTATTTCTTTAAATTCCTTTTAATCCTTTCATAATTGAATTCCTTTAAATAAACCAATAAGACCAATACCCCCCACCAACCCCCCGCCCCAAAAAAAATTATTGGTAAAAGGTTTGTAATACTTCACTGTAAAATAAAACAATTTTAAAATATAGGGTTAGGATTAGTCAAAAATGCCAACATAACAGAACATTAAAAATGACCCTTTTGTCTAATCTTACTCAAAAACATATTAGATGACACATTAAATAATTAATTTAAACATATTAAATAATTCATTTCAACTATTACTCTCCCAATCCATTGTCATGCAAAGCATTCTGGGAATTAGAAGTCCCTTGGTCAGTTAATGCCAGTGGAAATGATTCATGCAGTCCCAACATAAATGCATTAAATAAACATCTATTTTACAAATTTAAGTGGATTACGTTTTTTAAATTGTGTTGGATTTGCTCATTTTAATTGAACAAGCCGGGAGGAAAATCCTGTTTTTGAAGTGTGAAGTCAGGATGAATTTGTTCCTCTACTCAAATGAGCAGTTTGTTGATTGCTACACTTGTCATGATTTATGTACCAAGTTTTGAGGTCGGTATGGTTATTTAAGTGTTTCATGAGTGTTTTTTTGACTCATGAGTGTTTATACAATGAGATGTTGTCACATTTTTTAGCTTAAGACAGCAAGCACTTTTTATCTCCATGCACATTTCATGTAGAAAACCTGACTGAAGCACATAATATTGAGCAATATAAAATGGTGTAAACAAAGGGAACAATTTGCATAGAGCTCTTTTTAGCTGACGCAATTTAAGACGTCTTTTAAGTCTTAATCTAAATAGATAATTGTTACAATGACGGAAATTTGTAAGTCATGAATCGTGTTTTATTTTTTGTAAAATATTAAAATCCTGATATAAATAATATAATAAATAAATAAATATAAATATAAAAAGTCTGTCAGCCTGTAGCCCTTTTTTAATGTTTGCCGGTTGGTCTCCCAGCAGTTTTGTCCCTCATGTCACTCAGTGATGGGTGTGTGAGGTGTGTGTATGGGAAAAGTGCTCCATTGTGCTGCTCTTTACAGGTTTTGGATAGTTTTGCAGCCTCAAGGAAAGTGAAAATGAGGGAAGGGAGATAGGGAGATTTCAGACATTTTGTGCATGGCCAAAGGGGGGTTGTGGGAAATATTTACAGCTGCTATTTTTTTTATCATCTGCCAGTAAAAACCCATAGAGTCCATGCACAGGTGCAGTTGTGCGTTCTCAACAAATGGCACTGAGGCTAATCACTGTGGTGCCTCAATTACGCATTTGTTCTGTACATGTGAGGTTATACACCGTCCCACACATCTCTCTGACTCGAAAGTGATGTTGGAGGACAAGGTGCCCTTGAGAAAGGAACATAATTACTAGAGTAAAGAGTGTGTGGCTGTAGACCACAGGCCTTCACTTCCTCCTCTTCTTTCTTTGATCCCACTGCGCTGATTTTTGCCACATTCTCAAACAGACACAACAGAGAGAAAATGAGCAGGATAATTCCTCTCGGCATCTACAGGTGCTCCATTATTCTCCCACTGCCAGTTCACATTATTATTCCTTGCATCTCTTTCTTTGTGTTTCTGCTCCATTTTTTAATTGCTTTGCACGTGTGCACGGCTCTTGGTTTGTAACTGGATGTGTATGTGATACAAGACACCTTCAAACGAGTTGTTTGGTGCAGGACTGCAAGCCTTGCTGGAAAAAATACCTGCTTAAAGTGGTCCATCAAGCCTAGCTGAATTTGGAAACATGATTAACCAGCTCAACCAAGTATCTATTAGCTTAGCCAAGGAGGTCTAGCTGCTACAACTAGGTAGACCAAGAGCTTATGTCAGGTTTTTAACCTGGGGCCTGGCTATATATATATATATATATATTTGACGAGCAGGGCGGGGTCAAAAGCCGTGGGAGTGGAGCGAGTCCCATGGAAGAGCTCCGGAAGGATAAAAGGAGGAGTGACAACAGTAAAGGACGAGAGAGGACCAGGTCTGGGACATGTTGTTGTTTTGATTTAGTTTATGTGTCAGTCTTCCATGAGGGACTGCTGCTTTACTTTCGTTTTGTTGTTTGTTTATTTTATTATTAAAGGGGTCATGAACTGCATTGTTTTATAATGTTTACTGGGGTGCACTTATATTGTTAGTATGATTTTTACAAAAAATCATAATTTAGAAATAAAAGGCATTTTTCCTACCCTCATTTTAGCTCTCTGATTTGAAGGCTCTGTTTGAAGGGGCGTGTTGATTATAGCATTATATTGGATGATAATACATGAAAGGTTGCAGTGATGAACATTGAAGCCGATCACATGCATGAATGCAGTGATCTCGTCATTGCAACTTGATTTCTGCACTCTCACAAATGCTTTCATCATAATTAACAGTGCAAACACAAGGTAAATAAGAGATTTGTTTATTATTACGGGAGTTTTGGCGAGAGTCCAGAACTTAGTCACTGATAAACTTGTGCTGTTTGATTGAGAGCTCCAGCGATTGAAGGGAGCATTCTTTGATCGCTTTCTATATATAATTTAAGCACAGTTTAAATAACAGATTAAGTTGAAGTCACTGGTTTGATTTACTGACACATAGACAAAGAAAATCTGACAGTACATGAATCATTGATCAAAAATCACTGTTCACAGATCAGGCATTAGAATTAACACAGTTACTTACATGTTGTTGTGGCAAATATGTCGAGTCCATATCGTAAAAGTCTTTTTGTGAAGCCTGCACCGAAATTGCTGACTGATTTACTAAAGAATCTATAGAGAAATGTACCGAATACAAATAAATAATTTTCAAAAGAGTACTGAGACATTCACATTGTTGTAACCACATTCCTAGCATTAGGAACCTTTGGAAGGTAATGTTATTTGTAGTCCATCCTGTATTGCTCTTCTCTCCTCGTCATCTCACTAACACACCAGTGGGCGGGACCAAAGTTGTGATGATGAAGTAGGCGTTGATTTTCTATTATAGATAGGCACATTCCCAAATGAGCAGTTTTCTGAGCTTGGTTTCAATAAAAGCTGTTTTTGGACTAACAAGGAAGTTTTCAGTTCTGAAACTTAAAGGATATTCTCATAGTATGATGACCTCTTATATGTCAAAAGCTCAAGGAAAATTTGATTTCTCAGTTCATGACCCCTTTAAAGTTACGTTGGTTGAACGTTCGCGGTTCCCGCCTCGTCCTTACATTTGAAATTAGTATCATTCCATTCTACATTATAAAAAATGGTCATAAATCATTAGATTAATCACAAAATAGACATTTATAACACAATGGATGAAAAATAGAAGGGGGGCTCTCTAAAGGGAATCATTATACAGTATTTGAGGGACTTTTTTGTATAGCTATTATTCGAGTACGGTTACACAGTGAATTTCTCTCAGTAAAATTTCAAACATGTCATTTGTTGTTAGCATTATTGTAACTAGCGTAGCACTACTGGCTTCAGGCCGTTCTGTTTCTGTGGTGTGTGGCATTGATACACAGCTGTATCTCAATACATCTTTTATTGCTTTTTCTCTGGCTGTCTGTTTTCTCCTACTTCTCTTTCTTGTCTCCCTCTCCCTCTCTTTTTCATTCTCTTTTATCCATCTTTCAGTCCTATGAATAAAATTAGCTTCTCTCGCTACAAAATTTCTTCAGTGTTCATTCCACAGCGAGAGACCTAAAGAGAGCGGGAGCAGGAAAGTGTGATGGAGAAGAAGCGTGCCATCTTTCTATTCATCTATCTATCTGGCCCTTCCTGGCCTTGTCGGGCGTTAACACTGTGTGTAATGGTGCATCATCAGCCAAATCCCTCTCCATTTAAAAATACAATTTTATGGCTCTACAGCATCTGTTTATTACAAATATGGGTTTATTATGAGCCGAGACCTCATTTATTTCCAGCCTGACTCGTGTCGATGCATCGCCCCATTCTTACTCTTTCTCTTGCTTGCTTTTCCTCTCTCTTATTCACCCTGAAATTGATTGACTGTTTAATTCGACATTTAGCAGCTCACGGAGAGTTCAGCTATCTCTATAGTTCTCTCGAGGGCTCCAGCAGTTTTCCGCTGCTCAATATTTCTGCTCGCTGAATGCACGTCAATACCCACAATTCCTCCCGCTCTCTTCACCTTTGACCTCGCACAGTCTGACCACTCTCAAATTACACCTTAACGGGATTTGTGTGCTCACCAGACCAACAAATTAGCTCATTTAGAATAAGTGTTATGGCATATTACACAGAAATAATGCACCGAATACCCATTAACCATGTGCAAATATGTGTCCATTTGCTCATTTAAATGTGGACCTCATCCTGCCTTGTCTTTTTCATCGATATGAAAGTGCACAATTGTATATAAAAGTCATACTTTACACCGATGACTCGCCTCGCCTGACCTATCAAGTTGTTTCAGTAAATGTGATCGTCACACTGGTGAAGGAGTAACTTCTCTCCATGTTTGTGCATTTGAGGTGTTTGTTGCAGTTATTCTTCACAGTTGGACACACAGATCGATGGGAGAAAAGTGGCTCCCTGAGTTCACGCTAGGATGAACTGGTTCAGAGTAATGGCAACCGCAACACGATGATCGCCACAAGCATTTAGCATCAACTTGTGTTTTTTTTTAATTGTAATATTGCTTTGATTTTTCCTTATGTATGTGCCATCTGAAGAGACTTTGCAGTGACATTTTTTTCCCTTTGATCTACATTTAATAATCAGGATAAGATAAGCTTAAACTAACATCTTAATTTTACTTAGAAAAGAGAGAAATGAAGTCATACAGGTTTGAGATGTTGCAAGCTTGACATGAAGCTTGCAATTTCATAAAGTTGCAATTGTGATATATAAAGTCACAATTACAAGAAAAAAGAGGCAATTGGTAAATATCTCAATTATGAGATACACTTACAATAATAAGACATAATCACATTTAACTATTATATATATACACCGATCAGGCATAACATTATGACCGGTGAAGTGAATAACACTGATTATCTCTTCATCAGGGCACCTGTTAGAGGGTGGGATATATTAGGCAGCGAGTGAACATTTTGTCCTCAAAGTTGATGTGTTAGAAGCAGGAAAAATGGGCAAGCGTAAGGTTTTGAGCAAGTTTGACAAGGACCAAATTGTGATGGCTAGACGACTGGGTCAGAGCATCTCCAAAAATGCAGCTCTAGTGGGGTGTTCCCGGTCTGCAGTGGTCAGTATTTATCAAAAGTGGTCCAAGGAAGGAACAGTGGTGAACCGGCGACAGGGTCATGGGCGGCCAAGGCTCATTGATGCACGTGGGGAGCGAAGGCTGGCCTGTGTGGTCCGACAGACGAGCTACTGTAGCTCAAATTGCTCAAGAAATCAATGCGGGTTCTGATAGAAAGGTGTTAGAATACACAGTGCATTGCAGTTTGTTGGCTGTGGCCTCTTTCAGCAGGATAATGCCCCCTGCCACAAAGCAAAAATGGTTCAGTAATGGTTTGAGGAGCACAACAACGAGTTTGAGGTGTTGACTTGGCCTCCAAATTCCCCAGATCTCAATCCAATCAAGCATCTGTGGGATGTGCTGAACAAACAAGTTCGATCCATGGAAGCCCCACCTCACAACTTACAGGACTTAAAGGACCTGCTGCTAACATCTTGGTGCCAGATACCTTCCAGCACTATTAAATAGGGCACTATTTGAGGGGACAGCCATTTGTAGTGGTGTCCGAAACCATAGTGGACGTTATTGAGTGCACTCATTCAATCCCACAATGCACCACAATAACGAGTGTACAACTGATGTACGCTCAACGGCTATAGAATACCCATAATGCACTGTGAGAGTCACGCGCTGAATGAATTCCCGCATCTCGCCAGGAGATGAAGCCCGCAGCTGAATCAATCATCCATCCATTTTCCAAACCGCCGGTCCAGCGTAATATCATACAGGTATACATTCCTTTTTAATTAATTATTAAATTGTTTAATTACGGTTTATACATGCTAGTTTACATGGCAGAGTTCAAAATAAATAGTTTCATTACTACTGGAGCTGCCAGTTTTCTACATTTCAAATAATTATTAAACAGCAAGCACAAACTATGCAAAATCGGCAGCCCTTCCGGCGCACTCTGTCCGAATTCCCTCACTCGTTTTCATTCACTCCTTCAAGTGGACTATATTAGTGGAGTAATGTAGGGAATAGTGAATGAGGATATAGGGGGTGATTTTGGACACAGCATAGGACTGAATCTGAAATCGCCCCCTATTCCCTTAAATAGGGTACTATTTGAGGGGACAGCCATTTGTAGTGGTGTCCGAAACCATAGTGGATGTTATATAGTGCACTCATTCTGTGCCACATTGCACCTCAATAACAAGTGTACAGCCGATGTACACTCAACAGCTGTCCGAATTCACTCACTCGTTTTCATTTACTCCTTAAAGTGAAATGTATTAGTGGATGTGCGAGTGACTTGAACACTTGAAAACTACTTTCCGAGCTCACTGCCAAAGGAGTATACTTAGAAAGGCTTGCACGCTCAACTGTGCTCGAGACGGAGAAGAACACCGAAAGTGAAGTATACAAGGGCCTTTAAACTAAACAAGACATAGAACATAACTGTGACAGTGAAAATATTTCAATGTAAAATAACTGTTTTCTATTTGAATATATTTTACAATGTAATTTATTCTTGTGATGGCAAAGGTGAATTTTCAGCATAATTACTCCTGTCACATGATCCTTCAGAAATCATTTATTATTATCAATGTTGACAGTCATGCTGCTTTTTATATATATATATATATTTGTGGACACGGTGATACTTTTTTTCAGGATTCTTTGATGAATAAAAAAGTTCAAAAGAACAGCATTTGTTTGAAAAATAAATATGTTGTAACATTATAAATGTCTTTACTGTTACTTTTGATCAAATTAATTCATCCTTACTGAATAAAAGTATTAATTTCATTGTCTATATCTGAAATTATTCGGTAATGTATATCTGCTAAAGGATAATTCTAGGATACGGTCCCTTTAATCTTCAACTTTATTGTGGT
This sequence comes from Coreius guichenoti, assembly GCA_039654105.1. Classification (NCBI taxonomy): domain Eukaryota; kingdom Metazoa; phylum Chordata; class Actinopteri; order Cypriniformes; family Gobionidae; genus Coreius; species Coreius guichenoti. The sequence continues at coordinate 8,978,981 of CM077190.1, forward strand.
GTATGAATGTTTCTTTTTGGAAGTACACAGTATGACCTCAGACTGTGAGTTTGGGGAAAGTTCCATCTCAAACGAGGGGCATAAAGCCCTTGCGTCTTCTCTTCCAGGAAGCTAAGGCACTTGAAAATGATTGAGAGGAACGTCTTGTTACACAGGCCTGAGTCACAGGTATCTTATTAGAGAAGTGACCTGTCAGCTCACAGAATCAGGCAAACAGAGAGAGAAATATTTGGAATTCGTTATTTTTTTACAGTGTGTGCCAAACTGTCACAAACTGTTCCTCAGGAGGACGGGCCTAAACTAGCATATACCTTGCTTAAAAAAAATACTCTCCCCTTCACATACTCAGACAACATTCACACTTCCTGTCTACCTATTAAGTCATCATCATCCGGTGCTGCTCATTGCTGTTGTCAGATATGAAGAAAAAGAGGGAGAAGGGGAGTGAAGAGTTTGCAGCATGCTTGTTTTTAACCAACCCAGCAACAGTTGCTGTATGAATTGTACTTATTGTCGCACTAAACTGCCATTTATAAGTAATTAGTGTGTGAATTGCAAAACTACTGTTTTTCAAAACCGACCAGTCAACTTATAACTAGTTATGGCGCTAATTTCAAAGTTCTGGACTATTTTAACATACACACTATTTTAATCCTTGTGAAAGAAGTACACTTTAGTGTACTTATGTAAGTAATATACTTTAAAAGATTATACTTAGGTGTGAACTGAATATAATGTTTTTGGACACTTAATTGCATGTTATTTAGAATTAAATGAAATAGAATCATAGTTTAATTTTATATTAAATGCAATTAGTTTAACTTAAGAGTGCTTTTTGACTCACTTAAGTAGTAATGACCTCTGAAAAATTTATGAAAATGTATGTTTGAATGTGTATGACTGTGGTGTAAAGTGCAATATACACTATATTGCCAAAAGTTTTGGGACGCCTGCCTTTACATGCACATGAACTTTAATGAAATCCCATTCTTAATCCGTAGGGTTTAATATGGAGTTTGCCCACCCTTTGCAGCTATAACAGCTATCCACAAGGTTTAGGAGTGTGTTTATGGGAATTTTCAGGCAATGATATTGGACGAGAAGGCCTGGCTCGCAGTCTCCGCTCTAATTCATCCCAAAGGTGTTCTATCGGGTTAAGGTCAGGACTCTGTGCAGCCCGTCAAGTTACTCCACACCAAACTCGCTCATCCATGTCTTTATGGACCTTGCTTTGTGCACTGGTGCGCAGTCATGTTAGAACAGGAAGGGGCCATCACCAAACTGTTCCCACAAAGTTGGGAGCATTAAATTGTCCAAAATGTCTTGGTATGCTAAAGCATTAAGAGTTCCTTTCACTGGGACTAAGGGGCCAAGCCCAACCCCTGAAAAACAATCCCACACCATAATCCCCCCTCCACCAAACTTTACACTTGGCACAATGCAGTCAGGCAAGTACCGTTCTCCTGGCAACCGCCAAACCCAGACTCGTCCATCAGATTGCCAGACAGAGAAGCGTGATTTGTCACTCCAGAGAACACGTCTCCACTGTTCTTGAGTCCAGTGGCGGTGTGCTTTACACCACTGCATCTGACGCTTTGTATTGCACTTGGTGATGTAAGGCTTGGATGCAGCTGCTCGACCATGGAAACCCATTCCATGAAGCTCTCTACGCACTGTTCTTGAGCTAATCTGAAGGCCACACGAAGTTTGGAGGTCTGTAGCTATTGACTCTGCAGAAAGTTGGCGACTTCTGCGCACTGTGCGCCTCAGCATGCGCTGACCGCGCTCTGTGATTTTACGTGGCCTACCACTTCGTGGCTGAGTTGCTGTTGTTCCCAATTGCTTCCACTTTGTTATAATACCACTAACAGTTGACAGTGGAATATTTAGTAGTGAGGAAATTTCATGAATGGACTTGCACAGGTGGCAACCTATCACGGTACCATGCTTGAATTCACTGAGCTCCTGAGAGTGACCCATTCTTTCACAAATGTTTGTAGAAGCAGTCTGCATGCCTATGTGCTTGATGTTATACAGCTGTGGCCATGGAAGTGATTGGAACACCTGAATTCAATGATTTGGAGGGGTGTCCCAATGATTTGGAGGGGTGTCCCAATACTTTTGGCAATGTAGTGTATATAAGGTGCAAAGTTTGAGAGAGTTTTGTTGTGCAAACTGTCTAACAGCTAATGCTATTAGCATGCTAATTTTATAGGTAAAGCTAAATATATGGAAAAAATAATACTAAATGATCTAGACCATCATGCACAGTGAGTCCATACTGGATGGACAGGATTAGATGAGCTTAAATGAAAGTGGTTTTGCTTTGACATCTTGACTTTCGGTCGTTATTTAAAACAGTTCTAAATCAGCTGAATGGCTCATTTCTCCAGATTCTTGTCAAAACATTTCTCTTCCTTTCCCTCGCTCTCTTTTTCTGCATCGGTCCATTGAACTGACATGCCAGTGCATAATGATTGCCTTCCTGTTCTATTAGATTTCTGACAAGTATTTTCAGCTGTGTTCTAGTGGCATTTCTTATTTCACCCACAAACATGGAAGGAGGTTCACCGGGGCTCTGTGTCTCATACATTGTGGTTTTTGTCTTCATTTATAAACAGAAATGGAAAGAGGAGGGGAAACTCTCTTTGCTGACATTCAAGTAAGCCTATATCAGTGTCAGCATGTGCAGAGACTGATGTTGCTATATACAATTCATAATTAGCCTCTTCCCACATCTAACTTAGCATCTGAAGACGACAGGCTTTGGCAAGAGGCTCTGGTTAGCCCTTAGCAAAAGAGCTGAAGCATGCAGAAAACAGCTCCTAGGTATGCCTTATCCTGAAACAAAACCATTTCGATGCTGTTAAATATTTTTTTATCGGTCTAGTCCCCAATCTAGACTTTGCGGCCATGTTTCACAGAACTTTATTTACACTGGTCACCAAACCAAATGTGCTTTATCAATTTACTGGTCAACAGAAAGGGTTTTTCTTCCCTCCAAGTCGAGATAGTGGCATGTCAAAAGCTAGGTAGTGAATGATTTGTGGATAACGTTGGATATGAAATGTGTTAAATATAATATTTTTTTTATTAGTTATCGGGTATTTTGCTTTATTTTTACATTGGCAAAAAATGAAATGTTAAATTAAAGTTTTGTTGGTTGGTTGGTTGGTTGATTGATTTCATTAGATACAGATATATATATTATATAATTGTAAAAAAATGTTATGATATATTCCGAAGGAAGGAAGGAACTGCAATGGACTATTGTTGTTTCAGTAAAGAAAAGAAAATTGCATTTATTCCCATTGTTGAACATTTTGATTGATTGATTTCATTAGATAAAGTGATATATTATATTGTTATATATCAATTAAACAATTATTAAAACAATTTTATGATATATTCCAAAGGGGAAGGAAGGAAGGAAGGAAGGAAGGAAGGAAGGAAGGAAGGAAGGAAGGAAGGAAAGAAGGAAGGAAGGACTACAATGGACTATTTTTGTTTCAGTAAAGAAAAGAAAATTGCATTTATTCCCATTTTTGAACAACGGGCCATTCAAAACATTATTGTTGCTGTATTTTGGCATTACTCTGTGAAAAAAAATAAACCTGTTCCCCAACCATCTTCTTCCATTTCTGTCTGTTTACCCAGAAGATACACATTCTCACACATCTCTGTATTCAGCATACACCACCCTGAAATGTATCTGATAATAAGCCAGCACGCATTGTATTAGTTTAATGTGAGCGCTTGAATCATTGCGAGCCATAACTGTCTGAATAAACAGCTCTGGGAATTTATGCAAGTTAGCTTTATTATGGTGGCATGCCAGTGTTCGAAATGAGCTACAGCTCTTTGCTTGAGTCTTACCATGGTCATTTTAGTTTAATTGAATCATGGTCATCTCTGTTTAGGGCAGGATTGATTGTTGTGAATGTCGTTCCGGCACATGGCGTCAGAGTCAGGCATAATCTCCACCATACAGTGATCTTCTTTAGAAAGTCATGAGATGCTGAAAAGCTTCAAAGAAGTGCCAGTGGGGCATCACATCTGTTGTCACAGCAACTGGCACACATCTCTAGAATAAAAGCCATAAGACTTTTCTTTATTTCCCCCTGTAACTTAAAATACCCTTAAGCCAGGTGCACACTGCAGGGATTTGGAAGTGACAACCACATTTGAATGCAGGAGTAAATCCTTTAAATTAACACAAATGTTAACAAATTACATGGATGCCAACAATTTAACCCACTTGGGTGTTAGCTGTTTTTGAAGTAATATCAGTCGCATGCAATGAAATATAGATTTAATCTGACTTTTCATGATTTTTTAATGCCCAAGTATATTTGTATAGGAATCACAATCACAGGAAACATTCTGAATGTTGCATTTTCTTGTACACATTGAATGTACAGTACTGTTCAACGGTTTAAGGTCGTTATTATTTTTCTTTGAATGAAAGACATTAATACATTTATTCAGCAAGGATGCATTAAATTTATAACTTTTGAATTTTCTATTCATGAAAGAATCCTAAACAAATATATTACAATGTTAAGCAGCACAACTATTTTCAACATTGATAATAATACTAATAAATATTTCTTGAGCACCAAATCAGCATATTAGAATGATTTCTAAAGGATCATGTGACGCTGAAGACTGTAGTAATGATGCCTAAAATTCAGCTTTGTTATCACAGGAGTAAATTACATTTTGAAATATATATAACTAGAAAAAAGTTATTTTAAATTGTAAATATGTTTCATAGTATTACATTTTTTTCTGTATTTTTGATCAAATAAATGCAGCCTTGGTGAGCATAAAAGACGTTGGTCTGAGCACATGGTCTGAAGCGCATGGCGCAGGTGCACTTAGGGCGTTTCCGAATCCACTTTTGCTAGTTTAACAACAGAAAAAATGGTCAGCGTGCCAGGCTCATGGTCCAAAAGGGTTGTACCTAGTCTCTTAATGAGTTATGGGTGTGTTTTGGGCGTAACGTGCAATAAACCAATCAGAGTCTCATCTCCCATTCCCTTTAAAAGCCAGTTGCGCTTGCACCATGGTGTATTCGTTATTTACATATTTAAAAATGTTTGTGTGAGTGTACGTGCGTTGTGCACCCGCCTATAGGCGCATATTACTAACGTGCCCTTTAAATAACACAAAAAATACTGCGTTTTCAGTTCCTCAAAATAGCAACGCACCAACAATGCGCCTGAACATACCTCGTTTTCAGACCAGCACGCCAGTTGGTGAACAGATGGGCGCAAGTGCATTTGCTATTTAAACAACGTGGCGCTGGACGTGAAAATGATAACTGCAACTGGCTGAAACTATCAAAAAAAATGTGCCTGTCGTTGCATTGCGCCGGCTGTATGATAGGGCCCATAAACATTAAAATATGCCATGTGTATGTGTCCTTAGAAGACCGTCTTCAGCCTGCTTTGTCTTTTCTCGCACTGTCTCAGTCTCTTGGGATCAGCGCACTTGCAAATACTGAGTTCCCAAAACTCCCAAAAAAGTCGCAGTTTTTTCCTGCGTATTACCTCAGTGTCGAATACCAACGCTATTGAAGAAGAAGACCAGAAGGAGATTGTGTGTTTGCTGTGCCCGACACACACAGATAATGAAAAGTTTTCCGGTCTTTTCCATTACCCCAGTAGAGAGAGAGGGAGAATGAGATACGCACTTTCATGACATCCAAATGTTATAGTGTGTGAAATGGGGTCTGTAGCCAGGTGATGGAATTCATAATGTTGTTGTTTTTTCAGAGAGAGAGAGAGTGTGTGTGTGTGTGTGTGTGTGTGTGTGTGTGTGTGTGTGTGTGTGTGTGTGTGTGTGTGTGTGTGTGTGTGTGTGTGTGTGTGTGTGTGTGTGTGTGTGTGTGTGTGTCAGTATTTCAGGTGGCAGATAATGTTCTGTGATAAGAGAGGTATGAAAATCTCTTTCAGCTTTGTTCAGCCGCTTTCTGAAGTTGGAGTCTCTCTGGTCACTTGTAAGATACCCCAAGGCCCGAATGTCATCACATCCCTCTGCCCTCCGAGTCACATTTGGAAAGAACAGAGTGAAATACTGTAGCATTTAACGGCTGACAGCTAAGTTAAAAAGCCAGAGTCTGGGATTCGGCGGTGGCTGGGGAACTGAATGGTTCTGATGAAGAGGGTACAACAGAAGAGATTTGACATTAAAGCCCTATTCATGAGAAGTGACAGTCATGGACACCAGCTCTCAAACAGAGTGGAGACTGTTCTAGACCCTGTCAATTATATTCAGTAATAACACAGACAAGTCTGATCCCTCTGTAGAGTACGAAGAGTCTTGAGGAAACCGAAGGAAAGTCTGCTTTCTGCAATCACAGTGGGTATGACAAACCACTCGCTGCTCTGAGGCAGGAAAATGAGCCTGCTAATGCTTTACTAAAGTTATTATCGTTAACCAAAACTATTATGAAGATAGCAGTGAACTAGCAGTAAGAAAAAAAAAAGTTAAAATAAAAGTAAAATTGGAGTTAGCAAAAGACATAAGACTTTTTATAAAAATAATTACTATTGTACCACATTCAACTTGTTTTTAGAGGGTTGCAGTACTTTTCCTAACTCTGTCACCATATATTATAAAATATTATACAATTATGTAAAAAAAATATATATATATATTATTTTCAAAGTTTTTTTGTGGAACACAAATTCCTTTTAAAATTGTATATAATTTAATTTGATTTAATTATGTATAATTTATTATTTTATGTCAAATGTAGTCCATACAAAACAGACAAAAGCTACTGTAGCATTAAAGATTGCGGTAACACTTTACAATAAGGTTCCATTTGTTAACATTAGTTAAAGGCACAATATGTACGGTTTTGGGATTAAAATATCCACACAAAAAAACACTAGAACAATGTTATATATTTTGTTGACGTGTGTACTTACATTGTTTCCAAGAATGTTTAAATCCAGAGAAATAAGCAATTTTAACCAGGACACGGAACGTCAATGACATCATACCCGCGTTACCCTCAGTTACCTTTTGTAGAAACCATGGAAACACCAAAGACGCTTTAATATATCATGTGTTTTATAAGACAGGTGAGCAACTGTTTGAATACATTCATCGACAGAAAACGAATCATTGTTATATATCTCAACACAGTTAGTCTTATTGTTTAAATCTAGTTTTCTTGATTTACCGCGAGTACCATGTTTTACCATGCCTAATATTGATCTAGCTTACTGCAGTGTGAACAAGTGTCTCATAGTAGCCGCCGAGCGAACGCACAGAGAAGCATTATAACATAACTTTCGACATACTCAAATGTATCTAATATGATAAAACAGCGCTGCGTTACCCCACATACGCATGAGCGGAAGAAGCGGAAGCGGTCGTCTGCGGCATAATAAAAGCTCTGTGAAATCAAGGCATCATCAAGCTACGCCTTTGTTTTGAATTTTCGAAAAATTACATATTGTGGCTTTAACTACATTATTTAAAATATTTCAACGTTTACTAATTTGGTATTAAAATCAAAAGTTGTATCTGTTCATATTATTTAATGGACCTGAACTAACTATTTTTATTAATTAACGTTAACAAAAATTATTAAATACCGTATCAAATGTATTTCTTAATTGTAGACTTGAAAATTAAGCTTTTTCCCCATTGTGGTTGAATCACAGAAGCAACACATTTTGCCAAGAGATCTCTTATTTATTATTTTTTTGTCAGACAATTTTCTGGAGAGATGGTCTTCATTCCAGCTTTTTCTGTTCCTCTGGACACAAAGGTTGGGTTTTATAGGCTGCTTGACCAGAGAAAAACATGTTTACGTTTAATATATACTTCGTGCTTGCACACGGCACAATATACCCTTGAACATATGCATCAGTGGAACTTGTGACTTGTGTCATGCGCATAATTGGAAAACATATGCTACACATTTCTGTGTTCAAAATGATCTCCTCTCCGTGTCTCTGCAGGATCCTCACACACATTTCATGCTCACTCTAACTCATGTACTTAAACTTCACAAATACATCTGATTATGAATACTAATAAAGAATAATAATAATACAGATACATAATACAACTGATTATGAATACTAACAAAGAATAATAATACAGAAAATAACATTAAACAATAAAACAATAGTCTTCATCATTGTTAGTTAATTTTAGTTGCATTAATGGGACCTTATGGTAAAATGTTACCAAGATTGCTATAAAAATTTTGATATAAAATTACTATAGTTTTCATATTTTGAATCAATGTGTGATCTGATTGATTTAATATCCCAAGCCTAATTGCTGACTGTCAGTGCAATGCCAAAATGGGCACTTACCTGGTAGAGCCATGGTGAACAAAATGTTCCTCCAAGCATTATTTTTCATATAAATATTGTAATAGTTGGGGAATGTCATCAGGTACAGACATGAATACTCGAAGACCAGCAGTAATACCTTCTCCTCCATTGTTCAGTCGTTGTAGTAGGTAGCGACAGTTGGTCGGTTTGGCATTTGTCCCGCCCTCCTCCACTGTGATTGGACAGCTGGGAAAAAGTGACAGTGACGAGCAAGGCGCTCTTTTTTTAAAAAGTTGAACATTTTTCAACTCTTGGTGAAAAATGCTTTAGTGGTCATACGGTCTTTTGAAGGAAAGTACAGTCTTGCCTTGATAATCGATAATGCAGAACAAATAATAAAAAATGTTCCCAGTTGCGTGCTAATGTTATTGAATGAGTCTGTTATACTGTCACCTGAGACAGTATTGATTACAGCTTAGCTCTGCCTACAGTCTGCTGAAGTGACTAATAGGGCTTGCTTTAAAAGATACATTTTTATGAGCAGGCTAAAGAGACATTTGCGGTGACATAGTTTCTTCACAGGTTATTTGGGAAATTTGCCTCCATTTCGCACGTTTGATGTCAGGAGCGAGGTTTGCGTTTGAAACGCTTGCTCAGAGGAAAATTATTTTTGACATTTTCCTCAGTGCCGCTCCTGTAATGGCACAAAGGTTGTTTGAATTTCAAATGAAGCTACCCCTAAAGTACATGATTCAGTCCTTATTCTATCAATCAGAAATGTGGGAATTTGGAGTTAATGCTAAATGCTAATGAGCAGCGTGCTCATGCGATTGCTTTTTGAAAATCAAGTGCAAAGGTGTCACCTTACAAATGTCCACAGGTTTTCTTCCTGCATTGTCTCCTTACTGTCATTGTATTTAATGAAATTCATGAAAACATGCGCACCCAGTTCCCATCTTTGAGACTTTTCCACCTGGGCCATTGTGGCCATGATAAATCAAATATCCCGAGCTGAATTACCTTTTAATAGTCATCTCATTTGCCTCCTTTTTAGCCACTAGCTCACTCACGGTTCGTCCTCAATTTCTTCTCACATTACCCTCCATTATGCCATCTAAATGACATTTCACGATTATTTTATGCACAGCACACGCATGTAATTTTAGAGGAAAATAATAAACACCGCAGAAGATTGGTGCTTTTCCCTCCCTGTTCCCATTTTAGTGATTGTATTTATTTATTTCCTGTTTTTTTCCCCCTGTAATCGTTCTAATGCATTGTTGTCTGTGTTAGCGTCTGTCATTCACCTTCGATAGCACAGGTTACCATCTACAGTCGGGCCTTAATTAGCTCCTTAAACAGGAAAATGCCATCACACACCTAATTGCTTCTGTTATGCGTTCATTAAAAATGCTCAACAGAGCACGATATTGAAAAAATAATTGCAAAGGTTAGCAGGAGCATTTGTTACCAACGGTGTTAGCAGCGTTGAATCATTCGTGGTGTTTTGTCTTGGAACGTAGCCATCTAGATTTAATGCGTGTGCCTTGCACCCATAAACAAACGTGGGTAAACAAGGCGGCCTGTGGAAAAAGTTGTTGCTCATGTAGCTTCCTGCTCTTAAATCAATTGTGCATTGGGATCTGGGCTGTTTAGTCTGTCACGTGTTTCATAATTCCACGTGGCAGGGTGAGCAATGATGTTCTTGAAATGAACAAAAATGCTAATTCGTTAAGGCAAAAATTGCTAAAAATGTTGAAATAAAGTCTGCAAGAGAAATATTGTCACAAATGACTGGCTTTCTTATATACACTACCAGGGTTTGAAATGAACACCCACCTACCCGCCAGATGCGGGGAAAAATCAGCTGTGGCGGGTAAGCGAAATCTGCCCAGATTTAGCGAAAATACTTAACTCGTGAGTTATCATGATGTATTAAATACATCGTATTGGGCAGAATCTGCGTATATCATATGCGTCATCATAGGCTTGAACATATGCGTCACTACGCAACAAATAATGGCACGCTTATCATTTGCATTGAAGCAATAGCGAAGATTAAAAAAAACAGTTTTCCGGGTGTTAGTTGCCTAGGGTAACTAACACCAATGAAAAAAGGAAAGACCCGCCAAGCAATGAAGGAAACCAAGAAAAGAAAATTCGAAGTTTTAATACCATTGGCAAACTGGGCACGAGTGACAGACCACAGGTTTGTTTTGTTCCACGTGGTGTTTAATGTTCTTTGTACTGTATTGATCTGTCCGCCTAAAATACATTTTTGTTGAAAAGGATGAGGATGAAAGGGGAAGGGAAGAGATGGCTGGATGACAAGATTTTGTTTGAATAAGAAATGAATGTATGAAATCCAAATTTTATAATAAATAAATATATTTATAAATGGCAAACCCAATTTTATTTTTGATATCAAAATTTAAAAATAGCAAAGCAATTAAAAGTGCAATATGATGTTCTTCATTTAACATTTTCATATAAAAAGTATCTAAAAAAAAGTATGCTTGTTTAACAATATATAGATATGTACCCTCTCTGTTGTTTTCTTTCTTTCTCTTTTCCTTTTCTCTCTTTTTTTTAATTTCTATTGTATTGTGCATGTGATGTTCTTCTGATGTAATATGGAAGTTACCCTTGTAGGTTTGCAGTGTGCGTGTTCACTAGTCACTACTTCTAATGTGTGTGTGCACTAACTTGGGTTAAATGCATTAGACAAATTCTGAGTATGGGTCACCATACTTGGCCGTCACACGTCACTTTAATTTGAATTTAAATATTTTAAGTTTAATTTACATGCTATTTTTTGATAATAAAGCATTAAAAAAGCCATTGAAAAAAAAAAAAAAATAAAAAAAAAAATATATATATATATATATATATATATATATATATATATTTTTTTTTTTTTTTAGAAAGCTAGTAGAAATTCTGAATGGCTGGTAATTTAAAAAAAAGAAAAAATTTTAAAGTCTCTAATTTTCACCAAGGCTGCATATATTTACAGTAAAATTTTGAAATATTTTTTTTAAAAAAAATTTACAACTGTTTCACATTTTAATTTTAAAATGTAATTTATTCCTGTGATGGCAAAGCTGAATTGCTGAAAATGCTGAAAACAGTTGTGCTGCTAAATATATTTGTGGAAACTGTAATCTTTTATGAATAAACAGCATTTATTTGAAATAGGAATTGTTTGTAACATTATAAATATCTTTACTGTCACATTTGCCTCCTTGTTGAATAAAAGTAACATTTGAATATACAAAAAGAGACATTTTAAAAATATGCTGGCTTCTATTTTCCATGCAGAAAGGACCATAAAAAAACTGGACAGTAAATGTTCTATGGATCTTTTAATTTTGGTTTTATATTTATCTGTGAACTTTTGAATAAAGCTGACTTGAATTACAGGCTTTTATAAGTCTGACGTACCCTAGGTATGTTACAGTGACCTGACGAAAAGACTTTTCTGGGTCAGAAAAAGGGTCATGTTCACTTTCTCAGTCTTTGTCCCCCATCTAAGCCTGACTGACCTTCAAAGCTGCATGGGAGAGGTGAAAGAGTGAGAAAAGAAGAAAAACTGTAAGAATGAAAGAGCAGAGCACTGTTTACTTTTTCCTCGTCTCTTTCAGGTCAGGGGTAGCGGATCAGTAAGGCCTGAATCCCCCAGAGCCGCCTGCCTCACAGCCTCTGTACCTCTCTGACTAATTACCCATAAGGCCCTTTGCTCAGGACTGTGATGTCTTTCTGTGACCATGGCAACTGTGGCAGAGAAGTTGTTTTAGGATGATGCAAAGACAGTTCTATGCATGTAGGTTTTTCTATCAAAGACTTAAGCGCATGAAATATAAATTATCCAAATAATTACATATACACAGTTGCCACATTCTCATGAGATTCATGCAACCTGTTTTTGTAGATTTGTGTGTGTGTGTTCGTTGGCTTCTTTTTTGTTTGTTTTGGTTTTGTTCTTCCCTGCATCCTGCTCTTTTTTTTTTTTTTTTTTTTTTGCCTTTTGTTCTGCAGTATACCTTGCATTCGTTAGTAAGGTTATGAAACTCGATTTTTCCAGCACTTAATAACCGTCACTTTTTCCTAACAAAACTTTACTGACAGAAATAGTGAGTCTTGGCTCACATTCATAAATATGTAAAAGAACGTTCTGGGTTCAATACAGGTTAAGCTCAATCGACAGCGCTTGTGGCATAATGTTGATTACCACAATAATAATTTACACTTGTCATTTCCTGGCTTCTTCAAAATATCTAGGTTACAGTGACTCTTACAATGGGCAAATTTATAAACATTAAAATACTCATAATTTGAAGACGTAAACAATACGCGTTAACAAATACTTTATACACTGATCAGGCATAACATTATGAACATTACTGAAAGGTGAAGTGAATAACGCTGATTATCTTTTCATCACGGAACCTGTTAGTGGGTGAGATATATTAGGCAGCAAGTGAACATTTGGTCCTCAAAGTTGATGTGTTAGAAGCAGGAAAAATGGGCAAGTGTAAGGATTTGAGCGAGTTTGACAAGGGCCAAATTGTGATGGCTAGACGACTGGGTCAGAGCATCTCCAAAACTGCAGCTCTTGTGGGGTGTTCCCGGTCTGCAGTGGTCAGTATCTATCAAAAGTGGTCCAAGGAAGGAACAGTGGTGAACCGGCGACAGGGTCATGGGCGGCCAAGGCTCAATGATGCACGTGGGGAGCAAAGGCTGGCCAGTGAAGTCCGATCAAACAGACGAGCTACCGTAGCTCAAATTGCTCAAGAAGTTAATGCTGGTTCTGATAGAAAGGTGTCAGAATACACTGTGCATCGCAGTTTATTGCGTATGGGGCTACATAGTCAGTCAGGGTGCCCATGCTGACCCCTGTCCACCGCTGAAAGCGCCAACATTGGGCACGTGAGCATAAGAACTGGACCACGGAGCAATGGAAGAAGGTGGCCTGGTCTGATGAATGACATTTTCTTTTACATCACGTGGATGGCCAGGTGCGTGTGCATTGTTTACCTGGAGAACACATGGCACCAGGATGCACTATGGGAAGAAGGCAAGCCCGCGGAGGCAGTGTGATGCTTTGGGCAAGTCAGGGTGCCCATGCTGACCCCTGTCCACTGCCGAAAGCGCCAACATTGGGCAAGTGAGCATCAGAACTGGACCACGGAGCAATGGAAGAAGGTGGCCTGGTCTGATAAATGACATTTTCTTTTACATCACATGGATGGCCAGGTGCGTGTGCGATGCTTACCTGGGGAACACATGGCACCAGGATACACTATGGGAAGAAGGCAAGCCCGCGGAGGCAGTGTGATGCTTTGGGCAATGTTCTGCTTGGAAACCTTGGGTCCTGCCATCCATGTGGATGTTACTTTGACACGTACCACCTACCTAAGCATTGTTGCAGACCATGTATACCCTTTCATGGAAACGGTATTCCCTGGTGGCTGTGGCCTCTTTCAGCAGGATAATGCGCCCTGCCACAAAGCAAAAATGGTTCACGAATGGTTTGAGGAGCACAACAATGACTTTGAGGTGTTGACTTGGCCTCCAAATTCCCCAATTGGCCACCGAGTGAAATGACTTGTCTTAAAGGGACTTTGACTTTAACATGGTTTTAGCATCATATGCTTCACATTTCTGCTTATAAATCCATAAAAAGTGGCCCCATTCACTTCTATTGCAAGTGTCTCATCGCAGCTGACTTTTTCTTTTTTTAAAGAAAGCAAGGGACAAGTCAAAATTATGCCACAAGTGCCGTTGATTGAGCTTAACTTGTATTGAACCCAGAATATTCCTTTAAATTTGTGGATTATAGAGTAATGCAATATGTGCTTGAAATCTTCCCCATTCTTAAGTGTTCTCCAGGAAGATTTAAATGGCCAGATGTGTATGTTCAAGAGCTTGTTCTTTTCATGTTATGCCCATGCATTTATATAGCAGCTTTCTGTCTGAAAGCTTTGACGCCCTTATGAATAATTTTTCACGGGTTCAACATTTTGTATGAATAATGTATTGGAATTGAATGAGGTATTAGCCATTATAGTCCATGTTTAATACTTATTGTGTGTGTATGAGAGATATGTGCTATCAATGTGATTTGTTTACACAAAATGCCCTCTAGCTCTTCACAGGCAGGTTTGGCATTCATGAATTCTGAGTGACTCAGAGAGAGCAACATTCTCTCTCGCTCGTTCTCTTTCCTCTGTATTCGCACAGCGTTGTTTATTGAGAAACAATTGCTCGGTTGCTGTAAGTGTAGCCTCTCTGAGTGGCATGTAATTTCTTAGTTTTCTACATGCATGAGCAGATGAAAATGTTTTCCGAAACAGGCTGTTTTGCAGCGATAGACACACTCCACTGCTGTGGTCTCAGAATGGAGTCGCCATTCTTTAGTGTGAATTTTTTTATCCTACAGAATTGTAACAAAGATTCACCTCTGTTTAGACGTATGACACTGGACGCATACGCTCTTAAATTTTTTTTGTTTTTTTTTGGAATCCATGGTTCCATGAAGAACCTTCAATGCACAAAGGGTTCTTAACTCTTTCCCCGCTAGTGTTTTTTTTTTAAAAGTTGCCAGTCACCGCCAGCTTTTTTGACCATTTTCACAAAAATCTCATGTCCCCCAGAATATTTTGTTGTATGAATATCTGAACATGCATTGTATCAAAAGAAAGAACAGACCCTCTGCTTTTAAGCAAAAAAAAATTTTTATTCAAGTTTCATAAAAAAAAAAACATTTTGAGCAAAAAGCTGAGAAAATCACGATTTTGTCAAAGACTACATCCAGATCAGATTGATCAAAACAGATGAAGTTGATGGAGTCCACCAACAACCCTAATGCTTGCACAGTGCTGTAGCTTGTCCTGGGTCAACATTTCATTCAGTAACATTATGCAGTTTTGATTTATATGCTGTTTAATGTTGATGATCGCGTTATTTTACATATGCATATGATTACATATGAGATCACTTGTTTCTGCATATTCTTTGCATGTGTTTTGATCAGGAGATTCTGTACTCTTTCAGAAGATGTGTCATAGCGCCCCCCCTACCGTATAACAGTGAAAACACAGAAAGCCGGAAATTTCCGTCAATAGCGGGGAAAGAGTTAACCTTTTGGAAGCTTTATTTTTAAGAATGTGGATTACATATACAATTAATATTACATTACGAAATTATTATTGACATTTTTAATGCAGGGATGTATAATCCCGTATAATTTATTTATTTTAAGTCACAATATATAATAAAAAAATAATTCAAAATTTTGTAGAGACATACTGGTGATTTTTTGCCATAGATGAACCATCCATTTTTAGTGTGAAGAACATTTTATAATCTAAAGAGCCTTTTACCAGTATAAAGAACCCTTTGTGCATTGAAGGTTCTTCATGAAACCATGGATTCCAATAATAAAACATTATTTTTAAGAGAGTATGCATCCAGTGTCATGCATCTAAACAGAGGTAAAACTTTGCTGCAATTCTTTAGGATAAAAATTAGAAAATGACTCAGGTCAGACTCAAGGGCCCAGTGCAGGGGTCCCAGAACTCTTAGCTACAGCCCTGTGTTAACGACTTTCCAATTAACCATCAAGCACCAGTTTAAAGGCTTGATCTCTGCATCTTCACTGATTCCAACAGTCAGCAGCTGTTGCACTACATAGCTCACAGCTCCAGTCAAACATCATTAAGCTGCAACTTCATTTTATTACAGTGATTTAACAGTTCAGTGTGACTTGTGTACTTGTGCAATGGGTGAAGTTGTGTGAAGTTGGTGTGATTTCTGTACTGGCATCTCTTAATTCCAGCTTCATGTCTCATAACACAAAATATTGCCTTTAACTACAATAGTTAACTAGCCTATTTGTAGCGGACCAGTATGCCCAAATCACAAGTGCTCCACAGATGATGCCATTGTGTCTGCCATCCACATGGCACTCCACAACATGGGCATCAAGACTTGTATATCATAATGCTGCTCATTGACTTCATTCAACACAATCATACCCCAGACCCTAGTTAACAAATGATCTTCACTTAGTCTAAGCACCTCACTCTGCAGCTGCGTCCTAGACTTCCTGAGGCCTCAGACTAGCATTCAATGGGTTGTTCTTCAAAACACATTCCATTTGTGTCTCTTAAGGCCAATTCATATTGCAACGACAGACGCTGGTATCCGTTGGCGTTGGTCAACACTTGTTTTTTATCGTGGAATGCCTGAGAAGTGACATACTGTAATCTGATGATTGACGATATTTTACCTCAAGTTCTCTTTGGAGGATTCCACTCTTGTTTACGCTCATAGCACCTGTTAGTCGATAGTCCCACCTTCTCGATGACATCACACACACCGTTAAAGACGGCAAGTGATAATTGGTCGGAAAGCAACGCTATCGTCACATGCGCTGTCCGATTCCGATCGGCTGTGGAGGTGAAGAGTCAAGACTATAACTCCCATGAGTCCACGCTCATTCACGACCTCATCAAGCTACACCTTTGGTTTGAATAAGCGACCTCTAGCGGCGAAACATACTATGCCTTTAAAGTCTACATTGATTTTTTTGCGAGCAAAAAACACGACACGACAAGAATTTAGGAGTCAAAATCGCATAATCTGACACAGTGACTATTGTAACAGACTAATATTGTGTAGTCTGAACCCGGAATTAGTAAAACTGTAAACCTAACATTGACTCTTTGAACTGTATTCTTGTGGTTTAAGTGGTGGAATGCTGGTGTCCAGTTGTGTGCTGATAAATAAAGATTTTAAAAGAAGACCAGCAGCGTCTAGAAGGATCCATGGAATATTGTTACTCCTACAATCCCAGAAGTCTAAGCAGCATCCAGGCAGAAGCAATCAGACTACAAACTGTCAGTCTACTCAAGCCTTTCTTGACAAAAAAGATTTGCCTGAACTGAACTTTCCACAAAATCACCCAATCTCTTTTCTGTCTAGTCTTGTGCATTTGACTGTTATGAGAAGCATCACAATAAGCTCAACTTCACTGGGGGGGGGTTTTCAGGTGAGAAGGGTTTATTCATAGATGCGTTTGGAGATAGCCTGGCTGTCTCACACCTCCACGAGCTTCTCTCCTCGGTGAGTCATGGCAGATTTATTGAAATATTTCATGGTATATTTCTCACAACCAGACCATCGGAATTTGAGTTATGGATGACCAGTGAGATGCGTGGTCAAGCTACTGCTCAAATGCAATCACAAAGCAGTCCTCTGAATATGAAACTCTTCAGAAAGCTAATATATAATTCAACTGTATCAATCTCCCCGTGCTGCAGTTCTCTGCGCTCTGAATCCTGCTCAGAAATCTATTAGTCAGGCCTTTGATGCATTTAAAATTTGCTCTGCCTGAATAGAGTTGGAGAGTGTCCCTTCCAAAAGTTCGAAAACTTGAAAACCGGACACGTTGGCTGTCATGTGTATGATAAAACTATCATATATTTCCCACCACTTTCTTTATGGTGGTTTTAAAAAGACGTAGGCTCTGTCTTAGCCTCGACTTTGCCAGCATTAGTTTTGTTATAAATCACCCAGCATGCGAAATAAGCCCTCGTCTCACCAAGGGCTGTAAAACAGGGGTGCAAAAGAAAGATAAATGAAAAAATTAAAAGTCCGTTTTATGGCGACCCTCACCTCATATCAATGTATGAAGGACGAAAGACAAGGGGAAAAACTTCTCTTTTTGTAACTGTCAGCTAAACGGACAATATGGTACTGCGAGTTTGCTAACTCGGCCCTATAGAGTTTTAAATGTATCACAGGTTTGGGTAATAAGTATATGTATTAGCATGTGATGGCAGTAAGAGCTTCCTTTTGTTTCTCCCTGACTTCCTGACCGTGTTTTGTGGCTCTGCAATAGACACGCTTACCGACAGGGCCTCATTATCTCTCAGCGCTGGCTGAACACCGCTCAGACGCAAGGGCCCAGCTCCACATAGACACTGCATACTGCTGGGAAATCTCTCTCTCACTCCCCAAGACAAATATAGTCCTGGCAATTTAGTTTGCGCATTTTTCGACTTGGAGAAAAGTTGTAGGGATAACTTCCCTCCGACCTGAATTCAGGTTTTATCCCAGCCTCCATTTTATGGGGACTTTACAGGATAAAAAAATCATCTTATGTTCTAAGTGGGTCTGTTCATTGGATTAAATAGGTTTAAGATTGTGTAGTGTTTCTCTTAGAGGGGTGGTTGATTATGTATGATTTTACTTTTTTAGCTTTAGTCAGTGTGTAGTGTTGCTGTTTGAGCATAAACAACATCTGCAAAGTTACGAGGCTCAAAGTTCGATGCAAAGGGAGATATTTTCTTTTAAAGAAATCGCTTTTTAAGGACAAACGGCTGGTAGGGAAAAAATTTACATAAACCCTGCCCCCGAGAACACGCAACAAAGGGGGTGAGGCCATGTTGGGCTGCTTTAGAGAAGAGGAAGAGTTGTTGTAGTAGAGCATATTTAGGAGTCTGCTCAAGCTGTCACAGCCGTCTTTTCACATTTATTGCAATACAGTATGTAACACAAGTGCAATAGCATGTCATAAAATCAAGATGACAACATAACCGTAATTAAACTAAACTATACCTGTTCTATCCCCATGCAGCATATATTCTCTGGCTCTGTAGGCATTTTACAACAGTTCCCACACGAGCGATTTATAGATTATCATGACAGAATATGCTAATCAATGACTTGAAGATAGTTAACTCCACACCAGCTACATAAATTCATCAACTAACCATTCAGAAACGTCCTGTTGCATTCTACATGTTGTCACTTCTTCTTGAGTCTCTCCATCATTGTCTGACTCCGGTTTGAACATAAAAGGCTGAACAGTTGCTGACATTTTCAGTGCACATCTGCATGAAGTAATCGGAGCTGCTAACAAGAGCTCTTGAAGCTCCGCCCTCTTCTTGAAAGGGGGCTGGGAGCAGCAGCTCATTTGCATTTAAAGGGACACACAAAACGGTGCGTTTTTGCTCACCCTCAAAAAGTGACAAATTTAACATGCTATAAAAATTATCTGTGGGGTATTTTAAGCTAAAACTTAACATATACGCTCTGGGGACATCAGAGACTTATTTTACATATTGTAAAAAGGGTCATTATAGGACCCCCTTTAAAGTCTACATTAATTAATTTTATTTTTCAAAATTCAGCATGTTTTTTTGCAAGGAAAATAATGTTTGTCTTCAGTCTGGTTGCAAAAGAGCAATCTGACAAACATGTCAGTCTTTAAATACTAAATAAAAACTTTTATGACTCATTGATGTCCCCTCTCCATATGTTTCCATCCACCTATTTTTATGCGAAGTTTGGGATATTGCATAAAAAAACGCTTAATGGAAACGCCATAAATTAAAAAAATGCGCATAAAAAAATATGTGCTCAATTAAGTCAAATAATAATTTTATCTGATAAGAAGAGATGCGCATAAAGTACGATGGAAACACATTTACAGAATAAAACGGAAAAAGAGCCACGGGGGCTTCTCCAATTGCAGCAACTTCCATTTTTATTACAAAAAATTGCATGAATTTCCCAGGAAGTGACGATTTTGTTCTCTTGAACACATCGGATGGAAACATTTTGCTTTATTCACAAATGTTTTATGCGATATTTCAGTTTTGTGCATAAGTTGAATTGGCAACTTTGGATTGAAACATGGCTATTTCACCCCAAAAAATGTTATTCTGTCAACAATTACTCACTAAAATCCTCATGTTGTTAAAAACTTTATTTCTAATGTGTAACCCAAAAGAATATATCTTGGTTTATTTTGGTTACCATTGACTTCCATTTGTATGGACAAAAAAGGAAAATATCTGTTTATGTTGTGTATATAGCTAATTAATATCATATACCATATATAGGGTGTGTTTGAGTGAGCTAATTAACACTGTTTTACTTTTTTTTTAGTGCATTTTAATATTCTGCAGAAACATTTTCATCTGTAATTGCATCACACGGTTAACATTGCTAATACAACGGCATCTTAATGTTATGCCCATGTACGATTTAATCCACAGTTTAACTCTCAGGTTAGGAAAACAAGTGGCACGGCAGCTGATCTGACGGCAAACAACGCTTACAGTATGTACCACGTAATCCATACAATCTTCGCCAAGCTCAAATCTATTAATTAGAGTTAAACTTTTCACCTCGTCCTCATGTTTGGGTTGCATTACAGGCGAGCAGAATTTCAGCTAGCCCGTCTCTGTGGTTAACTAAGCATGCCCAGCGGGGAAAGATGAGCACAGTTAATTCGGGATCACAGCGCTAGCACACTTCAACAGCACTGAGGCACTGCAACTAAACATCAAACATGTTATTTAAACCTCTCTCAGAAAAGTGCAGCGATCTGAAAAACTGAGTATCACTTTAGGCTCCTCTCATATATGAAATGTGATTTTAAAAAGCAAACTCTCTGAAGTCTCACAACTTCAGGAGCATATCATATTTCTGTCCTTTCCGCACACAATCCTCCGTCTCTAGGGAAACGGTGGCTCAAAACAACCTCTGAGACACAGGAGGAATATCTCCACATCCTAATGGGCCAATGTACTGTCAGATTGTATGGCCTAAGGCCAGTGTGGAGTGTAGCATGGTGCTTGTCTTCTCAAGGCGATCCTGAAAGGCTCTAACAAAGCCTGCTCTTTGAATGACACCCAAATCCCACTGTGACACCCCATCACTACAGCCAATGGTGCAGTAAATTCCCCTGCCAGCGTGATTCAACCTAGCAAGGTATCAGCCACAACACCTGCTGTCTTCCCTGGCCGCTGGATCCGCCGTCTCGGGCACGTGTGTTTGAGGTCAGGCGTCTGTGCGTATAGAGCATGTGCACTTTGAGGAATAGTGCGTGTAACAACATTACCTCACGGTTGTTTGGCAGGCGTGTTCGGCAGGGGAGATGTTCGCAGCGCCAGGCTGCTCCGGAGCAATCTGCGAAACCCGCCACTTAATGCATACGGAATACAAATCACCATTAAACCATGCTAAGTGCTAGTTCAGCAATGCTAACATAATTTACCGCAACAATAATAGCCGCAATCTCCATTGCCCTGTGGGAAATTGATTTAATATAAACTATTAGCTGGTCGTTTTCAAAGAGATGTGTTGGCACGGATTCAAAGTGCAAGGTCGCACTTTGTAACAGAATATTACCCGTCGGTGTTTTGTAACAGCCTGCTAACGGGCACGAACAGTTATGATACTGCCTGTGATGCTGTCAGAAACTCGTTGGCAACTCTTCTTTTTAATGTGCTACCAGTCAAATGTTTGGATGCTCTGGACTGAAATTATGTTTCTCATGAATATTAAAGCATTTTGATGTAAAGCAGGGGTTTTGAACCCTAAAATGTTTAGAAATAGTTAGAAATATATTTTTTAAAATATAATTATATATATAGGCTATATAAAACCTTTTTTTTATTTTGTGGAATGTATTGAATTTGTGGTTAATTAAATAAAATTTAATAAAATAAATAAATAAAATAAATAAAAATAAAATTTAATTTAAAAAATAAATCATATAATTTAATTGTTTTAAATGTTTTATTGCTATTTTCAGGCTTTTTTTCTAAATAGCTTTCAGGGACCCTGGATCTGTTGGTTTGGTTGGAATAAGTACATTGTAAACAACGCTGTCACAATGTAAATTTTTGGCTATACGATAAAAAAATCATGATTTCTATGATTATGCCAAAATAACCCCCCACAAACATTCCACAACTTCAGTTTTATTGCAAAATTCGTTGGGACATGCTGTTAAAACACATTCCTACTTTTAACAGAAAATAAGTGTGAAATTTTAATTTCTCTAGCGAAATAAGTTTATGGACACTGAGTGGCTTTCCTGAGGTTTATTCATGTTTATTTCGTGCTGTAAATAGTAGTACAGCGAGAAAGATGATCAGTTGACGTGCCCTCCACGCTGCCGCTTGAACAGATACGTGGCTATAACAATGTTACGCCACATTAAGGAGCATCAAAATGGCATTTATTGTTTGAATTTCCTGATAACATTGACAGAATTTGGAATCTGATACCTTAAAATTTTATAATACAAAAAAAGTCCACCAAAAAGTGGCCATCAAACTTAGGAACTCAACTTTGAAAATAAGTTATACCGTAAGAAACCGTAAGTTTTGGTTTGTTTTAGAAATACAAAAAAAAAAAGAATGACTAGGTGGTCCAAACTTTTGACTGGTAGTGTTCATTGTCAATATAGATTCTATAGAGACATTATGAAGCAAAATCAATATATCCCCTTCCTGTTGTTTTAAGAAAACCACACAAAGTTGACCACTAACATGTCGTGTATAATCTGTCATCCAGACATAAAAGAAAAGAGAAAAAGATTGGTAGGCAGAATGACAGACCACAAGAGAGAGGAATAAGAGAGAAAGAGAGAGAGTATGAAAGCAAGAATCAAGAAGGGGCAATACTTGCATTTTGTTGTTTGGACTGGCAGCCTCATAAAAACAGAGTGGCTCTGAAGCCTGGTGCTTTTCCCTGTGGAGGGGCTGCTGAGATGTCAGTTAGAGTTACTGAGATGTGACGGCCTTGGGAAGAGTCCCGTCAGATGAGATTTAGAAGCTGGGCTGACCAGGGAGAGCTGGGAAGGTTATTGTAGTGAATTTATTTTGAGACAGGGCACTGTGAGACATGGAAACAATGGATGGGGGGATACTTATGCTTCTTCTGCTCACATTCATAATACTTATCATAAAAGCACAGAGCAACAGCACTTTGTATTACACAATATATATATATATATATATATATATATATATACACTGATCAGGCATAGCATTATGACCACTGACAGGTGAAGTGAATAACACTGATTATCTGTTAGTGGCACCTGTTAGTGGGTGGGACATATTAGGCAGCAAGTGAATATTTTGTCCTCAAAGTTGGTGTGTTAGAAGCAGGAAAAATGGGCAAGCGTAAGAGTTTGAGCGAAGGGCCAAATTGTGATGGCTAGATGACTGGGTCAGAGCATCTCCAAAACTGCAGCTCTTGTGAGGTGTTCCCGGTCTGCAGTGGTCAGTATCTATCAAAAGTGGTCCAAGGAAGGAACAGTGGTGAACCGGCGACAGGGTCATGGGCGGCCAAGGCTCATTGATGCACGTGGGGAGCGAAGGCTGGCCTGTGTGGTCCGATCGATGTATTAATATAAATTGTATTAATATAAAATGCTGAGTAACAAATGAAAAACTCTACACTATGGAGCTCAAATAATGAATACAAAATTCGAGTTAATTTAAGGAAATTAAGTGTGAGTTTGTCAAGTTAAAGGAAGATGAAAATGTTTGCAGTGTTGTAGAGAGCCTGTTTTTAAGGCTGTCAGGATGCTCAGATCTTACCCTGCAAGATCTTCAAAAAATCCTTCTAGTATAAAATAAGGGATTCATTGCAAAATGTTTTATGTTATTGGCCATAGCAGATCATTTCATATTAAAACGATATACCAAAAATGACAGGACAGGTAGTTGACAGTGCTAAGCTACAGGTAGATTCTTGCAGCCAGAGTTTTTGTATCAGAAACATGTCACTCAGACAGCCCAGGAAATATATGAGATAAAATGTTAAAGAGGCTTCCTCCTCTATTTGACTTCCCATTTCCTTCTGACCGTGTCAGCGCTGTAGCTAAATCTTGCACGGTACAGGATAGATTTCCTCTGAAAGAGGCTTGATACAGTGAGATGTAATGAAAGAGCTCATTAGCGATTCTGAGGGTGGTACTTATTTATCAATCATGCTCTGATTTATGGTATAATTAAACATGATAATTAGATGGTTGTTCAATCTCTGCTGAATGGATGGCACTATTTTTCTAACGAACATCATTTGTTAATGAGGGGAAAGAATGGGTGTAACTTTATGATAACGGCTTGTCAGACTCCACATAGACTCTGATCATTTCCTCTGTCATTATCACACCCAGACTAAATTCCTCCACATTTCTGCCATGTGCATCCAAATTGGAATATAATATGATTATGAGCACTGTGTTTAATTTTTTCCAAGATGAAAAGGAATGACACTTGCACACCAATAAACAGTCATTTTTAAATTACTAACCCCCAATGAAATGAAAATCAAGCATAGGTTATCTGACAATGTGACTGTTTTTTGTTTGTAAAGTGCCTTTCTTAGCTTCCCATCAGTTCTAGGGAGGAGCGAAGGACCTTTTCTTCACTTCAGTTGGCTTTCTCTTCCGCAATCCTGTCTGTTTGAACTGTGCAGTCTTTGAGGAGAGGTTTTGTAGATAAAAAACTGGCTTGTTTGACGTCTTCGTTATGCTATGAGAGTTTATTATCAATTATGAGACATTCTTCAACTTGTCTTATTTTATTCCGGCTCTAATGACCTTCCCCAGCAATTTGAGGAGACACGTCATTAATTAATGGCTTTGGTGCAACAAAATTAGTACTTTAGAGACTCGACAGGAAACTTCATCAAAGTGTGAAATCCACCGGAGAGCAATCTGACACCATTTCCCTGCCAGCTTGGGAAGATCTGTGTCTTAATCAAAGGGCATCTGTGTTTTCTCTCTTTCTTTTTTTTGAGATCTTTGGTCAAACATTTTGTGTGTTAGTGTGATCCTGTGTGTATAAGAGGCTTTTTGAAGATCAGAACTGCTTCATGAATATTACAAGATCAACAGTGTCAATAAATGAAACAGATGTCTCCCTTGAGAGATCGTAGATGCATGTCTATCCTGTGCCAATATGGCATCGCTTGTGAGCGTAAACATGTCATGTCGAATGCTGTCAGTCTGGGTGTGCCAAAGCATGCATATATTTTGATAAATAAGCATCAACATAGATTCAAGCTTGTTTTTGTGTATTGATTTGCTGAGCTTGGCTGCAGCATTAAAATGCAGTTTAACATGTGACCGCTTGACCTTCTGCCTTGTTGTTTTGAAGGAATTTTGATGATGAAGTTCACTTCTAAATTCTGCAGTGTGACTATCTTTCCATGTTAGCTTATCAGTTTGGATCTCAAGGAATGATCTATTCAAAATGAAATATGTGTTAATCTCCAACAGCAAAAAGCAGACAGTTAGGAAAAGTCACAGTATACACTGATCAGGCATAACATTATGACCACTGACAGGTGAGGTGAATAACAGGTGCCGTGATGAAGAGATAATCAGTGTTAGTGGGTGGGATATATTAGGCAGCAAGTTAACATTTTGTCCTCAAAGTTGATGTGTTAGAAGCAGGAAAATGGGCAAAGCGTAAGGATTTGAGCGAGTTTGACAAGGGCCAAATTGTGATGGCTAGACGACTGGGTCAGAGCATCTGCAAAACTGCAGCTCTTGTGGGGTGTTCCCGGTCTGCAGTGGTCAGTATCTATCAAAAGTGGTCCAAGGAAGGAACAGTGGTAAATCGGTGACAGGGCTCCCAAGGCTCATTTATGCATGTGGGGAGCGAAGGCTGGCCTGTGTGTTCCGATCAAACAGACGAGCTACTGGGAAACCTTGGGTCCTGCCATTCATGTGGATGTTACTTTGACACGTACCACCTACCTAAGCATTGTTGCAGACCATGTACACCCTTTCATGGAAACAGTATTCCCTGGTGGCTGTGGCCTCTTTCAGCAGGATAATGCGCCCTGCCACAAAGCAAAAATGGTTCAGGAATGGTTTTAAGGGGCACAACAATGAGTTTGAGGTGTGGACTTGGCCTCCAAATTCCCCAGATCTCAATCCAAACGAGCATCTGTGGGATGTGCTGAACAAACAAGTCCGATCCATGGAGGCCCCACCTTGCAACTTACAGGACTTAAAGGATCTGCTGCTAACATCTTGCCAGATACCACAGCACACCTTCAGGGGTCTAGTGGAGTCCATGCCTCAATGGGTCAGGGCTGTTTTTGGCAGCAAAAGGGGGACCAACACAGTATTAGGTCATAATGTTATGCCTGATCAGTGTATATTGGGTCTTTATGCATGAAAATATATAGCTGCCTTTTAAATTTTAGGATGGGGGTCCCACATACAAGGATGATTATATTTTGGGGTCCATTGCATCTTGAAGAATGAAAATTTCTGTTTCAGAGCTTTAGTCCATGCAAAACACTCTACAATGGGAACATTGGCATTTCCAGAATTGACAGAAGTTACTGGCATTTTCCTGAAGTTCTTAGCTCTGTTCAGCAGTCGGATTCAGGCTGTGGGATCTGGCTTAGGGCCCAAGAATAAGCAGCATAAGCTTCCAGATATTTGTGGAGTGAACAATGGTCATCTGACCATGTGTACAATTCAGAGTCTGTTCCATATGTATGTGTATGCCCAGCAAAGCCTTCGTTCCACTGAATACTTGTGATGCATTAGATTCAGTAGAGCATCTACGCCTCAACTCATGTAGAGCCAAATATCAGAGAGGCTACGGTTTAAATTCTGAAGAGTGTTGGGGTGTGTGTCTTTGAAAGTGTGTGCGTTTTGGGTTTGTTCCAGGGGCGTTTTTTTTAGCTGTGCCTCCTCAAAAAAAAATTTGAATGAGAAAATTTGGCTGTACAATAATAAAACTAAACAAGTATAGAGAAATATGAGATTGTAACCAACTCATTTTTCTCAAATAAAAGTCTTTCTGGATTCAATTCTGATTCATTTCTGATAATGCTGTAATCGATACACGTGTTTCAGATTCAAACCAGTAACAGATGTTTTTAAACTACTGATTAAAAGAACCAGTTCATAAGTCATTTGTTCATTAAATGGAATTAGGAATAGGAATAAATTACATTTCAGAATGTGCTTTACACCACTGCATCCGACGCTTTGCATTGCACTTGGTGATGTAAGGCTTGGATGCAGCTGCTCAGGCATGGAAACCCATTCCATGAAGCTCTCTACGCACTGTTCTTGAGCTAATCTGAAGGCCACATGAAGTTTGGAGGTCTGTAGCTATTGACTCTGCAGAAAGTTGGCCACTTCTGCACACTGTGCGCCTCAGCATGCGCTGACCCCGCTCTGTGATTTTACGTGGCCTACCACTTCATGGCTGAGTTGCTGTTGTTCCCAATTGCTTCCACTTTGTTATAATACGAGTTGACCATGGAATATTTAGTAGTGAGGAAATTTCACAAATGGACTTATTTCACAGGTGGCAACCTATCACGGTACCACGCTTGAATTCACTGAGCTCCTGAGAGAGACCCATTCTTTCACAAATGTTTGTAGAAGCAGTCTGCATGCCTAGGTGCTTGATTTTATACATCTGTGGCCATGGAAGTGATTGGAACACCTGAATTCAATGATTTGGAGGGGTGTCCCAATACTTTTGGCAATTTAGTGTATTTGGTTAAAAATATATTTATTTATTTTTGTCAGCTGTTTTACAGTAGGTATGCTGTTTTAAATGTGCAAAATTAAAGGTATTTAAAAGATATTGCCCCTTAAATCTTAAATAATGTACAGTACATCACTTTTAGTAGTAGCATGTATTGTTTAAAAAGAGAACCTTGACTGTAGTTAAAATACTTTAAATGCAGTTTTAAAGTATCTTCCCTAACACTGCTGTATTCAATTTAAAGTTTTCAGGTGGCAAGGCTAACGGCTAAGGCATTGACCAACTTTTTTATTAAGAGAGCTTTGAAAGGTCACACTGATGATTGACCATAAGAATATGTTCTTTCTATTCTCCTGGGGAAAAAGATCCATAAAGCTCATCCACGAATATTCTGGCAGGTTGTTACAGAGCGTCAATGAGGCTCAAAATGTCTGAGTGAGTTTTATGGAAAGCAGAAGGTTAGAACTAGTGACCTTGTCTCTGTTGATTAAACTGTGCCGACACATGGCAAATATCTTATGATCTACCAGACTTTTTCCTGCTGTAGTCATTATCATTAAACAAAGCATGTTAAAGATGCTTCGGGGAATTAAGGCCCGTCTCTGATGTTAGCCTTTGACTTTTGCATTAGCACTTTCAACTTTTCATCGGGTCTATGTGATGATGGACTCTAAAAGGTGTAATGACTGAAACCGTATCCTTAGGACTCTTTTGCACTGAGGTCACATTTATAATAAGTTTGAACTTTACTTTTATTCATACTCGACTGGGTAAAGAACCTGTAAATGTTATAAGTACAGAGTTTGTAAATGAGGATTAGAGAGCTCAAGCATGTATGTTTCAAATCGATCAACGCTCATTCTGAGCACTATTGACTGAAGTGATGTTGGATTTGAAATTTGACTGATCCATATTCCATTTGCCCTCTGACTGAAAGCCATCACGAAATATTTTTCCTTGTAGCAATGGAATTGATCTTCATATTCAGCACAATATATGAACATAATAATAAAATGATGCTTTTTTATATATATAATTTTTTTTGTTAAAATTGCTTTTTTTTTTTTTTTTGGGAATTTACATTTTTCCATGTCTTCCATATGGGTCAGTATTCATGCATTAAAACTTTCAGGAACAGAGGTAATGTCACAGAGAATCCGCCGCTCAAATGCTAATGAAGGTGTCATAATTAATGGTGCTCTCTTGATTGTTTGTTCCCGCAGCGCTGAGAGATAACCGGATTGAGCTGGTCCGAGCCACGTCGCAGGAGCTGACGATCAGCATCAGCGAGGTCACGCTGGCAGACGAGGGCCTGTACACCTGCTCCCTCTTCACCATGCCTGTCAAAACAGCCAAGGCTTTCCTCAGCGTCCTGGGTAAGACATCATTTAACATACCGTGTGTGTGGGATTACATCCTAATGCAGCCACAGTGTTGAGTTATTTACAATGCCTAATATTGGCACCCTTGGTAAATATGAGCAAAGGTGGCTGTGAAAATAAATCTGCATTGTTTATCCTTTTGATCTTTCATTCAAAGAATTCACAAAATTCTAACTTTTCATTGAAGTAAAACAATTGAAAGTGGGGGGAAATCTCATTATGAAATAAATATTTTTCTGTAGTTTAAGTTGGCCACAATTATTGGCACCCAATTATTGCAATGTCCATTTCCCAAGATAACAGCTCTGAGTCTTCTTCTATAACGCCTAATGAGTTTGGAGAACACCTGACAAGAGATCAGAGATCATTCCTTCATACAGAATCTCTCCAGATCCTTCAGATTCCCAGCTCCATGTTGGTGCTTCTTCTCTTCAGTAACCCCACTTATTTTCTATAGGTTCAGGTCAGGGGACTGGGACGGCCATGGCAGAAGCTTAATTTTGTGCTCAGTAACACATTTTTTGTGTTGATTTTTATGTTTTGGATCATTGTCCTGATGGAATATCTAGCCAAGGCCCATTATAAGATTTCTAGCAGAAGCGCTCAGGTTTTGATTTTTTTATCTGTTGGTATTTGCTAGAATCCATGATACCATGAATCTGAACAAGATGTCCAGGACCTCCAGCAAAAAAATAGGCCCACAACATTAAAGATACAGCAGTATATTTAACTGTGGGCATGGGGTACTTTTTATCCCTGTTTGCACCAAACCCAATCCCTGTGTTTGCTGCCAAAAAGTGTCCGACAACTGAAAATCCTGGAGATTGTTTTTGTATGAGCGAGGAGGATTTTTCTTGAAACCTTCCCAAACAGCTTGTGGTGATGTAGGTGCCGTTTCATTATTTTTTTTTTAGGTTTTCTGACCCAAGACTCAACTAATCTCTGCAATTCTCCAGCTGTGATCCTTGGAGAATCTTTGTCCACTCAAACTCTCCTCCTCACCGTGCATAAGGACGATATAGACACCTCTTCCAGTCAGATTTGTAACATCTTTAGTTGATTTGAACATCTTAATTATTGCCCTGATGGTGGAAATGACCAGGAAGTCATGGTTGGACAATTTCATGCTCATTGTCACCCTGGTGTGCTAAAAACACGTAAATATGAATGGGAATATACTTCAGAGATATTTTACTCATAAGAATTTCTAGGGGTGCCAATAATTGTGGCCAACATGCATTGGAGAAAAACATTTATTTCATAATGTGAGTTTCCCCCCACTTTCAATTGTTTTACTTCAATGACAGTTTAGAATTTTTTTAATGAAACATCAAAAGAATAAACAATGCAGATTTATTTTTACAGCCGCCTTTGCTCATATTTACCAAGGGTGCCAATATTAGTGGAGGGCACTGTAGCCTTAAAGGAATAGTTTACCCAAAAATGATTCCATAATTTACTCACACTCACGCCATCCTAGGTGTGTATGACTTTCTGCTTTCAGCCAAAAAAAAATCTTGAGTTTTATTAAATAATATCCTGGATCTTCTCAACTTTGTCATGGCATTGAATAGTGTCTGGGTTTTTGAAGCTCCAAAAAGCGCATCCATCATAAAAGTAATCCATACAACTCCAGTAGGTTAATAAATGCCTTCTGAAGTGAAACAATGGGTTTTTGCAAGTGTAAGAAAAATATCCATATTTAAAACTAATTAAACTATAATCACTGACTTCTGGCAACAGCCGTACGCACGTTCACAAAAGAGTGGTGTCAATTCTCACCTAAACTTACGTATACGTCATGTTAGATGTCACCCTTCCGCCGGAACTCAACTCTCTCGTGAATGTGCGTTATTATAGTTTATAAAGTTTCAAATATGGGAATATTACACTGAAGACTGGATGCTGAAAATTCAGCTTTGCCATTGCTGGAAAAAAATGACACTTTAAAATATATTAAAACAGAAAACAGTTATTTTAAACTGTAATAAAAATTTTACAATATTACCGTTTTTACTGAATTTTTTATCAAATAAACCAGCCTTTATTTGCAGCCTTGGTAAGCATAAGAGACTTCTTTCAAAAATCTTACCAACCCCAAACTTTTGAACAGTATGTGCGTGCATGGATGTCTTTTTTGGAGGACAGAAACATTGCTGTATCGTTACTAAACGTGTGCAACCAGTCTAAACTGGGTTACAATGAGATTTTCTTAAAGGAGCTACACTGAACCATTAACAAGTCGAAAGAAAATGACAAAATTTGTAGTTTCCAGAAAGTAGATAGATAATTAGAATTTTACCTCAGTGGGGGCGTTTCAAATCTAACTTTGGCCTGGATCAGGATTTAATTAAATGGATTCACCCGGTCGCCTTCAACAAAGACACAGATGATCACAGAACAGTGTTGAGAAATGACACAGAAAGAAGTTTAATTAGTTTCCTCTATCAACTTTTACTACTTTTGTCAATCAAAAGTCAACCAGACTTTGAATCAAGTCCCAAACATACCAGAGTTAATGTCAGCTGTGACAGTCCACAAACAGTGCTTAATGCCATATTTCTGCATTAATTAGGAGCCCAATTAGCCAGTCTCATTTTAATTAGTTGGCATACAACATTAAAATCATTACAGTTGTACACTCTGTCAACAAGCCTGCATTACATTAATGTTTTGCTCATTGTGAATACATGAATGGAGACAATTAATTTCCATATTGTAATTAATATCTAGGAAAAATATGCAACAGTATAAACTATGCTTATTTATTATTTCAACATTTTGTTACATGGTTGTTATATTTGATAACATTGTTGTTATGGATATTATGTCTGTCACATTTATAATGGATATTATGAGATGTAATTTTCACAAATAGGCTACAACATGTTCCTGAATCAACATCCTTTGCTGATAGGACGCTCCACTAGGATTTTTCCATTGGCTTTTGGGTTATTGCAGAACATAAGGTCTGTGACTAACAAAAGCTTATGATTCTTACATACTTTGTTCAACGTGATAATCTTCACAAATGAACACAAATTTTGAAGCCAAAATTCTATCGGCAGAAGTAAAAAGTTAAATGTAAGCTATAAACTAACTACAACGTGGTCACATGACTTCAGTGTCACCATCACTAAGCTTCCGACAACTCTTTAATTCTTTATTTCAAAACATTTTCCCTGAAAGTTTGAGTTAGAATAGATTGCAATGAGGCTGTGAAAGCGGACTAGTGAGTAAATTAGTTTACCTGTTTGATGTGATGGTGTTTAATTTCCCAGAGAACCATGTAGTCCCATTTAGGCAGTACATAAATACAGTACAGTACAGTAGAAGCTTTAAAAAAATCACAAGAGGGCATTACTGATGTATTTTGTGTCGTAGAATAAAATGTGAAAATATCTTTAGCTTGTGTTAACCACAGACCTTATTTCAATCATTTAGCCAAAAACCCATTCAAAAAACCTATTGACTTCAGGACAATGGAAACGGAAGTGCTAAAATGCTTGAGAAACTTGTTTTGTCCTATAAAAATACATCATCCCTGCAGCACTCTATTACAGAAAATGCAGCAGCCCGGCGTACTCTACTGGGACTAGACTAAACGTCGATTAATCCATCGTTTGATGAATTACAGCTTCCACGATCAATTGAAAATCTGCCCAAACATTGAAATATGACACACCAAAGTGGCACAAGTGAATTTGACCGTAAGTGGTTTTGTATAAAACATTTGTGGTTTAAATATCAAGAAATGAATCAGTCAGAAGCGACAGCTTGCATCTTCAGGTTTCTATTAAAAAACAGCACGGCGCAAAGCAGAGGTTACAGGCCACGCTGCTTTGGAATGACTGATGTATTTACTCTGTTGCTTTTTAATGCATAGTACATTGTGGTTGTTTTTGCTTTGATTTATTTCTTAGGAATGTGATTAAGGCCTCTTACTCATGGGAGCAATAAGGCCTGTGAACTGAATGCCAAACGTCTGATCTCATCTTCAATCAAGGCCAACCCAATATCTGATTTTCCTGACTAATGTTCCCTATTGATTTTTCTTTGTCTCAGCCCGCTACCTCAGAAAGGAAGCTCCTGACACAGTAATGTATTTGTGGGCCACAGAATTTCCTGTGTGCTTGAAATTTCGTAAGATTGAAATGCTGATTGCTTTTGTACATGGAAACAAACATTTGAGATTCACTGTCTTCTCTTTCAGGTGATGGTGTTAGGATATATTATGACCATTGACCATGACCATGCTTTGAAACATGCCGTGTAAATCTTTTGTATAAGTAGGGCTTTCATGTGTATATAAGCCAACAATTAAATAATACTGGCGATTGAATACAACAACACATATACTGTGTGAATGGGCCTTACGTCTACCCTGTAACAGATTGACGGCTCAATTGTAAAATGAATTGCTGTGAATTGTAGGCCAATGATAGACAGTCATTTTTCAATACAGTTATCTAATGTTTAAGTATTCACTGCCATTCAAAATTATGTGGTCAGTAGGACCTTTGAATATAAATTAATACTTTTATTCACCAAATGAAAGTGCATTAAATTGTTTAAACTTTTACTTTGCTACAAAAAAATGCTTTTTTCTGGATTTTCTATTGATCAAGGATCCTAAAAAGAATGTATCATAGTTTCCACAAAAACATGCCACAAAAACTATCAAACACTGATAGTAAAAGGAAATGTTTCTTGATCACCAAATCATCATATTAGAATGATTTCTGAAGCATCATGTGACGCTGAAGACTGGAATTATGGCTGATTTAGCCGTCACAGGAATAAATTATTATTTTAAAATTTTAAAATATATGAAAAATAGAAAACAGTTCTTGCATTGTCATATATGTGACTAAATGCTATTTAATTTGATTAATTAATCAATATATCTACTTAATTCTAATTGAAATTTCAAATTGATTGACAAGACTAGTTATAAGCCCTATTTTATTGAAGATGCACTACTGCTTTTAACTCTTTCCCCAACAGCGTTTTTTTGTTGCCAGCCACCTCCAGCTTTTTTGATCATTGTCACAAAAATGTCAATCTCCAAATATTTTGTTGTATGAATATATGAACATGCAATATATCAAAAGAAAGAACCACAAAATCCTGTCAGTGGCGGGGAAAGAGTTAAATTCTGCAATAATATTATCAAATAACCACTGACAAAAAGGGTCTAAATTTAAATTAACCTCAGTGAACGACAAAAAAACCCCAGGCAAAATAAAAGGACTGGAGTAGTTCATAGAAGATGATAAATAAAATATCTCCAATCATTTTTCCATTAAATTCACACTTACCTACTGTTAATATATTGAACTCTGTTAAAGTGCTTTTTTCTTTCTCTCTGTCACTTTTTTCTCTACATATTTAGGTGTGCCTAAGAAACCAGAGATTAATGGATTCACCAAGCCTGCAAAGGAGGGCGATCACATCACTCTGACCTGTGTGACCTCTGGCAGCAAACCTGCAGCTGATGTCCGATGGTTCAGAAATGAGAAGGAGATCAAAGGTAAGGAATATTGGTGAAATATGATCAAACTCATATGAACATATTAAGACAAATCACAATGAAGATTTACTACATTTGAGTGCGTATTTCAAGCTCAGTATGGGCTTAAGTTCAGTGAAATATGTAGCTAACTACTCATGTAGCATCTCTCCACAAATCCATCACCATATAAACAATGTCCCATGTTAGTCGGACGGGAAGAGACAGGATGAAAGCATGCATTTGAAGAATTCTCTAAGTAGAAACTCTCTCTGCCATGCGTACGATGCAGATGGCATTGAGTGCCTTTGTCGTGACTTGTGCGTTTGCTGCACTTCTAAAAATACAGCGGTTCTAATTAGCATCGAGGCGACGTTTCCCACGCTGACTGATTATTGTGTCTCCGGTGGACGGAACCTTGGGGAGAGGCCTTTACAGTGAGGAAGAAGTGAACCCCAGAGGATGAAGCATGGCTCAACAGTTTTTATGTCTTTGGAATGACTTTGTTTTGCAGGGATTAACTTGTTTATCTGTAAATTGCTGTATTTTGTAATAAACAGCTATAAATTTTAATCATACATTGAATGTACGTTAATAATAACTCCCCTAAAGGGCTGTTTACACAGGACACGTTTTTGCATTCTACTGCGTTGCTTTTCCATTGTTTTTCTATGCAAAATTGGGTAACACTATATTTTAGGATTCAATTCTCGCTATTAAAGGGTTAGTTCACCCAAAAATGAAAATTCTGTCATTAATTACTCACCCTCATGTCATTCCAAACCCGTAAGACCTTCGTTCATCTTCGGAACACAAATAAAGATATTTTTGATGAAATCCGAGAGCTCTCTGACCCCTCCACAGACAGCAATTTAATTAACACTTTCAAGGCCCAGAAAGGTAGTAAAAACATCGTTAAAATACATGTGACTCCAGTGGTTCCACCTTAATTTTTGAAGCGACGAGAATACTTTTTGTGCTCAAAAAACAAACAAAAATAATGACTTTATTCAACAATTTCTTGTGTCAGTCTCCTACGCAGTTTAGGTTGGCCTCACTGAACAGCATCGGCCAATGGTAAGCCGGCGTTTTGGCATAGCTCTGACGTAACTCTGAAGCGCTCCACTGTATTTACTACGTCAACAGCGTAGGAGACTGGCACAGACTACCTTTCTGGGCCTTGAAAGTGTTAATTAAATTGCTGTCTATGGAGGGGTCAGAGAGCTCTCAGATTTCATCAAAAATATCTTAATTTGTGTAATGAAGATGAACGAAGGTCTTACAGGTTAGGAACGACATGAGGGTGAGTAATTAATGACTGAATTTTCATTTTTGGGTGAACTTGGGTGAACCTTTAAGTAGTTGTTTATTAGCTTGCATATTACTAGCATATTGGCTGTTTATTAGCACATATTAATGCCTTATTCTGCATGACCATATTCTACATCCCTTAATCCTACACAATACCTAAACTTAACCACTACAACAACTACCTTACTAACTATTAATAAGCAGTAATAAGCAGATGGAATGTCTTTAACCATTGCACTCGTGTCTTATATCTTTTGCAGCATCTCGCACTTGACATGGTTTTCTAAAAACAGCATTCTTAAAATTACTTTCAACTTTTTCTCATGTTTTTAAACCCAAAACGCTCCTAATTCTGTTTTGTTTTCTTACTCTAATAAAATTTTCTGTACAATAACACTACAATAAATGCAGACCAGAGCTTTTCAAGCTTCAAAATGGACGTAAAATCCATACAAAGTCAAATGATACCTTCACGTCATAGACAGATTGAAATTGAAATTTTCCCCTCTAGTGAGCTGTTAATTTCTGCAACCAAATCAAGTCAAAGAATGAAAAAATCATTCAGAACATTTTTGTGAACCAGATCAACTAATTCACTGAAAAGATCTGACTCGAAAGATTCGCTACTACTCTCATTAATGTACCAAGGAAAGCACTGGAATATAGTACACACGTTGTCAACATTTATGATGCTTTTATGAACTTTTACATACTTTATGTTTGTTGTTGTTTTTTGGTTATTTTGGAGTTCGATAGTCCCAGTTGTCATTGACTTTTATTACTTAAAAAGTGGCTAAATATTCTTTTAAATCACCTTTTGTGTTCCACAGAAGAAAAAAGTGATATGGATTTGGAACAACATGAGGAACTTTTCATTTTTGGGGTGAACTCCTTTAATCAAAAGAAAGAAATAAGAGCACTACCTAAAGCCTGAGCGAGAAAGTTTAGCCTCTTATCAGTGCCTAGTCAAGGGTTTTTATAATTTTGACTTCGAACTGAGATCCTGATTAGCCTCCTTATCAGATATTACATCTGCGGTCAGTCCTTCTGGTCATTTGATAAACAGACAGAATTTGTGGGCAGGGGAGGATTTTCAGAGCTTATTTCATTTCATTAAGGGATCAGTGATGTTTCAGATGAGAACGGCAGAAAAGTAAGCTGCTTTGTTTGAGATTTCTTTAAGAAACTGATACCTGATCTCCTTACGCATGACTCAGGCTCGCTGTAGTCCCAGATTAATGATACGATCTTCGTATTCATGAACAATCATGGTGTTTAGGCTAGTTTGGATGTATTCTTTAATTAACACTGATTATTTAAAGCATCAAAACAACAGATTTGTATAAAAGAAGAGATGCATTTAACCTTGATGGATGTGAAAATCTATGATGTTTTGCTGTTAGAGTTCATCTCTTCACATTACTTCAAAATTCTGTTGTTTTCTTTTAATTAACTGTGAATGTATTTGATTAATTCAGATACATTTTTCTCCAGCCGTGAGGTCAGAGATTAATATGACCATTAACACTGAAATTTTCGCTCCCTCTCTGACTCCGAGACCCCTGGTTGGTGTGTTTTGTACTACAGGTGCAAATTATTATATGCGAATGTGTGAAAAAGACATTTCATCCATCAAAAATGCAAGAATGGCATAACACAAATTTGCGAGCAGGTGGTTTGAACGAGAAAGTATCATATGGTAAATATATTTAGATAATGCCACATGTAGCCTGTGCTGTGAACTCAGGAAGGGGTTTGCAAAGGTGTCTTTGAGTCTCGTCAGTCCACAGTCTCATAAAGCGTCACGTTTATAGGCTCTCAGTTGAGGCTCAAAGTGTCAGTCTTAGATATTTTCATCATGAATGTGTGTTGTGATGGATGGATCCAATAAGACAATAACACATTTCAAGGATGCAAGAAAAAGAGTGGACCCCAGAGAGATGAAACACACATCATATATAAACTCACAAGATGTTTGTTTTATAATTAAGACTATATATATATATATATATACAAACCCGATTCCAAAAAAGTTGGGACACTGTATAAATTGTGAATAAAAAAGGAATGCAATAATTTACAAATCTCATAAACGTATATTTTATTCATAATAGAATATAGATAACATATCAAATGTTGAAAGTGAGACATTTTGAAATGTCATGCCAAATATTGGCTCATTTTGGATTTCATGAGAGCTACACATTCCAAAAAAGTTGGGACAGGTAGCAATAAGAGGCCGGAAAAGTTAAATGTACATATAAGGAACAGCTGGAGGACCAATTTGCAACTTATTAGGTCAATTGGCAACATGATTGAGTATAAAAAGAGCCTCTCAGAGTGGTAGTGTCTCTCAGAAGTCAAGATGGGCAGAGGATCACCAATTCCCCCAATGCTGCAGAGAAAAATAGTGGAGCGATATCAGAAAGGAGTTTCTCAGAGAAAAATTGCAAAGAGTTTGAAGTTATCATTATCTGCAGTGCATAATATCATCCAAAGATTCAGAGAATCTGGAACAATCTCTGTGCGTAAGGGTCAAGGCCAGAAAACCATACTGGATGCCTGTGATCTTCGGGCCCTTAGACGGCACTGCATCATATACAGGAATGCTACTGTAATGGAAATCACAACATGGGCTCAGGAATACTTCCAGAAAACATTGTCGGTGAACACAATCCACCGTGCCATTCGCCGTTGCCGGCTAAAACTCTATAGGTCAAAAAAGAAGCCATATCTAAACATGATCCAGAAGCGCAGGCATTTTCTCTGGGCCAAGGCTCATTTAAAATGGACTGTGGCAAAGTGGAAAACTGTTCTGTGGTCAGACGAATCAAAATTTGAAGTTCTTTTTGGAAAACTGGGACGCCATGTCATCCGGACTAAAGAGGACAAGGACAACCCATGTTGTTATCAGCGCTCAGGTCAGAAGCCTGCATCTCTGATGGTATGGGGTTGCATGAGTGCGTGTGGCATGGGCAGCTTACACATCTGGAAAGGCACCATCAATGCTGAAAGGTATATCCAAGTTCTAGAACAACATATGCTCCCATCCAGACGTCATCTCTTTCAGGGAAGACCTTGCATTTTCCAACATGACAATGCCAGACCACATACTGCATCAATTACAATATCGTGGCTGCGTAGAAGGATCCGGGTACTGAAATGGCCAGCCTGCAGTCCAGATCTTTCACCCATAGAAAACATTTGGTGCATCATAAAGAGGAAGATGCCACAAAGAAGACCTAAGACAGTTGAGCAACTAGAAGCCTGTATTAGACAAGAATGGGACAACATTCCTATTCCTAAACTTGAGCAACTTGTCTCCTCAGTCCCCAGACGTTTGCAGACTGTTATAAAAAGAAGAGGGGATGCCACACAGTGGTAAACATGGCCTTGTCCCAACTTTTTTGAGATGTGTTGATGCCATGAAATTTAAAATCAACTTATTTTTCCCTTAAAATGATACATTTTCTCAGTTTAAACATTTGATATGTCATCTATGTTGTGTTCTGAATAAAATATTGAAATTTGAAACTTCCACATCATTGCATTCTGTTTTTATTCACAATTTGTACAGTGTCCCAACTTTTTTGGAATCAGGTTTGAATATATGAAGACTTCCAATGCAAAAGCCTCTAAAAGCCACCTCGGTCAAAAATGAGATAACGATACTGAGTAAATGCTCTCCGCACATAGTATACGTTCATCAAATACTTTCACTTCAAACCCGCTAAATCCCAGCCTCAGCCCATTCAGAAGTACTGGTTCTTAATCTTAGGTAGAAACCTATACATAGGAGCCTGACAAAAATGCAAATTTTAAAGAAAAACATCAGACGGACTTAGAGGCTTTTGCATCTTAAGTCTTCATATATATATATATATATATATATATTAGTGCTGCCAACGTTAACGCGTTAACGCATGCGATTAATTTAAAGTCCTTAACGCGTTAAAATAATTTTACGCAATTAACGCAAATAAATTACAGTACGTGAGGCTGCGTCATTAACGTAATTTTCGTCACGTCGTTAGATGATGTTAGAAGTCGGGAGTTTATCACAATCACGAGCATCTACAAGCTCGTTCTGTTTTGTTTTGGCGTCTCCGTGTGGTGCTGTTCGGTATCACAGCTTGACGTCTAAAATGAAAATCTCGTTGTTGTTGCTCTGTACTGTACACATACTATACACTGTGAATTCTGTAAAGTTTTTTTATGTAATTTTTTTTTTTCATGGGTGCTTAGGTGTGTATACATTTATTATATAATAAAATTATATGGACTCCTTATATTTGGTTATTTGGTGTCCTTTTGGAGTCTCCAATGATCCTTGAAGCTTGCAGAAAATACAGTTTTGTGAGAATCACCCTTCAATCTGATTTTTTACTTTGGATATAGCAAATTATGACAAAATGAATGTGTTTAATGAGATAAATGGCGTATGCTTAATTTCACGATAAGTGTGCGATTAATCGCACAATAAAAGTGCGATTAATCGCGATTAAAATTTTTAATCTATTGACAGCCCTAATATGTATATAGTGTATATTAGTGTTGTCAAAATTAGCGTGTTAGCGCATGCGATTCAATTTTTCAGTTTAACGCGTTAACAATACAATAAACAGCAACCATTTTTTCTGTCATCCTTTGTCTAGTGTTACATTATATGACATTATATGAGTGGTTTAAAAACAAATTGGTAACAGAGAAAATTGTACCTTTAATAAGGATTAATCTATATTTAATTTATAATTTATGCAGTGCAGACTGTTTGATAACTTTATTCAATTTCTGTATATTTATTATAAGCTACAAGTAAATATGACATTTATTATAATGGGTTTATGTGAAGATTGTTATAAGTTCACTTAAATTAAAAGTTGTTATTTATTTTAAAGCCAAAAAATCATTAGGATATTAAGTAAAGATCATGTTCCATGAAGATATTTTTTAAATTTCCTACTGTAAATATATATAAAAATGTATTATTAGTAGTAATGTGCATTGCTGTTGACTTCTAAAGGCGATTTTCTGAAATGAATAGGCTTGGACTTGGTACTGATAACCAAATGCATGGGACAGTGGTGACACCAGAATAAAAATATTCATGACTCTGAAGCTGAAAATACAGAATTATTTTAGACGAATATGCTTGCACTCTGTCACTGGCTAGATATATGTAAAATAATGTAGGCCACTTCTTACTGGTAACAAAAGACATTTGGCATTATCAGGACCACAAATATTGCCACATTGCAATATTATACATTATATATAGTTGTTTCATGTAGTACTGACACCACTGTAATTTTTATTTTGGGTGAACTATACACAATACAGATTGTTGCATTTTTTTATTGCGATATATTGTGACATGATATATTGTTACGCCCCTAATATATATATATATATATATATATATATATATATATATATATATAATTTATTTTATTAATGTTAAATATTGAAAATATTATTGAAAATGTATTCATTCAAATTTATAACAAATTAGTTAATACATAATAATACAAAAGCGTCATGTCATTGACCGATTTGTAACTAAATTAAATTAACACATTGAAACCCTACATATAATAAAATACTGAACACAAAAGAAATAATAGGGAGTGATTCGGTAATGTGGTTCACTCTAGCTTAGTTTGTTTTATGTGGTTGTCTTGGTTTCATGGCAGAGAGGTGTAAGTAAACGAAAGGATATTGCTTTTTTGGCTCTGCTGACTCCAGTTGGCCTGTTGTGCTTCTTTCTGTCTGCCTTTGTGTTTGTGGCCTTCCTGTCGCTGTGTTTGTGAGCCATGGCAGCTGTTGTCATCGCTGTTTTCAGCACTTCTCCACCGCCGTGTGAGGCTGAACTGTGATAAACGCATTTATTTTGGAACCATGGACTGGGAATAGCAGTTGCATTATTGTGGGATCTCTGGGACTGTAGCAACGCTCAGCCCGGTATTAAATTTGTGCCGGTCTCCAGGATGCAAGACATCTCACACTCCCCCCCCAACCCCCCCCACCCCCGAGTATGCAGAGCCCAAGATGCTCTGCATTTGTGTATGTGAAATTGACAGCTGTAATGGAATCCAATATCACCACCTCTCACATTCTCACATGCCTCTCTCTCTCTCTTTCTATCTCCAACTCCTTATTCTCATCATTGGAGTAAAATTGTGCATCTGTTTATTGCATGTTAAACAACCTGCAAATATTACATAGACCTCATTTTAGCAGCCACCTCCACCGCAGTCCATGCAGCATTTGCACATACAGTGGGGAGAACAAGTATTTGATACACTGCCGATTTTGCAGGTTTGCCCACTTACAAAGCATGTAGAAGTCTGTAATTTTTATCATAGGTACACTTCAACTGTGAGTGGCGGAATCTAAAACAAAAATCCAGAAAATCACATTGTATGATTTTTAAGTAATTAATTTGCGTTTTATTGCATGACATAAGTATTTGATACATCAGAAAAGCAGAACTTAATATTTGGTACAGAAACCTTTGTTTGCAATTACAGAGATCATACGTTTCCTGTAGTTCTTGACCAGGTTTGCACACACTGCAGCAGGGATTTTGGCCCACTCCTCCATACAGACCTTCTCCAGATCCTTCAGGTTTCGGGGCTGTCGCTGGGCAAAACGGACTTTCAGCTCCCTCCAAAGATTTTCTATTGGGTTCAGGTCTGGAGACTGGCTAGGCCACTCCAGGACCTTGAGATGCTTCCTACGGAGCCACTCCTTAGTTGCCCTGGCTGTGTGTTTCGAGTCGTTGTCATGCTGGAAGACCCAGCCACGACCCATCTTCAATGCTCTTACTGGTTGTTGTGGAGGAGCTATCAAGTGTTCAGCATCATGTCTAATCTATCTTACCTGTCTTTTTCGATGCTGTATTCCTACTAATGTTTTTTTAATTTTTTTCCTTACAAATCTTTTTTTCCAAGATCTCGTGATACATGGCCCCATCCATCCTCCCCTCAATACGGTGCAGTCGTCCTGTCCCCTTTGCAGAAAAGCATCCCCAAAGAATGATGTTTCCACCTCCATGCTTCACGGTTGGGATGGTGTTCTTGGGGTTGTACTCATCCTTCTTCTTCCTCCAAACACGGCGAGTGGAGCTCTATTTTTGTCTCATCAGACCACATGACCTTCTCCCATTCCTCCTCTGGATCATCCAGATGGTCATTGAAAAACTTCAGACGGGCCTGGACATGCACTGGCTTGAGCAGGGGGACCTTGCGTGTGCTGCAGGATTTTAATCCATGACGGCGTAGTGTGTTACTAATGGTTTTCTTTGAGACTGTGGTCCCAGCTCTCTTCAGGTCATTGACCAGGTCCTGCCGTGTAGTTCTGGGCTGATCCCTCACCTTCCTCATTATCATTGATGCCCCACGAGGTGAGATCTTGCATGGTGCCCCAGACCGAGGGAGATTGACCGTCATCTTGAACTTCTTCCATTTTCTAATAATTGCGCCAACAGTTGTTGCCTTCTCACCAAGCTGCTTGCCTATTGTCCTGTAGCCCATCCCAGCCTTGTGCAGGTCTACAATTTTATTCCTGATGTCCTTACACAGCTCTCTGGTCTTGGCCATTGTGGAGAGGTTGGAGTCTGTTTGATTGAGTGTGTGGACAGGTGTCTTTTATACAGGTAACGAGTTCAAACAGGTGCAGTTAATACAG
This sequence comes from Coreius guichenoti, assembly GCA_039654105.1. Classification (NCBI taxonomy): domain Eukaryota; kingdom Metazoa; phylum Chordata; class Actinopteri; order Cypriniformes; family Gobionidae; genus Coreius; species Coreius guichenoti. The sequence continues at coordinate 9,022,536 of CM077190.1, forward strand.
GTAATGAGTGGAGAACAGGAGGGCTTAAAGAAAAACTAACAGGTCTGTGAGAGCCGGAATTCTTACTGGTTGGTAGGTGATAAAATAATTATGTCATGCAACAAAATGCAAATTAATTATTTAAAAATCATACAATGTGAATTTCTGGATTTTTGTTTTAGATTCCGTCACTCACAGTTGAAGAGTACCTATGATAAAAATTACAGACCTCTACATGCTTTGTAAGTGGGCAAACCTGCAAAATCGGCAGTGTATCAAATACTTGTTCTCCCCACTGTACAGTGGGTCCAAAAGTCTGATACCATTACATTTAAAATTCTTATTTTGCATTTTTCTAATCAAAATATTTAATTGCAAATTATGCAGGGTTCAGGCTACACAATATTTTTGTTTGCTATGATAGTCACTGTGTCAGATTATTTTGACTCCTAAATTCATGTTGTGTCATTGACAAGAAACATGTTAGACTACACATTGCTTCCCAACCAATGCTTGCCATCTTTAAAGTTCCCCTATTATGCTATTTTAAAGGCTCCTAATTTTGTTTTGGAGGTCTCCTACAACAGGTTTACATGCATCAAAGGTCAAAAAACACGTTCATTTTCTCATAATATACATTGCACATCACCACATTTATCAATGCTTCTCAAACGACTCATTGGATGAACCAGTCTCTCTAAATCGGAAACAAAACGTCCATTACCATAAACTTCAGCTCCGCTTCCTAAAGCTCAGCCATTATACACACTGTAAAGACAGTAACGATGGCGTCGATTTTACCATATCAATCTGAGCGTGAATCCGATGATGAGACATTGGAAGAACTAGTTATTCAACCCGAACCTCCATCGCAAGGACGACTTGAGCAGGACGTTTCTCAGTGATACTACTCAATTTGAGGTACATTATGAGATGTTGCAACTGTAATTCCTCACCATCAGCATTTACAAGTGTGTCAATCAACAAACCCATGTGTATATTTCTAATTTATTGAAGTGCACATGCGGGAACTGTATCAATAACGGTGCATACGTTAGCCGAGCATTAACGTGAACTCTGAGATTTGAGAAGCAGTCGTCAGTAAAATTACGTCTTTGAAGGTGGGACAAGTTGTTCGCGGAGAAGACAACATACAACATAGGTGGGCATTATGCAAATGTCTTTTCTAGTGACGTAGAACCGTCAAGCAGTGGGATTCGAATTAAAAACGACACGTTTAGGAGGTTCAGAGTCGATTCTTTTTTTTGGGAGACAATAACTTTATTTATCATGCACTTTCAACTGTACGACTTTGCAGAGCTTTTATATTCATAAACAGCTATATTATTCGAAAAACTATAATAGGGGCACTATAATGACATGCGTATAATAATGACATGCGTATAATGAAAAAAAATAAACGTGCTAGTCTTTAGGTGTGTTCGACTTGAAGCGGCGTTGCACAGACTGATCAGTGTATGACATTAAAGTACCGCGAGAGCGATTAGAGAGCAGATGGAGCCGTATGCTTCAAGTCGAACACACCTTTTCTGTTGGGACATCGTAAAGTGTCACAGACGTTCACTATTCATCACACACTAAAATGATCGATTCTTGTGTCCCGAGGCCCATTGTCATTTACGAATCACCATGACACCCTACGTCAAATGAATCATGCCAAAATCGGGCTGATATGGGATGCTTCTCATTTCTTATTTGTGCATCCTTGTTTCCTTTCTTCACTTCCTTCCCTCGCATCTCAGCTCCACCCCCGTAGGATGTGAGGGAAGGAACAAGATGCCCTGTTGAAATATATGAGATGTATGGTTTATTTAAACTGCAAAGATTAAAATTAAATTAAAATTGTGACAGATGTGAAGGGCGAGGAGAAATTATATGTGCATCAGGTTTCTCAACAAGAAAGACTTCCACATACGATACACCTGTGCAACTCCTCAAAACCAGCTTCCTCACTCCTCGTTCCTCGCCTCCTTGTGGTGCAATTAGAGAATTGAGATGTGCTTCAAGATGGCTTTCTTTGATCGGTTTCCAGGTCACAGGCTGGAGGACGGAGAAGCGAGGAAATGAGGAAGCATCAGTTTATCTAGTATTGAGAAGCACCCATCGTGTAGTCTGAACCTGTCAGTAGTATTTGGTTTGTCCTTCTTTTGCTTTAATGACATCATAAATTTGAAATATTTCTTGTTCATTTTGTGTTACAATATTTATTTGTTATATACACTATTGTTCAAAAGTTTGGGGTCAGTAGATTTAAAAAAAAAAAAACTTTTATTCAGCAAAGATGCATTAAATTGATCAAAAGTGACATTAAAAATGCTGTTATTTTGAACTTTCAAAGTATCCTGAAAAAATAATGCATCACAGTTTCCAAAAAAAATATTAAGCAGCACAACTGTTATCAACATTGATAATAACAAGAAATGTTTCTTGAGCAACAAATCAGCATATTAGAATGATTTCTGAAGGGTCATGTGACATTAAAGACTGATGCTGAAAATTCAGCTGTCAGGAAAAAAATTACATCTGGAAATGCATTAAAATAGAACAGTTACAGTTATTTTTATTAATATATATATATATATAATGTGAACGTGTACAGGTCTTTGCATGTAGCGTGTGCACGGCTTTCTTACCGTCACAGTTTCCCCTTACATTATGTTGAGTGCAATCAATCAATAGTCATTAAAATTGGAATTCTAAAATGCCTCCTGTGTCTTGGCAGAAACATGAATAAAACATATGAATAAAACATGCACTGTAACGACATTTTCCATCAGCCCTCATCCCGAACCGCTGACAGCACCCTCTTCCCAAAGTCTCAGAATGTAGTTTGTGTTTACACAGAGACTGCAAAAGAATCTTTTTTTTTTTAAGCAATATTATTCTCTTATTTTCCAGTACAATGTCTGATGTTATTAAAACTGTATATATGTACTTGAAAAGCAAAATTGCTTAGCCTTAGTTTTCTTACCCTTTGGGCAAATTGTTCGTTCTTGTTTTAAACATAAATCTAACAAAGTTAGATGAGGTTTTAGTGAGGTTTATACTTAAAACAAGAGAGAGAAAAATGCCCATGGGGTAAGAAAAATTAACTAGAGATAAAAGTCTTATCTAATGCAATTTAGCTTCTAAAGTAATCTTGTTTTAAGGATGTTTAGATATTATTACTGGGAAAAAAATACTGATTAAGACTATTATTTTTTTACGGAGTAGGCTACATACAGTGTGCTGACATTAATAAGCTTCTATAGAATTGAATGTTTCTTTTTTCCTCCACCAGGATGATAAGGGTGCATATCCATCCCCAGAACTCCTTCAGGGAGGATAAATCCCCTGAGGAGAACTATGAGAACATGTAACAGATTAGCCGACAGGAAAATCTCCAAAGCAGATGAAAGAGAGAGTGATCGTCGTCCTCTTTTTTTTTCCTCCGGGGGTTCCGCTAGAAACTCTTTCTTTCATTCCATCTCACTGTTCGAATACAAAATGGCAGAGTTAGGCAACATGAAATGTTGATTTATCTTATGGTTTTATTGTACGTAAACATAAACCACACACGCAGCTGCATAACAATGCGCTGACATCCATTTCTTAAGGCAAGACAGTACAGGTCAGACATTGCCAGAAATCTTCACTTCTTACACACACCAGACTTTTACGTTTTATTCCTGTCTATATTCTGAAGGGGTTTGTTGATATATTATTTGCGTGACTTTATAAAACATTTAATTCCTAAAACATAGTACATTTTCTGATTTATGGAGTTATAAAAAGAGATTTCCAATATCCCCTTTTGTAAAAATCTTTGACTCTAATATGTCAACACAATGAAACACGTTTTGAATCTGGCTTTATCCAATGTTCAGAATTCTGTTCTGGAAATGTATGGAAATTAGTGTATATTTATTCATAAAAACTATAATTGGCATATTTAAACATAACATTTTAGAAAACTTGTAATGCAAACAATTCTTAATGTAATCAATCAACTGGGAAAGTATGGAGATATCTATTAGTGCAATTTTTTACGCTATTTAACTGGGGTGTCTTGCCTTAAAGGAGTAGTTCACTTCAGAATTAAAATTTCCTGATAATTTATACACCCCGACGTCATCCAAGATGTTCATGTCTTTCTTTCTTCAGTCGAAAGAAATTAAGGTTTTTGAGGAAAACATTCCAGGATTTTTCTCCATATAGTGGACTTCAATGGGGTACAACGGGTTGAAGGTCCAAATTCCAGTTTTAATGCAGCTTCAAAGGGCTCCACACGATCCCAGACGAGGAATATGGGTCTTATCTAGCGGAAAGATCGGTCATTTTCTAAAAAATATAAAAAATTATATACTTTTTAACCACAAATGTTTGTCGTGTGCTCCTCTGCGATGCGCCACGTATTACGTAATCATGTTGGAAAGGTCACGCGTGACGTAGGCGAAAGTACCCGATCAAGTGTTTACAAAGCAAATGTGCAAAGACTAAGTCAAACTCCCTTCACAAAAAAAGGTAAAACAACGATGTTGGACAATTTTAAAGTTGGAGGAGAAAATGAGATTTTTCACCCTACCGCGTCACGTGTGACGCGTGACCTTTCCAATGTGATGACGTTATACGTGACGCATCGCAGAGGAAAAGTCCTGGAATGTTTTCCTCAAAAACCTTAATTTATTTTCGACTGAAGAAAGAAAGACATGAACATCTTGGATGACGTGGGGGTGAGTAAATTATCAGGAAATTTAAATTCTGAAGTGAACTAATCCTTTAAAGTCAGCATGAAACTGAATTTGCGATTGTCTTTTCTTCCCTATTGTGACGTATTTCCAACTGAAAAGGCTTCTTAAACAAGAACAACTGTAGGGCGGGACTTGATTTTGTCCACCAGGAAATGATTGGATCATTGTGGTTTGCTATTGCTGTGATGTCATGTGAGTGACAGGTTGCCCCGCCCTTGCATCAGTAAACATCATCAGAGAAGATAATTTTTTGATTCAAGACTATGAGAGGACATAATTTTTTTTAAATAATGCTGTGCATGGATAATTCATATATAATAAATACTGCAATGTAAAAAAAATATAAGAATTTTGATTTCAACGGTGACTTTAACAACACCTGGCAACCAGCAGAACGCCCTAGCAAATGCAAGCTAAAAAGCATTCAGATGACCTTCGGAAAAAGTAAGAATCTAATCGTTGCATTGTGTGTGTGTGTGTGTGTGTGTGTGTGTGTGTGTGTGTGTGTGTGTGTGTGTGTGTGTGTGTGTGTGTGTGTGTGTGTGTGTGTGTGTGTGTGAATAAAATGGCTGCTTTCTTTGTCTTTACACTGGTCAGTGTCTTTAAGACTAACACAAAACATCTGCTCAGTCCTGGCTGGTAAAAACAAACGCCCAGGTGGCTGGAGATAAAAGCTCACTGCTGAACAAGAGAGAGAGAAGTTCTTAGCGCTGCTTATGATAGGCAGAGAGGCCGATGGGCAGCCGCTGAGTCTGAACACACAGCGCTCCTCACTGTTTAAGCTCCCTCTTTCATCCTGGCTGCGGGGGCCGGGAATCAGAGTCCAACTTCACAGCAGCGCACGAGCTGGATAATCTCTAATCTGTGAAGAAAGAGAGGTCATTCAGACGGTAAAGTCTGCCTTGTTATATGTATTTGATCAACACAGCCTACATCAGACACTTCAAGATAGGATGCAGTGTGTCTGTGAAGTGATTGTAAACATGTACCAGTCTGGAAATTTGTTTGGAGTATAGCAGTTAGTCAGTTTTACTAAAGGAGATTAGGACTAGGTTCATCGCAGGCCAGGGATGGCTATTATCTCCGCCCTACAAATAGTAGATTACTGTAGGTGGGGCTTTTGATTGATTACTAGGCGGAGCTGGTCATGGGTGCGTTTCTTGTACAACGACGTAACTCACTATTTAACCACCATAGTACAATGCATCATTGAAGTAATTAACTACGGCCAAGTATGGTACCTCATTGGTTCAACAATATAGGACTGTCATTAAAGATGTCACATTATTACTCAGGTGGTGTAGTAATAACTAATCAATTAGAGAACGCAATTAATATCCGATTGGCCCTGTTTGCACCTGGTGTTAAGATGCGTTTTGGTTGATTGGATTACAAGTGGACGATGCTAAATACAGTGGGGAGAACAAGTATTTGATACACTGCCTATTTTGCAGGTTTTCCTACTTACAAAGCATGTAGAGGTCTGTAATTTTTATCATAGGTACACTTCAACTGTGAGAGACAGAATCTAAAACAAAAATCCAGAAAATCACATTGTATGATTTTTAAATAATTAATTTGCATTTTATTGAATGACATAATTATTTGATCACCTACCAACCAGTAAGAATTCCGGCTCTCACAGACCTGTTAGTTTTTCTTTAAGAAGCCCTCCTGTTCTCCACTCATTACCTGTATTAACTGCACCTGTTTGAATTCGTTACCTGTATAAAAGACACCTGTCCACACACTCAATCAAACAGACTCCAACCTCTCCACAATGGCCAAGACCAGAGAGCTGTGTAAGGACATCAGGGATAAAATTGTAGACCTGCACAAGGCTGGGATGGGCTACAGGACAATAGGCAAGCAGCTTGGTGAGAAGGCAACAACTGTTGGCGCAATTATTAGAAAATGGAAGAAGTTCAAGATGACGGTCAATCTCCCTCGGTCTGGGGCACCATGCAAGATCTCACCTCGTGGGGCATCAATGATCATGAGGAAGGTGAGGGATCAGCCCAGAACTACACAGCAGGACCTGGTCAATGACCTGAAGAGAGCTGGGACCACAGTCTCAAAGAAAACCATTAGTAACACACTACGCCGTCATGGATTAAAATCCTGCAGCACACGCAAGGTCCCCCTGCTCAAGCCAGCGCATGTCCAGGCCCGTCTGAAGTTTGCCAATGACCATCTGGATGATCCAGAGGAGGAATGGGAGAAGGTCATGTGGTCTGATGAGACAAAAATAGAGCTCTTTGGTCTAAACTCCACTCGCCATGTTTGGAGGAAGAAGAAGGATGAGTACAACCCCAAGAACACCATCCCAACCGTGAAGCATGGAGGTGGAAACATCATTCTTTGGGGATGCTTTTCTGCAAAGGGGACAGGACGACTGCACCGTATTGAGGTAGTCGAAAACGCATTTGACCGGATTGCTTTCGTAGTGTAAACGCTCATGTGATCGAATGTGTTTGAAGAGCTGCAAAAGACCGCCTACTCTCTGCCTAATGCGTAAACATTATGGGAAGCGCACTAGCCAGATGGGATTTTATTTTGTCGGCTGGAGACCCAAGTGTGATTTGAAGACGAAAAACGTACCAAGCACAATATTTTCTCACCATTCCTGATTTCTAACATGCACTCACAGCGTTTGGCGTGGTCTTGCGGCTGTCCGTGCACGTTCATACCCAGACTGCAACATAGTGTCGGCCCAGATCTGGGCCACATCTGGTACATGTGGATTCCACGCGTTCTCGCTGCTCTCTGGGCTCACCATATGCTGTAGCTATCGCAGAGTTCCAGGAAAGCATTCCGGTTCCAGAAGGAGCACAGCACTCAGCCTTAAAACCGAGTGGTAGTGGTATTTCACATTAAAATTGTGCCACGTCGAATGGCGTCCAACTATGTATGTAATTACACGTGCTGATGTGTGTGTATTCCACGCTTACCAGATGAGGGCCGGATCTGGGCCAACACTATGCTACTGTCTGGGTATATAAATTGTGTAAGCTTATTTCATCCATTAGATTGAAAGATCTGAAAAGGCCCATACATAGACCCTTCCCTTGAAGAAATCAGGACAGAAGTGGTCGAAAGTAGACAAAAGAGATGGATTAAAACACCAGGTGTAAATGGGAATGTGTCTCCTTCATCTACTTGTGATCCTATCGACCAAAACGCATCTTAATACCAGGTGTAAACAGCGGCAGATGTTGATATGGTGATAAGGATGGAACAATACTTTTGAGAAATGCACCTTATGTCCGTTAACAGATTACTGTTGGCTGGGTAAACAACTGAGCAGGGCTTCACACATATTACAAGGTGTGGCTTTGAACAAATTGTGGGAGGGACTTGTACCTACAAGTGTCACCTGTGGCGAGTCCATAGCAATGACACTGATAAAAACAGCTTATCCTGTGAATGTGCAGTTGCGTCCTAGTGGAGGTGATATCATCACACTGTTAGCAGTCAGACAGTGTGTGTGTGTCGGAACAGGATCATTAATTCCAACCAGGCTCAGACAATCGCATCAACAAATCCCATCTCAGTCTAGCGTATTTGACCCTAGTGAAAGAACTGCCAGCAGGGAGACTGTTTGTGTGGATTAGAGAGATAAAATTGCATGGCACCAGAAGGAGCTTTTACATTGACACCCACACTGACCATTTATGAAGGATATTTGAACAGTGAGCCATGGCGGAGAGCCGTGCAATATGAGTAACTGATATTTATAGTGATCCTGGTTGGGGATTGGGGGCGTTTGTTGAAATAATGTTGTCGTTATCGGTTCTCATGTCTCTGGGACATTAGGATTAGCGGTAGATAGATGAGATGGGCGTTCAGTCGCTCGCTGTAGAGCTCCACTCACGTGTGGAGAAACTCCAGAGTCTCTCACCACAGGCAGAAGATTATGCCGCATAAATAAACACAAACTGACAATTTTTGTGAGGAAATTCAAAACCGCTACCTCGAATTTAAGCTCTTGCCATGCAAACAAACAGCCAACAGCCAACTTCAGTCAAATACACAAATAAATATCCTCCATCCACTAGGAATGACCACTGTGTTTAGCCTGAGAGCAGTTCGCGGTGATCGGATAAAGAACGCTTTTACTCTCTCCCCCTCTCTCTATCTTTTTCATTCTCTCTTTTTATATCCCTCTTGCACACTCGCTAATGGGCTTGGAAAATGGGGTAGAGGCGGCGGAGATGAGCTGCACACCTTTGTGCCTCCTGTTGTTCTAAATACCTCCCTTTAAGGTGGAAAACAGCATTTGAATTCAGAACTGCTCACAGCTAAAATGAAATGCTAATCTTACCCCACGTTTTATTCTTTACTGTTCTCGCTGCTCTCTGGGCTCACCATATGCCGTAGCTATCGCAGAGTTCCAGGAAAGCATTCCGGTTCCAGAAGGAGCACAGCGTGCTCAGCCTTAAAACCGAAATTAGTGATATTTCACATGAAATTGTGCCACGACAAAAGGCGTCCAACTATGTATGTAATTACACGTGCTGATGTGTGTGTAATAAAGATTAGATACAGTTTTAATGCTGTTGTGTGCATTAAATGAGAGCTTGTGCATGTGCGCTGGTGAGTGTGCATCTGTGATAATGTTTCTATTACTAGTTTGCCTTCATAAATATTAATGTAAAACATGCTGACCTTAATTTCAATTCTGTCTGCTAGCAAATCTCTCCCCTCTCACCCACTCACTAACTTACTGAGAGGGACAATTGAAGTAGACAGTGACAACAAACCCTCATTATGCTGTTTTTTTTTTTTACAGGATGGAAAGATAGTTGAATGAATGGATGGATGAGTAGATAAATAAATAGATGATGTAGGTGAATGGGCATAATATATTTCGGGAATCAAATCAGTAGAAAGCAGATGACGTTCCCATTTTGTTGAGATCCTAAAGTGAGGCGTGATTGTGACATGGCGTGAAGGCCAAGTATGGTAACCCATACTCGGAATTTGTCCTGTGCATTTAACATATCCAAGTTAGTGCACACACATTAGGAGTAGTGAGTAGTGAACACACACACACTGCAAACCATGGACACACACACTCGGAGAAGTGGGCAGCCATTTTTGCTGTGGCGTCCGGGGAGCGATTGGGGGTTAGGTTCCTTGATCAAGGGCACCTCAATCATTTCCTGCCGGTATTGAGAATCAAACCCACAATCTTCAGGTTACCAGTCTGTCTCTCTAACTATTTAGCCAAAAGTATACTTAGTTTTTTTAGCATATGCGCACAGTCGAACGCACAGCCTTGAAAAGTATACTTCTTTTGACTCGTACGCGTACACAGGTTTTCGATGCGTCCGCAGTTTTGAGCAATCTCTTGCCACAAGTTACAACCCATGTAAATACTGCAAAAAACTTAAATCCGCATGTGCAACCTGGTTACAAATCTGGCGGTGTGCGTTCAGTATGCGCGTACTGTTCTAATGACGAAATTCGCATCACGTGCACTGTACGTGTACGCGTAAAAAGTGAAGTATACTTTGGCCTTTAGGCCACAACAGACCTAATGATTGCAGAAATTGTTTTTGTGAATGGCTGATTACTGCCAGTGCAATAATAGCTGCCTGTAATTTTCATAGTCGGTCTGCAAATTGGTAGAAATGGACAAAATAAAAATTAAACAGCTACCTGGGAGTCAGAATCAGTTCAGAGTGAAACATTTTTTTAGCGAACAGTCAGCTCACTTAAATGAAAGGTGCACCTCCATGCCGGTTAATAATACGCAAAAATAATCAGGAGTGTCAGTATTTGATGTAGGTTGGTTCATCAAATGCAACTTCAGGCATTCTATACAATGCCGGATTTCACACATTGCCGGTAACATATGCATCAAAAAGCCTATTATAAAATTGTTTGTATGATAATAGTGTGATGTAATTGTTTTACCATGAACCAGGAAACCGCATATTTATTAAAAATAACAGGGAGATTAATTTTCATTGGACTAAAACTCTCAAACGCACACTGTAAACACAAATAAGTTGGGAAAAAATTTGAGGCAGTCAGTTACATCAAAATGTTTTAGTTAAGAAATTCAAAGTTTAAGTAAGCACAACTATCAGGTTTTTATTTTGCACTAGTGCATTTTGATTGCTCTTAACTTGAAATATTTAAGTAAGCTCAAAACTCATACATTTCACTTAAAATTATCACGTAATATCAACTTAAATATTTTTAGTAGTGGAAACTTGGATAGCTTTAACTAGCTAATTCAATAAATGCTAACTTACTAATTGGTAACAATAGCATTAGCAGAGCTTTTTATTGCATTCATTGTACTACAGTACATTCGACATGCTCATGCTCCACTTGTCACCATGATGGTAACCCCCCAAAAACCCAACATAACAGAAACTCTTCAAAATTTGCATAGCTAAACATTAAACACTACTAAATTTCCAACTTAACATTAATCTTGCACAAAAAGATTAATCTTGCACAAAAAAGATTAATTAAGGGTGTACTCACACCTGTCTTGTTTGGTTCGATTGAATCGAACTCAAGTTCATTTCCCCCCTTGGTGCGGATCTTTTGGCCAGGTGTGAATACAGCAATCGCACTCGGGTGCGGACCAAACAACCGTACTGAGACCCAGCTGAAGAGGTGGTCTCGGTCCGGTTCCAAACTAACTCTGGTACCTAATCCGTCTTCTGCGCAGTGCCACTGTCAGCATGCCATGGTAGGCGCACATAAGAGCATGCTCTCTCCGTCAGAACCATCTTGCAGCACATCTTCGTCTTCGCAAAATCCTAATTACAACACCGTATAGATCAGTGTTTCTCAACTGGTGGGTCGCGGAGTGTCTGAGAAAAACGTGTTGTCCCGATTCAGTATCTGCGGTCAGATGATATGTTGTCAGGCTATATAGATATGTCAGTGTCATTATTCTGTTTCTAATGTTATTTTAGTAGCTTGTTATGAAATAAAAAGTCTCTCTCACCTCAGAAAACCGAACTTTCCTGTCCTGTCAGCCGTTATACTGCACTCGTAGCGTGCACTCTTCAATTGCATGCGCAAATGCGGCTGTATCACTTCATATATAAAGCGCAAGAGAAACTACGAGCATGCAACGTTACGTTGTCAATTGAAATAAAAGTAAAGTACCAATAAATCACGTAACTGATACAACGTGTGTTAACTGGGAAGGATATGCATGCAGGTATGATGTTCATTCTGTTCATCAGGAGCAGTTATATGATTCATTAACAGTTCATGTTGGTATTCACCATGGTAACTGTTGTTTCCATAACCCCAAAATGCCACTTTATTTTCACTTTGTTATATTTTCTTATCTTTAAATTAGTGTGGTGGCTACTTTATTGTATTAACAAAAATTAGTTTGGGACTGCTATTTAATAGCCTTACCTTATAGGCCTATTTATTCATCAGTATTAGTCATATTCGTACAATTTATTGCTTGTTTTTTTTAAAAACAAACACACATATACATATATACACATAAATATATACATATATATGTCCAATGAATGGATGACCTTAGCACCTTAGCACACGCGTGGTTTTGTTTACAAATTTTGGTTCACTTGCAAAAAGGGCAGTGTGAAAGCGAACCACACCAAACAAAAAAAATCAACATTGTATTTAGTCCGGACCAAAGCAAGTGAACCAGCGGACTTTCCTGGTGTGAATACACCCTTACGCTCCCTTTTCAGAGCCATACAAAGCATGCTGGAAAATAGAAATCCCAGCCCAGTTTAAGTTAAATTTAAGTTTTTCTAAATTAAAAGAAATAAGTTCATAAACAAACAATGAAACAATTCAGATTACTTTAAATGTGTCAGTTCCCTTTCGAGGGAACTCGCACTGCGTCAGAACGACACTTTGGGGACGTTCCCTTAGCATAGTGCATCCCCAAAGTGTCGTTCCAACGCAGTGTCTCGTTCCCTTCTCAGGGAACAAGGGTTACAGTCATAACCCGAGACGTTTTGTGAACTCGAAAGAAAGAGAAAGTTCTATATACTCATAAAACATAAGCTGATTGAACTAATTTGTTTAATTTAAGTTTACCCTACTCAAACCAATTAGTTATTTTGAGCATTAGGGTTTACAGTTCAGCAATGGGACTTTGCTTCCACATTTCAGAAGACCACCACTTGCCACAGTTCCAACTGTAACATGCGCTAAAGTTGATCTAAAGAAACTTTAAAAGCATGCTGGGAATCTTCACTGGCTCTAACCATGGGTTGGAACAAACTTTCCACATCTAATTGCTGAGAGTGTTTGTCTACTCTCAAATGAAAGTTTTCTTGCTCCGCTCACAGCCATACAAAGTGTTATTCATCTGAATGCACTTATGAACAGACTAACAGTCTGTATGTTTGTTGTTTATCTGGAATAAAAATTTACCCCCAACCTCTTGACTGCAAGAGAAAAGAAAGAATACCCATAGAACTGTACCTTCCTCTCAGCATGTATATATATATGTGTGTGTGTGCGTGTTTGTGTTCAGGTTTCTAAATGATATCTTCTGCATGCTCAGATGCTCCTAAGCGGGTGGCAACACCCCCAGAGGAAGCTGATTGACAGCTTGGCAGTGATAGCAGGAGTGATGCTGGGAGCAGAGAAAGTGAGGGGGAGCGAATGGAAAGAGAGAAAGAATAAGATGATTCATATAGGCGAGAATTGTGTGGATGTGTACCTTATGGTTGGACCTGAATCTGAAGGTTTTAGAAGGAGTGAAGTCTTTTGTGATTTTGTCTTTGAATCCACAAACACAAATCAACAAAACACGATTTGTATGATGCACTAATTAATTCCCTTTTTCCCTTTGTGTTTTGTTAACGTATTATTTAAAATACAGAAAATGATGATGTAGAAGCGGTAGATCATGCATCCTGCATTGTATGTTTCGATCCCATGTTTTGAAATCCTTAAAAAGTTCTATATTTTGAGTGCATATGGAAACTTTTAGAGGTTCCAAATATAATGTGAGTTATAGAACCCTTTAAAGTTCTATAGAACCATTTCTTCTAAAGGGCCATTCTCACAGAACATGTTTTTTCTGGTTAAAAAACATGAGATACAGGGCAGTGGAACAGAAAACAGAAAAAAAACACAAGGGGCCCTATTTTAACGATCTAAGCGCATGGTATAAAGCACACAGCGCAGGTGCACTTAGAGCGTGTCCGGATCCACTTTTGCTAGTTTAACGACGTGAAAAATGGTCGGCACGCCCGGCACATGGTCTGAAAGGGTAGTCCCTATTCTCTTAATGAGTAATGGGTGTGTTTTGGGCATAACATGAAATAAACCAATTAGAGTCTCATCTCCCATTCCCTTTAAAAGCCAGTTGCACTTGCGCCATGGCGGATTCGCTATTTACATGGCGGAATTTGCGAGTGGAAAGACTGAACGCTTTAATTTCTTGAATCCTTGAATTAAAAGCTTGAATCCTTTCATTTTTCATATTCAAAAATGTTTGTGTGCTGCTGCGCATCCCTGTGTGTGTAATAAGAAAAGTGTATCCACGTTGTGGACCCGCCTATAGGCGCATATTACTAACGCGCTCTTTAAATAACAAAAAAAATATTGCGCCATAGACCAGATTTTAGTTGCCTCAAAATAGCAACGCACCAACAATGCACCTGAACACACCTCGTTTTCAGACCAGCACGCCCATGGGCGAACAGGCATTTGCTATTTAAACGTGGCGCAGGACGTGAAAATGATAACTGTGTCGGGCGGAAACTAGCAAAAGACACTTGTGTCGCGCCTGGTGCCGCATTGCACCGGGTGTATGATAGGGCCCAAGGTCTAGATACACATTTTTTTACTTGGGAACTTGATTTTAGATTCTCTCTGGTGTTGCATAAAATGTGCATGTTCTGTGGTCCTTACATTTATTTGAACAACTCTTTGACAATACGGAAATGGTAATTTACACTCTTAAAGATGTAATAATATCCTTCTGATGAGAAATTTGTAGTATTTTTTTAAGCTCATTGAGATTCAGTGGATTAATTGCCCTGGGTTTGTATTGTCAGTGCTACTAGACAGTGGCGTATGCAGCATAAGCCTATAAATGCAGAAGCCATTAACACATTGAAGCAAACAAAACAAAACACAATCTGTTGTTCAACTAATGGAGTTTTCAGAAGGAAATAAGGGGAGCTGCTTTACTCTGATAAATGTCTCATGTGCAAAACTATACATCAACACTAATTCTATAGCAGAAAATGTAGGCTAATTTAATTAACGTTCAATGAGGATTTACTTTTTTAAGCCAATGAAATTAACCTGTCACAACTGCAAAAATAAACACTGCTTCATTTGCCATGAGAATTCAGCTCAGTTAAATGCAGAAAAACAAGAATTGGATCAATATTTTCGACTTTGAGAGAGTCAGATAAGAGTTAAAGTTTTACTTTTACCAGTTTTATCCAGTTCTGGATGTGAGAAAAGATAGAGGCAGGATTCAAGAGCATTCCAAACACAGTGATGTGCGTCGGTGGGTGGAAATAATGAATGCAACTCAACTGTCTTCACAAAACGAAAGTTTTCTATTGAAACATTAAGTCTTAAAAAAGAGTGGTGCATCTTTCTGAACCCCTGTGTTCCACAATACTTCAAGTTCTCACTGTAACTTTGACTGTAATGTATGTGAAGCTCTGAAACACGTTTCATCTTTGTTATGCTGTTTGTTATTTCTTATCCACTTCTCTCAGGTGCCAAAGAGGTGAATGCCAGTGGCAAGACATTCACAGTGAAGAGTTCCTTGCGGCTCCAGGTGGACCGGCAGGATGACGGTGTGGCCTACACTTGTAGAGTGGACCATGTGGCCCTTACTGCCACCCACGAAGAAACCACGCAGGTTTTGGAGGTCCACTGTGAGTACAGCTGGGTCCCAACTCAAGCCAACATCCCATGAACTTTACCGTAAATCATAAACTTTAAAGGCTTACTTTACCCAAAAATGAAAATGTTGTCATTTACTCACCTTCATGTCATTCCAAACCCATAAGACTTTCGTTCATCTTCAGAACACAAATTAAGATTTTTTCGTTGACAGTTTACGCAACTACCACTTTGATGCTTTAAGAAGTTAATAAAGAAATTGTAAAACTAATCCATATGAATAGAGCAGTTTAGTCAATTTAGATTGAATTTGGGCTTTCATTTACATATAAACATTGATCATCAATAAACAGAAGCTCAACCGTACTTGTTTGACACGCGAGAAGCAACCTCATTGGTTCTTGCGGAAGCTGAAAACGCGCAACATGAGAATGAACCTCATTGGGTCTCGCACGTCAAGCAAGCATGCTTGAGCTATAGTTAATATGTGAATAAAAGCCTAAATTAAATCTGTTCATCATAGAAAGCAGTCGTGTCTCTTCAGGAAATTTGGACTAAACTGCTCAATTCATATGGATTCGTTTTACGATCTCTTTATGAACTTTTTAAAGCGTCAAAGTGGTAGTTATGTAGACTGTCAATGGAGGGATCTTCATACTGTATGTGTTCCGAAGATGAACAAATCTTACGGGTTTGGAACGACATGAGGGTGAGTAAATGATGACCCCATGAAAAGGCTTGATGAGTGCAATTTGTCTTATGTTGACATTTCTATTGAAACAGGAAGTTTGGACTAGACATATTAAAGGGAAAATTCCTTTTCGCGAATGAGAAAGACTTTAAATGTTAAAAAATATATATGTTAAAGGTTATTACTTTTAGGAGTACACTCCTAAAATGCGATCTATGCTAAAAGACGTACTAAATGCCATTAATTTTGATTTCATTGGGTGTTGACTTATTACTATAAAAAGTAATTTCGGCAACTTTTAAAACTTGATATATGGTGGTAAAGCCAAAATTATGCACAGTGATTATAGACAAATGTCATTTACCAGTTAGAGTTTCTCTTTGAAGCGTTGACATTTAATCAATCTAGTGAGATGCAGTGGAGCATTTGAGCCTGAGTAACGTCACATCACATCACTTACCTTTTGATCATTCCTCCGCTTGGATGCTGCTGTCTGAAACAATATTTCTTTGTTCGTCTCTCTGTCTCTGTCATAGATGCTCCTGTTGTAAACATCATGCACTCTGCAACCCTACCACAGGAGGGGCAGTACCTGAAACTGGAATGTGTACCTCAAGGAAACCCCTCGTAAGCATCTGCAATTTATCAGCATCTCGCTGAATTATAATGTTTGCAAAGAGCTTTGGGAAGATGTGCTGCATATCTACTGCACCAAGGAGAAATCGCCCTGTGGGCAGGCCTACGGCTAGCGGCTTATTACCACATGCTTGCATTAATGTGATGACTCATAAATTTGATTCTGTTGAAATTAAACAGCTATGAATAAATAACCATAAATTCACATGGAAAACAACATTAAGAAGCTCTTATCTGTTGGTACAAGTGAAGCTAAAATAAGGCCAATACTTTCTAATATTTCCAAAGAAAAATGTTAACAAATCTTTGATAAACTAAAGTTGAAGCTAAAGTTGAAAACTTTGAAACTCTCTGAATTTTGTATTCTCAAAGCCATTGCTGTAACTTTGTAGGGTTGTTTTTCATTGGTTGTAGCATTAAAAGGGTAATATCATAAGGAATCCAATTTTCCTTGATCTATTAAAATCTTTTGGTGTTCAGATACATTGGTGTAAGTATGAGGAACACGAATAGATGCTATTATGTCTGCCAAACCTTGTGTTGTTTCTGGCTGTGTGTAGCACCTACAGCTCTGCAGATCCCAAAGTGCAAAATTATCGAAGGATGGGAAATATATATATACACTCACCTAAAGGATTATTAGGAACACCATACTAATACTGTGTTTGACCCCCTTTCGCCTTCAGAACTGCCTTAATTCTACGTGGCATTGATTCAACAAGGTGCTGAAAGCATTCTTTAGAAATGTTGGCCCATATTGATAGGATAGCATCTTGCAGTTGATGGAGATTTGTGGGATGCACATCCAGTGAACTCATTGTCATGTTCAAGAAACCAATTTGAAATGATTCGAACTTTGTGACATGGTGCATTATCCTGCTGGAAGTAGCCATCAGAGGATGGGTACATGGTGGTCATAAAGGGATGGACATGGTCAGAAACAATGCTCAGGTAGGCCGTGGCATTTAAACGATGCCCAATTGGCACTAAGGGGCCTAAAGTGTGCCAAGAAAACATCCCCCACACCATTACACCACCACCACCAGCCTGCACAGTGGTAACAAGGCATGATGGATCCATGTTCTCATTCTGTTTACGCCAAATTCTGACTCTACCATCTGAATGTCTCAACAGAAATCGAGACTCATCAGACCAGGCAACATTTTTCCAGTCTTCAACTGTCCAATTTTGGTGAGCTCGTGCAAATTGTAGCCTCTTTTTCCTATTTGTAGTGGAGATGAGTGGTACCCGGTGGGGTCTTCTGCTGTTGTAGCCCATCCGCCTCAAGGTTGTGTGTGTTGTGGCTTCACAAATGCTTTGCTGCATACCTCGGTTGTAACGAGTGGTTATTTCAGTCAAAGTTGCTCTTCTATCAGCTTGAATCAGTCGGCCCATTCTCCTCTGACCTCTAGCATCAACAAGGCATTTTCGCCCACAGGACTGCCGCATACTGGATGTTTTTCCCTTTTCACACCATTCTTTGTAAACTCTAGAAATGGTTGTGCGTGAAAATCCCAGTAACTGAGCAGATTGTGAAATACTCAGACCGGCCCGTCTGGCACCAACAACCATGCCACGCTCAAAATTGCTTAAATCACCTTTCTTTCCCATTCTGACATTCAGTTTGGAGTTCAGGAGATTGTCTTGACCAGGACCACACCCCTAAATGCATTGAAGCAACTGCCATGTGATTGGTTGATTAGATAATTGCATTAATGAGAAATTGAACAGGTGTTCCTAATAATCCTTTAGGTGAGTGTATATATATATATATATATATTTATTTATTTATTTTTTAAGTTAATATGACCCTTTTAGGTGAGTCCTCAATTAAGCCTCATGGAAAACTGAATTATGCTTTTTATTAGAAGCTAAAAATCAGTGTTTCACCAGGCCAGACCCAGTACTCTGGACTAAAGACGGAGGAGAGCTGCCAGACCTGGACCATATGATTGTTGAAGGAAGAGAGCTCACCTTCACGTCACTGAACAAAACAGACAACGGCACCTACCGCTGTGAAGCCACCAATCACCTCGGCACCAGTCACGCTGAATATAAGCTGGTTATTTATGGTGAGTGACAGAGTAACATGTCTGTTAAGCAAACACAGACCTTGCAGAAAGCATCTGCATTGCTAATCAAACCTACGTTTCTACCCTGCTAACAACTGTCATTTTATTTTGAAGCTGCAATGTTTTGAAATAATTGCTGGTTTAACCCTCATCCGTCCCTCACACTGTAACAAATCAGTCCCTCGCAGGTCAAAATGACCTGAAGCCCTAAAATTATACTTTTTTTTTTTTGAAAGCTTATACCATTTAATTTTTATAATATTTTTTTGATATATTTTAATTAATTTTTTGGATTTTTTTTATTATTTTTATTTTATTTACCTTTAAATTAATAGGGTTTATCAATAAATAATAAAATGTAAGGGCATTCTTCACATTCTTTCAACTTAAATTCAAAATAACTCAACATTTCATGCATAACCCTGTTAATTCAGCTCAGAATATATCATATTGGGTGTCGCTGCCGACCTCTTGTGGAAATAAATAATATATATTTTATGACTCTTGCCACTAGATGGCCTTATAGCTCTATATGGAGCACATGAGCTGTTCCGCTGGGTCCTAAAGTCAGTTCTTGAGTGTATCTCTACAGTATGCATTCAGATACACATGTAGACATTATAAAATCACTTTTTGGTAAAGCATTTTTTAGGTGTACTATAATTTACTTTCATTTCAATCACATAAACTCCTCGGATCCAGTCAATTTTTTGGTGTGTATTCATGGTTCAGGTGCGGCAAAAGTCCTAAGGTCTTGGACCATTCCAATGAGCACAATTTGTTTTCAAAAATTCATTTCGGGTCAAAATGACCCGAGGGACAGATGAGCAACAATATCTAGCTTAAAGGAATAGTTCAGCCAAAAATGAAAATTCATAATTTACTCACCCTAATGTTTTTCAAAACTCATATAACATTTTATTGTGCAGAACACAAGAGGAGATATTTTCAAGAATATCAGTTATTTTGTCCATATTATAGAAGTCAATGGGACCCAAAACTTTTTGTGTTGCCATATTTGATGTAGTCATTGTATAAGCAAGTTGACCAGCGTTTTGATTCCGCTGGGTCCTAAAGTCAGTTCTTCAGTGTATCTCTACAGTATGCATTCAGATACACATGTAGACATTATAAAATCACTTTTTGGTAAAGCATTCTTTAGGTGTACTTTAATTTACTTTAATTTCAACCACATAAACTCCTCGGATCCAGTCAATTTTTTTGTGTGTATTCGTGGTTCAAGTGCGGCAAAAGTCCTAAGGTCTTGGACCATTCCGATGAGCACAATTTGTTTTCAGAAATTCATTTCGGGTCAAAATGACCCGAGGGACGGATGAGCAACAATATCTATCTTAAAGGAATAGTTCAGCCAAAAATGAAAATTCATAATTTACTCACCCTAATGTTTTTCAAAACTCATATGACATTTTATTGTGCAGAACACAAGAGGAGATATTTTCAAGAATATCAGTTATTTTGTCCATATTATAGAAGTCAATGGGACCCAAAACTTTTTGTGTTGCCATATTTGATGTAGTCCTTGCAAGTTGACCAGTGTTTTGATTTGAGAGTAAGTAAAGACTTAAATTACAATCTGTGGTTCATCACACAAAATTATTTTATTCCTTCAGAAGACTTCATACAAGTTGGATGGATTAATTTCACATTATGATGTTTTTATGGAACTTGAACTTATCTCATTGACTTTCATAATATGGGCAAAAGATAGTATTAATCTGTGTTACACGCTTGAAACGACATGAGTAAATGATGACAGAATTTTCAATTTTGACTTAAATATTCCTTTAATTTAGTGATAATCTTCCAAAGACCTCTGCATCATAAATTTTGCACAAAAGATGTGTACATATGCAGCAACCACTTTTCTCTGTCTTTCTCTGACTTCGCTTAAGAGAATGAGTTTCACCCACTTAGCATAACAGTAAATCATGATGGGTCTCGATCACTGATCTATATAGAGAACTGGATTGCTCATGACGTCATAAAAAGTGAAGCCGCCGCGCCACCATATTGGTATTCCCTAGTAAGCTCAAGCATTCTATTGAATCAATAGGAAATTATATGATTTTACTGAGAAAACATTGCCTAAGGAGACACCGTTTTTATATTTGAAGTCTCCCTGTACATTCTTACAGCACAAACGTCCTGAGCAGGAAAATGGTTATTCGTTTAAAGTCGGGAATTTCCCCTGCTTATTAAAAAGTTACGTTCATATTCATTACAGTAGTGAACATCAGCTTGGCGGGCGGACGTGACATATGTATTACAAATGTCAAAGCACGCATTTTGAAACCGGAATAAAGATTTATGCCTTGTAACCTGAAATCGCCTTGTACTGTTGTGTTTATGTATTTAAGCTGTGCTGTAGTATTGTTTTTATTCATAGGCTAACTGCAAATGTTTTAACAATGATTTCGTAATGCATTTCGAAGCAGTTAATAATTTAAACGATGGTTAAATTAATAATTAATTCAACAACATGGCATACGTAACACTTTACTCATATGGAAACATAAACGCCATAAATTTGCGCTGTCTTTAAGAGTCTGAAATAGATGTTGCTCAATCAGGAAATAAAATACATGCATCATAACTTATTCAGACAAATAACGCTGACTGCTTTATTTCCGAGGTGATGCATGGCAAACTTTGAATTGTAATACAATAGAGTGCAATAGTAATAGAGGCTTGTGTTAATATTTATTGTATAAGCTATTCGAATCAATTTCTGCAGCTAAACACAGATATGTGTTAATGTTTAATATTTTTTCCATAATTACATACATAAAGAAATATATTTTGTGTTAGTTCAGTTACGTTACCTGTGTCGGCAGTGTGCAGCAGACACACCCACATTAACGATTTCAATGAATGACTCATCCTCTCCCAAAAGACCATAAACATTACAGATAACATCTGAAGTAACTATTAATTTACATACATATATCACAAAACTAATCCTGTGAGACTGAGACGCTGCAAATCGGGTGATTTTAGCTCAATGTTTTGGCTGTAAGTCAATGATGCCCTCTGTCAGTAGGGAACAGTAAGATGGCCGCTCGAACACTTCCGGTGGCTTCACCACCTGATGGCAGTTTAGAACGTCATGAGCAATCCAGTCATTATATAGATCAGTGGTCTCGATACACCCTGAGGTTCAGAAGCTACACTGCGTCCACATCTGCCATCGCTTTCATCAGAGGCAGCTATGCGGAAACGCTCACAGGCTAAGAACGGATATGACTGTGAGCATCAAGCGGAAGAGTCTCCCCTGCCTTCTTGACACTAAACCCCTCCAGTCCGGAAAATTCTTCCTCAGCCTCGCCGTTCGAGAAGTTTCTTTTCTCTCACTTTCTCCTTCTACCTCGGCTGTTGTATCCTCCCACGGGCCATCTTAAGAAGATTTAATTAGCCGTTATGGTGCAGTGTAGGTCCAGTCAGTGGCTCATTGAAATGTCAGGACACTATAACAACAAGGAGAACCAAAGCTTTTAATGATGTTGATACTATAAATCTGACACCTTCTCTGTAGAAATAAAAAGCTAATTGGGTGTCACAAATATAAAGCACCATGTCTGAATTCATTACTGTCTTTTTAAATGGCAAAACATGATGCTGTCCTTCCATCAGTGATTAGCACAAAACCTGGAACAATATAATGGTCACTGTCCTTCATCAGATCACCTATTGTGCCAATTCAAAACGCAATATTACCTGTTCAATATTCAGCCGAATGCTTGATATTCCAGGCAGAGGGCTGCCATGTCAGTGGGGTACTTGAGAGGGAGGTATAGTCAATATTATTATTCAAATCTCACCCTTAATTAAAATTGGGCCATGACATTTAAATAAGATATTAGAGCAGGCCAATAGTATCTAGAATGTTTGAACAGGTTCGAACACTTTAATAAATCTCTATATCCCCCAACAACAAAAAAACCAAGAGCCAAAAGCTCATGATCTGCTAGTTCCACTTTTAAAATGAGCATCATTTCTGTTATATAGTTTTTTTTTTAAAGGTGAATTTCTGCAGTGCTAGCTCATTAAACAGAAAAAATAATAAATATAATAAAAAATAATGAATGTGTTTCCAAACACTTACGCTATCTACCATTGGTTGATTAAACCAATAGCCACTCCCCAAACTCACCCTATTGGTTGAGTTACTGTTGCTATCTTGGGCTGGATGGATGATCAAATGAACAAAGCATTGTTTTGAAAGAAACAGAGACTGTGTTAATACTTTTTGGAGAAATCAGCCAATGAATGGTTTACTTCTCCAAAACATTACTTAAACACTTCAACCATACAGAGAAATGCTTTCAACCCTGCCATCTGCAAGTGATTCTTTTTCTAGTAATAGAATCTTGTGCCAAATGACTTGCTCTTGAGAAATTTTCATCTACTGTATGTATCCACCTTATTTTGCAACGCGGAAGTAAATACGATGACGGACTTCCTTCTAATGTGTTAGACTTCCGTTTCGCTAGTCGGTAAGGAGCGATGTAGTGGGAGCACGCACAAAACACTATCAAACACCGTGATGGGAAATATTTACCACACCAGCGGTGTATAACACAGTGAGAGGATGAAATGAAGAAGTGCCCTGACATGAGGACATTTTCATTTATTTCGTGTTGTCGCTCGGAGATGGGTCTTCAGCAGCTCGGTTAACAAACGCCATCTCTGCATATGCTGTGATTTTGGGTTGCTTATAACGTTAATCCGGGAACGCAATCATTTCACCAGATTTGTAACATAAATCATTTATAAACCTATGCCAACACAGGAGAACACATCAATATGTTACTAAACATGCGAACTGTTCATCGCGATTTCAAAATAAAAGTTTAAACCCTCGCTCTGAGTTTGCATGTTTTGATGTCCATATATTCAAGAAAATTGCAGTGGCTGAGCATTTCTATCGTAAAGAAGTGTCCAAATATTAATGATCTTCCATGGGTCTGCCATTAACGAAGTAGAAAGGCAAGTTTATTTATATAGCACATTTCATACACAATGGTAATTCAAAGTGCTTTACATAGAAGGAGTTAAAATTATCAAAATAATTACAACAGATGCGAATTAAAAATACCATGCATACAAAATAAAAATAATATTAAAACGTTTAGAAAAAAAGAGGATACATAAATAAAATGCAGTGCAATCAGTCGAATATAGTGTTTATTCAGTAAATGCACAGCTAAACAGATGTTTTGAGTCTGGATTTGAATGTGACATGCATGAGAAATAAAAATAACAATCGTATTTAAGTAAAGGCTAAAATATTGCCTGAATCAGAAGTTCAGGGTATCCCTATCTGGAGTGGAAGAAATGAAGAGTCAGGTTCACGATTTACACTAGACATGCCCCTTCTAGTGTCTCTTCACTCTCGTGGGGGTGTTTGCACACTGATTCACTGCCTGTCTATGGCGTCTCCCTGCGACTTTTTCACAATTATACACCCGTTGCTACACGGATGTATATTTACACCGACCTGCGCCCGCCGGTCTGGTGTCTCTTCACGCACTTCTGAGTGCGAACCTTTAGCGCCCTCTCGTGTCTCAGCCTCTTTATACGTGAATTATGGTCAAAACAAATATCTTGCAGGTATTTTTTACGCTTGAACCAGCTATTATGGCACCCCCTATATGCGCAAAGAACACCAGTCTTTCTGTAGTCCATATTAAAAGTTAGCTAGCCAGTCAAAACTACACAGTCGTTGCAAAACTATGGATTCACAATACAATTACTATTAGCGGAAGTGGCTAACCGGAAATCTAACACATTATAGTTAAAAAATGGTGGCACCCGCTCTTACATGAAAAATAAGGTGGATATGTTAAAGCTGAACGTGTAACTAGCAGTTAATTTCACAAGAGCGAGTGATTTTGCACAGGATTTTATTATTAGAATGATAACGACTTGAATAATATCTTTTCACATTTCTCAGTATGGTTGAAGTGTTTCTTCATATCCCTAGGCAGAAATATACTGTTATGTGCTAATTAACTTTCAGGGGGGAAAATCTTTTATTTGTTTATTATTAAATACATTATGAATAATGTTCTTTGGAAACAAAGATAAACTTTGTCTAATCCTTTAAAAAAAAAAACTCAATGCTCCAGCCAACAATAGTGGTTTTTGATAAGGTAAAACTTGTATGCTCTTACTTAGAGCTAGGCTTTTGTTGATATTCCTAACCTATGAATATGAACAAACACTTTTCAATACTGAAAGAATTCAAGTTTGATGTGTAAGTCATCCTGCTCCATTTATGCTACAAATGTGAATGATACCTCAAATATTAAAAAGTGATTGGACAATAAAACAGCTGAAACAAATCTCATAGGAAGCCAATAAGCAATGGCAATGCACTAAAAAACACTCAGGACATCTTAGCAACAGCCTAGCAATGCCTTGAGTTTCACATGGCCCAGCATCACTTACATTTTCCTCAGAGAATGCACAAGTCTAGCCATTAGCTGCTGTTTACTAATGTCTGCCCCTGGAACCTGTGCACTGTCTAATTTCTAGTTAGCCAGAGCTGGTAGCTGCTGTGCAATTTTGAGCTATCAGTTGGATTACTCTGCTTGTCTGCTTGAGTCCATTAGTATGAAGGCAGACTGGTGATTTAGCTTATCAACTTGAGCCCAACTCTCCTCTCCTGTCCCTATCACTGCGCTAAACATGCTTTATGCATGCAAAACGGCAGCCAGCATTACACTGATTGTTGAACCAGAATCACATTCAAGAGGCTTAAATGATGCCTGCTGTTTTAAAAGCATGAATCACTCAAATTAAACTGCACCTTGAAATTATGAGATTATGAGTGAATTTTGCTTTTACGTAAGAACATTTTAGCCTGGCCCCCTTTACTTATATATTGCAATTAAAGGGATAGTTCACCCAAAAATTTAAATTACCCCATGATTTACTCACCCTTAAGCCATCCTAGGTGTATATGACATTCTTCTTTCAGACGAATACAATCGGAGTTATATAAAAAAAATGTCCTGGCTAATCCAAGCATTATAAGACTGTGATTGGGAACCCAAAATTTGAAGCCCAAAAAAGTGCATCCATCCATTATAAACGTACTCCACATGGCTCCATAGGGTTAATAAAGGCCTTCTGAAGCAAAGCGATGCATTTGTGTAAGAAAAATATCAATATTTAAAACTTTATAAAGTAAAATATCTAGCTTCCGCCAGACCACCTTCCATATTCAACTTCCGAAAAATGCGTAACTGACGCAATGTATGACATAGGATGTAGCGTAAGCGTTTTGAATTGCGAGAGATGTTACATTTTCTTCGTAAATTGAATACGGAAGGCTGTCTGGCCTTTATTAACCCCCCGGAGCCGTATGGATTACTTTTATAATTGATGGATGCACTTCTTTGGGCTTCAAATTTTGGGCTCTCATTCACTGCCATTATAAAGCTTGGATTAGCCAGGGCATTTTTTTTATATAACTCCAATTGTATTTGTCTGAAAGAACAATGTCATATACATCTAGGATGGCTTGAGGGTGAGTAAATCATGGGGTAATTTTCATTTTGCGGTGAACTATCCCTCTAAGTGTGATCAGATCTCTATCCAGTCACAATGGAGACTCTGGAGTGAAATGCAATGTGTAAAGCTAAATATCCAGATACAATATGGTAAAATAGCACATGTTTAATGGCAGGTTTAAATTGGTCACTACAGCTGCTCTTTTACATTTTTAAAGCTGCCCTGATATAAGGATATATTATTAGGAGCAAAATGCTTGTTATGGTTATTGTTCTCATTTTATCCAGCATTTCAGCAGTGCAGACCGTTTTTGATAGCTCATCAAATATTGATGCTTTTCTCTCTGCGTAAGGCTTGCCTTTTCTACCATTTTGTGAGCAAAACTGTCATTTTGCTATCGTCTAGAATGGCTTGATATATTATACACAAACCAAACCCACTATCCATAAAAATCATAAAGAAAGACATACATTTCTGGAATGTCAGGTGTTCTGTACATGCTGTTTTTTCAATAGTTTATTCATGTGTGCATTGTTAAATTAAACCCATCCATTTTTATTTGCATTTTGTCAGCATACAACTATTGTGTTTCATTTGTTCCATTGTTATGGTAATGTTTTCTTCCCCCTTGTCATTGTTGTTTGTCTTTTGTTCGTCCCTTTCTGTTTACATGTTTGTTGTCATTGTTTTTTTGTTGCGTATACGACAGATGCCCCCACCACACCGTCACCATCCACAACCTCCCCTGCACCCACCCTCCCAGACACTACAGGTCCCTTAGACTCCAAGAATCTCAATTCTGCTGTCACCGGTAACAGAGGTACTGTACAACCCCACTGCCCTTCCTCATCATCCTCGTCTCCCTCATACCCTTACCTCTCCATGCCTATATCTTTCTTTCTTCTCCCCAAGCTGGTTTCCTCTGACTCTGAGGAAGACTCTGTCTGCAGCTCCAAGGACGTCTGGAGAAGAGTGTTTTTGTACCCTACAGTCACTCTGCACCTTTGTGTGTCCTTGTTTAGTTCCCATCTCTTCCATTCACCATTCACTTGTGTTCTAACTATGATTTCTAGCATATCAACTATCACAGCTTGAGCCCTTTGTGTCTTTATTTTCTTTCAACACATCTTATTAAAGGTATGAATCAACAATTAGTCATTGTTTAGTCACGCTAGTGTCGTTTCAAACCTGTATGCTGTTATTTTTTTCCATTGAACACAAAAGGAGAATTTAAGAATCTTTACAGAAGAGCTTTCTATAATGCCCCCTTTGCTGAAACTCTTAAAAAGTTGTTTAGACTCCTTAAACTTGCCCAGCACTTTCCAAAACATCCACTTTTGAAGATGTATGTGGAAATTTGGCTGATCCTTAATGCGACCGTGGAGGTTGATTGTGCGCTAATTTGATTTAATATTTGATGTTTTTTAAAATGTTGTAGATTTAAGTAGCAAATGTGAATCGCTAAAATTACTAAATATTTAATGATTTTCAGTTTTGTTCAAGGTAATTAAAGCAACAGTTTTTCAATAACGGAAGAATATGAAAAGTATGGTATTTTGGGGTAAAAGGCGCCCCTGCTGTTGGGGTGAAAGGCATAAATATTAACATGATAATAAATAGCTGACTGACTTTTCCATTTGTTGACATGACATGGTTAGATTCAGATGGTAAATATCATATATTAAGCTGAGATAATCACTATATTTATAATGAAACCATGTTTAAAAATATGATGTTAATCATATCATATAATAAAATATAATTTATTGTTACTACTGAAAATCCATATTAAATTATTATGGGATCTCCTTCAATGCTTTCAGAATCTATACTTTTTAAAATTAATTTGTTTCTGTATTTTTTTAAATATATTTTTATATTAACATGTTTTAATGACAGTATATTTATTAAACATAAATGAATTCTTTTATTTATCAAACTAAACAGAAAATAGTACAAACTTTGCTAAAGTGATTGTTTTGAACAAGTATTAACTTAGAAATGATTAAAAACATATTATTTTAGCTAACATATATGTATCAATACTTGGGGCTTTCGTACCGGGTAGTTCTAGGAACTAACCACCAGGGTGGTTCCCCGAGAACGAAAAGTTTCCCTAGGGCCGTTTTCCTGGTTGCATTCGCACCACCAGTAGGAACTCTAAAGTGACCTTTATTTTGACGACGTTGAGAACGCCAGAGCCTGAGCACACAGCTCTCACTTTCTCCATCTTCATTAGTATTAACAGTCCTGTCTAATACGTTATTAGATAGAACTGTTATACAAAGAAAGTAGACAGTATATGAAAAAGTATTAGCGTTTGCCGTGTGGTTGATGTCCAATGTCGCTAGCTGAGCAGAAATACATAATCATGTTTCCCTTGGTCCCCTCAAAGTTGCTTTGGGATTTCTCTTTAGCGTAAAGGTTGAGAGGTCCATCTATCACTGTTTTCCATGACCTTAGAGTTCGTTTCTGGAGTAAATATATAGGCTATAATCTGTGTGTACACAACTTTTTTAAAAATGGCGGGTGCTATCACATGCGTTCGGCCAATCAGCGTACACTTACGACACTGATAGTTCCTATTGTGCTGGGTTAGACCCTACTCTGAAGTAAGAGCTAAATTAGTCCCCCCAAAAGGTGTTCCTAGAACTAAAATCATTCCTAGTTCCTGCGGTGCGAACACGCCAACATCCGGGTACTTCCACCAATAGTTCTAGGGACTATGAAAAGGTTCCTCCGGTGCAAAAGCCCCTACTGTGTGCCTTTTGCCCCATGCTGTAAAAGGCCCCTCTTGCCACCTCATACATTTTTAAACAAAATAAACCACTTTTATGATTTATTTTCACACAAAATATGTTGCTCCATAAATGTTCAATACAAACATACAGTGGGGAGAACAAGTATTTGATACACTGCCGATTTTGCAGGTTTGCCCACTTACAAAGCATGTAGAAGTCTGTAATTTTTATCATAAGTACACTTCAACTGTGAGAGACAGAATCTAAAACAAAAATCCAGAAAATCACATTGTATGATTTTTAAATAATTAATTTGCATTTTATTGCATGACATAAGTATTTGATCACCTACCAACCAGTAAGAATTCCGGCTCTCACAGACCTGTTAGTTTTTCTTTAAGAAGCCCTCCTGTTCTCCACTCATTACCTGTATTAACTGCACCTGTTTGAACTCGTTACCTGTATAAAAGACACCTGTCCACACACTCAATCAAACAGACTCCAACCTCTACACAATGGCCAAGACCAGAGAGCTGTGTAAGGACATCAGGGATAAATTGTAGACCTGCACAAGGCTGGGATGGGCTACAGGACAATAGGCAAGCAGCTTGGTGAGAAGGCAACAACTGTTGGCGCAATTATTAGAAAATGGAAGAAGTTCAAGATGACGGTCAATCTCCCTCGGTCTGGGGCACCATGCAAGATCTCACCTTGTGGGGCATCAATGATCATGAGGAAGGTGAGGGATCAGCCCAGAACTACACGGCAGGACCTGGTCAATGACCTGAAGAGAGCTGGGACCACAGTCTCAAAGAAAACCATTAGTAACACACTACGCCGTCATGGATTAAAATCCTGCAGCGCACGCAAGGTCCCCCTGCTCAAGCCAGCGCATGTCTAGGCCCGTCTGAAGTTTGCCAATGACCATCTGGATGATCCAGAGGAGGAATGGGAGAAGGTCATGTGGTCTGATGAGACAAAAATAGAGCTTTTTGGTCTAAACTCCACTCGCCGTGTTTGGAGGAAGAAGAAGGATGAGTACAACCCCAAGAACACCATCCCAACTGTGAAGCATGGAGGTGGAAACATAATTCTTTGGGGATGCTTTTCTGCAAAGGGGACAGGACGACTGCACCGTATTGAGGGGAGGATGGATGGGGCCATGTATCGCGAGATCTTGGCCAACAACCTCCTTCCCTCAGTAAGAGCATTGAAGATGGGTCGTGGCTGGGTCTTCCAGCATGACAACGACCCGAAACACACAGCCAGGGCAACTAAGGAGTGGCTCCGTAAGAAGCATCTCAAGGTCCTGGAGTGGCCTAGCCAGTCTCCAGACCTGACCCCAATAGAAAATCTTTGGAGGGAACTGAAAGTCCGTATTGCCCAGTGACAGCCCCGAAACCTGAAGGATCTGGAGAAGGTCTGTATGGAGGAGTGGGCCAAAATCCCTGCTGCAATGTGTGCAAACCCTACAGGAAACGTATGATCTCTGTAATTGCAAACAAAGGTTTCTGTACCAAATATTCAGTTCTGCTTTTCTGATGTATCAAATACTTATGTCATGCAATAAAATGCAAATTAATTACTTAAAAATCATACAATGTGATTTTCTGGATTTTTGTTTTAGATTCCGTCACTCACAGTTGAAGAGTACCTATGATAAAAATTACAGACTTCTACATGCTTTGTAAGTGGACAAACCTGCAAAATCGGCAGTGTATCAAATACTTGTTCTTCCCACTGTATATATTTTTTCTGCAATCATACACTATGGGAGTAGTGAAAAGGAGTGAAACATATTTTTTCAAGGTGTGCCTTTAGCCACATTGTACCCTTCAATTCTAGTAAAATCTATACAGTATATTGAATAAAATGTTAATGTTTTGCCGGCTGCTCAATCAAAAAGATAAAATATGCTCTCTTACAGCCATCTACCACATAATATAATATAACCACCATAAAGTAAACATTGTCATAATTCATCAGCAGTAGATCTCAAGCAATCTATTTAATATATGCATTGTATTAATTGATTGTGAACTGCTCTAAACCACAAGACTGTAGAATGCATTTTGACTTTGAAACATGCAGTGCTACTGCTCGCATTTATTTAATGAAATCATAGCCTTTTGAAGTTTAATCACATTAGGCTGTATCACGATTCACGTTTTCAAATTTAAGACCTCTTAAAATAATAATTAAGACGTTTGATATACCATTTAAGATATTTAAGACTTTTTATGACCTGCGGGTACTTTCACACACATGCTTCTAAATACATTTTACAGTTTGCACACACCTATTTTTAGTCGCAAATGCGAGTGTTGAGCCCTGCCACTGGTTCTTGCATGTCATATATCACAACGTCAAAACAGCATATGGGTTTGGGACAAATTTTGGTGGTGAGTAAATGTTTATTAGAAATTTGGTCACCTTAACTATCCTCTACCCTGGAGTTTATGTATCTTTAGAGGATCTGGACAATGGTTTCCATCAGTTAGGTACCTAGACACCAAGCCTGGAGGCATATCTGTACCCTGTGACATAAGTGTTCTTTAGATCCTTGCAGTGAATGTCCGGTCTCAGGGGTATCAGGTTCTGTTTTGTTTCTTGTTTATGAATGCTTCAGCTAAATATAGACAGTGTGATTTATAAGGTGTATATAAAATTTTTCGCAATCCCTTTGGACTCTCCATAAGGTCATTTGAATGTCTACCTATTTTTGTGCCACTTGTGAGGGGTACAGCCCTGTTGGTGCAACTTTGAGAGAAGTTTGTGCACAAAAACAAAATGGCCGTGTTTGTATTGTATCACGATAACATTACGGTTCCAATCTTTAAAGTCACTTACTTGGTTAAATTTGAGGATAACTTGGACTAAACATGGGATTTTGTAGAAGATTAAAGTTTATCCTGCATTAGTATGTTATCAGCAGGCTGACTATTCCTAAGGAATCCCAGTTTTATGCCAGGTTATGCTGGAATTATTCTTTAACTGCATTGTGTTTTCAACCAGAGTCGACCAGAATGAAATCAGCTATTTGTGAAAAAATACCACACATATGCCTTCCGTTGAAGCAAATTTCTCTTGTAATGCTGAACGTCTGCAGTGTTAACAGATTTTATTTCTCTAAAAGCATTAGCAGCTCATTCTCCTGCCTGCGATCAATGGGGGCGTACCAGCGGCGAATTTCTGGCCTCATCGTTCTGCCAGGCTTAATGGGAATAATAACTCTTCCTCAAAGAAACACGGGGCCCTGACGATGCCATCAGTGCGTCTCCCGTCCCTGTTAAATCTGCCAAATGCGTTTTTATGGCTTGCAAATTAGCTGTGACCTTATGAGGCTGAAAGGTTGAATAAAGTACTGGGGATGCTGAGAATTTTAAAATATTTACAGCTCACTTTTCATAATCAGCATGAAAGCACCCTGCCGTAGACCCCTGCGCTGTTATTGTTCCACAGCGACACTTTTACAGGGATAATGATTGGTCATGCCTTTTGTCTTTGGACAGGGAGAGGAAAGCGCAGAAATTTATCTGTTTTAGGGAGGGTCTGGGTTGGGTTCATTAGCCAAGGCCAAAAATGAAAGGGAGGACAACAAAGCACAGCAGTTTTGCAAAATTATTACAAAACTTTTTAAACTTGTCCGGCGTCTGCCAAGAATTACCCAGCTTAATTGTATTTAACTCCAGGACATAAACAAAGAAGGGTCTATCGTGGAAGTACTGAAGTTTTTGAAGCTTTGAAATATGCTGGCTTGAAAAAAAATATATATTATTTAGAATTATGTCCTATTATTTCCGCTGTAGGTCACTGTGGAATCCTCCAAGACCCTTTGTCAAAAGAGACACGTTATACATGGCTGGAAACTACTAGCCTCCTGCAAGGAGTCTCGCAGTGTGGAGTGGAACATATGTTTCTTGAAGCGTTGACCAGAAATCTAGCAATTACTCAACAAGGCCACACCGCAGGAGCATAATGGGCAGACGTGGGCCTATCAGTTGTGGTCTGGATACTGCTTCGTTCATGGGCTGTAGTCCCAGTAAGAAGCAAACAAATGAGCAATCCTCAGAGAATCATTTGCAAGTTCCAACACTTTGTTCCTGGTCTGCAAGCAATGCATGCCGCCT
This sequence comes from Coreius guichenoti, assembly GCA_039654105.1. NCBI lineage: Eukaryota > Metazoa > Chordata > Actinopteri > Cypriniformes > Gobionidae > Coreius > Coreius guichenoti. The sequence continues at coordinate 9,055,926 of CM077190.1, forward strand.
TGGAAAGCTTTGTTCATCCAATTAGTGCTTTACAAGAAGTCTAGAGCCACGTTTTAGTTTCTTGAGTTATTTCTTCAAGTCATGTGAACACTTGTAGCTGTGTATGTGTGAATCGCAAGACAAGGGTTATCAGGATTCAGCGCGATTAAAATTATTTGATTTGAGACATTTTATAGACTGGACATTCCTGTTCCAGTAAAAATTACCTTCTCAAAATGACTTTTTGAAAAGATGTTGCATGGCATACAACCTTAAACCTAATACAGTTTAAGAGAACTAGGAAAAAAACCTTCCTTAATGTGTTTGACATTTGTTGCTCATGTAAGAGATTGAAAGGATTGTGTTCTCGTTTGGTTAGCAAAACGCAAAAAGTACACAAGCCTGTAATTTTATGATTGAAGCAAAGTGCTGGGGAGAAATGGCAGTATATTGTAAAAAAATGTTCCTAACAAACAAAAAGAAAAGAAAAAGGCACTAATAACATGAAGTATTTTTAATTTATGAGTGCAATATAGAATTACAGGCTTGCACATATCAACAGTTTGGTTAGATTTTGTCTGAAATTTGAATGAATTTTGCTAGTTAATCTCAAATACACTATACTGCCAAAAGTATTGGGACACCCCTCCAAATCACTGAATTCAGGTGTTCCAATCACTTCCATGGCCACAGGTGTATAAAATCAAGCACCTAGGCATGCAGACTGCTTCTACAAACATTTGTGAAAGAATGGGTCGCTCTCAGGAGCTCAGTGAATTCAAGCGTGGTACCGTGATAGGTTGCCACCTATGCAATAAGTCCATTCGTGAAATTTCCTCACTACTAAATATTCCACGGTCAACTGTTAGTGGTATTATAACAAAGTGGAAGCAATTGGGAACAACAGCAACTCCGCCATGAAGTGGTAGGCCACGTAAAATTACAGAGCGGGATCAGCGCATGCTGAGGCACACAGTGCGCAGAAGTCGCCAACTTTCTGCGACGTCAATAGCTACAGACCTTTGTGTGGCCTTCAGATTAGCTCAAGAACAGTGCGTAGAGAGCTTCATGGAATGGGTTTCCATGGCCGAGCAGCTGCATCCAAGCCTTACATCACCAAGTACAATGTAAAGCATCGGATGCAGTGGTGTAAAGCATGCCGCCACTGGACTCTAGAGCAGTGGAGACGTGTTCTCTGGAGTGACGAATCACGCTTCTCTGTCTGGCAATCCGATGGACGAGTCTGGGTTTGGTGGATGCCAGGAGAACGGTACTTGCCTGACTGCATTGTGCCAAGTGTAAAGTTTGGTGGAGGGGGGATTATGGTGTGGGGTTGTTTTTCAGGGGCTGGGCTTGGCCCCTTAGTTCCAGTGAAAGGAACTCTTAATACTTCAGCATACCAAGACATTTTGGACAATTTCATGCTCCCAACTGTGTGGGAACAGTTTGGGGATGGCCCCTTCCTGTTCTAACATGACTGCGCACCAGTGCACAAAGCAAGGTCCATAAAGACATGGATGAGCGAGTTTGGTGTGGAGGAACTTGACTGGCCTGCACAGAGTCCTGACCTCAACCCGATAGAACACCTTTGGGATGAATTAGAGCAGAGACTGCGAGCCAGGCCTTCTCGTCCAACATCAGTGACTGACCTCACAAATGTGCTTCTAGAAGAATGGTCAAAAATTCCCATAAACTCACTCCTAAACCTTGTGGAAAGCGATCCCAGAAGAGTTGAAGTTGTTATAGCTGCAAAGGGTGGGCCAACTCCATATGAAACCCTACGGATTAAGAATGGGATGTCATTAAAGTTCATGTGCATGTAAAGGCAGGCGTCCCAAAACTTCTGGCAATATGGTGTATGTGCTCATATTTATTATTTCCTGTAATTAATTAGCACAGCAAAATCATTTTGTGATAGGTCAGTTATGTGTGATGGCAAAGCGTCACCCAGGGGTGTAGCAACAATCTGAAATGTAGGAGGGACACATTATAAACCTTATCAGCTCGACTCATGAATATTAATTAGGTGACTTAACATTTGTCCTTGCTAAATAGCAGGTAAGTGACCGCTAGCCATAGTAAATTACCACTTACACAGAGGCTTTGTTTGGTCTTAAAGTCTTTCAAATGTAGGCGACTGCGATTTTCTTTCTTGGCACAGCAGCAAAACTATATTAAAATATAATTATTATTTCCCAAAAAGTGGAGGGGCCACACTTTGAAATATATAAAAGTGTTATAATATTTGCAGTGCTCCTGGGCACAATCCATCTCTGCAATTTCTACAGACATTACTTATCCTGCATGAACTGACGATAAACATTACAGACAATTACTTTAGAGACATATATCCAGAAAACGAATCCCGAATAGGGTTTTAGAAGTGTAGAGTGAGAATTTCATCTTGGGAATCATTCATCCGGCTGCTTATTCTCAATAGAAGGATTAAAATGATTTTGAACTTCATATCAATGAACATCTTAGAAATATTGATTTGAACTTCAAGAAAGGTGTGTTCCAGGATGAAATAGCATTTCAGAGGGGCTGCCAGAGGACACCAGCAAAAAAAACGCTCTGTTTAAATGGATAAGTCAAAGTTTCAGCTGCCGTGTCCCTGGAGGGTCAGTTAAATATTGAGACAGGAGTCCTGAGCGCCCTCCTTTCTCTCCTTTCTGAAAATGACACAACACAGAAGGAATTAAAATGTAATGCAAAGGTCTTTTTCCCTCGGTCACGCAGCACGGTTATTGATGATCTGTCACATTAAGTCATGTCGAGGGAAGACTTATGGTAACAATTTAAAATATAACAGGAAAGGAAAAAAGAAAAATCATTAAACTCTGCCACCGAATATGAATTACGAATAAGACTCTCTTCATTCATTTAGTTTCTGTGGAAAGGAGACACTTTAAGTAATCCTCTAGAAGCCTTGAGCTGCTTTAATTTGCCGAAATGAACACTCTCGCCATTTCCCAGCATTCACTGCAGATCAAGTTTGAAGCATGACGGCCTAATTATGAATGTTACAGTGTAAAGTCTCGAAATCATTCAGTATCTTGCCTGCTCGTGCCTCTCGGTGGAGAACACCTGCATTTGTTTTCTTTGTTCATCCTATTTGGGTTCAATCATTCTGTCTCTCTCCAGACCCAGTTTTTTTTAACCACAATTAGAAGCTGTAATTTGTTTTGAAAATCTAATTAAACCGTGCTGACCAACTCAGCAGTCACCTTTGCCCCTGTTTGGCTTTAGATCAACTCTCAAGAGCATCCGGTATGTAAATCAGCCCTCTAAAGACTCACAGGTCATTTAAGAGGCTGCTGTGCTGGGCAAAGGGATGTGAAAGATGGCCAATGAGCATTTAGCCTTTTTTTTCTTTTCTGCGTGGATGGAGAATGGATGGAATGGTTGACGTTTAAACTAGATCGGACCCCCATGAGAGCCACAATTCAAATACAACAGCCTCCATTTCTTCCTGGTAACAGTTTTTCATTAGACACGATTGTCAAATGTTCTATCTCAGCAGAAAATTGGGAGAAATTGACTTATTAAAACAGTGAATTAAGCCATTAATTATCTTTATTTATTTACAGAGTCCTGGAGACCTCTAATATAATTTAATTGGCTGGCTTTTACTGCTGCGGATGTGTTATGAAGAGAAGTGAGCCTGTACATGCAGGAAGAGAACAAGAATTATAGGATCTTTAAGTCTGAGGCAGAATATTCATATGCCCTCCTAGACAGAAAAGTCCATTAACTGGAAAATCAGCCAAAGCTATGCTTTTAGATTGTTTAACAGACTGAAATTCTCATAAAATACTTATAGGATGTTTTATTGACCTGTTTCTGGGTCTATAATTCCTAGAGAAGGCCATCCGTTAGCATTCCCATTCATCTCAATGGCAGTTTCTCAGCTCATGTAGCTTTTTGAATGGTCATCAATGGAGAAAAATGCTTTTTACCTACAGAGCGAGCAAAAAACCTATCCAAATTGTCATATAGAGTATAGTGTTTACCATGAGATATGTCAACATTAATCCTCTATCTGATAGAGCATGTGCAAACCTCCAAATTTAAATGTTTTTTTTTTTGCATTTATTTTATGTGCCATTTAAAGCATCACCAAATGTAATTGCAAAAATAATCACTGTTACTTTCCTACCTCTATTTGCCGTTGGCTGTTTAAACAGATAACCGCCCAAAACTCACACCACAGGTGGAGTCAATATATCAATAAATGCATATTCATCACTGCATATTAAAGCTGCAGTATGTAATATTGACAGCTAGCGGTTGAAATGGGCACTGCGGTTCAAATTTACAATATATGAAAGAGTTGTTTCTCCCCCTCCTCCTCAGACTTGAAGTTAACGGGGGTTGCCAGTTTGAGGACACGAAACAGGAACAACAATTGACAATGGAATGCAACAAGCTTTACACTGCACGTTTATGAGTTGATTTATCCGCGTTTTAATATGCCTCTGTTCATTGAGCTTTTTAGATGGATGACAAGGCTTTTTAGTCGGGTATAATCTGCGATCTCTGGCCCAGTTCGTTTACTGGCTTCCATGGCTGCAATACGCTGTGTTTTTCGCCAACTGGCAACCCGGGGTGTCGAAATACTATTGGGTAAATTGGCAGTGGGCGGAATTACACAGACCAAAACAAAAACAGACATTCCGGCACGGAACGCACATTTCAAAGTAGAATACCTGGCTGTAGAAGTGTTTTTCTGAGAAACCAGTATGTTAACAACATTTTCCTAAATATCTACAAACATATTATTGTATTTTTATGCTTTAGTGCAGTCAAAAAAATTACATACAGCACCTTTTAATTAAATAGGACAGAAGTATTTAAAAAAATTAACATCACCTTTCAATATATACTGTATAAAATTATATATACTATATAAAATAATAATAATTCAATATATACTGTATAAAATAAAAATCTCTAAAATATTAGAATATATAAACAAAATAAGTAATCCTTTTTCTGTACCTTAAATTTGTAAATAACTCCAGTTTGCAGATGTTCTCAGACACTGTGGACTAATGTTGATGTATCTCATGGTAAACAGCTTAATATCCAGCCGAGTTTCTAATCAAGTCTAATGAGCTCACACTTAAACTCATAATTCGGTTAATAACGCCATCTTTCCATTCCACTGCATTTTACAATTTATGCGTAATTTGGTTTGCTTCTGGTTGATTGTGGTGGAACATTTGAATCCAAGAGTCAGAGCAAATCATGCATACAGCAATCAAATCATAAATGCCATTGAATAGCTTGTGCTGGATTTTCATATTAGCTGATTTATTGGGAGGTTTCCATTCAATTTGCTTTCCGCATAGACTTGTGCTTTGAACGAGGGTGGTGTTTTGATATGTTGCAATTCTTACGGTAGGACAACCATCTTTCTGCACCTTTCAATTTGGAAGCACATCTGCAGTCGTCCTGTACCGGTAAATGTTAATTTCCAGTGTTCGATTGTACCATGAAGGTGAAGCTTTCCAGTTCAGCACTTTCTCTGTCAATGTCCTTCAATAGCCCACCGATGTAAAGAAGATCACCGAAGCGTTGACGTTCGCTTTCCTACATCCATTTTACACTGCCCACGCTCACCGTCGGCCTTTAAGGCATTTATACAAATATCTCCAAGATAACCGTAACAATAATCTCCTAGACAGCATGTGCCAGTCTCCCGAATTAGCATGTGGAGTTAATGGTAACGCTCACCTTGAAATGTCATCCCGACAAGAGCGCAACATGGCCGCCCCGCTGCTCCTGCCCCCCGAGGCCTCTTCGTAAACCCCCTACCACGAGGATTTGTTAAAAGAGTGCTTCCTGCATGTTCCTCCTCTGAAACTGTTTCTTTTAAGAATTCATGTGACCGCAGGGGTTCACACACTGGGTGCTGTTGCCGTTTTGAGCGTTGTTTAGCCAGAGCCTCTTCTCAGATGTGCCGCTGGTGAATTTATATCCCACACCATCAGAGCACTGTGGTTTCACTGCCGTTAATTTGTTACATTTGCCAGAGCCACACAATGCAGGGACCAGGGAAAGACATTATGAATATTAAAATGGGAATGTGCGTGTGGTGCTTCAATATTAAATCATAAGGGAAGGAAGGACTGTCGCAGGCCTTATTAAAAGATAATGTGTGCTGGGGGAGAGGAAACATATCACTTCTCTGCTGGTGGATCTTGCTACGTTAAGCGCTATGTTATGCATGTTTACGGACAGACGCTCTGATGAGTTAAGCCTGTGTGCAGTCCACAAGGACAGAAAATGAGAAACTAAGAAAGAGAAAAAGAAAGTCAAGTGCAGGGTGCTAATCACAAGGGGTGTGGGGAGGAATATAAAGCATCATAAAGCATCCAAACAGTTTTAAAAGGGTAATGAACTGCATTAGTTTATGTTTTATGTTTCCTAGGGTGCACTTAAAATGTTAGTATGAATTGTACATAAAAAATTGTCATAATTTAGAAATAAAAGGCATTTTTCCTACCCTTAGCCCTCTGATTTGAACGCTTTGTTTGAAGGGGCGTGTCTGCTGTGAGACTCCAGTGTAAACCCCCACTGCTGTGATTGGCTAACATCTTTGCATATGAAATAGCTAAGTATTACATGTGTAACTCTCTCGAAAACTTTTAGCAAGTTTTTACTATTACAGCTCTCAAGGTTAACTAATTGTGAAAAGTGTTGATTATAGTATTAGATCTAAATATATGGCATTATATTAAGTTTGTGGCATGAAAGGTTGCGGTGATGAGCAGGTAGTCGATCACAGACACGTTGAGCGCATGAATGCAGCAATCTTGTCATTGCAACTCGATTTCTACACGAATGCTTTCATCATAACTAACAGTGCAAACACAATGTAAATAATTGATTTGTTGCTTTTAACAGGAGTTTTGGCGAGAGTCCAGAACTCAGTCGTGCTGTTTGATTGACAGCTCCAGCGATTGCAAAGGGAGCTTTCTTTGATTGCTTTCTATATATAATTTAATCACAGTTTAATAACAGATTATTTTCATCCTACTAAGAGAAACAATGTGAAGTTGACCATTTAGTCACTGGTTTGATTTACTGACACATAGACAAAAAACATCTGACTGTACATGAATCATGGCATATCAGAAATCACTGGTCACTGGTGATTTTTGGTTAGACACATACACATAATCAGTACATATCAAACAATCTGTAACAAAGCAATAGTGACACAGTAAATCAAGCGTAGTGTTAGTTCTGGCAGGTCATGTTAGTCAAGCTCGCATCAGCTGACTATCAGCTGATATACGTCTTACTGCATACATATATAAACTCCTTCAGTATTATCAGCAGCTATCACGTTTCTCCAGAGCTAATTACCCTCCTCCATCCCCAGCTCCTCCTGTCGTCAGTCAGGATTTGGCATTCTGATTCCCCTTGAATCAGCCTAAATTCCCGAATTATGTTGTACATTAAATATTGACATTAATGATATCTGCAATACATTATGTTGGTTCTGTTCTGTTTACCCTAAGGGGGGTTATCGCTGCTCTCTCTGCTCTTATCCATGCTAGGCTGCATGGATGCGCAGGGAGTTCTTGCCCAGAACAGAACCATACCACCAATCCAAGGAAGGTTAAGCAGCGACTGTGCTTTTCCACAACCTGGAAGAGGTGTAAAGAGTACCTGAAAACCATACTTGAGTAAAAGTACAGATTCCTTACAGCGAAAATGACTCCATTACAAGTTACAAGTCACCAATTCCAATACAATTCGAGTGAAAGTCTTTGAGTATCTGATTTTAACAGTACTTAAGTATTTTACTCATACTGAATATAGGCTCAACGATGCACTAGTCCTCGACACCTGAGAGACATACCAGTGAAAATAAGAAACAATTGGTTTGTAAGATGAGAAATCATGTTTATTTTCTAAAATCAAAATAAAACTGTAACAATAAAACAATAAATCAAGGTCGACACAACAGCCTCTTAAACGTCTACAAACTCTCAAGTCTCAGTTAAGTGCACAAAAAGGCCATAAGTAAACCAATATCCTTCAAAAAGGTCTCGTCAATGTAGCGGATAAATAAAATAATGTTAAGTAAAATTAAATAGTCAAAGCCTTCTTGCACTGGATGTGCTGGTTTCAGTCTCATCACCAGCTGCAGTCATGTCCTCGTCTCATAAATCAAACACTTGCGATTCATCAACTACCTGCTAATACACTCGCATTCATGTAAAGTAGCCTTGTTGACATGTTTGGGTGAGTAAAGGCAAAACGTACAAGATATAGTACCTTCAATGCCCTTAGATGGCGATATCGCTTCTTTATAGCAGAAACAAACTGCTGCAGAAAAAGTTAGGTGCCATGCAAAATGTAATGTGTAATTGCATTACTCAACACAAATGTATTGGAGTAAAAAGTACATTTACTTGTTCAAAAATGTAGTCAAGTAGAGAGTAAAAGTTGCTAATATCTTTGACACTCAGTACAACTACAAAGTAGCCAAAAAGATACTTAAGTACAGTAACTAATTACATTTACTCAAATACTTTACACCACTGCAACCTGGCACTTCACAAGATTTTGCACTCTTCAAAGGCATGTTTATCACTTAGTTGCTCGATCCAGTGTTAGCGTCATGTACGTTATTTACCAACTACTTGTCATGCGCGAATCAGTGGGCGGGGCAACAGTGGTAACAATGATGAAGTAGGCATTGATTTTCTTCTGCAGAGGCGGTCTTTCACCTATCTATGATGTCATAAATAGGCACATTCCCAAAAAAGTTGTTTTCTGAGCTTGGTTTCAATAAAAGCTGTTTTTGAACTAACAAGGAAGTTTTTAGTTCTGAAACTTACAGCATATTCTTATAGTATGATGACCTCTTATATGTCAAAAGCTCAAGGAAAATTAGATTTTTCAATTCATGACCCCTTTAATTGTACATATTTATAAGAGGAACATTTCCTCATATTTTTGATCCTAGTGGATTTTGAACACTAAATAAAAATGCCCTTTTTATAGTAAAGTTTGCATGACTTTATAAAAATTAAAAATAAAATAAATATACAATTTAAATTTGTGGTGTTTTCCCTCCTTTATATATATATCTATATCTTATATTATATATATATCTGCATTGTTTATCCTTTTGATCTTTTATTAAAAAAATTCACAAAAATCTAAACTTTCATTGAAGTAAAAGAATTGAAAGTGGGGGGTAAATCACATTATGAAATAAATGCTCCAAAACACGTTGGCCACAATTATTGGCACCCTTTTATTAAATACTTTTTGCAACCTCCTTTTGCCAAGATAACAGCTCTGAGTCTTCTTCTATAACGCCTGATGAGTTTAGAGAACACCTGGCAAGAGATCAGAGACCATTCCTTCATACAGAATCTCTCCAGATCCTTCAGATTCCCAGATCCATGGCAGAAGCTTCATTTTGTGTTCAGTGACACATTTGTGTGTTGATTTTGATGTTTGTTTTGGATCATTGTCCTGATGAAAGATCGAACCATGGCCCATTATAAGATTTCTAGCAGAGGCCGTCAGGTTTTGATTTTTTATCTGTTGGTATTTGCTAGAATCCATTATACCATGTATCTGAACAAGATGTCCAGGACCTCCAGCAAAAAAATAGGCCCACAACATTAAAGATCCAGCGGTATTTTTAACCGTGGGCATGGGGTACTTTTTATCCCTGTTTGCACCAAACCCATCTGGTGGATTTGCTGCCAAAAAGCTCTTTTTATAGTTTCATCTGACCACAGAACCAGGTCCCTTTTGAATTCCCAGTCGTGTCTGACAACTGAATATGCTGGAGTTTGTTTCTGGATGAGCAAGAAGGATTTTTCTTGAATCCCTCCCAAACAACATGAGGTGATGTAGTGGTTGTTTGATTTTTTTTTTTTTTTTTAGGCTTTCTGACCCCAAGACTCAACTAATCTCTGTGATAAAACTGCGATTCTCCATCTGTGATCCTTGGAGAGTCTTTGGCCACTCAAACTCTCCTCCTCGCCATGCATTAAGACAATATAGACACGTCCTCTTTCAGGCAGATTCGTAACATCTTTAATTGATTGGAACTTCTTAATTATTGCCCTGATGGTGGAAATGGGAATTTTCAATGCTTTAGCTATTTTCCTACAGCCACTTTCTGTTTTGTGAAGCTCAACAATCTTTAGCTGCACATCAGATCTATATTCTTTGGCTTTACTCATTGTGATGAATGATTAAGGGAATTTGGCCTTTGTGTTTCCTAATATTTATCATAGCTGGACAATTTCATGTTCCTAGTCACCCTGGTGTGCTAAAGAATGTAAATAATAATGGGAATATACTTCAGAGATATTTTACTCATAAAAAATTCTAGGGGTGCTAATAATTTTGGCCAACGTGTTTTGGAGAAAAGCATTTATTTCATAATGTGATTGATTTACCCCCCCACTTTCAATTCTTTTACTTCAATGAAAGGTTAGATTTTTGTGAATTTTTTGAATAAAAGATCAAAAGGATAAACAATGCAGATTTATTTTTTACAGCCATATTTGATCATATTTACCAGGGGTGCCAATAATTCTGACCACCACTGTATATATGCTGTATTTTTATTGTTGAGTTGCAGGATTATTGTATGAAAAAAGAGTTTTCAAAAGAGTTTTCAAAAAAATGTAACCTTTTAATTTGTAGCATTTTCTTAAAATCACATTTTTAAAATTAAAAATGTAAATTTGCTGTGTTTTTCCAACCTTTTTTTTCTATATGTATCCTGTTGTAAATATAATATGTATACTTTTGTGTTTTGTTAAAGAAAGAAAATACGCTAGGGATTTTGATCACAATATTTTTAATGCACTTTTTTTTACAAGTTGAATGATTATTGTAGGAAAAAAAATTGTTTTCACAAAATGTATCATAAATATGATTTATTACAAGTGTGTGTATATATATCCCCCTAGGAATGTGTGAGGGCAGAAGCTGTACTCCACTCGTTTTTGCTTTGACTAATGAAATGAACTATGTAACTCCTTCTCTCTAACTGTAGAAATTATCCTTAATATAGTTAGAGATTACCAGGCCTCTCACAGTGTCAATGGACTCGCCCTAGGATGGCACTCAGCATGGCAGCCCCACTGCGCGTTGATAAAAATAGGGCGAGGACAGAGAAGGGCTAATTATCACAACACTAAGGAATGTACTTGAGATTCACAGTCTAATGCTCAGGGACAAAAGTGTCTGAACACATACTAGTACAGAGATATAGAATGGCAATGGCAAGAATTTGTTTTGTTACTTGCTTTTTTTAGTTAGACAGGTGTTAGCGGTTTCTGGTTCGGTGTGACAACTCTACCATTTTGGTAGAAAAAGGCTAAAGCCGAGGCCGTTTGATAGCCAAGCTAAAGTCACACTCACCTGCGGTGAAATACTTTTTGGGACTTAAGTTTGATTTATTGATGTCATAAAAATTGAGAGAGTTTAATACCACAGCCTTTCACTGTTGGAAATTCAGAAACATGTGCCTGTCAGATACGAGTAGCCGCTCCACATTTCATATTTCAGCGAGCCGCTAAAAGGGTGATAGAGATCTGCACATATTTTGTTTTTCTATTGTGATTGATTGTCACAGGGAAGTCAGATGCAGCTTGTAGGTTTTATACTCCTCTTGTAAACACAACAAAGAGAAGAAATGCTATTATTGAGAGAGAGAGAGAGACTGTGAGATGTCAATCAGAGGGATGGAGTTGACGCACCCAGCCGATGTCGATCCGAGGTGGGATTCTCCATTACTGAAATGAGAGCTGATGGACTGTTTGAATGGCTCTCTGGCCCTGAGTTTATCCCAGCTTTGTGCAGCTGATACAGTAATTGCAGGCAGTGATTAGGAAGCTCCCGCAGCACAAAGCACAGCCCGGATTAAACGCACACGCTGTGGCAGATGCAACGCATGCTGTCAATTATAATATACCACTCCAAATGGCACTAAGCGGGGAAATAATAAAGAACCACAGCTCACAGAGAGAAAGGAGATGGGCCCATCTTATAAATTACCAATACGCTCGAGGTTCGAGAGCATTGTCTGCTCGGGGATGAAATGAAGTCGCCCACAATTTGATTTTTGAACTTTTCCTCTAAAAAGACTCAAGAACTTTACACTACACCCTTGAAAATAAAGGTTCTTTATTTGGCATTGATGGTTCCATGAAGAACCTTTAACATCCATGGAAACTTTTCAATGTACTGTTATAGTGGAAAAAGCTTCCTTATATTATTCAAATGTTCTTCACACTAAGGACACTCTGGAAAGATGTTCCACTGGGAGATTTGCTCAGCATCAGTGACCCCATTGAATGGACCTTTCACCATGTAGGGTATGTTTGTTAGTTGCGAGCAGCTGATGACAGAGTGGAAAACACTGTGTGTTTGTTATGGCTCATGTCTTCCACTTTACTTTCATTCTGTGCATGCATAAAACCCTGTCAAACCTCCATATGGCTCGATCTGTCTGTTCAGAGAGACTTTAAACTCCTTGACCAGCCCTAGTTGAGCAGACAGGAGAGGGCTGAAGCTTTAGTCCAAACTATCTGTTGTCAACTTTCTGATATTTTGAAAGGTAAAACTATGATTAAATGAGAAAGGTTACCAACAATCCTTTATCCTCCTCTCTCTCTCGTTCTCTTACAGATCCTAATGCCCAGAAAAACGTGCCAGATCACGCTCTAATCGGCGGAGTAGTTGCTGTTGTCGTTTTTGCCACTTTATGCTTAATTATTGTATTGGGACGCTACCTGGCACGGCATAAAGGTAAGATTTTCCTTTACTGTCTGTAAAATCTAGATACAGAAAAATACATCATCTACAGTGGGCTTCACATGTCTAAGACCACATGTGACTCAAAAGTTTTTAGTCATTTGAATAATTTAAAACAATGGAAATGTAAAATGAATGAAATGCTGCTTTCATCAAAGCAAAAAAAGGGGCAGACCAAATACAAATCCATTGTGAAATGTATGTATTATATATATATATATATATATATATATACACATATACACACACACAGTGGGGAGAACAAGTATTTGATACACTGCCGATTTTGCAGGTTTGCCCACTTACAAAGCATGTAGAAGTCTGTCATTTTTATCATAGGTACACTTCAACTGTGAGTGACGGAATCTAAAACAAAAATCCAGAAAATCACATTGTATGATTTTTAAGTAATTAATTAGCATTTTATTGCATGACATAAGTATTTGATACATCAGAAAAGCAGAACTTAATATTTGGTACAGAAACCTTTGTTTGCAATTACAGAGATCATACATTTCCTGTAGTTCTTGACCAGGTTTGCACACACTGCAGCAGGGATTTTGGCCCACTCCTCCATACAGACCTTCTCCAGATCCTTCGGGTTTCGGGGCTGTCGCTGGGCAATACGGACTTTCAGCTCCCTCCAAAGATTTTCTATTGGGTTCAGGTCTGGAGACTGGCTAGGCCACTCCAGGACCTTGAGATGCTTCTTACGGAGCCACTCCTTAGTTGCCCTGGCTGTGTGTTTCGGGTCGTTGTCATGCTGGAAGACCCAGCCACGACCCATCTTCAATGCTCTTACTGAGGGAAGGAGGTTGTTGGCCAAGATCTCGCGATACATGGCCCCATCCATCCTCCTCTCAATACGGTGCAGTCGTCCTGTCCCCTTTGCAGAAAAGCATCCCCAAAGAATGATGTTTCCACCTCCATGCTTCACGGTTGGGATGGTGTTCTTGGGGTTGTACTCATCCTTCTTCTTCCTCCAAACACGGTGAGTGGAGTTTAGACCAAAAAGCTCTATTTTTGTCTCCTCAGACCACATGACCTTCTCCCATTCCTCCTCTGGATCATCCAGATGGTCATTGGCAAACTTCTGACGGGCCTGGACATGCGCTGGCTTGAGCAGGGGGACCTTGCGTGCGCTGCAGGATTTTAATCCATGACGGCGTAGTGTGTTACTAATGGTTTTCTTTGAGACTGTGGTCTCAGCTCCCTTCAGGTCATTGACCAGGTCCTGCCGTGTAGTTCTGTCCTGATCCCTCACCTTCCTCATGATCATTGATGCCCCACGAGGTGAGATCTTGCATGGTGCCCCAGACCGAGGGAGATTGACCGTCATCTTGAACTTCTTCCATTTTCTAATAATTGCGCCAACAGTTGTTGCCTTCTCACCAAGCTGCTTGCCTATTGTCCTGTAGCCCATCCCAGCCTTGTGCAGGTCTACAATTTTATCCCTGATGTCCTTACACAGCTCTCTGGTCTTGGCCATTGTGGAGAGGTTGGAGTCTGTTTGATTGCGTGTGTGGACAGGTGTCTTTTATACAGGTAACAAGTTCAAACAGGTGCAGTTAATACAGGTAATGAGTGGAGAACAGGAGGGCTTCTTAAAGAAAAACTAACAGGTCTGTGAGATCCGGAATTCTTACTGGTTGGTAGGTGATCAAATACTTATGTCATGCAATAAAATGCAAATGAATTATTTAAAAATCATACAATGTGATTTTCTGGATTTTGGTTTTGGTTATATATATATATATATATATATATATATATATATAATTTATTTATTTTTTAATTTTTTTTAAATCCAACACTTAATTGTAATAAAATAAAATAACATTTTATGTATATACACTATACTGAAGTAATGGCTTCTGAAAATTAAGCTCATAATTAGCTTATTGTTTTCAATATTATTTTTAATCTTAATCTTAATCAACTTTTGACCAGTATGGCATAAAAATTATTAACATTGTCACAAGTGGTCTCATACTTTTGGACACCAGTGCATACATATTAAGTCTTTCAAGTAACAGGAACTTGCTATCACATCTTATAATAAGCCGCATTTCCACTGAAATTACCCGGAACAATTTGTCCCAGGAACATTTTTCCCAGAAACTTTTTCCCACCAGACCTGTTGCTGTCTGTGTTTTGCCATTGCGGTCTAAAGTACCGTGAAGATTAGGCAAATTAATCCGGTGACGTAGGACTGCACGCGACTTTCCAGATTCGTCCTCCATATAAGCTTAATAAAGCCTGAACCTCGTTGTTGGTCCATTGGTCGTATTTTTTAAACTCCTTGTTGATTCGAATAGCAAACAACTCTTACGGCACGCACCGCAACAGACTTTTTAAAATGGTGGTTGAAATAAAATGCTGTATGGAGTCAACCAATCAAAATGCTGTGTGAACTCAACCAATCAGCATGTTCAGCGTCCAAGTCCCACCCCCGAAAGTTCCTGAACTTTGGAAAAGTACTACCACGCAAGCAGGGACTTTCTGAGGGGAAAATTTTTACCCGGAACTTCCTTTAGACCCTGGTGCCTGCGGTCGAAACACACCGAGTACCACCCCAAAGTCCCTAGTTCCTGCGGTGGAAACACGACTATAATAATAGTATTTTTCTGAGACACTTTATTTTACAGTCCTTGTTACATGGTACATGCAACTAACCCTAACCCTATAGTAAGTACATGTACAGTAGTTAATTATTATTACGCCGTACTTAAATGTATAATTACACTGTGGCACGGACACCTTAAAATAAAGTGCAACCCATTTTACATAAATTTACCATTTTGAAGTTTCCAGCACTTTGCTCTTGAGAATTTGTCGACATAAATAGGTATTGTAAAGTTTCAGTGACATTTAAAAAATCACATTGTTTATTAAATCAAGACCTTGTGTGTGTTTCAGGCACGTATTTGACAAACGAGGCCAAAGGAGCGGATGACGCCCCGGACGCAGACACAGCCATCATCAATGCCGACGGCAACCACGCACACGCAGAAGAAAAGAAAGAGTATTTCATTTAGACTGCAAGTGGCACTGCGCTCCTTTCGCTCCTCTCATTCCTTCCCTCCTTCCCTGCACCGTGTAGGAACTTCTTCAGACAGCAGCGGAAGCTTTATCTCACACTTCTTTTCTGTTCTGTTTGTTTTTCATTTCAGTTTGGTTTTATTTTGCCTTTTTCAATAACAGCTCACCTGCTACTTTTTACGAGCATCTTATTTGCTGAAGATGTCACCTTTTGTAATCATTATATAGCTGTAAAACACCCCCAAAGTAGTCCAAAAATATATAAATCTCCAAATATGAAAAAAAAGAAATTTGTCTGCAGCCATCCTTCAGTAAGGACTCGCCCTTCATCCTCTCACAGTGCCTAAATATACAGATGTCCGCTGAATTTCAGTCAATGCCTTCATGTTTGCCAGGCCTCTGATTGGTTGCTTGCTTTTTATCTTCAGCGTTATGATTTTTAAAAAATGTTTTGTGGTCTTTTAATTAATTTCTACTTTTATTTTGGTTGTGATTCATGCTGAATCCATTTATTGTGATGTTTCTCCCAAAAAAAAAATGATGTACAGTAGTAAAAATATACTCAGACTTGAAGTGAGGGAGGTTCCCTTTTTATTCTACAGATTTTTAGGTGTTAATAATGTTATTGGTACGTAGAGACGCTCCATTCTCCAAATAACCATTACATAATGTGAAACTGACAGCTCACACTATGGCTAAAATCAGTATTTTGTACTTGAACTGTAGATATTGGTACGTAAATGAATAGCTCCACAGAAGGTCTCAATGTGTTCCACCGAAAATCACCTTGTGTTTTTGAATTAGGAAAAGCAGTTAGGTTAACCAGCTCTGGTTACCTAATAAACCATAGCGGGTTAGTGAATTAGCAACCAGACAAAGAAAGAAAGAAGAAGCCCAGTTGTGTGTGTTTGTGTAGTATGATGATGCATCTCCACTGCTTGGTTCTTATGACACTTGGTTCTGCACCAGTCTGTGTGTTCCTGCACAGATCCACGGTCGAGGTGGGAAACATCCGTACGTCATCCCTTCAGCTGTTTACACAACCGTTGTGCCGAACACAAGATATCTCACAACACAAGGAAGGAACATAAGTAGTGCGCAACTATTTCAGTGCTCTTAATTGGTCAGATCAATATACAGCCCATTAAACTTTTTATGCAAACCTGTAATAACGCTAAGAGAACGTTGCCGATGCGCAACATTCATAAAGTGTCACCCGCCTGCTCATTCCACAGCGTGAGGTTTAGGCCAAACAAAAAAATAAGCACAAAACGACTCACATCAACTCATGAATGAGGTCTAATGCAACAATCATGAAGTAAAAATAACTAACTTTGATTTTCATTACCCAAACTGGACATCAGTACACTAAAGTCATGGATTATGTTGATGGTTGGAAGTGTTTTTGAAATGACAGTATCTTTTCTTTCTGTTCTTTTGTTGATTCCTACGATGAATAGACAACCTTGCTAAGGCTGTATAATATATCTGCTAAATGTGGTAACTAGTGAAAATTGTTGTTAGACTTTGGGATCCCTAATTCCATCAAGTTTGTATATTAGCTGATCTAAATATTGGTGGGGGAAAAAAAAATTTTTTTCATCTTATTTGCTATTAAAAGATTATTCACAACTTCATAACCTTTGCTTTAGCTCAAGGCATGTATATACTGTATAAGTATCACATTTTGGGGAAACATTTTTGAACAAATTTTTTTTTAGTTTGACTGTAAATTATTTAATTTTGCTTAATTGAAAACCACTCAATGAGTATGATGACAATTGTGACAGCAATGGGATACCTGTTAAAACGACAAAGCTGTGTATCTGTTGAATGGGGGACTTCTAGAATTGAAAACCCTTTTACCTGATGTTTGTTTCCTGTAAATGATGACAATTGTTGTTCATACTTGGCTGCCAGCGTTGCTTTCGCAGTCTGTCTCCGTTCTCACATAGGAAAGATATCAGTGAAGCTTATAAAACCAATAGATGGTCAAGCTTTACATTTTTGATAGTAATATCTCAAAAATATCTTTTCATTTTAGTCCTAATGCACCACAATAACACATATCACTTCCGTATACAAGTATGTAACTCAAATGTAATTGTCTTGTCACATGTATCCCTAATATGTGTGAATATATTAATGGCTAGGAATATGGTATCATTTGACAGAGACAACGGGCTGTGTTATCAGTCAGATTACATACTATTTAAGGCAAAACCGTTTATCAGTGCACAAAAAAATCAATTTAAGCCTTTTGAAAGGAAACATAACCGCTCATGTGCTGAAATGCTACTCAAGCCACGATTACCTTTAATTTATTTCTCTTTTCTTGCTACTTTCCCTCTCTGTGGATTGGCTCAGTGCCGTCTGTCTGGCATAATAACCGCTAACAATGTTTGGTACTTGTCTGTCTGATTGTGACACTGACCTAATGCTGCCTTTGTGGTCAGTAAATCACATGCTATTATCAAGAGAATATATTCACTTGCTCAGATTTTGACCCGTTACAGAACATACTCAACCTTTCTAAGAACAAATAAATCAGCTTCTTTTATCACCATAATTGCCTTTGTGTTTGTAGTGGGAGCTTGTTTTGTCACTTCAGCTCTTGCGGGGTCTTGTCTCATTAAAGACTGGTTGTTTCTTTTCCTTCAAACTTGCCTTTATACATTGCATGTTATATTGTCACCTCACATTCATGTTTTAATGCACCAGAATGCATTTCCAGTTTGATGTTTTTTGTTCAGCTAGTGATTGCAGTGGAATTTATGAAGGGTTCATAGCTAAAACAACGGCCTAACACTTTTGGATTTAAAGTTTTGGATAAAAACTGGGATTTATTCAGTAAATTAGTGACAATTTGCCATCTGTTCCAAAACCTATAATAGTTAATATGCCCCCAGTGCAAAATAAACTGAATTTTGAGTTTAATGCTTATTACCATGTCATTAGCTTAGCAGCATGCTAACGGCAAACTCTATTGAAATCAACTGAATTGCTGCCAATGTTGAGTGTTCTAAAATGGCCACTTTTGAGGTTCCATTACCAACACGTTCTCACTCCCAACTCGTCACATACTGATGCTTGGTCAGGACCCATCAGCATCACTTTTTAACGCACAGGGTACCCCTTTAGCGTAATTTTCCGACGCGCAGGGTGCTCCACTGATTTCAACGAGAAACCTTTGGCGTCATACACAGATGCGTTGGGCATAGGAATGTTATCGTAATGATGAAATTATATTATTATTTTGCCATTATGACATGTTGGAGTGTGATTCTCAATTTAATCAGCCAGCATACTTTTATTTACATTTATTTATTTATTTATTTTATTTACGCTATTTAGACACGAAAAAGCAATCACTGTCTCCACCGCCGAAGATCATGCACACATTCGAAAATTGCCGCCCGAAGAAATGTTATGTCAGCTTTAATAGTGAAATTGCATTGGCTCTCGCATGTCTCGTGACCAATTGCGTCATTACGTCAGCTTTCATTGTAAAATGTCATTGGTTCTCGTGTGTCTCTTGACTGATGGCATCATGCTAAAGAGTCGGGTGTGTCTTTTAAATGAGATATGACTGAGTGTGTGCGGGCCTTCATGGAGCGGCAGGATCATCATTTCAGCGATTAAAACATTAAGATCCACTCTGTTCTTTACATAGAGATATCGTATGACTTCAGAAGACTTGGAATGCAACATGAGTTAATACTTTTATATTGATTTTGGTCCGTTTTTGAAATAAATACCTGTGACTGTACTTTTATTTGCCTGTTACGTGTTTTATATTGTTGAGAAGTGGGTAGGTTTAGGGTAGGAGTGGGGTTAGTTGCTACAAAATATAAAAGTAGCCTATAAATATTCATAAAATCATAGAGATAAAGATAAAAAGAGTTAAATGCGTCTTGATCTGATGCATTGGGCAAACAACAGAAATCAATGGGGTACCCTGCACGTCGAAAAATGACGCTAAAGGGGTACTTGTGCGTTAAAAAGTGCCATTACAGTTAGGATGCTGCCTATGTAGGCAGCTCACTAGGTTTTTGAACAGAGCTCATATTTTGTCAGTCAGAAACCTTTTTGGAGTCTGCAAGTGACAATTCATGCACAACTGTTATGTCACTGTGTTGTGGATACAGACTCAACATTATGATCTGAAAAAAAGGTTCCATATGTTCACATAAAATGCATCTGGCGTGTTTCTTGACAGACTACCAATTAGCACGCAGATTTTAATCTAGCAAAAGTCAGAATAGAGAAATCTTACCTAAGAAAGAACCATCTGAAATACACCATTTATGATCGCAGTGATATGTGGAAATAGTATAATGCATTAATTCTCATCGACCTTCTTTTATTTACTGAAAAGGTTTGGGTCCAGTATATTTCATACACTGAAATAAAAGCATTTGTGCATCTAGCAAAGAGTCTAGAAACTGAAACACACCAGAAACTGTAACACTGTAAATCAAAAACTGTCACCCAATTACATCATTTTAGTCATTTGCATTTTTTGCATCTCAGGTATGAATCGTGTTTTTTCTTTCTAACAACGTACAGGTAGCTCATACCAATGTATTTCTATTTGCTTAATCAAGCTGCATTTAAAACATCATTGTGTTTATTTGATGCTCTTATTGTTTTTAATGTGTATATATGCTTGTTGCTTCACATATCTCCAATTCATGACACACAAGCTGTATATTGTTTAAACATATCCGCGTAATAAATCAAAGCTGTCCAGTTGCTGTAACGACCTGTTGCGAAATTTAGACCAGAAAAAGATGCACATATAGCTTGTAATGTGTTACACTAAGAGGGCTTTTGTCATAGTAAGGACACTCTACATGTAGGTCAAGATCAAATAGTTTGAAGGAAACAGTGTTTTCACAGTTTTTCACACGACCTTGCTAGATTTAGCACCCGCACTGACAACACTGCAATGCTCACAGTTCCAGGAACGTCTGTAGTTGAACTATAAAAAAATAAACAGACAAACGCTACTTAAATTTCTCCATGTTCCTTTCACGTTGCAAAACAATTCTGCGTGCCAGTGAAGCAGATGTAGTGGGTAGCATACTGTGCACTGGTAGATCGAGTATCTGGTTTTTAATCGAATCGGCCTCTCTAGCTCTTAAAATGATAGTGGCTTCAGAACACGAAGGGTTTGTGCTTCTTGTAGCAAGCTGAAATGAAAACGCCTCATTTGGTTTCTTTTTTTTTTTTAAATGTGTTCCTTGGTGTATTCATTTGATTCGAAATTCGATTTTAAGCCTAATTCACATGTATGGAATGAACTTGTTAAATAAATAAATGCCAAAATCTCCTGTTTGTTCTTCTTACTGTCTATATACAACAGCAACATTATCCATCTACAACACCTTAGCACAAGCATCTATTCAGAACACCCTAATGACCTGCCTAGCAACACCCTAGCAACAAGCCACCACACAAAACTGCCTTTCAGCACCCTAGCAACCACCCAGAACACCCTAGCAACATGCAAGGAACACCTTAGCAGCAACCAAGGAAACCACAAAAACAAACAGCCATTTAGACCTGCCTAGCAACAACCTAACAACCTAACAACCACCCAGAATGGCCAAAGTTTTCTAGACAAACATTCCTTTTCTAGCTGCTCTTTGCTTTTAAGCTATAACGATACAGATAGTACTAAAATCTGTTATAAATATAAAAGAATAGCAGGGTCCACACCTCGGGCCTCATTTATAAAATGTTGAGTAGAAACTGTCCTACGTTTGATCTAAGATCATTTCTCAAATGTGTGTACGTGTGATTCCGAAAAACGTGCGTACGCCTCTCTTTCGCATGTGAAATCTATAAATCGCAAATGATCTTGAAATTGTGCATAGCTGAATGGTTTCAGATCTCCACCTTGTAAACGCCCCCTAATTAATATCATTAGCATATAAAAGAGCACCATTTAACGTCCAAATTTTTTACTTGAGAATGGCGAGCGGCAAGAAAAAGAATTTTAGCAAGGCCGAAATCAGGGTCCTGCTAAATAATGCTAAATAATTTAACTTTAATTATGCTAACAGGATTTTTAAAAAGCACGCAGACTATATGTTTTATTTTGAACAAGTAGCCTAGGGTATTCTTGTAATTGATTAATTTGTACAGTTATTTTTTCAGGCTATTTTTTAAACATTTGCTGCATGGTTAAGGTAGGCTAAATATCAGTCAAAACTGTGTTGAGAAGAAGAAAAAAAAAAAAACCAAACTGCTGGTTTACTTTTATTTGTGTACACTCACAATAAAAACAAAATATTGTGCTTTAATTTGTAAAACATTTCCTTTAAATTGTGGAGCGCGTCAGTCAGCGTAGCCTACACTTGTTTTTCTTTCGTTTTGTTAATGTGTTATTTAAGTGAAACATATTTCATGTAAGCCTATTTATTTTATTCATATATATATATATATATATATATATATATATATAGGAATAAATCACATCAATTTCACATGTCTAGTACAATTATGTGGTTTTGTTTCATTAATACAGTGTATACTTTTTTTTTTCTTGATTTACCCTAAAAGAATGGAAGTAGGTAACATGACCATATGACAGCTTAAAATGTTCTTACATAATCAAAAAAATAAATAAATAAATATCCAAGACAAACTAAAATATTTTGTCAATAAAATACAATTTTGTTTTTTTTTCATATAAAATAATGCCATTTTTTATTAATTAAAAAAAACAAACACTGCAAAACACATACAGCATAGTTCAAAACATAATAATAATTACTCATTTCTGAACATTGACTATAGACTACTCATAAAAATATAGAATAGAATAGCATAATTCTAATAGGGGCACATTGTAATGTAGTGTTACAACATGCCCCACCTGCACAACTGGGATTTAGTGTCTTCTGCTGGTTAAATAAGTATTAAAGAACTATCTCAACTGTTAAATTACAGATATAAGATTAAAATAATATCAGATTTGTCTAATTTTAAATAAACACAAAAAACAGAGATGAAAAATTAACTTAAGAAATTTACTTTTGCTATGGTTAAATAAATGTTCAGTGATATCTTCCGAAGATATTTGAATTTTGGCGCATTTTTTCGCTATATACTGTTGATATGGCAACTACTAAATACACTTAAGTTTCGTCATGCTGATGTGTGGAAAGTTTTAAACCGTGTAACTAACTCCGCGTTACTTTGTGCCCTGCTCTGTCAGGAAAAATAACAATTATTAGGGAAAATAGCTATTATCAAAATAATATTATTATTATTATTGCTACTGCTTATAGATTTCCAAATACCTGCAGTACTCAGACTCTGCCACAAGGAAAAGTGCGTACGTCTGCTCAGACCCTGACGTGGCGGTAAGCACTTTTCCACGTCAAAGACCGTTTTTATAATTATGAACTTTGGCGTGGATTTCAGCGTACGCACACTCTAAGATCAAACCTGTGCGTACGCACGTTTTATAAATGAGGCCCCTCAACTGTAACAATAACAGCACATAGAAATTATAATGCTGGAATCACTTTGAACTTTTTTTTTTTTGAGCTGAAGAATGATTAAAAAAATTTGACAGCCAATCAAAAACCATCTTGCTTTAAAGATCTTGAGCATTTAAACTGGCAGGCGACAAAACTGTAGAATAAACAGAACAATATGCTGGTGTGGACGCTAATATAGTTATCGTTATCTTTATAGTTATTGCTATGAACGGGCCTCAAACATGTTGTTTTTTCATGCTCGCTGTATAGGTTTCTCCGAGCTGCAGAATGTTCTGGAATGTAGTAAAACGCAGACATGGCTGCTAGCATGGAGACAGATACAATCTGAGAGATAAAGACAGCACCAGACCCCTGAGGGGAAGTGAGACAGCAGCCCTCAGGGCAGGAAAGCATGATCATTGTGAAATCACCACAGGGGATGTGTTCTCACTCCTACACACACACTCACACCGAGGTCAACATCTCCACAAAAGTCATTGCTGCCATTTCAAAACTGCCTCATAGTTTAGGTCTATAATGACTAGGCAGATCAAGACTACACAGAACAGCCAACACAATTGCTGTAATAGTTTTTATCATGAGATTTTGCAATCCAGAACAACCACAAAGACTCAGATGTAACATGCGTCATACACCAATATAAATTA
This sequence comes from Coreius guichenoti, assembly GCA_039654105.1. Taxonomy (NCBI): domain Eukaryota; kingdom Metazoa; phylum Chordata; class Actinopteri; order Cypriniformes; family Gobionidae; genus Coreius; species Coreius guichenoti. Next base: position 9,079,927 of record CM077190.1, read on the forward strand.
TGTAAAAAAATATATATATTTACAGAAGTGTTATTTTAGTATTAAGTATATACTATTATAGTATTTTACTATATATAAACTTATTTAAGTTTTAGTACTTATGTCATTTTTATTTTATTTTTTTTATTATTTCTACATAGATTTAATTTATTTTAGTTTTAGTAATTTTATGCCCGGTTTCACACACAGGGTTTAAGCCTATATAGTCCCAGACTAAAATGGATGTTTAAGCCGTTTTAAATGAAAGCAACTTGCACCTTGAAATGTTAAAATATGTCAGTGCCATTGTTTTGTCTCAAGATAAACATCAGTAATGTTTTTCTCTAAGGCACGTTTATAAAAGCTACTTAAAGGTGCACTACGTAACATTTTTTCAGTAAAATATCCAAAAACCACTAGGCCAGTGTTATATATTTTGTTCAGTTGAGTACTTACAATATCCCAAATGTTTCCAACTATTTGTAAATCGTGAGAAAATTGCTATTTTAACCAAGGAACCGGGACGTGTGAGGGAGTCGCCTGTCAGTTGCGTCATATCTGCGTTACCCTCGGTTTCCGGTTTTATTTTGCAGAAATGCTTTACTCTTACTGCAGTGTGCAACAAGTGTCATAGCAGCCGCCGAGCGAACGCACAGAGTAACGTCATAACATCATTTTCAACACACTCAAATGTATCTAATATGATAAACAGAGCTGCGTTACCTCATACTCATGACCGGAAAAGCGGAAATGGCGCCCGCGACTTGGCATAATAAAAGTCCCGCTGCTCACGAGGCGTGTTGCGTTCATCTTATTAACAATCGCTCCAGCGGCCTTGCTCAGCTCCCACAACACTCGGTCCTGCTCTGCTTCATACTACAGTAACGTTCAAACTTGGCGTCATCAAGCTACGCCTTTGTTTTGAATAGGCGACCTCTAGCGGACGGAAAAGTTACATAGTGCACCTTTAAATGACCTAACTAAAACCTAATCCTGGCTTAATCTAAGCCCTGTCTGTGAAACCAGGCCTTAGTACTTCGACTTGTTTCAGTTAGTTGCCAACATTTCTAATTTTCTCATTTCAAATATTTTCATCTAATATCTATATTTTATTTTATCTCTGCTTTATTTCAATTAACAAAAACACTTTTGATAGTTTTAGTTAACAATAACAACACTTATCTATAGCAACATAAGGGAATGTTCCAGGCTCACAATTTAAGCTTTATGGACAGCATGCTATCTATTACCACAGAAAATAATTTAGACTCATCTCACAAGCAAAAATGGCGCTCACAGTAATGCACTTACAATGGAAGTCTACTGCACCTCAAAATCTTGCAAAAATTCAATATCGCATGACTGTTTACAAGATACAGTATATTGCCAAAAGTATTGGGACACCCCTCCAAATCACTGAATTCAGGTGTTCCAATCACTTCCATGGCCACAGGTGTATAAAATCAAGCACCTAGGCATGCAGACTGCTTCTACAAACATTTGTGAAAGAATGGGTCGCTCTCAGGAGCTCAGTGAATTCAAGCGTGGTACCGTAATAGGTTGCCACCTGTGCAATAAGTCCATTCGTGAAATTTCCTCACTATTAAATAATCCACGGTCAACTGTTAGTGGTATTATAACAAAGTGGAAGCAATTGGGAACAACAGCAACTCAGCCATGAAGTGGTAGGCCACGTAAAATCACAGAGCGGGGTCATCTCATGCTGAGGCGCACAGTGCGCAGAAGTCACCAACTTTCTGCAGAGTCAATAACTACAGACCTCCAAACTTCGTATGGCCTTCAGATTAGCTCAAGAACAGTGCGTAGAGAGCTTCATGGAATGGGTTTCCATGGCAGAGCAGCTGCATCCAAGCCTTACATCACCAAGTGCAATGCATAGCGTTGGATGCAGTGGTGTAAAGCACGCCGCCACTGGACTCTAGAGCAGTGGAGACGTGTTCTCTGGAATGACAAATCACGCTTCTCTGTCTGGCAATCTGATGGACGAGTCTGGGTTTAGCGGTTACCAGGAGAACGGTATTTCCCTGACTGCATTGTGCCAAGTGCAAAGTTTGGTGGAGGGGAGATTATGGTGTGGGGTTGTTTTTCAGGGGCTGGGCTTGGCCCCTTAGTTCCAGTGAAAGGAACTCCTAATGCTTCAGCATACCAAGACATTTTGGAAAATTTCATGCTCCCAACTTTGTGGGAACAGTTTGGAAACAACATCAGTGCCTGACCTCACAAATGTGTTTCTAGAAGAATGGTCAAAAATTCCCATAAACACACTCCTAAACCTTGTGGAAAGCCTTCCCAGAGTTGAAGCTGTTATAGCTGCAAAGGGTGGGCCAACTCCATATTAAACCCTACGGATTAAGAATGGGATGTCATTAAAGTTCATGTGCATGTAAAGGCAGACGTCCCAAAACGTTTGGCAATATAGTGTATATGTAAGACTGCATACATGAGAACAATTGACAGGAATTACTGTAGATATATGTATATCACATAACCAATAGTTCATCTTCATATATTAACATCTCTATCCTACTGCTAATCAATTCAGACAAATTTGCAGCTAAAAAAAAAAAAAAAAACACATTTGTGCATAAGAACTATGCACTTATAATAACAGTTAAACACATATAAAAGCTTCACTTTTCTGAACCCTCCTGGACCGCTTCCCCTTCTGAACAAGGTTTTCAAAAACTTTTTAACAAACTAAGGCATGAGTCAAATGTGCTCTGTGGTAAATCAACATCATGCCACAGGTGCCATTGATACTTGTTTTGAACCCAGAAGATTGCTTTAATAATGACCATTATCTGAGTAAGAATCAACTACTTTTTAATTAGGCAAGTTGAATGAACTTAATTTAACTTAAAATAATTGTTGTAAGGGTGAGTAATCATAATGCTCCTTGAAATCGACAAAGTAGAATTAAAGTAAACTAAATTAAATGACATCAAGATTTCTGGAATTAAATCTACTAAATGACAGCTTACCTGCCTAATTTCTAATACCAGATAAGATGTCTTCCAACTCTAAATGCATTCATGCCTGTTCTGAGAGCATTTTCTCATGCTGTTGAATATGGAGGCAGAGTTTAATGCGTTTTGTGTCAGAAGTGAGAGAAGTGAATGATATACTGTCTGAGGTATGAGAGTTTCACCTTTCCCATCAATCATTCACCGGACATGTGACCTTCTCCACTGGTACTTTGGAGTGATGGGAATGCCGTCCATGACAAGAAACCTTTTAAAAGGGTTTAAGACACCCACAATCTTTTAGAGGATTGGAATACAGGAGCCACCGACAGCATGAGACTTCCTGTGGAATCCTGAATCGGATTGTTAGCAGGAGTTCAAGTGTGTAAAAATTTTTGCCATCACAGGAATGAATTACACTCTAAAATATATTAAAACAGAAAACAGTTATTTTCAATTGTAATAATATATCACAAAATTACTGTTTTATCGTTTTTTCATCAAAACCAGATAGCATACTGTGGCAAGCAGCGAGGCCGAGGGACAGTGAGAACGGGGCAAGGCCGGTGGTGAGTGATAATGAGCGCCAGCTGCGTGCCGCACCGGTCTCGTGTCTCACGGAGGAGCTCGGACGCATAAAAGGAGGAGCGACGAGAGAGGACCAGGCCTGGACTTATGTTGTGTTTTGGTTATGTTTTACTATGTGTGTGTGCGCGGCAGCCGTCCGTGAGGAGGCTGCCGTTTTTTACTTTCAGTTTGTTTATTTATTGATTAAAGTCTTTAAACGTTCGCCGGTTCCCGCCTCCTTCTTCCCATATCAACATATTCTGCTACACATTCATATCCGGGCCTCATCTGGGCCAACTATGGCACATACGGCTCATTTCTGGCAGCGGCAAAGGTCACATCGGCCACATCTGGGCCACACACAACAAGCCACAACTCACACTAAAACTGGCTTGATGTGTGTTGGCCAGATACGGCCCCTATGACCTTTGCCGCTGACAGAACTGAGCCATATGTGCCATAGTTGGCCCAGATGAGGCCCGGATATGTATGCTATCTGGATTTCATCATACTCCTCCATCTTGTTTAGTTAAAAATCTCTTTGAACAGGGTAAAAGCTGCAGCTCGACAATTGAAAGCCGGCTCATACGTACGCCATCATTCATCTTGAAATCATTCTATACACGTCTTCAGATTGGGTTCTGTGAACTTAGAGGCTTTTGCTGACAAAGGGAAGTGGCATTTAGAGGTTTCTGCCAACATACTGGTATTTATGAATGTGCTGACGCTGGGATTTATCAGGTTTGAAGCGAAAGCATTTGATAAACATATACTGTGTGGAGAGCATTCACTCAATATCGTTATCTCATTTTTGATGGAGGTGGCGATTACAGGCTTTTGCATCTGAAGACTTCATAAGATCCTGTCTGGTTACACTTTATTTTGATGGTCCCCCTCCATTCTGTTGACTATGAGTAACGTTACACTCTCAGAGTATTAGTCGAGTATTGTTGTTGAGTAAGGAGTAGGTTTAGTAGAATAAGTACTTGCAAAATTACCTAGTCAGTAGAATGTCTGTTGGGGGACCATCAAAATAAAAGTGTTCTCAGATATTAAGCAGTTAAGAGTTAGTTGACATGGTCAACAAAATGTCTAAAGGGGGCCATCAAAATAAAGTGTTACAGCATATCTTTCCTAGGGTTTTATTAATTAAATTTATTTAATTAAATACAGCACTTTAAAGGCACAATATGTAAGATTTTTGTAATAAAATATTCAAAAACCACTTGCACAGTGTGATATAGTTCATGCAGTTGTGTACTTACGTTATCCCAAAAGTTCCCAAGGATTTGTAAATCCAGAGAAATTTCAATTTTAAATAATGGCTTTGTCGCCTATCAATGACATAATATCCGCGCTTTTTCCAGAATTTCTGCTTGTAGAAACCATGGCAACACGTGGACAAATGCCGAAGTAGTGGTTATACAGCATCTAGCGTCATCATGGATCACGATTATTCATTGGCGAGTACAGAAAATCCAAAAAAACATAAACGTAGATCAAATGAGGCTAGCACGCTTTGGGACAAACGGAGAAATAAAACAAGGATCAATGTCGCCGTGGCGTTTTTGAGATGGAGAGAGCTTAGCGACAAACTTGGACTTGACAGAGACTGTGTTTTAATAGACAGGTAAGCAAATATATATTATTTATTGTATAGTAATAGTCATACAGATGATTTTGATAGATATGAAAAAAACTACAGACATAGATACAGATATGACGTGACAGCTGATAATGCATAGGTAGATTCACTTGAAAAAATATCAAGTGTTCGTAATTGTACATAATTCTATGTGGGTTATGCTGATGCTTTGTTTGTGCTTCAGTAACCATTTTTTATCAAGTCTGGTGACCAAGTCTATGGCAGTGAAATTAAATACAGCACAAAAATGTTGCACAAAAATATGTAGCCATTACTTGCAAATACTGTGGGTTCGTTCAAATTGACTTTTAGTATGATTGTTTTAAACACGTAAAACTGCGCAGCATTAACCCAGCAAATAATTTGAGATAATAGTAGTCACATATCAGTAGCAGGCTAATATAGCATTCACGTTCCTTGCAGCTAATTCATTACAATGACATACAATATTGTGATCAAACGTACAGGTAATACAAAAACTAATTCTTTACCTCATCCGTGAACATGATTCGTGAATTCCATACATCTCTGGATGGTGAAATCTCCCACCGTTCCACTCTCCTTCATAGCATCATCAAGCTTCGCCTTTGCGTATGAGGCATTTGCATATGTGACCCTGGACCACAAAACCAGTCATAAGTCACACGGGTATATTTGTGGCTAAAGCAAAAATTACTGATCTTTCTTTTATGCCAAAAATCATTAGGATATTAAGTAAAGATCATGTTCCATGAAGATATTTTGTACATTTCCTACTGTAAATATATAAAAAAATTAGTAGTAGTAGTACTATGCATTGCTAAGGACTTCATATGGACAACTTTAAAGGCGATTTTCACAATATTTTGATTTTTTTGCACCCTCAGATTCCAGATTTTCAAATAGTTGTATCTCAACCAAATATTGTCTTATTCTATTGGGAAGCTTATTTATTCACAAATTTTAATAGATGTCTAACCATAGCCCAAGAATAGACTAGTCATCAATTAGCATCATTGCACAGGCTACGCATAGAACATGTCAAAGAAATGAAACCAAACACCTTGTAATCACTATTGACTTTGCTTACATGATGGAATATCATACATCTTGCAAGTTATTTTTGCAAAAAACGACATGTATCCAAATTCAAGGTTATTTTGGCTAGAAGTGAGTTACTCATAGCCGGACTCTATCGGGTCTATAGTTAACTGAGACGGTGCAATGACGGCTATTGCTTGCTGGGTTGTTATTGTAACTTCTCATTTATCCAAGGCAACTTAAAGTAACTACAGGGAGTGCTCACCTTGGAGAAATCTGTTGGAAAGTGCCTCATTCAAGGGCACAATGTTGATAGAGATCTCTCCATATCGCTCCAGTTCACCAGTTGACCCCAGCTAAGTCACCTCACCATAAACACAAAAGACTTCCACCACCCTATTCAGTAACTGAAGCTATCAATCATCCCACACTGTTCTCTGAGGCAGTCTTTGAACACAGATCATTTTTTTTAACGACTAAAATTAAATATGGTGTCCCAAGCAGCACAAAGCATCTTTCAATATGGATTGATTTAGTAGTCTAGGCATGTGTCTGCCGTAGCATGTGAGAACAGCTTTTGATTGAACACATTTATATGCACTGAACAACACTAAAGTCAGAATGCAGATATAAACGTGCATGAAAGCCAATGCTCTCACGTGTACAGCAAGGCTTTGCAGCACTTTCTGTTCTTTTTCTCGGTGGCCTGTATGTGTTTTGCCACAGCAGCAGGATGGAGAATGTAGTGTGTCTCCCGTGGAATGTATGCCTGCCTGCCTGCCTGCCTGCCTTTGCACTCTATGTTAATGCAGTCGTGTGTCTGCCAGAATTTTTCCCTCACCTGAGCCTGAGCTTGAAGCAACAACTAGCACCATACACATAAACAAAAGAGATGGACAGCTTCTTGTTAGCAGGCTGCTCAGACATACACAGCCATATGCACAGACACATGGGGAGTATACATTCAGAGAGATGATGTCATACATATTCATCTTCCGCTAAAAAAAGAACCATCACTGTGCCGTCCCTGTGTCAGGCTGCATGGTACACAAACACACTTTAAAGGGATAGTTCACACAAATATGACAATTCTGTCATCATTTACTCACCCTCGCGTCGTTGCAAACCCGTAGGACTTTCTTTCTTTTATGGAAAGTTGTATTTTGAAGAATATCCCGGCGACTCTTTTCAATATAATTGAAGTGAATGGGGGCTGGGGCTGTCAAGCTCCAAAAGGACGAAAAAGCAGCATAAAAGTAGCCTATTATAAAAGTGGTCCATGATACTCATGTATTCCAAGTCTTCTTAAATCATACATTAGCTTTATGTGACACACAATGGAAGCTTATTTCCTTCTTTTCATTAGGGATGCAGCGATTAATCGATTTCCCGATTAACCGCGCTTAACAACGTCACGGTTAATTAACCGTAAAGGCTCTGTGAGTGTTTCTTTTGCACGGAACGGAACTGTTGCAACTTGCACAAAACGAAAACAAAGTTACACCAGCGGTGCACCATCTTAAACTGCCGTGCTTTTCAGAGACAAGGAGGCTACTACTGTACACACTGGATTAACTATGGCAGAGGGACCAAACAGCGAAGCTTTATGTCCACCAAAGAAACGCCTGAAGTCGGCAGTCTATAGCTCTTTTTTTTGTTTGTTTGTTTGTTTGTTTGTTTTGTTTTTTTAAAGCGACCGTTATTTAAGAACGTATTATTTTTTCCATGCCGGCGCGTCATGCAGTCATAAGTATATCGCGTTTATTTCGTTTTTCCTTTTTATTCAAAATATTTACAAACTTCATGAATTATGATATATTCCGATTGTCAAATATGTGTAAGTGAATGTGTTTTGTCGTTTAAACACCTTTATAATGATCATGTTGATATAACATGCGATGAGTTTGCAATTCAGAGGATCTGTTTACATCACGTAAATTCATCAATTTTCCCCTAAATACATAGAAGTGGCCAGTGAACATGGGAGAAGAACAAACTTTATTGTTTCATGCACAATGTGTATCTGATATGAATAAAATATTTATTCGAATTATAATTGAAAGCATTATTATTGCAGCTTCTATAGATATTAGTGTATGGAATTACAATTTAACAAACTATACATGTATTTTTTATATAGGCTAGTAATTCATTTAAATGTCTATTTAAATCTCTGAAACCTCAAATAAACATTATGTGGTTGAATAGTGATATATGAATAGTGACATGAAAAGCACTGCGCGTCATCTCTGGCTCAGCGCCAGCCAAAGCGCGGAAGCACGTTTGAATTTATCAGTGACAAACAAACCAAAATAATACACATGACTTTCTCAGGCCACATGTAAAATTAGATGAATTATTAAAAAGAATACGTATGGACATGCCCGTAGCCAGCTATGAGGTCACTGAGGTCCGGACCTCGGTATATATACTAAATGTTTTGAAATAAGTAGGCGGGCTTTATGTTCACAGAAGATGCTGAGCGCGAATTCCAGTTCAACGCTTCTGTAAACGGACATAAAGTGCGAGTGTAAATTGCTAAACTTAACATTTCATATTTGACAGCTGTTTTAGGATAGAAATGTTAAACAACTGACAAAAATAATGTCAACTAATAAAATTGTCTAATTCGCCATTTTGAATTAAAAATAGGCTTATAATTTACATGATTCATGTAGCTAATGTAATAATTAGTGACTGTCAATGTGAGGGGAAAAGCGTCAGATTAAGCATAAGATAATGAATGTGTAGGGAAGAGCACAACACTTTTTGACTTTCTCAGTTTGTGTAAATCCACATGGGGTTTAGAGTATTTATTTTTTCCCACATTAATTTCACATGTCTAGTACAATTATGTGGTTTTGTTTCATTAATAAAGTGTATACTTTTTTTTTTTAATTTAAGTGAAATGTGACAACATGCCCCATAGGTAAGGTACATTGTAACATGTGAGGGGCACATTGTAAAATGTTATCTGATATAATAGAAAGAAAAAAAACAATACAAACTAAAATATTTTGTCAATAAAAATAAAAATAAACAAATTTTTGAGTTTGACAACAAACATATCGTAAAATAGCCTACAGCTATACAACATAGTTCAAAACATAATAATAATTAATCATTTCTGAACATGACTCTTTATTCACCTTTTTCTCATGGTTTCTCAATAGAATTCATAAAAGTATAGAATATAATATATTTCTAATAGGGGCTCATTGTAACACAGTGACACAACGTGTTCTGCTGGTTAGATCAGCATTAAAGAACTAGCTCAACTGTTACATAACAGATATAAGATTAAAATAATATCAGATTTGTCAAGTTTTAAATAAACACAAACACAAGATGAAAAATGAACTTAAGTGAGAAATTTACTTTTGCTATGGTTAAATAAATGTTCAGTGATATCTTCCAAAGATTTTTGAATTTTGGCACAATTTTTTCTCAATGTAGGCTAGTGTTGATAAGGCAACTAGTAAATACACTAAGTTTCATCATCCTGGCATGTGTGGAAAGTTTTAAACCATGTGTGTTACAACTAACCCCGTGTTAGGTTGTGCCTCGCTCACCCCTACTTATTGTGAATGAATTTAACTTGTCTAAGAAAATGATTAATAAAACATATAGGCTAAACATCAGTTGACCCTATGTTTACTTTCTTCACGGACACAGACGAAAATGAAAAGACTATCAGTCAAAGCTCAGCTTTAGGAGGATATTGACAAATAATCTACTGCCCACTGACATGGTTTTGAAAGCTATTTATTATTCATTTTTTGGCCTTCAAACGTCTTAAAAATGCACATATGTAGATCAGAGAAATCAAAATGTTCTCCCCCCTGAACCCCCCTAACTACCTCAAATTTGGGACCTCACTGATTTTAAAACCCTGCCTACAGCCCTGCGTATGGATGACAGTTGGTAACAGTAACAGTTCAGTTTATCCCCTTCATATTGACATGGATGTTTACAGAGCAGAGGTCACCTTTCTTTAATTCCAAAGGGAGAGACAGACTTTTGTCTTTATTATTATTTTGTGCTGTATTATTTGGTTACTGTGTTAACACTTTAAAATCGAAAGTGTTCATGTGATTTTATACATTGTTGTGAAATTAATGAATGCATAATAATCGTGATAAACGTGAAACCGTGATTATTTCTCAGACTATAATCGTACCAACAAAATCTATAATCGTTGCATCTGAATTTTCATATCTCACAATTCTTACCTTTTTTTTCCCCCTCAGAATTCTGCATGTGAGTGCAGTCGGGTGTCTAAAAATTCAGGGTAATTGTGACATTGAGAATTATGTGGAAAAACGTAAAATTTATGCAATTATCTTTTTTATATTTTTAATCCACGACAGAAATAAGCTTCCATAACAAAGCAAAATATAAGTTGTTCTCTTTGACACGTTCATGAGAGCTCCTAAAAGTAGTGATTCATGAACAAATTGTGTTTTGATTCAGATGAATCGATTGATCCAGTTCGTAAAATCAGATGAAATGATTTGTTCGCTAATTAAATTGATTCAGTTCAGAGTTAAATTCACTGACTCACTGATCCTTTTGCACTAGTTTAAAACTCTGGACTGGTCTTGAATCTATGGTACGATTTCAGAAAACTTTTATTACCACTTTTTTGACATTTTATTATACTTTTATGGTGGTCACATTGGATGGAAAAGCAGCGACCAGTCTCAAGCACAAAATCCTCCTTTTGTGTTCCACGCAGTTTTGTTATTGTTAACTAAAACTAAACTGTTAAAATCTTTTTCAGTTATTGAAATAAAGCCGAAACAAAACACAAATATTAGATAAAACTTACTGAAATAAATACTAAGTACTAAAATGACAAACTAAAATAAAAATAAAGCTAAAAATATAATAAAAATGACAAAAGCATATAACAAAATTACAACAAAAAATAAAAATAAAAGGAAAAATTTTAATATAAAATAACATTTAATTCAAAATAGTCATAAATATATTATAATATTATTTAAATAATTCTAAAATAATACTGGCTCAAGGCTTTTAAAAAAAAAATCAAATGGGTTTGGAACAACATGAAGTTTTTTATTTATTTCATTCCTTCAATAGTCTCTATAGAGCCATTTGTGGTTCTGAAAACCTATGTAAAGATTTCATAACACTCTCTTTATCCTCTCATCTGACTGACGCCATTTTGGCAGTTGCACTCATTACCCTCTAAAGGACGTAAGAGATGTAACCATTAATATTAAAACAGTTCAACTCCATCGAGCGTATGTCTACCTCATTCACCTTGGGCTTGTCTAGGGAGCCAGTGTCTTATTATACATTTTATGTATGGCATGTCAGACTTGAGCAGATGGTATCTGTATGAATATGGGCAGCTTGTCACCCTTTCTTATCACCTCACACCCTTACCTGACGAATATCACTTCCTGAAACAAGACCCCCTGCAGGAAGTATTGGCAGAGGCCAAAGTGTGTCAGCCCGCTCTCAGTAGGACACTCCCAACCCAGACGTGACCTTCAGCGCCAAACTCCCTCAACGGTCTTGTGCTGCCATTTTCAAGATGCGAGCTGGAGACTCTTTCTGTCTGGTTGGTTTAGCATGCAGGGGTTTATTCAATCAAATTACCACAGAGGTGCTTTAATGCTTGTTAACCTTCCCTACCACCGGTGTTCAATCGAAAGCAATTTCAACATCCATTCTACCCGTTTTATTCACATTGATAATACGCCAATAACTGCTGTTGATTCAGCATCGATCAAACTAGTTTTTCGCCTAAGGGAAACGAGCAAAGTCACTTTGTTCTTTAGTAAACATCTGCTGATGAAACCAGTCCGTCATGTCCTGTATTTGCGGTCTTTCATGTCTGTCTAGCCTTTACTTTTTTACAATCTGGTTCTCTGTCATTGCACTGCAAAACACGCAAGCTTGCCAGAAACCTCGGCACACATTTGGGAAGTCATAGCCCTCCCAGGGGAAAAATGTGAAATGCCTCATTTTGGCCGTCCTTCCCAGCAAACATTATCCTTTGACTTGTTTTCTCGCCTTTTCTTTCAAACCTCTTCCTCTTTTCTACTTTAATTTTCCATTGACTAAAATAGTATACTAACATACTAACATACTAACATAATAGGTACTGTTTCTGCGGAAAGTCTTTACTGTGCACAGTGTGTACATTTTCAGTACGCACTGAATGCCTGGATGACCTATTACAATTGCCAAAATATGCAGTATTCAAGAGAGCACACTGCACAGAATACTCTATCCCACAAATGCTTGATTATAGCCTGTACACTTTTTAAGAGCGGCCTTTGTTCACAAAACATTTTTCCCATAGGGAGATTTTTTAAAAAGTCTTCATTAAAGCGTTATAAGCCATTAAACAAACCAACCAGCTACGAGGTGAAACACATTAAACTTTGATTTGAAGCAAAAAAAGTATTTGAAAATTGGACAAAGGTAATTGTACAAAGGTACAAGTTATCCTAATGGCTTATACATACAGTATATATACATATATACTATATCACCAAAAGTTTTGGGACGCCTGCCTTTACATGCACATGGACTTTAATGACATCCCATTCTTAATCCGTGAGGTTTAATATGGAGTTGGCCCACCCTTTGCAGCTATAACAGCTTCAACTCTTCTGGGAAGGCTTTCCACAAGGTTTAGGAGTGTGTTTATGGGAATTTTTGACCATTCTTATAGAAGCGCATTTGTTAGGTCAGTGGCGGCGTGCTTTACATCACTGCATCCGGTTGCACATTGCACTTGGTGATGTAAGGCTTGGATGCAGCTGCTCGGCCATGGAAACCCATTCCATGAAGCTCTCTACGCACTGTTCTTGAGCTAATCTGAAGGCCACACAAAGTTTGGAGGTCTGTAGCTATTGACTCTGCTGAAAGTTGTCGACTTCTGCGCACTGTGCGCCTCAGCATGCGCTGACCCCACTCTGTGATTTTACGTGGCCTACCACTTCGTGGCTGAGTTGCTGTTGTTCCCAATTGCTTCCACTTTGTTATAATACCACTAACAGTTAACAGTGGAATATTTAGTAGTGAGGAAATGGACTTATGATGGACCACGAATGGACTTATTCAGGTGACTTCATATGCAGGTGGCAACCTATCACGGTACCACGCTTGAATTCACTGAGTTCCTGAGAGCGACCCATTCTTTCACAAATGTTTGTAGAAGCAGTCTGCATGCCTAGGTGCTTGATTTTATACACCTGTGGCCATGAAAGTGATTGGAACACCTGAATTCAATGATTTGGAGGGGTGTCCCAATACTTTTGGCAGTATAGTGTATATATATATATACAAATATTTAAGTAGTTTGAGAACATAGGGAAACTATTACGTAATTTGCGCTGCTTCACAGGAGTGCGCGGGGCTAAAGAGTTCTTTTGGCGCAATTTGCTTATTTCAGTTCTCTGGTGGAGTTTTTTTTTGCAGAATCATGGGCAACGTAGTTTTCACCATGAATTCATGTTTGGGAAGTCATTGCCATCCCAAGGTAAAAAATGTAAAATGCCTTATTTTGTCCATCCTTCCCAGCACACATTATCCTTTGACTTGTTTTCTCTCTTTTTCTTATTTATACAAATGTTTATGTAGTTTGAGAGCATAGGGAAACTATTACATCATTTGCACTGCTTCACAGGAGTGGGCGGGGCTAAAGAGTTATTTTAGCGCAATTTTCTTGTTTTAATTCTGATTGGTGGAGTTTTTTGTAGAATCATGGGTAACATTTTTCACCATGAATTCCGCTGTTAAACACAATTATTATGAAAAGAAAGTTGAAACAATGCAGGCTGAAGACTTCAAAAAAACACATATACAATCAATTAACAACCTTGTAACTCACAGTAAGTCTGTCTTTAAAGGTTTATAAGTTATTTATTGTTCCCCTCTGGGGAAAATAAATAGGATTTTTACCTCTGAAACCCGGCTGTTGCACTCTGTACTTTCCATTTCCATTGACATTGGCCATGTTCAGAACAGCATATTCAGAATGCAAATACCTGGATAACTTAGTGTTTGCTATACAGTTTACAGTTTATACAACACACTGCACAAAATATCCCACAATGCAATGTGCTCGATTGGACATTCTAGTCCCATACTTTTTCCACTCATTATTTTATCTGCCAAGAGCTAAAACAATTTAACATGGAATTTGAAAAAATGCAAAATAACAATGACGCAACATAAATTAAAAAAACATCTATTTCTAAAATAAGGTCATGTGAGGTTTGAAATGTTATTATCAGCAAAATGTCATAATGGTAACAAAAATCATTCCACACTCTATTTTTCAAAAATAGTTGGTAGTTGGTATACAGTGTATACAAGGCAGTATTCAGAAAGTAGTGAACTAGTGTTCCTTTCCAAGCCATGTACTGATGAGAGGGTGGCTGGAAGCACACAAGCACACAGTTTGATCGATCCTCCCTCTTGATTTTCCATTTCTTATTCGTGGTGTCAACAAGATGAAGAACTTCCATCCCCTCATCTCTATATTTAAACTATTCTCTAGTTCTTCCTAATTCATCATGCGCTTGCTGCTTCCTCAATGGGAACTAATGGTTTTGTATAAAAAGCATGTTAGTTCATTTCAGACAGCCATGTGTGTTAGTTTGGGCTGGTGTAAATGATTCTGCTATTTTTGTGTTCTCAAAACACAAGTTTATAGTTGCTACAGTAGCACATGGAATTAACCCTGAAGATATGTAATGCATTTCTTTCACACATTGCTGAATTGTGTTTATTAGTTGTGTTTAAAAGGCCAAGAAGATTTGACACTTAAATGATACTTAAAATGTATGGATGTAATTGCACTAAAAATACCAAACCATTATATATAATAAATTTAAATGTTATTTTAAAAGTTACCGTCGTATTCTGCACGGATCAAGTCATTTGCAAGACTCTTTTCCCTCTTGAATGTAATTACATTGCTTGTAGCACTAAATGACGGCTCTTTGAATCCTTAGTGCAAAGCATGGTGGGTTGGGACTGCAATTTTAAAAGAAATAAGCGCCTAATTTGACATAACATAGCTTTTTTTGCACAAACCATTAGGGAATGTCTCCTTTTTTGCAGGTCAGCACAGGCTCGTGGTAAGTTACTGCCATCTATGGTCTAAAAGGCTCTTTTCAATCAAACATGTTCTTTTATTTAAAAGAGTCTTTTAAATTATTTAGAGAAAGATTAGTGAAGGTATGGGAATCATGCCTCAAAAATGCAATATGCATAATAATACACTTAAAAAAATAAAAGTCAGGAGATTCTAGAGAAACCACAATGTTGCACCACATTTATATAGTAGATTCTATCAAGAAAGCATAATGCTCGCAACACACCTAAATTCTATAGAGAAACCACAATGTTGCACCACATTGTTAAGTTGTGACGTAAGGAATACTGTTTCTGGGTCTAAACCTCAATATTTTATCGATTCATAAAACATGAATCACTGTCTGGCCATCTGAGATTTTTGTATGGAGATAAGGATTTTTTTGGTAGAATTACAGCACACCGTGAATGTATATTAGCACAAGTTTGTTGTTGGCTTTTGGCATCTGATAGAGTATTTGGACCCAGAAGCACTGATGCATGACATCAGAATTAACAAGTGGATACAGCAGATTCTAAAGAGAAACCATAATGTTGTACCACATCTACAGTAGATTCTACAAAAGAAACCATAATGTTGTACCACATCTATACAGTCAATCCCATAGAGAAACCATAATGGTGCACCACATGTTCTAAATCTAGGCTGGTCTTTTGTAGGTTGTATCATATTTCCTCTCTTCTCAAGTGTCTGTAACAGTTATCTGAATTAGAATGACTGGCACACAATTGAGATCCGCTCCATTCTAAATTCTCTGTGTCCACCTGCCTAATTTCAGAGGCAGGGGTATCTATCACACTCTGATAGCATCTACATCCAGCAGGCGTTTATTCTGACGCTACCACTCTGCAAGCTAATGAATCAGGGGTGGACCAAACTCTACAAAGAGATCCTATCAGGGCCTGCCACAGCGAACACAAGAAAAATGTATGCAGCCTTTTATTATGAGACAACTCAGCGGGGTGATGGATGGTCCAAATTTAGCCTCAGCAAACTTCACTGAGCTTCTGTTGATACTGCCTGATTAATGACTGTGAGATCCGTTCAACAAAGGGAGGAAGGTGGAGGAAGAGGAGGAGAGATGAGATTGAAGGAAATGTCTCCGATATTAAGTTTTATTGACTGAAGCACGCCGCTTGACATGAGGTCTGGAATGCAAAACAAATTGGCTGCTTAGTTAAAATAATTTGCCATTGACGTCTGTTGTGTTGCAAGTAGTATGAAGCCTGTCCAGGAAAATGGGCAGCCAGGATGATTCTCAAAATGATGCATTTGAAGCAGGAATGGAGAATAAAAGATCTCTCATGGAAGTGGTCATCTGGAAACTTTTAAAAAATGCTTGACTGTCCACATCAATCCAAAGAGGTCTATAATACCTGGAGAAAGCCATCCTAAGCCAATGCTAAGCCATTAGCATTCCCATTCATCTCAGTGTCAGTCGTTTGGCTGCCGTATGCAGCCCCGTAAGAATATTTTGTTCATTGGTACTAAGTAATGAAATAAAATACAGTATGATGTGATTTATACATTTTTGCCAGCATAATGGTGTAGTTCTACCAGGGGCTGTCCAGCTAAACAAAGACCCCTTGAATCAATCATGCTGTATGCCAACAAATGTCCATTATTTTTCATGGTCTACTTACTATTCAGATCCATATCAAGAGGGATTTTCAAAGGGCACTGAAGTCATCTAAAAGTAATGTTTTGGTAATAGCCTCCCGATGGCCTTTGTAAATATTAAAAGAAGATGTCCTATTAAGATCATGAATGGGGGTTCTAGACCCAGATAATCTGTAAACAGCTCTTGTTTAACCTCAGTAATTTGGTTTCAAAGGTAAATCCTAAGAGCCTGGAGTGTAACTAGTCAATCTGAGATCTGTTGCACAAATCTCTTCATGGACCAATCAATTTTGTTTCATTATATCTGATCCAATCAAAGTCTAGACTATTTTACCTGAAGTGCCCCATCAAACATCAGCTGACGGTGGTTTCTGAAAGTCATAGGTAAGCGTATTCTAACTGCAAAGTTCATAATTGAAAAGCCCTGAAACTTTTACAGTTTGATTGTTATGCTGATGGTCTCCATCGAGCCATCTTTTTTTTGCCATCACATTCGCATCAACCCCATGTCTCTGATTTATTGCCACTGCTTTATTAATTTCAAGTGCCACCGAACTTCCTGAATGGTGATGGATGTTCTTGATGCGTTGTATTGATCTACCCAGAGCTACAAGACAAAATTGGGCTCTTGGATGTCTTGTAAAGATTGAAAAAACGAATGTCACCAATCTTCTCATCTGTTGCTTACACCTTAATGTATTAAAAAAGGACTGGAGATGGAGATGTCTTTCTTTCTGAAAACACATAGCAATATTGAAAGTCTAAATGATGATCATTTAGAGCCTGCTGCTGCAACATAAATTAAGGATCCTAATGCATGCCAAAGACGTTGTTAGAGAAATTAGAACAATATAAATGAAGTGCATATAATAATAAAGGGATCTAAGAGGAGAATTGCCAAGCACTTATAAATATCCATATATACACAACACACACAGCCAGTTATTAGTACCTTCAGCCCTGGAGGTACTTGATCAGGTTTCAGGGGGTATTTGGAAAGATTTCAATTTTGAAAAACGTATAAAACAGTAAATATGACTTAAATTATTAGATATACTCATACATTACCAAAAATAACGCCATACAGTGAAAACAGTAATATTGTGCAAGATTATTAGAATTTAAAATAAATTCTATTTTTAATAAATAAATAATTAGTGCTGGGCAATCGATTAATCGCATCCAAAATAAAAAGTTTGTGTTTACATAATATATGTGTGTGTACTGTGTATAATTTTATATATATATATATATATATAAATAAATACACACATGCATGTATACATTTTAGAAAAATGTTATATTTATATATTAAATATTTATATTTACATATAAGATACATTATATAAATATATATACAGTATACATGCAAATATTTCTTAAATATATACATGAAGGAGTGTGTATTTATATATACATAATTATACACAGTACACACACAAACTATGTAAACACAAACTTTTATTTTGGATGCGATTAATCGATTGCCTACTTGATCATCCTGAAATCAAATTTTATTTATTTATTTATTTATTTATTTATTTATTTATATATATATATATATATATTTATATATATATATATATATATATATATATATATATATATATATATTTTTTTTTTTTTTTTAGTTTATATTACAAGTTTATATTACTTCTCAAAGCAACTTCCATTTTATATTTAATCATAGTTGCTTAAAAAAATTATAGCAATGTAGTTCAGAATAAAGTCATGTGAGCCTGTTTTTTACAGTCATACTGCTCTTCACTTACACTGCTTGTGCATGCAGTGTGAATGAACAAAAATGAATCATAAAAATACCACTTTTGTCACTTTTTGGCATCCAAGCTGTGCACATATTTTAAAAAACCTATATAGGTAAAATCTGATGAAAGCTGATGGAAGCAGCATTAGACTTTTCTTACATAATCATCACTTTAAAAGCTTAAAAAGGAGACGAAAGAGTTTGAAGGAATCAAAATCAGGAGAAATTGCAAAAATCTAATCCACTTCTTGAAGCTAAACTGTCAAGTAAGTTTCAGCACAGCACTCTGAACATGCACCGCTCAGCTTTCATAAAGTCCGTTCTCAACCCTGTCCCCATTCTGAGTCAATGGGCCTACGGTTGGCCGTCACCGCCACGGTAAGTACAATAACCAGGTCTTCCACTGACTGTCGACAATTTTCTCGAACAATTAAAGCACACTCTGAGATTCATGTTCTCTTTTCTGGGTTACTGAGCGGGCTGTGTAGCTACTGAAGCCTCTCCCTCCAGGTGTGCTCAAACCTGCCATGGAGCGTGTCAGAGAAAGGAAGCCCATGGGAGACCATTAAGCAGCAGCTTTTCTCCCCACCGAGTGAAACAGCAGGTGGGGGTAAAAATAGTGCGCCATCTGTTAAAGCAAGAGAGTCTGAATATCTTTTCCGAGACTCAGCAGGGACTCAATTAAAATGTGCATTTTCCACAGTGGCTAAGGGGAGAAGCGTGGCCACCCCGGTCCATGTAGGCACAGATTCGGCTAAAGGCCCCCCAGGCAGAGCGGGGTCCACATTTACTGCTCGGGTGACAGAACCACCAAGAACTGGGCCGTTTGCTCCTTCAAGCCAATGTCTTTCTGTTTGACTTCCCAGTCCTTCAGACCTCTGAAAAAGGATATGGTTTTTTGTAAAATGGTTAAGTGAAAATGTTTTAAGGCTCATGACACCTGCGGTTTAACCTCATGTGCATTCTAAATTTATTCTAACTGCCTCAGGAAATCAAAATTACAGAGCAGCTTGGAAAATTTGGGAAATGGTGTTTTCACACCCTAGTTTGCCATGGATAAGGATGTGGATTCATCATAATATGGTTAATCACATTTGAAAGTGTTGGGAGAACAGTACATCAGGTGCGGACGCGCATTCGCAGTCACCCCGCAAGGGTCTAACCATTACCTACTCCAAATTCTGAGCCAAATTAGTATGAATGTTCTGGGTACAGGCACAAGTACCACCTGGCATATGGAACAATCAAAGTAGTTAGATGTTTAGTCAAGAGACCACCTGCCAGCCAACCATCTCCAGACTCAATTCTTTTTCAACATGTAGTCAAATAATCAAAAGTTATTGACCTGAACAAGAGCAGAAGCGGAGGTTCAAAACGTTGCCATCTCAGTCAATCAGGAACGAAGACTGTTGATAGGTGATGCTGATGTTACTTGATAGTGAAGTGATCCTTCTTGTCACCTCTGGTGATGAAATTGGTCTGAAACTGAGAACCGACATACATATACATACATATATATACACACACAGACACACACACATATATATACACACGCACACACATGCTACAAAAAAAAAATCGGTCTGTGCAATGAATACATTTGATGCAGTAGCATGCGTGCGTTGCAGTTTTCCATGTGTGTATGTGTGAGGTTAGTCGGTGCCGCATGCTCGATATCCTTCAAAAACAAGAGTATGTGTTAACTGGCTGAGACCTACACACCGGCAAATCCGCTCATCATAAAACCAAAGCTTAGGTATTATGTAAATGAGATTCATTGTGCGGTGTGTAGTTTAAAGTTTTGTGAGCTCAGGCACGCTATAAACAGATGCTCTTGTCTCGCTTTCTATATATAATTCATTCAGAATTTAAAGAAAACTTTTGTTTGACATGCAGACGACCAGCTACTGACAAACATTTAATTACGCGAGTGAATCCGCTAAATTCTTCAAGAGAGTATCTCCTGAAATTGCTATGATTGACAGTGATAACAGACTGGACAAAACATCTAACAAGCCTGTGTCAAAATAGCTCAGTGCACAAAAACCAGTCTGTATTGGCTGAATACGTTCAGCAGCTTCTACAGTTATAAAGAAAAAAAACCTATAAAAAAAAAATGTGATTTTTTTTTTTTTTTTTTTTTACACAAGCTATTCAATGTGTTATTCAAATAATTTATTACATTATTTGTATTAATAGTTAAATTGTTTATTTATTTTGTATTTTCACAATCACAGCAGTTAAATAAATAACTCTTCTAGGCTTTTGGGGTCTGGGCTTAATGAAAAAAAAAAAAAAGTTCCCTTCATCTAAATGGCATGAGACTTTGTGACTTTTCCTGTACTTGCCATCATACTGCAGAACAATAAGAAGTACTAAAGTTTCCTATAATAGTCTTTTAATAATCTGTGAAAATAATTATGGCAAATGAGCTAATGAGTGGTCCTCTGCAGCCATCTACTAGTTATAATGGTAATTTCATGCCATTTTCATTTTAAAAGTGCTTGTTTACCAACAGGTGGCAGATATCGTCCACTATGCTTGGCACATTTTCTATGTTATCTCCATAAATGAAAATAAGAAATGAAATTTTACTTAATTGAAATTTACTTAAGTTTAATGTTGTTGTGAGGTTGAATTGTAAATGGATGTTGTTTGGATTGTAGTCAGAGATATTGGGCTATATAAACAAAATTGACAATGTTAAAGGATTAGTTCACTTCAAAATGAAAATTGATAATTTACTCACCCCATCTCATCCAAGATGTTCATGTCTTTCTTTCTTCAGTCGAAGAGAAATTACGTTTTTTGAGGAAAACATTCCAAGATTTTTCTCCACATAATGGTTTTCAATTGCAACCAACGGGTCCAAATCAATGCAGTTTCAAAGGGCTTGGAAGGGCTTCAGAGGGCTCTGCATAATCCCAGTTGAGGAATAGGGTCTTATCTAGTGAAACCATCGGTCATTTTCTAAAAAAAAAAAAAAAATAAAACCTTTATATACTTTTTAACCTCAAATGCGCGACTTCGGTGTTGTTCTTCTTCACGGCGTATGACGTCATCACGTTGGAAAGGTCACGCGTGATGTAGGTGGAAGTAACGACCCAGTGCCGAAAAACTTAATCTCATGTTCTCCTCCAACTTTAAAATAGTCCGACATTGCTGTTTTACCTTTATTTTTGTAAAGGGTGTTTGATTTAGTCTTTGCACGTTCGTTTTAACACTGGGTCGGTAATTCCACCTACCTCACGGACGTGACCTTTCCGGCGTGATGGCGTCATACGTCATGCAAAAACAGAACACAGAAGTCGCGCATTTGAGGTTAAAAAGTATATAAATGTTTATTTTTTTTAGAAAATGACCGATGGCTTCGTTAGATAAGACCCTATTCCTCAGCTGGGATCATGCAGAGCCTTTGAAGCCCTTCAAAACTGCATTGATTTGGACCCGTTGGTTGCCACTGAAAACCATTATGTGGAGAAAAATCCTGGAATGTTTTCCTCAAAAAATTTCTTTTCGACTGAAGAAAGACAGACATGAACATCTTGGATGAGATGGGGGTGAGTAAATTATCAGGAAATTTTCATTTTGAAGTGAACTAATCCTTTAAGCAATAAGTGTTATGTTCCTGCAGTTTTTGGGCAAAGAAAGAAAATGTTTGTCTGAAAAGTTTTCTTGTTAAGGGTTGGATATTGCGTGCCCTGTATGAGACATTATCAATCCTTTTGCCAGTCACCTGCCTGTTTAAGCGACAAACTGTGCTACTTGTGGCTGTTTTATGAGATGTAACATACTTTTTATACTTGACCTGTATATGACCTGTGCTACAAAGCGTTCAACCTCTGTAGCACTAGTGCTATGTGCAAAAAAAAAAATTTAGTTTCAAGTTTCAGTGTCCTTTCTGTATATTTCATCTTCAAAAGCACTAAAAGAATCATTAATGGAATAATTAATGAACTAGAGTTGTTAATATGAATCTGAATTGGAACCAGAATCATTCAATTCTTTTTTTCTTTTTCACATCTTTTTCAAAAAGCTCTTGGTAATACTGAAATATGTACCATTGTACAATGCATAATTTCACATACACTTTTTACACAGTAAGCAAATAAAAGATTAACAACTTATTATTTCCCAAAAGTTCCAAAAGAATCATTAATGTAATCATTAGCAAACTAGATTTGTTAGGAATCTGAATTGAAACCAGAATCGTTAAACTCCTTACACTTCTCATCCCTTTCCATAACACTTCCCAGCTTGTTCTGAATTCTGTAATCTGTGGTGCACAGAGGCCTTTTATTTCTGTGTAACACAGCAGGACATGATGGCTTACACTTCAGTGCTGTGTTTGTGCACTTGTGAAGCTGAGAGTCTCAGACTATTCCTGAGCCACTGCTTAAGCAGAATCCATAAACACAGCAGAGGCTGCTATCTGTGTCCGGCAGCTGAATGTGTGTCCTTACTTAATCCTGCTTTCTGGAAACGGTCTCCGTAAATCACCTGTCAACGGTAGCATTACAGCTCGGAGGGCTTCACAGAACGGGAACCGGGAACTCAAACGGTGCAGAAGAGTTCAGGAAACTGGTAGGACTTTTATTAAAAACATCTTTCACTCATAGATAAATGAGATCACCACAGGGGCAGGACAAAAAGACTTGTTTTGCTACAAAAATAAATGACTGAGCCTGTGTGGGGGAAAAAAAAAAAAAAAAAAAAAAAAAAAGATTAAAAAGTTTCAGGTATTTCAGGTAAATCTTTTATTTTGGGCATTTATTTTTGGTGTTTTGTAAATATTTTGGTGTCAAAAATAAAAGATTGACAACTTGTGTCTGGTGAGTTACTTTACTTAATAATAATAATAATAATAATAATAATAATAATAATAATAATAATAATTAACCATGCAAAAAAAAAAAAAATAATAATAATATATATATATATATATATATATATATATATATATATATATATATATATATATATATATATATATATATATATATATATATATATATATTAAAAAGTTGTATAGGGTATTTGAGGTAAATCTTTTATTTTTGGCATTTTGTAAATATTTTGTTGCCAAAAATAAAAGATTATCAACTTGTGACTAAGTTACTTTAATTATAATTAATTAATGAATAATAATAATAATAATAATAATAATAATAATGATAACAACAACAACAACAACAACAACAACAACATAATGGTAATATGCCAAAAATAAAAGATTAAAAAGTTGTATCAGGTATTTCAGGTAAATCTTTTATATTTGGATCTAGAAATATTCACAAAATACTGCTTATAAAATAAATGGTAGGCCTATGTGAAATTATGCATAATTAATATATTTTTCAAACAATATTATCAAGGACATGCTTGTTGCTTTAAAAAAAAAAAAAGAAAGAAAAAAGGGAAAAAAAAAAAAAAAAAGAGAATTCTGTAATTTATTACCCTCAAGTTGTTACAAAACCATAAGACTTTCATGCATCTTTGGAACACAAATGAAGATCTTTTTGATGAAATCTGAGAGATTTCTGTCCCTCCATTGGCAACTACACAACTACCACTTTGACGCTTCAAAAAGTTCATAAAGAGATCGTAAAAATAATCCATATGAATTGAGAGATTTAGTCCAAATTTTTTTAAAGACTCGATTGCGTTATGATGAACAGATTGAATTTAGACTTTTATTCACATAAACATTCAACTCGCACAACAGTTGTGGTAAACCAACGGAAGCTCAAGCATATTCGCTTGACGTGCAAGAACTTTTTTTTTTCTTTATGAACTTTTTGAAGCGTCAAAGTGGTAGTTGTGTAGCTGTCAATGAATGGACAGTACAGAATTGGCTCAGATTTTATTAAAAAGATCTTAATTTGTGTTCCGAAGATGAGCAAAAGTCTTACGGGTTTGGAACGACATGAGGGTGAGAAATAAATGACAGAATTTTCATTTTTGGGTGAACTATCCCGGTTATTATTGGCAACATGCCTGTTGCTTAAGCTTTTTCGGGTATTGGCAACACACTTGTAGCCTTAAGCCCATTTGGGTAATTGCATTTAAAGGGGCATGCTGCTCTTCTCAGCTTCTTATAACAGAAGAGCACTACTTCGTTGCCACTCTCCTCCAGTAAGGGGCACAATGCCCCCAAGTCTCTGGTATTTCAGAGGGACATGCTGCTCCTTTCCGAAATGTCCTATTCTTGCCTGTCTTACTCTTTCCAGCATCAGGGCCTGAATTTTAACCATAGCCGTTTATATTCCAGAACAAAAAATTGGCATTCAGATTTTGCGCTGTCAGTTTGTGGTTGGAGGATGTTCGCTTTTTTTTGGGGGGGGGGGGATATTGCTGCGCTCCCTGCTCTTATAGGCTGCATGGATGAGCAGGGAGTTCTTGGTCAGAACAGAATCATACTGCCAATCTAAACTGCATGCTAACTGTCAATCATCTTTGACGATAGTGGTCCTTATAGAATTCTCTCTTATGGCCTGCGTTTAACTCCCCTACACTTGTGAACTTCCCTAAGCACTTCTCCTCGGTGGAATCCCCACCGCTATTTTGAAGTGCATCAACTTCGTCAAACGGGCAAGGGAAGTATATTTGGACAGACCCTAGACCCTTTCGATTTTGACCCCTCAAATTCTAGTCAATATGTATACTTCAGGCAGATCCAAAGACCAAAATGCAACACGCTTGTGACATCACAGCAGATCGCGCCTAATTTACTCGCACCCCACACAACTCTAGTGTATGATATTGGAGTTATTTTGACATTTAACCGCATAATACTTGTAGCTGCCTTAAGCTGATGGGTTTTTTTTTTTACACAGTTATAGTTTATTGTATTTTTATAATTTTCGTTTGTGTAATTTCTCCAACAGCCAAACATACATACAAGCCTATAGAATGGTGCGTAAAACAAATTCATAGGGAAAAAACTGTAAATAATAAATCAGCTCCATAGCGGATCCAAGTCATCAAGGGCTTAGGCCGTTCCATTTAAACCCATTGCAAGGGTTCCGCCAGTGGGCACTCGTGTAAGCAATGATGTACATCCGAGTGAACGAGACTGAGGGAAGTTAGCAAGGGAAAAGCATAAAAAAAAAAATTGGACTTAAGCGCAGCCTTAGAGTTAAAGGAGCAGAATTCGATTGGCCTGGCCACCAATGAAAGATCTGAGAGAACCAATCATCGCATCACTTCACAATGTGTTGTTCATTGTTTCAGTTCACCCTCTGGCTCTAGCAATTAGATGTCAGATGTGGAATAAGCACATCATGTTTTGTTCAATAGCTCCAAACTGTTCTGAAAGGCGACAATACCTGTTCAGCCCTGTGCCCACACTTTAATAACAACAGATTGCTCCGATGATACTTTTTCACTCCACTGAGCAAATTATTTACTTCGTTCACACCATATGGGCTGTGAATTTAGGGCCCAGTCCCTGAGGTTTTGAGACTTTAGATGCTTGACAGCGCAGCCATGTGAGAACCGTGTCTGCCATTGACATCACACAACTAAAGACAGCACAATGTGATCAGATGGTCCAGAACTCATCACTTCAGCCACAAGAGACATGAAACATTAGCTGCAAAGCCATGAATTCACATAGCAGCTGATACCCTGCTAGACAGGAAGTGACTAGAGCTGATGTGCTGGTGTCAACTGTAAATCAATGCAGAAGAGCAACTCCCTTTTCAATAATGACTACCAATAAACTGGCTGACTGACACTTTCTCATTCGGTAGAGTCCAGAGCCTGTCTGGCTTCTATCAATCTCGAAGTTACCACTTCGTCCTCCATCTGATCCCTTTCTCTGAAAACAGCCGGGTTTCCTGAGCTGGGGGCAATTACACAAAGTAATATCAGACTGCCTGTAAAAGGGAGACTTTCATGCACAGGTTTCTTTTTCATGAAGCAACTTGTGACACTCTTCCTGCCAACTTCACAACTTTGTGTCACTCTGGCTTTCTTGGTGAACACAGAGGCCAGCTACCTGGGGTTTTAATTACTGTTTTTCAATTAGTGTGCGATTCCAACCACCTGCAGGTGTGTCCACGGACTCCACGCTGCCATGGCATAATGGCTTTCCGTTAAAACTAATTAGGACCTGGGGAGAGGGACATACCTGGGCAAGGAAACAACTGTTGAGATTCCATATTCAGGTGTGAGCCAAAGTATGCAGTAATAAATACATGTCAGATAAAAATTACCTATCACATATAAATGGCAAGTTACATATAAACAAGAGTATACCAAACACCAAAAATGTATACACTGCCCGGCCAAAAAAAGGTCGCTTTTTGGATATAAATAGACAAATGCTTTACAGAGTGCTCGACTCTTGCATTGTCAATACAAGATCTCGACCAAAAAATGATGCACCACCTCTTGATGGAAATAAATGTAGTGATGTTTTTGTAGTGATGATCAAGAGGTGCATCAATTTTTGGTAAAGATCTTGTATTGACAATGAGTCAAGCACTCTGTAAAGTCTACTCCAGCACATCCCAAAGACTTTCAGTGAATTTAAGGTCTGGACTCAGACTCAGTCTGGACTGCCAATTCATGTGAGAAAATGATTCTTCATGCTCCCTCCCAACCATTCTTTCACAGCGTAATGAATCTTAACATTGTCATGGAATATGGCCATGATGTGTCTGGTTGTTTAAGAAATGAAAAGCAACACACTGCATCAATTATGGTTAGAAGAACTGTTGCCAAGCATATAAAATGCTAGAAACATAATAATCACTATCATCAATAATGATCCAATAATAGACTATTAAGCCTTTGCCTATTTAAATCCAAACAGAGACAATTTTTGTCAACAACATATATATATATATATATATATATACACACACACATATATATACACACATATATATATACATATATATATATATATATAATGTAAGTATATATATAATGTATGTATGTGTGTGTGTGTGTGTGTGTGTGTGTGTGTGTGTGTGTGTGTGTGTATATATATATATATATATATATATATATATATATATATATATACACACACACACACACACACACTCACCTAAAGGATTATTAGGAACACCATACTAATACTGTGTTTGACCCCCTTTCGCCTTCAGAACTGCCTTAATTCTACGTGGCATTGATTCAACAAGGTGCTGAAAGCATTCTTTAGAAATGTTGGCCCATATTGATAGGATAGCATCTTGCAGTTGATGGAGATTTGTGGGATGCACATCCAGGGCACGAAGCTCCCGTTCCACCACATCCCAAAGATGCTCTATTGGGTTGAGATCTGGTGACTGTGGGGGCCATTTTAGTACAGTGAACTCATTGTCATGTTCAAGAAACCAATTTGAAATGATTCGAGCTTTGTGACATGGTGCATTATCCTGCTGGAAGTAGCCATCAGAGGATGGGTACATGGTGGTCATAAAGGGATGGACATGGTCAGAAACAATGCTCAGGTAGGCCGTGGCATTTAAACAACGCCCAATTGGCACTAAGGGGCCTAAAGTGTGCCAAGAAAACATCCCCCACACCATTACACCACCACCACCAGCCTGCACAGTGGTAACAAGGCATGATGGATCCATGTTCTCATTCTGTTTACGCCAAATTCTGACTCTACCATCTGAATGTCTCAACAGAAATCGAGACTCATCAGACCAGGCAACATTTTTCCAGTCTTCAACTGTCCAATTTTGGTGAGCTCGTGCAAATTGTAGCCTCTTTTTCCTATTTGTAGTGGAGATGAGTGGTACCCGGTGGGGTCTTCTGCTGTTGTAGCCCATCCGCCTCAAGGTTGTGCGTGTTGTGGCTTCACAAATGCTTTGCTGCATACCTCGGTTGTAACGAGTGGTTATTTCAGTCAAAGTTGCTCTTCTATCAGCTTGAATCAGTCGGCCCATTCTCCTCTGACCTCTAGCATCAACAAGGCATTTTCGCCCACAGGACTGCCGCATACTGGATGTTTTTCCCTTTTCACACCATTCTTTGTAAACTCTAGAAATGGTTGTGCGTGAAAATCCCAGTAACTGAGCAGATTGTGAAATACTCAGACCGGCCCGTCTGGCACCAACAACCATGCCACGCTCAAAATTGCTTAAATCACCTTTCTTTCCCATTCTGACATTCAGTTTGGAGTTCAGGAGATTGTCTTGACCAGGACCACACCCCTAAATGCATTGAAGCAACTGCCATGTGATTGGTTGATTAGATAATTGCATTAATGAGAAATTGAACAGGTGTTCCTAATAATCCTTTAGGTGAGTGTGTATATATATATATATATATATATATATGTATATATGTATATATGTATATATATATATATATATATATATATATATATATATATATATATATATATATATATATATATATATATATATATATATATATATGTATATATATATATATATATATAAATAAATAAAAGATATATATATATAGAGGGTGGGATCAGTAAAGACTTCCATTTTTATTCCTTTCGTTTAGACAGGGAAAAGCATGGCAAGTTTACCCAAATGTATTTTTAAACCTAGACTATTCACTAAAAAGTGATAAAAAGAGGCACTGAAAGAGAAATAGTTGGATACCTTACAGCTTGAAGGTTGTATTTGAGCCAGTCATATATCAGCAGAATGAGTTGGCCTGTGACAGAGCTCGGAGCACCTTGGATCTCGACCCAGCGATGGGCGTCCAGATTTCCTGGGCCGCTCATACACTACGCATTCCAATAGGATGAGAAATGTTGTTTGCTTTAGGCCACAGTATATCACTCTACGGCTATGCCACTTGTTGACAACTGTGACCTTGTTAGAATCTATAAGAGAGACATCCACTTTCAAGTCGTAAAAACTGCAAAGCCTTAATACATTTTTCCCCACTAGTTCTACCCTTGAAGAGAGACATGTATATAGAAAGATGAAACCAACTTCAAACTATCATCATACAGGAGTATATTATTAGGGGGGGGGGGGGGGGGGGTTTGTGTGTGTTTGTGTATTTAATGATGGCAATAGAATCATTCATCTGAAATTCAAAGATGTTCTCTACAAGTTTGGCGTTTGGAGGGATTTCAGTTTGCTCTAAAAAGACATTAGGCATAATTATTCACCAGTATGAAACAACCTTCTTAATAAATGAATTCACCAGAGTCTACTATGATTTCCTATTTCTGGGTGTTTAACACCAACAAAAAATGTGCAAACCAAAAAGACACCTCATTCTTTTTTAAGAAAGCAATTACCATGTTCAATTACCAATGTGCCATTAAATGAACTCTTGAGGAGCAGTTTAGATTATAAATCAAGGTAATTGGCAATTAGGATTTGCTTAATGGTATAGAACAAAAACAAAGTTACTTAGATTACCCTAATATTTCTCATTTCAGAATAAAAAAACCCATCCCTCTACCCCCAGCCGTCTCGCTGACTTTGATTGTAGCATCTCATAAGATACATACTCCAATTGTCTCGACAGCAAACAGCCTTTCTGCCACGAGCATGTCATAAACAGGGCCTTATAAAAATTGTTTTCAGCATTACTGTCATGTAAGACACTCTCTCCCTTCAGCTCCCCGTGAGGCGGACGCCTCGGGCTCCTGCTCCACGCTGAGCCTCTCTGATCTCAAGACCTAGAGGCTATGACCTCATTAGCATACTCCCGTAAACAGACTACGCTTTCCGTAAACAACAGCCCGGCTCGCCGCAAACAACGGATGATACGGGCAGAGGTCGTCCTCACCCACTGAACGGCGAGCGGCACCGATGTTTCGCTCGTAATGAATAGAGATTCGAATAAGGGGACCGTGGTCGGTATGGGACCGGTTTTCTGTTTACAAATCCGCTAGGGTAAGTAATGATGCATTTGCCTCAGATGCATTGTTACAGCCTATCCTCTCCCGCCCGTGGCCGTTCCTTCATGTGGCGGGCCGTTCAAGCTGGTGTAGCCGAGGACTGGCGTTAATGGCCCCTCTCTTAAAAGGCTCTTAGCTGAGTCGCAGTCCTAAGCTTCTCCCTGGGCTCTCCATTTGTTCTACCTCTGCAGCCCAGTCATGGCAAATAAACAACCTGAAGCATGGAGAATGGCAGCTCCTCTCTCCTCTCCTCTCTAATTTAGATATCCCGGCTTCACAGCTGAGGGAGATTAAAGAGTGTGGCACATGGGAGTCGGCCTACAGCCACAACGAGAAGCCATCTGGGTACACATCGCAGCCTCTCCACCCGGTTTCCTCCCGCCCTCCAATCAGAAAGAAAGGAGGACAAGCTGCATGCACTGAAAAAGGGGTGTTTGGCAGAATGCATGCAGAATTTAAAGACAACTGTAATAAGGCAATAAGACATGGAGTGCATTATCACAGTTAAGGAGGGTTGGAAGACACTATGGATATACAGCAGGAAAATTCGACATAGGCAACATTGGGAAAACGTGCCTATACCTACATTTTTTGTACTTACTGCACACATACAATTTGCTGCAGTTTCCAGCTGAAATGAACACTAGAGGCAGTGAAACACCAACATCTTCCGTTCCTTTTCACACAACTTCTGATTTCAAAGGCAGATCATCGCATAATAAAGATTACTTTTCCTTGTACAATACTTTATGACCTCTTTTACCACTACTAACACAAACTTGTTCGATCTCTCTGGAACAGTTTTGCACTTGCGATGCAGAGCGCTCAGGTATGAGTCCCGTGAGACACAATAAAAGAGCTCAGAGACTTGTAGAAGCAAGCTGAAATTACATTGTTGCTTCAGCAAATGCATTTTAACTCATGTTTGCTTTTGTTAACATGATCGGTTAGGTTTAGGGTCAGGTATAGTGTAGGTAGGTGGTACGTTTTCAATGTTCAAACACGATATAGCTTTAACCTTTTAGTGCCACTCATCGGACAACATGTATGTACAACAACCAGCGCAGTAAAACATTGCAAGATTCACGTCCATCTGTTTCAGATAAAACTGAACATGCTTTTAAGCGCCACTCACTGGACATTTCAGTTAAAAAGTGTTGCAAAACGTACAAGTAGCCAAATTCGTCTGATCATTTAGACACTTAATAGCACACCTCAACAAGCTGAATGGTTTGAAGTGTCAATCGCAAACACTGCAGGATGAGTCATATGGCAAAGCTTAATACGTATATATCGAACAAAGGGTTCACGCAATGTCAAAATTACCATAATTATGAGATTCTTATTAAAAGCACTGGCATCCTCAAATCTGTTACAACTCTTAATTTTCTAAATTGCACCACCTGATTGCTGTAACACCATGTGGAAACGCTCAGAATGGTAGTGGCTTGGTAGTGGCAGTAAAATGTTAGTTATTTGGTAATATTTATGTTTTTTTAATATTAATGTTTAATAATTGTCTTAATTATGCAAGAAACTAAATATAAATACATATACATGAATATAAATACATGCAATACAGTTCAATGTAGCAGAGTTGAATAACTATAATAACTATAAGCTTATTAATAATAAGGCATTTACACCGATCAGGCATAACATTATGACCTAATATTGTGTTGGTCCCCCTTTTGCTGCCAAAACAGCCCTGACCCGTTGAGGCATGGACTCCACTAGACCCCTGAAGGTGTGCTGTGGTATCTGGCACCAAGATGTTAGCAGCAGATCCTTTAAGTCCTGTAAGTTGAGGTGGGGCCTCCATGGATCGGACTTGTTTGTTCAGCACATCCCACAGATGCTCGATTGGATTGAGATCTGGGGAATTTGGAGGCCAAGTCAACACCTCAAACTCGTTGTCGTGCTCCTCAAACCATTCCTGAACCATTTTTGCTTTGTGGCAGTGCGCATTATCCTGCTGAAAGAGGCCACAGCCACCAGGGAATACCGTTTCCATGAAAGGGTATACATGTCTGCAACAACGCTTAGGTGGTACGTGTCAAAGTAACATCCACATGGCTTGCAGGACCCAAGGTTTCCCAGGAGAACATTGCCCAAAGCATTAGACTGCCTCCACCGGGCACCCTCACTGGTCTGCGGCTATGCAGCCTCATACACAACAAACTGTGATGCACTGTGTATTCTGACACCTTTCTATCAGAACCAGCATTAACTTCTTGAGCAATTTGAGCTACAGTAGCTCGTCTGTTTGATCGGACCACACGGGCCAGCCTTCGCTCCCCACGTGCATCAATGAGCCTTGGTCACCCACGACCCTGTCGCCGGTTCACCACTGTTCCTTCCTTGGACCACTTTTGATAGATACTGACCACTGCAGACCAGGAACACCCCACAAGAGCTGCAGTTTTGGAGATGCTCTGACCCAGTCGTCTAGCCATCACAATTTGGCCCTTGTCAAACTCGCTCAAATCCTTACGCTTGCCCATTTTTCCTGCTTCTAACACAACTTTGGGGACAAAATGTTCACTTGCTACCTAATATATCCCACCCACTAACAGATGCCGTGATGAAGAGATAATCAGTGTTATGCCTAATCGGTGTACATTACTTGTAGTATTGTAGTTTTGTCTATTGATTACTCACATTACATTTATTTTGGTGTTAATAGTGTTGTCATAACTAATGTATAACTCTGAGTCAGAAGACGTGAACAGCTCTTAGTAGAATGTCCCAGATTGTCATTTAGTATCTACGGTAATTACGGCACGGCGTGAATGTGGCAAAACCTAATATGTGCATCACCGTGCAACTTATAACATGGCTGGTGCAATCAATTTCAAGAGCTAGAGCCATGTGACTGGACTGCATGAAATGTTGAAAGCTTTTTCTTCATCATTAAATAATCCTGACTTGACTGCATTAGCAGAATTTTTAATTTTTTTTATGCAGTAGAAATCAGTAACTGAATTTAGTGCAAACTGAAAGTTTTCCAACTGGCTAATTCTTGACCAGTCAATAGCCAAACTCCTAGATGAGACTGGATAAATCCTACCCTGCCAGTGAGTAGAAAAAAAAAAATCTGTGAGTTGAAAAGTGACCTCATCGTCAAACACGGGCATTTTCTAATATAGCCAAGTGTTGAATTAGACAAAAAAAAAAAAAGTTTAAAAAAAAAAAAAAATTTTTGAAAGCCAGAACAGCAGAGCCGGTCTCCACTAGGGGTCAGCCAAACCACTGGCCATGCAAATTGGCTACTTTAATGGCAGTAATGAAAGTGGAAAGAAGGCGGAGGAGAGCTGGCCTGGTTTCATTGTGCTGGCAGAGCAGCAATGACATGCTGCTATTTAGAGAGCTGAAAAGAAGCCTACAGCACTGAACTGAGGCGTGACAACTCTGGAAGTACCAGCAGTCCTCAAATGGGTCAGGATGGACTGAATATTAACTAGGCCCTGCGCACTAGCTCTTGCAGCAGCATTATGCTGAAAATTGAACATGCAGCTCTGGCCCTGCCTACGCTTTCTGTAACACACACACTTTATGAAAAGGCAGGAAGAGCACTGATTGCATTAAGATCATAAGAATATCCAGTAAGAAAGAGGGAGTTTTCTGATAACAGAGTTTGTTGATCCATAGTGCAACACTAAGGAACAATATATATATACACACACATCATGAACCCGAGTGTGTTCAACCCTCAGTCCACATTCAGATATAAATGTCAGCATTTAATATCTATCTATCTATCTATCTATCTATCTCAAAATAAGGCAATCTGGCATTGAGGATACAATGAAGTAAATTTTGCTGATGGCTTTGGTTTGACAATTTTTAGAGCAATAACCCTCTCTTGACACTGAGCGAATTGAATAAAACATTTTTAAAAAGCATCAAATCCCAGGCAAACTTACATTGACACCATCCAATGCTGCCACCTAGTGGTTCACATTAATCCGTAGCTGCCTTGTGGAAACATCAACAGTGAGTTCAACACTTGAAGCTTATGAACAATGATGGGCCAGTTTTTAAAGTATCATAGTCCTAAAACACCACACCGTCTCATCTGTCATGTTTAATTACCTAATGACTTCCCAACAAGCGTGTAATGGAATCAAAGCCTCCATTACAACAATAAATGACTCAAATGCCAACGAGACAGACCTGAGAACCACTGCCATTTTGGCGCCAGCAGCTGGCGTCTAATTGCTCCCATTTCCAAGAACTAGCAGCTACGGCGTTAACATTTTACAGTAACACTGAAATTGCTATTGGCATCCTGGGCCTAATAAATCCAATAAAAGGCTTTTGTGAGAGGAAATCAGGAGAGGCTGTTGTGACAGTGCTCATTATATGTGTGAACTCTGCGAAACTTTCCCTGCAAATTCTAGAATGTTGACCTTTTCTCTTCTTCCTCTCATTCCATCTTTTTTCAGCTGACTTCTCTCGGACACATCGTTAACCATTAAGGCAGTCCTATTAGCGCAGAAGAGGGACAAAAACGTATGCGTTTCTTCACGTAATATATCCTGAGCCTACCGACAATCCTGTCTCCCCAGTGCTCATTGTAGTCTTTACCGCTATTGATTTTTATCATAGATAAGGCAGCTAAATCTCCCCGAGAGCTCTAAATCCTTCCTCTCTGCACCCAGAAGCATTAGCTTCCTCCTCATGCAACAGAAAATGATCTTTTCTTTCTGGTTTTGGGGGACCTCTGCTCCATCCTCTCTCAGGAGAAAAGCCTCAGTCACGGCCTATAGAGCAACAGATACAGGTAACAATACAGAATGACTGATAGCAGCTAGTGCAGGCTTTGCATTTAAGACAGATGGGAAAACTTGTGTTATTAAGTACATGGATATATATATACATATATACATACACAGATTTAACACTGTAATTACATTTCAATAATCTATATATCCAAATATAGTTATAACAAAACTATTAACGAAAAATATGCCAGTAAAAAGTGGTGCTATGTGGTGGTTTGACAACAATGTATAAACTGCTTGGTCACACTGGTTGTGTAGAGGAAATCAACAACCATATGGGATTGAAGATCAAAGGCATTCTCTGTCCCGCTTGTCATACACTTACAAAAGCTTCAATAACATGAACAAGTTAAAATTTAAACATTGCTAGAGGAGACACATGGGTTTGTTCATATTTGTTTCAGGCAGTGTTCTGCATCATGCAATACATGTGGCTCTTCAGTGGGAACCTCTATTAAATATTAATAGCTGAGCAACAGATGTATTTAGATGTGCTTGCTTTGATCACCAACCTTTTTTGCCTCAGAAATTATTCTTCAATGCATGTCTTCCCTGCGTAAATGCAAACTGCAGCTAACCCATGAGCTTCAATAGATAATTTACCATGACTCTGAGGAACAGACACAGGCACAGATAATGTGACAGAGTGACTGACAGAAGCAGATTACGTAAAATGACTTATGATCAACAGTGAGGTTGAAAGTATGATAAACATCTGTATTTCAGGACCACAGATTGGATGTCATGTTACACAATCCATGACAACTAAAGATCAAAGCAAACAGAAATTTCTGCTGCATACAGCATTATGTGTCATTATACAAAATATAATCAAGCTAAGATTAAAAGCCAAAACTCTGTCCATTATTTCTACACAGGTCATCCATATGGTCCCACATTTACCGGAGCAAAATCCATAATTTTCCACATTAGCAGAAGCTATGAGCTGTTTGATTTCACTAGATATCTAAATATAAATGGCAAATTTATGTAACCAGATATGTGACAAACCATCTTCCCACCTTGGACATTTAAATTGAATTTAAAGAGATAGTTCACATACAAAAAAAATGAATATTTTGTGATTATTTACCTAGGTCATTCCAAATATATGTGTAAAAAATATATTTATTTCAGAGAATAACAACCTAAATTTTGGGCCATTCCTTTCACAAAGCTATCATATGACTTTTAAATACATCACATAATTCACACTGACTATTTTTATGTTCTTTTTTGGAACTTGACAGATTGTTGTGGAGAAAAGTGTCAAGATTCTTCAAAATTCTGTGTTCCACAGAATACAGGTTTGGTATGACAGGAGGATGAGTAAATAATGACAAAATGTCAATTTTTGAGTGAACTATTCCATTAGGCCATGAATTGTTCAGCCATCAATGCCCTGTCCAGCTGTCTTTAATTCAGTCCGGCACTTTGTTTTCTGGAATTCCAACTGTTTATTTGTTCATTCATTTCGTTGTTTGTGATGGATGTTGTTGGGTACGTCTTCAGAGTCAGAAACTAAAAGGCCACAGTAATTTGCAGCAGCGCAAAAATCATATGTACAAACAAACGAACAGAACACTTCTTTCTGAGTCAGCGGTTCGCCAACGACGTCATTCACCTATTATTTGTGTCCATGGAGACAGAGCTTAGAAGAACGTCTCTCTGCACAGAGGACACGTGGATTTGTTGCTAGACGTGAACCATTTATACTGTGGAATGAAAGAAAATGGAAACAACTGGTCAGTGAGGAACGAGAAGCGCTCAAAAACATTCAAGGCTGCACATTTAGCTGATTCTGAAATATCTGCAGAAATGGAGTAATAAATGGAGACAGATTGAGAACTTCACTGCGGAGGGGAAATGATTAAATTTCAAGTGCATTGGTGACCTTCTATAGAGTTTAAACCTCTGGTATGAAAGGGATGCAGTCACACTACCAATAAGAACATTTTGTAACAAAAATTGAGCCCATTTACTTTCTGAATACAGTTGAATATCCTGTCTGACTCAGAAATACGTCAGATTACAGAAGTAAAACGTGTTTCATGTTGACTTTAACCTGCAGATATTATAGATAGTGAATACAGGGATAACATTTGTATACAGGTTCCTACACATTTTCCATACTCAAATTTCCAGACTTCTCTGTAAAAAAAATTCAGATAATATTTAACATCTGATAAATAATTTTAAAATCCAATGTTAAAATGTATGTTACATTCTGAGTCAGAATTTCTAAGTATGCTATTTTGTTGCCAGATAATTGCAGGAAACTACTCTCTACTGTAGCTCATACAAATCAATTAACACCAAACCCAGACAAAACTGCATTAAAACTGCAATGCTAAACAGGGCAATGTTATTAATTTGTGTCAGTTTTATTAACTGTAAACCTTCAACCCCTACAGCAACATATTCATGTACTAGGGATCTAGAAAAGACAACTAAATTGACATTGCTGCCTAACAACATAACCAATCACAGTAGACCGTCCCTCCAGTCTAGCAGTCTAGATCTTTTGGCAGCCTGCTCCAAAGGACATGAAAAACTCCGCTTGTATGAAATTTATTTTAAGAAATTCTATATTTTAGATTTATATTTTAGAAAACTAAATAGGGCCAATAGTCTGGAAGCACAAATATTTTTTTCATACTCAAGACTTTTTCAGACATCAAAATTTTTCAGATCAAATTCCATACTTTTCCAAACTGCATAGGAACCCTGTGTATATTTGTAAAATCACATTAAATTCTCAAAACTACACTTACTACTTTCAGTGTTAAAAAAAAAAAATTAATCTAAAAATAACTACAATGGAAGAGCAAGAGATGGTGTATGCGAAACTCACCAGACAGGCAGAGTGGAACTTCTTTTTGCAGGTACGGCAAGCTTTCTTCGGCAGCGAGTAATTGGATCCATGAATGACAGAGAAGCAGATCATACAGTCCTCCACCCCCTCAAAACGCTTGTCAACATTGTTCTTCCACAGCGACAGACCCTCCAGAATACTGCCATTCTACCAAACACAACACATCATCTAAATTAGTTTGGGCAGTTTCAGTTATTATTCATATATTAAGCAAAAAAAAAAATCACTGTTACTCTAAAACACCAGTCCAACTGGGCCAATTCCAACCTAAAATGACAAGGCAACATTTACAGTGGCTTCAAAAAGTATTTGGACACTTCTAGACAAATCTTACAAAAGAAAAAGATTTTTCAGAACCAAGTTGTAAAATTAGGAAACTAAAAGTGTAATTTTGCATGTAGGAATATTTAGAGTGAAAAAAAAATATATATTTTCTAAGATATTAATATTCTTAAAATGTAAATTTCACAAAATGTTTCTCAATTCTTTTATATACCATGTTTAAATGTTTTTTTTAAATAAATTAAATCATATTTATTCATTACGGATGCATTAAATTGATCAAAAAGTGTATTTAAATTTAAATTACATTTTTCTTTCAAATAAATGTTGTTTTGAACTTTACAAAAATGTACAAAAATTCAGTTTCCACAAAAATATTAAGCAGCATAAATGTTTTCAACATTGATAATAATAAGGAATGTTTCTTGAGATGTAAATCAGCACATTAGAATGAATTCTGCAGGATCATGTGACACTGAAGACTGGAGTAATGATGCTGAAAATTCAGCTTTGCATCACAGAAATAAATTACATTTTAAAATATATTAAAATAGAAAAGTTTTTAAAAAAATTTAATAATACTTCACAATATTACTATATTTTTGATCAAATAAATGCAACCTTGGAAAAAAAAGAACATTAAAAATTTTACTGACCCCAAACTTTTCAATGGTAGTCTATAAATGTTTATTTCTGATTAAACTAAATGTTATTACAATTTTCTTAAAAGGTTTAGATAGAGAACATTTATACTTCCTGTACCTGGTGTGTGAGGTACGTGCTGAGCTGAAGCATCCAATTCCGCCACTGCTGAACGGCCACACCCACTCTCCGCCCACTCTCCACTAAGATAGACCCAAGGGGATAATTCTGAGGCAGCTGAATCACCAGCTCTATGAAGATATCATCGACAGAGTAAGTAGCGATCACCTCCCGGGTGGCGGAACGCGCTTTCACCTGTGAATACAAAACACATTAAATCACAATGCAAAAAAAACACTTAAGCACCGAACATGTCCCTCTCCTTAACTAAACTTTCGACCCTGGCTCACCATCATGTTTTCAAAAGTCAGGGTGCTGGACTGCACAGAGGCGATCTCCTGCGCAGACAAAACGCCGCTGACGTACTTGCTGGTGAATTTATCCACCGTGCTGAAGACACGTTTCTCTTGGCTGTTCCACCACAGACGCACCATTGCGGGCAAGTCCTTCAGCGCACCATAGTACACGGAGCACGCCAGATGAGGAACCTCAAACTGCAGACCTTCAGTTTCTACAACACACACACACTTAGTGAGATGATCTCAGATGTAAGAGAAATGCATGAATGTTATAAATCATTGGATGTCAACTGATAGGCCGCAGGTCTGTTCTGATTGGGGTCGCAAGGAAGTAGGCAGTGTTGGTATTGTTAACTAAAACTATCAAAAATTAAAAAATAAAATAAAGCTTAGATGAAAAACAAACTTTAAAATTGTTGCCTTTACAACTAACTGAAATAAATGTTTAAATACTAAAATGACTAAATAAAGACACTAAAAATGCAAAAGCACATAACAAATGTACTAAAACTTTAAAATAAAAATAAAACAAAAATAAAAGATCATTCAAATTATTAATAAATACTATAATAGTACATAAATAATACTAAAAATTAATGCTAAATACAAACAATAAAACAATTGTGCCTAGTTATAATACTAAATAAATAAAATTATTTTTAATTAATAATTTATAAAATTTTAATGTTTGATTTGAAAAACATTTTTGTTTACAATAAATAATTTTGGTGGTGAGAACTACAGTTATTAATGATCTGCAACATACGCTGGGGGGAGAGAGACAAACTCTCAGTGAAGAAGGTTTTTGGTTCTTTGCTTGAGGGTTCTGCTGGCTGTCCGGGCACTGATGGGTTCTCTGGCATCAGACGGAACAGGTGGAGCAGAAGTTTATGAAGAGAACGAGTCTTTTTCAAGTGCAGAGAGTACTGAGCTCGAAGCTGAAACACAAAGATAGACATTTTCGCAAAAGACATGTCATCTTGCTTGCGTTACAAACAAGTACTGTGGCCATTCTTCACATTTACTCAGTATCAGAAAGGGCTGGGGAGATGAAAGTTGTGATATTATGACTCAATATTTCTGTCACAATGAATGTCTGAGAGGCCATTTAACCTCTAGAATGTCTCTGTTAGAAGTGTATCAGAAAGGATGAGGCAATGATTGACAGCTTTCCAGAGCATTATAACTGATAATTTACTCACATGAGATGAAGAAGCCTTGAAGAATGTAAAAAGGAGTTTCCAGGACAGAAGATATCCCAGAATGCAGCAGTGTTCCATACTGAGGGCCTGCACCACTGCAAACTCGCCCACTTGCACACCACCTAGAATATTCTCCAGTAGCTCTTCTGTGGCAGAAAGGATGCTCATCAACGCTGCAGGAGGAGACCTGTGGGAAGTGCACACAGTAAGTCAACCATAAAACGAGGGAGGGAAGGAAGGAAGGAAGGAAGGAAGGAAGGAATATCTTCCTCTCAAAATGGCTTCTATTTAGCATTAAATATCCAAAGTCCTTTGGGGACCACTGTATGTGTGTGTGGTTCAGATACCCTACAATGTGGGGACAAAATGTCACAACAAAAATGGCAATATCAAAATCTTTGTCCTTGTGGGGACATTTTTTGGTCCCCATGAGGAAAACAGCTTATAAATCATACACAATGTTTTTTGAAAATGTAAAAATGCAGAAAGTTTTCTGTCATGGGTAGGTTTAGGGTTAGCGGAGAGAATATACGGTTTGTACAGTATAAAGTGTGTGTGTGTGTGTGTGTGTGTGTGTGTGTGTGTGTGTGTGTGTGTGTGTGTGTGTGTGTGTGTGTGTGTGTGTGTGTGTGTGTGAGAAAGTGCATCTTCATGTGTCTTACAAGCATGGTTCTTCTCCATCTTCGTCCTCAGATTTAGCGCTGGCACTCTCGCTGTCACTCTCTGGCAACAAAGGCATCACCCTGTAAGACACAAACACATCACTCACATTTCTCCTGAGACGACTTGACGTCATCGCTGAGGCTCATTTAAGGGCTTGTAATGGACATAGCATTACAGCAACAGTACAGAGGAGATCTCAGCTAACCCCGTGGAATATAAAACTGTTTCTCTCCCAGAGGCTTGTACTCTCAATGAATCATATTTAATTAAAGCCAAAGCGGAACGCATTGTGGATTAAACTTCTTCCGTACAATATGACCTTAAGGCTACGAAAAAACTGGCCGTCCCTTGGAGTATTCATTTCAATTACATTTACAATTATGTTCTCGACAGACACTTTCTAACCAAAGCAACTTACAGGAAAGTCCATTATAGTGTTTCTGCAGACACTGCAGAACAGGCAGAAAACAAAGATAATGTCTAGGTGGTAAGACACATACTGACTCCTTAATGCGGTGTTCTACACTTAGCATATTATTTTTTCCCTTAAATCCAATTATAATGTTAAACAAGTTTTCTTGCCCCACAAAAAGTTGTAATTTAGTTTAACATGGCCATTTTCTGCCCTCTCGCTGACACTTTAGGATTAAACAGGTTGTTTTTGCTACTGTACCTTTAAGACTTCGGTCATATGTTAATGTGCTCATGTTTGCTGATTATGTAAAAGGGCCTTTAGAGTACATCTACGTATTATGTTGAACTAAAAACAGTAAGTCTTCCATTATATGACCCATTTAAATGTCTATATTGTAAAGTTGGAGTAACGTAAGAGTTAAAGAAGGTAATAGAGTCTGTACTTGTGCAGGATGTGGTAGACAGCGAGCTGTAACGGGCGGGCTTTAAAGAGCAGCAGGGGCGAGAGGGTATTCAGCAGGGTCTGGAGGGGCTCTGGCAGACTGCTCCTCTGGTCGGCTACAAACCGAGGAGGGAGTTTATTCTGTGTGAGCAGCTCCACGGGGATGTAGGTAAGGGCCTCCCCTATCGCCCTCAACACCGGCAGGGGGAACAAAGGGTCATCCGGCTCTGTAAAATCCACTGAGACAAAAGTTTGACATTTCAAGCAGTCTGTTAACCAAAAGACATCATGTTTCCATTATATATCAAAAGTGTAAATGTGTTATAATTACACTGCTTATATAAAAATAAACTAATAATTCTACCGAAAAGATGTGTCAATTGTTTAAGTTACCTTACCATATACTGTATAATTATTATAACATATGTAATTTCACTATAAAATACTGTTAAATTTATGGTTTTGCAAGCAAAAACTATGAATAAACCATACAATTTATGATGAAAAACATAAGGACATTCCCAGAATTTAGGGTGTTTTGTGTTATTTAGGTAATATTTATTGCATTATTTTAGTGTCATGCGTGTTACCCTGATGATGTTTTGTCTTTGTGTGTACAATCCATCTATATATATACACACACAAGTACTGGCCATGTTGGTAACAATTTACAATGTTAACATTAGTTAATGCATTAACTAATATGAACTAACAATGAGCAATATATATTTACAGTGTTTATTAACCTTTGTTCATATTAATTAATACAAATGTTTCGTTCACAGTGCATCAACTAATGACAACAGATACAACTTTTGATCCTAAAAATATATGTTGAGATTATCATTAAGATTAATAAAGTGTCGCCGGCATGTTTTATGGAAAGGCCACTTATGATTCATAATGTGGCTTTCTATTGTTCCACCTGTATTGCTATCAGTACATTTTAAGGTAAAAACCAGATTATGGTAGTTCAAGTAGAGTGGAATATTAATATGTTATCATTTAATGAAATATACAATCATAGGTTGTGAAATATACAGACACCAATATGCCATCCTGTAATACTGGAAAGATTGTCACCATATTTTTTTCATATTGTAACATAACAGTTTTTTACTGTAAATTTAATAACAAAATTTCCTGAAATATTTACATTTACACTACAATTCAAAAGTTTGTGGTTGGTAAGATTTTTTTTTTAAAAATATCAGTTTTCATAATATTTCAAAATATTAAGCAGCACATCTGTTTTCAACATTGATAATAATAATAATGTTTTTTTTTTAGCATCAAATCAGTATATTAGAATGATTTTTTAAGGATCATGTGACACTGAAGACACAAGATATAACACAGCTAAATTAAATTATATAAGTCAAATTAAATTATAATAATATTTTAACATTACTGTGTTTTTACAAACATCTGAACGGTAGTGTAAATATTAAAAAAGGTCGGTAACACACTTGTGTACAGTGTCCTTGTTACATGTGTTACATGTACTTACCATAGTAATAACAGTAAATTATGCATAATCACATGCAACTAACCCTAAACTTAACCTTATAGTAGTACGTACATGTAGTTATTTAATATTACTCAGTACTTATATGTATAATTACAGTGTAACAAAGACACCTTAAAATAAAGTGTAACCAAAAAGTCATTAAACCACAAACCAAACATAAAGATTATTGTTAAGGCGACTCACTGGGGATCTTAATAAGCAGTGGGAGCAGAAGGTTGTGAATTCCCTCCAAAAAGAACTCCTTCCATTCTGAGGTCAGCTCTGGAAGAAGTTGCTCCAGACCAGCAGGGGGCGATGTGAAAAACTCAACCAACCTCACAATCAGCTCACAGTTTGCACACACAAACAGCTGTACCCAAGGATTCCAGAATACAGTGCTGTTTTCACTGGTGGTCTGTAAAAAAGACACAAACGACATTTGCTTATGTTGTCGTCTGTATGCAGCATGGTTCTCAGAGTAGGCATGATTATTTATAAGATCAGCCATATGTGTAAAGCATCTCAGATCTCATTTACACCTGGTGTTAAAATAAGATCTGTCAAAATGCAGATTTGATTGTGCACTGGGGTAGAAAGACCTGGACGGGACAGGGAGTGTGTCACTCTGAGTCTGTATACTGCATATAAACAGTG
This sequence comes from Coreius guichenoti, assembly GCA_039654105.1. Taxonomy (NCBI): domain Eukaryota; kingdom Metazoa; phylum Chordata; class Actinopteri; order Cypriniformes; family Gobionidae; genus Coreius; species Coreius guichenoti. The sequence continues at coordinate 9,124,408 of CM077190.1, forward strand.
TGAATGACGATGGAAAGAGAAATATCACCTCAAGCCATGCCAGCATTGAGCAGAGCAGGAGATCCCAATGAGTGTTTCCCAAGACTGTGGGAGAATGATCCACCATCCAGCACAGGAAGCGCATCATTTCTACTGCCAATGAGAGCTCTGCAGCGGAAACCTTTCCAAGGTCACTGCAAATGGACACAAAGAAAAGAGAATAGATATGTATATACTGTATATATATTTATATTTATATAATTTATATTATATTATATATAAATAAAACATATCTTTAAAATATACATTCGTGTGTGTATTTATATATATACACATAATAATTATACACAGCACACACACATATGTAAACTCAAACTTTTATTTTGGATGCGATTAATCGACAGCACTAAAAATAATACTGTAAAAACAATGAACTTTAATAATTTTTGTTGTTTTATGGCATTTATTTTATACTTATACATTATTACTTATTAAGTGTATATTGAAATATATAGTAAAAAAAGAATGAGAAATATTTTTTGTTGATTTGTCTTTTTTTCTAAAAGCATTCTAAGTCAAATGTTTATATTTTGTCATGTATTTCAAAAGGCTTCACATTTTTGAAGACAGCTATTATTTTACTATGCATTATTAATTTTATATTTTGTATTATTTATTTAAAAGATATAGTAAAGAAGTTGTTTATTTTTCAGTTTTTCAGCTGTTTTTTTTTTTTAAAGAACTTTAAAGTAAAATGTTTATATGTTATGTATTATTTCAAGTTGCTTTGCATTTTTGATAATCTAAAATTATGATCGATTTTTTTATTACATATTAATGTTATTAACAGTTACGCATTATTAATTTTGTGTTTTGTATTCTTTATTTGAAAGATTTAGTAAAGAGGGGATTGGAAAAAGTTTATTGATTTTCTGTTTTTCATTATTAATGCTATTTTTCTGAAAGCATTGTGAGCAAAATTGTTATTTATCATTTCAAGTTGCATCACATTGATACATCAAATTGTTATAATAGCTGTTATTTTTATTATTGCTTAATTTTATATTTGTAATTTTCTATTTAAAAGATATAGTAAAGAGGGGATAGTAAATAGTTTTTGTTGATTTTTCTGTTTTTGGCATTAATGTTATTTTTCTGAAAGCATTGTGAGGAAAAAAAATAAATAATTTTTTTATACATTTCACATTTTTGATGCATTATTTAAAGGGGTCATGACATGAGAAATCAAATTTGCTCTTTGAACCATTAAAAACTTCATTATAAACAAAGCATTTATTTAATCAAGCTCAAAAAACAGCTTGTTTTGATATTGGGTGACCTTTAATGTCACATGGGCAAATACATTTACATATGCCTTTCTCCAGACCAAGACATCGACAAATAGTTTTACATCATCGCACCATAAGCTGCATATATATTTGTTTTTTTTGTGCAAAAAACTTCATTAACATTATAAGTGAACCTCAAGGAACATATTAAATAAATAAATAAATAAATAAATAGTTTTTTCTTCTACTGGAAAGATTCAATAAAATAAGCAAATAAAAAGATATGGAAAGAAGAGCAGAAAGGGACTGAGTCTTGAATCCTGCATCACCCACGAGCATCACTGCCACAGCTGTGACATAATAAATACGACTGCCATTGCCGTCTTCCTCATTACAGAGATACACATAGCTGAGGCATGGACTCACCTGTTGAAGAGGAACCACTCCTCTCTACTATTCCTCCATTCGGCAATCGTAGCTATGACAGCCAGCAAGATTTCATCCTCCACATCTGTGTTGGCCTGTAGACAGCAGAGCAGCACGGCCAGACAGCCTCGCACACCTACGCACGCAACATTATTCTTTCACATCAGTTAAGTGAGTAAGATTGGTGTTGCTCAGCCTATGTGACTCATCATGTGCTGTGTGGATATGATTTGAATCTCACTATTGATGCAGTCCTGCTCTCTGTCCTGCCAGTTAAGGAGCTCTGCAACACACAAGGCGATGAGGGATTCTCTCTCTTCACTGGCTAGAAATGGACACAGCGCCTGCACCGTACTCACACTGTGTTCTGAGAGGGGAAAGAAACTGACACACAAACAAGCAACAGAATTAGCAGGAACGTCACAACCACCTCGCTGGTTAGGCTGACATTTCTCACCAAAACACTGTGCTGATGGCCAGCTGTAATGTGTATATGAATAAGCTGACTACCTGAGGTTACTCTGGGTCCTTCTTACATCAGCGTATGCTGTTTAACACACTACTGCTGCTGCAGCAGCCTAGAGAAACTACTAGAATTGTCTCAAAAGGCCAGTGCTATGAGTATTGAACCAGCTATTACAGTTACAGACACTACCGTTCAAAAGTTAATACGATTTTTTAAGGAATTATTACTTTTATTCACCAAAATGTAGCAGTAAAGACATTTTTAAAGTTACAAAGATTTCTATTTTAACTAAATGCTGTTCTTTTGAACTTTCTATCAAAGAAACCTGAAAAAAATATTAAACAGCACAACTTTCAACATTGATAATAAAAATTATTATCAATGTTGATAGCACATTAGAATCATTTCTGAAGGATCATGTGACACTGAAGACTGGAGTAATGATGCTGGAAATTCAGCTTTGCCGTCACATGAATAATTTACATTTTAAACAGTTATTTTATATTGTAATACTACTTCACAATATTACTGTTTTTATTGTATTTTTTGATCAAATAAATGCAGGCTTGGTGAGTATAAGGACTTCTTTCAAAAACAAAGAAAATTTCCTACCTTTCTACATTGCCGTATAAGCCCATGGTGTCACTTGGATCCATTTTGCTGTTCTGCATATATTTTGCCAGAGATAGTGACCAGAGAGAGCCCTCTTCTTGTGACCTGTGATTAAAAAAGGGATAAAAGGGTCTAAAAATTAGGCTTATTAAAAACAAAATTAAACATTTATACAAAATCTAGGTCATTACTAATGAAAATTCACATTTCTGAAAGAAAAGAAAAAAATACACATGAATGAGTTCACCTTGTGAAAAGCATGTCTATAAGAGTGGTTTTGGTCAGGCTGTTGTTGTGGATTCTCTGCTCTAAACTCCAGGACTGCAGCAGTTTATGATATTCAGACACCATGAGGGGTGAGAGCTCCATTTCTTCACACCACTGAAGTCCATAGAAAATCTCTGAAACTACATTAAAAAAAAAAAAAAGCAAAAAAGTTAACTGCTGACATGAATTCTTCTGTCCAAAACTATTTTTGTTGTAAAGTGGTCTAAATTATTAGAAAGAAAGAAAAAGAAAGAAAGAAAAAAAAAGAAAGAAAGAAAAAGAAAAAGAAAGAAAGAAAGAAAGAAAGAAAGAGGCGTAAACAAAGCAAAACAAAGGCATAGCTTGATGACGCCTGGATTCCGTTTTTTCCGGTCATGCGTATGTGGGGTAACGCAGCGTTGTTTTATCATATTAGATACATTATTTGAATGTGTTGAAAGTTATGTTATAATGCTACTCTGTGCGTTCGCTCGGCGGCTACTATCAGACACTTGTTGCAGACTGCAGCTAGATCGATATTAGACATAGTAAAACATGGTACTCGCTGTAAATCAAGATTTAAACAATAAGACTAACTGTGTTGAGCTATATAACAATGATTAGTTTTCTGTCGATGAATGTATCCAAACAGTTGCTCACCTGTCTAATAAAACACATAATATATTAAAGCGTCTTTGGTGTTTCCATGGTTTCTACAAAATAAAATTGAGGGTAACGCGGGTATGATGTCATTGATAGGCTTACTTCTATGGATTTAAATATTCTTGGAAACATTTGGGATAATGTAAGTAACACAAGTCAACAAAATATATAACACTGTTCTAGTGGTTTTTGGATATTTTAATCCAAAAATCTTACATATTGTGCCTTTAGTAATCCTGAAGAAACTGATTAGCTTGTTCAGGCGTATCTGATTAGGGTTAGAGCTAAACTCTTCAGGACAGCGGCACTCCACCGCTGACCGACGTTGCCCATCCCTGTGCTAGACAAATAAATAAGTCTCACCTATGTGTTTGAGATCAGGAATTTCTGAGAAGTCTGCCTCCACCTGCTGGTCATCAGGTGAAGTTGCCATGAGGATGACTCTGCCCAGTAATGCACTTACACACAGGTGTGCGGGAAGCCGGTTAGATGCCCTGAACTTCCACGTGTCCATGCAGAGTTTTTCACCAGTGACTCTGAGGCGACCACACAGCAGAGGGTGTCTCACCCACTGCAGAGATGCACGAATACAATTGCATAAAAACAATGACAAAGAAATAGTTTGTTGAGGAAGTACTTTATATACTTCAATTATTTCCTCTCAAAATGTGTGAATTGGATGAGGACCTGAGGGGGCAGGGCCCGTCTAATGCGGCTCCACTCCTCTTCGGTAGGCGCAAGACAGCAGATAAATTGAGAGAGGAGACAGCTGGTCTTCTGGGCCGAGGCGATGGTCTGAGCTAGACTCTCTACAGCCTGCACCAAAACCTGCAGACTGACATCAATAACAGGAGAGATTTTGACAAGCTGTCACACAATTCATTCAGTCATCCAAACTTTTTAAAAACCAAAAAAGCAACAGAATTTGGAGAAAGCACATTTATCTAAAGATGGTTAGAGAAGGCCAAACCTTTTGACAGTCAGTGGTGTGGTGAGCAAGTGACTTTTAACCCAGAGAGCAATGTTGTGGAGGAGGGTGCCCTTTGTGACCCCTGCGCCCAGGTGACTGATCAATGATTGAATGCCAGCAGAGTAGGCGTGCTGAAGCTTCAGGAGAAGAGCATCTGCCGAAAAACACCCCACATGCATTTAAAAGAAATATGCACAAATGAGGAGACCATATTGTGTAATATTCAAAGGTATTCAGAATTCATTCAAATATTTAGAAACTGTTAAAGCTGTTTTTTTGTTTTTTCTGTAGTGTGGAGTCTTCACCTGAGAGGCGAGTAATGGTTTGGTCTTGTGCACAAAGCTGGAAAACAGTCATAAGCAGCTCCTCTGCAGACGCCAGCAGCAGGCAGCCCTTAACTGAAGAAAAGAAGGTGGCAGCCACATCAGAGATGAAAGTGACCAGCGGCTCCATGTTTCCGGCGTCAGACATGCCCTTTGCTTCTGACAGGGTGGCGTGAAGCTTGTCAATGATCTGCTCGACATACACCTTACCAATAAGAGGCTCTGCAGAGAGAAAAAAGGGTGAAACGGAATTATTTTCTTTGCAGAAAACCACCCGCTAAGTCATTTAACTCCCATAATGAGACATACACAACTGTTCAAAAGTTAATTAACACTCTTATTCAGCAAGGATGCATTAAATTGATCAAAAATGACAGTAAAGACATTTATAATGTTACATAATATTTATATTTCAAATAAATTCGGCCCTTTTGAATTTTCTATCAAGAAAGAATATAACTAATTAGGAATAAAACCTATTTAAAGAATCCTGCAAAGTATCATGGTTTACGCAAACAAATTAAGCAGCACAACTGTTTGCAATATTGATAATATTAAGAAATGTTTCTTAAGCAGCAAATCAGCATATTAGCATATTAGAATGATCATTAGGATCATGTGACACTAAAGAACGGAGTAATGATGCTAAAAATTCAGCTTTGCCATTACATATTAAAATAGAAAACAGTTATTATAAATAGTAATAATATTTACTGTTAATAATAAAATTACTTTTTTACTGAATTGCTACTGTTTAAATATATGCAGCCTTGGTCAGCATGAGACTTCAAGTGACTTCTTTCAAAAATATTTAAAAATATTACCAACCCCAAACTTTTGGTAGTATACTTCTAGTAAATAAAGTAAATAAGGTCAATTTTGTCTTTAACTCCAAAATGTGAGAGATCAGGTGGTGGTTGTTGAGTAGTAATGATATAAAGACTTACCATTATTGTGCTGCTGTGACAGAGCGAGGCTGATGAGAGGCCAGCCGTGTGCATGATGGGATGATGAAGAAGGGGATCCATGCAGACCCATCACACACAGCTCTCCAGCAAGACCCACCAACCTCTCCCCTAACACAGGACCCCTTAGCCAGCCAATACACACCTCCAAACGGACAGGATCTGCACATGCCTGGTGTCATGAAAGTCAAGAGAATATTTAGTATGTATTTTTTAATAAAAAACACTGTTAAATGTAAAGCTAAATGTAACCTAATTGAAAAGCCCCTTTAATAAAAACAGTTACCTTTTCAATAAGTTGAAGAGTTACGTTCCAATTCAAATCCCTCTGTTATGAAGAGACAAATAATTGATTATTGATGTTACATGTATGTAAATTAGAGAAAAGGTCTCTTGGTAGACATATGTGAAGAAAAAGCTTAACATTTAATTAAAAATATTTGGGGTCAGTTACACTTTTTAATGTTTTTGAAAGAAGTCTCTTATGCTCATCAAGGCTGCATTTATTTGAATATTATTACAAAATTTTATTTAGAAAACAGTCTGAATTCTTTGATTAATAGAAAGTATCTTTTGAATATAAAAATATTTTGTAACTTTACTGTCACTTTTGGTCAATTTAATGAATTCCTGCTGAAAAAAAAAAGTATTTATTTTTTAATCTTAATGACCCCAAACTTTTTAACGGCAACGTAAATGTTATTTCTAACAAATATAAACATGCATTACTAAAAATAAAAATGTATGTTAAGTCTGGTTAAGCAGAAAAAAAAGCCATATTTGTTAAGCCCTTTGTATAAATGTTTAATGCTATATTATATTATATTATATTTAGTGCTGTCAAATCGATTAATCATGATTAAATCACATCCAAAATAAGTGTTTACATAATACGTGTGTGTACTGTGTATATATATATATATATATACACACACACACACACACACACACACACACACACACTCATTCATGTATATATTTAAAAAATATTTGCATGTATATATTGTATATATATTTATATTATTAAATATAAAAATTATTTCTTAAATATATACATGCATGTGTGTGTGTGTGTGTATATATATATATATATATATATATATATATATATATATATATATATATATATATATATATATATATATATATATATATAAAAAATTATACAGTACACACACACATTATGTGTAAACAGACTTTTATTTTGGATGCGATTAATCGGGATTAATCGATTTGACAGCACTAATTATTATATGATATTATATTATATTATATTATATTATAGCATCCCTGTAGCATCCCAATCCCTCTCAACTATGTGGGTCTCTTACAGTGATGTGGTTGAGGATCAGTGTCTTGTCAGCACTGGAGCTGCAGCACTGCAGAGAACTGAAAACCATGTCCACCAGGAAGTCAGTGTCCTTCCTGCTGTCCTGTTTTAACCATAAAGCCACTCTCTGCAGGAGGAAGCGGACAGCTGCGTTCTCAGCGAGCGGCCTGAGCTCCGACCCTATTTCAGGCTTCATTTCCTCCGGCCTCAGCAGCACCTGGAACACCTGAGGGCTCGGGAACGCCCCGAGCAGCTGAGACAAAAACCGCAGGTGCCTTTCCGACTCTCGTTCACTCACGTACACCATGTTGAGCTTCGCCAGCTGGCACACCAAATCCAGCAGGTGTCCATTTCTCAAGGGACGGTCTTGTTCCTCCACCGCTGGAGTTTCCCTCAAAGGTTCCTCCCCTTGGCCTCTTTCTTCCTGGTCTGTGAAGCGAATTTTCACAGTTTTCTTCTTCTTCTTGGCCTGTTTACTGGCACTGTTCGGGTTATGCATAATCTGCAGGAGCGATGCAATGCCCTCAAGGGCGGTTCGCTCAGCCTCCTCGCAGTCCACACAAGTTGTGCACAAACGACCCAGACCCTCCCAGAAGTCTGACAGCAGTCTTTGAAAGGTGGAAGCCTCTTTTCCAGCTGTCCGCTTTTCCCATGAAAGCAGCATATCTGAGACCTGAGGGAACAGAGGACCCGTCTGCAGCGATGGGTTTCCCAGAGCTCTGTCAATCAATGGCAGGAGCTGTGGAGAGAGAGATCAATGCATGAGACATCAGCACGTTTAGAGAGATCTTTTCCTTGTGACCCACAGACCTGTTCTGAGATCAGCATGTTCTGGATGCTTCTCTGCTCCTGCTCATCTCCGGCGTTCTGCAGTATGATAAACCGCAGACATTCCATCGTGGCAAAAATGATGGCTGCACTCTCTGAGGGACTGGACGTGGCACGCTCACTTGACAATCTGGACCAAACATACCAGCATAAATAAAAACTGAGTGTAAAGATAGCATGAATTATTGTGCTTTATATTATGTATTCTGAATTAAAAACATTTTGCATTCATAAAACTACACCATCCTGTTTAAAGCCACAATATGTAATTTTTCGCCACAAAATGTCGCTTATTCAAAACAAAGGCGTAGCTTGATGATTCCTGGATTTGGTGGAGCTTTTATTATGCCGCAGACAACCGCTTCGCTTTTTCCGGTCATGTGTATGTGTGGTAAAGCAGCGCTGTTTTATCATATTAGATACATTTGAGTGCGTTGAAAGTTATGTTATAATGCTTCTCTGTGCGTTCGCTCGGCGGCTACTATGAGACACTTGTTGCACACTGCAGCTAGATCGATATTAGGCATGGTAAACATGGTACTCACGGTAAATCAAGAAAACAAGATTTAAACAATAAGACTAACTGTGTTGAGCTATATAACAATGGTTAGTTTTCTGTAGGGCTGCAACAATTAATCGATAAAATCGCTAATAATCGATAGTGAAAATCATCGATAACGATTCTCATTATCGATTAGTCGGGTCTGCCCTCTGTACGCAAAGCTTCAACCAGTCGCGCCAAATTACAGCACTGAATAACAAATGTGCATCTAGAAATAGTGGAGTGGACATGGTCCAAGTGCCCAAAACATGAGAATTGTTTATTTTAAGCTTCAAGCGAATGCATTAGCGTTTAACATACCCTGCCATGCACTTTGACAGATGTGTGTGTGTGTGTTATTTTGATAATCGATTAGTTGGCCGATTATTTTTTCGATTAATTGATTAATCGATTAATCGGATAAAAAGCCCATTTTTTTTATTTTATTGACAAAACACTATTCCACATCCTGCCCAATGCTGTCCTTCAAACAAACATGTCAGCTGAGTGCTATGAAAACATACATAGTGAATATATCTACCATTACATAAATTAACCATGGTTTTACATCGAATAAAACAAACAAAAAATAATAAATAAATAACAGGTTTATTGTAGTTATTCCATGGTAACCACAAATTAACCATGGTTTTGCTTCAAATCCATAGTTTAACTATATGGTATTTGTGTGGTTATACAAATGGTAATCAATATGGCAAAAACATGGTTTTATTATAATAAAAACATGGTTTTACTATCTAATTGAACCATGGTTAATTTTTGTAAGGGTATGTTTGTGCTATACATTATGTTACTAAGTTACAAAGCAAAAGGAGTTTAAATCCCTACATTAAAAAAAACAAAAACACAAAGAACACAAATCAGTGTTAGCAGATTAGAGCAATGTTCTGCAGGAACATACACACACTCTCTATGGACACAGTACCTCTTACTGTCATTTCTTTATCCTGTAGAAACGTCTTACATTTATATTCAAATTACATGCTGTTATCCCTTTACAGTTACTACTCTCATAAAATACTTGAATAACATGTAGACTTTTAAAACTAAATTTAGCGTCCAACAGAAGATATTTCAGCTAAATGAATGTTTTTGCGCTGAATATAAATCGTCTCTCTCTCTACTGCGTTCTGTCTGATTGACGCGCATGCGCGCGCCCGCCGCACCGGCGCTCGTTCAGTGAAGTTTTAAGTTTAACACAGACTGTCAGGACGCGCTTTCATGCAAAATGGAAATACTCGCGTGAATTAGTAGCATTTACAGATAAGGATATAACTACTGTTCTCTATATAGACCAGTGGATATAACCTGTAAAATGAACGTTTTGCGCTGAGGACGCAGACGCACGTACACATCTGTCAAAGTGCATGACAAGGTATGTTAAACGCATTCGCTTGAAGCTTAAAATAAACAATTCTCATGTTTTGGGCACTTGGATCATGTACCTTTCCCGCATCAGCTCACTCTGTTTCCACTCCACTATTTCTAGATGCACATTTTGTCCATAAAAATACGTTATTTGGTGCTGTAATTTGGCGCGACTGGTGTAAGCTTATCTTGCACAGAGGGCAGACCCGACTAATCGATAATGAGAATCGTTATCGATGATTTTCATTATCGATTTTATCGACTAGTTGTTGCAGCCCTAGTTATATCCACTGATCTATATAGATAACAGTAATTATATCCTCATCTGTAAATGCTACTAATTCATGCGAGTATTTCCATTTTGCATGAAAGCGCGTCCTGACAGTCTGTGTTAGACTTCAAACTTCACTGAAAGAGCGCCGGCGGGCGCGCGCATGCGCGTCAAACACAGAACGCAGTCAAGAGGGAGACAAATATTCAGCGCAAAAACACTCATTTAGCTGAAATATCTGCTGTTGGACGCTAAATTTAGTTTTAAAAGTCAACGTGTAATTCAAGTATTTTATGAGAGTAGTAACTATAAAGGGATAACAGCGTGTAATTGAATATAAATGTTAGGCGTTTCTTGAAGCCTATTTACAGGATAAAGAAATGACAGTAACAGGTTACTGTGTCCAGAGCGAATGTGTGTGTGTGTGTGTGTGTGTGTGTGTGTGTGTGTGTGTGTGTTCCTGCAGAACATTCGCCTAATCTGGTAACACTGAGTTTGTGTTTTTTTTGTTTTTGTTTAATATCATTTTAATGTAGTAATTTAAACTCCTTTTGCTTAGTAACTTTTTTTGTACATAATGTATAGCACAAACATACCCTTACGAAAATTAACCATGGTTTTATTATAGTAAAACCATGTTTTTATTATAATAAAACCATGTTTTTGCCGTATTGACTACCATTTGTATAACCCCACAAATACCATACAGATCCAACTATGGATTTGAAGCAAAAGAATGGTTAATTTGTGGTTACCATTTAATAACTAGTTTAATAAAAAAAATTATTATTATTTTTGTTTGTTTTATTCAATGTAAAACCATGGTTAATTTATGTAATGGTAGAGATATTCACTATGTATGTTTTCATAGCACAGCTGACATGTTTGTTTGAAGGACAGAACTGGACAGGATGTGGAATAGTGTGTTTTGTCAATTAAAAGGCTTTTTATCAGATTAATCGAAAAAATAATCGGCCAACTAATCGATTACCAAAATAATTGTTAGTTGCAGCCCTAGTTTTCTGTCGATGAATGTATCCAAACAGTTGCTCACCTGTCTAATAAAACATAATATATTAAAGTGTCTTTGGTGTTTCCATGGTTTCTACAAAATAAAATCAGAAATCGAGGGTAATGCGGGTATGATGTCATTGATAGGTGACGCACGGACACGGTCCGTGTCCCGGTTAAAATGGCTTATTTATCTAGATTTAAAGTCAACAAAAAAAAAATATAACATTGTTCTAGTGGTTTTTGGATATTTTAATCCAAAAATCTTACATATTGTGCCTTTAATTCTAAGGGTCATGGGAGGATATATAACCTAAGCAGGGCATTCTGCTGCAATTACATGACTACATGAATGAATGAATATGCAAAAAAGAATGTGACATTCTTTACCCCTGAATGACGGATGTGAGGAATGTCCTAGAGAACTCCAGGTCGGGCTGTGTGACCTCTGCTGGCAGTTTGCTTATAAATGGCAGCAGGTTTGGATGCAGAGATGTTGCAAGACCTCGACCTCCTTCGTTAAGAAGCACCCAGAGCTTCGGCATCACGCCTTTCCTGGCACTGACATGCGTCCAACAGTTCTGCACAGAGTTCACATGACGACAGTGAATTTGAATCACCAATGACAATAGACAACAGATAACGGTGCAATAAAATTTCTATTACAATGCAAAAGATTAACATTAATTTTAGAATGAATGTGGGTATATGATAGAGCTGTAAAATGTGAGATTTGCCTATCATATTATACATTATTTTTGTTATTTATTATTTAAAATAAATGTTTATATAAATATGATTTATTTGCACTACCGTTCAAAAGTTTGTGGTCGGTAAGATTGTTTTATGTTTTTGAAAGTCTCTTACGCTCACCAAGGCTGTGTTTATTGGGGGGGGGGGGGGGGGGGAGCACAAAAAAAAAAATTTCAGCTTCATTACTCCAGGCTTCAGTGTCACATGACCCTTCAGAAATCATTCTAATATGCTGATTTGCTGCTCAAGAAACAATTATCATTCATTCAACAATTATCAAATGTTGAAGAAGGTTGTACTGCTTCCCAAACATCCCAAATGTTTTTGGGATATTTGTTTTTTTTTTCAGGGTTCTTTGATAAATAGACAACTTAAAAGAACAGCATTTATTCGAAATAGAAGTCTTTTGTAAAATTTTAATTGTCTTCACTGTCATTTTTGATCAAGCTAATGGATTAATGAATAAAATTAATTAACACGATTTCTTTATTAATTTCTTTAATAAAATATATTTTTTAAAATCTTATTAACCCAAACTATTGAATGGTAGTGTTTATAATATTTTTTATTATATGAGTCTCACATCAACGCAGGACAGAATATGGAGGACCGCCTCCCACAGAGGGGGCAGCACCACCGGGTCTGTGTCGTCAATTGACAACAGCACAGCAGAACATGCTCGGGCTGCTTCTGCCTGGATCAGCTGGGGTGTGTTCTCACACATGGAGGCAATCAGCTCAAAGTACGCCCCTCGAACCTAGAACATACAAAAGACAACTATGAATACTATTAAAACACCTGATGTGAATCAAAGAAAACAGCTAACAAATAGTACAAAGCGTATTGGCAATAGTTCACAGAAATTCTTTGGTATATCTATCAATATTTTAATAATGACATTGTACAGTCCTCAATGAAGACAAAATAGTGTGCGTGCCAGGAATAAAATCTGTTTTAATAACCATTGAGAGAATATTTGTTGTTTATTATACAGCTATGTTGAGGGGGATTTTGGTCCAGTTAGATTTTAACATGCGTGTGAAGCATCATAAATAAAAACTAAATGTTGCCTGTCACAGTCGCAGCTGTTTAAAGGGTTAGTTCACCCAAAAATGAAAATTCTGTGATTAATTACTCACCCTCGTGTCGATCCAAACCCATAAGACCTTCGTTCATCTTCATAACACAAATTAAGATATTTTTAATGAAATCAGAGAGCTCTCTGACCCCTCCATAGACAGCAATTTAATTAACACTTTCAAGGCCCAGAAAGGTAGTAAAGACATTGTTAAAATACATGTGACTCCAGTGGTTCCACCTTAATTTTATGAACTGCAGTCGGCCGGATCCGGGCCGTGTCCGGACCAGATGGTGGACCTTAGCCTGGACATGACGAACGCATCCCTGAAGTGTCTGTAGAGACCGTGTCAATTAAACTCCCCCCTGTAAATGCCGCATCAACACGACATCCTCATTAAACCCGTCCCCGGCGTGACGACTCCAATCTTTCGAATAATCCTACGAATCTATTGATCTAATATGACTTCTGACCTGTAATGTTGCCAGAATCATAATCATACACTATTTGTTCGTCGGCCAGAGGAGAACTGGCACCCCGACTGAGCCTGGTTTCTCCCAAGGTTTTTTTCTCCATTCTGGCCCTGAAGGAGTTTTGGTTCCTTGCCACCATCGCCTTTGGCTTTTGGCTTGCTCAGTTGGGGACACTTAAATTTCAACTATATTACTGATCTGCCCGCATTGACACTATATGATAATTGAAATGAGCTGGATGACATCACCGCTTTCACCAGAGCGGCTGTACAGCCGAATCAAATTCTGTTGCATTATTTTACTGTTACCACTGTGAAGCTGCTTTGAAACAATTGGCATTGTAAAAAGCGCTATATAAATAAAGGTAAAAAAAAAAAAAAAAAAAAGTGACGAGAATACTTTGTGCGCAAAAAAAAAACAAACAAAAATAACAATTTTATTCAACAATTTCTTCACATCTGTGTCAGTCTCCTACGCAGCTGACGTAGTAAATACAGTACAGCGCTTCAGAGTTACGTCAGACCGCCGGCTTTACACTGGCCGAAGCACGTGAGCACCACGACGCATGCGTGAGATGCTGACGCAGGAGCTGGCCAACGTAAACTGCATAGAAGACTGACACAGACGAGAAGAAATTGTTGAATAAAGTCGTTATTTTTGTTTGGTTTTTGCGCACAAAAAGGTATTCTCATCACTTCATAAAATTAAGGTTGAACCACTGGAGTCCCATGGACTATTTTAACAATGTCTTTACTAGCTTTCTGGGCCTTGAAAGTGTTAATTAAATTGCTGTCTATGGAGGGGTCAGAGAGCTCTCGGATTTCATCAAAAATATCTTCATTTGTGTTCTGAAGATGAACGAAGGTCTTACGGGTTTGGAACGACATGAAGGTGAGTAATTAATGACAGAAATTTCATTTTTGGGTGAACTAACCCATTAAGATACACCCTACACAAACTGAACATGCAGCTCACTTGTGGGCTCTTGTGTTTGCTGTACTTCCAGAATTTGCCCTGTGCGTTGAGTTGGGTCAGCCGCTCATTCAGCAGCTCTCTGTCCTGCTCGGGTAAAACACTCAAAAGTCTCTTCAGGGCCAGCAGAGAGCTGGTCAACAGACGGATGTACTTAGCCTCTCGCTCCTCCTCTGGCACACTCCTGCACAAAAAATAAATAAATAAAAATAAAAAATAAAAATAATAATAATAATAAAATACATATCACAGAAAATCACTGAAATTACATATTTAAACATAACTAACATATATACGCAACATATAAACTAAAACTATTATTATTCATGAGGCACACACAGCATATATTTTAAAATATAATAAAATGACCAAGAAAAGCAAAACCAATGTCAAATCAAGTTACTTCAGTACATATCATAAACTTACTGAGGGTCACTGAGAGTGTTAGCTGTTTCTTTCAGCAAATTGTCTTGGAGAACCTGAAAATCACAGAGGATATATGTAAAAACTGTAGCTAAGCAATAACAACAAGCATAACAATTTATGCACATTGTCATTTTGTCTCACTATGTGCCTAAGGCCCTGTTTACACCTGGTATTAAGATGTGTTTTGGTCGACAGGATCACAAGTAGACAAGGGAGACACAAACTCGTTTACACCTGGTATTTTAATCCATCTCTTTTGTTCACTTTCAACCACTTCTTGATTTCTTCTATGGGCAGGAAAAATATATGGACTTTTTCAGATCTTTCCATCTAACTGACGAAATAAGCTCACGAAATTTATATATGAACATGACCGGAGAAAACAGAAAAACATAAGGAGAGCAGTAGCTTTCGTTTCTGCTCTAATAGCCGCAAGACCACGCTGAACGCGGTGAGTGCGTGTTAGAAATCAGGAATGGTGAGAGAACATTGTACTTGGTATGTTTTTCATCTTCAAGCCAAAACTTGGGTCTCTGGCCAAAGTTTAAATCCCGTCTGGCTAGCGCACTTCCCATAATGTTTACATATTAAGTCAGTAAGTGGAGAGTAGGCGGCCTTTTGCGGCTGTACGAACACATTTGACCACATAAGCGTTTACACTACGAAAGCAATCCGGTTGAATGCGTTTTCAACTACCTCTGGAAATGGTCGAAAGTGGACAAACTCAAAACATTTTAGACCGGTATTTAGCGTCGCCCACTTGTGATCCGATCGACCAAAACGCATCTCAATGCCAGGTGTAATCGGCCTAAGATGAGCTTTAACTTACATTCAGGACTTCATCTTTACAGAAGCTGATGGCCTCTGGTTGTTTATTCAGGGGAAATGCGGCCTGGAAAGCAGCGCTGGCGGCTGAGGCAGCAGGAGAGTATGTGTCACACTGAGAGATGAGCCAGTGACCCATGATGCTCTTCAGGTAGGGGGCCAGATTCCTCTTCACTTTTAAAACCAGCTGCTCAAAGGCCTGCTGTGTGGCCTCTCGCACACGGCGATCATGGTCCTGATAAAATTATAAAATAATAAATACATATGTTTAGCAAAGAAAAGAAAAAAACAGCTGCCTCTAAATACAGTAGGATCCAAAAGTCAAGACAAGCATGTTTCTAATTTTATGCAAAAATTAGAAACATTTTTATTTAATAGAAAATCATTTATTCAATTATATAATTAACATTACTATTTATTCAAATATAAAAAATAACTTGTATAAAAAAATAAAATTATCTACCACTGATATTCGGCAGTATATCCGAGGCCAGTATGGGAGGACACCTTTTACAACATCAGGCTGTCGCTCTTGACACATTGCTCCAAACTCCTGTACTGCCTGAAATACACATTTACCAGCATTTATGAGCCATTCAGTTTCAGTGAAATTAAATGTTTTATATAAATTGATATTGGAAAACAGTGTGTTGTGGCATTCTTCCCTTTACAACATGAGGACATGTAACAGAGTTGGATTATCCAAGGTTGTAAATGTATTAATTTATTATGATTATATTTGATTACATTTACAATATACATTATATATCCATTATATTCACTCATGCAATTACATGCTGTAGTGTTAAGAATAAATATTTCCAATATATGAAGTGGCAGATTTCAGAGTGTTTGGAGGAGTCATAAGTTTAAACTTGAATTGTGCCCCGTAAATAAGTAAAAGCAATAAGCAAGAAATAAAACATGTATATGCAAAGATGAATTATTTTTTATTTAATGGCTTTCATTTACATCTATATACATCTAAGAATCAGTGATGGCACCCACATCAGCACCACATGTTAAGCAAAGAGAAATGCTTACACTTAACAGACAGAATCACAGAAAGAAAAAATTATAAGAGAGAAAAGAATAGTATTTAACCTGAGAAAGAAATGCATCAGAACTGAAAAGAGATGAGATTTCCTTATATAACAGAAGCAAAAAGAAAAGACAAGCATCCAGGGACTCAATGTTGCATGTCTCAACCTTGTCACAGTCTTCAACCTTTAACCTGTTAAAGGTGCAGTAAAAGCGATTTCTGAGAAACGCTGTTGAAAGTGGGTCGGACCGGGCTCCACAACACATTTGTAGACAATCAGCAGTAGGGGGCGTGTCCACTCATGATGGGGAAGGAGAGACAGTGTGAAAGAGGGAGATTTGAAAGACTGTAGAAAGAGAGATGGCTGAGAGACATTACAAAAGAGTTATGATCAGGCAAGAGCTTTGGGACCTGTGTTAATATTAGAAAAGCTTTCCAGCGCTGGAGAGACCTAAGCACGAAGGCCTGAAAATGGACGCTGAGGTTGAGTTGTTTCTGCTCCATACGTGAGTAACATTGTTTTTGCCACGTTTCACAGAACCAAGATATAATGTTGTTGTAATGTTAGTTATAGTAACAGGACCGTTTTTAGTGTCACTGTTTGTCAGGATCTGGTGTGCTGCTGGCGACTAACAACAAACTCTTGTACATTTGTGCATTCTAGATTCATTTTTTTTCTTCCTTGTCATTTGTTCGTCATCTTCGCTTTTTTTTTTTTGCTTCGCTTTAGCTACGATAAAGGGACATCCACTCTTGCGTTGCGTGTTCGTACAATTTGGGGGTGGAGCAATGAAGGGAGGAGTGTGTTTGTTTTTGGTTGATTTGAAATATCAACAGTGTTTCTCAGAAATCACTTACTGCACCTTTAATTGACACCCCCCTTTTTGAGCATAGATCTAAACCTAAATGATTGTAATTCATGAATGGTTTGTAATACAGACCAATGGTCTCTTTTTAAAGAATACACTCAGAAGTGCAAGCAAATAAAATTATGGGCCCTATTTTAACGATCTGAGCGCATGGTCTGAAGCGCAGGTGCACTTAGGGCGTGTCCGAATCCACTTTTGCTAGTTTAACGACAAAAAAAACCGGTCGGCACGGCGTGCGCATGGTCCAACAGGGTTGTACCTAGTCTCTTAATGAGTTATGGGTGTGTTTTGGGCGTAACGTGCAATAAACCAATCAGAGTCTCATCTCCCATTCCCTCTAAAAGCCAGTTGCGCTTGCACCATGGCGGATTCGCTATTTACATGGCGGAATTTGCAAGCAGAAAGACTGAACGCGAGGAATCCTTTTATTTTTAATATTTAAAAATGTTTGTGCTGCTGCTGCGCGTCCCTGTGTGTGTAATAAGCAGAGTGTACGCTCGTTGTGCACCCGCCTATAGGCGCATATTACTAATGCACCCTTTAAATAACACAAAAAATACTGCGCTATTGACTTTAGACCAGGTTTTTGTTGGTCAATGGAGCAGTTGTTTTCAGTTGCCTCAAAATAGCAACACGCCAACAATGTGCCTGAACACACCTCGTTTTCAGACCAGCACGCCCATGGGCGAACAGATGGGCGTGAATGCATTTGCTATCTAAACAACGTGGCACTGGACGTGAAAATTAGTTTTTAACGTGAATTGAGTGTTTAAAGGAATAGCTCACCCAAAAATGAAAATTCTGTCATCATTTACTCACCCTCAAGTTGTTCCAAACCTGTATGAAGAATGTCAGTAACCAAACAGTTGATGGACCCCATTGACTTCCATAGTATTTTTCACCTACTATGGAAGTCAATGGGGTCCATCAGCTGTTTAGTTCCCCATATTCTTCAAATATCTTCTTTTGTGTTCAGCAGAACAAAGAAATTCACACAAGTTTGAAACAACTTGAGGGTGAGTAAATGATGACAATTTTCATTTTTGGGGTGAACTATCCCTTTAAGCTTTCGAATGATAAAAAAAAAGTGTGCTAAATGTCCCAATACCAGGACATTGAGTGGTAACAGGCTATGAAAATATGTGTGGAGATCCTGACCCTGACAGTGCTTAATTCATCACTGACCAAACATTGAACAAATATCTGCCCTCCAGGCAATATTTATTTGTAACACTGGACTGTGAAACAGTGCTCAAATCAATCACAACAAACAATACCTTCAATTTTGTGACTGTATCTCTCTTGGACAATTTCCGTAGAACCATGCGGAAGTCTGCATCAACTAGATTGTCTATCTCCTCAGCCCCCTGTACTGCAGGTACATAACCTGGATCATTGGAAGTCGAGACACCGAATCCCACAAACCCAGGTACGACACCACTCTCCCTGGCCAACAGATCAGCAGCTCTGCCACTGCTGGATGGCTGAAAGAGAGAAAACACAGGGATGTCATTACACATTCATGACCGTTTCATATCTTGATGATTACGGCCCTATGGTATAGTCAGGTAATCAGATTAGAGAAGCACCTTCTTTATCGCTCTTTTGAAAACTCACCTGTTCTCCTTAGCTTTTAACACATTAATGTTGCTCTCTGTATGTGTTTTAATTTTGGTATTTGTATATGTGTTTGTCATGCTCTTGTACAGCACTGTTTTAAATGTGCTATATAAAGAATGAACTAGAAGTACAGCAGAATCCCAGCTTTTTAGTTTTAGTTTTTAGATATTGTACCAAACTGTTACAAAATAAGACTACAATGAAGGGTCTGATTACACGACAACATACAACGTCAGGACTACAATAACACAAGCTTTACATAACACACACGACAAAAAAACCTTGCCAAATCTAATGTTTCATAAACATTGCTTTTATACAGTAAGTTAAAGCAAGTCCGACTTCTTGTAGCGAGCTACAGTTTGCCATGCTGTCATAGTTTACAACACTGGCCTGTTATTCACTGACTTGAGATAATGTCAAAGAGTTGACTTGTAGTTAGAAAACATTACACATCGAATAACGTTCATTTGTCTTACTCGAACATTTCCTTTCGTTCTCTGTTTATTTTTGCCACCCATTCTCGTGTCGGCTGAGCGTCTGCTTTTCCGACTTCAGTACAGTCACACTAGACGCGCGGTGATGATGTCACGCACACGCGATTTGCGCGCGTCCAAAATACTGTTCGCTGCACGCGTGAAGTCAGCTGCGATCAATAACGACAGGTATTTCTGTTTTTTACTATATGGAAAGTCTCGTGTTCTGTATACATATGGAATTCCTGTTTATGTCTTTAATTTATAATACTTTTACTGACACATATTTGACAAACAACAGCTTGTTCCACTCGTTCGTGCCTCACGTGCTTTAAAACTGACAGTGTTTAATTCAATGTGTTTGGCCTTTAAAGGGAAAGATGAGCGTGGACGTGGAGCGCGTGTTGATCCAGCTCCAGGATGAGAGCGGTGAAGTGCTTGGATCCCCCTTCGATGTGCCGCTGGACATCAGCCCGGATAAACTGCAGCTGGTCTGCAACGCACTGTTACAGAAGGTAGGATCGATGGACTGGAGTATGTGCTTCATCCAGCTGTCAGAACACATGATGTAACTTACTTAGTGCCTAGTATCTATCTCTGTTTCTAAAAAAAAACATTTCCACACACTTTTATGGCAAAATCTGAAACATTTTATTATGAAATATGACAATTTTATGTTTTTGAAAGAACTATCTTATGCTCACCAAGGCTTCATTCTTTGATCAAAAATACAGTAATAACAGTACTATTTTATTACAATTTAAAATAACTTTTCTATTTTAAAATGTCGTTTATTTCTGTGATGGCAAAGCTGAATTTTCAGCATCATAAGGTGCGTTCACGCCAGTGGCGGAACTAGACTTTTATACATGGGGTGGCCAAGGCTACTTTAGGGGGTCCATAGACCGTATCATGTGTATGTGTAATACTTATTTGTTTTCATCGTTCATGTAACATTGTATTCTAATAAATAAGAAACCAAAATTTTAGATACCAGTGAAACTTCACAATTCTTGATTCCAACTGATATTCCACAGCAAAAACGACAAGCCTAATAATCTATACATTTAAAACATTATTGAATACAAGTGAACAGGCAGCAATAAAGTAAGAACAGTGCTAAGAATTAAGTGCTTGAAGTTTCAGGTCTAACAGTAATTCAGGTACAGAAATGGAATAATCAGACGTAAAATAACATTGCACAGTCTTCACTGTATAAATTAAATATAGATTAATGCATGTCAAAACTAGCTACAAAAGTTATTGCTGAACGCAGCAATAACTCCAGTCTTCAGTGTCACATGATCTTTCAGAAATAATTCTAATGTGCTGATTTGGTGCCCAAGTCAAGTAACATTTATTATTATTATCAATGTTGAGAACAGTTGTGCTGCTTAATATTTTTGTGGAAACCGTAATACATTTTTAGGACTCAGCATTTATTTGAAATAGAAATCTTTTGTAACATTATTTATACATGTCTTCAGTGTTACTTTTGAGCAGTGTAATGCACCCGTGCTGATTAAAAGTATTACTTTTTTTTTAAACATCTCACTGAACTTAAACTTTTGAATTGTAGTGTATAACTGTACTGTATACTACTTAGTTTAGTGCAATCTATATAGTATTAAAAACACTTATATATCCTAATGTGTTATACAGTATATGTTCATTTTGTATTTGTGTATTTGACATGACGTGATAGCAGTGTGACATACTACATCTAAAATAAACATATTTTTCAGATTTTTCTATAGTAAATAATGTAATACTTATTATGTTTGATTACGTAATATTGTATGTTTAAATATATATTAATTGGTTACTTGGAGTATAGTCTCTTTTTGAGTGTATTGCAAAAAACTAAAACATCTTTACATTTGCCAAAAATAGAACTTTTTTTGTTGTTATTGAAAAACAAACAAGCAAGCCCTGCCCAGGTGAGAAAACGCAAAAGTTATGTGACGCATTACTTTCTATAAAAAGTAACTAATGCAATGTTACTTTTTTAGGGAATAACAATATTGTAATGCATTACTTTTAAAAGTAACTTTCCCCAACACTGGTTATGAATGATGAACTGCATGTTTTATCATTTCATAACCCCTATCTTTTTGTCTGTCTACAGGAGGATCCTGTGCCATTCCTGTTCTTTGTTAAAGATGCAGAGGTGGTGTCGTCCCTGGGCACTTGTGTGCAGACGTTGGGCCTGGAGACTGAGCAGGTGCTGCCAGTTGTGTACCAGCCGCAGGCTGTATTCCGTGTGCGGGCCGTGGCTCGATGCACCAGCTCTTTGGAGGGCCACACAGAGGCCGTCATCTCTGTAGCATTTAGCCCTACAGGAAAGTAAGTGGATTAAACATAAACATACTAATTTATATAAAGACAGATAAATATATAACATATCAGACTGTATGCATCCAGATAAAGCTTTTTGTTTTTATTTTGGGGTTATTACTCAGATATCTGGCCAGTGGATCTGGAGACACGACAGTGAGGTTCTGGGATCTGAACACAGAAACGCCACACCACACTGCTAGGGGTCAGTTTATCGCATAACCTTTAAATGTTATTAAATACAGTGCATCTCACATTCTGTCCATTATGTTTTGTAAGGCCACACACACTGGGTTTTATCCATTGCCTGGTCTCCAGATGGCAAGAAATTAGCATCTGGGTGCAAAAACAGTCAGGTGAGCATGTCATGTTCATTATAAGTCACTAAAATTCCAGTGTGCAATAAGTTATTTAGGTCTAAAATATTGTTTTGTATCTGTTGTGTTCTTTGCAGATCTTCTTGTGGGATCCGATCACAGGAAGTCAGATTGGAAAGACCTTAACGGGACATACAAAGTGGATCACCTGGCTGTGCTGGGAACCTCTCCACCTGTAAGTTTTGAAAGTGGTCGACCGATATATATTGCCAAGGCCAATATATCGGCTGATATTTGGCATTTTTTAATTATTGGCATCGACCGATAGAATTTTCTGTTCGGCCGATGTGTCTGAAGCAGAACTTTTAATTTGACAGCATGCAGGACATTTATTTTGAAAGCGCTGAGAACCCCGGGGCAGCTGAGCTCCCATGCTCTGTCTTCATTAATTTACTGTTAAATTATTAGACAGGGCTGTAAAAACAAAGTATGCGTAAATGGTATGTGTAATAGAAAGGAAAACACTAATATATTCTCATCTACCGTCAGCATGCAGCAAATACGCATTTATATCATTTAAACAAATCTTTCAATATCTAATAAACATTTAATTTCACAGACCTTGCAAACTTTGGCGAATCCAGCTGAGAGATCTTGTGAAGTGTGCGTTTGTTTTTCATATTAAATTTCAAATTATTTATTTCTAATTTAGTAATTATTATATAAAGGTACCATATGTACGATCCAAAGACCACTAGAACAATGTTATATATTTTGTTGACTTGTGTACTTACATTATCCCAAACGTTCCAAACAATGTTTAAATCCAGAGAAATAAGCAATTTCAACCAGGACACGGACCGTCAATGATATCATACCCGCGTTACCCTCGATTTCCTTTTGTAGAAACCATGGAAACACCAAAGACGCTTTAATATATTATGTGTTTTATTAGACAGGTGAGCAACTGTTTGGATACATTCATCGACAGAAAACTAATCATTGTTATATAGCTCAGAGTACCATGTTTTACCATGCCTAATATTGATCTAGTTATCGATCAAGTGTCTCATAGTAGCCGCCGAGCGAACACATAGCATTAATAAAAGCTCCACTGCTGTCGAGCCGTGTGTCGCGCTTGTCTCTCATTAGCAATCGCTCCAGTGCCCTCGCTCCCCTCCAGCGGCTTTCAGCCCCACCCTGCTTCATACTACATTAACGTTAATAAACATTTAATACATTAGCTCATCCATGAATATGATTTCTCCGTTAGATTTTTTTGCCACCGGCTGTAGATGTGAAGGCAACAACTCCCATGATTCCATGAAATCAAGGCGTCATCAAGCGACGCCTTTGTTTTGTATAAGTGACCTCTAGTGGCGAAAATTACATATTGGGCCTTTAAAATAAATATAAATTTCATTTCAGCAATTGTTATGCATGTGTTTTTACTATCGTTACATTAAATAGTGTGAAATCATATATAGGCCAACCTGTTCTCTAAGATATCGTCCATCAAAAAAATCACTATCGGTCGAGCACTTGTACTTGTAATTTGTTTTATTTTTGTTAATTTGCATGTTCACTTTATGTTAGCTCTATTTTAATTTATAATAAATTTGAATAAATTCACTGTAATGTATTAACTTATGTTTGTTTTTTGTATTTAATTGTATTATAATTTTTAAAAAAAAAATTATTGTTATTATTTAAGAATTGTTTAATTTAATTATAATTCAGAAAATGTTATAATAAAATAACATTATAATTTAGCAGCAAATTTCACTCCATCACAGAAACCCAGAGTGTCGGTATTTGGCTAGCACCAGTAAAGACTGTTCAATTCGGATATGGGATACGGTTTTGGGCCGCTGTGATAAGATCATGACCGGCCACACGCAGTCTGTGACGTGTGTAAAATGGGGAGGTGATGGTCTCCTGTACACCTCATCTCAGGACAGAACCATTAAAGTCTGGAGAGCCAAAGATGTAAGATTTGTCCACTCATAATGCATCAAATATAACTTGAAACCATGTTTACTAAGGTGTTTGACTGAGTTATGCTGTGAATATCTGCTCTCATCCATGCCGTAGGGGGTTCAGTGTCGTACGTTGCAAGGTCACGCTCACTGGGTCAACACGTTGGCCCTCAGCACCGACTACGTTCTGCGCACAGGAGCATTCGAGCCAGCTACCGCAACCATAAACCCTCAGGATCTTTCTGGATCATGTAGGTTTCAGCACAATCCTGCAATGGATTTATTAATGTACATTACTGTTCAAAAGTTTGGGGTTGGTATGATTTTTTTAATGTTTATGAAAGATGTACACCAAGGCTGCATTTATTTGATCAAAAATACAGTAAAACAGCAATATTGTGAAATATTATTACAATTTAAAATATCTCTTTTCTATTTTACTATATTTTAAAATGTAATTTATTCCTGTGATTTATTCAGTGTCACATGATCCTTCAGAAATCATTATAATAAGCTGATTTGGTGTTCAAGAAACATTTCTTATTGTCAATGTTGATAACAGTTGTGCTGCTTAATATTTTTGTGGAAACTGATATTTTTTTTTTTAGAATTGTTTAATAGAACAGAATTTATTTGTAATATTTATAAATGTCTTTACTGTCACTTTTGATCAATTTAATGCGTCCTTGCTGAATAAAAATTATATATATATATATATTTTTAAACGTACTGACCCTAAACTTTTGAATAGTAGTGTATGTAATAAGGATCATTTTGTTAATATAAATCAATTTTCCTCAGTGGACGAAATCAAGGAAAGGGCTCTGAAGCGCTACAACAACGTCAGAGTGAGTGAGACCAGTCTATATACAGTATCGACTTGTGAGAGATAAAAAACTGAACATTTGGTCTTCTAAAGGGTGAAGGTCATGAGAGGCTGGTGTCAGGATCAGACGACTTCACAATGTTCTTATGGAACCCAGCAGAGGAGAAAAAGCCAGTGGCCCGTTTGACGGGTCACCAAGCGCTGGTCAATGAGGTGCTCTTTTCCCCAGACACACGACTGATCGCCAGCGCTTCCTTTGACAAGTCTATAAAGATCTGGGATGGAAAAACAGGAAAGTAAGTAGGGTGGTCACAGATCCCTGATTGATTTGAGACTTTGGCTATGTTTAGATTAGCATACTACCATATTTTTTATATTATACCTACCTGCAGTATTTTGTATTAATACTAATATTAGTATATACACCGGTCAGGCATAACATTATTGTGTTGGTCCCCTTTTTGCTGCCAAAACAGCCCTGACCCGTCGAGGCATGGACTCCACTAGACCCCTGAAGGTGTGCTGTGGTATCTGGCACCAAGATGTTAGCAGCAGATCCTTTAAGTCCTGTAAATTGCGAGGTGAGGCCTCCATGCGTGGCAATCCACGTGATGTAAAAGAAAACGTGATTCATCAGACCAGGCCACCTTCTTCCATTGCTCCGTGGTCCAGTTCTGATGCTCATGTGCCCAATGTTGGCGCTTTCGGCGGTGGACAGGGGTCAGCATAGGCACCCTGACTGGTCTGTGGCTATGCAGCCCAATACGCAACAAACTGTGATGCACTGTGTATTCTGACACCTTTCTATCAGAACCAGCATTAACTTCTTGAGCAATTTGAACTACAGTAGCTCGTCTGTTTGATCGGACCACACGGCCAGCCTTTGCTCCCCACGTGCATCAATGAGCCTTGGCCGCCCATGACCCTGTCACCGGTTCACCAATGTTCCTTCCTTGGACCACTTTTGATAGATACTGACCACTGCAGACCAGGAACACCCCACTAGAGATGCAGTTTTGGAGATGCTCTGACCCAGTCATCTAGCCATCACAATTTGGCCCTTGTCAAACTCGCTCAAATCCTTATGCTTGCCCATTTTTCCTGCTTCTAACACATCAACTTTGAGGACAAAATATTCACTTGCTGCCTAATATATCCCACCCACTAACAGGTG
Source organism: Coreius guichenoti (assembly GCA_039654105.1). Taxonomy (NCBI): domain Eukaryota; kingdom Metazoa; phylum Chordata; class Actinopteri; order Cypriniformes; family Gobionidae; genus Coreius; species Coreius guichenoti. The sequence continues at coordinate 9,150,884 of CM077190.1, forward strand.
CCGTGATGAAGAGATAATCCGTGTTATTCACTTCACCTGTCAGTGGTCATAATGTTATGCCTGATCGGTGTACAGTAGTATGTAAAGTATGTGCATAGTATGCAAATATTCTATATGGCAAGAATACCCAGATGATATAGCAGAGAACCTGACACTGGGTATCCCACAATGCAATGCACTTTCAAAAGTAAATAATTTTTTATACAAACTTAAATAACAGTATTTCCTGTGATGAAAGCTGGATGCCACTTGATAAATTAGACATGTAACAAAAATGTGTGCTACCGTTTGAAACGCTTATTGTTGCATATCAACTATTGTTGCACATATTATTTTACAGTAGTATGCAGTAAGCTTGTATTCCATTCAAAACAGAATGTTGCTGCATCTGAAATCATAGTTTTTCTGAGTAGGTACTTTTGAATGACATGCTACTTCACATACTGTTTTTCTCCTGCCATATAGTACAGAAGTATGTGATTTCGGAAGTAGCCTTTGTAAATGGAATCATGGTGATGCAGACCCAAGTGTATTTCCAGTAGTGTACACTTGGAGGCACTCAAATCACGTCAGCAAATCACGGCATATTTTGCTTGTTTGCACATGGCAACAGCACAGCCAGTATCTTAAAGTATAACATGCACAGCAAATACGTCGTTATGTTTTCTCCGACACTGTGAAAGTGTATTAAAGGACTTTATTTATTTATTCATTTTTTTTTTATGTTTTCCAGGTACCTGACCTCCCTTCGGGGTCATGTCGGGCCAGTGTACCAGGTGGCGTGGTCTGCAGACAGCCGTCTGTTGGTCAGTGGCAGCAGTGACAGCACTCTGAAGGTGTGGGACATCAAGACGGGCAAACTGAACGCTGATCTGCCTGGCCACGCTGATGAGGTAAGACAGTGACTGGATTTAGTTCAGAGGTTAGTCTTACACGCACCCAGTGTTATTTTACTAATAATGATACATTTATTATACTATTATATTATTTATAGAGTATATATTATATTAGCTTATATTTTTATATTTTCAGCTTTTATTTATTTTTTATATATTAGCTTTTATTTTTATATTTTCATTTATTTTAATTTCAGTTTTAGTACGTTTGTTATGTTTTGTCATTTTTTTTATTTGTTTGTTTTATATATTTCTATATAGCTCTAATTTATTTTTATTTTAGTTTTGGGAATTTTAGTACTTCAACTTGATTTTGCCTTGTGAACTAACTTAAATAATTATCTAAACATTTATATCAGCTTTATTTAAATTACTGAAAATGTTTTTAATAGTTTTAGTTAACATAAAACATAATTTATTTATTTTTATTTTTTTCCCAAAACTAGTTTTAAAATGAAGTATCAGTATTCTCAGTTGTTTAAAACCTGAAAACACTAGGGAATTTTAAAATTGTGATTTGCACAAAATTGGGTGGATTTTTTTATTTTATTTATAAAATGCATGGAAACGTTAATAATTTTTATAGTAAATAGGCCTACTTTTTTTTTTTTTACATTTTTAAATTGCTTCCTTTTTTAAAAGCATATCATAAAGTAGTTTAGAGTAATTTCCCACAACTAGAGATGACTTTATCTTGGCCATCTAAGCAATCACCTAGCAACTAGCCAGTACACCCTAGCAACCACATAACAACATGCCAAAAACTCTGAATACCTTAACAGCATAGCAATGCCTTGGCAACCACCCTTGTGTTAGAGCAGCATGTTATGAATGGACAAATGCCACTAATCTGTTTTCTTTTATTGCTCAGGTTTTTGCAGTTGACTGGAGTCCCGACGGACAGAGAGTGGCCAGCGGTGGGAAAGACAAGTGTTTAAGGATGTAAGTGACCCCTATATCCTGCACAGATTATTTATTTCCATCCCGGTAGAATGCAGTGTGCAACACCACCTGGTAGGAACACCTGGCATGTCTTATCTTCTTCTCTCCTTTAGATGGAGGAAGTAACCTGGAAAAACCAGCAGCCCCTGGCTCCACATGCAACAACCAATCAGGCGTCTCGAAGCATCACCCCACAGGACAGTGAACAGCAGTGTCGGAAGATTAAGCCTTAGCCTATTTGTCCAACGAAACCGCTTCGACAGCATCACAATAGCTGACATATAATGCTCTCTGATGTTGTCGGGCCAGATAGCGGGAAAATAAAACGCATGATACCCCACTCAAATGAGCAACTGCGCTGTGGAAGTACGAGCGATCTGACCAAGTCTAATCTGTGTAATCTTTCTCACACATTCTTTGTAATTAACTTAATCCCTAATGCTGTGATACAGGCAGCATTAACTGGGTCTGTTCCAGCGCCGAGAGATAACCAGCGTCGTCACAGTGGACCGCACTACGTCAGCAGACATTTTCTCATTAAACAAGCAGTAAAAGGATTTTTATGGGGTCCATGTTGTGTGTGTGGCTTTCTTATCTTGAATTAAAAACTGTAGAGCATCAAAAGCAGTTTATCATCGCACAACACATATATGACTTTAAAAGCCATGAGATAGAATTCAAAGAGTTTGGATCGATTCAGTACTGGATATTCAATAAGATCACACAGGGACGGGAAACGGAACCTATTTGGTTTATTGAATCTGTGTGACGTATTCAGAATCTGTTTTGAAGAAGCACTGCTTATATATCGGACACAAACACAAAAGAAGCTTAACTAACACAGCACAGGCAACCTTTGTGAGGAAATGCTTGTTAATGACCAAAAAAAGCTTATAAACAAATTGTGCAAATAAAAAAAGCTGCTATTTACATTTGATAAAAAACAAAAACATGAGTTGTATTGACTCGGTAATCGAGCTTGAACATCCTGGACTTGATGCCATTCACGCATGCAAATTTAATGTCAAACAGGAATGTCTTGGCCTCTACCAGTTGAGATGTATGACAACATCAACATACAAGATCTTACAAAAGCACATTTAAACCAGTTCCAGTGTAACTGCACACGTAAACTAGGGCAAAAGAACATGTGCATTACATTGATATTTCTGCATACTTGATTGTGCTATTTCTTTTCATGCCACGTGAGTGGATTGTCTCACGACAACCTCTATAAAAGCGTGGTGGTGGTGGTGAGAAGACACTTGCACGATTTTACCAAAGAATGCAAACTGATATGCTTTTCATCCATCAATAAATATAAGCTACAGGTTCCTTCTCATGGCTCAAGGTCCTGGCTTCAACTATTCAGACACAGATGGATGGTTTAAATCCTCTGGGCCAGAGGTCACGGTTCAAGTCTGGATCTTTAAAATTTGACTGACGTGGCCCACTGTGTTTGGATAGTTCAGTCTGTCACGATCAGTTCTGCACCCTGGTCCATCTTCAGTCCGTTCTCCATACGTTGTTCAGTAGCTTCACGACTTCCTCGTAGAGAACAAAGACAATGGCCACGTCCAGACACACGCGGCCTAATCGTGGGACTGTGCCTTTGTAGAACCTGCAAAACAATAAAAGTGTAAGGAAAAGGAAGTTAAAAAGGAAATAATACTTATGAGGCAACACATACGCTTGAGGGCCTTCGTTCTTCAAAATCTGGAATGCGCAATCCATGGTGCTCTTGTAGCGATGAGCCTCCAAGCCCTAAAACAAATGGATTATAAAATATCAACAAGTGGTATTTAAAATAGGTTTTCTTGAAATTAATTATTTGAAAAGCATCAGCTTCTGCTAACCTGCATTCGAGTCTTCACCACATCAAGGGGCGTATTCCCAAAAACACTCGCCGCCCCAGCTGTCGCTCCGAACATCGCTGTAACCAGCGGGTGCATGTCACGACCAGGGTCATCGCCTGAAGATAGAGCCAAGATGATCGGCTTTGTTAAACGCCCATACTGAGATTAATTTCAGAGTATTATTATTGAATCTCATCCTCACCTTTGTACCAGTTCCGCAACAAGTTCATAACATAAAATCGTATCGCCTGGTTGCTACCCTGCTTCAGAAGGGTAGCAGTCAGTCCTTGATATGTCCCTCGAACACCTACAACCATAGAATATATTATTTGACACATTTTTCAAAAACTATTATTTTTGATTTTATATTTGATTTTTCAAAAACTATTAATTTTATTTTATATAGAATAAATGTTATTAGATATTTAGATATTTTTCAAAAACGATTATTTTTATTTTACATTTTATGCATTATTTTATATTATAAAAAACATTTACATTATTATATATATATATATACATACATACATATACACACACACACACACATACATACATACATACACACACACGCTATATTGACAAAAGTTTTGGGACGCCTGCCTTTACATGCACATGAACTTTAATGACATCCCATTCTTAATCCGTGAGGTTTAATATGGAGTTGGCCCACCCTTTGCAGCTATAACAGCTTTAACTCTTCTGGGAAGGCTTTCCACAAGGTTTAGGAGTGTGTTTATGGGAATTTTCAGGCAGTGATATTGGACGAGAGGGCCTGGCTCGCAGTCTCCGCTCTAATTCATCCCAAAGGTGTTCTATCGGGTTGAGGTCAGGACTCTGTGCAGGCCAGTCAAGTTCCTCCACACCAAACTCGCTCATCCATGTCTTTATGGACCTTGCTTTGTGCACTGGTGAGCAGTCATGTTGGAACAGGAAGGGTCCATCCCCAAACTGTTCCCACAAAGTTGGGAGCATGAAATTGTCCAAAATGTCTTGGTATGCTGAAGCATTAAGAGTTCCTTTCACTGGAACTAAGGGGCCAAGCCCATAGACTGTAAAAAAAATATGGACGTAGTGTCCGTGACGTCACCCGTAGGATTCTGAAGAGCATTTTTGAAGTGTAAAGTTGGCCGTTGCCATCTTGGCAGCGCGTCACTCCCTGATAACTGAAAATGGGCAAAGAGGTGGGACGTGGCTGGAGATGAGGTGACGTGATGGCTAACAGACAGCAGACAAACGGCAATCCACCTGTCACTGATGTGACCACACCCTTAATTATGCAGAACTTTAAGGCTTAATATAATTTAAACGAATGAGTTATAAAAAATAAAAAAAATCACCCCCCTCGGTTGTCATGAAGGGCAAAATTAGCTATATAGACCAAAACCACAATTTGTACCAGGCTGTAAACATGTTTTTTCTGCTGTAAAGTTGGGCATTTTAACATGGGGCTCAATGTGATTCTACTCCTTTTTGGAGCCTGTCTCTAGCGGCCAGTCGATGAATTGCAGTTTAAGTCACTTCCGTATTGGCTTCAAGAGAAACTGGGGGAGGTTGCCGCTTGGCCAAGCCCAACCCCTGAAAAACAACCCCACGCCATAATCCCTCCTCCACCAAACTTTACACTTGGCACAATGCAGTCAGGCAAGTACCGTTCTCCTGGCAACCGCCAAACCCAGACTCGTCCATCGGATTTCCAGACAGAGAAGCGTGATTCACATTTCAGAGCACAAGTCTCCACTGCTCTAGAGTCCAGTGGCGGCGTGCTTTACACCACTGCATCTGACGCTTTGCATTGCACTTGGTGATGTAAGGCTTGGATGCAGCTGCTCGGCCATGAAAACCCATTCCATGAAACTCTCTACGCACTGTTCTTGAGCTAATCTGAAGGCCATGCGAAGTTTGGAGGTCTGTAGCTATTGACTCTGCAGAAAGTTGGCGACTTTTGCGCACTGTGCGTCTCAGCATGCGCTGACCCCGCTCTATGATTTTACGTTGCCTACCACTTTGTGGCTGAATTGCTCTTGTTCCCAATTGCTTCCACTTTGTTATAATACCACTAACTGAAATGGCCTGTTTTTAAGGAAAAAACTCAGAGCTTCCAATGGCATAATGTCCAATACACTCTTAGTACAATGTGCCTTTGTTGGCGTTATCTCAGAAATCCACTGCAACAGTATGCAGCGTCTGTCAGTAAACAATACGATTTTGAGCAGCTGGATCTTGGAAGAGTTCCAGGTGTTATATGGAAGAATCCCTAAAATACAGACTAGTGGGTCCAGGTCCAGGGAAATTCCCTGTTATTAATTTCTCGAACAACATCTGACCAGAATACCTTAATATGAGAACACTCAAAAATGCAATGAAAATATGTACCATCCTCCATTTTACACTCAACACAGGTCTTTGAAATTGTATTATTCATCTTGTGACGTTTAACTGGAGAGATCTGAAGCCTGTGTATTACTTTAAACTGCATTTCAACTGCCTTATTAGGAACTAAATACCCAGACAACCCTAACCACATGGCATCCCTGTCACACTCATCGATCGGAGAGCCCAGGTCTCATTCCCACAACTCCTTGGACCCATGCATGCTTTCCCTTGAAGATTCTAACAGTGCTCTGTAAAATCTTATCAATTTAGTACTTATGCATATTCCAAGCAAATTTGCTCTATATATTTTTTTCAAAATCTATTATTCTATATTTTAATAGTTTTTTTCCCCCAAAAAACTATTATTTTTTACATGTTATTTATTTTTTAAAGCCCCCATAAATTTTTCTACGAGTGGTCTGTCTCCTCCTACTGTCTCTATTAATACATTCATTTGTACGGGTCTCATATTAGTACCTTGATCTCTGATGATTTCCCGTACGCCATGGAAGAACCCTCTGTAGCGTGGCCTCAGAGAGCACTGGTCATGAATGAACTTCACCTGAAAATAATACAGACAGGAGATATTTTGAGTAAGATACAAGTCAAAATGTATGAACGCAAGACAGAATGTATGAACAGAGGAACGCAAATCATTTCTCCATCTCCGTGAGTAAACTAAATCCGTCATGATTATACAGTTCACTGTGGCTGTCACAATATACAGTATGACGTGGTAGACTAGTTGTCCAGGGTGGTTCCGTTCATTCAGCGCGGGTTTGTCGAGAATGCGGTTGTGAGTCCTGAAAATGTGCAGGTGTCAGTTCTGTTATAGAAATAGGGTTGTCAAGCTTGGTACATACTCCGCATGAACAAGGCAATTTGTTCGTTTTCTCGAGGTGGCAAGAACAAGAACAAAGTTCGTTCCGGCCAGGACATTCCATACTTCACGAGAAAAGCAGGTGCCGAACTTCTGAAATTCTGACCAATCACACAATAGTTCTCGGACACCCACAAGAAAAATGTTCTGCTCAGCTCAGAACAAGCTGCGAGAACTCCCAAACCAGGGCAGAACTTTTTTCTCTGTTCTTGCGGAGTATGTAATGGCCTTCAGGCTCGTAAAAAACAATACGCTGTAATGAACACAACCATATTATGGCACAGCCATACTAGCCAGTAGCATCTGCTCTAGAGTTTTGTTTTATGTGAAACATGATAGGGGGTTAGGGATGAACATAGACAGTGCATAATCAACATAATCGATTATGTCGACACGTCGTTCCAGCCCTAATGTATAACCAAAATAACTGGTTACCGTCCCACCTTGACTGTCTCCATTGGACAGACCACCAACACCGCCTCTGTAATTCCCGCTCCAAGCCCACACAGTAAACTTCCTTTATTGTCAAGCCGACCTGTGGCGTCCCTCATCGGGTTACTAAGAACCTCGAATGTTCCAAACCTGCCATAATGTCAAACACAAAAGCGTAAGCAAAAGACACGCTATTCATGCTAAAACACGTAAAGACCAATGTTTCTTACCGTACTGCAGATTTCGGGATGGATCCGTAAAGCAGCGAACTAAGCCCTCTATACAGACCTCTTAACCCATGATCCTGCACTGTCAGCTTAACACAGTCACCTGCACAAAAATACAGGTTACACAATTTTATTCAGTTAAGGCCCTGATATACAGTACTTTGCAAAAGGCACATTAGTATTTTCACCAACAAAAAGAAAATGGTTTTAAGCCAGTTATTTATATCTTTTGCTGTAGTGTGTCCGTTGGAAATATCAGTTTACATTTCCAAACACTCTTTTTGCCATCAATTGTAATAATCCAGTGCATGGGCTTCGGAAGCAAAAAAAATGTGGGTGGGTCCTCCCCCAGAAAAAAATTTCACTGGAGTAGATGCCATTTACATTAAGTGCAAATAGCCCGACTTGTTTACTAAACATCTGGTTGGGCCAGACAAAATTACAGAAGACACCGAATTATTTACAGTGGCAATAGTGTAGGGGTAAGGCACATGGAAGAAAGTTTTGACGCAAATCAACCCGAGGTACGAATCCGCCTTTTGCCGAACTCGCTCTACTCCCTTTTCCCATCACATCTCAGATTGGAAAGGCATTTATTTTCAATAAAAATAAAGAAAATATTCAAAAAGTGGAAATAAAGTGTCTAACATGTGTTTAATAATAAAGTGTTTATCGGTTAGGGGTAGGTGAACAGACATGCACTGAATTAGAGACGGTTAAAGTGAGTGGGTCCAATATCATTGGTCTTAAAAAGTGGGTGGGTCTTGTCCCACCCACATACAATGGTTCCGACACCCATGATCCAGTGAGATTTTCCAGAAGGAGTCGGTATGCTCCAAACGGAGATCAGATCTCACCATCATCGAGTCTTTTTGTGATTACATGAAAAAACTGAGACAGACTAAATCCAGAAGAACTGCGGCAACATCTCCAAGACGCTTGAAGTGGTATATAGCATGCATTTAGAAATGAGATATTGGTGATTTTTCATGTCATGCCGTTGCCCTCACCTATGCCTCGGTATCGAGGAGGGTTTGCTCTTTCATCTAACTGTAGTTGGGTCTTCACATACTCAGTTGGGAATGTGATGCAGATCTCAATGCCTCCTGCAATGCCACCTGGGTAAAAATAATATCATCAGTAAACAAGGAGTGTCTAAATTGCATTCAGTGACATCAGCGGCGATCTATGTGATTCGTTTAAGCTTACAGCTGTTTAACTCCCATCAAGGACAAGTCAGTTTCATACATGGTCATTTTGTTTTAGTTGGTTGTTTAAAACACAATTGTATGCAACACTGCAACCAAACCAGTTTTGTTGGAATGTTGGAATATGGTTAAGTAGTTAAATTGACTTTTATATGAATAAAGCACACTGTTTTAAGTGTCCAAAGCTGTATAAACTGCTATTAGCGGAGTCAACAAATTAAATTTCTGGAAGCTACCATTTGGTTGACCCAGCAAAGACATGCAGGTCATGGACTGACAGTGAGGTTCACAGTAATGGCAGACTGTAAGGGTTGTGAAAGGGGACGTGCCAGCGTAGTCACGCATGACTGTTGTTGTGGGCTCGCGCATAATAGGGTATAGCGTGATTCACCAAAACATTAGCGCTTGTGTGCTTCTAACACAAACACAAATACGCATGTACCTGCAAGAATAGCCTTCCACGGATGGGTGATTTTTCTCCCTCCGATCGCAGCGGCCGCTAGATTCCTCTGGCCTGGATAAATGTTGGGAATTGGGGTAAAAGTGCGCGTCGAGCCCCCGCCAGCGGAGGGAATCCGGGTCAGCGCAGCAGGATGCTGTTGCGACGTGCATCCTCGTTTCAGTATAGCATCTTTGCACGGTCCCTCCGAAACAGAAAACGGTTTATACAAAGACGACATGATTTAAAGATGTTTTACTCGCAAAGTGAAAATCTGTAAGCAACTGTGTGACGACGCGCAGGATGCGTCTGGCCAATAGCACGAAGACAACACAATCACAGGAAGACCACTCCGAGGAGTGGCGGCGACGAGCTCATGAATATTAATATAGAGGTCATGCAGCGAGCTCAGTCATTGGTCCGTTTTGAACATTTGATTAATCTATTGCGCTACTTATCTTATGTAATATTAATAAGGTGTATTAGCCGATACGATTGGTCCAATTGTATTACCTTAAAACCACACCCACATTCTAGCGGTTTTACTTTATATAATAATAAATGTTTGATCAGAGATTTGACTTTACTGTAGCAAACAGAACATCGAATATAGATATACACACAATGTATCTCAGAGATCTTGAACTGTATCTAACAATTAAAACCATGCAACAATAATGGAATATGTTGAATTTACATTAATTCAATGTATAAAATATTTTTAAACGAATAACTTATTTTAATTACGAAAGTGTTGACAACATAGTCCAACTAGCTAGTCCCTATTGTGTAACGACTTATTTAAGCTAACATTTCAACCCTGTCATTGAAAAATGTATTTATTTTTGAATTTGTATTTTTTTAATGCTGATATTTATTTTATTTATTTTGCTAGAAAATTGCACACTCATGAAAGCAAGATTAAATGAAAAATGATCGAGTTCTGTGAATTTAGTATTTTTTTTAATGTCATTACATTGTTAAAAAAAATTAAGAAAAAAATGTTTATTCATATGTTATGCTATTATCTCTGTAAAGGACACCAGGACTTTAAAAAAAAAAAAAAAACAGACATGAATAGGCAAAAACAATGGGATTTAAAAAAAAAAAAAAAAAATCATCAATCAATTTTTAGGTTTCAGGATTTTTTATACCAAACTTTGTATAAAGATGATTCTCAACTAAGTTATGAAATATATAACAGAATGATTTGATATACCATTTTGTTTTATGCAATATGTGTGTAAAATGGCCATAAGCAGGTTTCCTATTATATACAATGTATCTACATTGCATCTAATTTGCATATTAACGTGTTCTTGGGGCAACATGTAATGAAAAAAGAAGTGTAATAATGGGAGTTTGTAATTGGCCAGATTTTCATAGTAATATCTATTTCATAGGAGTATTGAAATATAATTTCAGAAATAATTTCTTTCCTATTTACTTCTTGTGTCTCCCAAAATTCCTGATAAACATGCTTTACGTCCTGGTGTCTACAGTGGACATGTATGAAATCGATGCCCCGTTTCGTAACAGAAAATCATATTTTGATTTGAAACCCTGAGATATTGATTTATGACAAACAATTTAAAAATTTGTCAGATTTAAATGATAATTACAAAATATTAAAATATTTTCATAAGAGTGTTAAATTTGATCACTAAATTAATGTCAGTCATTTTTAAAGTCCAAGGAAAGGCAGTTGTCATTGTGAAACTTCCAAATATTTGGTATCTCTGAAAAGCCCTGAATGTGCTCTTTACAGGGCATCTAGGTCCATACAGGACTTAAAACTGTGACATGTATGTTGTCAGAGAAATTCACTAAAATATAATGTCCACTACAAGAGTACAAAAGTCTGTGTGTCCCAGGAGGATATACATGGTTCATATATTGACAATTGGTCTTGTGTTAGGGTGTGAATGTTGTGGGTGTTTGTGTTGGGTGGCAGCTGGGTATAGTCTGTGTGAATTGCTTGCTCAAGCGCAAACTTTATTTTCAGTGTTTGTTACACACACATGCAAATCTAACACAGAGACAGTTTAGTTAGTACTGTAAATGTACTGTTAAAAAGTACTGTACTAGCTGATCCATGCACAGGATACTTTGTACATGAATGTGATGAAGCACATGTGTCTCTCAAATGCTGCAAACAATTTCCCAGTTTTGCACCCCACCTCTTGGCCACACATTCCTATTGAGAGACTGGACCAGGGCTCGAGATAAGAGCTCCAGGGTGACAATGATGGAGGGTTTTGCTCCGTCACTCCAGGTGAAAAGAAATCTTTCTGCTTTTTTAGCATCTGAAAGGGAGCTTAAATTGCCAGGAAAAGGGAGAAGAGAACTGAATTGTATTTGTTAAGTCATCTATCTATCTATCTATCTATCTATCTATCTATCTATCTATCTACCATTTCAATCAACCAATCAGATTTGAGGGGCAAGTTTACAGTTTATGTCAAGTTTTGGCTTACAACAAGGGTTAAGGCTTCTACATCACTGTTATTCACTTATAATTTCCCTCTGATTTTAGGGATAAGGTATGGATAGGGTTAGGTTTAGGGGTGGGGATAGGGATAGGGATAGGATACAAGGCAGGATGGATCCATGGTTTCATATTGTTTACGCCAAATTCTGACCCTACCATTTGAACGTCACAGCATTTTTCCAATCTTCTACTTTCCAATTTTGGTGAGCCCGTGCAAATTGTAGCCTCAGTTTCCAGTTCATAGCTGACAGGAGTGGCGGTGTGTTCTTCTGCTGCCCATCTGCTTCAAGGTTCAACGTGTTGTGCGTTCACAGATGCTCTTCTGCAGACCTCAGTTGTAACGAGTGGTTATTTGAGTTACTGTTGCCTTTCTATCAGCTTGAACCAGTCTGGCCATTCTCCTCTGACCTCTGGCATCAACAAGGCCTTTTTGCCCATTTTCTCTTTTTCAGACCATTCTCTTTCAACCCTATAAATACTATTGGGTAAATTGGCAGTGGGTGGAATCACACAGACCAAAACAAAAACAGACATTCCGGCACGGAACGTGCATTTCAAAGTAAAATAACTGGCTGTAGAATTGTTTTTCAGAAGAAACAAGAATGTGAACTAAACAAACATGGTTCCTAAATATCTGCAAATATATTATTGTATTTTTATGTTTCACTACAGTCAAAAAATATACATATAGCACCTTTAATGCATTGAATTGCTGCCATGTGATTGACTGATTACATATTTGCATGTTGAACAGGTGTACCTAATAAAGTGGCCAGTGGGTGTATACAGTGGGGAGAACAAGTATTTGATACACTGCCGATTTTGCAGGTTTGCCCACTTACAAAGCATGTAGAAGTCTGTAATTTTTATCATAGGCACTCTTCAACTGTGAGATACGGAATCTAAAACAAAAATCCAGAAAATCACATTGTATGATTTTTAAGTAATTAATTTGCATTTTATTGCATGATATAAGTATTTGATACATCAGAAAAGCAGAACTTAATATTTGTTACAGAAACCTTTGTTTGCAATTACAGAGATCATACGTTTCCTGTAGTTCTTGACCAGGTTTGCACACACTGCAGCAGGGATTTTAGCCCACTCCTCCATACAGACCTTCTCCAGATCCTTCAGATTTCGGGGCTGTCGCTGGGCAATACGGACTTTCAGCTCCCTCCAAAGATTTTCTATTGGGTTCAGGCCTGGAGACTGGCTAGGCCACTCCAGGACCTTGAGATGCTTCTTACGGAGCCACTCCTTAGTTGCCCTGGCTGTGTGTTTCGGGTCATTGTCATGCTGGAAGACCCAGCCACGACCCATCTTTAATGCTCTTACTGAGGGAAGGAGGTTGTTGGCAAAGATCTCGCGATACATAGCCCCATCCATCCTCCCCTCAATAAGGTACAGTCGTCCTGTCCCCTTTGCAGAAAAGCATCCCCAAAGAATGATGTTTCCACCTCCATGCTTCACAGTTGGGATGGTGTTCTTGGGGTTGTACTCATCCTTCTTCTTCCTCCAAACACAGCGAGTGGAGTTTAGACCAAAAAGCTCTATTTTTGTCTCATCAGACCACATGACCTTCTCCCATTCCTCCTCTGGATCATCCAGATGGTCATTGGCAAACTTCAGACGGGCCTGGACATGCGCTGGCTTGAGCAGGGGGACCTTGCGTGCGCTGCAGGATTTTAATCCATGACGGCATAGTGTGTTACTAATGGTTTTCTTTGAGACTGTGGTCCCAGCTCTCTTCAGGTCATTGACCAGGTCCTGCCGTGTAGTTCTGGGCTGATCCCTCACCTTCCTCATGATCATTGATGCCCCACGAGGTGAGATCTTGCATGGTGTCCCAGACCGAGGGAGATTGACCGTCATCTTGAACTTCTTCCATTTTCTAATAATTGCGCCAACAGTTGTTGCCTTCTCACCAAGCTGCTTGCCTATTGTCCTGTAGCCCATCCCAGCCTTGTACAGATCTACAGTTTTATCCCTGATGTCCTTACACAGCTCTCTGGTCTTGGCCATTGTGGAGAGGTTGGAGTCTGTTTGATTGAGTGTGTGGACAGGTGTCTTTTATACAGGTAACGAGTTCAAACAGGTGCAGTTAATACAGGTAATGAGTGGAGAACAGGAGGGCTTCTTAAAGAAAAACTAACAGGTCTGTGAGAGCCGGAATTCTTACTGGTTGGTAGGTGATCAAATACTTATGTCATGCAATAAAATGCAAATTAATTATTTAAAAATCATACAATGTGATTTTCTGGATTTTTGTTTTAGATTCCGTCTCTCACAGTTGAAGTGTACCTATGATAAAAATTACAGACCTCTACATGCTTTGTAAGTAGGAAAACCTGCAAAATCGGCAGTGTATCAAATACTTGTTCTCCCCACTATATATAGCCTATGGCAAATCATCAGAACCCCTAATAACAGGAGCATTTGTAACCTTACTATTGTTGTGTGTTTTAAGAACAATAGTCTTTATGATTATGACTGTGTACACAAAGCATGGCAAGACTTCATCAGTGAAGAATAATAGAGGGCAAAAAACTAAAGTGAATGATAGAGACAGCCGAACACAAAGAGAATCGTGACCAAACACAGAACAACTGCAGCAAACCTCAATATTCACCCTGACCATGTTTCCAGAAAAACTGACCACAGAAATCTTCACAAAGCCAACATCAATGAAAGAGCTGAAACTGCTAAAAATTAAACTCAGACACCACTGCTAAAATGTGAAAAAGATGGTGGATGTTTCTCAAACGGAAGGCTGCTTCCTACGAAGGCTGCATATCTCGACTGCCATGTCATCAAACGTCACTGAAGGCCATCTCAATTTGAAGGATCCTTGGAAGGCAGCATTCTTTTCGCGTCCTTCATTCAGCCTGTTCTGAAGGATGCACTGGATGTATACTTCGCGGCCTTAAATACCCCACAATCCTTTGCATACATTTAAATTCACGAAAACAAACTGATGGAAAACGAGTTGGTACTGAGCTCGTCTGAGTTTATTATGAAATGTAAGACAAAAATATTGTTTTCGGACATGAAAGCATAGATGTTATCTTTTGTTTTGCTGTAAATTAATCACTTAACACTAAACTGCCAATAAATGTAAGCCACTGGGAGACCACATACAGCTGTCATTCACTGTATTGCATTAATAGAAAGCCATAATATAAATATTTGTAATACAAAGTATTTTTCCAAAATTAAGTTTTACTAGGATTTTTGTGACGTGACTGCGGGGGGTGGGAACATGTGTGACGTAGCAATGCACACTTACTAGACCATCTCATTCTAGTGTTTAATGCTGAGGAGGACTCAAGCCTACAAGCCTCTGAAGGACTGGACTACGAAGGGCACAGCCTCAGTAGGATGCAGCCTTCCGTTTGGGAAGCACCCGTGTTATGATCATAAAACCAGCCATCTGCCCTAGTTAGCTTAATTACCCGACTTTTTGGAGAGAAGAGTGAGAAGCAGATTCCCTCCTTCAACATCTCTGAAGCAACTGGCAGAAGTTCTGACATTCAACTCACTGTAAACCTGAATAAGTTGGCAAAACTCAAAAAAAAACTGAGGCAATCGGTTACATAAAATTTTTTAAGTTAAGAAATTTAAAGTTTAAGAAAGCAGAACTTGCAGAATTTTATTTTGTACTCATTTTAATTGCTCTTAACTTCAAATATTTGAGTAAGCTAATTCATACATTTAAATTAAAATGATCAACTTAAATATTTTTAGTAGTGGAAACTTGGCTAGCTTTAACTAGCTAATTCAATAAATGCTACCTTGCTAATTGGTAACACAATGCTTTGATTATTAGCATAGCATAGCACTTGCTGAATGAATCTTTCCAAAATTATTGATATATACTTGGTTTTAAAATGCTAGTAACATAATACATTGCAGGCTTGTTTTTATGCGAAATGGAGTTGTGTCCTGTCTTGAATTAAATTTATTTTGGCTCTCCTGCATGTCTTGCCTCATAAGCCAACGTTGTATGGACACTTCTGGCTTCAGAATGTTGCTAGACTCAACCCTGTTGACAATTCTCTCCAAGTGTGAATTCTTAGCTTGAGGCAACTTTGAGTCACCCAGGTTTTTGGCTTCCTCAGATAACACCTGAAACATGAGGTTTGGGCTTGAGATTTGAACATTGATCTATATAAATATTTATATACATTTATAGATCAGTGGATATGAACCTCTCCAGCCTCTGCTCATTCCTCCATGCTCGCCTTATCAAACACAAAGGTTCAAATGTATCTACAGTGGGGAGAACAAGTATTTGATACACTGCCGATTTTGCAGGTTTGCCCACTTACAAAGCATGTAGAAGTCTGTAATTTTTATCATAGGTACTCTTCAACTGTGAGTGACGGAATCTAAAACAAAAATCCAGAAAATCACATTGTATGATTTTTAAGTAATTAATTTGCATTTTATTGCATGACATAAGTATTTGATACATCAGAAAAGCAGAACTTAATATTTGGTACAGAAACCTTTGTTTGCAATTACAGAGATCATACGTTTCCTGTAGTTCTTGACCAGGTTTGCACACACTGCAGCAGGGATTTTGGCCCACTCCTCCATACAGACCTTCTCCAGATCCTTCAGGTTTCGGGGCTGTCGCTGGGCAATACGGACTTTCAGCTCCCTCCAAAGATTTTCTATTGGGTTCAGGTCTGGAGACTGGCTAGGCCACTCCAGGACCTTGAGATGCTTCTTACGGAGCCACTCCTTAGTTGCCCTGGCTGTGTGTTTCGGGTCGTTGTCATGCTGGAAGACCCAGCCACGACCCATCTTCAATGCTCTTACATGGCCCCATCCATCCTCCCCTCAATACGGTGCAGTCGTCCTGTCCCCTTTGCAGAAAAGCATCCCCAAAGAATGATGTTTCCACCTCCATGCTTCATGGAGCATCTCATTCTAGTGTTTAATGCTGAGGAGGACTCAAGCCTACAAGCCTCTGAAGGACTGGACTACGAAGGGCACAGCCTCAGTAGGATGCAGCCTTCCGTTTGAGAAGCACCCGTGTTATGATCACAAAACCAGCCATCTGCCCTAGTCAGCTTAATCACCCGACTTTTTGGAGAGAAGAGTGAGAAGCAGATTCCCTCCTTCAACATCTCTGAAGCAACTGGCAGAAGTTCTGACATTCAACTCACTGTAAACCTGAATAAGTTGGCAAAACTCAAAAAAAACTGAGGCAATCGGTTACATCAAATTTTTTAAGTTAAGAAATTTAAAGTTTAAGAAAGCAGAACTTGCAGAATTTTATTTTGTACTCATTTTAATTGTTCTTAACTTCAAATATTTGAGTAAGCTAATTCATACATTTAAATTAAAATGATCAACTTAAATATTTTTAGTAGTGGAAACTTGGCTAGCTTTAACTAGCTAATTCAATAAATGCTACCTTGCTAATTGGTAACACAATGCTTTGATTATTAGCATAGCATAGCACTTGCTGAATGAATCTCTTCCAGAATTAATCTTTCCAAAATTCTTTGGGGATGCAGAAAAGCATCCCCAAAGAATGATGTTTCCACCTCCATGCTTCACGGTTGGGATGGTGTTCTTGGGGTTGTACTCATCCTTCTTCTTCCTCCAAACACGGCGAGTGGAGTTTAGACCAAAAAGCTCTATTTTTGCCTCATCAGACCACATGACCTTCTCCCATTCCTCCTCTGGATCATCCAGATGGTCATTGGCAAACTTCAGATGGGCCTGGACATGCGCTGGCTTGAGCAGGGGGACCTTGCGTGCGCTGCAGGATTTTAATCCATGACGGCATAGTGTGTTACTAATGGTTTTCTTTGAGACTGTGGTCCCAGCTCTCTTCAGGCCATTGACCAGGTCCTGCCGTGTAGTTCTGGGCTGATCCCTCACCTTCCTCATGATCATTGATGCCCCACGAGGTGAGATCTTGCATGGTGCCCCAGACCGAAGGAGATTGACTGTCATCTTGAACTTCTTCCATTTTCTAATAATTGCGCCAACAGTTGTTGCCTTCTCACCAAGCTGCTTGCCTATTGTCCTGTAGCCCATCCCAGCCTTGTGCAGGTCTACAATTTTATCCCCGATGTCCTTACACAGCTCTCTGGTCTTGGCCATTGTGGAGAGGTTGGAGTATGTTTGATTGAGTGTGTGGACAGGTGTCTTCAGGTAACGAGTTCAAACAGGTGCAGTTAATACAGGTAATGAGTGGAGAACAGGAGGGCTTCTTTAAGAAAAAACTAACAGGTCTGTGAGAGCCGGAATTCTTACTGGTTGGTAGGTGATCAAATACTTATGTCATGCAATAAAATGCAAATTAATTATTTAAAAATCATACAATGTGATTTTTGTTTTAGATTCCGTCTCTCACAGTTAAAGAGTACCTATGATAAAAATGATAGACCTCTACATACTTTGTAAGTAGGAAAACCTGCAAAATCGGCAGTGTATCAAATACTTGTTCTCCCCACTGTATAACGCACAACAGACACTGATATACACTATATGGCCAAAAGTTTTGGGACGTCTGCCTTTACATCAACATGAACTTTAATGACATCCCATTCTTAATCCGTAGGGTTTAATATGGAGTCGGCCCACCCTTTGCAGCTATTACAGTAACGTGAGTAGTTGTAATTCGTTACTTCCACCTCTGCTATTGACTCTGCAGAAAGTTGTCGACCTCTGTGCGCTGTGCGCCTCAGCATGCGCTGACCCCGCTCTGTGATTTTACGTGTCCTACCACTTCGTGGCTGAGTTGCTGTTGTTCCCAATTGCTTCCACTTTGTTATAATACCACTAACAGTTGACCGTGGAATATTTAGTAGTGAGGAAATTTCACGAATGGACTTATTGCACAGGTGGCAACCTATCACGGTACCACACTTGAATTCACTGCGCTCCTGATAGTGACCCATTCTTTCACAAATGTTTGTAGAAGCAGTCTGCATGCCTAGGTGCTTGATTTTATACACCTGTGGCCATGGAAGTGATTGGAACACCTGAATTCAGTGATTTGGAGGGCTGTCCCAATACTTTTGGCAAACACCAGATCATGTCTGTTGATTATGGAATCCATTTTCAGTGTACCGCTCTTGAAATGAAGATTATAATAAATAGTATTAAATAAAAATACAAACAAATTGTTTTAGACTCTCAACATTGTTGACAATTTTAATGTATACAGTGCATACAGTTTTAATGTATTTGTAATGATATTTTTTATATTACTAGCAAATGGGCAAGTCAATACAGTTTTTGACATTCCTGTTTCATCCTTAGTAAATATTATTTGACAACAATGCACATAATGCATTAGCATAATTTCAAGCTTATAACAGTATGAATAAAATAAGAACTGCAGTGAAGAGTAAAGACAAGAAACCCATGACTCTTTATAGAAGATTTCCTCACTTCTGACAAATGAAAAAGTATGTAATGTAATGCTGAAATAAATAATTGGATTTCACTTGGTAGCGGTGAAGCAGTTGACCGCTGTTTTTGACCTCAAAGAAATTGAAATGCAATTCTATTATTTCACATAGTCCAGTCCTTAAATTGCTAACAATATGTTACTAAAAAAAAAAATACTAAAACTTATAAATAGGAAAAAGGATTTAGGTAAAAGAAGATTGAACAAAAATATCAAACGATTTCATTGCTTATTTCAGGTAGCCATCAACAGGCGAAGGGACAGTTAATGGACTTTTATTGAGATGAACTGTTTCTCTGTCCATCAAACATCAAACACTTTACCTGCACAAAAAGACAAAAATCAAACAGTGCAAGCTAAGTCAGTAAAATGTACAATTCTTATATAAATCACATAATACTGAACATTTATTTTATACAGATATCATTTATTTTTCACATCATACTATTTTTATGTTGGGTCCAATAACTGATTCACATCATAAAAAACTAAATGAAAAATAACAAAAAGTGTTTGTGATTATAATATATACACTCACCGGCCACCTTGGTACACATAGCTTCAACTGCTCGTTAATGCAATATCTAATCAACCAAACACATGGCAGCAACTCAGTGCATTTAGGCATGTAGACATGGCCAAGACGATCTGCTGAAGTTCAAACTGAGCATCAGAATGGGGAAGAAAGGTGATTTAAGTGACTTTAAATTGGCATGGTTGTTGGTGCCAGACAGGCTGCTCTGAGTATCTCTGATCTAGTGGAATTTTCACCAGAACTATCTCTAGGGTTTACAGAGAATGGTCCAAAAAAGAGAAAATATCCAGGTATCCATACCTGGTCTGATGAGTATCAATTTCTGCTCTGACATTCAGATGGTAGGGTCAGAATTTGGCATAAAAATGGTTCAGGGTGGTGGTGGTGTAATGGTGTGGGGGATATTTTCCACATTTGGGCCCCTTAGTACCAAATTGAGCATTGTTTAAAGGATCAGGGCAGTTCTGAAGGCAACAGGGGGCCCAGGCCGGAACTAGCAAGGTGTACCTAATAAAGTGGCTGGTGAGTGTATATACTTTTTATGTCATAATTATGAAAGTTAGAATTTTGACTTTTCATCTCATAAGCTGTGTTTCCACCGAAATAACCCAGAACAATTTGTCCCAGGAACTTTTTTCCACCCAGACCTGTTGCTGTCTGTGTTTCCATCGCGGTCTAAAGTACCGTGAATATTAGGCAAATTAGTCCGGTGACGTAGGACTGCGTGCAACTTTTTAGTTCCTGCTGGATTTCGTCCTCCGCATATAAGCTTATATAAAGCCTGAACCTCGTCGTTGGTCCATCGGTCGTATTTTTTAAACTCATTGTTGAACAGCAAACAGCTCTTACGGCACGCACAGCAACAGACTAAAATGGTGGTTGAAATAAATTGCTGCGTGGAGTCAACCAATCAAAATGCTGCGTGAAGTCAACCAATCAGCATGTTCAGCGCCCAAGTCCCACCCCTGAAAGTTTGAAAAAGTACTACCTTGCGAGCAGGGACTTTCTGAGGGGGACATTTTTACCTGGAACTTCATTTAGACCCTGGTCCCTGCGGTCGAAACCATAGACCGTAAAAAAATATGGACGACGTGACTTCATTCTCTTCCGCTGAAGAAAAGTGAAGCCGCCGGAGGTCCGAACATGGCGCTGACATCTTGCGCAGATTTGGGACCAAGTTTGGGAGCAGGAAGTAGAGCCGCGATATCAAAAGCCCGCCCACATTCTCACAGATGAAGAACAATTCATTATGTCGGTGTGAAATAAACAGTTATGGAAATGTAGAAATTAAAGCTAAAGCTCCAATCTCCTCCCGAAAATGCCGAAAAAAGTCCGTTGGTGCCTCAGTGACAACTTCACTCAGAGAAGCTGTCAATCATGACGTCACACCCCCCGTTTTTATAGCGTCAAATAACTAACTAAAAGCAAGTACCACCCCAAAGTCCCTAGTTCCTGGGGAAAGTTCCTACGGTGGAAATGCGGCTAAAAATAGGCCTATGACTTAGTATGTCAAAATTATTATGACAATTAATTTGTAATAATTATGATTTAACAAAGCATGATTTTTTTCTTATGTTGCAGAAATATATATATATATATGTTTATTTATTTTTTATTATTTAAAGTCTGCAGTATACAATGCAGTAAGCAGTACACTAGTATTCCATTTTGAACACAACTGTGTGTCTACTTACCTCATGCCAGCGCAGTGTATCACGTGGCAGCCCAAGATGGCAGTGAGGACAACAGCTGACAGAATCCAGGGCCTCCTCCTCCTCCTCCCTTTTCATCTCTCTCAGCCTATCACTGTCCCACAGGGGAAAAGGCACAGAGCGAGAGGAGTGGGCTACTCCAAAATGAGGCCTAGGGTCTCGCTGGTAGTTCAAGCGCTCACCACTGGGTGGCAGTGTTAGATCCTCACTCTCCACCTGCAGCTAAGACAAAACTGTTACTGAACTGCTCCATCAAGTGAACAGATACGGGAATTACACTTCATATTTTGCAAAGCTAGCTACATAATTTACAAGCAGCTGAGATGGTTGCAACAAGATACTGAATGCATGCCAGGTCAAATGAAATCCAACCCCAGAGTCTATCTAGTGTTAAAAAGGAAGACAAACTAGATCATTAATCTATTAACAGCATGCCCTATATTTTATATTAGCCTACACATATTAAAAACATGAGCTTGTTACTGTACCTGAGGTATGCTGAGGTCTTCATTGGGTTGAGATTTCAAGCAGTACCAACAGAGTTCAACGCCAGCTCCTATAGGGAAGTGCACACTCACTCATTCATTTACTTAACATTAGCTACTTCACCTGTGCCAACAAGATCTTTGAGCACTTAGTCATATTTCACTCTATAGTTTTATTCTTATCACAGAACAAACAGCCCAGAATAGCCAAAAGTAAATTAGGCCTGTGCACTGGCCATTGTTTCCCATCATCCACCTGAGTAAATATCATTTGCATTTCAGGGCTGAATAGGCTATTTGCACAAGGACAAACTGTTCAGCATTTTTAAATGTTCCTTGTCCGTAGGCTATTATCAGTGTAAGCATTTATCGGCTGGGTAACAGTGACAGGTTTAGACATACTCTGTGTGTGTACAGGAGTCGCTGCCAAGGCCTGTATAATGTTTGGGGTCTGACCGGATTCAGATTTCTCCTGTGTAACACTCTCACTAACACAACAGCTCCCTTCCTCGCATGAAACGGTCTGTCAAGCAGCACATAATGAAATACAAGAAATACAAGGATTAGCATAGTTTAGGGACAGTTCACACAGAACACGTATTTTTGCGTTCATGTAAACATATACTTGCTGCTTTTCAGACGTTTTAAGAAGCGAAGTTGAAGAGGACCTATTATGCCCCTTTTACAAGATGTAATCTCAGGTGTCCCCAGAATGTGTCTGTGAAGTTTCAGCTCAAAATACCACACAGATCATTTATTATACCATGTTGTAAATGCCCATTTTGAGTGGAAGGAAAACATGATGTTTTCGTGCACATATCTTTAAATTCAAATGAGCTCCCGCTCTTTCCAGAAGAGTGCGGAGCCTTTACTGCTCTGCCAAAAACTAAAACATATGTTTGATTTTGATTATCATCCCTAGCACAGTCACGCTCACATGACATTGCAGCTTTTCATCATCATCATCATCATCATCATCACCATCAGTCTAAACGTCTCATATATATAGTTTTCTGAGTGCACACATCCGAAGCACGAGCACAGAAAGCTGGATATCAGACGGCGCGTCCTGTGAGTTTTAAACTAAGTTCTCTTTCACGTGTTATTGCTCTTAAACTGTCAAATACACACACAATACACACAAGGTTATGTCAAAAACACAAAGTAAACACTGTGAACGTATACAGCAAGTAAAGAAATCGCATGTGTATATTAGATCTATGAAAGCAGCGTAACATACAGTACCTACTGCTAAATATGCTGTTAATGTGAATCAAACAACAAAAGAAAAACAGAAAATCACTCACTGTTCTTGATTGAATTAACTTTAGTAGCTTTAATAAGAATACATTTCTTATTGAATGCTGCTGTTAAATGCTCTGGTGACGAGATAAACATGGCGGACTGTGTACAGCTCGCTCAGGGCGGGGTCTATGCTAATAGGACTCAGTTGTGGGCGGGGCCTAAGCATGTGACTTCACAAATGCTAGTATTGCTAGATACTGCTTATGATTTATGGGGATTAAAAAAGAGCAATGGTGGATTTTTACCATTATAGGGTAGTTGTGTACACACACTGCCGACACACATTTATGTTCAAACACCATGTAAAAGTGAATTTTGCATAATAGGTCCCCTTTAAAATAAGACAAATAATCAAACGAGTTCAACTTTTAAAGCGTCTACGCAACCATGCGTTCCTTTTCAATTTCACTGCTGTCTCGCGTTTTGCGTTGCTTTTTAATTGTTTTATGAGAACATGCGTGCTGCGAAGTCTTGCGTTTTGCGCTGCTTTTAAAGGGATAGTCCACCCAAAAATTTAAATTCTGTCATTAATTACTCACCCTCATGTCGTTCCAAACCCATAAGACCTTCGTTCATCTTCATTACACAAATTAAGATATTTTTGATGAAATCCGAGAGCTCTCTGACCCCTCCATAGACAGCTATTTAATTAACACTTTCAAGGCCCAGAAAGGTAGTAAAGACATTGTTAAAATAGTCCATGTGATTAATTTTATGAAGCGACGAGAATTTGTGCGCAAAAACAAACAAAAATAATGAATTTATTCAACAATTTCATTCTAGCCTGTCAGTCTCCTACGTAGTTTACGTTGTAAATACAGTGCAGCTCCTACGTCATCATCATGCGCATGCGTCGTGGTGCTCATGTGAACAGCATCGGCTGCTGTAGAACTCGAAAGCACTGCACTGCTTTCAACGGAAACTGCGTAGGAGACTGACACAGGCTAGAAGGAAATTGTTCAATAAAGTCGTTATTTTTGTTTGTTTTTGTGCACAAAAAGCATTCTCGTCGCTTCATAAAATTAAGGTTGAACCACTGGAGTCACATGGACTATTTTAACGATGTTTTTACTACCTTTCTGGGCCCTGAAAGTGTTAATTAAATTGCTGTCTATGGAGGGGTCAGAGAGCTCTCGGATTTCATCAAAAATATCTTCATTTGTGTTCCGAAGATGAACGAAGGTCTTGCGGGTTTGGAACGACGTGAGAGTGAGTAATTAATGACAGAATTTTCATTTTTGGGTGAACTATCCCTTTAATTGTTTGTTTTATGTAAACATGCGCACTGCGTCTCGCAAAGACGCCAAGTTAAAATGAATAAATAAAGGAGAGACCGGGTATGGTTGTAACATAGTAACACAACCAATTCCACCAATCAGGGATAAGCAAGTCCTATGATCATTTCAGTGTTTACCCACTTCCTCTCAGATCCTATAATGATGATGGTCAAAGCTGGAAATAGGCACATGCAGATTTTATAAAGAAAAAAATGATTTTGTGGTGAGAAAGTAATTGTTTAGGATACATATACTTTTGCAGATAAAATCATTTTTGTAGTTTCTCAGGCGAAATGTGATGCATTTTTAACCTGCTAATATCTTTAAAAAGTGTTACAACCATCCCCTTACCTATAAGAACATTTTCTTTTTAATAAATTTACTAAATTCCTAGAAAATGAAAAATAAAGACAGATAGAAGTGTGCCTGCAAATGTTTTCTTTTTTCAAGGAACTGATGAGGTTTCAAAGAAGGGCAGGTCAGTCAGATCAGTTGTGAAGTCAATGCTGAAAGCCAGTGGTGAGGATTATGAGACCTTAAACAACTAAAACATTTGTGTTGTTTGTATGAATAATAATAATAATAATAATAATAATAATTCGTTACATTTATATAGCGCTTTTCTGGGTACTCAA
Source organism: Coreius guichenoti (assembly GCA_039654105.1). NCBI lineage: Eukaryota > Metazoa > Chordata > Actinopteri > Cypriniformes > Gobionidae > Coreius > Coreius guichenoti. Next base: position 9,176,021 of record CM077190.1, read on the forward strand.
AGCACTTTACATATAGTAGGGGGGAATCTCCTCAACCACCACCAATGTGTATCCACCTGGATGATGCGACGGCAGCCATATTGCGCCAGAACGCCCACCACACACCAGCTTATGGTGGAGAGGAGACAGAGTGATGAAGCCAATCGTATATATGGGGATGATTAGGAGGCCATGATGGACAGAGGCCAATGGGCAAACCCCTACTCTTTTTCCAAAGGACATCCTGGGATTTTTTATGACCACAGAGAGTCAGGACCTCGGTTTAACGTCTCATCCGAAGGACGGTGCTCTTTGACAGTATAGTGTCCCCATCACTATACTGGGGCGTTAGGACCAACACAGACCACAGGGTGAGCACCCCCTGCTGGCCTCACTAACACCTCTTCCAGCAGCTACCTAGTTTTCCCAGGAGGTCTCCCATCCAGGTACTGACCAGGCTCAGCCCTGCTTAGCTTCAGTGGGAAACCAGTCTTGGGTTACAGGGTGATATGGCTGCTGGGTGCAGTATGGAGCAGTTTGGCAGCTCAAATCCAAAGGAAATGTGGGTAAAATGTGCCCTGTGCCGTTTCTGGTTCCACCAAGCCTGCACTCCAGGGTTAATAACATTAATTTGTCACCATTGTGACTCTAATTGAGAATATTCGCACATAGATACACAAACTCTCATACACATTGACAGTGTTTTTTGTTAGACTTACATGTTCTTTACACAGGTACAATGGAGTCAAGTGTTTATTAAGCATAAATATTGTTAAGGAAGTTTGTCCTACTAATTTACACACATGCACACTCCTGAGTCAGGCAGAAAGTGGATTTGAGTTATGTTCAGTCACAGAGAGAGAGGCATTGTTTTGGATTGTTCTTTTGGATTATTTCATTAAACATATTGCATAATGTGGCCTCTGTTTTTGCTTCTTTTACTTAATTGTTACAACTTGTGTTACATCCTAGTAAGGTTGGTTGTAACAAAGGCACACCATGCATTTGACATCAACTCAAAAGGGATGGGATATTCTTACAGAGGTTTAAATATGTGTCTTTTGTAGTAAACAAATGTTGTATACAAATTCGATCACTCTAGCTCAAAAATTCAGCGAGTTACAGATGCAGAAGCAAACAGTGTTACAACCATACCCGGTCTTCCCTAGAAGTTCAACTTTTAAAACCTGTCTCGAGCTTGTGTTCTCTTCCATTTCACTGCACTGTCTCGAGGTTTGGTTTTTTTTTTTATGTAAACATGCCTGCTGCAAAGTTTAAGTAAATACAAGTTCAACATTAACGTTAAAGTTTAAAACGCGTCTTCAGACCTTGAGTTTCAGACCATTTCCCGGCGCTGCGTTTCTCGTTTTTAAACGCAAGAAGGCATTCTGTGTGATCTGATCCTTCTGACCAATCAGAATCAAGAATTCTAGCGCCATGTAATAACCAACGTCAAATCTTTGTATAGACAATAATAACGGGTTATTAATAAAGTTAATCTTAAATGAAACCGTATAGAATTATGATCATCAAAACACTGAAATATTTTGACACCACATGACAAATATAACATAGAGAATAACTGTGCTATATAAAAATCCATTAGTGTTTTTAACGTGATTGGTCCATTGATAAAGAACAACTCTGACCTGCTCCCGTTGGTCCTGTGGAGAGTTTTGTTCCTTGTTGCTGTGATCACTCAGACTCATTCTGTATTTGTGTAAGAAAGAGTGTAGATATTAAAGGCACATGTATATGTTGTTTTTGTTTATTTTTACATTTGAATAAAGTCCTTAACACATGGCTGTGCTTCTCCTCACACAGTGCCTAGACTGTCTATCTCAATTCCTGCTCTTTAGCCCTCACCGGGAGGTTATCAATTAATCCATCTGTCTACGAATTACACTCAGAGGCTTGAGTATCCCCAGCCGAGACCTTTTAATGCACTCTGACACTAGCCAAAACATCAGCAATTAAGTGTTGTACTCATGGAGAGCTCACTTACCCCATTTGGGCCGCTTGGTCATCATTAACCATCCCCGCCATCTCGCTGACCTCCCGTTTCCGTGGGACAACCTCTTTTTGTTTTATCTGCTCTCTAGTTCTCTCTCTCTCTAACCCCTTCTTCTCACGAAACGGAAACTGTGGCCATTCAATATTTGATGAATCTCAATGGCTCACAAGCAGATTTGCTGTAAAGAGTGACAGCAGTGGAGCTCAGGTGTCAGGCCTCGTCTGCCTCAGTCAGTCAGCAGTCTGGACTCCCCAGCTGAGGATAAACACCCCTGAGGGACATTTTACCCCATCTGCCACAATAGCACTTGATGTAAACATCAAATGGATTACGCCCTAGAGACAAGAAGGCTGTTTGCACACACAGTGTGGACCTAATATAGTACCAAAGAGTGAGTGTAAGTGCATGTGGAGCAATATCTATAAGTGTGTGTTCAAGTGTTGTCCCTGTGGGCTTTTAGAAAATAGACTCTCTTAAAGCACACATTTGTCTCCTAACAATGTCAGATAGTGAATATGCATAACTCACAAAAGAATTATGTAATTTGTTCTGTATTGTCATTTCCATCGTATATATTATGGATTGTGTTTAATTACATTCTGGTAGAAATGGCATTTTATGACATTTTATTTAATAGCTAAATTTTAATATATCCTAAATAAGTGCAATTAAATAATATTGCCATACTTTTCACATACCCCCCGTTTCATAGACAAGTCTAGTCCCAGACAATATATATATATATATATATATATATATATATATATATATATTAATCTCGATTAAACGCATCCAAAATAAAAGTTTGTGTTTACATAATATATATGTGTGTACTGTGTATAATTATTATATATAATAATATATAAAAATATTATTAAATATTTGATATATAAATATAACACATTTTTCTTAAATATATACATGCATGTGTGTATTTATATATACATAATAATTATACACAGTACACACACACATATATTATGTAAACACTAACTTATACTATATATAGTATATGCATGTGTGTGCGTATGTGTGTTTCACATATGTTTAGTTTCATTGTGTTTTGGATTGGTTCTGTTCCTGTTCCTGAGATACCTTCATCTGATGGATTTTTGAAGGCAGCATAGATGTATCCTTCACTGCCTTTAAAATCCCACAATCATTTGCTTTCCATTCTGTGACAGTTGAGCTAAAAAATAAAGATGGTGTCTGAAAGTTGGTGGTTGGTGGTCAGCTTGTGTGTAAATGTTAGTTTTTGACCCATGTTTTACACTTCTAGCCAGAAATTACTACTGTAGTAATTAAATATTCACTTAGTTATCACCAAAGCTCGCTCTAAACCGTTATGCTGCCTCAGAAGTCTGTCCGAAATCAGTTTCGTGAGATGCCTTCATGCGCCAAAGCTGCCTGCAAAGTCTTTGCCTGATAAGGCAGCGAGGCAACAAGTCAGCTGCCTACGTTTTCGGATGCAGCCATTGTTTCCTAGTGTGTGCCAGTTTGTTTCTATAGTTACTGATTAGTTTCACCTGCATTTCATTTAGCTCCCTATAGCCGCGTTTCCACCGTGGGAACTTTCCCCAGGAACTAGAGACTTTGGGGTGGTACTCAGTGTGTTTCAACCACAGGAACCGGGGTCTAAATAAAGTTTCGGGTTCTTTCAGGGGTGGGACTTGGGCTCTGAACATGCTGATTGGTTGAGTTCATGCCAGGGCCGTAACCACCATAGACACTGAAGGGGACAAGTTCCCCCGAATAATTAGAAACGGCTAAATTGTCCCCCCTAATATTTGATATTCGTGATTCTGCTCTGCTGTACTCCATTACACACCGCTCTGTTTGTTGCTAGGATGACAAAAGTAAAATGTTACATTTTTAGGTTGGTCTGCCTCAGCGGTTTAACAGCGCTTTCACTGTCAGAATGAGAGAGATGGCCAAATAAAATCAAAGAAGGTGGGACTTAATGTTAGTGCGATTTCCAACGCGACACTTTAGTTAAAGCAGTGAAAGAGTGCATTGTAAGATGTAAGTAGCTAAACATTTAATATTTGACAACTGTTTTACAACAAAAAAATAAAAAAAAGCGTCCAACAGTAATATCAAGTGATGCAAACTACTTGACATTTTTTATGAAATGTCACCATTTTGAATTTAAAATATGACATTATTTATGTAAACCATAACTGAATTTGACGTGACAAGAAACGTTATCCATTTTTACATATTAGGAAATAAGAGTGAATATGTGCATATTTAAAAAAATATATTATTTGCAAATAGTTTACGTCATAACTAATAAAACTGGAACTTTTATCGTTCTTATTTCTTTTGCTTTATTTCCTTAAATCCCTTTTAATCCTTTAATAATTTAATTATTTTAAATAAACCAATAAGACCAATACGTTCCAATAATGTTCCGGGTAATTTCAATGGAGGCTTTTGTTTGTGCTGTGTATTTAAGCCCTTAGTTCCCATGGTTCTCTGTTATCCAGCAGCTCTGTAATATATACAGTCTTGCTCAAAACTTTACACACCCCTTGTAGAATCTGTGAAAATTAAGAGGGATCATACAAAATGCATGTTATTTATTTAGTACTGACCTGAATAAGATATTTTACATAAAAGATGTTTACATATAATTTATTAAAAAAAATGACCCTGTTCAAAAGTGTATGTACCCTTGATTCTTAATACTGTGTGTCTTTAGCTGGATGATCCACAGCTATTTTATTTTATTTTTTTTGGTTGTGTTTGAGTCCCTTGTTTGTCCTGAGCAGTTAAACTGGCCAACGTTCTTCAGAAAAATCCTCCAGGTCCTGCAAATTCTTCAGTTTTCCAGCGTCTTTTGCATATTTGAACCCTTTCCAGCAGTGACTGTATGATTTTGAGATCCGTCTTTTCACACTGAGAACAACTGAGGGACTCAAGCACATCTATTTAAAACGGTTCAAACATTCACTGATGCATTAAGAGCCGGGGGTGAAAACTTTAGAACAGGATGAAGATGTCCAAATTTTTCTTCTTTTATTTAAATATCTTTTTTTTTTTCATTTAGTACTGCCCTTCGGAAGCAACAGAAGATACTTACATGTTTCCCGGAAGACAAATTAAGTACAATTTACCTTGATCAAATTCAAAAAGTTTTCATGCATCGTGTTTCCTTCTGGAGCATCAGTGAATGTTTGAACCTTAATAGTTGTGTTTGAGTCCCTCAATTGTCCTCAGTGTGAAAAGATGGATCTCAAAATCATACAGTCACTTGGAAGTTGGACAAACAAGGGACTCATGAACAACCATCACAAAACAAAAAAAACAGCCGTGGATCATCCAGGTAATGACAGGTAATGTATTAAGAATCAAGGGTACATAAACTTTTGAACAGGGTAATTTTTATAAATTCAGCTATTTTTTTGCCTTGTGGACTATATGTAAACATACTTTATGTAAAAGATCTTATTCAGGACAGTACTAAATAAAAAATAAAATGCATTTTGTATGATCCATCTTATTTTGTTAAAATTATCCACATTTTCACAGATTCTGCAAAAGGGTGTGTAAACTTTTGATTATATATATATTACAGAGCAGCTGGAACCAAGGGAACTAAGGGCTTAAATACACACACATATACTGTATATATAAATATATATATAATATAAAGATTTTGCATATTGCATGTGTTTGAGTCAATTGTTTTATTTGCCAAATTGTGTGGCCAATTTTTGGCCAGGCTGTCATGCAAAGAAATTATGAACACATGCAAAAAACAAGAGAGAACCAACAAAATATGAATGACTTATGTTGTAGTCAATACATTCTTCTGACATAGTAAAATAAATCCTGTAGCTGTAATTTGCCTGTTTTGCCAAATAATTTTGTCAGATAAATACCATAACCAAGTTTAGTGTTTTGTTCTTCCCTCATATTTAAAACATTTAAAAATATATAAAATATTTCCTCATATTTTGATGGTTTAATTAAACTTTGAAAACCTCTGGACATCACTTTGGCCACTATGTATATATAATGGAGTTTTGTATTTTAAGACTGAAAGTCTGGGCCATTTAAAATCTTTCAAATATTCTTTTTTGTGACAAAAAGAAAACATTGGAATCTATTACTTTTAACCCCTGGGACAAAAAAAGTGCCCATACTTGAAGAAACCCCCCTATATATGAGAGCGTTCAGTGCTAGAGGAGGCAGGCAATAAGCTTGTTACTCTGAAGGTGGTCCACCACTTTACAGAGCTGCTGGATAAGTACTTATAGAGGGTGAGTCACTCAGACCTTCACCTTTATTCTCTCGGTTTCACTCGCTCCCTCTATTCTCTCTGACTCTATCAGCTCCTCAACCCTCTTCACCTCCCCCATTTCTTTTTTAAATGCGGCAGGCACCAACCCAACCGGCAGATGAATGAAATGTTGATGTTGTTTTTCCACTCACTGTTAACCTTCTGCAGGTGTTTCTGCAGAGCCGATCGTGATCAACACTTTTCAGGTATCAGGGTAGCTTGTGTGACGCAAACATAGTCATATGCGGTTTCTATACTTCTGTTTACGTCAATACACTTCAGAAAAGATAGCTAGTCACATTAATCAGACGTTATAAGCACCTACACTTGATAGTTATGGCATTCCTCTTGTTTTACTGTCAGAGAATTCAAAGCTCTTTAATGGAAACATGACTGCTGGTGCATGCTGGGAGCCGAGAGCTTGACGCCTGTGTGCCCTGCCAGTGCTGTCAAAGAGCATTCTCCCCCCGGCGGGTGAAATGGAACAGTTTGAATTGATTCTGAAAGAAAATCATTTCACAGTCTTTAATATGAAACCTCTAGTATGTGACATATTAAAGCTGTATGCCCGCCATACATTGCAGCACGACAGAACAGCTACATTTGAAATCGACGAATGCAGTTTGATGCCAGAAACTGGCGTAAATGCAAAAACATCCCGTGAGACACAACGGCAGACACTGGCAATCAGCTCTTAACGGACACACTGACAGCTCTTACGGCGAGAGTAGAGGGAATAATTGAATGGTAATTACATGGTAATTATCATCATGCATAAAGGTTTGGCATACAGAAAAGGATCGGGGGAAGAGGAATTTTTTATTTTATCATTTTTTTAACAACCTCTCCGAGATTTAAATGATTCTGTTCAATTATGGCTAATCACTGAAATCCAGGAAGGGCATAAATGGGGGTTGTCTATCTACAAAGGAAGCAGAGAGCTTCAAGGCACTTTGAAGCACCTTAAAGCGTGTGTGTCACGGAGAGAGTTTCATCCGAGAGTGTTTTTTCCCGTGCCATGTTGGTCGGTCGGCTTGTCAGAATGCATCATTAGAGCTGCTATCTGAGTCACAGTCATTATCAGGCACTTTTTACCTCTGAAGTACTGGCGCCACTGTCATCAGTGCATCAGGCTGTGTTTATGCCTGATTTTTGCATGCGCGCGATCACGAGCGCGAGCAACAGATGGAGAACATGGGGCCGCAGTATACATTAATGACTCGGAACATTTGGCATGTGAAGGTTTTGAACAGTCAGGCGTCCATTTACAGTAATTACCGGCGTAACTTAACAGACTCTTTGCATATTTCAATGAAACTGTTTCAAAATGGAGGTTGAGGCAGAATGTAAGTGGCCATGACTCACCAGCCTCCGACAGCAGCGCCGTGAGACTTCTCCGCACTTACGCTCATTCACGGCCCTCTGCGTTTCTGACACAAAAGCTGAAAGAAAGAAATGAGAGAAACACATCAGAGGCTCATAAACGGCTGTCCCCCATAGCCGCTGCACTCTGGTCACTAATGGAAAATTTTCAAGCGGTCGTCTGCCATCGCAGTGGTTAATTTGCTGTGGGATTGACCACTAAAGGCAGCTGGAGCAAAAGCCACAGACATTTAGAGTGCATCAGTACGATAATGAACGTGTGTTTGGGGTTAAATCCCACTATTATTGGCCGGCGTAAGGTCTTAGTGGCGTCTTAACCAGATGCAAGTGAGGTTTGAATTAGAGAACAAGGCCTCGTGGCAATAGGTGTATTTGCATGTTGCCTAATGCAGGTGTTTTTTGAGCATAATTGAGTTCTGCATTGTGTCCAAAGTCAGGGTGTGGGGGAGTGGGCTGGTGTTTGTGCCTCTGTGTGTGTGTGTGTGTGGAAGAGAGGGAGAGGGTATAAGTGCTTGAGGTTCTGCAGTGGTGCATGGCAGTAGATGACTCACCCGTCAATCATGTGACTCATTAATCACTGCAGCTTTCTCTCTCCCCACCCCTCTCTTTCATTTGGTCTCAGTGTGTCTCCATGTATTCCCTTCACATTACTCTCCTTTTATTATTCTAAGTTCTTTTTATTAGCGAATGACTTTCATCTAGCAGCGTCTCATTGAACGGCATGATTCTCAGGAGGTTGAAAACATGGATTAGTTTTTGCTAGTTAAAGACGCATGCATTCAGATGCACTTACATCTTCTTTCATGTAATTCTGTGCGTGTTTTGGTCTTATGTTTGGTAAATGCGTTCTACATATTCTATCTTAATAATCAGAACTCGTTCAAATGAACATGTTTGTTGCAGAACATGAGTAATGCAGTCGTGACTCTTAAGGGTTTTTAATCATAGAGCTGCATATCTATCGGTTTCATTAGAGATCTTCTCAGGCACATATAGGTATGTGAGTAACTGGAGAATGAAATGTGTTTCTATAGTCAATCAGTTTGTGTTTTCAGTGTTCTGTTGTGATACAGCATGAGAAAATGCTTGTGGAAAATACAGATAAAATTCAAAGAAGTACTGGGCATGCTGGTTCAAACTCTCTGTGACGTCAAATGCTATTTCTGCTACAGGTGAGATAAGAAACAGCATATGTTGTCCTAGCGAGCACCCTCTATGGTACAGAATGTATTAATTTCTGCTCAGGATCTGATCAAAGACGTTCCAATAAGACATTTGTTAAAAAAACTGACTTTAATAAAATAATTGCTTTTATTTTTCTTCATATAGCAAAACTAGTAATCAACATGCTGTTATTTACACATTGCACACACATTTGTTTATTTGACACTGTACAACTCACAATCTGAAAGTTGACAACAACAAATTCCTTTCACAAGACAGTTCACTGATGAAAACACTTGCTATAGTAATTAGAGTTGTCTTTCTTTGTTTTCTTTTTTTTTTATTATTAATTTTTAAAATAATCACAGTTTGATCAAGGAAATTTTCCCAAAATTTGGCAGATTTTTTTTTTTGTTTTTTTTTTAAAGATGCAAATACAGATAGACGTGCAAACTGTTCACCCTCAGAGTATTCCTCACAAACTTCAGACGTTTTAAAACTTATTTTTAGGAACAAACATTATACTATACAGCGTTCTGTTGGCTCTCAAGACAAAGATCCTGTACTCAGTGGTTGAACATTGGAGGTAACCCATAGTAACAGGGGCATTTTTAAAATTTGTTCGAAATGTTGGCAAGATGTGAAGTTCACATTAAATCACATGTGTACAGGTATTCCACCAAGTAGGTTGACAGGGCACTGACCTAGCAAAGATACTCACCGTTTTGCATTTCTGTGAATAAAATGGAAGATTTCGTTTCAAGCATTGTTTACAGCCTGCATGACAGAATTCTTTTTCTTTTCTTTTTTTTTTTTGTGGTGCAAGACCTGCATGCACATGGATGAGCTAAAACAGTGATCAGTATTAAGGCAATAGGAACATTGATCAAAAAAATCCAACAGACCTTCAGGAAAAGCCTGTAATAATTTGACATTTACTTGTTTTGTGTAATTAGTGCCATAGCAATTATTACTGTGCCCTGCAATGTCAAGATCTCAACCACAAGCTTTGCTTTTCAATTAATCAAGTGTTTCCTAAAGAAAATAAATCTTTGTATAAACATGGGTCTCTTGCATTTGGCACCGAAATTTTTTTCATTTGACCATTTTGTCTGCTTGGTTTTGTTTTCTTTTTGTTTTTTTCACATGCAAGAGAATCAAAAACATACCTGAATGAAACCTTACAAATTCACCTGTGTATTCTCTCACCAAATTAAAATGTAAACTGCGAGAGAAACCAAATGAGTGCACGCAGAGAGGTTCTGATAGCAGCACCGTCTCTTCCGTTCTAGATTTGGAATGTATCAAAACACAAGAGTGGAGAAGAAACACCTAACTGTCTTTTCACAGCCCTGTCGCTCAAATTCCCTGTCAGCTTTTTCTCCTCACTCTTTCATCGCTTGAGAATATCCTGAACTCGCGACTGACTAAAATAACCTACGGTTGTAATAAATCTTCTCAATGAAGTTTTCCAGTTCTTCGTCACTTTCCTGCGGAGACTCCGGCTCATCGTACACATAGTCTGGTGGGTAGATGTAAGAAGGTGCTCTCCCACTTGGAGGAGAGCGTGGTTTGGGCATGGGGAGAGCCTGGTAAGTTCGGGGATGGGGTAGAATGTAATTAGATATGACAGTGCCAGGTTGTGGGTAGGCGCTCTGGGAGCGTTGTGGGGCTTGCGCCCATTTCCAGTCCCTTGCCTTTGGCCTGTCTCTGTACCTACGGTTTGGAGGCTTCAGACCGTACCCCATGGAGCCCCCAAAGTTGTAGTCAAATGAAAGAGCAGGATTTGTATAGAACCGCGGCTTGGGGGGTGGGAAGAAGACCGGGTAATAGGCTCGATATGGCTTCTGATAATAGGGGAATGAGGGATAGGCCAGAAACTGCTTCTGCGGCTTAAACCAGTAGTCCTGCTTGCTGAGCTTGCCTTTGTTTTTCTCCTTGTACCATTTCTTATATGGATCGACTGTATAAGAGGATTTCTTAGGTGACTTAGGATATTGATACGCCTGAGGCCTTTGCTTGGCTTTGAGAGGAGCTAGAGGGCGGAAACGAGGGGTGTTGCTCAGGGGTAAATCCTTCCTCTTTTTCTTCTTCTCCTGAACATCACTGATTATTTCAACCACGTCGTCAGCAGGCAAGTGCAGCTTGCTGGAGATCTCGATCAGCTTGTCGATGGTCTGGGGATCCATTTCATCGTCATCATCGCTGTCCTCCACCTCGTTCGAGCGCTTATCCTCGGCCACATTGTTTAGAAGAGCCGCCTTCTCCATGTCTCTCATGTAGGACGATGCTTTCTGCTTCCTGCCCATGTACTCCAGCAGCATGTCAGAGGCAATGTCCGCCAATCTCTGCTCCTCCTCACGTGCCTCCTGCGCCTCCGCCTCCTGCCGACTCACCTCCTCCTGCTCTGCTCGCGCCTGTGCCTCCTCTTCCTTGCGGGTTAGAATCTCCTCCTCCTCTTCTTCCACAAAATCGAAATCATCCATGAAGTTTCTGTCGAGCTGGGATGGGTTTTTTGTTCGCTCCTCTTGCCACTTAAGCTTCTTGGTCGCCTGGGCCAACTGCTGGTTATAGGCTTTGTAGCCTTTTAGAGGTGGGAGGATCTCATTGTCTTGCAGTCCGAGGTCAATGTTTTGGAAATAGCCCCTGGATTTGCGCTGGAGGGGGGTGGCCACATTAGACTGACTCTGCAATTGCCCGTCTTTAGCCTCGTCCTCCTTTTCAATCTCACTTTCATCCTTTGGCTTTTCTTCTCCCCTGTTTTCCTCACCTGGCTGTGATGATTTCTCTGTGTCCTGCTCAAGTTCTCCCAGATTCCTCGTTGCCTCCATTGCGAGTGCTTCTTCAGAATCACCCTGGATCATCTTCTCTCTAACTGGGTGGTCGAGAGCCTCAAGCAGAACTGAAGCTAGAGCACTGGCAGAGTCCATATTTGAGATATGTTCCTGTCCCAAGGGTTTCTGAAGCAGGGTGTCCACTTTCCTATGTGTCCAAGCAGCTCTTTCTGCTGCCCCCGGGTCCTCTTTTGCCAAGTGGAGAGCCTCATTGATGCTGCTGCTGACTGAAGATCTCTGCTGAAGTGCAGGGGCAGCCAGGGCCAGCAGGGGGGTGAGGCTGAGGAAGACTAACAGGAGAGCTGAGATGCTGGAGGGGTAGCAACAGCAGAACATGACCATGCAGAGAGGACAGGATGGGGGAGAGGGGAGCACCTTACAAAGATAAAAAGAAAAAATGGTGATTAATCTCTGTGTTTTTTTTTCTTTTTTATGAGCATTAACAAGACTACCGTTTATGGCGCTTAGATTTTAACATTTAGTCGCTGCAGCAACACAACGTGCGTGCTTAACTTAATTAGTACGATCAGATATTAAATCGTGCATTCCTTTTACAGCAGTACGTGGCCAACAAAATACATTCTCACTTTTTAAATTCAATTATTTTGCCGCTTTAATTAAATTGAGTACACACTGAAACTACGTAAAGGCAAGATCGACACGATTCCCTGGATGCCTCTTCACCGATCACTTTTTGAATCGGATTAGCGAAGCACCACAACAAGCCTGCATTTGGATAATGACTATATGAAAACTACACTGTCAGTGGAAATGGTCTTTCTTGAGACGATTTCTAGAGAATCGAAAGTAGGCTATGTATGAGTGAAACATTAGTATAAAATCACCTGTGCTCTCTCACCAATTTAAAATGTAAACTGCAAGAGAAAAACCCAGGCTGCTATGTCAGTCAATCCAAGCGATTATTATTTTCTTTTTATTAATTCATATAAACACAATGTGATGCGACCGTTTTCTTCTTTCGATTTTCAAAGAATTAACTCTGAACGAACAAGCCTTAAGATTTCTTTCAAATGTACACACACAATCACAGAATATATTTTTATTGTTTAAAGAAAATCATAGGCATCACATATCATGTTTACATTGTCAGAAAGATACAGATACGGACCTTCTTGCAAGAAAAAAAGGCGTTTAGAAATTTATGAATGAAACGCTTGTTGATCGGTCGACCTGTATATCTTTGAATGACTAAACAGCATGCAATCTCAAAGTAAATATAAGCGAAAAACTTAGCCTATGTCTAGCCCTTTATAGCCTCTCTTCGTTTTTAGAGGGAACTATCAACTATTTATCGAGTGAATGAAGAAACGTCAGTGCACTTACTCACCTGATTTCCCGAAGAAATTAGCTGGAGCTCAAAACCTTCTGCTTCTTGGATGAGGTTTGGAAACAACCGCAATCCTTAAGTTCATTTAAAACTTGAGTTAAAGTAAGTTTGCTTCCCAAAACAATTATTTGAAACACACTTCGGTCTGTCTTGCACTGTTGAGAGATGAATGCGGAGCGTGTATTTTTTTTCAGGACCACGGACAGCGCAACTCCCATTTGTATAGACGCGTCTGGACACGTGATCCACGAGTCATAACTCCGCTGTTGACGTCAGACTCTCCATTGATAAGAATTTCGTGTCTCGTTTGAACTCGGAGGGTACGCTACGGTGCTCTGATGAATGAACAGAGACTGCATGAATGAAACAGTCTCTCCATTAAAACGGAGCACTGTGGTAAACAGTGAAAGCAGCACTGCTGAATTAACTCGCACAGAAGCTAAATCTAATTGTAGGAGTTGATTGAACACTGACAAATTGCTGTTTTCAACATTATACATCTAAGTTTTAATATCAGTTTATTCGCAAATAATAGGATGTATTTATTGGGTATACATGTATCCAGTATAAATTGGCACTGTCAGTTACTTAGCAGACCCGTTTGGCCTGTTGATTGTTTGTGAGGTGGCCTTAATCAGAGCTGGAGAGACACCGAACGGCTGCACCCACCGTGACGCAGGCGGTTCAGCTTCACTGCTCTACTTCCGCTCAATTTCCCGAGCTCGTTCAATTTTCCGCTCTTTGTCTCCTGCCGCCCCTGACTTTCATCCATCTGTCTCTAACGTCATTCTCATGTTTTCACATTAACATGTCTTTTTTTATTATTAATATGAATGTACAGGTAAGCTTCAGTTACTCCCTTGACCTACAGACAATCCAGACATTTCATGGAGAGTGCAATCTATACTTTCACGTTCTCTCTTGCAATTATGCGTTTCGAGATAAGAATTCCGTCTGACGTCGTTTTGAACCTTTACATGAATACTGTAGGAATAGGCCTAATTGAAACGCTCGCGTGGCATTGAAGCCAACAGCAATCCCGCCAATCACAGTTTATGATTCGTGTAATTGGATTAGTTGCAGTGCGGATATTGAAGTCCCACGAGCCACACTCGAAATGGCAGCATCAAAGCTATCTCATTATAGAGGGGGAACCTTATTTCAATATTTTCAAAGGTTGCATCCGATAGACTCGTGTTCTTGAATTGTCGTGAAACGTTAAGACCCTTCCTAACCCTATTATTGTGTATATGTTTGCTTTTTATTTCATTTTATTAGGCTACTGTTATTTACAAGCCAACTTAAGTTAGAACCAATAGAGTTTGCAGCCTGGTGTCATTGCAGAACCTTTTTTAAAATTTTAAGTAGGCTACCTTTTATGTCCCCATAAACCAAAGCGTGTTATGTCACTTCCATCTAAAGAATCTATAATGAAACATAAAAAGAACACTTTAAATTTCCAAAGAACCATATAACCAGACCAAGAACCATGGACTTCCAGCCAACTTTGCGAATACTAAAATGATGCAAAGAATACTATCATTTTAAGGGTGACACTTAAAATAAAACAAATGGTGCATTTCACGCTCCAGAGATGGTAGAAATATTTTTCAACAGCTATACAGTGCCAAGAAATAACTTTTGTTATTTAAGTTTACAGGGAAAATGACCTTTTATACTTTAGAGAAAAATGCGGCATCCAACAAAAGCGCGAATGGATATGAGTGTGAATGCGTGTCCTTTTCTACCTTGGTGGCGAATAATTTAAGAGCTACAAGGGCCAAGGGTCAGATTTTGATACGGCTTGGCATTATCGACTGCCACTCAGCATTAGCGCAGTTGCGACCCTTAACCAGCGCTCTCCATCCCCCGCGCTGACTCACCTCCTCCTAACTGCCCATGCACTTCATGCAGGACCCAAAATGCCCACTCAAGGAGAGAATGAATACATTATTTGTTGAAAAAACTTGAGAAATGGTCAAAATAGTGGATAAAAGCGCTTTTGAAGATGTTCTTGGGTATATGGAATGATAGGATTTATTGTTCACACCAACACAAGGAAAAGATTCGTCAAGATTTTGAGAGATATTGGCTGCAATTATGAAAATGTGTGTTCAGATACACTCAAAAATGCCCACCGCCTAATGGAAGTGACATAACACGCTCATGAATAAAAGAATTCATACTCCCACGAGGCTGAAAAAAAGCATCGTCCTGGGATCGATTAATTCTCCCATTTCACATTTTACTCAGCTGCGGCTCGAGCTTAATGGTGTGTAGCCCAAGCCTTGCGCCCACACACGAGCATCGCATCTGTTTTGATGGCAAATTCTCGTAAGCGACTGCTCTCTTGAGGCTATAACCTCGGATTTGTCGAAAATGTCTGACTGAAAGGTGCCTCAGTCCGTGAGCCCCGTGACACATTTAATCACTTGAGGCTGACGAGTCAAACCGAATACTATTACACGTAGGCTAACTATTGACAATGAAGAACCGTCCCCATCGATACAGACAGTTCATTGTGTCAGCACACGCTCCTTGACCATTTTAACCGTAACTTGCGCGCAGCAATGATCTGTTCTTTTTATTCTGTGCAGTGTCCCAGTTTCAAAAATGTCGACCAATTGGAGTGTTTGACCTCAGATTATCTCAATATTTACAGTTTGAACAGTTCGTAACACTGCGAATGAAGCGCACTCGTCCTCGCGTGCGTATTCACACAGCTGTTCCGCGCGCTTCTCGTTAACCAAAAGTGTTTACCTGTATTGTCGCGTTGTTAATTGATGCTTTTTGTTATTTCAAATATTTTATGGATAAATGGTTAGATGATAACACCAACATGTTCATTATTTTCTGTCGTAGAAAACGACATTTTGCGTTGTAATAAATATACAGTCGATTGGTTGCCGCTTAGCAGTTGTGCTTTTAAAAATGAAGATATAAATAATAGGCTATTCATTCTGAACAATTTTTTGTCGTTTCCTTATATATTTACGTTCAGCATCTCGTGCGTTTTTGTTTTTCGCCGAATTATGCGATGAAACCCTTTGGTCAGTCAGTGACATATTACGTCGGAGGTTGGCTTCGTATTTGGAGTTAATGAGCCGATTGATATCAGCGAGAGTCATCGGTTCCCTGCCATCAATCTCTCTTTCTTTCACGGGGAGAGAGGATGGATCAGCTCGCCCATAACATTTCGACTTGGTGCAAGCGATGTTTAAATTAAAAAAAGCATTTACATTTGTTCAATTATAAAAATTGTGATGTCTCGACATTTTAAGAGACAAACGGCAACGCATTTAAATCATTTTACATATTTTGTGCGTTCACCCCTTACAAAATATTAAATAAATACCTCTGTTTGGTCTTCAGTCTATATTATCAAAATGTTTTGAATATTAGTACAGACTTAATTTTCGAAAGAAATAGCCTGTATGTTGTTTTAATACTTAAAGTTTTAATATATCTCTGCATTATCTTTATTTCATTCACCAAATAATAACCTTAATAGGCAGGCTAATGGATAATATGGAACCCAGTATGATCACAAAATGTATAAAGATGTATAAAGCTTTAAAATGAATGCGAAAATAAAATGGAAATTATTTCAAAACATATATTAGCAAAAATATGTGTTTTATAAATATTTATATAAGAGGATGAGAAACATGGATTCGGAAAGACAATAGTGAGAATATAGAAGTTGTGTTTTGCCATATTTAATGTAAAATACGCGTTTAGACATATTTGTAGCGTCGTCATATGGGCCTACAGCCCAATTTATGTATTTTGTCTTTTATTTTCTTTGTTTGTCTTTATTTTTGCAAGACAAAGGACACCACACGGAATGCTGTTATTTTTAATGGGAGGTTACAAGGGAATTTGCATATTGAGTTATATAGACATAATTCTAAATTTTATTTCTATTTCCATGTAGGCAGTTTTAAATACTATATTACGTACTTTAATACATAGTCAATTTAGTGTAGCCTACAGTAAAGAGTGCTTATTGAACTGCTTTGTCTGAGTGATCGCCAGGAAATAAATCCAGTAGAGGGCGCTGTCATTACGTGATACCAAGCGTTATGGTTCCTCTGTGATGCTGCTGCCCATTTCACATTTAAAGTAGGCATCAAGGCAAATATTAGGAGAGAGAGAGAGAGAGAGAGAGAGAGAGAGAGAGAGAGAGAGAGAGAGAGAGAGAGAGAGAGAGAGAGAGAGAGACTATCAAACTGTTTTCATCGTTCCAGAGATTTTAAAAAGATATGGGAATATGGTAGGCTATGCGTCTTCTGAAAAAGCCTTTTGAAGATTAAAGTCGATGGAATACACAAACGAGCGAGTTAAGTATCATAAAAATAAAGATAAAACAAAAGATAAACTGCGGTCTGAACGTCAACAAGAAAATGTTAGGGCCATTCAACAGTTACAGCCTTGTACAAGTAAAAACGAATGATTCAAAATAGCAATTAATTTAGACCAGACAGAGTTAAACTAAGTAGAGTAATCCGTTTATAAACCTGTAGGTCAGGGTAACGTCTTCGTCACTGTTTTCTGCCACATGTTCCATGACTTTCGGTGTTTACGGACTTGCGTCGCGCGCATGCGCTACGCAGCACAACACACATGCACCGCGCCATAAACACGCGCGCCAGACAACACGAGCGCACTAGTGTCCTCCAAATCTCCTTGTGGAAACGAAAACTGTTATCGGTTATCAGCACGGTACCGAACTGGAAGGGAAGTAATTTGAAAGATGCTTTAAACTGGGTAAATTGCTGATATGACTCATCCAAGACACCCACAAGCCTCTGATCAATCGAATGGGAGGGAGGGAAACGAATTTGTGTGTGTGTGTATGTGTGTGTGAGAGAGAGAGGGTGAGACAGGGAGGGAGAGGCAGATAGAAAACGCAAAAAGATGAATGGAAGCACACCATCAGTATGCGATACATTCCCTGAGCCAAAAAGAGAGAAACATTGTAACGAAATGTAGAGTCACGTTCTTAAAATTCCCTGAGAGCAGCTCTAGACAGATGTTTCCCCTCTCTCGTCATTTTGACACCCTCTACACCCCAAATGTCTGATAATCCAGATGTTTAAAGAGCCTGTTGTGACATAAACATGTGAAAATGACCACCGGCATCACTGAAATACGTCATGCATTTCTTTAGGCAGCCAACTATGGAATTTTATTGGTGTTGCAGCACTTTGTATTTTACACTTAGTCACTCAGTGTTTTATTGATCAAATAGCTCCAAAAGTGTATATGTGCCCTCTATTATATTTGCATATAGTGCAGGATTAGATCATATTTATTTTGTGTAAACACATTTGTGTCCAAATATAAACAGCAGTGCATAACTAATCGGATAGTAATCTTATCGTTTAAGAAGTTACTATTTAAGTCGAAAGTATCTCTCGCCACGAGTTACAACCCATGTAAATACTGGCAAAAAAATAAATAAATGCGCATGTGCGACTTGGGCGTACAAGGTACACGCGGTTACAAAAATCCGGCGGTGCGCGTACTCTTCTGATGACGAAAGTCACGTGCACTACTCTCGCGTACGCGTAAAAAGTGAAGTATACTTTGGGTTTTATAATGAATCACTTGTGTTGTACTCTTATGCAAAAATAAAATAAAATAAATAAAAACATGCCAAATGAATGAATGTAACCATAGATTAAAAGAACCAGTGACAACAGTGGCTAAAAGCAACTTGAAAGTCACGATGAAATAGCATTCGCAACCCATTCGTGACCGTAAAGCAAAACTATTCAATGAAAATGAAAAACTCATTTTTAGAGGCAGAGCAAGTTATTACATATTGATGAAAAATGGATTAATCATTCACAAGATAAAGAATGTGTAGACAAAATAGACTCCATTATGATTTGTAAAGGAAGCAGGGGCTATTTGAAAAGTGAGGGGATGAATTAAAAGCATGGACATTGATTATGAAAATCAAAAACTGTGTGTGGGGGTGAAACATGGATTTTTTGTGTCATTTGACATTAGTTTGGCGTACGTACGTATACGTGAGTGAGCCTCCGCACCAAACGCTGATTGCGTGTCTGTCTACAGGCAAGGAGAGCGATAACATCTGTGTAATTTCAACATGATGACGGGCCCCACGGGAGCCAGCACAGGAGATGATCTGAGTTGAGCTAAGTACTATTAATCGTTTAATTACCACTGGCTGATTCAGTCCATCAAAGCCCTCTCTGCATCGCCTCATACAAATTCATCCATTATGAGGTCATTCATGCCCTCGTCAATCAAATCGCACCACCCCCAACCAGCCATCGTACCAGATTGTGTTTTTACAGTGTGCTACTACTAGGTGACGAAAGAAACAGTAGCTCTTGTCCTACTCGGTGCTCCACTCAGTGAGCCAGATGGCTGTGTTGGTTTACAGCAATATGTTTAATAATGAGGCCTATTATTACTGGAGATTAGCACATAAGCCTCAGCACAAGGACGGAAGATTCATTGAGGATATTTAGACGAAACAGACGGTGGCCAGCGTCTGCGAGGATGGAAGAATGTAGTTCTTGTTGCCTTTGTGTCTCATCTGTTGACTGAATATCACCCATCACTGTGCAAGAGCCGCATTACAAAGCATGATATTCCATCTGCATTCATTGCAGTAATATTGCCTCTCAGTTTATAATGGCTTTTTTCTCTACAATCCAAAGGTATTATAATCTCTTTTTATTACTTGATGTGAATAGGAGAGCGTTCGCTATTAGGATTTGTAAACATATGTCCAGAATAATACTCTCTATGCTTCGCTTAGGCTACTTGATTCTCCACAAGTGATGTTCAGTCTGCAGATCACTGACTCCCCAACTTTAGCTGGTTCAATGGATATGATTTATTTGTTTATGCAAATACAATCATAGAAAGTAGGACCTATAGGTAAGCAAATAATAATAATAATTGGCCGATAGGATATCTGTGGCTATAGGCTCATACAGTCAAACCAAAATTTATTCAGACACCTTCAACATTTCTCACATTATCACAGTTTATTCGCTATAGTTTATAAAATGGTAATAAAATATGACAAGAACTCAGAGTGTCAGAACAAATTCATCTTGATAATGTCGGATAACTTTGATAGAAAGGTATGTAATGGATTACAATCAACCAATCAGCTGTCAGCTGCTACATTTAAGTACACAATTAGATAATACTAATTAAAGAAAAAACACTTAAGCAAAACATGGTCAGGTCAAACTGTCTGAATAATTTTGGTCCCAAATTTTTATAAATTTTACTGGTAGTCTATGAAGAATTCTGGGGTATAATATGTCACAGTTTACTTTATTTTGCTATCCTCACTTACATAAATGAACTATAGTGTCCTGCACCCACTAGTAAAAAAAAAATTATGTTGTTGAGAGAGATATTTAGTGGGTTGGACTTGGTCCTTGGTCCTTTCAGCCACAGAAAAACACTTCTTGCAGGCACACATACACAAATGAATCATGGGTCTTGTAATTTTCACAAAATAAATATATATATATATATATATATATATATTTTTTTTTTCTTAAGAAATTGTGATTCAGTGTTGTATAGAAAATATTGAGAACATTTCACTAATAAAACCAAGAAATACATTTTCCTAATTTTTTTTAAGGAAATTTAAGCAATTTTGAGGCTTGAATTGAGGAACCGATTAAGCTCATAAAATTAAAGGAACCTATTTATTTTAAGAGAATTAGCTCAATTGTGCAGTTTTATTTAGAGACACCATTGTTAGTTCCCAGCATGCTTTGCATATGGCTGAAAATGGAGCATTAATATTGAAATTAAGTGTTATTTTATGTGTTTTTGAGTGAAGGGAAACATCTGTTAATGTTTAATGTTCTGACATTTGAAAGAGTTTTTGTTATGTTGAAGTTTTGACCGTTACCATTGTGCAGAAGAGTAGAGCTTATGGTTAGGTTGTGATGTGAATAACTGCATATACTAATATTATGAAGCATGTTGTTTTGTTCAATGAGCAATAACTTTGCTAATACTAGTGCAGTAACTAGTTTAATTCTACTTGTGCTGTGCTGGCCGCATACAGTCTATTAATTGTATAACGTGTCAAATATAATATAGGTAATTTCCATTCACTCTAATGTATACCGTTTTTTAAAGTCAACTTAAAATAAATAAGCACATTTCACTAAAAATATTAAATTAATTGTTTCAGAGATTAAATAATTTAGGTGATTTTACATGATTTATTCAGGTAGATTGCATTAAAGAAACCAAGCCTTAAAAACTACTCAAAAATATTATGTGTAATATTGTTACCATCATTTTTTTAAGTAAATAGCACATTTTTTTTTACAGTGCAGAAAAGCCTTTAAGGAAATAATACTTTTATTCAGTAAGACATTAAATTCAAAAGTGACAGTGATGTTACAAATAATTTCTATTTCAAATAAATGCAGTTATTTTAAACTTTCTATTCAAAGAATCACTTTCCACAAAAATATTAAGCAGCACAACATTTCAACATTGATAATCAATGATGGGGAAAGTTACTTTTAAAAGTAATGCATTACAATATTGTGTAACTCCATAAAGAAGTAACTGCATTACATTTTATGAAAAGTAATGCATTACATTACTTTTGTTTTACATTTTCTCACCTGGGCTGGGCTTGCTTGTTTGTTTTTTTTAATAACAAAAAATAAATAAATAATAATAATATGTTTTTGCTAATGTAAAGGCCGTTTCACACAAAAGTGAAATGAGGCTAAAAGAAAAGCAAATATACACCTGTACAGTAGAGGGTGCATCTCAAGCAAACCTCAAAGTTCAACACTTTTACAATAAAAGAATGAACGAAAGAAACAAAAAAAAAAAAAAAAAATGAAACACAAATGTGATGTTTAAAGTCATTTTTGCTTATTTGTATGGTTGAATTGGATCATTGAAGGTCAGCAGAAAAGACACTGGTTAATAAAGTGAGATTAAATACATAAAGTATATTTGTATTATTTAACATTTAATTATTGCAGGTTTGCATAATACTCTGAGTTTGCATTTTACAGTTTTTATTAATATTGAGGAATACTGAATCTGTTTTTGTCAAAGTGAAATGAGTAAATGCATGTTCACATTTAGTCTAGAACTACAATAACCATGTTTACACACAACACCTCTGAACCTTACTCACAATTTCTCTCAACATGGGGACAGAAGAGCTGTCAGTCAGTAAAAAGGAAAACAAAGTAACTTGCATTACATATTTGAAAAAGTAACTCTGATATTTGTTGTAAATTTTAAAGTTATGCATTACTTTACTAGTTACTTGAAAAAGTAATCTGATTACACAACTCGTGTTACTTGTAATTCTATACCTCCAACACGGTTGATAATAATAAGTGTTTCTTGAGCACCAAATCAGCATATTAGAATGGTTTCTGAAGGATCATGTGACACTGAAGACAAGTAATGATGCTGAAAATTCAGCTTTGCCATCATAGGAATGTTATTTTAAATAGTAATAATACACCGATCAGGCATAACATTATGACTTGTGTTGGTCCCCCTTTTGCTGCCAAAACAGCCCTGACCCGTCGAGGCATGGACTCCACTAGACCCCTGAAGGTGTGCTGTGGTATCTGGCACCAAGATGTTAGCAGCAGATCCTTTAAGTCCTGTAAGTTGCGAGGTGAGGCCTCCATGGATCGGACTTGTGTATTCAGCACATCCCACAGCTGCTCGATTGGATTGAGATCTGGGGAATTTGGAGGCAAAGTCAAGGTTGTGCTCCTCAAACCATTCCTGAACCATTTTTGCTTTGTGGCAGGGTGCATTATCCTGCTGAAAGAGGCCACAGCCACCAGGGAATGCCATTGCCATGAAAGGGTGTACATGGTCTGCAACAATGCTTGGGTAGATGGTACGTGTCAAAGTAACATGCACATGGATGGCAGGACCCAAGGTTTCCCAGCAGAACATTGCCCAAAGCATCACACTGCCTTCTCCGGCTTGCCTTCTTCCCATAGCGCATCCTGGTGCCATGTGTTCCCCACGTAAGCGACGCACACACACCTGGCCATCCACGTGATGTAAAAGAAAACGTGATTCATCAGACCAGGCCACCTTCTTCCATTGCTCCTTGGTCCAGTTCTGATTATCACATGCCCACTGTTGGCGCTTTTGGCGGTGGACAGGGGTCAGCATGGGCACCCTGACTGGTCTGTGTAGCCCCATACGCAACAAACTGCAATGCACTGTGTATTCTGACACCTTTCTATCAGAACCAGCATTAACTTGTGCTACAGTAGCTCATCTGTTTGATCGGACCACATGGGCCAGCCTTCGCTCCCCACATACATCAATGAGCCTTGGCCGCCCATGACCCTGTCGTCGGTTCACCACTGTTCCTTCCTTGGACCACTTTTGATAGATACTGACCACTGCAGACCGGGAACACCCCACAAGAGCTGCAGTTTTGGAGATGCTCTGACCCAGTCGTCTAGCCATCACAATTTGGCCCTTGTCAAACTCGCTCAAATCCTTAAGCTTGCTCATTTTTCATGCTTCTAACACCTCAACTTTGAGGACAAAATGTTCACTTGCTGCCTAATATATCCCACCCACTAACAGGTGCCATGATGAAGAGATAATCAGTGTTATTCACTTCACCAGTCATAATGTTATGCCTGATCGGTGTATATCACAATATTACTGTTTTTACAGTATTTTTAATAAATTAAATGCAGCCTTGGTGAGCATAAGAGACTTCTTTCAGACTTTTGACAGTACTATGTATACACACACGCATAGATAATGACACACAATGCATTTGTGCCCTCTTACAGTCTGAATCAACTAAGCTGTCGGATTATTTCTTTAAGCTGCATTTTGGTGGGTGGTTATTAAACAGTGTTTTCTAAGTACAGAAAGGTGTCCTCTGGCGAGCAACGACCTTGCTGTCCCAGATAATGTTTTGATAAGGACATACCTGCTCTCCTACATCACACCATCGCCTCCACTAACTCGCCCACACTGCCTCTCCATTCTGAACCTCTCTTGAGGATGAGGAGATCAGATTTCAAAACCACGCAATATTTAAATGAACAGATGTAGGCAATATATCACAAATTCACAATGTATTCACTAGGATTTTGCTGGCGATATAAAAATCAAACAACATCGTGAATATCTCAGTGATATTAAAAGATTTTTTTGGCCATTCAATTTCCTAAAGAGCATGTTTATAGTCTCTTATTGTGACGCAGGACATACAAGACAAACATACACTTTTGACTTCTTTATTTCTTTCCTTCCATTTTTATGTTACTTTCTTTAAACTTACCACCATCCGAACTTTTCCATCCAAAGCATCCATTTTAATTTGATTAATTTGATGCGAATGGAAAAAAGATGGCAAAATATAATAGGGACTGCGAGAATGATAAAGCGACAGAAAAGGACGGAAGATGGTAATAGTGAAAAAGTAGTACAATTTTGTGGGAGAGAGACAGAAAGACTAATGCCATTAGACACATTTTGCAATCCCTCCTTGTAAGTGTGAGATTTTGAGTAGCATCTGCCAATTCAAATTTAACAATTTTTGCTAAATGAGTTTGAAAGTTAAATTCATTTCTATTAATTGGTCCACACTGTACATATGAACAGATTCAGAATTTTCATTATTTGCGGCAAAACTCAAAAATATTCGCAAAAGTCTCATTTGGCATATGTGAGGCATTTTTTTATGTATTAAAAATGTTTAAGTAATCACTTTTTATGACAATATTTTTGGTTCATATAAATTAAAATAATATTATTCATTGTTTACTTAGAGAAACAGTGGAAACTAGATTCGTATTGTATTCTATACTACTCGCAATGAACATTTTGAATTTACTTCAAACTTTTAAAACATCTTAGAGCAAAATAAAAAAAACATACTGAGCATCACCGAAAAGCTGAAAATATTGATTATATAATGTAATTTACCGCCAGCCCTATTCTTTATTATATGTAACCAAAATATAACATCCTACAGTTGATGTACACACTTGGTCATGTTTGAAACAAATTTACATACATTATTGCGAGTAGAGACAATTTGGGAAAGCAAAAGTTTGTAGTGTGACTCTTTAGGTAGTCATGGCACATCTGCAATGGCTGAGCAAACTGAATGAGTCACAGCTGTAACCACTTTGAGAATTTGAAAAGTTAAATTTCCAGTTTCTCTTTATTTACATGCCAGCTACCCACTTAGCCATTATTCTACAGCCACTTTCATTTTAATAAAAGAATAGATTTCATTTGATTGTGTTTCAGCAGAAGTCTTTGAGAGCGTTTAAATGGCTACATCAGTATGTTGCTCCCCATGCATATCCGCGTTTTAGATGAAGCTAATTGGATAACCACGGCAAGTTAGGTGCTAAATTGCTTCTTTCTTTTTTTTTTTTCAGACGATGAACTTCGTTTTTTAGTCAAAGCCAACCAGGGCAGTGCTCACAATTACATGACTCACGGATGTGATCGGCCTTCTTCCCACTTTTTCCAAAAAATCTTAAAAGGACAGAATATTAGCACATGACCTCAAAAGCTACACAATATTTAAGCACCAAGCATGTATGCAACACTTCTGATTGATTTATAGTCACCAAGTGACCCATTTCCGCTTGCTCGTACACTTTCCTATACTGCTCCTTGCTTGTTTTGGTTGCAGCTGTCAATTTTGGATAACGTAGTGATTAAAAATGAGTCATATATTGAGTCAGGATTTTGTTTAGCTTTTACGGTAACTCATGATTATCTCTCTTACATACAATTACTCTCTTGGCAGATAACCTCATATAAAACTAACTTGCCAGTATACATACACACCTGTATATAGTCTCTTGTGACGCATCTTTGACGCAGGACATACAAGACAAACATCCACTTTTGACTTCTTCATTTCTTTCCTTCAAATTTTTTTCCTTTTTATGTTACTTACTTTCTTAAACTTACCACCATCTGAACTTTTTCATCTAAAGCATCCATTTTATTTTTATCGATTTGATGCGAATGGATAAAAGATGGCAAAATATAATAGAGACTGCGAGAATGATAAAGTGACTGAAAAGGACGGAAGATGAGAATAGTGAAAAAGTAGTAAAATTTTGTGAGAGAGAGACAGAAAGAAATGCAGAGAGACTCGCATATGGGGGGAAATCGGTCAATAAGTGAAAAAAACACGTGACTAGAAAAATCAGGGGGGACAGTGAGGAAAGGAGACGAGGGATGGAGTGGCAGGGACTGAATGGAGGAGGGTAAGAGAAAGAGGTACAAGGGGGGACTGGGGAAGAGGGGGATATAGAGATAGAGGGAGGGCTGGTGATCCTCAGGGCTGGATGACTCACTTTGCTGCAGCCGTTTGTGCGTCACTGGCGCAGGGCTGGAGGAGGAGATAGTAGAGAGGTCTGCACATTTAATTACAACCTGCCAATTTATATACAGTGTACACACACATTCTCCCCCCCTCGCTGTCCCCCCAATAATGCCAACATATGATAACATGAATGTTCAAAGACCCCCACATCTATACACATGACAGCATTTCAGGCCACAAAATCTCCACATTCACACTGATGTGCACACAAAACCACTCATCAATGCAAACGTAGGTTTCCGGCAGCTTGGCATTTTATCAAGAGATGCAGATGCAGACAGAGAGTGTTTACAAGGATGTAAAACTTCACAATTCCAGGTGTCACACTATAAATTAAACGAAATTGATGGAAAAAGCCAGGCAAGCACATCCAAGCTCTGGCTCTAAAGGCAAATGTATCTTATGAGATAGTACAAAACAACATCTGACAAAAGTCGTACTTCAAGTGGAATGAAACCTCAAAGATAATCATCACCGCATTAACAGATAACGTCTTTTAAAAATCATGATGGCTTCGGGGCTCTGATGGAGCAGACTATTCTCTGAACGTTTCCATCTCGCTGACATCGCCTTCAAGCAAGGCAAAGACACACATCACGGTGAAAGATGGGACTTCAGGTTACAAGCCGCAGACTTGTCTTGGCACACAATAAACTGCTATACAATCCGTTAGATTGTTTCCCCCCCCATTTCCCATTTGCCCTTGACCGAGTACTGTGTCTTTCATGAAACAATGAGAGCGTGTGTTAGTACACATAGTTTAAAAGTCCCTCTTTGGTTACTAACTAGCATTGTTGGGAAAAATTATCATAAATTATAAAGCGAAACCCTTTCAACACCATTGGCGGCTCTGTTCTCATCTTCCTTCCAAACACACAACACACTCGCTCTCGCACACATACAGTCTCTCCCTTTGGTGCACGTCTCAGCCTCCTTGAGCGGCAATTACCCCGTGAGTGCCCATGAGCCACACTCGCTAGACAATAGCCGCAATCAGCCGCCCTTTCTCGAGCCGTGCGCTCTGTTCCGGCTTTCTTGTGCAAGAAGAGAGCAATTTAAGCAAACAACAGCATTCCAAAGAAATCACAAAGACGGAAGAGACTGCACGCTGCGCCAATGATTGGCCAATGCGGCAGCACGCTCTCAAAGCACACGAGAGCACAACATAACACACCACCATTTCATTTCAGCTCTAATATGGCAGCTGCTGATTGGACTGAAGGGATTGTCGTGCTTTGGTATAAATACCCCAAAGGAGCGACCTCAGACAGCGAGAGTCCGGTCATTGTTCAATCAGAACTGAGTGAGCCGAGTGCAAAGCCATTGGCCCCGTCACTGAAAACATGGCGAACAAATGTCAGGCAGATTTCGCTATGAACTGTTGAGGGGGGAGGGAGAAAATGACTTTTTAATTGCGAAAACAAGCCGCTATCTCAAAAGAGATCTGCTCTAGCAGGCCGACATGCAATTTCAGAAAATACAGAATAGGAACCTACAGAATGAGTCTGGGTTTAGGTGACATCATAAACAGCTTGCCATTTCCACGCTTGAGCTGCACTCATTTTCAGTCAAATGGCTTTGAAACGCTTCAACAATCACCCCTGGCTGTGAAATAAAGGCATTTTGTGTACTTTTAAAATAATTTTTGATAGACCCCCAAAAGGACGAGCAGCACACAAGTATAATGAAGCTGATTACAGACCCGCACGCAGCAGCTCTGGCACACAGTCCTTACTCGTCTGACAGTTTAATTCCTGTGTAGCGCGTGGCGTTTATGATGTGTGTTCGTTTTTGCGCACTCCCATTTCCACGTTGTTTCAGGCACCAGTGTTTTCATGAAAAAAAGAAAAAATGAAATGGCACAGCAAGCTGTTGTAAGCCTGAGGTGTTTTAATACTGTCAGAGCGCAAATGAGCAATAACAATCATGTAGACGTGATAAATGGAAAAGGGAGGATGAGCAGACTGATACGGCGAGAAGAAATCGCAATGGAGAAGACAGGGGGGGGCAAGAAAAAAAGTGATGATTGATGCCAATGTGACGTTAAATGAAAAAAGGGCGGAGTGGGAAAGAAAATAAAAAAGAGAACTGGGCGACACTCACAATAAATCTCAGATTTGAGCCGATGCTCCGCACTGCCGCGTGCCCACTCGCTACGCAACACGCTTACACGCTCTACACACCCTGTGACATCATCATGACAGAACGAGGGGTGATGTGTATTGTCCGGTGATTGGATGGCGAGTTATTTCGATGCTAAACACGCATGTGAAATTGTGTCTTTTCACATTAGTAAAGTGACCTATCGGGGGCGGGCTCTCATTTTACATTTAGAGAGAGCGAGAGAGAAAGAGACAGACAAAACAGATACAGAAAAAGAGAGACGGGGACACAAAGAGACAAAGAAATATGCATGAAGCAGGTGAGTCACCAGCAAACAACGGTCAAAAACAACAAAGTGGGAATTTGTTTTTTGATGACAAACATTCATTGTCATCATTTCACTTGTAGTACAACAGTACTTAGACACTGTGAAGTGGAGGTTAACAGATCTAACATATTAATCTTTCTTGCTGATTTAAACAAACACAGAATGTATAATTACATAAATATACACAGACATTTTCGCTTTCATCTGAGCCTTTTTGATATAAGGGATCAAAAATGTGGAGGTTAAACAGGTTTAGAGAATGAAAGGGGATGAACACAAACATATATATAAAGACATAAACTGTTTATATAGTTGGTTTATCATCCTAAGCTTTGAGGTATAGCATCAGAACAAGGATTAAAGCACACAAAACCATTACTATAGCACAAACACACACACACACACACACACACACACAGTTCCCTATCAGGAAGAGCACATAAAAGGGACAGATGTAAAAGGAGTCTGATGGGACAAAATTGTCTATCAGAAAGGACCACAATAAAAGGAATAATCATACGTGCTGCTTGTACATCTAACCGTCATGGGCTAAAAGATAACATAAATGAACACGCACATGAAAAAAGAGAGAAATTTATATTATAGTTTATGTTAAAGTATAAACTAAGATGTACACACGTAAGCAGTCAGCCATTTGGCAAATCCTGGTATTCACAGAGGTTTTATTCTCTCCTCTCCCCCTCGGTGAATGGCTAATGTGTGGTGTGCATGGTGGCGTGACACAGCTGCAGTGTGCTGGTCTGTCATCTCTGCTGGTTATTGTGTCTGAGATTAGCCTCTCCCATTCTGCCTAAAACCCTAAGGGCACTAGAGCCGAGACGATGGCCGTTATCACAGCGCGCACAGTCTTTATCTGGAAAGCCGAGATGACGAGCAAGTGCTGTCACATGCGTGTCTGGCTGCACAGGTGCCGTCTGCGACAAGACCATGAAGACCAAGAAGCATGTGTGTTTATATGTGAAAGTGTGAGGCTTTGGATTTGTGTATGAGGCTTTTTTCTTTTCTATTTATCTTGATTACTTAATTTTATTGTATCAATAATTATTTAGAGGTATTTAAAAACAAAAAAAGACTTACTTGTATTATTGTTATTTTATTCATTACTATTGTTATTAATAATTAATATTTAAGTAATACCATTACATTATTTGTACTTAAAATATAATAATAATAATAATAATAATAATAATAATAATGAATAAACAATAAAAATGTGTGTCATGGCCCTTTTTAAACACCTCATAATATAATATATTATTTAGAGGTATTTAAAAAGGCCATGAGAGTTATTGTTTTTATTATACTCACTACTGTTTTTATCATTATATTTTTTAAGTATTAATACAATACAATACAATACAATATAATAATATATTCAGAGGTATTTAAAAAAGCCATGAGAGTTATTGTTTTCATACATATTCACTATTGTTTTTATCATTATTTTTTTTACATATTATTTTTATATAATTAATATAATATAATATAATATAATCAGAGGTATTTAAAAAGGCCAAGAAAGTTATTGTTTTTATTATACTCGTTGTTTTTATCATTATATTTTTTAAGTATTAATATAATACAATACAATATAATACAATACAATACAATACAATAATATATTCAGAGGTATTTAAAAAAGCCATGAGAGTTATTGTTTTTATATATTCAGTATTGTTTTTATCATTTTTTTATATATATTATTTTTATATAATTAATATAATATAATATAATATAATAAGAGGTATTTAAAAAGGCCAAGAGAGTTATTGTTTTTATTATACTCACTATTGTTTTTATCATTATATTTTTTAAGTATTAATATAATACAATACAATACAATACAATAATATATTCAGAGGTATTTAAAAAAGCCATGAGAGTTATTGTTTTTATATATTCAGTATTGTTTTTATCATTTTTTTATATATATTATTTTTATATAATTAATATAATATAATATAATATAATAAGAGGTATTTAAAAAGGCCAAGAGAGTTATTGTTTTTATTATATTCACTATTGTTTTTATCATTATATTTTTTTTTAAGTATTAATATAATAAAATAAAATATAATATAATAAATATAATATAATATAATATAATATAATATAATATAATATAATATAATATAATATAATATAAAGGTATTTTAAAAAGGGCTGTAAAATATTTTATGAATGAGTCCTTTTATAAATTAGTGGTTTTGGGAATTATATATTACTGTCTGAGTAGGGTGTACATAATCCTTTAGGATTTTCAAAAATAGCACAGGAAAGCAGCTAATCCTTCAGAACAAAGGTGCATAAATTAGAATTGTCCCACTGAGCAGATGTTTATCATTAGACGGGCGATGTGACTCCGTCAAGACAGGCCTGTAATGAAACACTGGCACATGTTTAAAAGATGCTTAAAGGCAGCTGAAAGCAGAGCAGTCATGATAAACATCTTTAATTTACAGAACATCTAGTTCCTAAATGTTTGACTCATACACTTAATTTGGCTGCGGATTCATTACTCACCATTTCCAAACTGATGGAGCCCCCACCCCCCATCTAAAGCCCATCTTTCTCTCCTCCTTCCCCTCTCCATCACTCCATCACACACATGGCCCTCACTGAAAATTAGTCCAATTTAGCCCATCACTAATGGCCCTGGTGCCCGTCGCCCTACAACTAATGGCACTAGGTCTTTTCCTTCATTTATGACCAGTAATTAAGTCTCTGTTGTTTCAAGGCAAATTTGCACACTAAGAGCCCCAATTTTTAACAATTAATTCTGTTGTGCTCATACAACGTGGCTTTTAATTACTGTATAAAAAAAGCAAGCACCTGGGACTGCAGCCTCCTCAGTGATTCATGATGTGGAGGCAGATTCAGAAATTCACAAATATTTCACAATGTGCTTGCATCTTTTATCTGGATTTAGTTTGATTTTCCATGTGACATCTTTAAATGGGCATTTCAGAGATTAAATGAAAAATGTAAAC
Organism: Coreius guichenoti; assembly: GCA_039654105.1. Lineage (NCBI taxonomy): Eukaryota > Metazoa > Chordata > Actinopteri > Cypriniformes > Gobionidae > Coreius > Coreius guichenoti. The sequence continues at coordinate 9,207,890 of CM077190.1, forward strand.
ATCTTAGATTGTAATATTAACCAAGAAATTATTATTTGTTATAGAGTAGATCATTTTGTTTGAAGTGATTTAGTGTTGCGGCAACATGCAGTCCCCCTGGAGGAACCCGAGGTTAAATGCTTTTATGATACAATTATCCTCTTGAGACCCAGCAATTCATTTTTCTGTCCACTATACTGGATGGTTTTGTTGTAATATCTTGGAGACTATTCTTGTCACTGTTATATAATATAAATATAAAATAATATAATATAATAAATATAATTTAATAAACATAATATAATATAATATAATAGACCAGCTGACTGTACATTATCCCACTTATTAAACAGCTATTTAACAAACACATTAACAAATGGACATGTTAATATTCATTCGAATTTAAATTATCTCATTATGTTAGAAAAAAAGTAACAGAGTAATATGAGAAATATGAATGAAAGGAATATGCAGTGTATATATATATATATATATATATATATACACACACATACATACATACACACACACAGAGCTGAAACACTGGCCAATACAGTGTTGGAGGTTTCATGCCTATATATATGCACAGCCTAGTGGCCAATCTTAATCGATTTTAAATTCCATCAGTAAGCACAGAGTGTGAAAGTTGAATTAGCAGAGCAATGGCACAACTGTACATAAAATATTGCAATCCACAAAACATAATGGTAGACATATCAGAATTTTAAAAAAAGACAAATTGTTGGTGCCTGTCTCACTGGCTCATCTGTGACCAGGACAGCAAGTCTGTATCGTGAACTATGGTATCCAGGGTAATGTTGGCATACCACAATGAAGAATGAACCTCATCCAACAGGAGTAACTGTCGAAGCTGTCTAAAAGGGAAGTACTAACCCAGAAAACATAAAACCGTAGCTGCCCAGCTAACTGCAGAATTAAATGTGCACCTCGTCTCTCCTGTTTCCACCAAAACTGTTCGTCGGGAGCTCCACAGAATCAATATTTATGGTCGGGCTGCTATAGCCAAACCTTTGGTCACTCATCCAAGTGCCAAATGTCGCTTTCATTGGTACCAACAGTGCAAATCTTGGGCTGTGGACAATGTGAAACATGTATTGTTCTCTGAGGAGTTCACCTTAACTGTCTTTCCCACATCCGTGTGAGTTACGGTGTGGAGAAGCCCCAAAGAGGCTTAACACTCGGACTGTTGCTGGCCAGAGTGAAGCACTGGGTGGATCAGTGATGGTTTGGGCTGCAATATCATGGCATTCCCTACTGTGCTTGATGGGCGCGTCACTGCCAAGGACTACCGAAGCATTCTGGAGGATCATTTGCACCTAATGGTTCAAACATTGTACCCTGAAGGGGGTGCCGTGCATCAGCATGATAATGCACCAATACACACAGCAAGACTTGTGACAGAATGGTTTGATGAACATGAAAGTGAGGTTGAACATCTCCCATGGCCTGCACAGTCACCAGATCCAAATATTTTTAAAGGGTTTCTACCAATCTCATGTTAATCTTGAGTACCTATAGAGTAGTACTGCATCCTTCATATCTCCGAAGAGTCTTTAGTTTTATCATATTTATAAAAGACAGATACGCTGTACCGATTCTTTCCGAAAACAGCCGAGCTCGTGGAGGCGTGCAGTGGGTGGGGCTAAAGAGTCACGAGCGTGCGCGCACGCACACACACACACACACACACGCGCGCGCACACACACACACACACACACACACAGAGTACATCATGGCAGTATCCCTGGATAACTTTCGAGTCACTATACGTTCGTGTTGTTTACATTATATGCCAACAAAACACAGACATTTGATGCAGTTTCATTGTCTGGCTATCACCAGACCAAGCTCAATCTTTTAAGATTGAACACTGGTCTGGGGAGTCTGCTTTGTATTTTCTACGGCACAAGAGGCGTGATCTACGAGCATAATTCAAATGACTCTGTACGCAATTGGATAGTCCTTCAACCAATCAGACCACAAGAGGCATGATCAACGAGCATAATTCAAAAGACTCTGTACGCAATTGGATAGTCCTTCAACCAATCAGACCACAAGAGGCGTGATCAACGGGCATCGATCCATCACTTCTCTATCCGTCATTGTGTTAAACCCGCCAATAGCGCGCCAGGTGGATAAGCCAGTCTGTGATTGGTTCCCGCAAATGTGTAACAGAAGCAGGATAAATTAATGTACAGGTTTCCAGCCTGAGCTGCAGGGCGAAATCAAATCGCTGGCAGCTCAGGCTGGGTTTACCCAGTCTAGCAGTTTCACTCATCGCCTGCGGTTTAGACTCATGACCGGGAACAAACAAACACACTTGCAGAACTCCGATGCTGCTCCGGAAAAAAACTGCATCTACTGTTTCCCTAATGCTGGGTTATTTGGGAAGCTGAACAAGGTTATCTTTCCCTCACAACCAAAAACACATTTCACATTTCTAATAATTTAGCCTATACATTTTTCAATTGTAGACTTTTAAAAAGGCATCTGAAATAATAAAAGTACAATGTAGTGTAGTGTTGTCAAAAATACAGATTTTTCGATACTAAAATATCTGAAACGCTTCCAATACTTATTTTCTGCACAATAGATACACGATACCAACTGCACTTTCTCGCTCTCTCCGACAGCGAGTTGAGCACAAACCCATTTCCCCTCACTCACTCGTTTCATTTGCTCTGAATGAATATTGTTACAGGGCTTGAATTTCGGCGTGGGACTGTGCGTATTGCGCATAATTTTACTCATTTTGCTCACACCCAAAGTGCGCACACATAAAGCCGCCTCTCAGTAGCAAATCGAGTTCTTTTTCGCTGCTTATTGCACTTAAACAGTCAAATACACACAACATAAATGTAAAAATGCCGGTCTTGGTGAGTATTCACGTAATCCACAGTCAATTATGTTTTAAGTCAACGTAAATAGTTGAGAAAGAAAACGTGTGACAGTATAATGGATCCATACTAGGGCTGAACGATTAATTGCATTTGCGATAATATCACGATACGATAAAACACGATTTTTTAACCGCAAAGGCTGCGATTACAGTCTGGTCACGTGACACGCGAGAGTAAAGCATCAACTTGGCACGTTATGCCTACAGGCCTGGCCTAAAGGAAAGAACCGTTTGTGTTTAATCGATCTAATATTGTGTTGGTCATACTATACAATAGAGGTGGGAGAAAATATTCTCTCTCTAATGATTCTGGATCGATTCTGAGCTTAGATTTTAACTGCAGGTGCGCGATGGTGCTGCGTGTGTTTTAGAAACACCCATATTCTGCTTACTTCCATTTCCTCTCTCTCTCTCACACACACACACACCACTCGAACCTATATAAAATAATATTTCATAAAGTTCGGAAAGGTTGAAACGAATTACAATGACATTCGTGGGCTTCATTGCACAGGATATATGCGCTGTGCTTGATGTTACGTTTACAGTGTGTGTTCTCGCCCGCCGGTATTTCCCTTACAAATGCTCTACGAAGTCTTCAGTTATGTCGTTTGGTATGCAGTGTGCGTATATATTAAAAATAGTAAACTCACTGACAGAAGGCTTTCAGTTTCAAATGCTCGCGCCGCGCTTTGTGAAGAGCGCTCGCGCATGTGTCTGTGCGCGTCTCAAAATGCTTTTATGACGCAAAATTAATGTAAACACAGTCAGTAATGTCTTAAGGAATTGAACAGACAGGACAAACCACATCTTATAATTCAAAAGAGATCTGTGCATTAGTGTGAGTGCAGATCTCCCGCTGTCTATGATGTCATAATTAATAATCAAGCAACAGTAAAGCTGAGAAAGAGAAAAATCACTCACAGTTCAGATACTCTTAAATACTGAAAGCACTCTTTGTTCATTGCTTGTAATATGTTTTTTGTCCCTCTTTATTATTTACTAGCTTTTATGTTTTGCAGCAATATTAGTTTATATATTTAAAATTATTAACATGCAATTGTTTTAGTTTAATTTTTTAATGTGTAATTATTTTAAAATTTTGACCGGAACTGCATGCGGGGTCAGCGCATGCAGTGCGCAGAAGTCGCCAACTTTCTGCAGAGTCAATAGCTACAGACCTCAAAACTTTCTGTGGCCTTCAGATTAGCTCAAGAGGAGTGCGTAGAGAGCTTCATGGAATGGGTTTCCATGGCCGAGCAGCTGCATCCGAGCCTTACATCACCAAGTGCAATGCAAAGCGTTGGATGCAGTGGTGTAAAGCACGCCACCACTGGACTCTAGAGCAGTGGAGACGTGTTCTCTGGAGTGATGAATCACGCTTCTCTGTCTGGCAATCTGATGGGCGAGTCTGGGTTTGGCAGTTGCCAGGAGAACGGTACTTGCCTGACTGCATTTTGTAAAGTGTAAAGTTTGGTGGAGGGGGGATTATGGTGTGGGGTTGTTTTTCAGGGGTTGGGCTTGGGCCCTTAGTTCCAGTGAAAGGAACTCTTAATGCTTCAGCATACCAAGACATTTTGGACAATTTCATGCTCCCAACTTTGTGGGAACAGTTTGAGGATGGCCCGTTCCTGTTCCAACATGACTGCTCACCAGTGCACAAAGCAAGGTCCATAAAGACACGGATGAGCGAGTTTGGTGTGGAGGAACTTGACAGGCCTGCACAGAGTCCTGACCTCAACCTGATAGAACACCTTTGGGATGAATTAGAGCAGAGACTGCGAGCCAGGCTTCTCGTCCAACATCAGTGCCTGACCTCACAAATGTGATTCTAGAAGAATGGTCAAAAATTCCCATAAAGACACTCCTAAACCTTGTGGAAAGCCTTCCCAGAAGAGTTGAAGCTGTTATAGCTGCAAAGGGTGGGACAACTCCATATTAAACCCTACGGATTAAGAATGGGATGTCATTAAAGTTCATGTGCATGTAAAGACAGGCGTCCCAAAACTTTTGGCAATATAGTATAAAAAGTGTCCCAATCAAACTAAATTCACCCTATACACACACACACACACACACACAAACGTATATATAAGAGTATAATATAATATAATATAATAATTTAATATTGTTTTCAATGAAAATATTGTTTTCATTACACACAATGAAAATGTAATGTTAAAACTAAACAAATCCCAAAACCTGTATTAAGATCAAATTAACTCTCCAATTTCTGGATTACACCTGTTTGGGAATCTTGGCAACTATAACTACTCGCTAAAAGTAACATCTGCTTATTTACATATTCAAAGAAAGCTAATTACGAAAGCAAGAGCCATTCTCGCCACGAAATGCCATCGAGCAACGTGCGTTCACATGTCATTTCACCGGCAGCATTTTTAGATGCTATTCTGGGAAATCAATAGAAGCTTAACTTCCAGCTAATTGACTTAATTGCTTATCCTCGTACCTCAAAATTAGTATGATCTCAGACCAGAAGTCCTTTCTGCGCATTTGTGCGAGTACAAATCAAGGATGCCATTTTTAGTTACTGAGTCAGAACGTCATAGTCATCAGCATACGAGACATGACAAAAACACCTGTGAATGCAAAGGAGTATCCATGAGTCAGACTCGACACACAAAGCATACAGCAGCTACAACACCAGCAAACCTTTTTAACAACTTGTGCTGAATTATTAAATTACATTTGTGATAAGGTTGCAATTGTTCAGACGAAAATACATGTACTGGGCTTATGTTTAGTTACACTGAAAACACTGGTGTAGGATTTACTTTGAAACCGTTTTCACTCACAAATTACTAGTACATTTCACAAGTAGTTACAAAGAAGCTGCAAGTAACAAATTGAATTGTGATATTTTGAAGTAGAAAGACTGAAATAGTATTTTCTTGTAAAATGTACTCCAATAATCTTTATGTACTGTGGAAAAATTAGTTTACAGTGTACTTAGTAAGGTGGTCAAATAGGGATTTTCTACACTGTCAAACATGAAGGTTCCATGCCATAGATGAACCTTTCAGTCAACAGTTCTTAAAAGAACTATTTTTTTTCTTAGTGAGAAGGACATTTTAATAATCAGAAGAATCTTTTTCTACTATAAAGAAGCTTTTGTAGAATGGAAAGGTTATGGATCTTTATGTAACCACCAATGACATTTTTAAGAGTGTTGCTTTGGTAAAACATTTGCTTTCTTATCATAAATGCAATTTAGCAACATAAAACAAAGAGCCAATGAGAACATAGTAACAACCAAACCGCATGTCCTATCTGTCCTTTAGATGCACAGGTCCAACAGAGAGGGGCTCTAAAGGTGGAGAGGGCGAGTGGGTAACTGCCCACTCCTGAGCACCATCAGAACAGGACTTACAGATGAATGGGCCACCAACCTCAGGCAAGAGTGTAATCAGCAGAAAATAGAGGCAAGGGGGACAGATTTGAGGGCATCACCACGTAAACACCTACACATGCACGCACTTATGCACGAACACACAGAAATGCACACACGCTCACGCCCCAGGGTACCGCAGCATCTCCACTGCAGTGTGTCAGAACGGCTGATAATCCTAACACGTAAGCAGCTGGCAGGACGAGAGCGACATGGGAAGTTGGTTATTACTGTTATCATCATAACTATTATCATTATCAGCCCGAGCAGCAGCAGGTCCCCTTCATCTGGGAGCGGTGCGTCATACGGCTGGGTCGAAACCATGAAGTGCCAGGAAGCGACCTGCGCAGAATGTAAAACACAAAGACGGGGGGAAAATATGGTTGATTCACTCTATTCTTTCGATTTCTCTGCCTCTCCCTATTTCGGTCTCCCACACCCCCTCCTCCTCTTGCCCTTCTCAATTTTACGTTTTTCTTGCACTAGTACAGATCCATTTCTCTGCTTTTTAAGGATTTGCGCCGTCTCCTACTTCGTTTGGGACACTGTGACATAAGGAAGCACCTACATGTCCTGTCATACATCGATTTTCTTCGCTTGCGCCCCCTCGCCATGAATATCATGAGGCCACGCAACTGTATGCTGCTGGGCTGAATGAACCACCAGCTGTCTTGTCTCTCTCAAACACCCTTTTTTTCTCCGTTCCTCCCCCTCTGGACGACAGTCGAACCCCCGCAAGAGTTTATTCGCGTTCTTCGGAGACTAGCATCTTATCTCTGATTGGCACGTAACGGAGGGCGAAAGGAATCGTCATATTTGGTTTTTTGGACATCTCCCACTCCGACAACCTACAGCCTGTCGCTGCAAACACCACACACAATGCCCGTCATCACGCTTTAGGGCGCCAAACCAGAGAGGGTGACTTACTGCTGCCATCAAGTGGCCTCCTGGGGAAACTGTAACCTGTTGCTCATAAATTTTCACAATGGACCTGTAGTGTATGGAGGCCCAATTCTGCAGAAATTAAAAATAAACTAAAATAAATAAATAAATAAAACAATAGGAAAATAAAGATTTTTTTTATTAAAAATTTGTCTTAATTTGACATACTTTTTCCCTTTATTATTATTATTATTATATTTTATTTATTATTTTCACATTTATTTTTATATTTATTTATGCTTTCATTTATTTTTATTCCCACATGCATTTAAAAAAAAAAAAAGTATAAATAAATGTATAAATAAATATTTTTGTATTTATTCTTCCATTTCTTCCATTTATTTTTACTTTTCTGTGTGCAGAAATGAGGGAGGCATGATAGTGCTGCATTTTCCATATCCTAGATTAAATCATCAACAGCATCTGCATTAACTATGACCTATGGGCCCGGTTTCACAGACAGGGCTTAGATTAATGCAGGATTAGGCTTTAGTTAATTATCTTATATATAACGTGCCCAAAAAAAAAAAAAAAACATTACTGGTGTGCATCTTGAGACAAAACAATGTCAAGTTGCTTTCAGTTAAAACATCTCAAACATGCATTTTAGTTTGGGACTAGCTTAAGATATGTCTGTGAAACCAGGGGATAATCTAATATTATCTTATTCACCTAGACACGATGGGCTATATTAAAACAAATTCTTTTTAAAATACACTACTTCACTTTCTCACGCAATTACCTTTAGTGTGTATAATACTTTTTTTAATAGCAATAAAGACTGCACTTACCGGTTTCAGGCATCCGAGAGCTGTTGCTCGCTTTCTCTATAGAAAAGTAAAACGTTGTCAATAACCTGGTTTTACAGGGTTTCAAGTAAACACTCTCCAGCAGTGGGGTAGGCTGTCTGTAAATAACATTAATGATTATGGATGTCAAGTACATAATTGACTGAGGAGGTGGACGCAGGAGGTTTATCTTTCCCAGTGGGGTTAATCAGGTTAAGTACAATGTTGTCATGTGTGCTTGACGCTAATCCTGCCTAATCTGAGGACATTATCTTGATACATATCTGAAAGGTGGAAAGATTAATGCTTCAGAAACAAAATGCAAACCAGAGATGTGACAAGAATGTGTTATCTGGATTAAAAATGATTTTATGTTCCAGGCCCACGTGCCTGTGGAAAAGGACTCCTCATCCTCTTGGGGTTTTTTTTTTATACTTCATCGGATATGACTGATAAACAACCCCTTGAACAAAACCTCTAAGACGAATTCAAATTTCATGCCGTTTTCTAAAATAAAAATACATGTTATAAATGAATATGTGTACTGCAACATGTTTCTATCTCTTTCTCTATGCATCGCTCTCATTCACTCCAGTCCTCAAGAACGACCTGATTTGGGGTTTTTTTATGTTATATATGTGTATGGACATGTGATTGTGGTGGCTGAATGGTTCAGGAAGTGGGCTGCTCACACAAGGATGGCAGGATCATGCTGTACAGTAGTAGTGATCCATTGGAGATGACAAGACTTGAGCATTAACATTGTTAGGTATAGTGATACAGTACTAATCACACATCGCTGATCCTTGACAAAAGCCATAAGGCCAACAAAACAGCTTACTCTGGGCAAAAACCGCCCACTTAGACAAGAAGAGATGCCTAATCAGCATGTATAGCAGCCAATTTATAGCAGCCACAGTTTGCTTTTATGTGACAGTAAGGGACAAGTTTATCTCAAATAGATTATATCACAAAAACAGAAATGTCAATTCATTTTATTCCCTGCCATTGACAAGATTTTCCATCATTTATGACACAGCGCTTCCTCCTACCATTGCCAAGTTTTTTCTAGAATGCGCTGTATAGATCTTCTGAATATGTACAGAATCTGCGGCTCCAAAAACAAGTGTAACCAGTCTTACTCATCCCGCTTTGAGCAAGATTCAAACCGGCGTGGGAGACGGGTGCGCTAACAAGGACGCTAAAGACGACAGCCGGTAGCGTCAGTTGCTAACGCGCCTCTTGAGGATAGGAAAGTGAGGTTTACATGCACAGCTCTTACTGGCCTACGTCCGTTTACACTCACCCCCCTAAACCTCACTCCCATATGGGTCATGGCACCAAATGCAACCGGACCTTTTCCACTCAGAGCAGGATTCGAACTGTGGTCTCCAACGTGGGAAGCGGGTGCGCTAACAATGACGCTAAAGACCGCAGCCACTAGCATGTCTCTTGAGGCCAGGGAAGCGAGGTTTACACACACAGCTCTTACTGGCCTACATTACACTCACCCCCCTAAACTTAACTCCCATCCGGGTCATGTAACCGGTCCTACTCGCCCTGCTCTGAGTGGGATTCGAACCAGGGTCTCCAGCATGGGAGGCTAAAGACTGCAGTGCAAGCATCAGTCGCTAGCAAAGCCTCTTGAGGCAAAGGGGAGTGAGGTTTACACACACAGCACTTACTGGCCTATGTCCGTTCCACAAGCAAAGAAGATCTGCGTAATCTGTGGATCTGTGTAAACCAGAAGCTAACGTGATCACCAAACATTCAAAAGCAAATATAAATCAAAATTGTCTAAAGTTACCAAGAGAAATGTTGAATGCAGGAAGAGGTAAAGGACTGTGCAAGCTTTGAGGGTGTTAATAATAGTTCATAATAATAGTTAATAATAGTGTGCCAAACTGCATATAGAAAACAAATATTCCTGGAAGTTGCTTGAAGTCAGCCAATCAGACTACAGCTTGGTAGATTGAGAAAGCGCTTACCAGTTTTGCGTGCAGAAGGCATCAGATGAGTGGAGGGTCAGCTAGTGCTTCTCAAACCTGTCCTGAGGACCCTTCACCACTGCACCTTTCTCCCTTATCGGACACACCCAATTCAAGTCTTGCAGTCTCTACTAATGAGCTAGTGATTTGAATCAAGTGTGCTCGATGGGGGAGACATACAAAATGTACAGTAGTGGGGGGTTCCCAGGACAGGTTTGAGCAGCAATGAGCTAGTGGATTGTCTGAGGTTATAGCAGGGGTTCTCAACTCTGGCCCTCAAGGTTCAGGGTACATTTGCACGACAACGATTACAAAAACGGAAAAGTTTTTCCTTCGCGTTTTTCACGTACAGACGACAACGTTGTCAAAACGATCGCCATTATCACAAAAACGATTAAAAACGCTGTATTATGCATGCCAGGTCAGTAGTTAGTGATGTCACTTTGTAAAGAAAAACTAAGCGCCTATAGAACATGTAATAGAGTGGGGCAGGTATGACATCACTTTGTAGGCCAAAACGCGGAAGCGAGTTAGCATTTTAGCACTTCCGGTTCCCTCGTTCCGAAGTCAATGAGTTTTTTGAATGGGGTTTTGGTTAAATGGCTGAAATAAGGTCTGTGGTGAACACAAGCTCAAGACACTTTCACGTTTTATGCTACAACAAAATACATCAGTATTACCCCACTCATGATTTTTTGAAGCTGTTATGTGTCTTGAAAAAGGCGGTTGCTAACGAGTAGCTAAATGGGACTACAGAGGCTGTCGAGGAGATTAAACATCATCACGCCAAAAAGGTAAGCTCAGTCCGCTTTTACAACTTCATTATGGTTATAATTGTGCTCTTATAAACTATTCTAACTCAAACTTTCTGGGAAAATGTTTTGAGATAAAAACTGAAAGAGTTGTCGGAAACTTAGTGATGGTGACGTTGAATTCGTGGGACCGTGGTGTAGTTCGTTTATAGCTTACCTTCAGCTTTTTACTTCTGGTGACTTAATTTAGACTTAAAAATTCATAAAAGTTGTGTTCATCTGTGATAATTATCTTGATGGACAAAACGTGCAAGCATCATAAACTTTTGTTGATCACAAAGCTTGTTTTTAGCGATAATCCAAAAGCCTATGGGAAAATCCTATTGGGTTTTTCTCGAGGGAACGAGTGTGATGCTAACTGCCGGTTGGCCTACAAAGTGACGTCATACCTGCACCACTCTATACTCATGCGCATGACGTAACCGTTTTCACAAATTCGCGTTTTTGACGTTTAAACGGAGACAATGACGGTATCATTTTCAAAAACTTGCACTTTGAAACCTGTTTTCCAAAGTTTGCGTTTTCAGGCCCCCAAAACGCCGTTAACGTGTAAATGAACAACCAAAACGCATAACCCCATTTTTAGTTGGAAATGGTGTCGTGTAACCTGCAGGAAAGAGGACCTCGAGGCCCAGAGTTGAGAACCCCCTGGGCTACGGTATTAAAGTCGATAAAACGGAAGTAGCAAAAAATCTTTTCTTCCATATTTTGATGTATATCAGATTGAAAAACTATTGCAAAAGAAAAAAAATGTAGGCGGTGACATGGTTCTATCAATTGGTTGTTGATTGGATGAAGGTAGATCTGAATGTGAGCTTTTAGGGGATTGTAAGAGAGGGGCTGGGTTTAATTGTACTAAATGATTGAAGAAATTCGTGACCAGAGAGAAGTCTGTCGTTTCACTGCATGGAAGATTGAGTTATGGCGCTTTGATAAAAAATTACAAGGTCAAAACTATTTTTAAAAAGATGAAACGAATGCATCATGACTTGTTCACAATAAGATCTACAACATGCATTTAGCAAATAGATAGAAGATAGAATAGAAATTCTCATTTCATGCCAACTTTAAGGCCTTGAGCGTTTCTGTCCTAAATGTGAAATACATGTCCCCAAGTATAACCAAGTCAATGATCTGCAGAAATTAAACTCATCATCTTTATCTGTGTGGCCTGTGTCCATCCTGCTCTGTAGACATTCAGACCAGAGAAGCTCTGATAAAATGCCACCATCGGATCAGTGAGCCTGATAAATGTCAGTAAACTCCAAGTTTACTCAAGTCAAAGACATAACTTTGGAAAAAGAACAGGATGGTATTTAGAAGCAGAAAACAGAAGCACTCTGTACTTGACAGGAAAGATAATCCACAAAGTATATATACAAAAGTGATTGATGTTATATCTACTACTTTTTCTTATACCATCACTTATAGCCAGTAAAGTTTCAGACCATTAACATTAATATTAACAAGGAGTAAAAGTAGAGATATATTTATAGGGTCTTTGCTAGACGTTTCCTAGAACCGAGTCGTTTGCATAAAGGCCTTGTAAAAAAAGACTAACTGCCTGCTGTAAATTCTGCATAATTATAATAATGCAATTTAATTAAATATAATTAACTTGAACATAATCTTTATGGTGATTCTCAATGTAATGTAACATAAATTCTTTGTACTTTAGCCTCAAGTATTTCTGCTCCACTCAGTGCTTATATTCAATTCAGTAATAACAGTAGTCTGCAATTATGGGATTTTTATATAAAGTAAAGAATTGAGTATTATGAATGCTAAAGTACTCTGATAAAATGTTTACTGATCCAAGCTACACTTGTAACAGGGCCCAACAACAGCCACCACAACAAAAGACAATCTCATCAGTTACACTGTCCTGTCAGCCAATAGTGTTTCTAGCATTTGACAGGCCTCCAATCAAAAAATAGTCCCCATATTTTGATATTCTTTTTTGATAATGTTATGGATATGGATATAGTTTTTACCTGCAGTACAGCGTCCATGACAAACTGTGTGTGCAATAAAGAGCTGCTTCATTGTTGAAACGATAGAAGACAAGTTTTGTTTCCTACAATGGATATTAGGTAAATAACCACCTCATCTAGCATTCTTGTTTGTTTTCTTATGTCTTATCCCGTTGCTATTTCAGAGTGAGAAGTCAAACGACTCGGTACATGAGTGAACTGTCTGAATCAAGCTAAATCGCTTTTTACAAACCTGTTGACCCGTTACATCAAAAGAGTGTTTTATTCACAAAATATTATCAGGGAAAATGATTCATTCAGTCTTGAATGGTCAGTATGTGGAAATCTGTCCATCATCAGACAAGGATTTATCAGTAGCCTAATATTTTATTGGGGCACAGTATTTCACTGGGTCAAGCGACACTCCTGCTGAAACATTTTGCTATATGTATACAGTACACAAGAGTGTCTTATTGTACAGTTATTTACAAACAAATAAAGTATAACTTTTCTTTTTTTAAGTACCAAGTAAATATAGTATATCTGATACCATCAGAGCACCACCATAGTAGCCTACCTTTTGTCTCAAACACTTTACCATGATGTGAACAAATAAACTAACTTATAATAACTAGCTAGAGTAATCTCTGGGTGAATAAAATGGTAACTCTATACTTCAAGTAACCGCTCTCTTAGTTTCAATTATTTGTACTGTTTCATCGAATTTTTAGATAAAGTCGTTTTAAAAGTGACCGAATGAAAAGTGAAAGTGTGCCTTTATTTTGAATTCATTGCACACGTTTTGTATCATCCGCCCCGCTTTTACAGTCAGTCAGATCATTACTTCGAAAAAAAAAAAAGAGGGAAATGTGTTGGGAACGGTGTTGGTATCGTGAAACTGTTAAAGAATTGGCAGTTGCGTATACAGTGTTACTGTGTGTCTCGTTACCGATAAGAACTGACAGTTATAAAGTGAGCTTGTCGGAAGATTTTCCTTTCAGCCAATGCAGCCGTCCCACAGCAAACAACAGAGGAGAAATCCACATTCATTGGAAGCAGCTGACTCAAAGACATGACCGAAGTTCACATTAGTGACACATTATTCAACTGTTGTGGTGACCAAGCATTTCTTTTCGAAATGCCTTCAAAATGGGGGATTATGCTCGCTAAATCTCCGCAGTAAACAGCTTTGTGTGTGTAGTGTGTGTGAGTGATTACCGGCGGTGAGTTTTCAGATCCAGAACAGGTAATTGCTTCTGACTCTTATGAGACCTGCAGGTATGCTGATAAAGAACGACAGCGCGCATGCGCACATTTGTCAGGAAAATAAAATCATTGTTTATTTAAATTACGAGAAATTGGAGGGTAAAATACTTTTGACTTTCCCCTCTTGAAACTTTATTTATTATTGTCTGTTTATGTATGTGTCTGTTTCAGTTTTTATGTAGCTCTAGTAAATGGAGCGGAGGAGTAGAGCTCGTGTAGCGGTGATAGGGGCTGGGCCGGCAGGGCTTTGCGCCGCTCGACACATCCTGTCTAGGCCCGAGACGTTTGATCCACCCGTGGTATACGAAATTACTGATCATTTGGGTGGGACCTGGTTCTATGAGGAACAACTGGGCACGTATGACAATGGATATCCCATCCACAGCAGTATGTATAGAGACCTCAGGTAGAGAGAAAAACTGTTCATAATCCTGCTGAGAATAAAGACATCTTAAACCTTGTGGTTTTCAGGACTTTTGGGCTGGTTTAGACCAGTCTAGCCTGTCTGATCTCCCAGAGTGACAAGCTGAACCCTATTAAAGTCGCCATGAAATGAGAATTGCATGCTCACTCTAGAGCCAACTCCTTCTCTCTGGATGTGATGGGTGGAGCTTGACCTAAATTACGTTTAGGGTTATGGGTAGGGTTAGGGTGTGGTTGGACCTTCAAGCTCTACCCATTAGGTCCAGAGTTGGGGAGCTGAATGTCAAGCTCCACCCGTTGGCTCTGTAGTGAGCAACATCTCCTTTTCTTCCCTATTGTGATGTATATCCAAGTGAAACAACTTCTCGAACAAGAAAAAATGTAGGCTGGGACTTGATTTTGTCCATTGGGAACTGATTGGATGTTTTTTTTTGTTTTTTTATGAAAGATTACAAGAACACATTATTTTTAAAAATATAATAATGTGCACAGATGAATCATTTATAATAAATATTCCATAAAAAAACAAGAATTTTGATTTCACGGTGACTTTAAAGGTAGGGTAGGCATTCTAGGCAATGTTTTTCATAAACACTTTTTGTTATACTGGTTGAAACTCTCTTCACATCCTGATAGCAAGCAATCAATTAATAGAAGTGGTTTAAATATTAAAACATGTTCATACATCTTCTGTGGAAGTCTCAGGACCAAAAATTGTTTGTCCAATCATTGCATTCTGTCTGAATACAATGATAGGATGTCCTACCTGCCTGTCAATCTGTATTTCCATACATCCGCGTACCCTGCTCGTGCAGACATCACACGTCATCAGCGTTGTTGTAGACAAACAGTCACAGAGCACCACAAACAAACAGCAGCCACCTTTTACATTTCCTCCTGAACCAAAACAACTTGCTTATGCTGCGTTCACGCCATGTCGTAATTATCACAATTTAGAGACTGCAACCTGTGACATTCTACTCAGAGTTGTTCAAGTCCTTGGAATTATGCGTTTCTATGCCAACACAATCAACGCCGAAATGAATCTACAGCAGTCTGGTGGTACAAGTCAGAGCTTGAAGATGTTTACGTTCATTATTGTTGTAATGTTATGTGCTTTGAGACATGAGGTAATTTAATGCTTTGGAGACTACTCTGACTGTGCGCTTTCATGTATTTTTGAGGAGGCGTGTCTTTGGAGAGCGTTCTGAAGGGAGGGTGGGATCCTATGCTTTCAGAGCTAGCTTGCTATTGCTAGCCTCTCCGAAGTTGCCTACCCTACCTTTAAGCGAATGTCCTACCAGAATAATGTTCTACTTGTTTAGCAAATGAATGCAGAGAGGTGTGTAAAACACAAAATGATCTCCTATATTCATAACAACACACCAACAAAACAAAGTCAGCAATAGACAGACCTGACCACGATGGTAGAACAGACCAGCAAACCAGTCTAGGTTTAAGATGTGTCTTTTTATTTTGAGCAGGGAATTTATTCGTGTTTTATTTGTGTCCAATTTTTATGCAACTTTATGTACTATACAATCCCATATCTGTTTTAAAGAACCAATTTGCCTAAGGAGGTTATGATGTTCCCTGGTTTTCCCTTTGATGACCACCTGCCTTCTTTTTTGCACCATACATCAGTTCAGCTGTATTTGGAAAAATACTGTGAGAGACATGATATCGCCCGTCACATCAAGGTATGTTTGTCTTGAATATAAATTCTATGTCTGTAATGAAACTTAATCAGTCTCCTACTAAATTATTCTTTCAATGCAAGAAATGTGAGTTGACAATACATTTTTTAGATTTATTAAAGCCTAACCCAGACAAACCATCCAGAATGTTGTTATAAACCAGTCCTTCACCATGACTGTTTATTTTGCAGACCTAA
This sequence comes from Coreius guichenoti, assembly GCA_039654105.1. Classification (NCBI taxonomy): domain Eukaryota; kingdom Metazoa; phylum Chordata; class Actinopteri; order Cypriniformes; family Gobionidae; genus Coreius; species Coreius guichenoti. The sequence goes on from CM077190.1 coordinate 9,224,284, forward strand.
ACATATTGTCTCTAGATATAAAACTCCATAATAATGAGAGAAACTGATGGTATGGGAAACAATATGGATAAATCATCAGGTGACAAAGGCTATTTGGCATGTGTCCATATATTCCAAGTCTAAGAAAGCAATGCATCACTCAACAAGTCTGGTATTTACTGATGTTCTCTTCCCACAGCTGCAGGAACATGATCATAGTCCACCTATATAAAACTCTGAATAAACTGTAGTTGAGAAACAACAGCTGTTAGGGTAAAATTGTTCATCAACTAGTCGCCAGAAAGTTGAGATCATTGCGGATTGCCTATTGATCAGGGTTGTAGGGGCCACTGACCTCTGCTTGTCAGTAAAAAACATCAGCGCCACCACAAAAATCGAAGAACCCAAGTGTGTTTCGAAGCCACAGTAGAAATGTTCTCAGTATTAGTATTTTTCTTACCAACAGAAGCAAGAATATTGCTTATGACAGACTGCTTTGTCCCTCACAGTTCAACACCGCGGTGAAAAAGGTGAAGCCCGTCTCCATGGAGACGGAGACAGGGGGAGCTGTGACGTGGGAGGTAATTTCGCACCGCACATGTGGAGACCGGAACACGCAGACGTTCGACTCCGTGTTTGTCTGCAACGGGTGAGGAATGCCATCTTAAAGAGTCCTTTTATCTCCCAGACATGCTCAAATAGACACAATTGCATCTAATCTCCAATTGCAGATTCGCAGTGATGTTCTAAATGCATAGCATTATTCAAATAGTGGCACGTTCATTTACCCCATAATATTCCCAGAGGCTTTTATCTCGCTGAATTCTCTCAGAGGTGATGTGAATGGGTATTATGTTATGCATTCATGTGGCATTTCTGTGAGGGAATTCAGAAGACCACAGGAGCCTTTTAGCATCTCAGCGCTGACTCATATTTCCTTCCTCTTTCTGCAGGCATTACTCCGACCCCCACCTGCCCTACATTCCTGGAATAGAGCATTTTAAAGGTACAACAAATGATCACTGATCACTACAAATGCATAACCCTGAAAGCCCCAACCATTAGTCTCATTACACCCCTGCATCTCCCCTTTTTCTCTCTGTCTCTCATCTTCTTGCATTTATCTTTGCCTTCCTCCTTTGCTGTTTTGCAGGGAAAGTCTTACACAGTCACTCGTACCGCTATCCAGAGCCCTTCGCCAACAAGTCCGTCGTGGTCTTGGGGGCCAGAGCATCTGGTGTGGACATTTCCATTGAGTTAGCCCAAGTTAATGCTCAGGTTTGTGGCTTAACTTCTTCTTTTTTTTTTTTTTTTTTACAATATCACATATACTATTTTAAGTGGCACAGCTTTGTTTGGTTGTGAATTAGAGGGTTGGTCTCCCAAAACTGAAAATCTGTCATTTCCGTCAAATGGATTATTTTTCATCTATGGAGCACAAAGGCCCGGTTACACAGACAGGGCTTAGATTAAGCCAGCTATGAATGATGACAAATGCTGTGCTCCAAAAATTATATCCAAAAAAGCACCATAAAATATCCAAAAAAGCACCATAAAAGCAGTCCATTTAAATCCATTAAATCGGTGTTATTTTATTATCATTTGATATATTGTAGTTTTTATTAATGAATATTAAATAAAAAAATATTTTGTTTTCCTTTTTATATTTCCTGTTTTCTATTTAATTTTAGTTAAGGTTTTAGTAATTTAGTTTTATTTTATGTAATTTTTATTAGTTTATTATTATTTTTAAATGCATCTATATAATTTTTAGTCATTTTTATTTAAATCTTAATTATTTTAGTACTTAAAGTTAAACTAATTGAAAATGAGAAATGTTGCCTTGGCAACTTGCTGAAATAAAAGATGTTTACTTTTTATATTATATTTTATTTTATTTCATGTTTATTTTATTTCAAGTAACAAAAATGTTTATTTTTTAGGGTTTTAGTTTTAGTTAACAATAATAACCCCCGATTCAAAGTCTTTTGAAGTCATAAAAGTATAATGGAGCAGTATTTAAAGGAATTTTTCACCCAAAAATGAAAATTGTCATCATTTACTCTCCCTCATGTCATGTTGTTCCAAACCTGAATGAATTTCTTTCTTCTGCTGAACACAAAAGAAGATATTTTAAAAAATGTCAGACACCAAACAGTCGATGGGCCCCATTGACTTACATTAGTATTTTTTTTTCTCTCCATACTATGGAAATCAATGGGGTCCATCAACTGTTTGGTTACCCATATTCTTCAAAATATCTTCAGGTTCAACTTTGCATTGACTGGAATTTTCATTTTTGAGTGAACTAACCCTTTAAAGTCAATATGAAAATTCATATTCTGAATTTATTTAGCATCTGATGCTATAGAACCAAGTCCCCACCCTACATTTTTATACTCGGATGTATGTCACAATAAAGAAAAGATGTGTCACAACATCTGTTTCATCGTGACTTTAAACCTTCCCGCCGTGCATTATTATTGCATCAAAAAGATCAGCATGACTAATCCTTTTGAGTTTCACAAAAGAAAGAAAGGCATATGGGTCTGGAACAACTTGAGGCTAAATAAATAATGACAGAAATGTTATTTTACAACTGCCGTATCCCTTCAAATCAAACTTTGTTTTTGATTTGTCTATCCTATCCATCTCAGTAGTTCAAATTTATAATAGTATAAATTTAGTATACAGATACACTCCTTAGTATCTGTAAGGAGTGAAAAGTGAAGCTGGCCTCACTGCTAACAATTGAGAGTTGAATGACTCTGTTTTCTCGCTTTCTCATCCACAATGTTTTTTCTCATTTTAGGTGATTCTAAGTCATAACACACCAACTATGTCCTTACCTCTGGGTATCCAGCAGGCTACCTCTGTTGTTGGGGTCTTGAAGGATGGATCTTTACAGTTCCAGGATGGATCAGTGACCCGGGCTGATATTCTTCTGTTCTGTACAGGATACAACTTTAACTTCCCATTCCTTTGTCCATCAGAGCTAGGCCTGGACGTACAGGATCTTTTTGTGACTCCACTCTACAAGTACTTGCTGCCCCCTGGCTTCCCGTCGATTTTTTTCATTGGCATTTGCAAAATTATTTGCCCTTTCATACATTTTGACTGTCAGGTGAGCAGAGAGGAAAAACTGGATGGTTTGAATTGTGAATGTGATTCATTCTCACTCTAACATTATCATTTTTATCCATAGGTTCAGTTTGCTGTTGCTGTTCTGGAGGGTTCGGTAAAGCTGCCCACCCAGGAAGAGATGGAGAAGGAGTTTCAGAGAGAGATGCAAAAAAAACTAGACACAGGTGTGCAGGTGAAGCACTTGCTCAATTTGGACAAGGATCAGTGGGATTATTATCTGGATCTGGCCAGGGTGGCCCGATTCACACCCCCTCAGCCTGTGTTTAAGAGTCTATATGAAGAGGTGGGCAGACAGAGGAAGAAAGACCCACAGAAATACAGACAGATCAACTATAGGCTCATTGATGCCACACAGTGGGAGCTTTTGGAAGCTTCGCCAGAACAGACTGATTGACTTTAGCTAGAGTTTGAGGAAAATGAAAGGGATTACACAGTTTTCCTGTCATACCTGAGAGGCTTTCTTTTTGTAGGAAAAGAAAGTCTGTAGAAATACTAAAGGAAGAAAATTATCTTAATGATTCTAATAATTATACAAAAAATTAGATATCAAAGTTAATTTTATCTAATCAGCCAATCACATGGCACCAGCTCAATGCATTTAGGCATGTAGACACGGTCAAGACGATCCGCTGAAGATGAGCATCAGAATGGGGAAGAAAGGTGATTTAAGTGACTTTGAATGTGGCATGGTTGTTGGTGAAACAGAAACTGATGATCTACTGGGATTTTCATACAAAACCATCTTTAGGGTTTACAGTGAATGGTCTGAAAAAGAGAAAATATCCAGTGAACGGCAGTTCTGTGGGTGAAAATGCCTTGTTGATAAGATATAGCTTATAGAAAGTAACTCAAATAACCATGCGTTACAACCGAGGTCTGCAGAAGAACATCTGTGAACGCACGACACGTCGTAGCAGATGGGCTACAACAGCAGAAGACACACCGGGTGCCACTCCTGTCAGCTATGAACTGGAAACTGAGGCTACAGTTCTCACGGGCTCACCAAACTTGGACAGCTAATTCTGGAAAAATGATTTCTGCTGTGACATTCAGATGGTAGGGTCAGAGTTTGGCGTAAACAACATGAAAACATGGATCCACCTTGCCTTGTATTAATGGTTCAGGCTGCTGGTGGTGTAATGGTGTGGGGGATATTTTCTTGCCACACTTTGGGCCCCTTAGTACCAATTGAGCATTGTTTAAATGCCACAGCCTACCTGACCATGGTTATTGTTGCTGACCATGTCCATACCTTTATGGCCTCCACAGTCACCAGATCTCAATCCTAAAGAGCACCTTTGGGATGTGGTGGAACGGGAGATTTGCATCATGGATGTACAGCCATCAAATCTGCAGCAACTGCATGATGCTATCATGTCAATATGGACCAAAATCAAAGAATTAAGGCAGTTCTGAAGGCAAAAGTGGGTCCAACCCGGTACTAGCAAGGTGTACCTAATAAAGTGACCAGTGTGTGTGTGTGTGTGTGTGTGTGTGTGTATATATATATATACACTATATTGCCAAAAGTTTTGGGACGTCTGCCTTTACATGCACATGAACTTTAATGACATACCATTCTTAATCCGTAGGGTTTAATATGGAGTTGGCCCACCCTTTGCAGCTATAACAGCTTCAACTCTTCTTGGAAGGCTTTCCACAAGGTTTAGGAGTGTGTTTATGGGAATTTTTGACCATTCTTCTAGAAGCGCATTTTTTAGGTCAGGCACTGATGTTGGACGATAAGCCTGGCTCGTAGTCTCTGCTCTAATTCATCCCAAAGGTGTTCTATCGGGTTGAGGTCAGGACTCTGTGCAGGCCAGTCAAGTTCCTCCACACCAAACTCGCTCATCCATGTCTTTATGGACCTTGCTTTGTGCACTGGTGAGCAGTCATGTTGGAACAGGAAGTGGCCATCCCAAAACTGTTCCCACAAAGTTGGGAGCATGAAATTGTCCAAAATGTCTTGGTATGCTGAAGTATTAAGAGTTCCTTTCACTGGAACTAAGGGGCCAAGCCCAACCCCTGAAAAACAAATATAAAAAAAATTTAAGTTTAATTGAAACATTTGATTGTGAAAATTTCTTCGTGTTTACTTATGTTTTTCTTTTGTTTTAATGACAGCATACAAGCTGCATGAACTCCACAAGTAATACAAGAGATAATAGATCCTGACTAAAAAAATAATTGGGGATCATTGCCTTCACTAATCCATGTACATGTTTGTAAATGGGTCAATGACATAGGCCTACAGTAGCCTACACTACTTTTTTCGGTCTATGTAATTGTCCAGAGACTGTAAAAAAGAAATGGGTCTCATTAAAAGGCTGTTATTGCTAGAAAAAAAAATCTTTTACTCAAAGTTAGTAAAACCATTTTGTCGATTAGTTTAAAAAATTTACTGACATTTTAGTCATTTAAACCTTTTTTAAGATTTTTTTTTTTTTTAATATTCCATTTTATTTTCTCTTTTTTATTGTATGATTTTGCACAATAAAATGATTTCTGATGTTTTTTCCAATGTTTTAGTTCACTGCTTTCACACTGCATCTTAACTCATGGCGAATCAACAACCTCGAGCTCCTCCGGAAAGTTTTAAATATTTACATAGAGATGCGAGGTGAAGTTTATGTTAGGGTTTAAGGGGATGTGATTTTTTTTTACATAACTGAAGCATTGCATCACAGCTTTCATCAGCAGTGTGAACACGACACAGTCCCGCAGACTTTCCCATCTGCTCGCAGTCTTCATCTCCCAACATGTGAAATCGGACACCTACTTTCTCAACCCTTCCCAAACAGTCTTATCTCCACTTCCAGCTGTCACTATAACAGTATACAAAACAGTCGCGCAATTCAAACTTTAACAGAAGCAACTGACTGCACAAGTTCAGAAGATCGACATCGATTAAAAAGTCGCCGTTAACTTGCGGTTTAAGAAAGCGGGAGAAGAAACACGGACGAAGGGCGGGTGGAAAGGGAAAGCCATAGGGGTGTTTCCTCTCCAGCAGAGGAAGGATTGAAGTAGTGAGAAATAATTCACTAAACTGCGCGAAATGTGTTAATACATTGAAGTTTAGGTGACAGTCGCGATGTCGACATCAGTTTTCCGATAAAAGGTGAGTGAATTAATGTCATCAACATCTTTCAGAAAAGACAACAGGAACTGGAGGGGCTCAGCCGCAATACGATACAACTTTGTGATATTAAGTATAAGGTGTATGATTGCTATAAAAAAACATCTTGAAGATTTGTTTTGAAAGATGCACGTAGTCATGCGTCACGAAGCAAACGGAAAAGATTATTCACTTTAATGTGACTGGGCAACTGCGTGTGCTGGAGTTGTTTTCTCTGAAAACAAGAATTTTAATGTAGCATTGGAATGAAATTAAATGCCCCAGTGTCTTAATTTTCTCCTTCATGATGTGTAAACAATGACACGAACAATAAAGCAGATATTAACTTTTAGTGTGTTAATACAGGCATTTTATCTTGTAGCCTATGTGTAGCAGCCTATGTAACTACAAAAAAGTGGTAAATGTATTTTTTCCCTTTTGTCTCCATGAGGACGTCTTTTGGCCTGTCCCCAGCCATGTTTCCACATTCTCCTGTGTTAGGAAATATACCCAGTTTGATTGCTAAATTTCAAATTTTTTAAAGGAGTAACTGTAAAGGCCTAACTTTTTAAGGCGTAAAAAATGTAGCCTATCATGTTTTCCACAAAAATATTAAGCAGCACAACTATTTTCAACATTGATAAGATGTTTCTTGAGCAGCAAATCAGCATATTAGAATGATTTCTGAAGGATCATGTGCTGGTGAAAATTCAGCTTTACATCACAGGAATAAAATATATTAAAATAGAAAATCATTATTTTAAAGGCACAATATGTAAGATTTTTGGATTAAAATATCCAAAAACCACTAGAACAATGTTATATATTTTGTTGACTTGTGTACTTATATTATTCCAAATGTTTCCAACAATGTTTAAATCCAGAGAAATAAGCAATTTTAACCAGGACACGGACCGTGTCCGTCCATCGCCTATCAATGACATCATACCTGTGTTACCCTCGGTTTCCGGTTATTTTGTAGAAACCATGAAAATACCAAAGATGCTTTAATATATTATGTGATTTATTAGACAGGTGAGCAACTGTTTGGATACATTCATCTACAAAAAACTAATTGTTATATAGCTCAACACAGTTAGTCTTATTTTTTAAAATCTTGTTTTCATGATTTACCGCGAGTACCGTTTTTTACTATGCCTAATATCGATCTAGCTGCAGTGTGCAACAAGTGTTTCATAGTAGCCGCAGAGCGAACGCACAGAGAAGCATTATATCATAACTTTCAACACACTCAAATAATGTATCTAATATGATAAAACAGCGCTGCGTTACCCCACGTACACATGAACGGAAAAAACAGAGGCGGTTGTCTGCGACTGCGGTATAATAAAAGAACTGCGAAATCCAGGGTCATCAAGCTACGCCTTTGTTTTGAATAAGTGACCTCTAGCGGCGAAAAATTACATATTGTGGCTTTAAGTTGTAATAATATTTCACAATATTACTGTATGTACTGTATTTTTGATGTGGCCTTGGTGAGCATAAAATACTCTCAAAAACAGCTCTAAAAAAATACTCTTACTGACCCAAACGTTTGAACAATATAGTGTATATTACATTTTAAATCTTGAATTGTCACAAATAACTTTATCACTTAAAGACTTTCTGATAGGATGTTTAAAATCCTAAAGAAACATGCTTTAAAAATATTTTTTTTCGGCTCAAAAACATATATTTTGTGGCGTGACCACGGATAAATGTATATTGTATTCATCAAAATAATTTAACTTTATGAAAGATTTGGAAAGTTTTTGGAAATTATCTTAATTCTTTTTATTTGATTATATTTATCATTGTGTGACTTTAAATGCCTGTGGAAATGCATGCGCTTTTAGCCTGTCTATGCTGGACTAGCATCACTCTCCAACGGATGGAGGAGAGCGACAGGCATTATGAGAGGACCACAGATGACCCCTCACTCTCTGGCCAGGGGACCAAACAGAAGAGTGAGGAGCCCACCCTGGGTGATCACGACCTACCCATCATGCACTGGGAGGATTTAAGTTTACGGATTGCAGAGCTAGAAAGGCAGGAAGAGGAAAGAAGGACAAAAGCAGAGGTAACATTTTATCTAGACTTTATATATACACTATAACACAAAGTTTGGAATAATTACGATTTTTTAAATGTTTTTGAAAGAAATCTGCTACGAAATTCTCACCAAGGCAGCATTTATTTGACCAAAAATACGGTAAAAATGTTTCAATGTTGAAAACAGTTTTACTTCTTCAAATGTTTTATTTTTTCAGGATTCATCAATGAATAGTTCAAAAGAAATAGAATAGAAAACTTGTGAAACAATATAAATATCATTACTGTCACTTTTGATCAATTTAATGTATTCTTGTTGAATAAAATTACTAATTTAATCTTTTTTACATCTTACTTACCTCAAACTTTTGAATGGTTTCACGGTTTCCATAAAAAAAAAGAAGCAACTATTTTCAACATTGATAATAATAAGAAATGTTTCTTGATCACCAAATCAGCATATTACAATGATTTCTGAAGGATCTGCTGAAAAATAAGCTTTTCTTTTCCATCACAGGAATAAATTACATTTTAAAATATATTAAAATAGTTAATAGTAATAGTAAACACGAAAACAGTTATCTTAAATTGTAATAATATGTCTGTATTTTCGATTAAATAAATGCAGCCATGGTGAACATAAGAGACTTCTTTCAAAAACATCTAAATCTAATCTAATCTTTATTTTACAGTGTCATTGTTACATATGTTACATGTAGTTACTATAGTAATAACTATAAATTAGGCATAATTACATGCGAATCACCCAAACCATACTCTAATCCTAACCCTATAGTAAGTACATGTAGTTACTTAATATTACTCAGTATTTAAATGTATAATTACAGTGTAACAAAGACACCTTAAAATAAAGTGTAACCTAATCTTTATATATATATATATATATAAAAGACCTCCTTGTGTTTTAGAGTCTGGGTTTATCAGACCGAGACAGAATACTTGGATGCTGGACAGGGGCAAAACACCATTCACTCCACCGGGAGCCATGGGCAGATGAGAACGACTACAGTCCCTGCCGTGTTCCTGTCATAACGTCACGGTATTACGCACGTGCAGGTTCATAATGTTGAGACACGTTGTTCTGATGTTTCTATTCAAATGTGCACTATGTGTTTCCATCAAACAGATTTAATAGTCCTAAAAATCTTCAGCTCTGTTTCATCAACGACAGTGAGAGTGAGGGGGAGGATGACGAAGGGGCATCTAGCAAAGAGGTGGGTGCTGAGAGTCGTGATAGTAGTTTCCCTTAGGTTTTCAAGTTGTATCTCAGGTCATGATATATGAGGTTGCAAAAGACATTAGTTTTTTGTCATCCTCAGAGCTCATGTGAGGCAGAGGTACGTGGGAGTTGCACTCCAGGGCTAAAACAGGAAGTGAAAACAGCTCTCAGGGCTCTCAGAGACAAGCTATGGGCAGAACAGAAAGAGAAAGAGGTGAGAGGTTTCAAAGGCATAGTTCATCTAAGAGTATGGTCTGTCTGTCTTCCGTGGAACACAAAAGGAGATGTTTTAAAAATGGAACTTGTAATGTGGACCGAAGCTTTCAAGTTTCAAAATGGATTCAAAAGCACCGTAAAAGTATAATTCGAGATATTTACTTTTGTGTTCCACAGCATAAAGTTAGACAGGATTACATACGTGTGAGTAGATAATGACAGAAAAGTGGCCTGGTTTCCAGAAGTACTTTTCCCTTTCATGTTCTTCAAAAAAATTCTTCAATAAAGAGTTCATAATCCAAACCAACCAGCTCTGGGATGAGTCACATAATATATCTATATTTTGTGCAAGAAGTCTCACCAAGGCTGCATTTATTTGATCAACATTACAATAAAAACAGTATTATTGTCAAATATTATTACAATGTATAAATAATGGTTTTCTATTTGAATCTGTTTTAAAATGTCATTTATTCCTGTGATGGCAAAGCTGAATTGTCAGCATCATTACTCCAGTCTTCAGTGTCACATGATCCTTTAGAAATCATTCTAATATGATGATTTGCTGCTCAAGAAACATTTCAAAACAGTTGTGCTGCTTAATATTTTTGTGGAACATTTACATAGAAAAATGTGATACATTGATAAATAGAACGCATATATTTGGAATAGAATCTTCTGGAACATAAGAAAATGTCTTTACTGTCTCAGTGGTTCTCAATCCTGGGGCCACTAGGGGGCCTCAGCAAACTTTCAAGGGGACCTCAAGATGATTTAAAATTATTTACATTTAAATGTATTATTATTATTGTATAAATGTGTGATTTCTATACATGTAAATTTATAAAATCTTAAAAAAGAAATTTCAGAATTTCCACCCATCCGTTTTCCAAACTGCTTGTCCTATATAGAGTCGTGGGGCCATTTATAATGAATATACATTTTTCTACTTATGCCAAGCTCTAAAATATTTCATTGGGCAGGAATTGTGCGTAAAACATATTTTTAAAAATCCTGATCATTAATCCTTCATATTAAGGGGCCTTGGAGTCAAAAAGGTTGAGAACCAAAGTCCCTTTAAGACAGGTCATAATCTATTTCTAAACGCTCAAATCATCCATATTGGTCGTTGCACTTTCTCCTGTTCATAAGTAATCAGAGTGCACAGTCTTCCTATATATAAAGTCTTTGTTGAGAACCATCCATTAATTTATTTAAAGGTGCACTGTGTAAATTTTAGCGACATCTAGTGGTGAGGTTGTGAATTGCAACCGCCCACCACTCACCCCTCCCTTTCCAAACACATAGGCCCTGTCCCAAATGGCACACTTCATATGCACTTTCGCTTTTGTGAACTTACAATGGCTGCCGTGTGCGCGTGTCCGTTAAGTCCACGAGACCGTAGGGTGTCTCATTTGTCATTTTAGGTCTCAGAAGGGTGCTCGCGAGCAGCCCCTTTGCAGTCGATATGCACCCTCGATGCGCACTGATGCAGGCTCCGCAGCGGACTTCTTCCTGACAGCCAAAGCGGCGTTATGTCACGAAAGTGCGGACTCGTAGGAAGACTGCAAGGGTTTAGGGTGCCTTTTGGGACAGGGCCATAGAGAACGGTGGCCGGCACAAAGATGTCGTCGTCTGAGACAGCAGAGAGTAGCTAGCGCTCTGTAGAGCAGTTTGTCCGTTTAGGGCTACTGTAGAAACATGACGGCGCAAAATGGCGACTTCACTGCAAGGGGACCCGCGGTGTATGTAGATAGAAATGGCTCATTCTAAGGTAATAAAAACATAGGGGTTCATTATGTAAGGTCTTTATACACCACTGAAAACATAGTTATGTATATAAATACTACACACTGCACCTTTAAAGGTTTATACAGAATCATTAAAAATCAGTTTCTCTATAGAAAAAGATCAATGTGAGTTTTACTTCTGCAATGTTGCTTTGGTACTCTGTGCCTTTAAGGCAGAGAAATGTAAGATTTCTGTGTTATTTGAACTTAATCCAATGTGTTTTTTTGTGTGACTGACTGTCTTGGTGGTCATTCGTTTCTCTAGTATTTATTTTTTGCATATTTTTGTTTTATTTTCAGCAAGAAGCCACCCACAGTAACATGAACATAAAGAGAAAGATTCTTAGCCTTAGTGATCTGCAGACATGCTCTTTACTGCAGCTGAATGCACTCAGGGCCTCACTGAATGAAGACATTCAAGGTATCTTTTTCCTCAAGGATACAATCTGCAATCATTTTCAATCAAAAATGCCACTCATAAATGTGTTATAATTTCCATGCTTCTTTAAACACTTGTCCAAACTGTTTTTGCGCTTTTAAAATGACATTGATTTTTACTCGTACACTAATTTGATTTGTGCTTTTAGATTTGAGCTCAGAACTGGTGAAACATCTTGTAGTACGAGACCACCTTCGGACTACGCAAGATGCTTTGCTCCTGGATGTACAGGATATGACATCATTGTGAACGATTTTTGTTTGCAACAAAACGTTGGCACTTTCTGAAAGCAGTAATTTACTGTTACTCATCCTGTGGACTAACAAGGCCAGAATATCCTGCTTGTTCTTGAAGAAATGTAGCCCTTAAAGAAACTTTTGCTAAAATGTGAGTCACATTGATTATAGTCACAAGTTTTATTGTGAAAAAAGTGCCTTAATAACGAACCCTAATGGCTCTGATTCATGTCTCCTCACTTATGGTTTAATTTTGCATCTGTAATAGAGAATATAATAAGCTGCTGTCAAAGCCATATGTGATCAATAACTGTGATGTATTAATCATCCATTACATTAAGCATTCCATTGAAATACAGTATATATAATCGTCATAAGAATATAAACAGTGTCATTATACTGTCATATGAATGTGCCTTACAACTTTCCTGTGTATCAAACTTATACATGAGAATGAGTATCTCAGTGCTAAGTATTCACGATAATTTAATAAATCGTTTATTTTATATTTTATACACAGTCGTCTGCCTTTTTTGTGGAATTGGAAATGCAATGTGTAATGTAATAAAATTATATATATTGTGTATATATATATATACACTCACCTAAAGGATTATTAGGAACACCATACTAATACTGTGTTTGACCCCCTTTCGCCTTCAGAACTGCCTTAATTCTACGTGGCATTGATTCAACAAGGTGCTGAAAGCATTCTTTAGAAATGTTGGCCCATATTGATAGGATAGCATCCTGCAGTTGATGGAGATTTGTGGGATGCACATCCAGGGCACGAAGCTCCCGTTCCACCACATCCCAAAGATGCTCTATTGGGTTGAGATCTGGTGACTGTGGGGGCCATTTTAGTACAGTGAACTCATTGTCATGTTCAAGAAACCAATTTGAAATGATTCGAGCTTTGTGACATGGTGCATTATCCTGCTGGAAGTAGCCATCAGAGGATGGGTACATGGTGGTCATAAAGGGATGGACATGGTCAGAAACAATGCTCAGGTAGGCCGTGGCATTTAAACGATGCCCAACTGGCACTAAGGGGCCTAAAGTGTGCCAAGAAAACATCCCCCACACCATTACACCACCACCACCAGCCTGCACAGTGGTAACAAGGCATGATGGATCCATGTTCTCATTCTGTTTACGCCAAATTCTGACTCTACCATCTGAATGTCTCAACAGAAATCGAGACTCATCAGACCAGGCAACATTTTTCCAGTCTTCAACTGTCCAATTTTGGTGAGCTCGTGCAAATTGTAGCCTCTTTTTCCTATTTGTAGTGGAGATGAGTGGTACCCGGTGGGGTCTTCTGCTGTTGTAGCCCATCCGCCTCAAGGTTGTGCGTGTTGTGGCTTCACAAATGCTTTGCTGCATACCTCGGTTGTAACGAGTGGTTATTTCAGTCAAAGTTGCTCTTCTATCAGCTTGAATCAGTCGGCCCATTCTCCTCTGACCTCTAGCATCAACAAGGCATTTTCGCCCACAGGACTGCCGCATACTGGATGTTTTTCCCTTTTCACACCATTCTTTGTAAACTCTAGAAATGGTTGTGCGTGAAAATCCCAGTAACTGAGCAGATTGTGAAATACTCAGACCGGCCCGTCTGGCACCAACAACCATGCCACGCTCAAAATTGCTTAAATCACCTTTCTTTCCCATTCTGACATTCAGTTTGGAGTTCAGGAGATTGTCTTGACCAGGACCACAACCCTAAATGCATTGAAGCAACTGCCATGTGATTGGTTGATTAGATAATTGCATTAATGAGAAATTGAACAGGTGTTCCTAATAATCCTTTAGGTGAGTGTATATGTATGTATCAGGCATAACATTAGTGAACATCACAAGTGAACATTTGTCCTCAAAGTTGATGTGTTAGAAGCAGGAAAAATGGGCAAGCGTAAGGATTTGTGCGAGTTTGACAAGAGCCAAATTGTGATGGCTAGACGACTGGGTCAGAGCATCTCCAAAACTGCAGCTCTTGTGGGGTGTTCCCGGTCTCCAATGGTCAGTAGCTATCAAAAGTGGTCCAAGGAAGGAACAGTGGTGAACCGGCAACAGCCTCATGGGCGGCCAAGGCTCATTGATGCATGTGGGGAGTGAAGGCTGGCCTGTGTGGTCCGATCAAATAGTTTGTTCCGTATGGGGCTGCATAGCTGCAGACCAGTCAGGGTGTCCATACTGACCCCTATCCACCGCCGAAAGCGCCAACAGTGGGCACGTGAGCATCAGAACTGGACCACGGAAGAAGGTGGCCTGTATATTATATTAGAATAAACAGAACGATGCTAATATAAATATAGTTATAGTTATCATTCTTGGTGTGAACGGACCTTTAAGGTGATAGTGATGCATAATTATATCCAGTATAAAATGAGTTAAGAACACATTTAGTTTGATGTGAATGATGGGCACTTGAGTGTTAGCCTACTGATAAGGTTTGTGCGGGTTCATAAGACAAAGTTGGAAACCACTGCTTGTTATACATTGTTAAAATTATTTGTACTCACTTGTTTAACCCTGGTATGTTTTACACAATGAACCTGTGTGTTGAACATAAATGTACTGAACTGCATGCAGCTCAGCTGACTAACCATTCAAGCACAGTGGATAGTAAGAGAGAGAGCGCGAGAGAGAGAGGGCAGAGAGGTGAGACAGAAAAGAAGGAAGGACACAGAATTACTGATTGAGACACGATTAGTAAAATCTTGAAGATCTGGATAGTAAATTGACAAAGTAATTTGTAAACAGAGATTAGTTGCAGTGCAGCAAAACGTACACAGCACTGAACTTTTCATCCTGACCTTTTATCAGATGCGTGAAGAAATTAATGCATTTTGGCTGCACGTTGGAGTTACCTTTTTTCCTTGACCTTTAAAGAGGTAAGATATTTCATATAGATCTATCAGAACAGAACAAACATTGCTTTAATACTTAGTGGGGGCGGGGGGCTTGGGGGGGAGAAAATTGCTTTAAATGAATAAAGATGACCTATATAGTCTTATATATCTCAATAATACAATCAATTTTTTTCTAGTTTAAGTTTTAATAATTAAATCATGGTGTTTATAATTGATATGCACAGTTTTGTGTTGAACTGTACGCTGGATTGGGTTTCCGCTCAGCATTTCTTGTCTGAATGAATGAGTATTAATTATTTACTGGAACATACCTGCAAGAACACATGATATTGTAATACCAAAGCTGCCTCTGTAGTACACAGGAATATTTCTTAAGAAACAAACTCAAGTATTACATGAACTAAACATGGACATTGTCATTAGTGCTTCATGTTATGTAGGTACTATGCATATAGATGAATGCATCAGCCATGTCTTGACATAAATTAAGCATCTTAACGCACACGCTTCACAGTTTTCATTGCAAACTAGGTCAGTTAGGTCAGGAAGTGACGCGTGTTGATACTTCTTAATTTGTGCAAAGAAAAACTGCAATGCAAAAGAACTTGTCTAATACATGGGACACAAAAAAAATGGGGGATGGAAAGATGAATGAAGGGTTTACGGAACGGTTTGTTACTGATTGATGGAGTAATAGACCAGAAGAGGCCGAATCAGCACTATAGACAGATAAAGTTGAAGGGCTGAGTCATTGGTCAACCTGCAGTTTGCTTGGAAATAAACTATAGGACGGACAGCAAACACGCAAGTTCACATTTACAATGCAATCACAGTAAAAATATGTAACGTTCATCTGTTTTCTCTATCTTGGAGCGATGTCCTCACAGGATATCCTGAAGGTTGAAGAATGTGGTGCTTCTAGATTGAGTTGAAGAGGTGCAGAGAAGACAGTGATGTGGCTTTGTGGTTACAAGATCAAGGACAGCTGATCATGAAGACCACGGCTTCAGTCTCCAATGCATCAATCCAGGCAGATGTTCGAAACCACAGCGCGCCGCACAGCTGCAGCATCGACGAGTCCTACAAGTATGTCATCTTGCCTCTGTGCTACTCCTTGACCTTCTTGCTCAGCCTCGTCCTGAACTCCACCGTCCTCCTGCGGTCCTACCGGTGCAAGAGTGGCCGTCAGTGGAACACTTCGCTGATCTACATGGTCAATCTGGCCTCCACGGATCTGATGTACAGCTTCTCACTGCCGTTTCTCGTGGCTAGCTATGTGATGCGTGACCACTGGGTTTTCGGAGACTTCATGTGCAGGCTGGTGCGTTTCTTGTTTTACTTCAACCTGTACTGCAGCATCTTCTTCCTCACCTGTATATCCGTCCATCGCTACATGGGCATCTGCCATCCGATCAGAACCATCACCCTGGAGAGCAAGCGGGCGGTTAGATGCATTTGCGCTGCTGTTTGGGTTGTAGTGTTCGTACTTACCTGCCCCATCGTCCGGTTTGCCAAAACAGGGGATGTTTTGAGGAAAATAGGGGGTGGAGTGAATGAAGGAGACGATTCTTGGTCGGAAAGTAGCAGCGAAGCTGGAAAAGTCGAGGTGGAGGTATACAGGAACTGTTGGGATGATGCAATAGACACAGAGTTTTCTGAATACGTGCCTTATGGAATCGTCCTGCACCTTCTGGGCTTCTTTTTTCCTTTTATCGTCATTGCGTGGTGCTATTCGCAGGTGGTGCGGACCATTTTCCAGACGCTACATTCCCAGCCACAGGTGCAGGAGGAAGGGGGAATGTGTGGTGGCGTGGAAGGGGTCAAGGACAGGACGTCCGTGTCCATCTCTGGCTCTCAACACGCACCGTACCTCAACAGGCGACGCAAGTCCATCAAAACCATCATCGCCATCACCATCCTGTTCGCATTATGTTTTCTGCCCTTCCACATAACGCGCACACTCTTCCTCGTCCTCAAAGAAACGAAGGCCGTCGAGTGCCAAACCATGCGGATGGTTTCCATTTGCTACAAGATCACTCGGCCGCTGGCTTCCTGCAATTCGTGGCTCAATGCGCTCCTTTATTTCTTAACAGGAGACAAAAGCTTAGCCTGCTGTGGACGGTCCAACGCCGGTCATAACACCCACCTTCTCTGGCCTTTACAGATTCTTGGAGGGCAGAAAGAGGCTGAGGATCAAGAGCAAGGCAATTCACATAAAGCAGACGAAGCTCATGAAAGTGACTCAAAATCATCAGGAATAACATAGATGAGGTTGGGAATGCACAAAGGGACAGACCTACTTTAAATGCTCCAGATTTCCTATTATTTATTATTCATTAATATTACTGAGTAATTTCACACAATCTTGAGAATTGCAGCATGTTTTATTCTAGTATGTGACTAAGCAGTTATATCCAACCACCTCTTTTAAATATTATGTTTTTGTGTTTGTTTGTTTGTGATGGATATGTGGTGAGTAAAAAAATTAAATCAGTAAATGTTAATAAACTAATAATTCATCAAATAATAAAATTGGCATTTCTTAAGCACAAAATAAGTTATTAACTGCTGAGTGACCAGAAGTAAAGTACTGTTAACAGGCCAAAATAATATACAAAAGAAACAGGAAGCAAAAAGTTACTAATTTACATCTTGTGACAATTAAACCGATTCGCTCACACTATTAGCAAGGAGATCCTGAAACTGTTGAATTGGATATCCTTGGTATTTTAAAATTTAAGGCCTGTAGTGAACAAAGTCATTTTAATGCATCTCAAAGATAAAATCACACTTTTTTTACAAATGGAAACCTTAATTTATTATGCTTCATTTATGCTTGAATTTGTAATTCCTAAGAATTTACCAATTCATAAACAACTCTAGACATTTGCTTTATAAATGTTATTATAGAATTAACTTTTTGTTTAATGTGTTTGCCTTAAATACAGTTCTGAAAGAACACACACTTTCATTACAAACGGTTAATATTGAATATGTAAGAGTGTAAAACTCATAAGAATTCACCATTAAAAATGAAAACACCAGATATTTGTTATATAAATGTCATTCACTTTGGCAGACTTTACTTAGGAGCATGGTTTGATTTGTTAAAATTAGTTAATGCATTTGGTATCATGAGCCAACAATGAAAAATACTTTTATAGCATTAATAATACATGTTTAATAATAAATATTTAAAGTTCACAATAGGCCATCAAAAGCTTAATTTAACTTCCATTCAGGTAAAATACAGTTTTGTAGAGCATTACTGATGTATTATGGTTTAGTATGACTGCCATGCATCCCAAGGTGACTCTTTTGGATTAATCCTCAATAAAAATAACCTTAAATGTTTGCATTTTTCCTTTCATTAATCGTATTACTTTATAAAAAAAAATAAAAAAAATAAATAAATAAAAAAGATTAATCTGAAAAGCAAACTCTACATATCTTGTAACAAGGCCAGAATAATTGGCAAAAGAATATGCAGTAAACAGTTGTAAGCCACATATTCACTTCTCTCGAGCAGTGCTTTACATCTATGTGCAATTCTCTGGTCTACCAGAGCAAGGCGCTGTTGTACAAGGGGATGCACAATCTCTATTTGGTTGCGAGAAATATGTTTTATTTTCTAAATTAAGAAATGACCGGAAAACTTTTAATGTATCCAGTGTTTCAGACTGTATCAGGAGACACTTTCAGATGAGGATGCTTTCACCGACAGAGCCGAAGATAACATGCTTGATCGGAATTGTGTTATGTCATTTTTCCGACTGCTTAACAAACTAGCAGGTAAACTTGAAAAATAAGCCGTGGCATTAAGCTTCACCTTTATCACATTTGACCGAAAAGACCCGAAAGCGTATTTTCGGACCACTTTGAACCGTGTTGATTCGCTTGTGTGCTGTTTGCGCTTTTCGATGTTTTATTTACTCTGTTTGGATAAGTTGGATTGGATTAAAAAGCCAAAGGACCTTGTCGAGTTAGTATCTGTGCATTGTAAATAGCGCTGAATATACATAATTAATGGTCTGAATATGAAAAATCTCCTTAATGCACAGAAATAACTGTATTTGCTTCATGTTTACGCCGACGAAATCAACCTGAGGAGTTTATACCAAGTTTGTGCGCGAACCGATAAACCAGCTGTAGCGCGAGCTCACAGCTGTTCATCAAATTACTGTACCAAGCTGACAGTATTTCATTTAAAACTACAACAAAATGCGATAGATACGGAAAAGCAGTCAAACAGCTAAATTGGATCGGGTGTTTTGGCGTGAGGCCTGCTGGTCGGGCTTTTGCCGGGTGAGAGTTGGTGCTCTGGCCGCGTCAGGGGGCGTTCAGCCCGGCCGTGAGTGACGCACAGCCTCGGTGCCAGAGGACGAGCTATGGAGAGGATGGAGGTGGACCAGTGCGCAGGCGCAGGAGGAGCTCTCCGAAGGTCGAACAGCGCCCCCATGATCACGAACGTCAGGTGAGGGAACAGCACCCACCGCTGAGTGAATGGAACAGAATCCCCCAGTTTCACAGACAAGGTTTAAGTCCCAGACTAAAATGCATGTTTGAGCTGTTTTAACTGAAAGCAACATATCTTAAAACATGTCAGTGCCATTGTTTTGTCTCAAGATGCACACCAGTAATGTTTTTCTCTAAAATATGCCTATAAAAGCTACTTAAATGTCCTAATCCTGGCTTAATCTAAGCCCTGTCTGTGAAACCAGGCCAATATGTATTACCTTCTGTTTAAAAAGTAATATACACTACAAAATATTTGATCCCAAAACAAATCTATTCTTTGAAATTTACAACTTTTCATTGCTGGCACTACAGTGATGGGACGACAGTGTTCAGCTCTAATAGTTCGGCTCGGTATCGTCGGAGCAGCGTGTCTGTAAATCCGAGCTTTCCCTCCCGGGTGAGCGTTCAGATGGTCTGTGAATATCAGTGTTGGACATTTATTTTAAAAAACTTTGAAGAAGTAAATACGACATTATCTTTGTGTTGCAGACCCTCCCTCTGTCCCCATTCTCCCTGCCATGTGAGAGATCCGAACACAAGAGACAGGTGAGAACTAAGGAATCGATACTCGGACGCTTTTAAACAATAGCGAAGTTCACATGTATGTTGAGAACTTGTTGGCTGCTTTTACTTTAAGAATGAATATATATAATTGTAAAGAGATTCATCAGTAGACAATCAGTCTACAAAACTAATTTCAAGCATTTAAACATAAGCATTTGAAGAGCATGAGAAATATTAATTCAGTCAAGTGAGGTTTTATTGTACAATGCTTTTCCTCCAGATTGAGAACATGGAGCTCACTTTGAGAGGGAGTTTACAGAGACTAAGGTAGCTAGATATACATAAATGAACAGTTTATGTTATCAAAATATCTTTTTAACTAATTCCCCCCTCCCCCCTCCCCTCCTAAGTGCCTCGTCTGCTGTTCCCCACCCTCCTGTGAGTCATTGGCATGGCCATCTGTCTCCAGTAAGTATTTAATTCTCTTCGGGTTTCAGTGTCAATCCATTGTTATTCTTTTTATTCATCTCTCTCTGTATGTCCCACGCAGGGATTCCATTCCCAGGACAGTGGTGTCACTCCAAATTCCTCACCCAGTCCCACTCGAAGGTTTCGAGGGTATGTTCATGAATAAAACGTATAGAATGTATATCCTTAGATGTTAAGACTACCCAATTCTTTTTCTGAATTTGGTCTCATTTATTTGTTTCAAAATGTAAGATATACAAATATCCTTTCTGAACAAAGTTTTTGATGTGTTTTTGAATGAACAGAGGATCTGTGAGCTCTGGAGTGAGATGGCCATCAGTTGCACCTTTGAAAAGGAAAGGTAGTAATATTCTAAATTATAACCTGTTGTTTCTTCTAAAGGCATTTGCAAAATAACATTTGAATCTGTTATTAGAAGGGATGGAAATTCTAATGAATATAAGTAAAGAATTCCAAATGATTACCACTTTTTAATGTTTTATTAGCAACATTTTCTTTGCATGTCTGTAATATTTTTTTATGTTTTTGAAAGAAATCTCTTATGGTCACCAAGGCTGCATTTATTTAATAAAAAATCTTATCCCAAACTTTTGAATGGTAGTGTATGTAATTAGGATGAAAATGATGGATGGAAAATGATTACTTTAAGTTATTGCTGCTAAAGGTGGTTCTACAAGCAACTGAATCACAGAGTGTACGTAGTTTATCACACATGGCTTATCCATTTTGGCTTTATTTTTGTTAAATAAATAATGAACAGTGTAATATGCCATGTGTTGTTGTTCATCTGAGGTTGTATTTACCTAATTTTAAGACCTGCCAATGACCAGAGGATTTTTTTGAATTCAAAAGGGTGTACTTTCTTTATCACATGACTGTATGTGTATATATATACACCGATCAGGCATAACACTGATTATCTCTTCATCACGGCACCTGTTAGTGGGTGGGATATATTAGGCAGCAATTTAACATTTTGTCCCCAAAGTTGATGTGTTAGAAGCAGGAAAAATGGGCAAGCGTAAGGATTTGAGCGAGTTTGACAAGGGCCAAATTTGTGATGGCTAGATGACTGGGTCAGAGCATCTCCAAAACTGCAGCTCTTGTGGGTTGTTCCCGGTCTGCAGTGGTCAGTATCTATCAAAAGTGGTCCAAGGAAGGAATAGTGGTAAACCGGCATCAGGGTCATGGGCTGCCAAGGCTCATTGATGCACGTGGGGAGCGAAGGCTGGCCCGTGTGGTCCGATCAAACAGACGAGGTACTGTAGCTCAAATTGCTCAAGAAGTTAATGCTGGTTCTGATAGAAAGGTGTCAGAATACACAGTGCATCGCAGTTTGTTGCGTATGGGGCTGCATAACCGCAGACCAGTCAGGGTGCCCATGCTGACTCCTGTCCACCGCTGAAAGAGCCAACACGTGAGCATCAGAACTGGACCACGGAGCAATGGAAGAAACATACAGGACTTTAAGGATCTGCTGCATCTTGGTGCCAGATACCACAGCACACCTTCAGGGGTCTAGTGGAGTCCATGCCTCGACGGGTCAGGGCTGTTTTGGCAGCAAAAGAGGGACCAACACAATATTAGGATATTAGGAAGGTGGTCATAATGTTATAATCGGTGTATATATATATATATATATATATATATATATATATATATATATATATATATATATACATGATGAACCACTCAAGTGTTTTTTTTGTTGATTCAATTATAAAGAATCAGCTAGTTTGTGAATTGAACTACTACTGGTGCTCCATCATTTAATCAGTTTTTCTGGTGATTTTGTTGTCATTATATTTTGTCTTTTTTTTTTTCTCCCATCTTCTCCAGGTGGAGTGGAATCGGACGGTCCGCCTAAAAAGCTCTTTGTTGCTGGAGTCACAGACCCTGCTCACATAACCAGCTACACAGTCAGGTAAGTCTTGTAAAAATGCTTCAATAATAAACCGAACAGAATCTCATGCCTCATGACTATCATCTTCAGTGCTTAATGAATCTCTTCACATATACAGTGTTTCCCAGTCAGTGGACTCTTCCTCTGGGACCGGTCCTGTTGGTTCAAACACCCCGGCCAGCCCCCTGTCCCTCTCCCCCCCGCCCCCCTTCACCTCTCATCACCCCAGCATCTAAACCTCAGTATTCATCACACCAGAGTCCAGATCACCAACTTGTAGAGCTTTGGACTCAAGGTGTTGTTAAATGAAGACCAAACTACGACCTAAACTCAGTTCTGTCCCTGTTTTCCTGCTTTTTATTTTGGTGCTTTGATACGTTTTCCAGCTCAATCACTTCTGAAGGAAATTCGTCCTAATTGTGACTTCGATTTCAGAGGAAATCAAGATGCAATATAAGAAGACAAAATCTTCTGGATGTATCTGACATGACAACATGGACGCTGCAGACTATCATGTAATTTGTGAATAATTATGGATCTTCGGTCCTACAGAAAAGTGTATTGTATATCTGAAATAGTATCTGCAATAACACACGGCAATGAAAGTGTTCAGGTGATTGCTACCTGCCGAATCTGGACACAAAGACCCATTCCTCAGTGCACAGACTCAAGAAAAAGACCAGTGTTGCTCTTCTTTGCTTTCCTCATGTTGTGGCAAAACACTTTTTGTATTTTGGTACATCTTCCGCTTCCATTTACGGGGTCCAACGGTCTGGTAAAACGTCCAGAATGCGTTGAAAAAATTACTAAGGATAGAGAGTATTAAAATCAGTTGGCCATAGAGGTCAACTTTTTGTATAAATGTGTATAAATATGTGAATAATCACAATTATTTTGGTAAGTATTAATCCTGTTTCTTTTCTCTTTTTTTTTTGCGTTTATCCAAGGGGTCTGATATTTGTAAATATGTTTATTTTTCCATGTAGCTTTTAACTTGGACTGAACTTTTTAAGTTTGAAAAATATTCTTTAAATCATTTGAAATGATACCAGCGCATTCAGGCAACTCCCATATTTTGATTCGCTTAATGCTTACTTAAAACAAGTACTGTAAAGACTAGACGTCTCACATCGCGTCTAGAAATCAAGTGTTGGAGTATAGGCAAAACGCTTTCAGTGAAAAGTCCACATCGAAAACTGACCTAGAGCCTGAGAATGTATCCCATCTGAGGCAAGATGCTTTATTCAGTACCGCCACAGTGTGAAAATCAAACTGTTTTTCCACCTAATGAAACCTTAAGCGAGACCCTTAAGTTGTGAATTATGTACAGAAATTGAGGACTTCAGATGCAAGGGGTGGGTTGTTGCATTACAAAACACGATAAACCATTTTTACATTGATACAATCACAGTTTCAGCTGATATCATACTCTTCCTCTTGTACTATTTGCACAGTGTTAGATATCAATGTTGCTGTTACATGAGTGGGATCATATTTACTTTCATTGTAAAGGATCTTATTTTGTATGGTTTATTTGTTTGAATCCTTTCACTTGGGAAATGTTCGGTTCTTTCAGTGAGCCGAGAACAGTCTGTCCCGAGAGTTTCATCGTACTGTGCTCTTCATAAGATGGATTTAACTTTTTTTACTCTCCTCGAGCTTTAAGTTGATCTACTTTTTGTGTATCTGCAAGCATTGGATGCAGTAGTTCTGGATTGTCTTGGATGGATTTTATTAAACTTGTTGAAAATTATGATATTGTCCAAAAAAAAGTCACATGCTGCAGTTAATTGAACTGGAAGCCCTCCTAAAGCAAGTTTCCCATGATACTTTACAGCGTTATGCAAAATATGTTGACTGTGGCGTCTGTTATACTGTTATTTATGAATGTGTAAAGGCTATGGTTGCATACTTTAATATTAATGTAAAGAGCACCATTCTTGATTCCCAAAGTCTTTATTTTATCAACACCGGCAGCTTGTTGGTCTGTAAAGCGGCAGGTTGGACATTTGAAGCTGTTCCTCTGTTTCCATATTCACATATCTGGAGGAATATGGCTCATTCTTCGCTATAAAGTCATTGCTTTGTATTTGTACTCATTTAGTTTTTAATTCACATTGCAGTGATGACAAAGCCTTACCGGTTTTGAGTCTTGAAGTTTCCTGAATTCCAAAGTTACTTGCACTGTTTGTAATTTTGCAATTTCCAGTTGAGGTCCTTGAAATTTCAAAGATCGATGCCAATGTTTATGGGTCTTTAAAAGTGATTACGAATGTGCAATATGCATTAAAGTCGCTGGAATTATTATTTGTCACACTCACCGGGATAATCAGTTTCACATATTTATCAAGAACCTGAATGGAAGACTTGAGATATGTTTGTTCTGAATCAGTTGTATAATCAGTTTTTTTTTAAATTCATTTCCCACTGTTACCTGCAATATGTACCATGTCATTTATTTTTCAGATTTGCCATACATTTACTATAAGATCTGTTGTATCTGTGCGTCAGAGATGCTCATGATTTGTGTATTTTATTTTCCTCAAATGATTGAGTGCTGTTACTAAATGGATTGCAAGCGCACAAAAAATATTGTAAAGAAATGCCAAAGCCGATAGATTCTGCCTATCAGTAGTTAAAATATATTCTAAAAGCCAGAAAAAATTTAAGTGAAAGATGGATATTTTTTGACGTATTGGTAGCAAAAGTACATTTATTCCCTCTGTCATCCAAGATGAATGTCCAATTATCAGAGAATAAATATCATTTACCATAAAATGAAATGTATATGATACCATATATTCTAATTATGAAAAAGATCATAATAAAAACTCATTTTATTGATTTGCATGCTGTCTTTTTATGCTAAGACGTTAAACTTTTGTCTTGTGTTTGCTGTTGAAATAACCTGTTTAATTATGCAATGTTAAAATAATATATATACATACAATAGAAGCTACACCTAGCACACAGTGGAAAAAATGGTAAAATTCTGTAACTATTTTTGATTGGATGCTGCCACTTTTCCATTACCATCAGCATCTTATGTCACTTCACAAAGATTTACTTTAGCCAAAAGGGCCTATTAAAATACAAAAGAATAAAATAAAAAGTATTTACAAGTAGTTTGACCCCTGCACCACTGTCCTGTAAATCCCTTTTCAACTGTGGGCAAAGCAGATCACACAAAATGAACCACAAAAAACATCTTCCATTAGAATCCTTTCCATTAGATTAAAAAAAACGTTTATACTCTTCTAATACTTCCTAACTGAAATGGGTAGAGAATGGTTGGTGATGTAGTAGAGATTGGTCCCACAGTGGAAAAGGTATAATAGGTGCCAACTGCTCCCTTCGCCATTCTGTATATCTCACAATCAAACTGCAGAATCTTTACATGTGCTGTCCTTAATAATCTTTGTCCCCGTTGCCCTGAAGATCACTTTGACTGACGAATGACGTTCAGCGGGAC
This sequence comes from Coreius guichenoti, assembly GCA_039654105.1. Lineage (NCBI taxonomy): Eukaryota > Metazoa > Chordata > Actinopteri > Cypriniformes > Gobionidae > Coreius > Coreius guichenoti. Next base: position 9,250,254 of record CM077190.1, read on the forward strand.
AGCAGGGGCAAATCACTGGAGTTCATTATAAGACTGGAGTCCAGATTCAAGCTCTCTGCCAGAAAAAAAGGAAAAGAAAAGTTAATCAACATCAACACACAAGTCAAAACACTTTTCCACTTGTTAATGTAACTTATGTTGAAATACATTATCTTAGCGCAGTTTGTTGTTCATTGACTACTATTAGTATGCAATTCATATGTTTATCTCCCCCAAAAGTGTAAACACTGAGCCCCCAGGCACCATTAAAACCAATGGCCCTGTTTACTGGTATTTAGATGAGTTTTGGTTGATTGGATCACAAATGGACTAAGCAAAATACAGATGTAAAAGGGGTCTAAAACGTTTTGAGCTTGTCCACTTTCGACCACTTCCATAGATAGTCGAAAACGCATTTGACTGGATTGCATTTATAATGTAGATGCTCATGTGGTCGAATGTGTTCAAACAGCCGCAAAAGACCACCTACCCCCTACTTACTGACCTAATGCGTAAACATTATGGAAAGTGCGCTAGCCAGACGGGAATTAAAACATTGTCGGCTGAAAACCCACCAAGCACAATGTTCTCTTTACCATTCCTGATTTCTATTTTGTCCATTAGATTGAAAGATCTGAAAAGGCCCATACATTTACCCGCCCATAGACCCTCCCCTCGAAGAAATCAGGACAGAAGTGGTTGAAAGTGGACAAAAGAGACGGATTAAAAGGTGTAAACGGGAATGTGTCTCCCTCGTCTACTTGTAACCCTATCGACCAAAACGGATCTTAATACCAGGTGTAAACAGAGACATTGAGAGCGTTCCTCTCAGATCTGAGTTTGGGGTGTGGCTACTGTAGCAGGTGGAGGCAGAAGGCGTTTAGCTGGTGAGACCACGACTGACGCGTACGTGGAAAAAGAAATTCAGCTTCAGTTACAGAAGAAGTGCAAGCCAAATTTTGTTGCCCTTCAAAGATTAATCAGGCCATGAACACGTCAAAGCGAACGGGGCATTACGATACAATACAACATCATCATGCACATGTTCAGAAAAACAAATGTTCCAGTTTATAATGCTTACTTTGACATGTCCAGTGTAGACAACCTCAAATAGTTGCTGCGCGTCTTGTCAAAAATAAGCCCAGTGCTGATACGTTGGGAGGGTTTATTATAAGCAAGACGCTCGCATTCGCTCTAGACAGTGTTGATTAATTGTGACACATAGCAACACAGCTAAAAGTATTCCTGATATGTTGGACCTTTTATTAAAAGTAGCCTACTTTTACCTTTTGAGACATGACTTTAAAAGCCCCTGTAAGAGCTGTATTTGTGATGTTTGAGTTGGAGGCGCTATGCGCAAAAGGGGCGTTTGCAAGGTTTTTTCAAAATATGCTTTATTTTTTATAAGTGCCACTACTGTCGCAGAAACTACATACTTCACCTGTGAAGGATTCATTTACCAAAAAAAAAAAACTGTCATAATTTATTCAACCCTTCTTTCCTTCCAAACCTGTATGAATTTCTTCTGTGAAACAAAATTGAGAAAACTTTTTAAAGCCACAATATGTAATCTTTCACAGCTAGAAGTCGCTAATTCAAAACAAAGGCGTAGCTTGATGACGCCTGGATTTCGCAGAGCTTTTATTATGCCCGCAGACGACCGCTTCCGCTTTTTCCGGTCATGCGTATGTGGGGTAACGCAGCGCTGTTTTATCATATTAGATACATTATTTGAGTGTGTTGAAAGTTATGTTATAATGCTTCTCTGTGCGTTCGCCCTGCGGCTACTATGAGACACTTGTTGCACACTGCAGTAAGCTAGATCGATATTAGGCATGGTAAAACATGGTACTGGCGGTAAATCAAGAAAACAAGATTTAAACAATAAGATTAACTGTGTTGAGCTATATAACAATTAGTTTTAAAGCGTTTCCATGGTTTCTACAAAATAAAAACGGAAATCGAGGGTAACGTGGGTATGATGTCATTAATAGGCGACGCACGGACACAGTCCTGGTTAAAATTGCTTATTTCTCTGGATTTAAACATTCTTGGAAACATTTTGGATAATGTAAGTACACAAGTCAACAAAATATATAACACTATATTTGTTCTAGTGGTTTTTGGACATTTTAATCCAAAAATCGTATATATTGTGCCTTTAATACATGCAATTACATTGAATGGAAGTGAAGTTTTCAAGCTTCAAAACTGGTGCACAAGCATCATAAAGGGGTTTGGAACAAAATGAGGATAAATAAATGATGCCAGAATGTTCATTTTTGGGTAATCAGCCCTTTCGATGCATTTAAAATGGGACTCACCTTGGTCGAAGTTCGGTTTTTTAGTGGAGCCCTCTCCAAGCCCCTCGATATCCACCAAATCACTGTTCACATCAGAGTCATTGAGAGCACTCAGAGTCACATCTGATAATAGAGAGCCAGTGCATTTACAAACATATAACCGCATTTGTAAACTGATATTGCTAATGATGAATGTTTTCATTTTTCATCCCTTGTAATCGGAAAGTGAGTCACCTGATGGTTTAGGGTTTTTTATTGCTGGTTGTAAAGATGAAGAACTCTGCAATCCAGTTGTGACGACAACTTGTGAGGTCGGAACAGTGATAACGGTGGGGGCCACTGATGCAGGAGGCAGTGGCAGCGTCACTGTGGTTTTCTTCATCGTTTTTTTAGGTGACTCTGTCGTGAGAGGAACTCTGCTGTCCTCATACAGCTTCCTTTTCACTGTGGTCTTAATCTGGGCACTACAAGATGACAAGACAGAGAGATACATTTGTGGTGCAATATTATGCATTTTCCATTTTAATATGCAATTTATTCCTGAGAATTTTAAGCATCATTAATCCAGTCTTCAGTGTCACATGACCCTTCAGAAATCTGCTGATTTGCTGCTCAAGAAACATTTATCAGTATTATTATCAATGTTCAAAATAGTTGGGTTGCTTCATATTTTTGTTGAAACTATGATACACTATTATTTAAAAGTTTGGGGTAAGATTTAAAAAAAATATATACAATTTATATTTTTATTCAACAAAGATGCATTAAATTGATTCAAATGACAGTAAAGACATTTATAATGTTACAAAAGATTTCTATTTCAAATAAATACTGTTCTTTTGAACTTTCTACTCATTAAAGAATCCTGAAAAAAAGATAAAATATATTAAGCAGGAAAAAAATGTTTTAACAATGATAATAAGAAGAACCATTATTAATAATTGAGCACTGAATCATGTTAGAATGATTTCTGAAGGATCATGTGACACTGAAGACTGGAGTAATGATGCTGAAAATTCAGCTTTGCATCACAGGAATAAATTACACATTCAAACAGAAAACAGTTATTTTAAAATGTAATATTTCACACTATTATTGTTTTTACTGTATTTCTGATCAAATAAATGCAGCCTTGATGACCATAAGAGACTTTAAAAACATCAAAAATCTTAATTATAATAAACTTTTGACCCCCAGTATATTTATTATTTGCCCTAACAATGTTTTAATTGATCCCAGCACATAATATTTCATATTCAATTTATTAAAATTAGAATATAACATTTTAATATTTAATTTTAATTTGAAAAAAACTATTACTATAACTTAATACACACTTACACTGTGCGTTCCTTTATGACTGAGCTGATGCTGTTCAAATCTTCACCGAAGCGGCGAACTGCAGATCGCAGCATCTCGATCTCCGTGTCGGTCCATTTGGCTCTGAGTCGAAAGAAGTATGCAAAGGGAAAATGAGTCATTTATAAAATATTGACTATACTTAAACAATATGACAAAGCAAATTAGAATATCTAACATTTAACAGGAGAGAAGCAAAGAATACATCTGAAGTAAGTTACTGCAGATGCAGTTTCAGCATCTCACCCTGCAGGAGAAGAGTCAGCCACTGGATGCAGCTGCATGGTCAGTTCACCCAGTTTAGAGAATGCCGCGCCTGCAGCCGAGAAGATCTCGCCCACCTGATAGACATTTATATGTGTTTTTTTAATTTATCAATTACTTAAGAATATTTATGATGCAGAAGTGACGCAAGTGTTTTACCTTTGTGGAAGCTGAAGTCATGCTGGAGTGATGAGCTGAGATAAAAAGTGAACTGACACAAATACAAAAACAATATAGTCGAGTCTCAATCTGCGGCGCTGAAAGGCTGAAACTATCAAACCGGTTTTAAACGAACTGCTGCAGTCATTCAGCGACCTTCTGTACTAAAAAATAATGCGAACGTTATTATATATCTAACAAAAAGTCTCTAATAATCAGCATGAACGCAACATAATAGTTCGAACTAAAAATTCCCAGAGTACAACGCGCTTCGAAAACGAGGCGTGTAATTGGCCAGCCCAATAGCCAATCAAGTGATTGCACACGAACTGCGCAACATCCATACGAAAATAGCCGAGCGTTGCCGAAGAAGTTTACGGAACTAGTCGAACAAACACGAGTGCCGCCGGTCGATTGGGTCGAGAGACGACTAGAGGCAGGCTGTAACCCCGACTGGATGTAGCATCCTTTTCCCAGTTTTGAGAGGAAGAATCTGTGGGCGATATCGGATAAAATGCCGTCGCTTTTATTCTGTGGGCCCAAATTGGCCGCCTGTGGGATCGTGTTAAGCATCTGGGGTGTCGTTATGCTGGTAAGGATTATAGTCTTCGTCACATCGCTTGCTAGTTGTTGCTAATGGGATTCACCCTCGATGACAGGAATATTTTACCTATTATATGTAATAATAGTAAATATTGTTGTATTAGGATCTTCACTAATAGATAAATGCCCACATTTGTAATAAATTTGCATAAAAAGATCTGTTCAGTGACCTATTTAGCAGAATATACCTACCAGGAGCCTGATATGAGGAAAATAACAGCAGGTGTTGGGATCATAGCATGTGAAGGCCTTAATAGCTATTCTTTACCTCCTTGACTTGACATTTTTTTGTGTGTGTGTATAGATAGATATCATAGATATATATTGGGTGCTCTTCCATAATTAATTCAACCTAATGTCTTAATATTAAATATTCATAATTATGCACTCTTTTTTTCAGTCAATGTTGGGAATCTTCTTCAGTGCAAAATCTGCTGTGCTGATCGAAGATGTTCCCTTTACTGAGGAAGACATTCGTGATGAGTGAGTTACGTCCCCATCTTTAAATATAATGTTCCAGAAAACTTTCTGAATAGATATTTAAAGAAATTTTTATTTACTTTTATTCAACAAGGATGCATTGAATTTATCAAAAGAGACAAGACATTTATAATGTTGCAAGATTTCTACTTCAAATAAATGCTGTTCTTTTGAATTTTCTATTTATCAAAGAATCCTAAATAAAATGTATTGCAGTTTCCACAATAATATTAGGCAGCTTGATTGTTTTCAACATTGATAATAGTAAGAAATGCAGCAAATCAGCACATTAGAATGATTTCTATGAATCCTTCGATCATGTGCAGGAATAAATTACATTTTCAAATAGAAAACAGTTATTTTAAATTGTAATAATATTTCACAATATTACTTTTTTATTTTTATCAAATAATAAGTGTGATAAGGGCTCCCATTTTGAATAGGCTGCATGTCTTGAATGAGAACTGGCAGATATGGCCTGAGCTGATATGACATTTCTACATGCAAATGTTTAATCTTAAATATGTCTTCTTTTCAACAGTAAGAATCCTCCACAGACTATTTATGGACTCTACAATCAAGTTGGCATCAACTGCTTCATTGCTGCTGCCATTTACGTAGGTGTTGGCGCTGTGTCTCTTTGTCAGGTTCGCCTTAACAAGCGCCAGGAGTACATGGTCACATAAACCCAGACAATTTCAAATTCAACTCCAATTACTCCTAATTATTTATTTTTAAAAGACTTCTCTACACTCTAGGATGAGATTTTGCTTTGTTATATTGTCTGAAATTGATATATTTGGCAGTTCATCTTTAAATACTAGATATATGGATATTGTAATGAAGACAAAGTGTCCAAAACATGCAGTAAACAGGCACATGCTGTGTGCATATATATATGCATGTTATGTGTTGTTAAATTCCAGAAATATTCAGAACATTAGGGGAAGGAACTTTGACTCCACATTGTCTTCACTTTAATGGTTGTCTTCTGATGATTAAGCTATAAGACAGACACTATAAACACAATGGGTCCAGATGTTAGTAGCTGGTGTTCATGTTGAATGTGTGTGTGTATGGTGGACATTTTTTGAATTCTAATATTTAAATGTTTATGTGTTAATATAAATGTATATTATTTTATTGATGTACACTCTGAAACCCTTGTTGCTGTGTACTTGATATTATCACAACAGTTATGAACAATGCAAGATAAGTGAATGGAGAGTCTTATGTTCCCTTCAATAAAATACTAGCGAAAAAAATATTTTATTGTTTGTTTTTTCACAACTATTAAAAAAAAGCAATAACAGAAAATATTTAACATTTCTCAACAAGACAAAAGCTTTGGTGCTATTACAACACAGGGAAGATATTCAAAGCAAATCACTGGGTTTGTCATACAAGATTTCCTTGGATTATAAAGAATAAAAATTGTTGTTTGTAGACGGTATTCAAACAGGTCATGAAACATGTAGACACTTATGAAGTTGCCTGGCGGATATTACAAAGTAATAGTCCATTTAATATGTCTTTACGTCTGTGGATCAAGCATTATCTCACAGGTACGTCCCAGCTCTCCCAGTTTGACACGGGCATATTCTGCACGGTTTAAGGCCATCTGACAGTCCTTTCTGGCTGAGTATGTTGATCCTTCATGAGGCTGACCTGTTGCCACCTTTACTCAGAAAACAGAAAAAAAAAAAAAAAGTTCACAGATCACAGAGGGACTCAAAGTTTTTAGATAGATAGATAGATAGATAGACCGAACGGATGGATGGATGGATGGCACGATGCATGGAACGATGGATTGAGATGAAATGAAAGATCAGGATGGATGGATGGATAGATAGACCGAAAAATGGATGAAGATAGATGGATGGATGGACAGATAGAACGATAGATGGATTGAGATAGAATGATAGATCAGGATGGATGGATGGATAGATAGATAGATGCATGGAACGATGGATTGCGATAGAATGATAGATCAGGATGGATGGATGAAGATAGATATAGAACAATAGATAGATCAGGATGGATGGATGGAGATAGATATATAGAACGATAGATGATAGATCAGGATGGATGGATGGATGGAGATAGAACAATAGATAGATAGAATGATGGATAGAATAGAATGATGGATAGAACAGGATGATGGATGGACAGAACGATAGATGGATGGAGATAGATATATAGAACGATAGATAGATAGATAAGGATGGATGGATGGAGATAGATAGATAGATAGATAGAACGATGTATTGCAATAGAATGATAGATAGAACAGGATGGATGGATGGATGGATGGCACGATGCATGGAACGATGGATTGAGATGAAATGAAAGATCAGGATGGATGGATGGATAGACCGAAAAATAGATGGATGGAGATAGATGGATGGATGGACAGATAGAACGATAGATGGATTGAGATAAAATGATAGATCAGGATGGATGGACGGACAGAATGATGGATGGAGATAGATAGATAGATAGATAGATAGAACGATGTATTGCGATAGAATGATAGATAGAACAGGATGGATGGATGGACAGAACGATGGATGGAGATAGATATATAGAACGATAGATAGATAGATAGATAGATAGATAGATAGATCAGGATGGATGATGGAGATAGATAGAACGATAGATAGATAGATAGATAGAACGATGCATGGAACAAAGGATTGAGATAAAATGATAGATAGATCAGGATGGATGGATGGACAGATAGAACGATAGATGGATTGAGATAGAATGATAGATAGATCAGGATGGATGGATGGACAGATAGAATGACAGATGGATTGAGATAGAATGATAGATGGATCAGGATGGATGGATGGATGGACAGATAGACCGATAGATGGATTGAGATAGAATGATAGATAGATCAGGATGGATGGATGGCACGATGCATGGAATGATGGATTGAGATAGAATGATACATAGATCAGGATGGATGGATGGACAGATAGATAGATAGATAGATAGATGTGAACTCCCATACACACCTGTGTCAGATATCTGATCTGTGCACTCAGTTCATTCTCAACTCTGCTGATGGAGGTCTGGAACTGATTCAGCTGTCGGTCTAATAAACTGGCATTGGCCTTCTCTTTAGAAAGCTCCAGCACGATAGTTCCTGATAGACAGATTGTTACAATTCAAGTTGCACACTAGATTAAACATACAAAATGATAAATCCTAACACTGTAAAGCTGTAATGGTGAGGTTTAAAAGAGATCTATTTATAATGACAGTTACAAAACCCCTAAATAAAAAAAAAGTCTCTATCGGCCAAAGCTGGTTTGCTGGATCAGCTGGTCTGTTTACTGATTTCAAAGGGGTTTTCCTTGACCAGCTAAAAACCAAACTAGCCTAAACCAGCGAAGACCGGCAAACTATCTTAAACTGGTTTAAGTCTTTTTTTTTTTTTTCCTCGGAAACGTCAGTTCTATATGTTTTACGTTTAACAATTTTTATTGGATTTTTCTTGAAACAAGTAGCATTTTCAACAGCACATAGTGGTTCATATGCAGTCAGTTCTATGTTTTATCATATTTAATACGATTACGTCATGATTTATAAGGCAATGCAATCAGAATCCAAAGACCAAAAGTTGAAAAAGTGTCTGAATTGATATGCAAGCATTACTGACAATAATCAATGAACTGACACAAACCTGCGCTCTGCAGCACTAAAGCAATCTCCTTCTCCACATCTTCTAAAGCTCTCAGCCTGTCATTAGCCATTCCGACCACACAACCTACAGAGAAAACATAAGCGTAAACATATACGAACATATAGCTATACGAGTTTAATTATTGAAAAATTAAAAAAGCACTTCAGAAATCTATATGTTTGTAAAATAATTTAAGTCTACTTGCATGTATATTTAAGCACCGAAAGTAAAATTTGACGAGATATTTAACCACTGACTATAGTAGACAAAGCACTTTCATTATATTGCGAAGTACGGAAGCCGCAGAAGAACAAAAATAATAGAAACGCGAAATCTGCCGACTATCGTAGAGACAACTAAACATGGGTAATGCTGCAGTTTAACTGCCAATTAAAGCGATTTGCGCAACATCTGGAGAACATCTGCCACAGAACTTGAAAAACGCTGTAATAATATATTAGAAGAAACTCGAAAGTGCGAAATAGGTGAATGCCCTCCTGAGCTCCATGGAGTCTTGGAAGAGTCACGTGCGAGCAGAGCTGTTTCACAGAGACTGCAGGCAGAGAGATCCTTTCTCTGGCCTCTTTGACAAGGGTGAGTTTAATACAGATGCTGTCAAATGTACAAAAAACAAGCTATAAGTACTGCTCTGCTTCAGTAATGACTGGATGCTCTGACAGTGTTCAGGCTGGAGGAGATGCTGGACTTTCACATCAAACTCTGGCAAGCCAGGTAAGTTACACAATGCGTGACATCTGTTATTGTACTGATTTGATTTCTTGACTTATTGGGATGAATTACATTATGCATATATCCTGGTGTTTGTACTTGTTTACTGTATTTGATTCAGCTCCAAAGAAAACAGAAGCTCTACATGCCCAAATGAAGGTGACACACTTTATTTAAGAGTGAATGAGGAGGAATTTCTTAATCAACAGGTGAGAGAAATATTCATATTAATAAACATCACTGATAAACTGCCTTATTGCTAAAACTAATATTTTATTCCCCACCAAATCTAGAGATTTTATGCATAACATGTTGACACACAAACCTATAGATAGATAGATGGACGAATGGATGGATGGATGGCACAATGCATGAAACGATGGATTGAGATGGAATGAAAGATCAGGATGGATGATATGCCTAATATGCCTGCTGCCAAATTATGAGATAATATTAAAAATATCTATATGGCAGTTTTTCCCCATGGTATCGATGTCAAAATTGTGGCCAGTGAAAATGCTGAGTGGCTACTAGTAACTTTGGAAAACCACTAGCCATAGTGGCACATGCCTGTGTATGTGTTTGTGTGTGTGTGTGATATATCCATCAGTCTTTCACTATTACTAACCATGAAATACCCTTCCACATCTGTCTTTTTTCAAGCTAAAGCAGAAAATCTCAGATCTGACCAGCAATATATACCTGAAGGAGGCGGAGTTACAATACTGTCACTCACAGTAGGTCAAACAGCCAGTTACATCTTGAAAAAGATAAGATCATCAAGACAAGCAGTTTTAATTGGGTTCTGTCCTAATTTAGTCCTAATCTGTCTTCCTGCTTTAGAGTTGCCCGTTACAGGACCGAAGCGGTTTTGTTGGCCCAGGGGGCTTCCTGTCTGAAGTCTGATCTGGAGGAATATGAGTATCAGCTGGAGTGTCAATCAAAGCAACTGACAGCACTGAGACTGGAGCACAACACACTGAGAGAGGAGCTGGCTGCCACAACACTCCAGAAGGAGCAACTCCTAGACCGCTGGTTAGAGGAGAAAAAAGAGGAGGCAGAGAGGATTAATAAGCACAATGCAACACAAGAAAGGTTAATGTCTATATGTGATATTTTATTATTACTTCTTCAATGGTTTCACATAAATGACTTGCAATTCATTATACCGTCCACTAGATGGCAACGTTTGGCTGGTCGACTGAAGAAGCGGTATCGTGGCAGGTCTCGCCCACCACCGTGTGCAGCGAACAGTAGCTCAGATGTCAAACCCACAGTGTAGAATTAACGTCCCCTTCCTTGAAACTAACGTAGCTATATAGGAATGTGAATTTTATTAGGTTTCTGATGATTTTTTCTACAATCTTGGATTTTACAATAAACATTTAAGCACTGCAAAAAAAAAAAAAAAAAAAAATTCTTACTCATGTTTTTTGTTTTTTTCGTAATTAAGATGCATTTTAGATATTAAGTCTTGTTTTCTGTAATGGGGTCAGGAAAAATAATCTTAATTATTAAATCTTAAAGAATAATTTCCTGACCCCTTTGGCAGATGTTTTTCTTGCTTTAAGCATACACCCTCTTAATTTTGAGCAAGTGTTCATTAAACAAGACTTAAGATATAAAGTAATTTTGCTTTTCTAATAAATGCACCTTAAGAATGTTTATATAGTTGTGCTGGAAAACGAGAAAAATACTGAGTAAGAAAATCATTTTTTGCAGTGTGAGAATTTTCTAATGTTGAACTCAAAGATTAGTATTAATAACACAGCCATGTTGTATTTTATTCGTTTTATTAAAAAAATTAAATAAAAAAAGTTGTAAAAGAAAATGGCAAACAGTGTATCCTGTGATTATGAAAATTGTTAACAACAAATTTCCTTTCTCCTGAGGGATGTTAAATCTCTAAACATCCATTAGCCGTTTTTTTAACCAAATGCAGCAGCCCAACAAATGAAAAGCAGCACTTTCATATATTTACAACCTGCAGAAAGACAATATGTGCTCAATCGCATACGATCCTCACAGCAGCACAGAGAAACATGCACAGCCCGTGTCATTGAAACTGTCCATCTTTGTGTAATGCACACCCTTGTGCATTATTGTACACAGATCACAGGAAAATCAAGACGGTCTTTGTAAAGGAATAAATATGGAGCAATTTAGCCATCTGTACAGATTGGCTTGCCGTTCATAACATAACAGTTGACACAATATCAGAGTATAATTATCACATGCCTATGCAAAAATGTATGAAATTCCCTGGAATCCCCTCCTTCCTTAGCTTTTGACAGGTATATTAATAAGTCATTTACTTTTCTCCACCTTTTTTCCCAATTAAATGTCCAAATACTGCTTGAATCGTAATGAGATGAAAGGAATTATTTCTGTTACACCCTTGGTGAGACAAGAGATGCACAATTTGATGTGAAGCGCTTCTGTTCTTGGTGAATGAGATGATACAAATTCAGCAGTCTTCCTCCTTGTCGATTATTCCTTTTAACCGCAAGCGAGCAAAGTCCTCAAATACAATGTCGTCATCTGGGGTTAAACTGCTGTTAGAAAGAGTAACAAGAGGTTACTTAAAGCTTTAAATGAGAGGGAAATCTGATCAATATCTTTGATGTTGATATTAAAAATTCTTGCTTACTTTGTGTCAAACACTATCAAGTTGGTGTCAATTGGTGGATCCAACATTGGAGCAGCTGTTAAACAAGAAGAGTATTATTATTAAATGGTTAATGAAGGTGTTATTACTTTGACAGCTACACACAGCCTATTTTAGTGGAATTAATGAGGTGTTTTGTGTTTGACACAAACCTGAGGTCGAATGGAAAAGGGTGGAGTCTGGGGGTTTTGGATGCATTAAGACAAAAGGCAGTTCCACTGAAACATCCCTGAATGAAAGAGAGAAAACAACACAAAACCAACACACATTATTTGAAATACTTGAGGTGTGCAAGAGTTCTTAAGATGGCGAATCTCTCAAGAACTGACTGGGCCATATTTCACTACAAAACCCAAACTGATAATGCATGTGTGTGTATATATACACACCGATCAGGCACAACAAGACCTAATATTGTGTTGGTCCCCTTTTGCTGCCAAAACAGCCCTGAGCCCCCTAGACTAGACCCCTGAAGGTGTGCTGTGGTATCTGGCACCAAGATGTTAGCCGCAGATCCTTTAAGTCCTGTAAGTTGCGAGGTGGGGCCTCCATGGATCAGACTTGTTTGTTTAGCACATCCCACAGATGCTCGATTGGATTGAGATCTGGGGAATTTGGAGGCCAAGTCAACACCTCAAACTCGTTGTTGTGCTCCTCAAACCATTCCTGAACCATTTTTGCTTTGTGGCAGGGTGCATTATCCTGCTGAAAGAGGCCACAGCCACCAGGGAATACCGTTTCCATGAAAGGGTGTACATGGTCTGCGGCTATGCAGCTCCATACGCAACAAACGGCGATATTCTGACACCTTTCTATCAGAACCAGCATTAACTTTTTGAGCAATTCGAGCTACAGTAGCTCGTCTGTTTGATCGGACCACACAGGCCAGCCTTCGCTCCCCATGTGCATCAATGAGCCTTGGCCGCCCATGACCCTGTCGCCAGTTCACCACTGTTCCTTCCTTGGACCACTTTTGATAGATACTGACCACTGCAGACCGGGAACACCCCACAAGAGCTGCAGTTTTGGAGATGCTCTGACCCAGTCGTCTAGCCATCACAATTTGGCCCTTGTCAAACTCGCTCAAATCCTTACGCTTGCCCATTTTTCCTGCTTCTAACACATCAACTTTGAGGACAAAATGTTCACTTGCTGCCTAATATATCCCACCCACTAACAGGTGCCGTGATGAAGAGATAATCAGTGTTATTCACTTCACCTGTCAGTGGTCATAATGTTATGCCTGATCGGTGTACATACTCGTTTGGGTCAGTAAGATTTTTGTATTACTTTGAAAGAAATTAATGCTTTTATTCAGCAAAGATGCATTAATTTTATCAAAAGTGACAGTAAAGACAATTACAAAATATTTCAATATTTCAAATAAATGCTGTTCAGGAATCATGGCTGAAGACTAGAGTAATGATGCTGAAAATTGACATCACAGAAATAAATTGCATTTTAAAATATATTAAAATAGAAAATACTTATTTTAAATGGTAATACTATTTCACAATATTACTGTTTTTACTGCATTTGTGATCAAATAAACGCAGCCTTGATGACCGTGAGAAACTTTCAAAACATCAAAAAATCTTACCAACCCCAAACATTTGAACAGTAGATTTTTATGTATTGTAGAATACGATTTTATGATTTTTTTTTGGATTCTAACAATTAAGCCATGTTCACTTCCATTGAACTGTAATGTCACTGTAATACTCAAGGGATTTTTAAATATTTGCAATCTGGAAATCATAATTTGCCATGCTTAACATTTCATCCAGTTTTTATCATGTGAAAGTTATATCATATAAATAATAATAAATATTAGATTAAAAAAAAAAAAAAAACATTTTTAAATTCATGTTTATTTCTGGATCAGTGTAATATCGGTTTATCAGTGGCCCAAAAATAGGCTATTTACATTACAACATGGAATTCTTTGGATATAAAGGTAAAATATGACCTAGACCTTTCTTAGTGAGATTCATCCATTCATGCCGTTTCATGTGTGTGTTGAGATTAGTGCTCTACCACTATCGAAATCAGACAGGAAAACATCAGGGTCAAGTTGAGCAGATCATTGAACACCATGCAGATCTCCTTTTTATGGCAAACCTAGAAACACTACAGCAAGCCATCAGAATGCACAATGGATGTATTTACCTCTCCAGCAAGCTGCTTAAAAGCCTGACGTTACAGACAGATGAAGGGGAAGGAAACAGACAAAGAGAGATACATAAAACAATGGGAGAGTGACAAAATGATTCAATAACCAGAACAAAGCAGCACAGAGAGGCGAGAGTTCAGGGAGGGAATACAAGGCTCGCACAGCATCCTGCAAGAGCGTTTTAACAGCTAAAGCACAGCACGCTAGTTAAAGCCCCACCACTGAAAATATCAAAACCAAGAAAATTCTCTCTCTCTCTATATATATATATATATATATATATATATATATATATATATATATATATATATAGAGAGAGAGAGAGAGAGAGAGAGAGAGAGAGAGAGAGAGAGAGAGAGAGAGAGAGAGATAACTAACTAGCCAACTAGACTACATGCGAGATAAAATCTGATTATTACATTTCTAAAACAACAGCAACATGTAACAGTCCTTAATGTGTGGAGGAGTACAGACCTATCAAAACTGCTCCCCAGTGTGTGATTGTAGAGAGGAAGCAGGTGTGACACATGACTCACCCTCCACGGGAGACCACTAGTTTGACTTTGACCCGATAGGACACCAGGACACCCAGAACTTCCTTATTACTCACATCCTTCACACTGCAGTCAAACACACAAACAGAATTAGTCAGTCGGCTCTTTATCCTAAAAAGAATTAACGTCAACACGAAACCTACTTAAGGTTTCTGAAATAAGGAATTCAACTGTTCTTACATTTATGAAAGATTATAAACACGCCTGGACTGATGAATTGTATACAAACCCGATTCCAAAAAAGTTGGGACACTGTACAAATTGTGAATAAAAACAGAATGCAATGATGTGGAAGTTTCAAATTTCAATATTTTATTCAAAATACAACATAGATGACATATCAAATGTTTAAACTGAGAAAATGTATCATTTTAAGCGAAAAATAAGTTGATTTTAAATTTCATGGCATCAACACATCTCAAAAAAGTCGGGACAAGGCCATGTTTACCACTGTGTGGCATCCCCTCTTCTTTTTATAACAGTCTGCAAACGTCTGGGGACTGAGGAGACAAGTTGCTCAAGTTTAGGAATAGGAATGTTGTCCCATTCTTGTCTAATACAGGCTTCTAGTTGCTCAACTGTCTTGGGTCTTCTCTGTCGCATCTTCCTCTTTATGATGCGCCAAATGTTTTCTGTGGGTGAAAGATCTGGACTGCAGGCTGGTCATTTCAGTACCCGGATCCTTCTTCTACGCAGCCATGATGTTGTAATTGATGCAGTATGTGGTCTGGCATTGTCATGTTGGAAAATGTAAGGTCTTCCCTGAAAGAGACGACGTCTGGATGGGAGCATATGTTGTTCTAGAACTTGGATATACCTTTCAGCATTGATGGTGCCTTTCCAGATGTGTAAGCTGCCCATGCCACACGCACCCCCATACCATCAGAGATGCAGGCTTCTGAACTGAGCGCTGATAACAACTTGGGTTGTCCTTGTCCTCTTTAGTCCGGATGACATGGCGTCCCAGTTTTCCAAAAAGAACTTCAAATTTTGATTCGTCTGACCACAGAACAGTTTTCCACTTTGCCACAGTCCATTTTAAATGAGCCTTGGCCCAGAGAAAACGCCTGCGCTTCTGGATCATGTTTAGATATGGCTTCTTTTTTGACCTATAGAGTTTTAGCCGGCAACGGCGAATGGCACGGTGGATTGTGCTCACCGATAATGTTTTCTGGAAGTATTCCTGAGCCCATGTTGTGATTTCCATTACAGTAGCATTCCTGTATGTGATGCAGTGCCGTCTAAGGGCCCGAAGATCACGGGCATCCAGTATGGTTTTCCGGCCTTGACCCTTACGCACAGAGATTGTTCCAGATTCTCTGAATCTTTGGATGATATTATGCACTGTAGATGATGATAACTTCAAACTCTTTGCAATTTTTCTCTGAGAAACTCCTTTCTGATATTGCTCCACTATTTTTCGCTGCAGCATTGGGGGAATTGGTGATCCTCTGCCCATCTTGACTTCTGAGAGACACTGCAACTCTGAGAGGCTCTTTTTATACCCAATCATGTTGCCAATTGACCTAATAAGTTGCAAATTGGTCCTCCAGCTGTTCCTTATATGTACATTTAACTTTTCCGGCCTCTTATTGCTACCTGTCCCAACTTTTTTGGAATGTGTAGCTCTCATGAAATCCAAAATGAGCCAATATTTGGCATGACATTTCAAAATGTCTCACTTTCAACATTTGATATGTTATCTATATTCTATTGTGAATAAAATATAAGTTTATGAGATTTGTAAATTATTGCATTCCTTTTTTATTCACAATTTGTACAGTGTCCCAACTTTTTTGGAATCGGGTTTGTACAAAAAGACCAGGAAAGAATATTAAAGGCCCACGCGCAGCATTATTCAATGTGCTGACGTAATTTCCCCTGAAACAGGAAGACACGGCGGGACATATCACGCAGTGCCTCCCCTTTTTAAAAACAGCCAATAGCGTTTTGTTTATATCTCAGTTTGACTAGAGCCTTTCAGCTCGGTAAAGCCGTAGTTTCCTCCTAATCTCTAACTGTTTCTCATCATAATTTCCTCCATATCGCTTTGAAATACAGCATTCTGTGCAGAATTCAGATGGGTCTGATATGTTTTGTTGTCTGCGCTGACTGCGCATGTGATCCACTCTGTGCTATCGTTTTTGGACCGGAGCAGACTGTGTGCGAGTGAAACTAACGTGAAACCAGACTTCATTCACCTCAACTGAAAGCATATTTACACTGTCTGAATCGTTCCCTATCCTCTA
This sequence comes from Coreius guichenoti, assembly GCA_039654105.1. Taxonomy (NCBI): domain Eukaryota; kingdom Metazoa; phylum Chordata; class Actinopteri; order Cypriniformes; family Gobionidae; genus Coreius; species Coreius guichenoti. Next base: position 9,267,468 of record CM077190.1, read on the forward strand.
TATAGTGCACTATGTGCCATTCACCATGTAGAAAATAGTAAATGTGTGAACAAGTGACCGATTTCAGCCGCAGCTTCAGCGTCTATTTAGGGGCAGGATGCTTCAGATTCTAGAGAGCATTTGATTGGACAGAAGATGTGATGAGAAGCTGAAGTCCGCGGGAATGTCACAAAAATCTGTGATCCATTTTAGCGGAAGTGAGAGACTGTAAATTTTGAATGCTTATGTCTCCTAAATGCGAATTTTGTCATTGTTTTGGAACACACCAGCTTATTCATAACCTTAAGGCTAACATATTCATACTAGAAGCTAAAAAAAAAAAAACTTACATTTTCATTTCAGGGGGCCTTTAAGAAAGTGAATAGGGTCAAATTTTATTTCATGTACATTACGTTCAAAGGAAAAGAAAGAAATGTTATTCTGCAAAGCTGCATTAAATTGATCAAAAGTGACAGTAAAGACACCAAAAAAATCTATTTCAGAGAAATACTGTTCTTTAGCACTTTCTATTAATCAAATAATCCTGAATAAAATCACAGTTTCCACAAAAACTTTAAGCAGCTTGACTGGTCCGCCGGAAGCTAGATATTTTACTTTATAAAGTTTTAAATATGGATATTTTTCTTACACAAACCCATCGATTCACTTCAGAAGGCCTTTATTAACCCCCCAGAGGCGTATGGATTACTTTTATAGTAGATGGATGCACTTTTTTGGGCTTCAAATTTTGGGCTACCATTCACTGCCATTATAATGCTTGGATTAGCCAGGACATTTTTTTATATAACTCCGATTGTATTCGTCTGAAAGAAGAATGTCATATACACCTAGGATGGCTTGAGGATGAGTAAATTATGGGATAATTTTAATTTTTGGGTGAACAATCCCTTCAAGTACAGTAATACTTACATGGTACTGGACGCCAGGTTGGTGTCCTCATGTTTGAGTTTTCCGTCCAGCGCCAGCCCTCTCTTCTCTCGATTGTTGTTGAGAGTGGGTGTGAGAGTGTACACTTTACAGAATGTAGAGCTGGATGCCACTTGATCGCTGCAAAACAGAGACGGAAAGGATACACATTGTTACCCATGTACACATCATTAGACAGTCAGCAAACAGACAGAACACAACATGTTTTTGGGTCACTTTTAAGCAGGTTTGTTCTCCAAATGACATCTTAATCATAAATCTTGAACTAAAAGTTCAGATAATCATTTCAAAACACCAACATCTATACAGTCTAAATAAAATATGCTTACTCTGCCTCTATCTGAGCCACTGGACATTTGTACTGCGCTGTGCTGAAGAGACAGATATCAGCATACTGTCGTACTGTAGAGACACAAATGCAAACAGTACAGTAATAATATGTAAACAAATCATAGATGATGAGACTGATATGAAAATAATGTCATAAACTACACACAGCAATAGGTGGGCTGATGGCTGTGACTCACCTGATATTTTAACCCTTTTGACAGTCTTGGTTGAGTTATTGGTGACATGGACGTTAACACTGATGGGTTCTCCATGGTAATATAGCTGTGTGAGAAGATCAAGGTTAATTACAGGTTAATTTTTTCTAACCAGTGCTTATCTGTGTTAAACAGTATGTTACCTCTTTATCTAATGAAGCCTCTAGGTGTAAAGACCGGTCTGACATGAGAAAACTCCTCGTTGTCTCCACCATCGGCTGTGGACCGGGTTTCTCAGGAGCGTACTGGACTTTACGAATCACTAGTCGCACAGAATTCCTGTTGAGGAAGAAATTTTCTTCAAATAAGATCTAAACTTCCTTTTCTAAAATTATTTACACTAAAAACTATGGAAGCTTGTTTCCGCCACAGAATAAAAAATAAAAAAAGGTAACTGTGACTTAATTACGAGATATAAACTCGCAATTCTGAGAAAAAAAAGTCAGAATTGTGATGTAAAAAGTCGCAATTACCTTTTTTATTTTGTTATTCCATGGCAGAAACAAACAAACAAAACAGAACTGCGAGATGGAAACTCAAAATTCAGAGGAAAATGGAAAAAAGTCAAAATTGCGAAATGTAAACTCAGAACTCTGAGATGTAAACTCGTAGTTCTGAGAAAAAAAAAAAAAATCAGGATTTCAAGATGTAAATTCACAATTACGAATTTATACCTTCCAATTAAGAGTTATAAATTCACAACTGTGAGGAAAAAAAGTCTGAACTGTGACATAAATGCGCAAATGTGAGGAAAAAAAAGTAATAATTGTGAGAGAAAAACTCACTGACTTTCACTCCCAACTCTTATTTTTCATTCAGTGGTGGAAACAAGCTTCCATAGAAAACAAATGATTCACCTTTTGTGATTCTTCTCTTCCATCGATTTGGCACAGAAAGCCCTGATCTCAAAATCCACCCCACAGGCCTGGAGTGAGAAAGACAGATGTAAACAAAGCAAACAAAGTTTGCCCAAGCTTCACAAACAGGATGTGCGCAAAATTAAGTGACAAATCTGAAGGTGTTAGATGGAGCTGTGTATAAGTGATAATACCTTTCCTGTGTCCTCAGGCCCAGGCTGCAGGGTAACTGAACATGGCAAGTTTTGAGGTATCTGGAAAACAGAAGAATATTTCCACTTAAAGGGTTAGTTCACCAAAAAATGAAAATTCTGTCATTAATTACTCACCCTCATGTCGTTCCAAACCCGTAAGACCTTTGTTCATCTTCGGAACACAAATAAAGATATTTTTGATGAAATCCAAGAGCTCTCTGACCCCACATAGGCTGCAACGTAATCACCACTTTCAAGGCCCAGAAAGGTAGTAAAGACCTCGTTAAAATAGTCCATGTGACTACAGTGGTTCAGCCTTAATGTTATGAAGAGACGAGAATACTGCGCAAAAAAAACTATTATTAAACAATTTCTCTTCTTTGTCAGGTCTCTGACGCTGTTCATGTGAACAGGGCTTGAAAGTGGTGATTACGTTGCAGTCTATGTGGGGTCAGAAAGCTCTCGGATTTCATCAAAAATATCTTTATTTGTGTTCCGAAGATGAACAAAGGTCTTACGGGTTTGGAACGACATGAGGGTGAGTAATTAATGACAGAATTATTTTTTTGGGGTGAACTAACTCTTTAAATATACACTCCACACACCCTAATATCTGATCATGTACTTCCTATTTAGGAGAGATGTACTAATATTAAAATAACCAGCCCATACAAAGTCGTAATTATCTTAATGTTACAGCTGATAACCGATAAATGGCCAATATTAAAAGAGTAACACTTTACAATAAGGTCTCATTTGTTAACATTAGTTAAAGGAGTAATTCACTTCAGAATTAAAATTTCCTGATAATTTACTCACCCCCACGTCATCCAAGATGTTCATGTCTTTCTTTCTTCAGTCGAAAAGAAATTAAGGTTTTTGAGGAAAACATTCCAGGATTTTTCTCCATATAGTGGACTTCAATGGGGTACAACGGTTTGAAGGTCCAAATTGCAGTTTCAATGTAGCTTTAAAGAGCTCTACATGATCCCAGACGAGGAATAAGGGTCTTATCTAGTGAAACAGATAATTCTAAAAAATATAAAAATGTATATACTTTTTATAAAGGTTTTTGTTTTCCTCAAAAACCTTCATTTCTTTTCGACTGAAGAAAGACATGAACATCTTGGATGACGTGGTGGTGAGTAAATTATCAGGAAATTTTAATTCTGAAGTGAACTACTCCTTGAGCATGAGCAAACAATAAGCAATATATTTTTACAGCATTCATTAACCTGAAAATGTTCAGGTTTATTTTAGTTCACTGAGCATTAATTAATATTAACAGATACAATGTTTGATCTTAAAATTGTATTAGTAAATGTTAAGATTAACATTAACTAAGATTATTAAACGCTGTACAAGTATTGTTCATTGTTAGTTCATGTTAACTAATGTAATTAACTAATATTAATTAAGTGTTACCATTAAAACTTTACCACTACGTTACCTCTATACTTTTTTAGTCTTAATAAATAATACAAAGAAAGAAAGAAAGAAAATGATTTTCATGTTATGGTCAATAAACTGCCAATATTTAAACTTTACACTTTTATGTCTTAATAAACAATAAAATAAATGAATAAATAATACATTATAAATAATAAAAAATATATTACAAAGTAATAGATAAACTCAATTTAAATGCTACAAGTGAATTTAAGCATAAATAAATAAATAAATAAATTGAAGTATTTAAGAGAGAAAAAAAAATTTAATACTGGCTAAAGATACACTGTTAAGTGTTAATTAAATGATGAATTAATAATATTATATTTATAATACAATATAACTTAATTAATAAGTAATATATCAGACATCGCTAACAAATATATACTGTGCAGCAATAGCCTGGGTGGGTTCTTAAAGGTAGGGAGAAACTCACAGTGAAATGAAAAGGATAAGCATTCTGGCCCAGTTTCTTCAAAAGTCTCTCCTGCAGACGACTGTGAGGCTTGGATTCCTCTGGAATGGGAGGATAGGCTTGAAAAGTGAAGACGTAAAGGTCTTTCCGGAAGGACAGCCCTAAAACGTCAAGGTCCTCGCGGCCATACCGGAAAGCACAGGTTAAAGTCACAAACACTGGAAAAAAGAAAGATCGAATAAAGTATTAGGGATTATTACAGAAACAACACAAGTGGGACATCATTTGCATTTGATGTGAAGCAACATGAGATAAGTATGGAAAAAATTCATCAACTGGAAAACTAAACAGTAGAGATGCACAATATATCAGTCTCATATAATTAGTTGTGTATGCTCATTTCCATATATTTACATTTAGATTACCTTTGCTGCCATCTAATGCTCACTTAAATCTTTAAAAACACTACTAACACTGTTAATGTAATCTTTAGACAACAAATTTCTAAATTAATATACATTTTTCATACTGTACTTTGTAATGTTTGAGATGCTAAAAACTCACTTGTAGCACTTATTTATTGATTTTAATTTTTAGTGTTTATTTAGGCAAAACAATACAGAATTTTAATATCTTCAATTTACAAAATAATTATTGGCTGTCATTTCAATTTTCATTTATACCAAACAGCAAAGATGCTTTCTAGGTCACCTTTTCTTTCTTTGAGATATTCAGGTTCGACCAGGATCACACCATCTGTAGCAGAAGTACAATATGTTGTATCATAGAACATCAGTAAAAGTCTTCTATTGAAAGTTCGCTGTTTTACTTCTCCATTTAAATACAACTTTTTATCTTAAGTCACTGACCAACGGGGTCTACGTGATCAAGATGATCCACAAAATCTCTTTTCCCCAGGTACACTGTAAGCTGTGAAAACAGACAGGGTTGTAACTACAACTTGTGAAAACCAAAACTGTGATAGTGTGATAGAGAAAGGTTTTACCTTGCAATTAGGACTGGACTTCTTAAATACCCTTTAGAACAACAGGAATATGTGCATGAATAACCACAGATATTATCAGAGCTGATCGTTTGTACAAATAGATGGGAACCTTTTAAAGTGAAGCAGATGGCAAGAACCAAAAGAGCAAACAAATGGTGGAGAGCAACAAATGGCATGCTGGGAGAACTTGTTTGCTTGCAAAGTCCAGTAATACTACGATCATGCTTGACAATATTAATACTATACTGTTTCATTAAATAATTAGAAAGAGCAGTATGATAATTTTGCATAGACCTTACATGAGCAGCTGTTGTTAGCTCCCAGGCTATACCACATGCATGCTAAAGGATGAAATGACTTCTAATAAAGCCTTAAAATACATTTCTAACAAAATTATGAAGATTGAACATTTTTAATATAATAAACGTGCATATTAGGTGCTGTTTTTCCATCATGCTCAGTCAGGTTATCCAACCACGTACATCTTCAATCCAGCGAGTATTAGCTTTCCTACTCTTCGCTTCATATTTTGAGCAATAATGATCACAAAAATAATTTATTTGATGTCTGAGGCTTTAAAGAATACTCACCGGGTGCCTGCCTTGTCCCCCATAATGAGGGAGGAATTGGCTGTGGGAATTTGTGGAGGAAAGTACAGCTATGGCACAGAGTGTAAACAAGAAGCGCTCAATCACTCCCTGGTAGCTGGCGGTGGGCGGAGTTACGGGCGGGTCACGTGATCTGCCACCCACAAAAGTTGCAGCAGTAGATACAACAACCAAGTGGTGGCTCAGAATCACAGTAAAGAAAATAAATGCATTATTTATTTATCTATTAATATACTTATTGAATTATACTGATTAATCATATCTATTTATTTTTATTATATTAAAGGATTAGTTCACTTGAACCAAATGAAAATTTCCTGATAATTTACTCACCCCCATCTCATCCAAGATGTTCATGTCTTTCTTTCTTCAGTCGAAAAGAAATTAAGTTTTTTTGAGGAAAACATTCCAGGATTTTTCTCCATATAATGTATTTCAATGGCAACCAACGGGTTGAAGGTCCAAATCAATGCAGTTTCAAAGGGCTTCAGAGGCTCTGCACGATCCCAGCTGAGGAATAGGGTCTTATCTAGCGAAACCATCGGCCATTTTCTAAAAAAAAAAATAAACATTTATATACTTTTTAACCTCAAATGCGCGACTTCGGTGTTGTTCTTCTTCATGGCGTATGACGTCATCATGTTGGAAAGGTCACGGCCATGACGTAGGTGGAAGTACCGACCCAGTGCCGAAAAACTCCGTCTCGTGTTCTCCTCCAACTTTAAAATTGTCCGACATCGTTGTTTTACCTTTATTTTTGTAAAGGGCGTTTGATTTAATCTTTGCACGTTCGTTTTAACACTGGGTCGGTACTTCCACCTACGTCACGTGCGTGACCTTTCCGACACGATGATGTCATTCGTTGTGTAGAAGAACAAAACAGAAGTCGTGCATTTGAGGTTAAAAAGTATATAAATGTTTTTTTTTTTTTTGGAAAATGACCGATGGTTTCGCTAGATAAGACCCTATTCCCCTATTGCATTGATTTGGACCTTCAACCCGTTGGTTGCCATTGAAATACATTATATGGAGAAAAATCCTGGAATGTTTTCCTAAAAAAAAAAAAACGTAATTTCTTTTCGACTGAAGAAAGAAAGACATGAACATCTTGGATGAGATGGGGGTGAGCAGATTATCAGGAAATTTTCATTTGAACTGAAGTGAAGTGAACTAATCCTTTAAGTATGTTATTTATTAATTATACTATTTAATTACAAACCCGATTCCAAAAAAGTTGGGACACTGTACAAATTGTGAATAAAAAAGGAATGCAATAATTTACAAATCTCATAAACTTATATTTTATTCACAATAGAATATAGATAACATATCAAATGTTGAAAGTGAGACATTCTGAAATGTCATGCCAAATATTGGCTCATTTTGGATTTCATAAGAGCTACACATTCCAAAAAAGTTGGGACAGGTAGCAATAAGAGGCCGGAAAAGTTAAATGTACATATAAGGAACAGCTGGAGGACCAATTTGCAACTTATTAGGTCAATTGGCAACATGATTGGGTATAAAAAGAGCCTCTCAGAGTGGCAGTGTCTCTCAGAAGTCAAGATGGGCAGAGGATCACCAATTCCCCCAATGCTGTGGCGAAAAATAGTGGCGCAATATCAGAAAGGAGTTTCTCAGAGAAAAATTGCAAAGAGTTTGAAGTTATCATCATCTACAGTGCATAATATCATCCAAAGATTCAGAGAATCTGGAACAATCTCTGTGCGTAAGGGTCAAGGCCGGAAAACCATACTGGATGCCCGTGATCTTCGGGCCCTTAGACAGCAATGCATCACATACAGGAATCACAACATGGGCTCAGGAATACTTCCAGAAAACATTGTCGGTGAACACAATCCACCGTGCCATTCGCCGTTGCCGGCTAAAACTCTATAGGTCAAAAAAGAAGCCATATCTAAACATGATCCAGAAGCGCAGGCGTTTTCTCTGGGCCAAGGCTCATTTAAAATAGACTGTGGCAAAGTGGAAAACTGTTCTGTGGTCAGACGAATCAAAATTTGAAGTTCTTTTTGGAAAACTGGGACGCCATGTCATCCGGAATAAAGAGGACAAGGACAACCCAAGTTGTTATCAGCGCTCAGTTCAGAAGCCTGCATCTCTGATGGTATGGGGTTGCATGAGTGCGTGTGGCATGGGCAGCTTACACATCTGGAAAGGCACCATCAATGCTGAAATGGTATATCCAAGTTCTAGAACAACATATGCTCCCATCCAGACGTCGTCTCTTTCAGGGAAGACCTTACATTTTCCAACATGACAATGCCAGACCACATACTGCATCAATTACAACATCATGGCTGCGTAGAAGGATCCGGGTACTGAAATGGCCAGGCTGCAGTCCAGATCTTTCACCCACAGAAAACATTTGGCGCATCATAAAGAGGAAGATGCGACAAAGAAGACCCAAGACAGTTGAGCAACTAGAAGCCTGTATTAGACAAGAATGGGACAACATTCCTATTCCTAAACTTGAGCAACTTGTCTCCTCAGTCCCCAGACATTTGCAGACTGTTATAAAAAGAAGAGGGGATGCCACACAGTGGTAAACATGGCCTTGTCCCAACTTTTTTGAGATGTGTTGATGCCATGAAATTTAAAATCAACTTATTTTTCCCTTAAAATGATACAGTTTCTCAGTTTAAACATTTGATATGTCATTATGTTGTATTCTGAATAAAATATTGAAATTTGAAACTTCCACATCATTGCATTGTTTTTATTCACAATTTGTACAGTGTCCCAACTTTTTTGGAATCGAGTTTGTATAATTATAGTAGTATACTATATATTACTTATGGTACGTTTAGTATGATCTAATTCTTTTATAAGTCACAGTATCTTTTTCCCCAAACTAAAATATACAGCAAAGTGATAATGGTAAGGTGCTAGAGCTCATCCATGCTTTGACAACACAAGGGGTCAAACATGTCATACCTTTTGATGTATTTTTATCTAGTGACATTGTGAGATGACGTCAAATGAGTGATATTTTCTCTGAGAGGGTCCATGTACCCGACAGTGTAATATCTCAACAATCATTGTCTGGATGGGCCATATGTGGAAAATCATTGTGTTCTTTATAATTATAGCTTGAAGGTAGAAGCTTCACAGAATACTGCAAAGGTTTCAAAACACACAGGTTTAAACTGATGAGGGAATTTGACAGATGAGATGCATTTTAGGCCTAACCGAAGAGAGAAACAAACCATCCACTGTTTCGCCATACCCTATGAAAGCCCATTTCTGCCACATAAGGAAAACATGCTTTAGTAAATCATAAATATGAGATTAAAAGTCACAATTATGAACTACTAAATATGCGATAAAGTCAAAATGATGACATACTAAGTCATAATTATGACATTAAAAATGAAATTGACATAAGTCAAAATAATTAATAGTCATGACGTTTAATTCAAAATATGACAACAAAACGAAACGTTTTTTAATTACAAGTCATTTATTTGATATATATACAGCAATGGGCTTATTAATAGTGTTTCATAGAAATAACACTTTTTTGACAGTTATTCTGGACACAATACTGTTGTACCTCCAAAGATCTCTTAGTTCACTCTCTCTCAAATCAAAAAATAAAAGGAGCAAACCTGTAAATCTGTTCATATGCATAGATTATCATAGATTGTCACATCTGGATGGGTCAGATCCGTATGGTGTAGGAGTCAGAATGAGTGACATATCGAACCCAACGTTGTGACAGTCCTGTCTGAGTTGGAGAGAGTCGGAGGAAGCGGATCTGAAGGCCCGTGCAGGTTTGTTTGGGCAGTTCGAATGACATACTGACAGGGCCGACCTCCAGTAAAGAGGCAGAGCTTAGGCCAGGAACGTCCACCTGTGGAATCAGAATATACATTATCAGTGACGGATGACAATTTGGGTCAAGCAAATAATCGTATTGTGACATCACCTTGAACAGTGCCGACAACTGTGCGCCTCCTGGAAAACGTGGGATCTCCCAGAGCAGGGCTTTGTTCTTCGGCTGCAGTTCTGCAGTCTGGTCAGGACTACTGAGCTCCTGAGACATACTGTACAGGATGATGAAGCATAAGTGGTAATACATGGCCCATAAAACTTAATTACACTAACAATCATGGCGATGCGATGCATAATCTGACCTTATAGAGCCTTTAGGCACAGGCACGGTGATGGAAACATTAAGGGCCGTACTGCAGCAAAAAGTATAGAACATTACTTGTGATGTAACTGCTATTATTTACATATTTTGATGATTATGCCATTTTTCACACTCATCTAACGTATGGTTTATCATATGCACTATGCAGCATGTCCACTGACCTTTTAGGTGGAAGATCACAGCGAAGTTTAAGAAAGATCAACACCCTGCAAAGAAAAATCTATTAAAGTAATAATTACAGTGATTGTACCTCAATCGAGAGGTGTTTATGCAATATGACACTAATATTCAATAAACAGAGTAATTCATTATTAAAAATTATCAGTTCAACTTCTGTCACCTATGTTTTCTTAAATCTCCAACATACAATGAAAATAAATGACTGAATATTTAATTTATATTATTTATTTAAATTTAAATTAATTCACAATTGCATTTAAATTAATATAAAATTACATTTAAATTGAATTTAAATTTAAAACATTATGTATGAAAAGGACAAAATTATGTATAAATCAGTTTACAGACCTGTTGACATAATCCTTCTCTACAGAGGGGAATAACTGAAATGGCGGTGCACACGGCAGCTCATCACACAGCTGATACTGCATCACTGTTTGCTGAAGAGGAAAAAACATCATTAACTATCCATGCAGGAATTACAGTAAAGTGCAGTTCTGTGTGTGTAGTGACAATTTACCTCTCCTTGGCTAGGACAAACTTTCAATATTCGGAAAGTATCAAATTCATCCAGTTTAACAGCCTGGTGGAATCTGCATTCATCTACACGCACAGCTGAGCTATAACCTGAAGAATAGAAGGAAACAGATTTAATCACACTTTTTAAGGTGCAGTAAGCCATTTCTGGGCCGTACCCACCACAGACATTAAGTCCCCTTGAATAATTAGAAACGGCCAAATTGTCCCCCCCAATATTTGATATTGTTGATGTTGCTCTGCTGTACTCCATTACACACCGCTCTGTTTGTTGCTAGGATGACAAAAGTAAAATGTTACATTTTTAGGTTGGTCTGCCTTAGCGGTCTAATAGTGCTCGTCACTGTCAGAATGAGTGAGATGGCCAATCAAATTAAAGAAGGCGGGGCTTACTGTTAGTGCGAATTCCACGCGACACTTTAGTTAAAGCAGTGAAAGAGTGCGTCGTAAGATGTAAGTAGCTAAACATTTAATATCTGACAACTGTTTTATGATAAAAAAAAGTTCAGCGACCAACAGTAATATCGAGTGATGCAAACTACTTGACATTTTTAATGAAACTTCACCATTTTAAATTGAAAATATGACATCATATTGTCAAATCATAACTGAATTTGACATGACAAGAAACGTTTTGCATTTTTACATATTAGGCAGACGAAAATAAGGGTGAATGTGTGCATATTTAAAAAACATATTTTCAAATAGTTTACTTCATAACTACAATAGAACTGGAACTTTTACAGTTCTTATTTCTTTTTCTTTATTTCCTTAAATCCCCTTTAATCCTTTACTAATTTAAATCCTTTAAATAAATAAACTTCCCTTTAGAAAAAACAAAACAAAACAAAAAATACATTGGTCCCCCCGGTTACAGTCTTGAGCCATTTCTGAGAAACACTGTTGATATTTGAAATCAACCCAAACAAACACACTCCTCCCTTCATTACTCTACCCCCACAATGCACAAACATGCAATGCAAGAGTGGATGTTTCTTTACCATAGTTGAAGTGAAGCAAAATAATGCTTCGTGAAAAATAAAGCAAAGATGACGAACGAATGACAAGGAAGAACAAAAAAATTAACATTAATTACACAAGAGTATATACAAGCAAGAGTTTAATCACCAGCAGCACACCAGATCCAGACAAACAATGACACTCAAAAATGTCCTGTTACTATAGCTAACATTACAACTACATTATATCTTGGTTCTGTGAAACATGGCAAAACCAATGTTACTCACATATGGAGCAGAAACAACGCAACCTCGCACCTTCTCATCCATTTTCAGGCCTTCCTGCTTAGGTCTCTCCAGCACTGGAAAGATTTTCTAATATTAACGCTCTTCACAACCCTTCTTTTTCCAGTGATATTCCTCTGTGCTATTCTCTTTTGTAATGTCTCTCAGCCATCTCTCTTTCTAGTATTTCTCCCTCTTGCTCACTGTCTCTCCTCGCCCACCACGAGTGGACACGCCCCCTACTGCTGATTGGCTACAAGTGTGTTGTGGTTGCTCGGTCCGACCCACTTTCAACAGCGTTTCTCAGAAATCGCTTACTGCATCTTTAATGAAAGATGTGTGTGATGTATTGATCAGTGTTGCATACTCAACCTTTCAGCTGGGACTTTCCAATACTAAGCTCTTCATTCAGTCCAATCCGCATCTCTACAGGACGAAGAAAAGAAATATACAATAATTGAAGGGAAGATCATTTCACAATCTGCATTAACATGGGCCGCAAGATGTAGTCAACTCACCTGAACAGGTTGGAAGAAAACATTTTATTCTTATCTCACCCTGAATATCTGCTTTCATTAAAACTCCCTTTAAAGAAAAAGAAAATGTAAAAGATAAGCGATTTAAGTGAAGAAAGCAATTAGCAGTTTTATTTCAAAACGTGATTCAAGTTGTACTCACATTGGAGCCAATAACCACAGACAACCTCTCTATTACATCCACAAAGATCTCATTCTTTCCACCCTGTACCCAGAGAGAGAGAAAATTCATACTAATTTCCTAAGATCATCACAGATAACATGTAAAACTGATGAATCTTGGAAAACCCACCTGCTCTCCTCGACTGGACATTATAGGACGACTGGCTGCAACACTAGGGGCCACTTTACTCTGTTGTGTCTCAGCCCCAAACTACAAAATATGAAAAATAAAATGTTTATATGTATCATTAAGATTTAAAAAGCATTATATGGTTACTTAAAAAGCAGTGGTTCTCAACTAAGAGGCCAAGACCCACTATGGGTCTCAGCACACTTCCAAGGTGGCTTAAAATTAATTCAAATAAGACAAAACAAGATTTAAAATGATAAAACAGCTAAAACATCAAGATTTAAGCTGAAATCATATTTCTTCTAGACCAGGAAAAATCATGAACATACATTTTATATACACTGATCAGGCATAACATTATGATGAAGTGAATAACTGATTATCTCTTCATCACGGCACCTGTTAGTGGGTGGGATATATTAGGCAGCAAGTGAATATTTTGTCCTCAAAGTTGATGTGTTAGAAGCAGGAAAAATGGGCAAGCGTACAGATTTGAGCGAGTTTGACAAGAGCCAAATTGTGATGGCTAGACGACTGGGCATCTCCAAAACTGCAGCTCTTGTGGGGTGTTCCTGGTCTGCAGTGGTCAGTATCTATCAAAAGTGGTCCAAGGAAGGAACAGTGGTGAACCGGCGACAGGGTCATGGGCGGCCAAGGCTCATTGATGCACATGGGGAGCGAAGGCTGGCCCGTGTGGTCCAATCAAACAGACGAGCTACTGCAGCTCAAATTTCTCAAGTAGTTAATGCTGGTTCTGATAGAAAGGTGTCAGAATACACAATGCATCGCAGTTTGTTGCGTATGGGGCTGCATAGCCGCAGACCAGTTAGGGTGCCCATTTTAATTAGTATTTGTTTTATAAAATTATTTCTATATAGTTTTTGTTCATTTTTATTTAGTTTATGTTATTTTAGTGCTTCAAGTAAAACTAAATGAAAATGAGAAATGTTGCTTTGGCAAAATGAGTTTTTGTATATCTTATTTTATTTTAAGCAACAAAGTTTTTTTTACATTTGTCAAGCTCTAAAATATTTTATTGGGTAGAAATTGATATTTGTACAGAAATATAAAAAAAACAGGAAATCAAGTCATGTAAATTAATTGGTAATTAAAAGTGTAAATCGTGAAGAACATTGCTATTGGAACTGTGGATTTTAATTATTTATAATTATTTTTTTTTATATATTTCCACTCCTGGTTTCTAAATAAAAGTAAGGTAGGGAACCACTGCTTTAAAGTAAGATAAACTATTATATTGTCAAAAAACACTAATATATTTAGAAATAAAACATGTTTGAGAAAAAAAATTAGCAAAATGCCAATAAGACCATCATAACACAACAACAACTTACCAAACCAACATTACTGAGGTCAAAGAGACTGAAGGGTTTGGATGACACAGCTTCTGTCTGGATGAAATTTTTCAGTATGTCAGTTGAGGTCGTCTGAATGTATCCAAAGTCCTGATGATCAGAGACATAGAGGAAGGATATATAGAGTCGATGTGCTTTTAAGACATATTTGTTTGGTGTGACAATAAAAACTAAAGAGTGAGAACATTTACCACCATCTCATCCAGCAGCTCATAAATTAGAGCAAAATTCATCCGCACTGATTTCTCTGACAAACTGCCACAGTAGTCCTTTGTAAGAGCTGCTAATCTGTGAGACATAAAACAGTTGCTTATCATCATGCCATCTACACAGGTAACAAATAACTGTAATAATAAAATAATATGGCATAACTGATAAAATAAAGATTTGTTAACCTGTTGAGGAACTCAATTATGGTGAAGGGGGATGGGTTTGTCTTGGTGGACGCCACCCAGTAAAGCCCACCCTGCCTTACGTGGATGAAATGATGATCTTTGTGTGTCTGCAACAAGATAAACAACTGTAAGCACATAATTAATACAATTCAACTATTTCCAAAACAGCTAGTCAGACATCAGATGAACACATGAAGTTACCATGACAACCGGAGGCTGATCCCCACTAAGAGCTGTGACCATCTCATAGAATACATTGATGGAGTCTTTACTGGCCTCTCCTCGGACTGACACACAGAATTAAGAAAAACTAATAAGCAGAAAGTTAGTTTGTGTCATATGACTCTTACAAACACTAAAGACACTAAAGCACTGCATTTATTTGATCACAAATTCAGAAAAAAGAGTAATATAGTGAAATATTATTACAATTTAAAAGAACAGTTTTCTATTTTAACATATTTTAAAATTCCTGTGATGGCAAAGCTGAATTTTCAGCATTTTACTCCAGTCTTCAGTGTCACACGATCCTTCAGAAATCATTCCAATATGCTGATTTGCTGCTCAAGAAAGATTTTTTTATTATTATCAATGTTGAAATGTATTTTTGTGATGAATGTGTAAAAATGTTTTTTTTTTTTTTTACAGATTAATTAATACTTTTATTCAGCAAGGACACACTAAATCAATCAAAAGAGACAGTAAAGACCTTTACAATTTTACAAAAGATTTCTATTTCAAATAAATTCTGTTCTTTTGAACTTTCTGTTCATCAAAGAATCGTGACAACATGGTTAATAATAAGAACCATTATTAATAATCAAGCACCAATAATAACTGATAATAATTAAGCAGCAAATCGGCGTATTTGAATGATTTCTTAAGGATCATGTGACACTGAAACCTGGAGTAATGATGCTGATAAAATTCAGCTTTGACATCACAGGAATAAATTACATTTTAACAGTTATATTTTAACTTGTAATAATATTGCACAATATTACTATTACTAAGAAATGCCTTGGTGAACATAAGACACTTCTTTCAAAAAATCTTAATTATTCCAAACGTTTGACCCGTAATGTAAACACGTTATATCTCACTAATTAATTTGTAAGCCAGTGGTAAGGATACAGTCTTTATATATGAGATGATCTCCCTTTGATGACAAGATGAAAATTTGACTGATCATTTTCTTCAGCACACACTATTCTTTTCATATCATTAAAAATCACTCTACTTTCTCTTACGCCGTCATTTGTATTCTCAAATATGACTAAATAAACCCGTTTAACTGCTCAAAAGTTTCATTACTGCTACCTTCATGGCTGTAAACAGCCGGTTTGTTCTTCTTTATGAACTCTCTCACGTACTGACAGTAACGTTTATTGCCATCTACTGAGCTGGAATATGAACTGCTCCTCGGCAACGACGCCTAATAGCCTAAAGCTACTCTCAAAACAGTATCCACATTAACAGCAAATGAATGTAAAGTATGATTTTAAGTTGTTTTATCTCTTTTTATAAATGCATTTTGATGTAGAGGGAAGGTTCTGAAGTCTATGTGGCACACAACGATTAATAGGTGAATGAGCAGTCAATCAGGTAAAATCACAAAACACACTGAAAGATGCCTTACTTACTCAATATGTTCTCACTTAGTAGTGTTTATAAATGTTGATTACTTTTGTCTTCAGATAAAATGTTCAGAACTGAAAACTGAAACTTGCTTTTGAGACATGAGTCATGGTTGAATGACTGTAATAGGGTGAATGCAATAAATGGGTGAATATAGGGTTTAGTAGTGTTGTAGTCAAGACTACCTAATCCGAGACCAAGACCAGAGTGTTTTGAGACCAAGACAAGACCAAGACTTTGATGATTGAGACAAGACCAGACCAGCACTCCTTAAATTCATAAAGATCCACATTACCACCTGAGAAATGACTTATTTTTAATCAATAAATATAATTAGAATAAGACACTATAAAGAGCTGTTACCAATCAAATGAAATCATTAACAACAAAATTCATCTTAGTACTGCAGTGGTGGTACAGAAGATGCATCTGAATTGGTAAATTACAAATGCATAAATAATGTTTATTGAATAAAATGTATTGAATGTTTGTATAAAAGCAATATCATGTTTGCAGTCATGCTCAAATTTGTGAAAACGTCTCTTTTGCTTTTGTGATATTGCGTAATTATAATACAAACCCGATTCCAAAAAAGTTGGGACACTGTACAAATTGTGAATAAAAAAGGAATGCAATAATTTACAAATCTCATAAACTTATATTTTATTCACAATATAATATAGATAACATATCAAATGTTGAAAGTGAGACATTTTGAAATGTCATGCCAAATATTGGCTCATTTTGGATTTCATGAGAGCTACACATTCCAAAAAAGTTGGGACAGGTAGCAATAAGAGGCCGGAAAAGTTAAATGTACATATAAGGAACAGCTGGAGGACCAATTTGCAACTTATTAGGTCAATTGGCAACATGATTGGGTATAAAAAGAGCCTCTCAGAGTGGTAGTGTCTCTCAGAAGTCAAGATGGGCAGAGGATCACCAATTCCCCCAATGCTGCGGCGAAAAATAGTGGAGCAATATCAGAAAGGAGTTTCTCAGAGAAAAATTGCAAAGAGTTTGAAGTTATCATTATCTACAGTGCATAATATCATCCAAAGATTCAGAGAATCTGGAACAATCTATGTGCGTAAGGGTCAAGGCCGGAAAACCATACTGGATGCCCGTGATCTTCGAGCCCTTAGACGGCACTGCATCACATACAGGAATGCTACTGTAATGGAAATCACAACATGGGCTCAGGAATACTTCCAGAAAACATTGTCGGTGAACACAATCCACCGTGCCATTCGCCGTTGCCGGCTAAAACTCTATAGGTCAAAAAAGAAGCCATATCTAAACATGATCCAGAAGCGCAGGCGTTTTCTCTGGGCCAAGGCTCATTTAAAATGGACTGTGGCAAAGTGGAAAACTGTTCTGTGGTCAGACGAATCAAAATTTGAAGTTCTTTTTGGAAAACTGGGACACCATGTCATCCGGACTAAAGAGGACAAGGACAACCCAAGTTGTCATCAGCGCTCAGTTCAGAAGCCTGCATCTCTGATGGTATGGGGTTGCATGAGTGCGTGTGGCATGGGCAGCTTACACATCTGGAAAGGCACCATCAATGCTGAAAGGTATATCCAAGTTCTAGAACAACATATGCTCCCATCCAGACGTCGTCTCTTTCAGGGAAGACCTTGCATTTTCCAACATGACAATGCCAGACCACATATTGCATCAGTTACAACATCATGGCTGCGTAGAAGGAGGATCCGGGTACTGAAATGGCCAGCCTGCAGTCCAGATCTTTCACCCATAGAAAACATTTGGCGGCGCATAAAGAGGAAGATGCGACAAAGAAGACCTAAGACAGTTGAGCAACTAGAAGCCTGTATTAGACAAGAATGGGACAACATTCCTATTCCTAAACTTGAGCAACTTGTCTCCTCAGTCCCCAGACGTTTGCAGACTGTTATAAAAAGAAGAGGGGATGCCACACAGTGGTAAACATGGCCTTGTCCCAACTTTTTTGAGATGTGTTGATGCCATGAAATTTAAAATCAACTTATTTTTCCCTTAAAATGATACATTTTCTCAGTTTAAACATTTGATATGTCATCCTATGTTGTATTCTGAACAAAATATTGAAATTTGAAACTTCCACATCATTGCATTCTGTTTTTATTCACAATTTGTACAGTGTCCCAACTTTTTTGGAATCGGGTTTGTACGTTATATAAACATCCAGATCTCATACAAGTACTTTTTTTGCAAAAATATCTTGAATTTTGTGTTAATTTTGGTGACATTTTTGACACAATCCCTCATTAATTTCTGAACCAGCACAATAGATAAATCAAATTAGAAATAAGTTATTGATTGCATCTGAAGCAGTAAGTTTTACATCCAGTCACATTAATGATGTTAATAAATAAATGCACCAGCAATTTAGTAATATCCCAGCAGTTGTGGTCTTGTCCGGTCTTGAAACAAAATCCTCGAAGTCTGAGAGACAAGACCAAGTACAAATGTGATCGAGACCGAGACAAGACTTTCAAAAAAAGACCAAGACCAGTCTCGAGTACTACAACACTAGGGTTTACTACCTGACAGGATCATTTGTCATTATTTCATAGGATGAGAGTGAACAGAGGCGGAACGGGACCTGTGCAATAACACCTTGATGTTGAGTCCTGCTGTTATTTGATCATTATCATTAGCTACCCTCTGTTTTCCTGCATATCTCAGATTCCAGCTCTGTTCGATCACACCTGTTTGGCAGACTGCTCACTAGTTTTCTCCGCCTACAAGTGTTCTGATCCTTCTTCTCTCCTGCCGCCGCATGTGCAACATAATAAATTATGCAAAAAATAAAAAAATGCATGAAATGCAAAAACATAGCTATGCCTCATAGCCCTTTCCTTAACATAACCTTTACTTAATCTTTAAATCATCAGTGTAAAAGTTCAGAAGATTTGGTTCAAGAGGTATTTTTTGTTCTTGAGTCCAAAATTAGAGCAGCTGTTTCTGTTGGAGTAAAGGTTTAATTTTGTGCGTCGTCTCTAAAGACAGGGGTGCTTATGTTATCATCACCTGAACACACGCATCTGAGTTATTTTTCAAACCAGACAGCGTAACTATGAAACTATGTAGTGCTGAAGCAATGACTTCTCGACCCTGTACCAAAAACACACCAGAGGGATCAGATTTACATGTCATATACATAATAGATCCCTTAATGGTGTGATTTATACCATAAGATCAGATGTATGTGTTCTAACTAGTTTCTGTAAAACCTTACTGGTAAAACCTATTTAGGTAACTGAAACTGTAAAAGCTACTTATTAGGGAACACACACAATATACATTTTACATTTTAAGTTTTTGACCATTAGTTTCAGTTGAGCTTTTATTATTTTTTGTTTTAAATGATTTTAAAGTGTAAAATGAAAGGGGTGGTAAGACAGGAGGGAGGAGCTTCTTGACCACAGCCAATGAAATGCAAGGATGCAATTGCTGGTATTGAGTCCAGTATTTAAAGGCTTCGCCATTTGAAATTCTCATATCTGAACAGAGACCAAAGATGAGACAGAAGGTGAGTCAGTTTTATGTGGCTTTCAGTTTTCAGAGATAAGAAGTTAGTCAACTGCATGCAAAACAAAATGCTTAGACGTATAAACCTTCATTTACATGCATGTAATCATCTTCATTTTCATCTAGCAATGCCAAATATGTAGTTAATGTTTTTATATTAACATTGACTAGTAAATTTCAACATATCAGACTAATCAGTTGAGGAAATGTTGTAGGAGCTCTATTTCAATATTTGTATGGTAAAATTAGGATTGTTAATAATAATTTAAAAAAAAAAAAAAAAAACTGTTTTCAGGTGACATATCTGCTGTGCCTTCTTGGGGCTCTGCACTGCTTATTAATTCTGCCAGGTATGATTATTTATATCCAAAACCTTTCTTCAAGAAATATATATTTAGCTAAATATATATGAAATATCATTTGAAATATTTTTCCAGTGTCGCAGGCCACATCTCTAGCAAAAGTCTCCAAGGACAAAGGTAAGATCGAAATATCTCAAATAACATTTAGTGCCTTCACTTTTGCAAGTGCAACACCATTTGCGTATGAAACTTAGACTATTCCATCATAATAGCTATTTTAATTATACATCACAACTCATTTCTCTTGCAGCATCTAATCCAGCCGTTGGCATTGACTCTGATCAGGCCCATGATTTTCTGGCACATGCACGTACGAGGAGAACCGCTGACCCCAACTGGCATCGCAAAAATCCAGACTTTCAGTCCTACTATCGTTACTACAGCAGTATTGGCCACACTGAAGGGGTAAGAAAAACTTTGTTTAAAAAAATGTATAACCTATTATTGATAACTTTTTTTCCACTGGTAGTATTAGTAGTAAATAGCTGTTCTTAATCAAATGAATGATGACTGTTATTAAATAAATTGGTCTAAATCTAATCAAATAAGTCCAGTGTTATATTATATTGTTTAAGCTATACTTCAGCTCAAGGGATAGTTCACCCAAAAATGAAAATTGTCATCATTTACTCACCCTCGTGTCATTCCAAACACATAAGATTCTGGTTAGTCTTCAAAACGAAAAATGAAAATATTTTTAATAAAATATGAAAAGTTTCTGTCCATTCATTGAAAGTCTAGGTAACCGAAGCTTAGAAGATCTGATAGGTCATAAAGGTGTCACAAAATGAATCCATACAATTGAGCAGTTTAATCCATGTCTTGGATTTTATACATTTTCAAAGATTAACCAAAGTCTTATGGATTTGTAATGGCATGAGGGTGAGTAAATGATGACAGAATTTTCATTTTGGGGTGAATTATCCCTTTAAGATTTTGCCTCAGCCAGCAATATACACTAGAAGTAAAAACAGAAGTATTGTCTACTGAAATGCACAAAGGAGCTGTATTTTCTCTGGTTCATCCTTCTCTTTTTCCCTTCTAGCTCTATGAGATAGACAGACTTCGAATGCTTTACCAGCAGATGCGACATCTGGAGCTCACTTATGGCCCTGATGCATCTAAATACCAGAATACCCTCAGCCTTCAACTTATGCCGACGCTTCCACCCACAACCCAGCCTCCACCCCCTACCTTACCACCTGTCTCCAAGATGGATGTCATGTACCTGTGTAATTCAAAAGACCCCCAATGCAAGCCACATATTGTGTACCTGCCCGCCGGTGGGGTACCTGTACTTTGCAATCCACGTTACCACCCAAACTGTAAACTTAGCCCTGTCCAGGATCCCCCCTCTCCACCTGAAACTACCTCAGAGCCAGTGACGTCTGCCCCTCCTCCTCCCCCACAAAAATCCACTTCACCACCACCACCTCCTCCAATGATTATTAAAGGAATGGAGTATGACTGTGATCCCTACTGGGACCCTGACTGCCTCATCGACAGTCCTCCCAGGCCAGTAAAGATGATCGAACCACAACCAGAACTCCCAGCTGAGAAGTTAAAAAAGGAAACAGGGAACAAAGTAGTCCTAAATGCTCCAGTTCCAACCTATGATCCATATGACTTCAATCAAGATCTATATGATCCATTCCGCCATGCGGCTTGATTTTTTAAAAAAATTCAGCCTAAAAAAATTGCATTTAATTATTTACCCTTACATTCCTGTTTTAATCAAATTGATGTATAATTTGTAACCTAAAGTAACCCATGACCGTATAATATGTAGGCTAGTTAATGTTAGATTTAAATTCTTTAAATAAAACAAATGTGGAGGCCAGAATAAAAGATATGGACACAGTTTTTACATGCTCACGTCTTTTATTGACATAAATATCAATTATTTATTTAATTCATGTTATTATTTATGCGTTTTGTTTATTTGTTTCATATGTAGGCTATTTGAGCCTAAAAGAAAGTATATGGGCATACTCAGGACACCATCAGGTCATGGAGAGGAAACGCTTATAGAAAAACAAATCCTTTCGTCTTTTAAAACACATTATTCATTCGTGAACAAATAACAAGGATTAGGAAATAGGTTATTGCATCCATTTGTAAACCGTTTTTCTTATAGTTACACAGGGTAGCGTGGCCGAGCGGTCTAAGGCGCTGGATTTAGGCTCCAGTCTCTCTGGAGGCGTGGGTTCGAATCCCACCGCTGCCAAATACGTTTTCAAAAGTTAGGAGCTATCCTAATTATTTTAAAATTACACGTTGAAGAGCACAGACTTCCAACTGTAGCATATCTTTGTTTTTTATACATGTTTTTTGTACATATTTTTTAACTGGTCAACTTTTCACAAAATCCAAATGTTTCTTGAGTTCTCAACAAACGCATTATTGGTGTTTTTCTAGTTACGTATTGAGCAAACATATACAATAAACACGATTTGCGCGATTCAAAAGGCACCGCTGGGATTCGAACCCAGGATCTCCTGTTTACTAGACAGGCGCTTTAACCAACTAAGCCACGGCGCCTGCGAGCACAGGCATATAAGGTGGTTTTTTGAAAACACATTTTGATCACCTGTTTTAGATATGTATTTGGGTTTCATTAATGAAAAATGCATCTAGGTTACCAGAGGGGCATTAGTATTTCCTGTGTAGAGCAAAGTGAATTTCCCACAATCCTTTGTACCTTTCATAATAGCAGGACAAACCTTGGAAACTGGTAGATGGAAGACATTCTCACTTTGCATTTTCTATTACCGGATAATGTTTACACGTAGCACGACAACTTCCTGAAAAGGATTCGACGAGGATGGGATTCGAACCCACGCGTGCAGAGCACAATGGATTAGCAGTCCATCGCCTTAACCACTCGGCCACCTCGTCTTCACGCCTGCGCACCTCAAACTACTCAAAGTAAACATACTAATACAAAGTACATATCTTTAAAATTTAGTCTACAACATTCGAGCATTATTAACAGCAATAGAAAGCTTTAATAAAAACAAGTCACATTGCTCACAATCATGAGCTGACTATTAAAAACTGGGTTCTTTCATTAACTCATATAAAACCAACAGAGCTCAGACAGGATTCATTAAGGGGTCGTTACTCCCAAAACAAATACGGAGAATAATCACGTATTCATAGAACCCAATCATCATGTACTGAAACCTTATATTTAAGGTAACAGGTAAGGATATACCAAACCGATGTGCTGTTGGAACGGTCTCGGGATGGTTTTGTAAACCAAGCATGGCTTTTCAATCATGGTTGTGATTCTAACTCAGTTATAGGATTCAAAGTACAAATCAAGTATTGTGTCATAAATGTAATGAGTAGTACGAGAGAAATGTTTTTTTGTGGGTTTTAAAAGGTAAACTACAGATGTTAAATTCCGTTTCTTTCCGCTCTCATATTAACATGCTGCTGTTTCCTGCGATCCCATTGGTAGATTTTAAAATCGATGGTCTTTTAGCTATTTATTCGCAAATAGGTACGTGTACCCGTTAAATAAATACCTATATACAGAGTATTTCAAATTTACATCAAAATTATTTTATAAAAACACTAAAATGTGCGTTTATTTAATTAAAAATAAACAGTTGACATGAGTGGGGAGGAGGGGCTGACGGGCTGTGGGCGTTCGCCATTGAAGTGGCACACAGGCCGAAGCTGAGTGAATCATTACTCTCGAGAAGTGTTAGTAATACATATTTAAATCTAATTACTGCTAAAGATTCAAGTTTCAATTATGAAATTACCATTCTAGAAATGTTAATACAAAGTTCCTAGCAGAACTGATCAAGGACACAATTTTTGAAGTGTGTATTTGTATAACCTTATTCTTGTATTATATGATTAATACTATATGCATATAGCGTCATCTAGTGGTCGAAGAACCATATTATCGTGTTATTGAAACATGCCCACGTATTATTTTAAATTAAAGAATTACATTTTATTATTTTAATATAACGTTAAACTATAGACCGATGTTGTCACTTTGATAATTATGTCATTTATAAAATGTGACTACTATAATAAACAACGTCTATCAGTATTTTTCTTTATGGATGATATAAACGGTAACAGTTATATATACGCCTGACTGTTAAACAAAATAAATGTTTAAAGATACAAATCGCACGTCCATAGTTAGCTTTTTTATAGTCATGGAAAAACGACTATATTAAGTGGTAGCGTGGCCGAGCGGTCTAAGGCGCTGGATTAAGGCTCCAGTCTCTTCGGGGGCGTGGGTTCGAATCCCACCGCTGCCAAATGCTTTTCATCTTTTCTTTTGTACTATTACATTTTATTGACACATATGTCATACAGTAGATAACATCGTACGTAGGGCGTCAGTAGAGTCGAAATATTTAGAAACATTCACAAATTCTAGTGCTAAAAGTATTATGAAATTGTATTTGTGGCCCATGTGCTAGCAGGATTATAATACTACCGTTTCAAAGGAAGTGATATCTAAATGTTTTCCCCAAAAGGTAATCAAAAAGCCTGCATACGCAGCCCGAAGCCCATTCATCACTTCATAGACCGCCATTTTGTTTGTTTCAGCAATCCTTATTAAAATTAAACACAGACCATGTTGTGCCAATAAAATCCATTAACCCCATCCCACGTCCCCTTAAATATCCGTCTTAATGCGTTCCATACGTATATAGCATAAACATGACCTTTCCCATCTAGTCATACTGTCAACATGCAATGCATCCTCCATCTCCTGTCTCTCATGGTCAGTGCTTCCAACCTGCAACTTCCCGGATGACGAGTGACGTCAACGAGCCATCTTTGTTCCCCTAATCCGAGCATCTATTTTTTTATGTGTACATAGTGACAGAAGCGAGTAGCGGTAGAGCGCCCTTATTATAAAAGGAATAATAGCGAGGCGCGGCACACCGGTGGAAAGAAATAAATACAAACCTTAAAAAAACATACAAGGAATACCTCTTTACTGGAATAACCTGGAGAGTGCATTATTTATCCCGGAGACGGGGAGAAACGCCTGAAGCAGCGCGTTCATCCACACACTTCTTGTAGACGCACATAAAAACCCGGGTCAAAATGTGAGTACAAATTCATTACAAATATTATTTATTATCTGATTAAGTTTTAAAACCTCATTCTTTGCTCGGTTATTAATATGCTGCCATGGCTAATAGAACATAAACGTAAATACATATATGCACACAATAAGCATACTTCATATTATTGTATGTTTATATTTGATTATATATATATACACACAATTATTCTACATCTATTACGTATTTCACGAGTCCCACTGAATTCTAACGAGCGCACTTGCTATATAATATAGTCTATAAATAGGCTCCTAATGGCCAATGTTTTTCCATTTCAGTTGCTACTACTGACGTACTAAATGTGTCCCAATATTTTAAATTGTTATCACGGAACTAATTTATTTATAATGTAGATATTTTTCGCTTTATTCTGGTGTTTGGAATGAGCGATAACGATAGAATCACGCCTAGACTCCGGATTGGACTGGTTTGGCTGGAATTGGTCGCGCGCTTTTAAGATAATTTATGAATTGACATTATGTATTGCAATTAATATATTTGTCCACCCAAATCTATATCCAGGCGCCAGTTTCAATGTCAATATTTTTTATTTTATTTTTTTTAAACAGGAATTTGTCTCAATTAGCCCAAGGCCCACTGTATTTCATACCTGGTCTGTTAGATGGACATTTAGATGAAGACAGTTTAAAAAATGTACCTCGCGGTTTTGGAAAAAAAAAACATCTCTTACTTAGGCTGTAAACTAGAGGCGTGATATTCCACTCGAATCGTGGGGGCTGGTAAACGGACGGTCATATGCTCGCGTTGAGTCAAAGGGGGCAATACAATTTGTTATAATTTGCGAATTATATTATTCCCCAATCCACTCAGCACGTTTCTATGGAACCAGGCCTTGATATTCATTGATATGTGGTTAGACTGAAGCCAAATGGCTGGCACAAAGGGCGCAGGTGTTCCTCTGCAGGAAAGATGGCCGTGTATACTAGTATTTTCTAGGCACGCTCGTTTAACTGGTTTAAATAATCGAGGCTGTAAATGGCGCACATCTTCAATAACATGTTGCCAGTCCCTGCCCTATTGGATACTTTTATTAAGGCATCACTGAGACTGGAATGTGATATTGTGATGTTACATTTTGGATGAAATGCCTACTGTTGTTTTAAGGTTCTAGCATTTGCCTACACAATGTAAAAATAGGTCATACAAGTGTAAACATCTGGTCCAGTTATTTGAAAAAATGTATGTTGATTGTGACGCAACAATGACAGACACATGTATGCTTAATGAAGGCCTTGTGTGGGGGTGGGGATGTCGTCCCCTTAATTCATATGACCCTGCCTTTACCAGTCAAGTATAAAGAAGGGCCCAGAAACAGAAACAATTGATTGACCTCATATTCATGTAAAACTACAGTAACAATGTTTTCCCACTCACACATTTGGAATTTGTCAGTGAGCACCAGGAAAAAAAGGCCTGTTTATGCAAGGCAATTTTTCTGATGGCAAAGTACAAATGTTTTGTGTGTCATTTCATCCAACTCAGGCATGACACATAACACATTTTGTTTTAAATAAGACATTTTCATCACAGCCATTAGATAATAAAACTACGTGGATTTTGTCTACACCCAAATCTAAGAATACTGCTAATTTTGCATTGAATCATGGCTGAATCACAGACTATTCGTTCTTAAAGCCTATAATAATAAAACAGAAAACAAAGAGCAGCTATACATTTGTTTCTGATTTGTTGAATTCAGTCGAATTACAAAGAATCATGAATTGTATTAATGGATTTTAGACACGAAAATAAAAATCTTGAGTTGCCAGAATGTTACATTAATGTTCTGACCATAAGAGCCATTAAACTGATACTGATATTAAATCGTTTCCTGTCAGTGAAGGTCCTAGGAGCCAAGACTTAATGTCTAAATATAGGCTAGTATAGGCCTAAATGAGGAGCAGGTAAACAAGGATGGCTGGTAAACAAGAACAAAAATATGGTCAGCTTTACTCTCAGCTCATGCACTACATATGAAAAACTTTATATGAAAAAAAAGATCCCAGTAAGAAAAAGTCTTTCCTTCCACGTAAGGAAAGCAAACAGGGATTAGATCCAGGGATCTTTCAGAGGTGACCTTTATACAGAGTTTTGTCTTCCTCTGGTGGATGAGAGTGGCATTAGCAAGGACAGTTTTTTCAGAAATATGTGTTTACTTACACTTCTCATTTCTGTCAGTGAAGGGCAAAACATTTTAAAGTAATTACAACAATTATTAAAATACATTTAATTGGATTCACACAGTCTTTACAAAAATGGCATGTAAGCGAGTGAACAGCAGCCGCTAGTCTGCATGAGGGTGCAATAACAATATATGATTGTATGTAATCTTGCTAGCATGATGATTAACACATAACTTCCTGTACAAATATGTCTTTATTGTAACTAATTTAGTAATAAATTTAAATTGCAATTTGAAAACAAATTCCAAATTGGTACTAAAATAGAATGCAAGCAAAACCACAATTTTTTTTAGTAATTTATGACAATACATGCAAATGTGTTTCTCATATATAAATTCTATAAATCACTGTACTAATAAATACAAACATGTATTATTGTATAGTATAAGTAATACTGTAATAGTATAGAGGAGTGACTGTATGTTGATTTGCAGGTCTGCCCCAGCCCCAGCCGGTGCCCCCGCCGCAGAAGGAGGTAACCAACCTCCTAACCTCACCAGCAACCGTCGCTTACAGCAGACACAGGCTCAAGTGGATGAGGTGAGTTAACCCCATCTCTTTGTCTTCTGTCAACGATAAGTGCATTTTCAGAACAGACCAGGGGTGTTTCCTCCGAGGAGGCAAGGGAGGCAGTGCCTCCTCAAAAAACTGGATGAGAAAATAATCGATATTACAAAAATAAAACAACCCAAATATTACAAAATGTGACATTAAAAAGTGTAAAAGTCAATCGTTTTTATAAAATAACAGTGACACCTGCAGGTGAAGTTACAGCGGGAGGCTTGCCTCCCCTGAGCCCATTGACTTTTAACAGACCCCCTAAAGAGTGTGGTGGGCTTAGTGGAGGGTAATTGAGAATGAATGGGGGAAAGTCACGTGAGATGAGGCAATGCCTATGATTGGATATGATCGGATATGATTGGTTCGTGCGATAAATCCAGCCTCTTGTTTTCATGCACGTTCTCAAATCGGCCTGAATGAAGACAATGATGGCGTTAATGGGAAGACTAATTAAAAAGTAAGTAAACAACTCAACAAAAAAACAAATTTCGGCACTGGATTGCAGCTATTGCGCATAATTTTAATCATTCCCGCAGGTCTCGCGCTTAAAATACGGGAAATTCCCGCAAACATTCATTCACTTTACAATCCACACAGATTATAAAATCAAATTAGCCTTTCTCCGAGACGCAATTTCACAAACAGCGTGAGTGATTCAGCAGTGCTGCGTCTCTCTCTCTTTCTCTCTCAAAATGGGTTGCACAAGGCAAACCAAGCATCAAGCGCATAAACAAACATTTGTTGAACAAACGCATGTGACAGTATAATGAAAACAGTATAATGGATCCGTGCACTAGCTCTTAAAGTGACAGCAGCCTAATATGTGTCTGTCATTAATGTGGATAAAACAACAAAAGATAGCTTTAATTGTAAGGAATCAGAATTAATAGCCAATGTGTTTAATTTATAAAGGACTTAATGACTATCCATTGTTATTTTACATTTGATTACTTTATTCAGTTTCTGTAGTATTTCTGAATACTTGTGTTAGACCTGCCCAGAATAACTTCTCTTTATTTCTCTTTATTTCATTTGTATCTTTATTATATTGTATTTATTTGTGTTACCCCATTGGAAAAACACAAATACAGTGAGTGAGCAAACATTTAGGTGAGATAAATGTAATTTTAAAAATTGTCTAAAAATCCCCCCCCCATAACAATCACCTAAGGGGGAATTCCCTCCCATTTTCCAAAACGAAATTCAGGCCCCGACTTAGATATCACTGCTTTATGTCACGTCAAAATCAAACTTGAAATGGCCTGAACATATGTTGACTGTGGGGTTTTTTAATGAGCAATCAGCTTGGGGAAATTAAACGTACATCATTGTGTCTGTGACCAGTGTGTACAAGCTTGATGACTGCTGAAAATAAGTTGATTATTAAAAAGGGAAGTTGAACATTAGTTCACAAATAATATACATTGTTTAAATTGTTACTGCCTTTAGTTATTATTTTGGAATAAATGTAAAAATGCGCAATATATGTGAGGACTTTGACTCATTTTAAAACACCATCACACACCACTGGAACAGATGTATATAGGGATGGAACATTTTACTAAGAGTCACCTTCATCATTTTTCAGGTGGTGGACATTATGCGTGTGAACGTGGACAAGGTTCTGGAGAGGGACCAGAAGCTGTCAGAACTGGATGATCGGGCTGATGCCCTGCAGGCTGGAGCCTCACAATTCGAGACCAGCGCCGCCAAGCTCAAGAATAAATACTGGTGGAAGAATGCCAAGGTAAACAACACACAAAGTTCCTTGAGTAAGAGTAAAAAAGGCAATGTATTTCATGACAACACATCTAAATCAAGAAAACAGTCCTTAATATTATATATTTTAAAATAATATTTAAATAAAAACAGTACCTGATCAAATGTATGAATGTTAGATCTTAATAGTCTAATTTGTACTGCTTTTAACTCATGTTCCCTCTTTTTAACTCTTTTCTTTAGATGATGATTATCCTGGGGGTGATATGTGTGATTGTCCTCATTATAATCATTGGTAAGCAATGGAAATCTTCTCGTTCATTTTTAAAGGAATGTTCTGGGTTAAATACAACACAGAAAATTATTTTGACTCTCAAAATTGAAATGATTAGTTTGTAATAAAAAAAATGCATTCTATAATTTTATTTTAACAGGGTCATTTGCTGCTGGCAACATGGGCTTTACATAAAATTTGGCAGTCTATGCAATAGAAAAAAAATAAAAAATCAGTGCTACATGAGGTGTTCTCTTTTGCCAGAAAGGTGGGGAAACTTCAACACCCATACTGCACTGATCTAGATCTGGCTATCTATAGGCAGAGATATAAAAATGTGCTAGTACGATCTGTAGTTTTAACAAACGGAGCTGTCATCTGGGGGATTTTAGCTGACAAATAATCTGGGAGAACTGGGTGCAGGTACATTATTAATTTACACATATTTAATATACATAATACAAAACTGGTTGAAATTCGATGAACTTGTCTGTTAAGAGCTATACACTTAACATGGTTTCTGTTTGATTTCATAAGCTGAGATACAAAATATTTTTGAGAGAACATTGTATATTAAACCCAGAACATTCCTGTAAGACTAAATCTGCCTTTCCACTATCCCCGACATTCTCATACGATCGTCACATTTCGTTGATCTAGTGGCAGTCGCACAGTACTTACAAATTGGCCGTGAAGCAACCATTACCCTCCGCTTCTTCACCATGGTAAAATGAATGAAAAACATAGATTTTAAATAATTAACAATTATAAAATAATTATTCATAACCGCCCATTTTAAAGAAATAGTGTCTAATTGGTTTAGCTGCAAAAGTTCAAATATTTCAACGCATCCAAAACTGAAATCGGATCTGAAAATTTTGCATATGCATATGATGCTAGTCTTAAACTAGTCTCGGACTAAAATGCATGTTTGAGCTGTTTTAACTGAAAGTAACTTGCATTGCATTTCATTGTTTTGTCTCAAGATGAACACCAGTAATGTTTTTTTTCTAAGGCACATTTATAAAAGCTACGTAAATGTCCTAATTTAACTATGCCCTACTCCTGGCTTTATCTAAGAGGCGTTTACACGACACAATTTTCAACTAAAAACTCATCTACCATTCTTTTACACAACAACAGCATTTTGGCATACAAAAACACAAGCTTTTGAAATCGGTTTTCAAAGTACAAGTTTTTGCTACGTCTCTGTGTAAAGTACATGAATTTGTGAAAATGGTGATGTCATGTGCATGCATATTAGATGTTCAGTATATAGAAGCATAACCTTCTTTACAAAGTGACATCGCCACCTACTGGCCTGGTAGCAGAATACAGCGTTTTTAGTCGTTTTCATGGATCCGTGTGAATGGGGATCGATTTCACAACATGTCCTCTGTAAGCGAAAAATGCAAAGGAGTTCTTATTACATAGTTGTCGTGTAAACGTACCCTAAGCCTTGTCTGTGAAATCGGGCCACAGTGACTTATGTTATATAATTATATATCTTCTTATATTGTGATTTTCAAATGTTGACAATAAATAATTTCTTTCTTTTCACAGTGTACTTCAGCACCTAAAGCGCAATGTTCCTACCCCACTCTGAGCTTATGAACGCCCAATTCCAAGCCACAGAGAAATCCCTCCCAAAAAAGATGAGAAAAACGACTTCTCACAACAATCAAATTATTTGCCCTCAAAGAGTCTAAATCCGCCCTATCCCTAGCCCTCTTGCCCCCTGCCTCCACTGCCTCACAACTGGGCCCCTGTCACTCCTCGTTCGTCCCGTCTGTGAGTGTGTGGCCATGTATCCTCTGTAAATACCTCCGGCTTTTCTGAAATACTGTTCATACTCAAAACTCCTGATTACTTGTGACAACGACAACTGATAAAAAAAAGAAATCACAACCCTTAAAATACGATAAGATTATACAGTATATATTCCAAATGTTCTTTGTAGAGTTTTATTCTGATATAATGGTTTTTTGTAGTTTGTGTGTGAGTGTGCATTTGTATATTTTTTTAAGTTTTGTAAGACTTATTTTGCTTCAGGTTTAAACTACTGCCTCTTAATCTGGATGTTTGTATCTTGCACGCTCAATTTCACTCTTTCTTGCTAACTGAGTATTGGTGTATTTTTGCACAAGCGATGGACTCCCTTAACCGAGGTACTAAATCAATGTCCCGAAATCTTTCCTTTGTCACATCCACTCTATCTCAAACCTACACG
This sequence comes from Coreius guichenoti, assembly GCA_039654105.1. NCBI lineage: Eukaryota > Metazoa > Chordata > Actinopteri > Cypriniformes > Gobionidae > Coreius > Coreius guichenoti. The sequence goes on from CM077190.1 coordinate 9,299,845, forward strand.
TTGCCCCCTCAACCCCTTCTTTCTTTCTTTCTTTCTTACCAACAGTACCTACTCTATTAGTAAACTGCCACAACAGACTGGACCAATAACTGTAGATGTTTATCTTAATTTGATGTCTTTAGTGTCTTATCTCTTAAACATTCCTTAATAGCAGTGTAGAATTATGCTGTCTATCAAACAGAGTAAGTGTATTTATCTTAAAGAATTCCAAAACAGGTCTTAAACAACCTCAAGTATTTGTAACAGTCAAACTACGTTTTGACATGGATGGCGAAGTAATTGATCGCACAAAAAAAAAATTGCGCTGTAAGTGAAACGAAACCAAACAAAAGCAGGACCACAACTGCCTGATTGATTCTGCTGGTAAAGATTTTCAAGGCCAGAGAGTCTCCATAGAAAGTGTGGGGGTGGGACTGACCGAAAAGGGGAAATAGTATCATGCACAAAAAGCTTGCTTTTTAACTGATTAGACCAGGGGTTCCTAACCACGTTCCTGGAGCCCCCCCAACACTGCACATTTTCAATCTCTCCTTTGTCTGATACACCCGTTTCAAGAGTCTCTACTAATGAGCTGATGACCTGAACCAGGTGTGTTTGATTAAGGAGTGTTGGGGTGCTCCAGGAACGTGGTTGGGAACCCCTGGATTAGACTGCAGGTCCGACTGGGAGAGAACTATGAGCTATGTTACTTCCTCACAGCAGAACTACTGCCAAACCGATGCACGAGTTCATCCGTCTGAAAGCACACAGGTTGATCTTACTACTTCAACGTGAGCTAGTTTCGACAGCTGTGGTTCTCTCTCTTGTATCTAGATACTGCCTTTTTTAGCCTTTCTTTTCATTTTAGAAATAGATTTGTATATTATATTTTTGTGTGTGAAGCACGCAGGAAAGGGACCACGTTGTTTCAGGACTTGACGCTGATGCCGTGTGCACAGCGAGCACCTTTGTGTCCCTCGCTATTATCCACCTCTCTGTGTGCCTGTTTGTTGAGTTCAGCTGTAGTTTACACACTGCCAAGCACCTGAGGGGATGTTTTTTTTCTTTTTGTGTTTTATTTTTTCACCATGCCCTTCCCGGTTTGCTCTCGCACATACATACGCCTCCATCAGCATCACCCTTCATTCCCATCCACCCAATCTGTCGACGAGAAGCGAGCCAGGCGTGAAGTGTGCATCTGCACGTGAACACCCCCCCTTCTCATTTCTCAGTTAGCGCCATTAGATTTCCTCCTTTCACACTTTGATTCTGCCACTAGCAGCTCATCGCTGTTAGTAGAGTTTGTGTGTGTGGAGTATTTCAGCTTCATCCTGGGAGATTAGACTGTTTAGACCTTTGCAGGTAAAGAAAGGCTGTTCCCATGGCAACCTGGGGGGGAGGGCATAGATTACCTGATTGATTGTGACAGGAGGCGGAGCCACTGGGTTGAGGGGGTGGGGCTAGAGAAATTATTCCACTGGTGTGTTTTTACATTTCGTGTTAATCATCTGTATGGAAAAGCCTGATGATTATCTGTAGACTATTTAGTATTTATGGTTTCTGAACAAACAAACTGCTTGTTTCATTTTCACTTCATTCATTTTTCTTCTTTAAAAGGGGATAGCCTTAGTTCATTTCAATTTTTTTCATCCCTGCATGCTCATTAACTCTTTTGTCCCACTCGCATTGAGCTATTTTAATGAAAAATGACCAAAGACCATATTATATCTCGCTTATACTGCCAAATGCCATCAAAAACAGGTTAAGAGACAACATTTCCCCAAATCTCTGGTTTTTAAAAGCCTCATCCAGCAAAAGTAATCAAGAAATCCCCTATCTCTCTGCATATTTGTTTGGTCTATGTTTATTTTACTTGAATATTTAGTATCGGTAAACAAGTGATGGTGATTGCTAACAAGATAAGGAATTTGAAACCACAATCCGACAGACAAATCCAGGCCTGATATCTGAAATAATGATAGCACAACTTCTGCTTTAGGTCTGTATATGTAATGCTGAGTATGAAAAATGAAACTATTACTTCGTGGCTGTTTAAGAAGAAAAAAGACAAAAAAAATAATCTGTATTGTTTCGTGTTGTAGTGTGGGCTTCATCTGGGGGAAGGGGGGTCCTTTTTTTTAGATTTTACATTTAAGGCATAAACAATCTGGAATTAGAATAAGATGTTGATAATATCAAAATAGAGAATCTCTATATTATATTAGGCAAATATAAAGATTTTTTTCTCCAGGGGGTTGTAAACATTTTAAAGGGATCTGTAACTAATAAACTACACACATTGGGGTAGGACGAATTAATCAAAGCGTTTGAAAACACTTTACCAATTGAAAGGATTCTAATAGGGGACTACTACAAATAATGTATGTGCTATTCTGTTTTTCTTTGTGTGAGTGTATGAAGACATTTTCTTTTGTCTTGGCACTTACTGTATGTTTTGTTCAAAACCATGTGGGTTGAGAGGGATGGTGGGAGTAGTTTTGTCACACCAGCCTGTTAAAGATGCTGCTTCTTCTTTATTGGGAGGGAACCAATGAAGACGCAGAACTTTACCGGACAGTGATTTCTCCATTCCTCACATCATACAGTTGTTTAGTCTTCAGTTGTTTACTTTATTTTAAGCAGAAATTAGTTAAGGCTTCACAGTGGTGCTCTGTGGCACAGCTTCATTGTGCTTAGTCAGGAGAGGATGATTTTTTTTTCTATAATTCAAGTTTAAATATAAGAACAGTGACCTAAGATATCAGAGTAGGCTAATACTGGAAATTGAACCCTGCCTTATTATAGGTTAGCGTGTCAAGAGTTTTTCAGAAAGCTTGTACAGACTGAAATACCAACTTTAATCGGTTGCTATTAGTTCAGAGATGTTTTAAATGAAAAGTTATGGAGTTTTACAAGAGTTCAAATAATTTTTGAAGGTTTTTGGGAATGAATATAGAGTATAAAGAAGCAGAATTCCAAGGGGTCGATTCCATAGAGCTTCATGGAGGTCTAGAAATGCATTGAACCAAGAGCCAAGTTGCTGTACTGATAACAATTTGTGTTTCATTTGTTTATTTATTTGAGTTATGGAGGTTTGTTTGGGGAGGAAAGGTTTTAGATTAGTATTACCCCTTTTTGTCTGGCCTCTTTGGAGGGACTAGGCTGGATGATCATGGGTAATGCGATCTTCACAATCTGACTTTGTTAATGTTTTTTAATTTATTTATTTGTGTCATAAGTTATAGTGGACTGCATATTAAACAGAACGAAGTACATTGTAACAGGAAACCATTTGGTAACCAGACATACATGAATTCAATTGTAGAGTAAATCTGTCAATGTCTATTATATGGATGAACATCTTGGGAAAATATATATATAAATATACATATATATATTGCAAAAAATGACAGTTATGATGACCTGTGTTTATTGTTCCAAGTTAGAAACTAAAATGTGTGTGTGTTTGAAAACAATGACAACATAAAAAATAAATATATAATAAAAGTGGGTCTGTGTTGATTTTTAAAAATAAAATATTTGATGTCAAAAAATTGTATATTATTGTTTTTTATAAAGTTAGGAACATAAGCTGTGTTTTTGTAATCAACTATAAAACAAGGCAGCTCCTGCATTTGGAGAGGATGAGTCCCTCATGATCACACAGTGCAGGTCAACAGATTTATAAAGAGAAACTGGTGTGGAGAAAATGTGAATACGCACAGCAGAGGCTCTATACATCCACATAATGAATCCTGAGGTAAAATATTTATACTGTAAAAACGCAAGCAAAGTGACTATCCACGCTCAGAGCATTTAATGGAAATATTTCTACGTACAAGAAAAGCAGCTAAGATTTGCAGACAAAGACTAACAATAATAAAAAGTTACCAAAGTGTACCATGGTACTTTGTGGACACAGTACAACTGTAATACTGTAGTTGTCTGGGCATGCTTCATGGTGGAAGTACATAAAGTACTGAACTATGCAAATATATTTTTACATAAATATGCATTATGAACAACAGTATAATTTTGTGTATGATATTGCTTTTATAAAACAATTCAATAAGTTAATATAGAGCATTAATGCCTTTTGGACACAACACTGACAGTAATTTTGTTAAATCATTTGGTAAAACTGTAAAAAGTATAATTATGAAAGTCAAAATTATAAGACAATAGAAATTATGACAATACATCAGGTCAACATTATGAGATGACACACTAATGCTGAATTCAGAACTGCATAAAAGTAGGCTACTACTCGTACTACTTTACAATATCTTTCTATGTCAGAAATACACTGCCCCGGCAACAAAAAAAAAGTTGCTGTTTGGATTTAAATAGGCAAATGCTTAAGAGTCTATTATTGGATCATTATTGCAGTGAATATTATGTTTTTAGCATGTTATATGTTTGCCAACAGTTCTTCTAACCCTAATTGATGGAGTGTGTAGCTTTGCATTTCTTAAAGGAGTAGTTCACTTTAAAATGAAAATTAGCCCATGATTTACTCACCCTCAAGCCATCCTAGGTGTATATGACATTCTTCTTTCTGATGAACACAATCGGAGTTATATTAATAAATATCCTGATGCTTCAAAGCTTTATAATGGCAGTGACGGGGTCCATTGAGTTTGAAGCTCAAAAAAGCACATCCATCTATCATAAACATACTCCATACGATTCTGGGGGGTTAATAAAGGCCTTCTGAAGCGAATCGATGGGGTTTTGTAAGAAAAATATCCATATTTAAAACATTATAAAGTAAAATATCTAGCTGTTGCCCAACCGCCTTCCATATTCAACTTATGAAGAAAGCGTAACTGGCACGACATATTACTAGAACGTAGCGTAAGCGTTTTGAACTGCGAGAGGCGTTACACTTTCTGCGTAAGTTGAATACGGAAGGCAGTCTGCCGGAAGCTAGATATTTTACTTTATAAAGTTTTAAATATGGATATTTTTCTTACAAAACCCACATCGATTCGCTTCAGAAGGCCTTTATTAACCCCCCGGAGCAGTGTGGAGTACGTTTATGAAGGACGGATGTGCTTTTTTGAGCTTCAAACTCAATGGACCCCGTCACTGCCATTATAAAGCTTTGAAGCGTCAGGATATTTATTAATATAACTCCGATTATGTTCACCAGAAAGAAGTCATATACACCTAGGATGCTTGAGGGTGAGTAAATGGGGTAATTTTCCTTTTAAAGTGAACTACTCCTTTAAACAATCATATAGGAAGACACGCCATATTCCTGGATGACAATGTCAAGATTCATTAGGCTCAAATTGTGAAAAAATAGTTGGGAGGGAGCATGAAGAATCATTTTCACACGTGTATATGCATAAAAGTAATCCATATGACTCCAGGGGTTAATAAGGGCCTTCTGAAGCGAAGCAATGCATTTGTGTAAGAAAAATATCCATATTTAAAACGTTATAAACTAAAATGTGGATGGATGGATGCACTTTTTGGGGCTTCAAAATTTCATCCTCTATTCACTGCCTTCTTCCAAGCTTGGAAGAACCAGGACATTTTTTAATATATCTCTGATTGTATTCGTCTGAAAGAAGAAAGTCATGTACACCTAGGATGGCTTAAGGGTGAGTAAATCATGGGGTCATTTCATTTTTGGGCGAACTATCCCTTTAAGAGTGATTAAATGACCCACTGATATACAAAAGATGGTTATTTGTCGCCACCTACTGGAGTAAATATATAACCTGCAAAAAAAAATCCTTGAAAAATCCCCACCATTAATGCACACTTACTTGCACAGTCAGCCGTTTATTATCGTAAAATAACCCCTTCAATGTGATACAAAACCTTATCGCCCTGGCAGGGTTAATTTTGTACCAAGGTATTACCATCTGATAGCTACCACTAGAAAACTATCACCAAAGTACATTTAGAAAGGGATGTCAGGGTTATGAAGTCAGTTGTAATTTACTTACTCGCCGTGTATTTGAGCAGGAAACGAAGGGAGTGCAGTCATGAGACATGATTTTGAACAGTAATAGCTGACACGGCGCTCACACGCCCACATGTGTCAGCGGCAGGTGGACAGACACGCTAAGAACACACGGGCACGAGGGACTGTTCCGCGAGTGTGTTGATGTTGTAATCACCATAAAAGACGCGCATTTACAAACGGTAGAACGCGAGAAATAATTTCAGCGATGCATACAGAACTATTCACAGACTAACAGGGTTATTTATTTGACTTTCATAATAAATGGAAATGTATTAGTCGTATATCGCACTGGCAAAAAGCCCGGTTGGGGGAAGTGCGAATTCAGAGGGAAGCTCTGCTACAACGTGACAAAGGAGAGCAGAACAATCGAGACCCGCCCATATGTCCAATAACAGCGCGAGCTTCAAGTTGATGGGCGGGGTTTATGCACAGCAGGCGGGGTTATGGTAGTTTGTGAGCCAATGAGAGATGGTTTAGGGAGTTACTGGTTACACGTGAAATTTGTTCCCAAAGCAAGAATGATGGTGGTGTCCGCACACGGGTGAGGGAGTTTCTCTGTTCTCTGAAACTACTGTGTTGCACAGGCGTCTATATTCGGATACAAGCTCTGAAAAGCAGACTAAACTTCAGTTCGGATCAACTGAGGTTTCTCATTAGGTGAGAAAAGCTACGTGTTGTCATAATATTTTGTTTATTGTGTTGATAGTCTGGCATCGGATGTGTACAAGTGACAGTTTAATCTGTATTTGATAATGAAAAGCGTTTAACTCTTAAACATTTAATATTGGCATTTCCTGATGGCACTGCGGATCTCTAAACATTGGTAAACATTTTTATGGTGATTTAGTGTTATTTGGATGACCATTGTATATATGGTCAGTTGATTGATCAGTTGATTGATCATTTGACTTAGTTATATTCCAGTATATTTTAATAACCTGCTTGTATGTTTCAAATATGTAGTATGCATTTAATGTTCTTGGCTGTATCAAAATATTTATTTTCAGTCAGTGTTTGTTTATATGACGTCAGGTAATGCCACAGGTCATGCCACAGGTCTACAGATAGAGGACTCACATTCATCTAATCGCATATCTTTAAATCTGGTAAGGGAGGCTAAGGAAACTGAGTCTCGAAAAGATAACTTTGATAACTTTAAATATTGTGTTTCCAATTGCTCCATCCATATAAAGTAGTTTTTATAGTGCCATTCTAAAAAGGTTACTTCATTATGTATGATGCACAAGTGCAACATGCATTGAAAACTGAAACTTGTCAGGGTAAGGAAAAACAGGGGAGAACAGAAAAACAATACATAAGGAGGGGAAACCAATATTTCAGTTTCATGCTGAATAGCTCTAAACAACACAAATGCATCTTCCCACACATTTTAGGTTACACTCTTTATCTTTCTTTTATACCACACGGAAGCTTCATGGTTAATATAATTTCATAGCTACTAGTGATTCCACAGTAGATTTAAAATATTTTTTTTTATTATTATAGCCTTTAAACAAATCCTAACACTTTAATTTAGATTTATAAATGGTAATCAGTGAAAAAATCACTATATTTATGTATTATTAATATTAAAGGCACAATATGTAAGATTTTTGGATTAAAATTAAACCACTAGAACAATGTTATATATTTTGTTGACTTGTGTACTTACTACTTACATTATCCCAAATGTTTCCAAGAATGTTTAAATCCAGAGAAATAAGCAATTTTAACCAGGACACGGACCATGTCCGTGCATTGCCTATCAATGCCATCATACCCGCGTTACCCTCGATTACCACTTTAATATATTGTGTGTTTTATTAGACAGGTGAGCAGCTGTTTGAATACATTCATCGACAGAAAACTAATCATTGTTATATAGCTCAACACAGTTAGTCTTATTGTTTAAATCTAGTTTTCTTGATTTACTGCGAGTACCATGTTGTACCATGCCTAATATCGATCTAGCTGCAGTGTGCAACAAGTGTCTCATAGTAGCCACCGAGCGAACGCACAGAGTAGCATTATAACATAACTTTCAACACACTCAAATGTATCTAATATGATAAAACAGCGCTGCTTTACCACAAATACACATGACCGGAAAAAGCGGAAGCGCTCGTCTGCGGCATAATAAAAGCTCCGTGAAATCCAGGCGTCATCAAGCTACGCCTTTGTTTTGAATAAGTGACCTTTAGCGGTGAAAAATTACATATTGTGGTTTAACTTGAAACATATTAAATCAAATGTATAAAATATGTATTTACAAATTAAAATGAATGTTAAACTTCTTTAAAACTTCTTACATTTGCATTTAGGATACACAGTGTTGGCAATAAAATAGTTTCTGCATGATCCAGAGAAAAAAAAGAGAGATATAAACACTTCTTAAGTTAAGGTTAAAAATATATATGAACATAAATATGCATTTAAAAGTAAAAAATAAATAAATAAACAGTGAAAATAGGGTAAAAGATTAAAAGTATGCTGTGTGCAATATAATATGTACTTCTTTGACCCTCCCACTTTAAAATGTGTTTAGAAGATTACAATGTAATGTCAAATATAAAGCTCTGAACATCACAAACATCAATAATAATTATTTTAAAGACACTGCATCATAATGACAAAACATCATAACAGTAATGTTAATGCATGTAAATGCATGAATATGGTACCTTACTCATTATAGGGCAGGCTTAAAATGATACACTCAATTTTATACAGTTGTTACATAATTGACAAGCACTGCTCCACCAAGTGGTTGAATGCTGAATACTTCTGTTGTATTCACTGTTCTCTGTGTGCTTCTTGAAATCATTTTAAATTCATATCTCTCTAGTTGCTTATCCTGTTTTTTATTATTATTTCCCACCAGATGGTTTGCAACTTTATGGTCTATTAAGCGGATACATCCAAACATAACCTTGGAGTTCACATGCCCTGCTTTGTCAGAAATTCCTTACAGATGCACAAAACTGACGTGATATATACATTTATACTGCTTCATTATGAGTAACGACAACTTCCAAACACCTGTGAGCTGTGTCACTAGTACAGGGAAGGGAACAACACATAAGGATGAAAGGGAAGCCCACATTAATGGTTCTCCCGAAATGAGTGACAGCCAGTCTGTCTGTCCCGGGCTGGACATCTCAACAGCACCTCGGCCGACACACTCAGACGACACTGATGCCCATTCCAGCGGGAATGACTCGGCTGAGAGGGAGAGCGAAGGACACATGGGACGAGACACATCCACTTGCAGCTCTCACAATGGCAAGGGTTCATCCACAGAGACTACAGAAAGCAAGAGGTATGTGATATTTAGAAAGAAATCTATTCAAAATTACTTTTATATGGTAGGCACTAGGCAGATTGTTAAAGGGGTATTTATTAAGTCTTTCATCACAGAAGTCCAGGTTTCCACAAAAACATTAAGCAGCACAACTGTTTTCAACATTGATAATAATAAGAAATGTTTCTTAAGCAGCAAATCAGCATATTAGAATGATTTCTGAAGGATCATGTGACACTGAAGACTGGAGTAATGATGCTGAAAATTCAACTTTGCCAATTAGAAAACAGTTATTTTAAAATGTAAAATGTTCCATAATATTACTGTTTTTACTGTATTTTTAAACAAATAAATGTCTACCACAACAGTGGGTGTACATACAGTATATACAAATAAAATAGCTTGAATGCCATTGCAAAGTCATTTTAGATATGTGTCTTAGTCAAACGTATAAACACGTTTAACCTAAAAAAAAGTGTAAACCTATGTCTTTGAACCACTTTAGTCAGCAAAGAGATAAAAACATTATGGGAGAGGCAATTTGACAAAAATAGCTCACACATTAAGTTTAATAAGCTAATTGCAGGATTTTGGTTTAGCTTGGCACATTTAATTCCAAGGAAACCTTTTCATTTGGAACCGGTTGAGGTATAATGATGCTTCACTCAGGGCAGATTAAAATTGCATGTAAATCATTTTATATAATTTTGAGTAATAGACTGGTTTTGGTCAGGCTCATTTTGAGATGATCAGCCAATAAACAGAAGTGGCCAAAACTATTATCAGTTCCAAAATCATATTTTTTTTGTGTGAATTATGATTAAATATTATGGAGGTTGTGGAGAAATTTTCATTGCTGAAATGTGAAATGTATTGTAATAATTAAATATTGGCTAATTTCCATAGGCAGAGTTTCACTTTTTTGCTGGGGTGTCTGTCGGTACAATTTATATTATTATAATAATAATAATAATAATAAAGGAATTGAATAATTAAAGGATTAAAATGGATTTAAGGGAATAAATAAATAAGTGGTAAAATAAGTTCTAGGCCTAATTGTAGTAATGAAGTAATCAGTTTGAACTATTTTAAAATGTGCACAAATTCACTCTTATTCGTATGTCTAGAAAATGCAAACGTTTTTTGCCTCGTCGTCACATTCATTTATGAATTACATGAATCATGGTCGCATTTTTTCAGTTCAAAACAGCGAAATTTCATAAAAAGTTGAGTAGTTTGCATCACTAGATAGAAATGTTCTGCTACCGACAGTAACAGACTATCATAAAACAGTTGCCTAATACTAGCATCTGCTTACATCTTTCCACAAACTCTTGTTGTGACAGTGACAGTAAAGAAGACCCGCCGCCTTTGCCTATGCTAATTTCCCCCATTAAAACGTCTCTCCTCAGCTCAAATGGAAACAGTCCCTCGCCTCCTAGCAGCTCGGTGTCATACAGTCTTTTGAGTGGCAGCTCGGAGCAGGATCAGCTGACCTCCCAAGCAGCCAGCGGTGACCAGCCGGCCCGGCTGCAGACCCAGAGAGAGCTGCTGAAGGCCCTGCGCGAGCTAAAGATCCGCATGCCGGCGGAACGGCACAGGAACGGCCGATCTAGCACCCTAGCCTCCCTGCAGTATGCACTTAGCTGTGTCAAACAAGTGCGGGGTGAGTAAAAAAAACGAAAACTTAGATTGAATCTCCTTGTTCTGGCATGATGTGTGTGCCAATGAAAGGGTGTGTTGTGTTCTCCTGTAGCTAATCAAGAGTACTACCATCAGTGGAGTGTGGAAGAGAGCCATGGGTGTTGTTTGGACCTGTCGTCGTTTACAATCGAAGAGCTAGACAACATTACATCAGAGTACACCCTTCAAAACACGGTATGACTGGACAGGTTACCTCGTACACATCAGGCTGTGACTCTTTAGAAGAATCTAACACATGAATTTCTTTGATTTCTTTCTCTATTCCATCCTAGGACACGTTCTCTGTGGCAGTGTCGTTTCTCTCTGGTAAAGTGGTGTACATCTCATCCCAGGCTGCCTCTCTGCTGCGCTGTAAACCCGAGAGGCTGCAGGGGGCTCTGTTTTCCGAGCTGCTCGCGCCTCAGGACGTCAGCACCTTTTACAGCAGCACTGCTCCCTGCCGCCTGCCGCCGTGGTCCTCCTGCGCAGGCACCAGTATGTGGAAGCTTTTTGACTGCGTGAATATAGCTACAAAGTGCACAGAAAGTTTTGTAAATCAGTTACAGACAGTGCTTAATTTTTAAACTAATAATTGCTGGATCCAAAACAACAGTTAAAAGGCGCTGCGACTGACACTGACCATACAACTTCAGTTTTCTGGGAATGCACAATGACATCACTAAACGGTAATAGCACAACTCAATAAGAGCATCATTCACAAGTTTCTGCATGGCCCTAACTACAGCCTAGTTTATTATTCTGTCACGTACTGTAAATAGCTACGTTGAGACCAAATGTCATTCAGTTGATCAGTGATATCCTCTCTCACCAACGTTTTTGTTACCTCGTCGATCTCTGACTAATCTAACTCCCATTGCTCATGTCTCCCTCTATCCTGATTAGTATTAGTAGAATTGTCCAGGGGTTCAGTTCCATCTTCTCGTTAACTCTTTTGATCAGAAACACCATCAGCTTTACTCGCGTCTTTTTGACATTTTTGCGATATTAACTAATTTTTTTATAGAATGTCAGGTATATACACTCTTTCCAAACTTTCCACTGCTCCCTGCGCACAAAACAAACACGCACGCTCTGTCTCACAAGCCGGATCATTTCAAAACAAATCCAGAATTTTCCGGAACAGGATCCGGCAGGATCTGGCTCAAATTAAGCACTGGTTACAGACAGTTGTATTCACCATAAATAGTTATAAAGCTACCATGCACATGTTTTTGTCCTAACCAGCCAATACTGTTAATATTGGCACACTTTAAAACATTTTTAAGGGTGTGTATTTTTGAGTCATGTGCTGCGTCCTAATATGCCTACTTACATATTATAGTAGTATGTCCGAATTCATAGTGTTCATAAAACAGTAGGAGAAAAGTACCCAAATGACCTACTACTTTTCATACTATATAGAATGTACTTTTTTAATGGTTGCGAGGTAATTTTCAAACCAAATGTAGTACCTACTATACAGTATGTGATTTCGGACACAGCTATAGTGTTATATAGGTGTAATACTGAAATCTCATTGGTCCAATATCGTGTCCCACAAAGGTGTATTTTAAAGGTGCAGTATGTACAGTGGGGAGAACAAGTATTTGATACACTGCCGATTTTGCAGGTTTTCCTACTTACAAAGCATGTAGAGGTCTGTATTTTTTATCATAGGTACACTTCAACTGTGAGAGACGGAATCTAAAACCAGAAAATCACATTGTATGATTTTTAAATAATTAATTTGCATTTTATTGCATGACATAAGTATTTGATCACCTACCAACCAGTAAGAATTCCGGCTCTCACAGACCTGTTAGTTTTCCTTTAAGAAGCCCTCCTGTTCTCCACTCATTACCTGTATTAACTGCACCTGTTTGAACTCGTTACCTGTATAAAAGACACCTGTCCACACACTCAATCAAACAGACTCCAACCTCTCCACAATGGCCAAGACCAGAGAGCTGTGTAAGGACATCAGGGATAAAATTGTAGACCTGCACAAGGCTGGGATGGGCTACAGGACAATAGGCAAGCAGCTTGGTGAGAAGGCAACAACTGTTGGCGCAATTATTAGAAAATAGAAGAAGTTCAAGATGACGGTCAATCTCCCTCGGTCTGGGGTATTATGCAAGATCTCACCTCGTGGGGCATCAGTGATCATGAGGAAGGTGAGGGATCAGCCCAGAACTACACGGCAGGACCTGGTCAATGACCTGAAGAGAGCTGGGACCACAGTCTCAAAGAAAACCATTAGTAACACACTATGCCGTCATGGATTAAAATCCTGCAGCGCACGCAAGGTCCCCCGGCTCAAGCCAGCGCATGTCCAGGCCCATCTGAAGTTTGCCAATGACCATCTGGATGATCCAGAGGAGGAATGGGAGAAGGTCATGTGGTCTGATGAGACAAAAATAGAGCTTTTTGGTCTAAACTCCACTCGCCATGTTTGGAGGAAGAAGAAGGATGAGTACAACCCCAAGAACACCATCCCAACCGTGAAGCATGGAGGTGGAAACATCATTCTTTGGGGATGCTTTTCTGCAAAGGGGACAGGACGACTGCACCGTATTGAGGGGAGGATGGATGGGGCCATGTATCGTGAGATCTTGGCCAACAACCTCCTTCCCTCAGTAAGAGCATTGAAGATGGGTCGTGGCTGGGTCTTCCAGCATGACAACGACCCGAAACACACAGCCAGGGCAACTAAGGAGTGGCTCCGTAAGAAGCATCTCAAGGGTCTGGAGTGGCCTAGCCAGTCTCCAGACCTGAACCCAATAGAAAATCTTTGGAGGGAGCTGAAAGTCCGTATTGCCCAGCGACAGCCCCGAAACCTGAAGGATCTGAAGAAGGTCTGTATGGAGGAGTGGGCCAAAATCCCTGCTGCAGTGTGTGCAAACCTGGTCAAGAACTACAGGAAACGTATGATCTCTGTAATTGCAAACAAAGGTTTCTGTACCAAATATTAAGTTCTGCTTTTCTGATGTATCAAATACTTATGTCATGCAATAAAATGCAAATTAATTACTTAAAAATCATACAATGTGATTTTCTGGATTTTTGTTTTAGATTCCGTCACTCACAGTTGAAGAGTACCTATGACAAAAATTACAGACTTCTACATGCTTTGTAAGTGGGCAAACCTGCAAAATCGGCCGTGTATCAAATACTTGTTCTCCCCACTGTAATTTCTATATAACTACTGGTATCAAATGTAATTGGTAACAGAAAATAATAACAGATTTCCACAAATACTCCACCCCCCATTCCAACAAGGTATTCTTGCCGAGAATACATTGCTAGTCCAGGATGCAGACCAGGGTTATTATCATTAACTAAAACTAAAACTATAAAAACATTTTTGTAACTTGAAATAAAATAAAATTTTAAACTTATCTCATATCAGCTAGTTGCCAAGGCAACATTTCTCATTTTCATTTAGTTTAACTTGAAGTACTAAAATAACTAATTAACTAGTACTTTATTAAATTAATAAAAAATGACAACAACAAAATTACTAAAAACTGATATAAAAATAAAAAAATCCAAATATTAAAAACTATAATAGCATATCAAAGATACTAAAATAACACTGTTGTTGACACAGATTGCAGTATCTCAGAAATTATGTACTGTACCTTTAAGCATCAATAATATTAAACAGCATGTTTGGATTGGCTGTAATTTTGTTACTTCACACAGTATTTAGCTTTAAGTGACAACTGAAAAATGTCCAAAATTCACCTAGTTAGGATGAGGTGTAATGGTATGGCGAAGTAAACTTCTGTTCAAACAATTTTTTTGTAAAGTTTGCCCAAAAGTACGCTGGGAAAAATGAGTATTTACTAAAGCTTAATTTGTGTACAGCCTCACAGGTGGACTATGCCGAGGAAAAGTCAATGTTTTGTCGGATCAGCAGAGGTAGGGACAGTGACGGTAGTGAAGTGAAGTATTACCCCTTCCGTCTCACGCCATATCAGCTAACCCTGAGGGACTCGGACACATCCCAACCTGAGCCCTGCTGCCTCCTCATCGCTGAGAGAGTTCACTCTGGCTACGAGGGTAAACAAGACAGTGTTAATGTCAAATACATTACCATTCAGAATTTTGTGGTCAGTAAGATTTAAATGTTTTGAAGGAAATGAATGCTTTTATTCAGCAAGGACAAGTAAAGACATTTATAATGCTACAAAAGATTTCTGTTTCAAATAAATGCCATCACAGGAATAATTACTACATTTTAAATAGAAATTATAATAATGTTTCACAATATTTACTGTATTTCTGATTAAATAAATGCAGTCTTGGTGAGCATAAGAGCATAACCCTAACCCTAACTTCTTTTAAAACAAAAAAAAAATCTTACCGACCTCAAACTTTTAAATGGTAGTGTACTTACTGTATGAAACCCAATATTGACACACCGTAATAAAATAATCACAACTTGCTCTGTTGTTTTGTGTCTGTTCTTAACATTTTTCTGGTTTTCACATAACAGCACCTCGTATCCCAGCAGACAAGAGAATTTTTACCACCAGTCACACCCCAAACTGTCTCTTCCAAGAGATTGATGAAAGGTTCGCATTTTGCTTAGAGCTGTCTTGCATTGTTACCAACCATGTCTCTTTTGACCAGTTACATAAACCTCCTCCTCTCTCATTTGCAGGGCAGTGCCATTACTTGGTTACTTGCCTCAGGACTTGGTTGGGAAACCGGTGCTTATTTACCTGCATCCAGAAGACCGAGTCCTTATGGTGGCCATTCACAAGAAAAGTAAGTCGGTCATTCTAGACGCAGACACAATTCAGTGGTGAATATTTGTGCAGCAGAATTAATTGATCTAGTTTTCGTCCTTCCTTCATCAGTTCTCCAGTTTGCGGGGCAGCCATTTGATCACTCGCCCCTGCGTATGCGTGCACGAAGTGGAGAGTACCTGACCATCGACACCAGCTGGTCATCCTTCATCAACCCCTGGAGCAGGAAGGTGGCTTTCATTGTGGGACGTCACAAAGTTCGGACGTAAGTGGCTGCACAGTTTTTCTCTTTTCTCCTTAATATGGGAATCATATTAAAAGGAAAATCAATGTCCCAGCAACCACATAGCAACCAACACCCTTGCAACCATTCTAGCATGATGGTAGTGAGTTCTGATTGAGCATGCACTCACATAAGCTAATCTACTGTTAAGTGGTCTCACAAAGCTTCCTTTCTGTAGGAGTCCACTGAACGAGGATGTGTTCACTGCCCCGGAGGGCGGGGAGGTGAGAACCATGTCCCCAGATGTGCCGCAGCTGAACGAGTTGATCCACAGGTACCTGGTGCAGCCCATTCATGGTGGCAGCTCACAGGGGTACGGCAGCCTGGGCAGCAGCGGCTCCCACGACCACCAGCAAAGCGCCGCTTCCTCCTCTGAGAGTAACGGACATACTTCTGAGGATCAGATCAAGCCCAGGAAACCAGTGAGGGCATTTATCATTATCAATCCTGATGTACACATTACAGCATTTTAAGGCCAATTCACACTGCACAGACAAACGGCAACAAACAAGTCTGTCGGCGTCTGTTGCCATTGGTCGAAGTTTGTTTTCACCTGACTGAACATGTTCGATCGGCATTTGTTGGGTTGAGGAAGGTCTGAGCAGTGTGGTATGATTTTCCAACAAACTACAACAAACTCCTACACGAACCGTTGCCATGACGATGAGGCAAGTCCCTAGACTGCGTGTAGTTGCTGGGCGGGCTTAGTAAATTATCCTTGTAGTGAAAATGGCAGGTTTCTGGACAAATCAGAAGACAATTTTAGAAAAAAAGAGCAAGGAGAGAAATTCGCGAGAGCACACTGGACAAAGTTTGAGCGCACACACGTAAAATCTGAGCGAGAGCAGAGCCATTTGAAAGCGCATGTCCAGTAAGTTTTGTGCTGGAGTGAAAGAAATCTGGCTGCGAGCGTAGAGATTCGTTACATGGATGCCCGTTACAATAATGTGCTCTCGACATTTAACGCCATAGAAAAGGCATCAAATGAACTATAAAACGAGAAGAAAGTCGTGTCTGAAAGCTGCAATCTTTTCTTTTTATTGGTTAAAATGAATGGAGAATATCTTGTGTTTTTCCGTGGGTGCTCAAGTTTGAACATGACAGTTATTTTTCATGAAATTCTAAATCCAACGGCCAACTTGTTTATTGGTGTTTGTTTGTTGGCATTTGTCTGTGCAGTGTGAATTGGCCTTAACATTACATAATAAAATAAAAACAAACACACACTACCGTTCACAAGGTTGGGGTTGACCATACAATTATTTTTCATGTTTTAAAAAAGAAATATTTTATGCTCACCAAGGATGATCAAAAATACAGTAAATTGTACAGTAAAAACTGTAATATTGTGAAATATTTTCCAATTAAATATATTTTAAAATCTAATTTATTCCTGTAATGCCAAAGCTGAAATTCCATAATCATTCTAATATGCTGATTTGCTCAAGAAACATTTCTTATTATTATCAATGTTGAAAACAGTTGTGCTGTTTAATATTTGTGTGGGAATCATGATGCATTCTTTTCAGGATGGTTTGATTTATTAGAAAGTTCAAAAGAACAGCAGTTATTCAAATAGAAATCTGTTGTAGCATTATAAAAGTCTTTACTTAATGAAATAAAAGTATGAATTTATTTAATAATAGTATATGTTTTAAAGAGACAGTTCACCAAAAATGTATATAATATAATATAAAAGAGGGTTTATAAGTAATGACAGAATTTCATTTTAAAGGGGTAAACTATCCCTATAAGAGCAATTCTTTGAAATAGAAAACTTTAGTATCATTTATAAATGTCTTTCTCTTTTTGATCAGTTCAATGCATCCTTACTGAATAAAAGTATTCATTACTTAAAAAAAAAAATCTTACTGACCTCAAACCTTTGAATGGCAGTGTACATGCGTATCCCTAAAAGTATTTGGACTTGTGAAATTCCTTATAATTTTCCTGTCTTCAGTTGTATGAATGTTATTGTATACCCATGTATAGAATGTGCCATGTCAACCTTTATTTCCTAATTTATTTCTTCCTAGATGACGTTTGAGCAGATTTGTAAAGACATACACATGGTAAAGGCCAGCGGACAGCAGGTCTTCGCTGAATCCCGTAACCGACCACCAGCTCTCAAACAGGGTAGCTTAGGTAAACATTGCTAATATATCAGTAAAAATGACCTGACTTTATCTCTTTAGCCTGAGGGCACAGGCTTCTTATTACATTTTTAAGTGACATGATTGCTGTCATATTTTTGAAGCCCTGGCAAAGGCAGCAGACACAGCAGAGGCCTCTGCTAAAGAAGGTCTGGCAGGTTTAGCACTGTCCACTCCACCCAGGATGGAGCTGCCCACCATCTACTCATACCAGCAGATCAACTGTCTGGACAACATCATACGGTGATTCTCTTGCCTGTGTTTCTGCCTGTACCAGGATTTTTTTTGTGTGAATTCATTTTTATATATCCCATTTTATCTTATTTTAAGAGACAAAAGTATGTGTATTGGATATGTGGTGGTCTCATGTTTTTCATTGTGTTGTTCAGATATCTGGAGAGCTTTAATGTCCCTGGCACAGTGAAGAGGAAGTGTGGCTCATCTTCCTATACAACCTCTTCTACCTCTGACGATGATAAACAAAGGGAAGGAGCTGGAGCAACCGAAGGTCAGTAAAGGATTTCTAAAGGGTAATGGGATATTCACCCAACGCATCCTTTAAGTATTCAGAAAGTCAGGGACAGAGAAGCAGACTAGTGCAATCAATCACTAGTCGTATTCCTTCAGTATCAACTGATGTCTGTGTATGTTCTGTGTGTAGCTGTACACAATTGAAGTTCACTCTTCTCTTTAGACATAGCAGAGACTCTTGTGGTGACCGAGGGGTCAAAGGTTGTCCCTGCAGCACCAGGACACCCCCTAACCCCTCTAGCTCTTCACTGTAAGGCAGAAAGCGTTGTCTCGGCCACTTCCCAGTGCAGTTTCAGCAGCACCATCGTTCACGTTGGTGACAAGAAGCCACCTGAATCAGGTCTGAACACTTTTCCCAGGCTATTCTTGTCATTGACCTATACATGGTATTGTATTTCATTAAACGTCAGACCGTGTAAAAGTAAGCAATCTCTTCTGTTTGATCTACATCCAGATATTGTTATGATGGAGGAGCCACCAACCACCCCAACACCTTCCATGTCAGCTCCACCCACTGCTGTTGCCTCTCCTATGCGTGTGAACCCTCAGCAGACCTTGTCCCCCACTGCTGCTGTTCCTGAGAAAGAAAAGGAGAATCAGAGAAGAGGTGGAGGAAGTGCAGGAAAGGGCCTCACGAAGGCGGTGTTATCCACACATACCCAGCAAGAAGAGCAAGCCTTCCTCAACCGTTTTAGAGATGTCAGCCAGCTGCGGATGGTCCAACCCAGAGAGCCACCACAGCGCAGAAGCACGTCTACACCTGGGACAAACGGTAACAGCATTGTATAGTTGTTCATGGGTCGCATTTGTCTGTCTGACTTCCTTTACTTACGCCCTTATTATTTGGCTTGTTCTGTCTAGGAGTGAATTGCTCCCAGAACTATCCTTCTGTGGGTAAAACCAACAGTCGTCGGCATGGGAGAGGTGGGAAAAGGCGGAAACACCAAGTAGATGGCAACATTCCGGACATTCCCTCCCTCTCTGGCCCCTATAGAGGAGCCAATCCTGCAGAAATAAGACCCAACTTCCCCTCAGTCCAGCACTCTACCACATCTTGGTCACCATCTGCGGCATCCCAGACCAGTGGTGTTCCCATGATGACCTCCATTCCACCAGGCTACATGCCCATTCCCATTTCATCACCCTTCATGCCTCAGATGGGAATGGATCCTTCCTTGCAAGCGGGAGTCCCTAGGTTCCCCATTCAAGGCTTTCCTCCAGTGATGCCACCAGTCATGACCTTCATGTTGCCCAACTATATGCTTCCACAACTTGGTAATCCAGGACCACAGTTGAACCAAGCCAACTTGCAGCTCAGTGGGCAACTGCCTGCCCAGATGAGCCCCTTGGGCCAGTTCCCTTGCTCTATTGTTCAAATGAACCCTGGTGTACCATCATTCAATCCTGCAATAGGGCAGTTAAATCCACTGGGCTCTCAAATGAATCCCACGATGCCTGCAGTGATTCCCCAGCAGTTCTACAACCCAAATCCCCCATTCATTTTCCCCAACTGTCCATCAATGCCAGCAGGAAATGCCAACACTACACCACATGGACAGTCTCGTTCCAGCACACCCCAGTCCACCGGGCAGCAGGCTGGCGAAAGAGAAGGGGTCGGATCCCCTCTGTTTCAGTCCCGATGCTCCTCCCCACTCAATCTTCTACAACTTGAGGAATTGCCAAGCAACAGAACAGATGCTACGCAACAGACTCCACCCCCAGGAGTAGGCACAACACAAGGGGGCGGGACTATAGTGCAGAATTACAGCAATCGCAGCAACACCAAAGATGCCAAACCAAATAACAGCGTAAGTATTAAGAACCGGTTTAAACTCAGTTGTTTTTCATGACCTTGTTTCTTGGCTAACTTTGAGTTAACTTCTTTTAGCATGAAGTCAATGAGTCCAACCAGGACTCCATGTCGACTTCCAGTGACATGCTGGACCTATTGCTGCAAGAGGACTCCCGCTCAGGCACTGGCTCCGCTGCCTCAGGCTCTGGGTCGTCAGGGTCTGGGTCTGGGTCATTTGCCTCTGGATCGAATGAGTGTAGTACATCTGGAAGTGGCACTAGTGAGTAATTTACTCATGTATGCTTCATTCTTAAAGTCATAGATTATCCAAAATCGCCAATACTCACCCTCATGCCATTACAAACCTGTATGATTTTCTATCTGTGGTGGAACAAAAATGAAGAATTTTTAAGAGTTGTACTGGTTGCTCTTTTCCATGAAATTACAATTTATTTATTTTTTTTATCTCAGGGAGCAGTAATACTAGCAAATACTTTGGAAGCATTGACTCGTCAGAGAATGATCACACTCAGAAACCAGCATCTGGAGATCTGGGAGGGGAACAGTTCATAAAGTTTGTCCTGCAGGACCCCATCTGGCTCCTCATGGCCAACACAGATGACAAGGTCATGATGACATACCAGATTCCCATCAAGTAAGGCCATTTTACCAAAGTTAGCTCCAAACCTGTTCTTACACCTTATGATGTTTTATAAACAAAGTTTGGGAGGAACACGTTCAAATTGCCTATCCAGTCAGTACGAGATGAGGCCTCTATATATACATAGCCAACTCACCTAGGTTCCTCGACAGTTTCCTGCATCCCACCACCACCCTGTTTCCTCACACTTGCTTGGTTAACTATTCTAATCAGAAGATACGGGGGGAGTACTCTGGGTTTGGGCCAAAATTCCGACCTCGGAGCCCTCCCCTTGGACAGCACACCAAATACGCATACATTTTATTATATCTGATTATTTGTAAGTGTGAACTTGTGAATGTCTGTTATTTAAAAAAAACTAAAACCTCACCCAAAGACCTTGATTAGCTGGTTCTGGTGTATTTGATTGAGGTAAAAATAGTCCGTAATTATGAGTTTCGGCACTATAATTACAATGCAATTTTGGTGGTAATCAAATTGACTCACTGGGCGATACTATAAATACAACGCAATTTTGGTGGAAATAAAATTGACTTGCTAGGCATTTCATTTTTTTTTTCCTCCCTTTTTCACACCCTGACAAATACAGGAAGAAATTTAGTACTATTAAGTGTAGCTTAAACTCTGCCGGAAGATCATTCATTTGTATGTGTATGTGCACAGAGACAGAGACTCAGTACTGAAAGAAGACAGAGACGCCCTGAAAGCTGTTCAGAAGCATCAGCCTCACTTTACTGAAGAGCAAAAGAAAGAGTTAACTCAGGTCCACCCATGGATTCAAACCGGCTGCCTACCAAAAGCCATCAACGTTACAGTGAGTAGTTCCTAACAAAAATGACACAAAGTCTGTACCAACATTTTGCTGCTTTTTAGTTCTGGCCAGATTCTGATGCAGTTCTCACTGCATGTATCTTTCACAAATTAGATAATTACCCAGAATGCCTTGCAACAAGCTCGTTCAACATTTTAATTCAAGGTGGTGGATGAGAGAAATGTCAACTCTAAATATTTAGTGTTCAGTACTAAGAGTGTTTTAGAGTGTTAGCTTAGCAACATGCTAACATATCTAATGTCTAATGTGGCCTCATATGGAAGTTATAAGTTATTACTTTTCTTCACAGTCTTGCACGGGATGTGAATCTCCCCCAGATTCCTCAACTCCTCCTCCATTCGATTTGGAATTTCATGAAATGGATCTCAGCATGGTTTTGCGAGAAGAAGCCAAACAACAAGATAAACTTCTCACTGCAGAAACAGCCTTTCCCTTGAGCCCCCCTTCATCTGATTAAGAACAGAAAGACAGTCAGGCCAGCACGAGCACGTAGGAGTGGGCCATGGAGGAGGTGGAAATGACATCATCAGTGAAGGTGAAGAGGGACTGCAGACTGCTGGACAGTGATTGGTTGTGTTGGTGCCTCAGACTTTTAGGACCAAGTTGAATTTGGACCAAGCTGAAAGTGTGAAAGATTATCCTCTCAGATGATATCAGTTCAATCAGTACATCAATGGCTCATTTTTACATCATTCTATGAAATTATGCATAATTTGTAGCTTCATATCCAGACTTTTGAACAATAGAAAGAAGAAGGGAAAGACTTCCTTTCATTTTTATAGCTTAAAAGGAATATGTTTTGAGATGTTAATCTGTTGCACATGGTGGATTTTAGAGGAACATTGTTGCACTATATTCTGCTTCCAGGTTCTTATAATTATTCATGAGCCTGTCTGGCCTTATCCTATGACAAGTGCTTTTTCAGAATTATTCATGACACCATGTGACCTTTTCTTTTACACACATTTCTTCAAACTGTGAGTTGTTGAGTTTATAGAATTGTGAACAGCTGGACCAAGAATTTACTGATTAATTTCACATAAGTTTGAAATACTCATACACTCATAGCCTTTTTTTTTTTACAGACACTATGTGTCAATTCTCAAACCGCTCTGAACGGTTCCCAGGAATTATGGACAGGTGGATGGGAAAAATTGGCTCCACTCTGGTCTGTAAACATCTTTGATAGTCTCATTGAGCAATGTTGTAACGTTGCTTTTCAGTCGGTCGCTTTTCATTTTATTACATTTGTGACAGGCTCCAGTTCTCCTGGTGGAGTACTGGGTCTGCCACCGGAACGCAAACTATTTTGGTGGAAAAGAGGTATGATAGGCCGGAAACATCCTCTAACCAAGTTGACAATGCATTGCAAGCATGTTTTCCCATTGTACGATAGTTACCTTCAAATGTCCATATATATTGCGGTTTAGAATTGCAATCTTAGACAACCAGAATACAATGACACACAAAATTATGTTTGCTTAGCTAAAACCATTTGCGTTCACGTACCTTGCGTTGAGTATGTTCCAGTCCATGGTTTCAGCATCGCAAACGACATTCTTTACTGGTAGTGTTAAAAGATTTATTTATTTATTTGTTCATATTCAAATAACTGGATATGGCTTACAAAACAATGTATTTTATGCTGCTTTTGATGCTATTAAGTCCATAAAATGTAAATAAATGGATGGCGGAGAATTTTGTGACAGCTCATATGCACTTATTTTGAAGAGAGATGTATTTACTTCTAAAAGTCTCCCGGATGAGTTTGACAATCCCTTTGTTTCACTAGATGGTCCGTAGAAGCACAAGGATACGTGTACTATTTTTTTAGCGTCCAATGTCTTGTTTAGTTCCTCATCAAATGCAGGACTGCATTATTTAAAAAAAAAAAAGTATTTAAAATAAGACAACTACTTCCCTTGTTTCCTGTTGCCCTCATATTTGTATATGAGGGTTTTTCAAAAGCTTTTCTGTGAAAGCAGACAGGCCCAATCAGTTTACATGCAGTACAGTTCTGTTTAAAGTGTCTGTTAATTGTGAAGGAATTGTAAATTGATTTTGTACATTTGCCAGACCTTGATTCAACTGTTTTTACTCAAACATGCTTGAAAATTGTATTTTTCTGCAAAATGTTATGTTTTTGGTAATCTGCTTTGACCATATTTGAGTTTTCTTAATTTTCTTTTTGTAGCATGACTGAATTAAACTTCATAGCCACTAGAGGGCACGTTGTAACATATCTGGCAACACCCACAATTGTCTCTTCATGCTTTGCTTTGAATTAGCTTCACCTAAAACAAATATTTCCATGATTTTGACTCCTCTTTCATTTTCCAAAGGAAAACTGTTTTTACAACCCAATTCGTTGAAATGAATGTTTTGTATATGTGTCTAAGCAAGGTGGCATAAGGAGAAAGCATTCCACTTTCCCTGCCTACTTTCCAAAGCTTAAATCTGTAGTTTTCCCCAGCGAAGGAATGCATATCTCAGACTGTCCAGATTAGTAAAACTGACAGGTTTCTGTAAACTCTTCTTGTTAATCTCTATGAATATTTACATAGAACTCTTTGAAAAACCTGAGATATAGGAAAGAGAAGCAAGGAGCTGTTTGTTGTTGATGTTGTGTGATAGAAGGTTTCTTATTCAAACCATAATGAGAGATGACTGCGGTGGCATGATTTATCTCAACAAGCTGTTTGTGTATAATGAGTGATGGCAGCGATTGCATTGGAGTTCTGTTTTCATTCATATCCACTCTTTTTATCTGGTTTTTATGAATTTAATGAATAACATGACACAAGTTAATTCCCTTAAAGAAATGGTTCACACATTGTCATTTGATCACCCTCATGTCATTCCAAACTTGTTTTCTTTCTTCCACTAAACACAAAAGGAGATATTCTGAAGAATGTTCATGCTGTTTTTTTTCTCCATAAATGAAATAGAATGGTGACCAGGAGCTGTCAAGCTCCAAAGTCAATACATTGTGCCATATTTGACATCAATATCACTAAATACCATTGGCTCTTAAATTTTGTAACTGGATATTAGTTTAGGACATAAGTTTGAATCTTCTGAAGCACTTATGAAATTTGAAAGCGGTGGCAAAAATCAGTGAATAATGACAATTAGTAATCTCAGTGAATAACTGTTCCTCACACAAAGCAATTGTACACTGTAAAACATGATCATGATTTTAATAGTAAAACTATAAAAATGGTACAATAAAAACCTGTTAATAGGTTAACAGTAAGTTTCTATATACAGTGAAAAACTATAATGAATCTAACAGGACATTTCATAGGATAAGTCATTTTATAATTTTCAGTGAAAAAACATAAATTGACATTCCCAGAGTTCCCTATGAGAGCAGCATGAACATTCTTTAAAATATATCCTTTTGTCTTTTACAGAAGAAAGTAAGTCATACAGGTTTGGAATGACATTAATGGTGAATAAATGATGATATACTTTAAATTGTTTGACAAGTCTTGTTATAGCCTTGCCATGGCATAATAAGAGCATATAAAGAGCCATTTTTCTAAATCAGTGTTCTACTGCCAAATGTAATTGTGAAATATCTGAATTTCAAAACTTAAAATTCCAGTGTCCCCCCTCCCCCAGACCTCCCTTTCCCAAATGATTCCTCATACAGTTTCTAATTCTCTCCTGTCCCTTTGCCAACAATACATTTTGATGGATCGTTTTTGCTGTGATACTCAAACCCTTGACCTTCCTCCATGTCTTCAAGCCATTGTTGGCCCAACACCACCCTCTCCTCCCTCCTCTTCCACCCGTCAGCCAGACCTCACACTCCTCCACCCCCCAGCAAAGTCCCACGTCACCACATTCTTGTGCTGTTGCCTGTCATCACAACGCCAATCACATCCCAGAGAGAGCAAACGCAACCAGACGCCAAGCACAACAGAGTTAGCAACATCTAAGGATTCAAATGATACAGTTTGAATGTGTTTTCATTATTGCATATTTTTGGCTTTTACTTTGCTAACAATGCTTAGCTTTTAATCTTTTATATTCATTATATTAAATGGTGGTGATTAGATATATTTATGCCGTCCTCCTTTGAGATCTGCTGTGATCTTTTATGAGATTTATATTTCTTCTGAAGGTTTTATGTGAATGTTCCCCTGTACAGGCCCCTGTAATGTCGATCGAAAGGACAGAGCTGCAACAGAACACCATAAGGGGTGAATTTTTCAAACAACGTGACTCATTCTCAGACACAGATAGATAACATGAATGCATTCACAAGACTGAGGTCACTTGTCCCAATTACAACCAGAAGTGCCTTTTAATCTTAAAGGAATGTTCTGAGTTGAAGTAAAGATTATTGGACAGCATCTGTAACATGTTGTTGAATACCACAGAAAATTACATCAGTAACCGAATTAGGTTACACTTTATTTTGTGGTGTCATTGTTACAGTGTAATTATATATTTAAGTACTGAATAATATTAATTAACTACATGTACCTACTATAGGGTTAGGGTAGGATTAGGGCTTGGTTGAGGGTTAGTTGCATGTTATTATGCATAATTTACTGTTATTACTATGGTAAGTACATGTTACATATGTAACAAGGGCACTGTAAAATAAAATGTTACCCTGAATTATTAGCTGAATTAGGTCATAAATAAAATGTGAAATTTAAGTTGAAAAATTTCCCCCTAATTTTAAAAATAGGGGGAAAAATGACTGCCACAGGCAGTAAAATGGTTAAACGAAAGTTAGTGTTTCTTGTAGAGTTTACTGAGCGGGTCTCAGTGATAAGTGTGGGTGGTAGGTGTCATTTTATTCTGTTAATTTTTATATAATGTGTGTTTTGTGTTTTCTTATTTATGTACATTATTTGGTCCTTGTGTATACGCATGTTGAAACTCGTTGCAACAAAATTTCCCCTGGATAATAAAGTAAACAACAACAACAACGAAAAACTTAAATTAAAATGAGAAATGTTGTCATGGAAAACTAATTGAAATAAGTTGAAGTACGTCTCGGTTACGTATGTAACCCTCGTTCCCTGAAGGAGGGAACGGAGATGTACATCGGATGTCACCAACGAATTGGGATCACTTCTGGGAGCCCTATCAGCTTCGAGTGTATACAGAACGGGCCAATGGCCATTGGCGTGTGAGATTTGCATCTCGCGCTCCGCTCCGCAGCGCGGGTATAAATATCCCATCCTCTGCTTGGAGACAGCCTTTCCCTTCTGCTGGCCTCCGTAACAGATGAAGAGCTGTTCTGGGGTCCTGAAGCTTTGCGTTCTGTCCACGTATAACTGCAGAGCGTGGACGGGACAGAGAAAAGCCAGGGCTGGGTCTGCCTCCTCCGAGGGCAGCGCTTGCAGGTTCACCACCTGGTCACGGAAGGGAGTGGTGGGAACCTTGGGCACATATCCGGGCCGGGGGCTCAGGATCACGTGAGAGTTGGCCTGCCCCGAACTCTAGACACGATTCGTTTACCGAAAAATGCCTGCAGGTCCCCTACCCTCTTAACGGAAGCCAATGCAGTCAGGAGCACTGTTTTCCAAGACAAGATTTTCAACTCTGCTGAGTGCAATGGTTCAAAGGGCACTCTCTGCAGTGCCGTTAGCACCAGAGACAAGTCCCAAGAGGGTATAGAGTGAGAGCGAGGCGGATTTAGTCTCCTCGCTCCCCTCAGGAACCTGACGATCAGATCATGCTTCCCCAAAGACTTACCATCAACTACATCATGATGTGCGGCGATAGCGGCAGCATACACTTTGAGGGTGGAGGGAGACAGCCTTCGCTCCAACCCATCTTGCAGGAAGGAAAGCACAGAACTGATCGAACATCTTCGGGGGTCTTCTCACCGAGAAGAGCACCACTCAATGAACAGGTTCCACTTAAAAGC
Source organism: Coreius guichenoti (assembly GCA_039654105.1). Taxonomy (NCBI): domain Eukaryota; kingdom Metazoa; phylum Chordata; class Actinopteri; order Cypriniformes; family Gobionidae; genus Coreius; species Coreius guichenoti. Next base: position 9,327,699 of record CM077190.1, read on the forward strand.
ATAGAGCCGCCTCGTAGAGGGGGCTCTAGCAGCAGTGATGGTGTCTACCACTGTTTGTGGCAGATTACCTAGAACCTCCGCATCCTGTCCAGGGACCAGACATGGAGTTTCCAGAGGTCTGGACACGGGTGCCATAGGGAGCCCCGTCTCTGAGTCAGGAGGTCCTTCCTCAGAGGAATGGGCCAAGGAGGTGCTGTCGCGAGGAGCACTAGTTCCGGGAACCAGGTCCGGTTGGGCCAATACGGCGCAACTAACAAGACCTGCTCCTCGTCCTCCCTGACTCTGCACAGAGTCTGTGCTAGAAGGCTCAGTGGGGGAAACGCATACTTGCGTAGGCCCCGGGGCCAGCTGTGTGCCAGTGCATCCGTGCCGAGGGCCCTCTCGGTCAGGGAGTAAAACAACTGGCAGCGCGACGTGTCCGGGGCAGCAAACAGGTCTACCTGTGCGGTCCCGAAGCATCTCCAGATCAGCCGGACCACCTGGGGATGGAGTCTCCACTCTCCCGGAAACACTTGCTGTCGTGAGAGCTTGTCGGCTGCACGATTGAGCAGGCCCGGAATGTGAGTGGTGCGAAGCGACCTCAGATGCTTCTGACTCCAGAGGAGGAGATGGCGGGAGAGTTGTGACACGCGACGGGAGTGTAGACCACTCTGTTTGTTGATGTACGCAACGGTCGCTGTGCTGTCCATACGGACCAGAACGTGCTTGCCTCGTAGTGGCCCTTTGAGGCGGAAGACACGTACTGCTAACAACTCGACGCAGTTGATGTGCCACTGCAATTGAGGCCCCGTCCACAGACCCAAGACTGTATGCCCGTTGTACATGGCCCCCCAGCCAGTGGCAGAGGCATCCATGGAGACCACAGCATCCCTGGACACTTGTTCTAAGGGAACACTTGCCCGTAGAAACGAAGAGTCTGACCACGGGCTGAAGGTTTGGCGGCAATTCGGTGTGACTGACACGCGGAATGAACCGCTCTGCCACGCCCATCTCGGGACCCGGTCGTGGAGCCAGTGTTATAGTGGCCTCATATGAAGCAATCCGAGCGGCGTTACTGCGGCTGCGGATGCCATATGCCCCAGGAGCCTCTGAAAATGTTTCAGTGGGACCACTGTTCTGCGTTTGAACGAATTCAAGCAGTTCAACACTGACTGGATACGCTCCTCTGTGAGGCGCGCTGTCAGATTGACCGAGTCCAGCTCCATACCGAGAAAAGAGATCCTCTGCACGGGGGAGAGTTTGCTCTTTTCCCAGTTGACCCAAAGTCCCAACTGGCTAAGGTGACTGAGCATGTCCCTGTGTTCGCACAACTGCTCTCTCGACTGGGCCAGAATCAGCCAGTCATCGAAGTAGTTGAGAATGCGAACACCACGCTCTCTCATGGGAGCAATGGCCGCCTCCGCAACCTTCGTAAAGACACAGGGCGACAGGGACAGCCCGAAGCGTAGGACTCTGTACTGATATGCCTGCCCCTCGAACGCAAAGTGTAGGAACGGTCTGTGTCGAGGGAGAATCGAGACATGAAAGTACACGTCCTTCAGGTCGATCGCTGCAAACCAATCTTGGGGACGGATGCACCCGAAGATGCGTTTCTGTGTTAGCATCTTGAATGGCAGCCTGTGCAGGGACCGATTCAAGAACCGCAGGTCCAAGATTGGCCGTAACCCACCGCCTTTCTTGGGTACAATGAAGTACAGGCTGTAGAAGCCTGTCTTCATATCGGCTGGAGGGACCGGCTATATCGCGTCCTTCACCAGTAGGACTGCGATCTCCGCCCGTAAAACAGGAGCACCCTCCTTCAGCACCGAGGTGAAGTGGATGCCCCTGAACTTAGGGGGCCGCTGGGCGAACTGAATCGCATAGCCGAGTCTGATAGTACGGATGAGCCAGCGAGACTAGCCAGGCTTCCAGCGACCGAACAAGCGGGACCAACGGCACCACAGACGTACCCGCAGTGGGGCAGTGAGGTGGCATGCAGGGACCCGACTCGGACGGCGTAGCGGCCTAAAGTGGGGTCTGAGTGTGCAGTGCAGCACTTACCTGCTTCCGCTGAGGGGACACACGGGTGTGTGGAGGTCTCTCGAGTGCATCCTGGGCACAGCCAGCGCCCCCCGCTGGCGATGGGAGAGGAAACTGAGGGTGACAAGGCATAGCGTCGTACACCGCCAAGCGCGCTCTCTTGGCACCCAGAGATATTGGAAACAGCTCTTTTATTGAAGTTTTGGGTACGAAGGCCAGTGGCGGAACACAAATTAACTTTGAACAAAAGATTCTCCCCCGGCCCTCCTCCGGGGGGAGGGAGTGGCGCGGACACCATCTCCTGAAGAGCTGTCCCCTCCATCTCTGGGTGGCCCGTCTCAGGGTTGCTTGGATTTCTGCTTACCACCTGGTTTGGCAGCGGCCTGAGCGGGCTGGGTGACCTTCCTGCGGCCGGCTCTGCGCTGTTGCCCCGATGGAGGCTGCTGCTGGGCTTTAGCGGGAGCGGGGGCGGCGGCAGGGGACCGCCCTCGGCGACGAACAGGCGGAGGATCTGCAGTCGGTGGGTGGAGGCAGCAGTGGCCCGCCGGGGCAGGATGTGCCTGATGGCCTCCGTCTGCTTCTGGGCAGCCGAGAACTGCTGGGCGAAGCTCTCGACTGCGTCGCCGAATAGCCCAACCTGGGATGACTGAATGACTGAATGACTGAATGACTGAAGCTCCCCCTCCGATGCAGCGATTGACATCTTGTCATCTGCTGGAGCTCCGAAAGTCACCACTGGACGCCCATGGGAGAGGCCAGCGTGCTCTCTCGGTTACTCAACCGGCTGCGGCGCGTCAGAGGGATTAGGGGCCCACGGAGATTGCCTCGGCGGGGTAGCCCTAACCATAATCCAGGTCACCCTGGCTATTCGCCGAAGTAGCTCTATTCTGCTGGCCAGCAGGAATAGCTCTAGATCGGGGTATAGGTAAGGGGACTCCGCCTTTCCGAAGGTAGGTGAGTCTCGACCTCAACGCCGAGATAGTCATGTTCCTGCAGTGGGTACATGAACTATCCACAAACGCTGCCTCAGCGTGCTGAATGCCCAGACACGTAAGACAACGATTGTGACTGTCAGCTGGTGACAGGGAACGACCGCATCCAGAAATGCACGGGTGGAATGACATCTTGAAAAAGACGCAGTCACACCCGTTTTAGGGGAAAAAAGCTCTTTTAAATGTGCTGAAGCACACAGGGAGACGGCCGCAGCAAAACACAGGGAGATAGTGCAGCCCTGTATATGCACTCACTGTACTGGAACGCCCTCACCGAACCAACAGAGACACTCTTTTGCTGTGAAAACAGCACTTGTTTCTCTTCAGTGAGATAGCGGTCCTCGCTGTATGTGCCTTTTCTCCCAGCACTCGACTCCTTCTCCTCTCGTTCTCTCTCTCTCTCTTGTAGAGCACTCTTAAGCAGCACAGAACATTCGGCTCCAAAGTGAATGACAAATGTGCACTGCATCCGCTTCCGTATTTATATCCCCGCGCTGCGGGGCGGAGCGCGAGATGCAAATCTCGCACGCCAATGGCCACTGGCCCGTTCTGTATACACTCGAAACTGATAGGGTTCCTAGAAGTGATCCCAATCGTTGAACGTGACTGACTGAAGGGGAACTAAAATTACTAAAACTAAAACAGAAATACAAAATAAAGCTAAATAGAATATAAAAAACAAATAAAAATGACAAAAGCAGATAACAAAATCACTCTAAAATTAAAATGAAAACTGAAAATATAAATATAACCGTAAATAAATAAAGTAACACTGCATGAAATCTAACTTGACCTTATTAATTTTCTTGCGTGTTCCTAGTGTTATTGTGTAATTTTTATTTCTATAAAAAAGGTTGTTTCCACCAGTATAGAATACAGAATTATGAGAAAGTTTAAAATAAGAAAATCACAGTAGTGAAAAATTAAATTGCAATTATGCAAAATAAAGTCAGATTTCTGAGCAAGCTGCATAAAGCTGCAATTACACCTTTTTGCTTTTATTTTTTGTTAAAACCCGGAAGGCTGCTGACTTCCATTTTATAAAAATTTTTGTCCATTCTCTAGAATGTGAATACAAGGTACTCAATACCAGAACTAACAACATTTGAACTTTTTTAGTAGTTGAGATAATAAAATATGCTAATATTCTAAGGAGACGCAATTGGATTGTTTTGAAACACAACCTCTTGATCTCTGCAAAAGAGCCTCTGGCACTTCCTGATAGCACATGAAGCAGTCTTCAGGTCACACCTGAAACCTGATAACCAGAGCAGCATGGAGAGTTTCTCTCGAAAGATTCAGCCTAGTTTAAACTCAGAGATCAAGCAGAATGACTTTCATTTACAATGGCTCCCACACAGAGTTTGCTTTGCATTTCTTAACTTTTCTTTCCTGCTTTTGTTGATGCAGCAGTCTTCCTTTTGGCCAAAGTCAATGAGGCCAATACTCTGCCCAAAGTGAACATCTGGCTCTAATTAAAATAACCCCCCCCCCATATAGCGTCACTTTCCCACTCCCTCTACTCTTTCCTCCGCATCCCTCCCTCCATACCTCCTCCTCTCTGTGTCATGTGCCCTGTGGCCGCATTTGTATGTGTGGATCTCAGTGCTGAGGAATATGGAGCGTTTGGCTGCTGTGTGGAATTTGGGGATTCTTCTATGTGTGAGTTTTGGAGGGGCCTTGTGTCAAACCACCAACTATACCAGGTGCGTGGTAGGGCTGTGGGTGAGGACGAACTAAGTCTGCATGACAGCTCTTTGCTGCTATAAATAGTCCTTTTTACAAACCCTCATGAGTTTCTGCTGCAGGAACCGTTTAAACATGCTAGCTTTTTAAGTGTTTATGTCTGGTAGGGTGTCATTTTTTTACTCTTTAAATGCATGGGGTGTGTGTGTGAATTCCCAGTAGGTTGCAGATGTACGTACTTTGGGTTAGCGTGTTTTTAGGGTGAATCAGGTCGCTTTACCCTGCATCAGGTCCAGCTTTCCTTTGAAGGGAGCACCATTGCTTTTTCTGAAGAAAACAGATGGATAATTTGTTAAATAATGACTAGACTGAGTAATCTGACATCCTTATAAATCTGGAAAACTTTTTATGCTATTTAGGCTGTTGCAGTTAAAGAAATAGTTCAGCCAAGAATTAAATTTCTAGTCAACCCATATGATTTTCTGACTTCAGTGGAGAAATTTAGTAGAATGTTTATGCTGCTCTTTTCCATACAATGAAAGTAAATAGAAAAAAGATTAAAAAAAAGTACCACAAAAAACCTGGCGCTTCACAATCATGATGTGAAACATCATTTAATTTTGTGGGCCGAATCATGACATCCCTTATAAAAAAGAAGTTTATTTAAGTGTGCTATTAGTATATTTATAATGTTTTTTGTTGCTTTAGTATGGAAACCTCACAACTTAAATATATATTTTTTAAGAACTTTTAAAAGGCTTTTTTAATTTATATATCCGAGTTGAAAATGCACTAATGAATATTTTCCTAATAAAAATGTAGAGATGCGTCCAATCCAGTGTTTACTTATGCAAAGTTGAGCTGAATTTAAATGTATATCCTAGTATATATATATATATATAAATAAAAAAAGACACTGGTGCTTCACAATCATTTTTGTGTGCTTGATCATGAGGCGGCAGGATTAAATGTGTGGGATTTGTGTCAAGTGCATAACTTATTTTTAAGAAAAATAATGCATCTAATTGGTTGTTTCATTTAAATTAGTTTTTACTTTTTACTTTCTTGCTCATTTTTATCAACACAGTATTATTTGAATAGGTCACTGAAATTATAACATGCCCTAAATGTCCCCATTGCTGAGTGAAGAGAATCTGTCTCAGACGGGGTCTGTGGGAGTAACTGCATAATGACAGTATTTTGGACAGTGTTCTGGCTCTGCACCATTACATTACAAAAGAGCTGTGTTTTATTTTGCAGTGTCATAGCATTTAAGTCTATAAACATATTACTGTAGACGTCAAAAACATTTCTCAGCATTCAAAAGGGATTTTGAGCTGTCAGTGATCTTAGAAATACTGCCTGGGATTTTGTAAACACTGAGTTATGCACTAATGAATATTAAAACCTGTTTGCTACTTTAATTTGATGGCTAATTCTTAATAATAATAATAATAATAATAATAATAATTATTATTATTATTATTATTAAAAGACTCCTAGCTTTTAAAACCTTTTTTCTACTTTAGTTTGATGGCTAATTGTTAATAATAATAGTAGTTATTATTATTATTATTAAAAAGCCTCCAAGCTTTTAAAGCCTGTTTTCTACTTTAGTTTGATGGCTAATTGTTATTAATAGTAATTATTATTATTATTATTATTATTATTTAAAGCCTCCTAGCTTTTAAAGCCTGTTTCTACTATAGTTTGAAGGCTAATTGAATCAACTGGTGGTCAAATTAACTCTTTTTGTTATGAGACAATTTTGAAGACTTTTTATTTTGTAAATGTTTCTGTCATTTATTTAGTTTAAATATGCTTTTCTTAATGAAAAAAAATGAAAAAGCTATAAACATTGACTTATTTATTTGGTGAATAATTATAATATCGTAAAACTGGTATCTTTAATAGCTTTTGGTTAGCAAAATATTTTCATCTTGGATGCCTGCCATAATTACATTTTTTTGTTGGTGTACTGTAGGTTCATCTATGTGCATCTGTTTGTACTTTGTGAGATTATGTCTTTTGCAAACTATGTCTTGGTCAAGCTTTTGACTCGCCTTCATGATATAAACACACTGTGTTTATTGTGCAATATAAACACATTCACATCTGCATTTTCACTCTTCCTCGCCTTCTCAGGCCTGTGTTTAACTGTGGCGGTGATCTGGTTGGAGACTCAGGGTTTGTGGGCAGTGAAGGATTCCCATCATTCTACAAACCCAACAGCAAATGTACCTGGTACATCACAGTGAGTTCACCTTGAGTTCACACTCGAGATTCTTCGTCATCCTGGCCATATCCCAGAGTAAAAGCCTTTAAGTATCTCTGTCCCTTTGTACTAGGTTCCAGAAGGCAATGTGGTCATGCTCTCCTTCAGGATTTTTGACCTGGAGGCTGACCCTCTCTGCCGCTACGACTATGTGGATGTGTATAACGGACACTCTAACATGGTGCAGAAGCTCGGACGTTTCTGCGGAACATTCCGGCCCGGGGCTCTTATCTCTACGTCCAACACCATGATGGTAGAGATGGTATCAGATTCAGGAACAGGAGGGAGAGGGTTCCTGGCTTACTTTAATGGAGGAAAGCCACATGTGGATGGTGAAATCAAACTTTTAAATTTTAAACATCAAATGTGTTGCGATCAACGTTGGGGGTAATGGATTACAAGTAATCTGCATTAAGTAATCCGATTACTTTTTTTTTTTTATGTAACAAGTAATGTAATGCATTACTTTATACATTAACACATTAATATTTCAGTTAAAATTCTCTCTCTTCTTCATAACATTGTACCAATCAATTATTATATCATAATCAATAGGACATGTACACTGACAAAATGTAAAAAAGTAACAATGTACAAAACACATTACTTTCAACTTTCAATAAAGGAAGAGTTGTAGAGAAGATAATATTAACCGTAATGTTAAGAGATCTTTTGTATGGCATGTATAGCTCTAGGAGTCAATATTCTAAGTGGTCAGAATATAATAATATTCTAAATGTGTTTATAAAAGAAAATGAAGGTGTATGTTATATAGGCTGCGTTAATGCATTACTGCAAAAAAGAACTTCTCAGTAAAAAAAACACACCTGCAAGGCCTGAAAGAGATCGAGCCTCAGCCAGGTGAGAAAAAGATACTCAAAAGTAATGTAACACATTACTTTCCATAAAAAGTAACTAAGTAATGTAATTAGTTGCTTTTAAGGGAGTAACACAATATTGTGATGCATTACTTTTAAAAGTAACTCTCCCCAACACTGCTTGCAATTGACTCTATGCCATTCGTTCAGCTTTTTCATTTTCAGACAAAATACTTGATGCTGGAAATGTGTTGTTTTAACTTCTTCCCTTGAAGTTTTCCATATTAGAAGCTGAATGTTTGCAGCCTCAATGGTCTTTCTTTTCTTTTTCTTTATGTCAGAGCACCAGTTTTGTGGCGGAAAGCTCACAAAATCTCAGGGCACAATCAAAACTCCCAACTGGCCAGAGAAAAATTATCCACCGGGCATCAGCTGTTCCTGGCTTATAACAGTGGAGCCGGAAATGGTCAGGAAAAAACATAAGCCTGCAGTTCAGATCGTTTTCAGTTAATATTTCAATGTTGAATAAGTGGCGGCACGCCAGACATTTTTGCAGCCTGTTCATTAAATGATAATAAATAGGTCCGTTGGGAAATAATGACTTTCTTAACTATTGTGTTATATAATAAATGTTTCCCACAATACAAATCATTTTACACTTCACAATAAGGTTTCATTTGTTAACATTAGTCACCCTCAAGCCATCCTAGGTGTATATGACTTTCTTCTTTCAGACGAACACAGTCAGAGTTATATTAGTAAATATCTTGACGCTTCCAAGCTTTATAATGGCAGTGAATAGGACCCACAAGTTTGAAGCTCAAAAAAAGTGCATCCATCCATCCATCATAAACGTACTCCACACGGCTCCAGGGGGTTAATAAAGGCCTTCTGAAGCGAATCTATGGGGTTTTGTAAGAAAAATATCCATATTTAAAACTTTATAATGTAAAATATCTAGCTTCCGCCAGACCGCCTTCCGTATTCAACTTATGAAGAAAGTGTAACGCCTCTCACAGTTCAAAACGCTTACGCTACGTCCGACGTCATACGTCGCGGCAGTTACGCTTTTTCCATAAGTTGAATACGGAAGGCAGTCTGCCAGAAGCTAGATATTTTACATTATAAACCATGTGGAGTACATTTATGATGGATGGATGCACTTTTTTGAGCTTCAAACTCGTTGGCCCCGTTCACTGCCATTATAAAGCGTGGAAGTGTCAGGATATTAATTAATATAACTCTGATTGTGTTCATCAGAAAGAAGAAACACCTAGGATGGCTTGAGGGTGAGTAAATCATGGGATAATTTTAATTTTAAAGTGAACTACTCCTTTAACATGAACTAACAATGAAAAATACTTCTAAAGCATTTATATGTTAATGTCAGCATTTACTAATACATTATTAAAATTATATGTTGTATCTGTTACTATTATTAAATGGATCTTAGCTAACGTGAGCTAACAATGAACAGTTTATTAAATAACATTAACATGGATTAGGTCTATTAAAAACTGTAGCAAATGACTAATGCATTAACAGTTATCTAATGGGACCTGATTGTAAAGTGTTGAGGTTTTGTTTTTCAGGTGATTGAGGTGAAGTTCGATAAGTTTGATTTGGAGTCTGACACGTACTGCCGCTTCGACTATGTGGCGTTCTTTAACGGAGGAGAGAAAGACGATTCAAGGCGCATCGGAAAATACTGTGGAGACACTTCGCCTCAGTCAGTAATCTCATTCGTCTCTTTGGCTGTCATTTTATTATTGATATCATATCGTTGAAAAAGTAAGGTTACACTTTATTTTAAGGTGTCATTGTTACAGTGTAATTATATATATAAGTACTGAGTAATTTTAATTAACAACATGTACTTACTATAGGGTTAGGGTAGGATTAGGGTTTGGTTGAGGGTTAGCTGCATGTAATTATGCATAATTTACTGTTGGTAAGCAGGCCTACATGTAACATATAACAAGGACACTGTAAAATAAAGTGTTACCTAACTTACCACACAATTCACATTCATCCCTGTTTTTTGTGTCCCATCTACAGGAACATTGTTACCAATAGCAATGTGTTATTGGTGCAGTTTGTATCTGACCTTAGCGTGACTTCAGACGGATTCATGGCGTCATACAACAGCATCTCACGTGGCCTCCGTACTCCGACTGCAGGTGGCGATGTTGCGTCAGGACCCAGAGTGTCTTCCACACCCACAAAACCCCGTCTCACTCCAGTCAAACCGGTGAAACCTATTGTCTTGACAACAGAAGATGCAACTACAACCACAATCACAACTACAACCACTACTACAAAGGCTCCTGAACAGCCAAATCCACGACCCAAACCCGTTAGACCCATTAAACCTGTGAGGCCTCCAGTCCGTCAACCAGATCCAGATAGATCCAGACCATGTAAGGAAGAGATAAGAGTAACAAATTATGATGGTTACGGTTGATCATAACTTGTTAGACATTGTTGAATCATTTTTTTTCAGCCACAGACTTAAACCCACTGTGCGCAAAGCCATGTAAAAGAGATGGAACCATCAAGACCAGCTTCTGTGCTAGTGAATTTGGTAAGTCATTTCGCATAACAACCATTAAAATAACATAAAGTACACAAAGGAAACTTTTACACTGCCATTCAAAAGTGGGGTTGGGGTTGACAAGATGTTTAATGTTTTTTTGAAAAAAAAAAGTCTGTTCTTCACAAAGTCTGCATTTATTTGATCACAAATGCAGTCGAAATAGTAATATTGATTGCAATTTAAAATAACTGTTTCTATTTGAATATATTTTTTAAAAGTCATTTATTCCTGTTATGGCAAAGCTGAATTTTCGGCATCATTACTCCAGTCTTCAGTCACATGATCCTTCAGAAATCATTCTAATATGCTGATTTGCTGCTCAAGAAACATTTCTTAATATTATCAGTGTTGAAAACAGTTGTGCTGCTTCATAATTTTGTAGAATCTATGATTTTTTTTCAGTATTCTTTGATGAACAGAAAGTTTAAAAGAACAAAATTATTAAAATAAAAATCTTTTGTAGCATTAAATAGTATTTACTGTCGCATTTGATCAGTTTAATGAAAATGGTAATATGTTTTAAAGAGACAGCTCACCAAAAAGTGTATAATATAATATAATATAATGAGGGTTCATAAGTAATGACAGAATTTAATTTTTAAAGGGGTAAACTATCCCTATAAGAGCAATTCTTTATTTCAATCTCTCTGTTTCTCAGTGATCACCGGTACGATGACAGCATTGACTTTTGGACCTAGAGGAAGTATGCAAGCCACAGTGTCCTTAATTAAGGCCTATAAGACTGGTAGTCTTACAATCACCCAAGCTGGAGAAACTATGTCTGTCAAACTTGTGATGCCCTGCAACAAATGTCCCTTGCTGCGCAGAGGTATATAGCCACATATGCATATAAATACACACCACCGATATGCATTCCTTGGTCTTTATTGCTCATTAATTTCTTACAAATCTGCAAATTGTCTATTTATTGACAAAACACTTTCTCTTCACTAGGTCAAAACTACATCCTGATGGGTCAGGTGGACGAGGAAGGCCGTGGTGTTCTCAATCCCGGTAGTTTCACTGCCCTGTACAAAACTCCACACCACAAGATGTTGGCCAGCATCAACAATCAGCCATGCTGATCGCTCAGACCCATGTTAGCACAGCCTTCGCAGCAAAGACACTAGATGTAATGCAGTGCCTAAGGACAGTGATTAGACAACGGCCCCAAAACTAGTCTGGATATTAAGAGGTATTTTTTGGCATTGTAACATAATGCTCAGGAAGTTAACACACAAAATTCCTGGACTGCCTTGATTGGCGCAATTCAAACAGCTCAGAACTGAATTTTATAAAGTAAGGAATTTTTTTCATACAATTCAATATATGCACACAGAGATGTCACAAAATATATTTCTTATTTATGATGTCTTCTAATACAGGATTTATATAACACATTAACACATTGAGACTGTGTTGTTTTATTGTGATGGGCTTTTTCCTTTCACTGAAAGCTGGTTTTGGTCCACAATACACTATTGACACTGACTTAAACCATGAACACATATTAATCTTTCTATGTCTCTTTCTATTTCTCCTCCCTTCTCTCTTTCTATGTTCAGAAAGCTTATGTGCTTCATTGTTGTTATTGTTCAAGGTACTGTAACTCTTATTGTTTAAAATGAACACATTTGAAATATTGGGTCAATACATCATCAATCCTTCTTCCAAAAACGTGTTTTTGTCCTGTTTCACTATGGTCAGCCTACTGTAAGTGTTTATATTTTAGACCTGTCAGGATGGTTTTCTCTGGAAATTGCGTACATACGTCACTCACCGTGCGTGTCTCGTCATATAGTTTAGGTAGTGTATACTGTGCAAAAAGCAGTACCCCAGTATTAAATAGCCATTCTGTTTCTCTCTCAAACTAAAATCATGGGTTTATAGCGTCATCTAGTGTCTGATATTTTTACAAAGGCTCAGGACTCAAAAACTCTGAAAAAGAGAGCAATTCATTGCTGCAGCTCTGCATAAAGATACCACTAACTTGTCAGATTCATACACTGCCGTTCAAAAGTTTTTGATCGGTAAGATTTTTAGTGTTTTTAGAAGAAGTCTCTTATGCTCACCAAGGCTGCATTTATTTTTATTTAAAAAAAATAAAAACAGTAATATTGTGAAATATTATTAAAATGTAAAACAACTGTTTTCTATTTGAATATATTTTAAAATGTAATTTATTTCTGTGATGCAAAGCTGAATTTTCAGCATCATTACTACAGTCTTTAGTCACATGATCCTCAGAAATCATTCTAATATGATGATTTGATGCGTAAGAAACATTTATGATTATTATCAATGTTGAAAACAGTTGTGTAAAAAATTCAAAAGAACAGCATTTATTTTAAATAGAATCTTTTGTAACATTATAAGTCTTTACTGTCACTTTTGATCAATTTAATGCATCCTTGCTGAATAAATGTATTAATTTTTTTAAGTTATTTCCCAAAAAAATAAATAAAAAATTCCTACTGACCCAAAACTTTTGAACGGTACAATGTTGCAAAAGCATAAGCTCTTATTGGCCTGTATCATCACAGACATCAGACGCTTTAGAGACATCCATCAACGTCACTTAGGCCTACTTAAAGCGGATAATGACCTGCAAAGGCACAATGAAGCTAATTCTTGTCCTATGTCTGGCAACCAGGGAATTTATATCCTGTGTGACCTCTCTGCGTCCTCCCTGACAACAAAGAGCCACTCTGCCATCTCTTATCTGAACTCCGGGTAATGGTTTTGTGTTTACACTGTGAAATTAAATGTTGGATGTTGCATGACAGTAAATCTACCCAGCCAGATAAGTTTAATGTTTATCCCAGGATTATGAAGAGAACATTTTTGAAGCGGCAAAACATCCACAACATTATTAGTCTCGAGTCCATACATACATAGCAAATTACAGTAGAGGATGAAACCAGCAAAATGTTTTCATGAATGATAGGATGCAATAACAAACAAACAATTAAAGAGTAAAGTTCAAATTATTAGTATTATTAAAACACACGCGCGCGCACACACGCACACAGACTTTAATATGTAACCTGTTGTTGATTTCTGAGGATTTTATTTTGAAGCATTGACCTGAAATAATCTTACTGTAAGTTAAAAGTTAATAGGCTTACTCACAGTCACTATTTTATGGCTGATTTAGTCCTTTGCATATCTATGTATGTAGCAAAACACCCTCAGACTCGAAAATTAAATGGAGGAATCTCACAAAGTCTGTCAAGAACATGTCAGGGTCATGTTTTAAACTTAAAAATTTAAACTGTTATTTCAAATGTTTGTTTGCACAATCTTTTGAAATGTTTTGATTTAGTTAGATCTGGCTAAACTGCACAGTTAAAGGTACACAGTGTAACTGTTTTTGTTCAAAATGAACAAAATGTAAATAATAATTCAATACATTATCAATCCTTCTTCCAAAATGTTTGTTTGCCTTACACTGGTTCACTGTGGTATTATATTATATTGCCACATATTAATATAAGTGTTTATATTTTCCTGTCGGGATGGTTTTTGCGGGAAATTACGTACAAATGTCACTCTCCCGTGCGTGTCTCCTCATTTATGTAAATATATACAAGTTATATTATTATTAGTGCTATCAGAATTAGCATGTTAAGCATGCAATTATTTTTTTCAGTTTAACTAAAAAAAAATGCAATTAACGCAGCATCCGTTTTTCTGTCATCATTTGCAAATGCTTTTAAACCATTCAAGCCAGAAGACAAAAGAGAATGTGCTGTCTGTGAATGTCCTGTCTATGTGACACACATGTGACTTACAGAAAGGCGCACAGACAGCACCAGAATCAAGTTCTTTTTCGCACTTGAACGAACAATAACACACAGAATTATGCCAAAATGCCCGTTTTGTCAGTATCCTCATAAGAGCAGTCTTAAATTAGTTAAATAACGTCTTAAAAGAACTTAAAGAGTTGTGAGAAAATGAGATGCGCGTGACAGTGCGTCAGATCCGCGTCATGTTCGGCAGCGGCAGATCTTAAAGTGACAGCAGCCTAATAAACCAGTTGCTGTGACGTCTGTCATTAATGTTAATCAAAGAACAAAGGTAACAGAGAAAATTGTAGCTTTAATAAGGAATAGTATATATTTCATTTATTTATGCAGTGCAGACTGTTTGATAACTTTATTCAATTTCTGTTAGACAGGTAGGAAGGCAACAGGTAAATATGACATTATAATGGCTTTATGTGAAGATTGTTTTAAGTTCACTTAAATTAAAAGTTGTTATTTTTTAAAGCCTAATAAGTGTTGAAATTGATAGCTTTCAATTATACTGTAATGTTGAATATCTATCATTAATGTAAAAAATCTATTTCATAGAGACACCAGTATTAGTATCAGTGATACTGACCTTCATTCATAAAAAGATGCCATTACAACAAATGTTTAAAAAATGCTGTCTTTAAGTTGTTTCTACATTGATTTGGAGTAACTGTGAAATTACAATATAAAAACCTGTGATTAATTACAGAAAAATGTGCGATTAATTAGTTGTTTTTTTAAATTAATTGACAGCACTAATTATTATCTAATATATATATTTAGGCTATTTTTCAGGTCCATACATCTAAAATTACTTCCATAGTGTTATACAAAGTAAACATTTTGCAGATAACTTCATTTAGTAGGCCTACATTGTAAAAGCAGATTATTTCATTTGGTAACATTGTCATCTTGGAATATCAAATTTGCTATTTTTCTTATGCATTGATTGGTATTTATTCATCAACATACATACCTTTGCATTTTATGTAGTCTGAAATTAAAATTAAATGGGGAAATCTCACAAAGCCTGTCAAGAACATATGCAGGACATGTTTTACCCCCACATCTAAATAAATAGGAAATTATATTTTGCATAAAGAGAATAAAGCATTTTTGTACCTCTCAGACATTCTTTTTAATCACAGTTAAGCACATATTTATCCCCAAAAGAGAAACTGCATTTGAATGAAAATGACAAAAATTAACAATAAATGTATATATCCACTTTATTCAAGAATCAATCTCTTTTAACAGAATCAGAGAAACAAAATATATAATATTAACTAAACAGAGACATTTTATATTAGAATTCAAGTGATTAGTACAAAATGTTATCATTATCCTGAATGCATTCATGAACCTCTGAAAAACCAATTTTGTTGTCTAAATAAACAACAACAGGAAATCATACATCCAGGACCAGATATATGACAAAATGCACATATATTGCATTTATTTACAGCATCCAGCTCAGTCCTTGTGGCTTGCATCACTCTGTCTCCCTTGAAACATTTCATTTCATTTAAACACAGTAAGTACAAGACTGGTGAATGCCAGGTCTGGCAAGAGGGTGGAGGAACCAGAGGAAACACTGACATTTTTACTGAATATAAAAGATTTAGTTTAATTACACACGCCGGAACAGTCTAGTAGGTGCTCCTCTACACTGTTCTGGAGGTCTACAGGTACAAGGCAAGGGATTCTGGGAAAGGAGCCCAGAGGTCAGCAGGTGGCATCGATAATATTGCCATCCATCTGGTGGCGGTAAATTACTCGTGCTTTGTGGGAAAAATAGACGGGACGTGCGGCGCTTTCCTCTCCGTCGTAACCCCAGGAGACTGTCGGAGAGAAGCCAGGTTGCACCTCAACAGATGGCACTGTGAACGCAGAGAGGAAAAACTGAGTTTATACAATATGGAGTATTGAAAGACTTCATTAGCATGATATCAGGAAGAAATGTGGTCAACAAGGAACCTTACCAGGCGGAGGAGGGCACAGTCTGTTTTTACCCCGGTCTTTACAGCGTTTGTACCAGGGGAAACACTGCAAGACTTTCTTACCCATGGCTTTCCCAATCTAGAGATCTGGAGAGAGAACATAAATGACTCCAATAACATGGAGTTTCAATGCCATTGTGTTTGTTTCTTCAAGCTTATCTCGCTTCTCCGACCGGAACATTAGCTGAGAGGTGAAAGCAGGAGATTGCTAATAATGGCTCAAAGAAACAAAGAGCTCATTCATCCTGAGAGGATTAATCCTCAGTCGTGTCTGAGGCTTGTAGCCTACTATACGGTATATCATTTGAGCGGGGCACACAGTTGTGTTCCCTGGCCCACTTTGGAGTGCTGGAACACCTGACCAAGAACAACCAGCTCTGACTCCACAATTAGCCACAACGTCAGTGTAACACATAAATCTTAACTACAGGAAGGGAACTGCTGAACACTTCTGTTACGTAAATAATGAGCAGCACCGCCCGTGTATTTAGCAGAACGGGACTATGATTTATTTTGTCATCTGTAAATCATTAAAACGTTGTATGTGACAAATGTATTGTATTTAAAAAGGAATATCATTAGTAAAATAAAGTCTGCTGCGTATATACAGTATGCTGCAATGCATACTGGTCAAAAGTTTGGAAACATTACTATTTTTAATGTTTTTGAAAGAACTCTTATGCTAAGAGTATAAATACAGAAAAAAAACAGTAATATTGTGAAATATTATTACAATTTAAAATAATGGTTTTCTATTTTAATACACTTTAAAATATAATTTATTTCTGTGACGCAACGCTGAAATTTCATCAGCCATTTCTCCAGTCTTCAGTGTCACATGATCCTTCAGAAATCATCAATGTTGGAAACAGTTGTGCTGCTTAATATTTGTAACCTATGATACTTTTTTCAGGATTCTTTGATGAATAAAAAGTTAAAAAGAACAGCATTTATTTAAAATAGAAATCTATATACAAAATATCTTTCTTTTTTTTGAAAGAAATTAATACTTTTATTCAGCAAGGATGTCATAGTAAAGATTTGTATTGTTAGAAAATATGTATATTTTGAATAAATGCTGTTCTTTTTTTAACTTTTTATTCATCAACGAATCCTTAAAAAAGTATCACAGTTTCCCAAAAAATATTAATATCAATTAAATTGATAAAAAGTCAGAGTAAAGATTTATATTGTTAGAAAAGATTTCTATTTTGAATAAATGCTGTTCTTTTTAACTTTTTATTCATCAATGAATCACAGTATCACAGTTTCCAAAAAAATATTAAGCAGCACAACATTGATAATAATTGAGTATTAGAATGATTTCTGAAGGATCATGTGACACTGAACATTGAAGTAATGAAAATTCAGCTTTGCATCACAGAAATAAATTACATTTTAAAGTATATTAAAATAGAAAACCATCATTTTAAATTGTAATAATATCAGTTTTTTTCTGTATTTGATCAAATAAATGCACACTTGATAAGCATAAGAGACTTCTATAAAAAACATAATATATATTCATATAACATATATATATGTGTATGAGTGTGTGTGTGTGTGTGTGTATATATATATATGTGTGTGTGTGTGTGTGTGTGTGTGTGTGTATATATATATATATATAAAATATTAAGTCAATTTTGGGGTCCCTGGCATAAGCAGTTAAAAACTAGCCAAGACCCTTTACATTCTAGTGCTTAATGATCCCTTGAGCACCTGTCATACAGTCTGTAGATGAACGAGCAAGATGCTTTGTCGTTCAATTGAAGGTATCTTACATAAAACTCTACCGAGGAGAGGTTAATCCCTTATTCAAGAAAATCAAACTAGAGCGACTTGGCGCACGTTGCACACAAACACACATCAAAGATCAAATAAGTGCAAATCCAGACAGGCTAAACATGAGCTTATCAGAGAAACAATTTGTTTGTAACATACGAATTAGTAAAATATAATAGGCTTCTAAATAGACTTTTAAAATGCTAATAAATCTATATAATAAATATTTCAGGTACGGATAAATGAAAATGTGCACGTTAAAAGTAGCTATTTGAGTATAGAACCGTATTTTAATTAAAACAGGTATATTATTGTGTCAAGCACACTAAATATTTCTGCATACTGCATATACGTTAAAAGTTTTGTCAAAACACTTTGCGTACGTCACGCATTCCACTTTCAGACACAGCACTTACAAACGTACCTGTAGAGAAACAAAGTGGCGCGCGTCCTATCCAGTGAACTGAAGGTTTTGCTTCGTTTGAAACTCTGGCTCCATGGGATTGTGCTCGTGAAGGTCCCTACAGAAATCGTGTTAGGGCAGCAAGCAGGTCGCATTCCCGATGGATACTGTCTGATGATGCTGTACTGACTATCTGCCCCTCTGTTCCGTTACCTCGGTTGCGTATTAAAGCTTTGATTGAGCGTGCGCGGAACGCCATGGGAAATTTCCACCGGCCGAGGCTTAAATAACTAATCCTGAAAGCCACAACAAAAGCTTCTGACCTCAGAAGTGACTGAGTACATTTTTTTTCCCCTCAAGAAGATGCCGTAGCAAACCTTCTTAATAAAGTGCATTCAATAAACGCATAAATCACGTTAATGGCAATTAAAGCTGCTGTAGCCTATGTGATTGCCCATAATATCTAACGAGATAGCCTATCACGGAAATAGATGTCTGAGACCTCTATTATTAGGGAGTTATATTATTGTAATTAAAATCCGCTGTTAATGGAAAATTAATTGCGGCCCAATCAGAGAATTTGGATACAATTTGGCGTAAGTTTGACCAATGGAAAAGGAGTAGGCTATTTGAGAAACAACCATTAGCCATAACCACACAGATCTACTGCATTCTATAAATTCTATATAAATATAAATTTAATATATAAATTCAATGCATTCTAACTGCATAGCTGTAAAAACTTAAAAGCTACCATTTAAAGCATAGCAACAACTTAACGGCCCACAAAATTTTAGCATCATGTTTTGCAGTCAAGCACCATGTTTTTTCTTTCCAGAAAATAGGCTAAAATATATATATATATATATATATATATATATATACACTGATCAGGCATAACACTGAATAAAGTGAATAGTGAAGTGAATAACACTGATTATCACCTCATCACGGCACCTGTTAATGGGTGAGATATATTAGGCAGCAAGTGAACATTTTGTCCTCAAAGTTGATGTGTTAGAAGCAGGAAAAATGGGCAAGCGTAAGGATTTGAGCGAGTTTCACAAGGGCCAAATTGTGATGGCTAGACGACTGGGTCAGAGCATCTCCAAAACTGCAGCTCTTGTGGGGTGTTCCCGGTCTGCAGTGGTTGAAGGAACAGTGGTGAACCGGCGACGGGTCATGGGCGGCCAAGGCTCATGAATGCACGTGGGGAGCGAAGGCTGACCCGTGTGGTCCGATCAAACAGACGAGCTACTGTAGCTCAAATTGCTCAAGAAGTTAATGCTGGTTCTGATAGAAAGGTGTCAGAATACACAGTGCATTTTTTGTGTATGGGGCTGCATAGCTGCAGACCAGTCAGGGTGCCCATACTGACCCCTGTCCACCGCCGAAAGCGCCAACAATGGGCACGTGAGCATCAGAACTGGACCACGGAGCAATGGAAGAAGGTGGCCTGGTCTGATGAATCACATTTTCTTTTACATCATGTGGATGGCCGGGTGCGGGTGCGTGTGCATTGCTTACATGGGGAACAGATGGCACCAGGATGCACTATGGGAAGAAGGCAAGCCGGCGGAGGCATTGTGATGCTTTGGGCAATGTTCTGCTGGGAAACATTGGGTCCTGCCATCCATGTGGATGTTACTTTGACACATACCACCTACCTAAGCATTGCTGCAAACCATGTACACCCTTTTAATGGAAACGGTATTCTCTAGTGGCTGTGGCCTCTTTCAGCAGGATAATGCACCCTGCCACAAAGCAAAAATGGTTTAGGAATGGTTTGAGGAGCACAACAACAAGTTTGAGGAGTTGACTTGGCCTCCAAATTCTCCAGATCTCAATCCAATCGAGCATCTGTGGGATGTGCTGAACAAACAAGTCCGATCCATGGAGGCCCCACCTCGCAACTTACAGGAACTTAAAGGATCTGCTGCTAACATCTTGGTGCCAGATACCACAGCACACCTTCAGGGGTCTAGTGGAGTCCATGCCTCAACGGGTCAGGGCTGTTTTGGCAGCAAGACGGGGACCAACACAATATTAGGAAGGTGGTCATAATGTTATACCTGATCGGTGTGTGTGTATGTATATATATATATATATATATATATTTGTGTCACAGAAATCATTTACAACAGCTTTACTTATTAAATAGGCCTAAAATTAATTGCAACGGCGTAAAATAAATTGTGTGTGATTGTCTAATGAGATAATGGGAGCATATAAACCGCACTCTTGCTAAATAGTTTGCCACACATTGACCACTTTTGATAATTCATACATTTATTGTGGAAATGTTTTATTTATTTTATTAGTAAGAAGTGTTTGTACAGTAATAAAAACAATTCACAAAGACTTCATAGTTTCTTATTCATGTTAAATGTATGAAAATTCCTTAAAATAGGCCTACTAAAAATGCAAAAAAACCCAAGAAACAACATTAAACATTTGTAAAAAAATAGTTCCGCCCTTTTCACCATTATATAGGTTGAGCCAGTTAAAAAGAACTTTAAAAATCACTTAAAAAAGCTAAAAAAAAAAAAAAAAAAAAAAAAAAAAAAAGAGAGAGAGAGACTGACACTGAATAAATGCACAATTTGTAAAATGTCAATTTAACAAAAATGCTGAGAACATGGCACTGCTTGTATCAACATCTGTTTGGTATTACTGGGGCTCTGTTTGTGACCTATATGGCTATTCACATTAAATTCACCAGACTCTGTTTTGGGGTTTTTCCAGGCTGCTCAAACCCAGACACTTCCCTTTCCCTCGCTCTCTCCTGCCCCCTGCTGGCTACAGCAGCCCCCCAGGCCTCGATGACGTGATGCAGGCAGGTTCTTATAGACGGCACGGCTGTAGGGGATGAAGCACAGGCCCAGCTGGAGGTGGCGTGCCATCCTGCAATAAGCGGCCAGAGCCAGAACCAGGAGCGGAGCCAGCAGCAAGAACCCCACCACCAGCAAAGCCACACAACCTCCATCGTCCAAGAGATCGGAACAGTAGACGGAAGTACCGTGGCGCTGAACCTTTGGAACAAAACAGGGAGGAGTGCAAGAAAAGGAGTTAGCAAGAAAGAGAGGGAAGGGACTGAAATTTGACAACGTGTTGTACAAATTGTGCCTGTAATATGTTGTCAGATCAGATACGAGCATGAATACATTGACCTGCGATCATTAATAAAAAAACAAACAAACATCCATATGGTGAGGCAGTGAGAGTTGACTGAGGCAGCTCAGTTGAAGACGGTTAACTGATCACTGATTCAGTGAAATGATAAAAGGATTATGTGAGACTATAACCCAGGTGTTTTGTGTTAGTTGCAATGAACTCTGGGAAGTTTATTCATCAGTGCTTGGATGAAATTAGAACAATCTAAGCTGTTTTAATTTCCTTTGGGAATTGTGATTTGGGGTGGAATTGCATTATGAGGACAAATACTGAAAAAAAGATTAAAATGTAATAATTATACATATACAATATCTTTCAAAAGTTTGGAGTAAGTTCGATTTCGTACCCGAAGGATTGAACACTTTTCATCAAGGATCAAAAGTGACGGTAAAGACATTTATAATGTTACAAAATATTTCCATTTCAAGTAAATGCTGTTCTTTTAAACTTTTCTGTTTATCATCCTGAATCATGTAAATAAAATGCATCACAGTTTCCATAAAAATAATATTAAGCAGCACAACATATTTCAACACTGACAATACTCTTTCTTGAGCAACAAATCTGCATATTAGAATGATTTCTGAAGTATACTAAAGACTGGAGTAATGATGCTGAAAATTCAGCACAGGAATAAATTACATTTTAAAAAATATTAAAATTGAAAACATTTTACATTGTAATAATATTTCACAATAGTACTGTTCTACGCTTTTGACCAAATAAAAGCAGCCTTGGTGAGAATAAGAGACTTCTTTCAAAAACATTAAATAATCTTACCTCAAACTTTTGAACTATAGTGTAGTATTTTTTTTTGCTCAAATCTTTGGATTAACATGCAGTGGTGAATCATATAGTTAGACTATGAATGTACATTATAAAAGCAAATAGGGTCCATTTTGATTTGATACTGACTTTAAAAGGATTAGTTCACCAAAAAATGAAAATTCTGTCTTTAAAGGAGTAGTTCACTTTAAAATGAAAATATCCCATGATTTATTAAACCCTCAAGGATCCTAGTTGTATAAGACTTTCTTCTTTCTGATGAACACAGTCGGAGTTATATTAATAAATATCCTGACGCTTCCAAGCTTTATAATGGCAGTGAACAGGGGCCACGAGTTTGAAGCTCAAAAAAGTGCATCCATCCATCATAAACGTACTCCACACGGCTCTGGGGGGTTAATAAAGTTCTTCTGAAGTGAATCGATGGGTTTTTGTAAGAAACATATACATATTTAAAAAGTAAAATTTCTAGCTTATGATGGATGGATGCACTTTTTTGAGCTTCAAGATATTTTTTGATATCTTAATTTGTGTTCCGAAGATGAACGAAGGTCTTATGGGTTTGGAACAACATAAGAGTGAGTAATTAATGACAGAATTTTCATTTTTGGGTGAACTAACCCTTTAAGACAACGTTATATGTTAGAAATGTAACAACGTAAAAATTTACCGTTGAATGGCAGAGGAAGCCAAAAACGACCATGACAAGCGATGGTAAGAGGATGAGGCCGAAGATAAATGCAGCCAAACCTACGTTGAGCGCAGCGATGATCAGATTCTGTGCTGTAACCAGAACAGAACAGGCCCAACAGTCCAAAGAGCCCCTCAGCTCCAGAGGAGAGTCGTTCACTGCACTGCCTGCTATTGAGTACGGAGGAGGAACCACAACACCTGAGCTGGACACGTTAGCTGGAGTACTGGAGGAGATGGAACCAGTGTGATGGAGACGTGGGTGAGGTGATTCAGGCTCCCCCCTATCCGTGGGGAACTGCAGAGAGGCGGGTTTCTCCAAGGTACCATTACGGGAAAGACTCATCTTGCCGTTCATCAGTCTGTCAGGTATAGGCCAGTTTTTATCTAGATTTTTTGTCTAGATAGATAGATAGGTCATTAATTAAGGGCTATTGGTTAATAATGGTACAGTATTTAATGGCTACTATAAATTGGCCATAAACAATGAAATGGTAATTTTATAAAAGCAATTTAATTCTTCTGTTAAAACATATTTCCCCGGTTTCACAGACAAGGCTTAAGCTAGTCCCAGACTAAATTGCATGTTTGAGCTGTTTTAACTGAAAGCAACTTGCCCTGTCAGTGCCATTGTTTTGTCTCAAGATGCACACCAGTAATGTTTTTTTAAGGCACATTTATAAAAGAACTTAAATATCCTAATTGAACAAAGGCCTAATCCTGGCTTAGTCTAAACCCTGTCTGTGAAACCGGGCCATAGTGTTTATATCCTGTGGCTATACTATTGAAACAATGAGTATTTTAACATTTACGGATTGGCCCCATTCACTTCCATTGTAAGAGCCTCACTGTAACCCATATTTTGCTCTCTTTTTTGGGGGGAGGAACAAGTGGAAATTAATTTTTGTGGTTATCAGCATTATACCACAAGTGCTGTCGATCAAGTAGGGATTGTATTTCTCTAAAAAAGTTCTAGTGAAATGTAGAGAAAGAAAATGGTGATAACTAACACTGAAGATCAGGAAATGAAGCCGCTGACCCCACCCTGATCTCCAGGATGACCAAAAAACACAAAACAATAACTTTGGAATGGGCTCATCAGGAAACCCTGAATGCTGACTAGATCACAAATACTATAAAACAGCGGAACGCCAAAAGAGCAACATCCTAAAGAAACAGTCATAAAGAGCTGTCAACAGCTTGTTACAGTTTCACAATAAAGCAAGTGAATGTCAGGAAATATTAATTTTCCCTTGATTTATGCTGTTTAGGCCCTTTGATCAAAAATACGCATTGAGTAGTAGCAGCATTGATGACAGATGTTAGAGCACAGATCATCATGTTCATTTTGGAAGAATTTAGAAGATCACATGATTGCTTATTCTTTCTAGGAATAAGTCTTCTGCTTAACCTCGTTTATTTGGAGTGAGCCCAATTTTTAGTGAATACAAGTATGATATCACTCTGCCATTAATAGTTCAGATGTTATCCAGACCTTGATTTAAAAACCTTTCCCACACAATCACCTTTTAAACTCTTTTAAGAGCAATTTGTTGTGACCTTGAGGAAGTCTTCAATGGCCTATACACTTTTTTTTTTTTTTTTTTTAAATAAGTGACAGTAAGTTCAGAAAGACTTGTTTATATTCTTTATATATTTATTAATTCTGCAAATGATATTATCCAAAGTGATGGTAGTAAATTATTTTAAAATTTATTTTTGATTATTTGTTAATTTAACTGTATTTTATTATAATAGTAGACTATTGTATTTTGTTTTTAGAAGAGTGGTGCAAGAATGTGTACATTGCCAAGATTAAATCACCACCATGACAAATCTTACATTCTGATTCAGGGTCCCGAATATCAGGAAATTCCACAAAATATATCAAGGGGATTTTGACAGGACATAGACCGTCTTTAGGGAATTAAAGTCAATAGATATGCCAGGAAAAAAGAACAGAGCATAGTTGCACTGTTCATCATTGGTGTATTGAAAACCCTTTTTAGATTGAGAATATATTTAATATGGGTCCAAGATAACAGGTCTTAATACTTAATACTGAAAGACCTTGTGTTCTATTTATCCAAAGTCTGAATTATCAAAAATCCACATAATGCATTTGCACATTTAAATATGCATACATAAATAAACATAAACACAAAATCTAAAATATGCTTACATCATTTTTAAATCATACACATTAAAAAATGGTCATATAAGTCATGAAACACAATACAAAGTCCAAAATCTTCTATACTTACTGTAATATAGTCGGTCGTTCAAAAAACACCTTTTCCTCCTGCAGAGAAACTTTTCCCTTTACTTGTTATATCATTTTCTTTCCTCAATGAAATACAGACAAATCCTTCAGACTGGCTGAGACGATTATACAGGTCTGTAATTTTTATTGTACGTTATATTCATCTAGTTTTCATGTCCACCTGTAGTATCTCCACTGGCTCTGTGTGAAACTGAACTCTGTGGAACGGTCACTCCTCTATTTCAGCCCTTTCTCTTCCTCCTTTCCTGCTCCGCTCTTTCCTTCCTTTGACGAAGATGTCCTGCCTTGGTAACTCAGTTATATCTCTCCACTCCCACTTCTCTTTTTGGCCCCACGCTGCCCTGACTGGGGCATTTATGAGTTTGGGGTGTTGGGTAGGGGGTGTAGTCTTATCCAGGAGTACATTTTTTTTTTTTTTTTTTTTTGCCCAATGAGAAGATCTATGACCTGGACTCCCTTTGGATTTACACACTCCGCAAAAGAGTGTTAGTGTAGGATTTACTTTAAAACAATTTTCTCAGAAATTGTTAGCCATTTTTCATTTGAAGTAGAAAGATTCAAACAGTATTTACTTGTAAAATGTTCTCCAACAATCTTTGTTTTATTTAAAACTCCAAGCCGTGACAGTCTGTGCTTTTTTTCTGATGCAAGTGCATTTTTATTTGTGCTTTGAAGACCACTGAAAAGATCATTAGAAGCACGTCATACAAAACTGACATTTTGTAATTTAACACAGTTTCCTAAAGAACACATTTCTGTACTTTCGTAATGCAATAATTGGTATTGTGAGTAAATGGACAGCTTGAATGACTGAATCTGTTCACGTTCAAAAGCAAAAACTCTGCGCGTTACATAACCCTGGTTTTTACATCACGACTTATATTTTCATCACACTCTAAGATTTTAAGATAAGACATCTCAAGCACAATAAAAGCACTCCTGATGTCCTGGGCAAAATATATAACATGATTAAGGGGCATATATAAAAACTGTGAAATATGAAAGAGATCGGGGAAACTCCTAGTGGCACAGAAAGAGATTAAGAAGCTATTTCTCCTGACTTAAAGTAAAAAAAAATATTAAATAAAAGTTAGTAAAGGCTTAAACTTATGTCTAACCCACTGAGGGCTCTCTAAAACAGTTTGCTCTTTGTATGATGTTTCCCACTTCACCTTTAGTTCAGCTGCAGCTACAGCGAGGGGAGTTCATGTCTGTTCAATATCTCTCAGGATGTGTCAGAGCTGTCAGGACACAGGGCTCCGGGAGGATATTTTCTGAAGATTTCGGCAGAGGGCACGTAGATTGGCTTTGTTTTTGAGTGAGATACTTCAGGGACCAAATCAAATGCGAAATTGTTTGGTGTACAAAAAACAAAACAAAGTTACATACTGTAAATGCAGCTTCACAGAAAATGCATGTTTCAATGTTATAATCAGGAAGTATGCTGTTATCAGTCAAATATGAGTGTGTCAAAGTAATGCCCATATGGCAGTAATATAATATAAGATATAAAAAAAATAAGTATAAGAAAGTATCGTAAGATAATACTTAAAGGTACATTATGGCCTCAAGCGGTTAAAACAAAATTGCATGCATTTTGGGGAAGAACATTGTTTTGGTTGTGCTTCGATTCTGCGTGACTGTGCGGATGAATATAGTTATCCTACTGCTCATAAAACATTCACTACTAGGCTTAAGAGAGATATAACCAGGATCTCAAGCTGAAGACGTTACTATAGCTTTACCCATTAATAGACACGGTACTTCCTTGAAAATACATTTCAGCACAAACAGATAATGCCTTACAATGAACTCTGTTAGAAAGCTACACATGTCCGTTCAATAAAATACCTTACTCACCTGTTGAGTAATAAAAACACTATCTCTACATCACTTTGACAACATTTCAAATCCTTCAGTTCTCAAATCTCTGAAAAGCCAAGCCAATGTTAATTCTCGTGTTATTACAAGCTCTGCCGCATTCTCTTTTTGCCAGCAAACTCTCCTCTGTAAAACGGGTGATTCCACGGAAGTTCAAGATTTAGTGTGCTCCATGTCAACCTTCTCACTCAATGTGACAAATAACCTATGTCACTCCTACACCATACACGTGTCAAAGTAGCCGGAGTAACTTTTCTCTATTTACGGATATGACGAGACACGCAGGGGCGAGTGACGTATGTACACAATTTTCAGAGAAAACCATGGCTTCGTCCAAAAACTGGAAAATGCTGCCTTCGGAGAACACATTTCAAGTAGGAAGGCATCAAGGCACGTCCGAATCTAATGTAGCTTCACTTCCTGTCTCCTGAGATACCTTCATCTGATCGAGCTTTGAAGGCAGCATAATTGTATCCTTTGTTGCCTTTGATATCCCACAATCCTATGCGTTCCATTTGGTGACAGTTGAGCTAGAAAAAGAAAGATGGCATCTGAAAGTTGCAGTTGCTGGTCAGTTTGTGTGTAAATGTACGTTTTTGACCAACGTTTTCCACTTCTGATGTCATTTCTAGCGAGAAATTACTACTGTAGTAATTAAATATTTGTTTAGTTCTCACTAAAGCTCGCGCTATTTTGCTGTAGATCATTAAACGGTCACGCTGCTTCAGAAGTCTGTCTGAAATCAGTTTCGTGAGGTGCCTTTGTGCGCCTATGCTGCCTTACAAGTCATTGCCTGATAAGGCAGCGACCGAGGTTTTCGAATGCAGCCCAAGTGTGCCGCACATGTCTTGAAAAGTAAAGCCAAATCGTTTCGATCACCCCCAGGTGGCTGGCTGCAGTATATCTCCATGTAATCAAATGAGACTAAATAAATCATTTTTTTCCAAAGATGGTTTTTATCATGCTGATGTAAGTTCGAGTGTTCGTTTTTTAAATAAGTTTGGTTTTAGTTAGTTATTTGATGCTATAAAAACGGGAGTATGACCTCATGATTGACAGCCTCTCTGAGCAAAGTAGTCACTGAGGCACCAACAGACTTTTTTCGGGACTTTTGGGAGGAGATTGGAGCTTCAACTTTCATTTCTACATTTCCATAAGTGTTTATTTCACACCGACGTGTTGTTCTGCAGTAAACCGATTCCACGGGAGTGTGGGCGGGGCCTTGATAGCGCAGCTCCACTTCATGCTCACTGCCTCACAGACTAGAGACTCAAGATGGCGTCACTTCTCTACAGTGGAAGAGAGTGAAGGTGCGTCATCCATTTTTTTTTTTTTTTTTTTTTTTTTTTTTTTTTTTTACAGTCTATGATCCGGACAGGTCTAAAATATAAACACTTTTAATAGGCTTACCATAGTGAATCAGGGTAAGACAAAAACACATTTTGGAAGAAGGATTGATGATGTATTCACTAAGTATTTAAATGTTAATTTTGAACAAAAAAGTTACATAGTGTATCTTTAAGTTATGTTTTTACTGAACATGCATTCAGTTTAGCAGAAAAATATAATAATATAATAGCATTTTCTCATTCCTTTTAAGAGGTGAAGCCATTTTATTTTGCTATTCAAACTATGCACTATTAGTTGTTAATTGCATGTTTTTTTTTGTTTTTTTTTAATTGTTTGCATTTAGCATTGTTTTGTTTCCAGCTATCTGTGACTTTATCAGAACCGACCTGCAAAACATTTTGAGGTCAGGACTCACCAGCTGTGAGAGAGTGACCTGGATAAGATATTGAGTTCATAGGGGTGAAAACAGGATGATGACTTTATCTGTAAGTAAATAAACTATTTACATTTGTTTATTTATTCACAGCAGTGGGTTATCAGGAGAGAAAGATAAAAGGTGCACTGCTGAAATATACGAGTTAAGTGTGGAGGGATGGTGGAAAACAAGATATATCCTGAGAGTCATAAAAGAGGAAAACCTGTCTTCCTGTCCTTGGAGCCAGGATTTCCGCAGTAAAGTCCGCAGAGAGCGTTGAGGTGTCGCCGAAACATTACTCCTGTCCCATGACCTCTGCAGGCCTCCACTTCCACTCCGCAGACAGACAGGAGACTGAATCTATAACCTTCCTCTAATACACTTCCACACACAATCCAGAAATAGCTGACACGTAAACAGATGGGAATTTATCAGAATGTTTTATTTTTTTATAGTTATCATTATATCAGGTATAACACACAAAAGTCACAAAATGTTTTAGACAAGTCTGGCTCAGATCCTTAATGTTTTTTTCTTTTTTTTATACAGTAAAACAAACAAAAATGGCAATGAACCTGAAAACAAACTCTGAGAGGTATCGATGGAACACAAATCTGAGAACTCTCAACGATCTGAAATTCATCAATAATGATACAAATCCGAAAGGTCATTATAATCATAACAGCTAGGATGACTGGAATCATACACGTGTCACAATATCCTGTACCTCATGTAAAGCAAACAAATTTCATGTGTTAAATATACAGTACAAAGACATTCAGTTCATAAAAGTGTACTGACTCTGTTCTAAGCACCAACTTGTGAGATTAAATTCATGTTTTCAAACCTACAGATCATTTATACAGACAGAGAGACCAGGGAGGGGGAGGGGGATCAGCACCATTTTGAATCAGACGTTCCCCCGTAAGCCTCACCACATCAGCACAACAGAAAGATTTACAAAATACGTATGAAGCATCACAAACAATCAATAAATACAAATGGAAAAGTCAAGTAAATAAATAAAAAACAAAACAGAGTAAATCAGTTATGATTCAAAAATTCAAATTCAGAAAATCAAATAAAAGGATAAAAATCAATCGGATTGAGAAATGCATCAAAAGCCACAAGTTCACAGGAATGATTTTTTTTTTGAGTTAGAAAAGATTCACTTAACACACGCAAGGTTTTCCAGACAAATGCAATCAAATAAGTTTTAGATTAAACCCGTATATTTTGGAATAAATGTTACATATACTATACCTCATGTGATATTTTAATGCTCTAAGAAAATGTAATTATTTACTTAATCAAATATCATGAAATCACCTTTTGTCTAAATGCATATCACAAGGCCCAAATGGTGTTAGTCTAGACTGTTAAAAAAGTTTTTTTTTTCTTTCTTTCTGAAAACCTTTGACAACTTAAAAAAATAGCACCCAGTAAAATATGCAAATACCATTTACAAAGGTCAGACTTGTAGTAAATATGACACGACCAAAACAAAAGAAAAAAAAAATGTAATGCCACTGCAATGGTCATCAGCTCCAACAGAAATGAATCCCCTGCTGTTATACACGTTGTATCAAAGCACCACTCAGATAAACCAGAGACATAGAATAACTGGACTGGTGAAATCGTCTCCCATTTGCATAAAAAAGTAAACTACATCAGTACCTGAATTAATGCACATGTTCGGCAAGTTGACTTTTTTTTTTTTTTTTAAAAAAGGAATCACAGCAGTTATCCATTTTGGATGGGTGACCTGATAGCCAAGTTACACGTTATTGTTAGAGTCCAATGATGTAGCACCACTCTGGTCATTCTATAATCAGGAACATGAGAACTATCAGATGTCCCGTCAGTAGCTGGCTGAGGGGAAGACGACTGAGCTGGAGAGACATCTGCTGATAGTATTGTAAACAATGTGAAGTAAACAGCGATTTGATTGGCTGTTCTGTAAGTCTGCAGTAGTGGTTTTGGTAATAAAAAAAAAAAAAGAGAATGAAAGGTTTGTGCCGCTGATTTGGGGCAGGATGGTGGGAGATTTGGTTATGGCTGTGTAGTTTCAGACATCAACTTCACCTACAGCACGGAACTGGAGCCTGGGAAGAGAAAACTTGTGCGTTAGAAATGTTGTGAAAATAATTTTAATTTACATGTGTAAAATAGTGGTCAGTGACAATGCTGATATCTGGAGAGCAGAGTCATTGATGGATTATTTTATTTTTATCAATGTCTATGTCCATTTTACAAAAATATTGTAAATTCTATTTTGCATAATGAGAACGATGCCTATTTTCAAATAAAATAATATCTAATGATATTTTTATTTTATTTTTTAACATGTGTATGTCCATTTTACAAACAATTTGTAAATTCTAGTTTGCATACTGAAAATAAAACCTATTTTTAAAATAAATAAATAATTTAAAATATCATTACGTGTTGATACTTTATTTTAAATGTCCAGGTCATATGTCACAATTATAAATATGACATATTATAAATAAATAAAGTCCAAGATTTAAGAAAAACATTATAAATTAATAAAATAAATTTATTATTTTATTTTATTGTCATTTCACAAAAATATTAGAAATTCTATTTTTCATTATGAAATTTAAGCCTTTTTTAAAAACAAAATAAATAAAATACTATTACATATCACACGTGGGTATTATTGTTTATGAGAGTGTGTATGTCCAGGTCACATTTCACAAAAATTATAAATTCTTTTTTGCATACTGAAAATAAAGCCTATTTTTAATATAAATAAATAATTAAAAATTAAATTCTAATGATATTTTTATTTTATTTTTAACATATCTATGTCCATTTAAAAAATTATTGTAAATTCTATTTTGCATACTGACAATAAAATCTATTTTAATATAAATAAATAATTTAAAATAATATAAAAATATAATTACGTGTTGATACTTTATTTTAAATGTCCAAGTCATATGTCACAAACATATTATAAATAATTATAAATTCTATGTAGCATAATGAGCATAAATAAAGTCTATGTGACATTTAAGAAAAACATTCTAAATTCATTAAAATATTGTTTACATAATTTTTATTTTATTTTATTGTCATTTCACAAAAATATTAGAAATTCTAATTTTCCTTATGAGAATAAAGCCCTTTTTTAATAAAATATATAAAACACTTGTGTATTAGTGTGTATGAGAGTGTGTATGTCACAAAAATTATAAATTCTAGTTTTTCATAATGAAAATGATGCCTATGTAATGATATTTTATTTTTAATGTCCATTTCTATTTTGCATACAGAAAATGAAGCCTATTTTAATATAAATAAATAATTAAAAATAATATATAATATAATTACATGTTGATACTTTATTTTAAATGTCAGGGTCATATGTCACAAAAATATTATAAATAATTTTAAATTCTATTTAGCATCATGAAAATCATATATATATATTTTTTAATATTAAGTCACATTTTAGAAAAAAAATATTATAGATTAACACAAATATATACATATAAAGCCTATTTAAAATAAATAAATAAATATTTTATTTTAAGTATGTCTAATGTCAAATTTCACAAAAATATTACAAATTCTATTTTTCATTATGAAAATAAAGCCTTTTTTAAAATAAAATAAATAATGTATAAAATAATAAATGTGTATTAGTGTGTCTGAGAGTGTGTCTTATACAAGGGTGAAGTTATCATATGTGTTCATCAGCTCATCGATGCGGTACTGCTCCAGCACCACCACCCCGGTCAGACTGTGGCTCCTCTCCCGAGCGCAGTCCTCACAGTGAACCACATACGTCTTCCTACTGCTATTCTCACTGGTCACAAACAGCAGGTTAAACACCTCCACCTGTTCACACATGCATACACAGTCAGATACATTAATACAGCATGTCATGACAGAATATTATTAGCCGTCATTGTGTTTTGTGGTCCTCACATCACACTCGTTGCAGTAATACGCTGGCTCATCCTTCACCCTGCTCTGATAGGAGATCTTCTTCCCTACAGACACCAGCTGGTCCCTCAAAATCTGAATGTGTTTGATGGACTGGAGGAGACAATGTCTAAAAGAGAAGACAAGAAGGAGGTGGAACTATAAAATCATTTAAAGTAGGTCTCACTGACAAAAATACTTCAACACCGCACTCACTTGATCATCTTGAATGTGTTTGGGTCTGTGATCTTGATTGTGCGGGCGACGTTCCAGGACACGTGAATCATAGGGACGATTGATTTCACTTTCTTGATCTCGTTCCACTCAAAGCGCTCAAGAGCCAGCTGGTATTGATAGGCTGGGAAGACAAAGGACATATAATGAAAACGAAGTCATGATATGAAGCATGTGTCAAAAATATTTATAGTAAATGCTTAACAAATGTCTCTGGCGCCTCCTACTGACTCACCGTTTAAAGGGCCCACATTCCAGGCGATGTTGTTGCACCAGCCCACAGCCTGTACCCAATGTACAGTGCCAGCGTTGATCCACACCAGATCCCCTGGTCTCTGAATGAAGCGGTACACTGGGATGTTTGAACGGTACAGGTCCTCCAAAACCGGCCACCACGAGCCTGTCAGATAGTCTACTCCATGCCTAACACACAGAAGAGACACAGCTTTATATTTCAATACATTTGTCATCTAAAATATCATGCTAAGCTATAAAATTATATGAAATAATGTGTGTGTGATCCAAAACTTACTTTTCACAGAAGTCACTGATGGCTTTCCAGTAATGTTCATGAACAGCAAACCACTCACAGTCTCCAGGGCCAATATTGATGTTCACTGAACAGAAGTTATTATTTTCCTGATGTCCTAGAGAGAAGTCAGAATTTCATTTTTAAAAAGGTTTGTGCTGTTTTATTTTATACTATACTATACATGTCCAGGACACATTTTACAAATATATTGTAAGTCATATTTTGTTATGAAAATGAAATCAAAAAGATAAAATCACTGCGCTCTACTGATAATGAAAATTAAGTCTATTTGAAAAAATAAAATAAAATATTTCTCTATGATAATAAGTGTGTTTGCGAGAGTGTGAGAAGGTTTTGATATTCTCAAGGAGACCAAACTTCTGAAAAACAGTAAAACTTGACAAAAAAAACTCCACAAGGAAAACAACCTGATAAATAGATTTAAAGGGATAGTACACACAAAAATGAAGATATTTTGAAGAATATGGGTAACCAAACAGTTGATGGGCCCCATTGACTTCCATAGTATGGAAGAAAATACTATGGAAGTCAATGGGGTCCATCAACTGTTTGGTTACCAACATTCTACAAAATATCTTCTTTTGTGTTTAGCAGAAGAAAGAAATTCATACAGGTTTGGAACAACTTGAGGATGAGTAAATGATGACAGAAATTTCATTTTTGGGTGAACTATATCTTTAATAATATCCTATTTCTAAACAAGTCAGAGAAGTCTCATGAACACATCATGTGTGCGTACACTGACCTGGTGTGCGGCTGCCAGGGACCTTCATATAAAGCTGGACGGTGTTCATTCCCAGTATAGTGTGGCCAACATGACTCAGCATGTTGGTGCTGGACGACACTCGCATGAACGCAGGCAATTTCAACAGCTCCTGCAGCTGTGGCTTCCACCTGAAGACAAGTACTCACATTCCTTTACTCACACCAATGCAAGTAATAATGGCACTCATAAAAATGAAAAATACTGAATAGTCTCCCTGTCCAACATTACTTAATGGACGATTGTCAACTAATGTACCAGTGATATCAAAGTGAACATCTCTCACCGTTTTGAGTCAGATAAGTCAATGTTGGTTCCAAATTTGATGATTTTTCCAATGGCTTTCTGCTCTGAGCTATTAAAAAAAGAACATTTTTAAAGACAGACAGCAGATCATAAAATAATAATAAAATATATATATAAATAAATACAATCTTTTTATAGCAATCTATGTATTGTTGAGTGATAGTTTATCTATTAACCATTATTTTTGACTTTTACCTGGCTGTGGTGATAGAAGAGCCAGTGTTGACTTGTGAGTTGGATTTTGTCGCATTTTTTTCCTCTGATTTGTCTTCCTCATCCTCATCTTCACTGTCTTTCTCTTCCTAAAAATAGAAATACAGAATTTTACTTTTAATCTTAAATTAGTTTTTTTGAGTGGGGGGTGTGTGTCTGTGTGATTATAGCGATTGTGTCTGTGTGTACTTAGCACATCCAGGCGATTACCTGGAACCTCATCACCATCATACTGCAATACCCTTCCTCTGAAGGGGAGGAGAAGGGACACTTCACGTAATCAAATGTCATTTCATAGAATATGACTTTACGGGGGAGGCGGGTGTTATGCCATCACCATAGTGTTTTCCCATCTAGACCTTCTCACACTTAGGAGATGTGACTCCAGTTAAGTGTGAGATAGCGTTGTTTTCTGATACCACCGAGGTGCTCTTGGTAACAGTACCTACCTGTAAGCTCTCCTGGAAACTGGATGCTTGGTACTGTGCATATTTAGCGATGGTTGTGTGAGATCTGCTACTTTCACAGGGCCAGGTCTGAGCGGATCCTGAATGGTTCCAGTTCTCGTCCGCAGGCTGCTGCACCTGAGTCCTCACCTCCACTGCATGCTCAGAGTTGGCCTCCACCAGGGATTTAGTGGAGAACAGACCTAGATCTACCAGAAAGACATGAATTCTGTCATATTCTAAATAATGTTATTATGATTTCCAATATTATAAAATATCTCTAGATTATTCCAATACAACAATTAGGTCCTGATAAAGATTACACAAATTTTTTTTAAATTTTTAAAAAAAAATAAATTCATGTTATTTTTGATCATTTGAATGAGTTCTTGCTAAATGAAAGTATTAAAGGCGCAGTATGTAAGTTTCGCCGCTAGAGGTTGCTTATTCAAAACAAAGGCATAGCTTGATGAATCATGGGAGCATGGAATTATGGGAGTTGTTGTCTTCACCTCCACAGCCGATGGAAAGCAATCCGACGGGACACAGGCAGAAATCATGTTAATGGATGAGTTAATGTATTCAAGTTTTATTAACGTTACTGTGGTATGAAGCAGGGTGAGACCGAGAGCCGTGGGAGCGGAACGAGGTCGCTGGAGCAAATGCTAATGAGAGAGACCTGCGCGACACACTGGTCTCAAGTCGCATTGAGAGCAGTGGAGCTTTAATTATGCTTATATACCACAGTCATATAAGTCTTGCGAATGTGGGGTAATGCAGCGCTGTTTTACGCGGTTAAAACAATCATACTAACCACATTTGAGTGTGTTGAAAGTTACTCTGTAGGTTCGCTCGGTGGCAGCTATGGAAGACTTGTTGCACATTGCAGTAAGCTAGATTGATATTAGAATATCGGAAAATAAAAGATGGATGACTTGTGTTGCTAAATGGCATGCAATTAATCGTAAAATATATTGTTTGATGGAGAAAATTCTGTATTACTGTTACTACAAATAAAGCTCTTTCTGATTATGCTATGTTAGCCACTTGACAAAAGTGTTGTCTCTGAGGCATGGTACAAACATGGTACTCTCAGTAAATCAAGAAAACAAAAGATTCAAACAATAAGACTAACCATGTTGAGCTATATAACAATGATTAGGGTTCTGTCAATAAATGTGCCAAAACAGTTATGACGTCATAAGCCAAGCTTCCATCCACTTTTTCCACTGTTTTGTTATAGAAAGTGAATATGCGTTAAAAAAAGATTGCGCAGTTTCCAACCAATTGGCCTTTTACCGATAAAATGGTGTGCGTAATGACGTCATCCCTAAAAAAAACGCATTGTCGCATAAGTTTTGTTGTATCGCTAAAAAAATCTGCCTTCAAGTCGTTTCCATACATAATTTCACTTATATCGCAAATTATATCCTATCTTTCGTGTCCCAAATATTTGTAAAATGCATAGAGTAATGAGAAGATTGAAATTTACTTACTATTTTCAGAATAATAGGCCTATTACTAAATTAGGAAATATTAATCAGAAGATCACAGAGAAGTGGGACAGTCTGTCTGACAGGACTGCATGAACTGCCTTTATGACGAAGCTCATGGGTGTGGACACAGAGCAGCTCAATTGTCCTACATTTTAGTATCCATAAAAAAGATTGGTAGCTACAGTAAAATGTTCGGTCATATATCAACAATCTTTAACGTAAGCCTTGAACATGCAGCCAAGCCAGACGCAGTTTGACATGGCCGAGAACGCATGTTAGATCATTCAAACCAAACAAAGTTATTCGTTCATCAAATCCATCAAAAACATAAAATCTCTGATCATTTTTTTTCTCAGAGACAGATGCAGCTGTAACCTAAACTTTTTCTCTTTTTTTTATTTGTTTGAGATAAAAGTATTTTACATATTAATAAATTGTATTTATAAAATTATTTTATTATCAAGTTTTTTTTATTTATCAAGTGTCATATTTGTGATTTTCATTTGTCAAGTAGCCAGATCCTGCCCATGAAATCGTGATTTTATGGTATTAATTTTATTTATTCAGATACAGACGTAATATGTTGTGTATTTCATTTTTGTCAGTATTGGAAACTCCAGCAGCCTTCCTTCATTTGACAGACGCCACATTTTTATTTTTGACCAGCTGCAGAGATTTTCAAGGCACTATTTTTTATTATATATTATTAAATTGTAGGCCCTATACATAAAATATTTTTTTATTAACAAATATTTTATGTATTATATTATTTATTTTTGCGCTAAAGTTAAATGGAAAAAGATTGTGTCAACATTTGCAAAAAATGATCGATAATTGGCATTTCCATCAGCTATATTGGTAAACATTTTGACGCGCTAAACCTTTTTTCGCAAAAAAATCCTTGGATGGAAACCTGGCTATAGACAGATGACGCAATGTCACGGGCCATTACACAGGTTAAAATTGCTGATTTCTCTGGATTAAAACATTGACATATTTGGGATAATGTACACAAGCCAACAAAATATATAACATTGTTCTAGAGGTTTTTGGATATTTTAATCTAAAAATCTTACATATTGTGCCTTTAAAGACAGTTATAATGTTATAAAAGATTTCTTTTAAACTTTCTATTCATCAAAGAATCCTGAGAAAAATGCATTATGATCTGTTTCCACGAGAAAAAAAAAGAAAAAAGAGAAGCACAACTGTTTTCAACATTGACAATAAGAAATGTTTCTTAAGCACCAAAAAATTCAGCCTTGGTGAATATAAAACACTTTCAAAAACTATTGTATAATCAATAAATGTAAAATAAACACTAACTTTTTGTACTTTTGTAATGAATTAGTTTATATTAATTAAAGTTTGCAGGACAGCTGTTTGCTATGATAGTGTCTTTACTGGTAAATTGCTGTCTCTTAAAGTTCTTCCTGTTTTCTTCTATCTGTCTTTGGTCTTTAAACGATTGTGTGTGTGTTTGAGAGATTGTGTTTTCTCACTGAGACGGAGAGATCCAGCGAGTCCTCTGATGACAGTGACAGCATTTTTAGGGTCTGTGCAGAATTGCAGCAACACGGGAGAGAAAGCGTCCCTTTTACTCTCCAGCTAAAAATACAAAAACATACACACAAAATAAGAATAGCAGACTGTGACACAATCAAACAGACAGCTTAAATGGTAATTGCTGTTTTTTGCTACGATAACAACAATCTTTTTTACTCATGTAGACCTCTAATATATCCATATAAACTAATGTCTGACTGAGCATATTATCAACAAATTACATTAATAAAACTGATTGGCCTGAACTCACATAAATGCTTGGCGTTGGAGGGTTCAGTTTCTCTCTGGGAATAGGAATCTCGCTGGACAGGACAGGCTTCACTGAAAATGCTGGGAGCAGGTACGACTCCTGAAACTTGTTCCTTACGTTTGCCCCTCTGTCACAGTAATAGAGAGTGTAGGTGTATGTGTAAAAAAGTAAGAAAGAACAGAGAAAAACAAAAGTAAGAGACATGACTCATATTCCCCATCAAAGTCATAATAATAATTAGATTAGTGGTAGTGGTAAACATGCTGTTATGATGGTAGAATGTTGTGAATAGTTGCTAGGGTAGCGATGTGTGGCTGCTAAGGTGTTCTAGGTTGCTTTTAGCACACTGGTATGCTTTGTTAAAGTATTTTGGGTGGACATGGCTCAGGTCCCTTCAATGTCAGTTCATGGCATTTAGACTTAGACTTAGCCTGAGCAAGCACCACTAGTAATATTAAGTCAATCAGAATAATTTGAGGTCTAAAGGTCAAACGTGAACTCACTTGCAGGCTTGAATGACCTCAGCTGCGTTGTTTCTGATGTTGACAGCATTGAGTGGCATGCTCTTCTGCTCAATCTCTGAGGCGATAAAAGTCTGCCGACCTCCGCTCTCAACCTTGACCAAACGGATCGTCAGTTCTTTCAAGGGAATTTTAGACAACTCCTGCAGATTTAGGAGATTGACCCGGTCTAGAAGTGGAGGTCTGCAGGAGACATTCACAGTAACAGAGGTTTGTGTGCTGGTTCTGGCAGATGTAGATG
This sequence comes from Coreius guichenoti, assembly GCA_039654105.1. Taxonomy (NCBI): domain Eukaryota; kingdom Metazoa; phylum Chordata; class Actinopteri; order Cypriniformes; family Gobionidae; genus Coreius; species Coreius guichenoti. The sequence continues at coordinate 9,367,196 of CM077190.1, forward strand.
ATGCTGTGGCAGATGTATCAACCTTTACTGTGTCTTCTTTCATAGTCTCTTTTTTAACATCTGTCTCTTTTTCTTTCTCAACTTCTTCTTTCATGTCAATTTGTTGGTTTTCTGGGACAACCTGTTTGGTCCTGATTTCCATCAGTTGCTCATCTGAACCTTTAAAGGAGGAATCCTTTATCTTGGTTTCATCCTTCACCGTTTTCTTCTTAGTCTCTCCTCCCTCACTCTTTTCAGGAATTTCTCCTTTCATGCTCCTACCAACTTTTTTTAGAGACCTCACTTGATCTTTCTGTCTGACCCGGTCTCGTTCTTTTTCTCTCTCAGTAGATATGGGACCACTGACTTTCATGGCCTTTGACATGGGACTGGAGTTTTGAGTGAGAAGTAGCTCACAGCTGTGAACTAGTTTCGCCTGCAGGGTGGCGGGAGACATCAGAGGTTCCTTCTCCTCCAGTGATGTGCAGGTTGGGTCTTTAGCCGATTCAGCTACTTTGGTCTCTGTTTGTACGTCCATCTTCTGCACCTCAGTTTCCTCTTTTTCTTCTGCTATTTCATCATTTTCAACTCTTTCTTCCTCTGTTTGACTCTCTTTATCCTTCTCTATGGGCTGGATCTGTGGTGGTATGACCTGATCTGGGATATCTGTTGTTGGAGAAGTGGCAGGTGGACTATGCTGGTCTGGAGGGTGGATCTCAGGACCCAAGGACAGAGATGATGAGTATTTCACCCCAAGTAAAGCACCAGGGGGAGGCCGACCAAATGGTCCACCCCTGTAAGTGTATCTATGGCTGCCAATTGCTGAGGTTGTTGATTTGAACTTGTCCATTTGGTGCAAGTGCGGTTTGTTGGGCTCAGAGTTGCTTGATGCATTAGGACTACTATCTTTCTGCTCTTCTTCTCTCTTTTCTTCCTCCTCTTCCTCAGTGTCCATTGCTTTAGAGGAATCAGAAAGGCCGTACAACTTGGCCAAATCGTTGTGGCAATAGTCAACTCCAGTGCTAATCTCCACCGAGTCGCTAAGTGGAGATGAGTGTGTTGGACTAGGTTGTAGCACTGGCCTTCTCAGAACTCCAATCATATCTTCCTCTTTCCCTTCCTCATCATCACTCAAGTCCGACACCGGAGAGCCCTGCCAGCTCAGAACAGGTGGACTTGTTGGTGGGTCCAACCTCAGGAGCTCCTCGCTATAGGTGCAGTGAGCCGGGAGAAGGTCTGGGGCACTATGCAACCCTGTGACACCCTCCTTGCTTCTAATGGGTTCTTCTTTGCAAACCTTCTGTTTATCAGGAAGAGTTTGTTTGGACCCACCAACATCATGGGTCTCTATACTGTCATCATCGCTAGTGTCTACATGGTCAGGCTCAGAGGAGTCTGATTGGTTGTCAACCTCTAAGGCTTTAGTATTGGCTTTGTGGGTTGACTGGCATGGAGAACAATGGTTATTATTGACAGGAGATTTACAAGGTGGGATGAACCCTGAGGTATGTCGAGAGAACTCTTCCTCTCTGCGACTGAGATGAAGTGGCTCAGACAGTAGGTCATCCAGGACAGGTCCAGAATCACTGGGGTACAATGTTCCTAAATTGGGAGATGCTGATTTCGACGTGGGCATCTCACTCTTCCTGTCTTTGTGCATTCCTTGTTTTCTCTCCTCTTTTGCTCTTCTTTTCATCTGTCCCAACTTCCTTCCATTTTGATGTATGTTTTTCTTATCATGCCCTTTTCTTCCTTCCCTCATCTTTTTCTTTTTCCTGTCCTCCAGCTTTTTGTCTATCCTTTCCTTTGTGTCCAACAGCTCTCCTTCTTCCTTTCTCTCCTTCCTCTTTAAACGCTCCTTGTGCCTCCTCTTGGCCTGAATGTGTTTCAAGAGTTCAGTGTCCAACTTGCTGAGGGAGCTCTTGTGGGTGGATTTTAATCCAGTCTGGTGTTTAGAGTGTCTGCTCTTCTTCATTTCTGACCTCTGTGCCCTCAGACCTCTGTCTGAGGTTTGAGTGGTGGGCTCAGAAGGAGAGTCTGAGTCTCTCTGATCATGTTTCCTTAACCCAGTATCTGGGTTCCTCCATTCTGTACAATCTCTGACTCTACCCTCAGCACTGCTGTACAGCTGAATGGGACTCCATTGGCGGCTTATGTGTTTGGATGCGCTTGAGCGTTTTCTGTCCCCACCCTCAGACTGTTGGGATTCCAGGCTAGAGGTGGTACGCCCCATCTCCTGTAGAGAAACAAATGCCCAAACATGTCTAAACTAAACTAATATGAAATAGCACTTCAATATACATTATTAGTTTTTTTTTTAAATGTAATCTTTTCTGCTTTAACTGGTCATTTATATGGACTTGGTTGACTCACACTGCCAGACTTTTGACTATTGATATTAAATCTTGGAGATTATTCTGGCCAAGAACGCCCACTTAGACAGTCTGTGGGTGTGTTGTCTGAGGCTGAGACTAGTTCTTTGAAAACATTAAAAGGAATAGATGTCACAGAAATGAAAATTCTTCATTTACTCACGCTATTGCCGTGTTTTCCCGAGCGGCTCTGTGTTTTCCAGCCAGGCTGTGCTGTGTTGAATCTGGGCTGAGGTACTGAGGTGACTGGGCTGCTGGAGGGGACGGTGTGCCTCTGTGGTGGAGGGAGCTGGTGCTGCTGATTGTAAGGCACACTGGTGAGGTTTGCTGGTGATGGGCAATCCCAGCCCCCTTTGGCCCCACGGGGATGGGGGCCTGGATGATCTCTGACCAGATGATGGGGTGGCCCCTGTTTGGTGGGTTTCTTGCTGTGGGGGCCCTGGCTTAGGGCAATGTTGGGTGGTGATGGAAGGGAATATGGTCTGTAGATGTGATCTCTCATGACTGAATGACTGGACTCCTTTCAAATAAAAGAAAGAAGGATGATCATGAGCAGAACAAAGCATATAATTTTAAATTATATATTTAAAGTAAGGAGTCTGTGATTAGGGCTGTTAATGTGTTAAACTAACAGTCTTAGTTCACATGTGTTTGTGTAGTGTTATAAACCTTTCTAAAACAGCTGCTGTCTTCCAGGTATATAGAGAAAATCAACTACACAAAAAATACAGCTGTGACCACTGGTCTACCTGAAAGCGAGAGGGGGAGGACCTCTTCTCAGACAGGCTCCAGGGCATTGAGCTTTTGTATGCTGGGCTCCAGAGCCGAGGTGGATGTGATGGAGGTGGGCGGTTGATGAAATATTTATCTCTCGGGTGGAAATTCTGCAGAATTTATCAGGAGTTGAGCATTACATCTTAAGGATGTTCTCATTCCGTCCAGCAGATGATGCTTAAAGACTACTGCCCCTTTACAGTGTTATAACCAAAACTTTTTGATTGACATTTAGCTCTATAACCAAAAACTAACATAAACATATAGAAATTCAAAATTGTAAATGTAAATAATAGCTGTCTGTGAACATTAATTTTAACAAGGAAAAAAGAACATGACTGACCTGGTGCGAGCTGATGCTTCTACTCCTCTTGCTTGGACAGTCGTCTCGTGAAGGGGATGGGTCACGGAGGGGTGGCGAGTTATTGTGAGGAGGTGCTGGACGTTTAAAAGAGGGCCCTTGGAAAGTCCTGGACTGAGTTGACTGTGTCCACTTCTCTCCCTGGGTCTGTGGGGGGCGCCCAGTGGAACGCTGCTGCTGGTGCGGACCCCCATACTGAGACAGCAAATATAATCAAGCCAGTCAGGAAATTAAGTTTTGTGTTTTGCTCATCTCTGACAACACTGTAACTTTATATATTTGGATGAAAAGTCCCTCACCCTGTGTGGCTGACTGCCGTGATTGTTGCTGCTAGAGAGGTGTGCTCCACACCCTGAGCTGTAGTTTAGGGTGGAGCGTTCTGGGTTGTGGTGCTGGTTCTGTGTTAGTCCGCAGCCCCTCGGGACCCTCTGCTCCTTTCCGATGCCTCTGTCTCTGTTTGTGTGGGGTCTGTCCCTGCTGAAACCTGGAGGTCTGTCCATGAATGAAGAGGAATATGAACCATGAATGTCACAAAGCAGTGTTCACATAGGAAATTTGGATATTATCTGTACGATATAGCATGCAAATTAGTGTCAAATAACAGTATTTTAAAAATCAAAGTTATTTATATATTTATATTACAAATATTACATATTACAAACTATAAAATAATTGTTTTATTATCATTTTATTATAAAATATAACAAAATAATATATATATATATATATATATATATAAAATAAATAATAATTATTAAATTTGATAAAATGAATTTATCAAATTATGCGTGCAAAAATGGGAAAAATACATTATACAAGTGATGCAGTTGCAGTAGAGCAGTGACCTTGTTGACTATTACCAGTGCTGTACATATGTAGTAAGAAAATTAGGATTCAGCTTACAAGTCGGTACTATTATAGCAAAAAAGAAGGATTGACCTGTTGTTATAAGCTTTGTTTGGGTAGTTTCTTCCTGCTGTGTAGTTTTGGGACGGGGGTTGATAGTTCCCTCCGCTGCACCTGAAAATAGAAGAACTGAGGATTTAAAAACTGTAATAATTGAGTAAAAAAAGAAAATTTAAGATATACATAATAAAACAGTGCTCAATTAATGGATGTTATGCCTTTAAGGGTGTGTTCACACTTGTAGTTCGGTTTGTTTGGTCTGGATAAAGATACCTAAAGATACCGAACCTAAAGGCACAGGGATATGTTCACAACCGATCGGCTTTTATTACATATATTTTGCAGAACTTACCGAACATCCAAAACAATGCTGTGTGTTTGGCTAAATGCTCTCATTGTATGTGTGTAGCCTACATATGATGGTATTTTGACCAGCTGAGAACTCGTGAAGAGCTTATAAAATGTGTAAAAGAGTCAAATCAGCGGCAGGCATCCCTCCGTCACAAACACAAATGAAGATTTGCTGCGAGGAGATGCGGTTCTGATGCCTGTACCGAACTGTGATGGGCAAACTCACGACTCACCAAACATGCCAAGTGTGAACACACCCTAAATGTATGTGGAGGATAGAAGACCTTGATGGAGGAGCCCAGTGCCGGTTGCTGCCTGGGGCCCATGGTGCTCGATTCGTCCCAGAAGAGGGGAAGGAGTCCCATGAGTTACGTCCAGAATACTGCTCTGCTATGTGATACATTCAGCCTGAGGCGAGACAAACACACACACATACAAAAGCAATTTCTGTAGTTGTTCACTCATGCTGTACCTTGTTGTTGAGAGAAGAAAGCATCCTGTGAATACTCACCACACTGATGAGTCTGAGGAACCCTCCACTGCAGATCTCAACAGAGATCACTACGCTTTCACTTCAAGCTTTTCTGCATTGAAGAGAGAAAAAGAAATAAGGATGAATAACATTTTTGTAATCTTCTACATTTGTTTGAGAAAAATTAGTGGTTGTCCCATGCATGCAAAACTTCAATTCAGCCATAAGCAGCTCTACAGAAGGCAATAGCGTCATTATTAAGCTCAAGTCAGTTCAATGCAGATTCAAATCAGTTCAATGACAGTGTCGAAGTTGCAAAATCCATCAGTTGTGAAACAAACTTGATTCAGCTATAAAGCAGCTCTACAGAAAAATACAGTATCAATATTCAGCTCAATTCAGTTCAAGTTTTCTCATCCGTTCATGTCAGTGAAGTCAAATCGATAATAATAGTGAATATCAAGTGTCTTTTAACCCCAACTCAGCAAGCCAAAGGCAACAGTGGCAAGGAACCTAAACTCCATCAGGTTACAAATGGAGGGGGAAAAAAGTTTGGGAGAAACCAGGCTCAGTTGGAGGGGGAGCAAGTTTTCCTCTGGCCTAAATGAACACACAACTTGTAGCACAAACAATGCAGGACAAGTTACTGGTTTATTTATAATGATTAGGGTTTAGGGATATGAACAGACCCTTAGTATGAGCAATGGCAATAGTGATGTTTGCCTTAGTAAAGTACACAGGAAGCTAGAAACATAAAGACAGACGGAAAGCAAGAAAGGGAGGGGAGAGTAGAAAGGAAATCTGCAGAATGTGCTCTTGTACATGATGGTCAATATTGGTTTCCTGAGAGAAAAGACAACATGACTCTCTGGTAGCCACAAGCTCGCTAACTCAATAGCATGTTTGTGGCTAACACAACACAACACAACTCAGCTCAACTCAACTCAACTCAACTCAACGCAACGCAGCACAGCACAGCACAGCACAGCACAGCTCAGCTCAGCTCAGCTCAACACAGCTCAACACAGCACAGCACAGCACAGCTCAGCTCAGCTCAGCTCAACTCAACTCAACTCAACTCAACTCAACTCAACTCAACTCAACTCAACACAGCACAGCTCAGCTCAGCTCAGCTCAACTCAACTCAACACAACACAACACAACACAATGTCCTTAACTGTCAAAAGAAATAAATCTCATTCTGATCTTCACAACACCCACACACCTAACATATCTTTGAAGATTTTTTAGCACCTGACTAACGCTTCCTCTAGATTTGACCGAGGGCACAGATCAAACGTGCAATGCTGGAACAAGTTCAACCTCAAGCATCTGCAGCAATCCACAGGGTCCTTTTCGTTTTATCTCTGCCCCCCACGTTCCACTACACCCACACCAACTGCCCTTTATCATAGGAAAGAACGTAACAAGTGTGCAAACGTGTTTGAGGTTAAAGGTGGCATGTGAATAGCTTTCATAGTGCAAAACTCCTGTTATGCATTCTGGTTCAGATCAGGACAGAGGAACTGCTGCTCGAACTTTGACACATTTGTATAATGCATGGTAAACAACTGTATGCTTCTTTCACACACATACACAACATTGCCGTAGCACATAAAAACACAAACAACATCTTTTATATTGACCGCTCTTGTTTCCCATAAACAGCAAACAGATTAAATGGAGAACACATGGAGACATTTTGTCTAGAAATTTCACGTGTCTCCTCTGAAATTTCAGAAGAGATCTAAACAATAGGCATTTCAATCCACATCATTTTATCTGAATTTAGCAATATTGTATAAAAAATGCTGGATGGAAACACCAAGTTGTGAATAATATTTCCAAAACGTGCATAAAACATGCTCACTTGAGGTAGCTTTTTTTCATTAAGAAAATGTGTGCATAAACTATGATGGAAACACATTTACCGGATAAATTCTTCAGCAACTACCTGCTAATGTGCTCACATTCGTGCAAAGTAGCCTTAGCCAAATTAGGCTAAGGGCAAAACATGATATAGTACCTTGAATGTCCTGTAGATGGTGATATAATTTCTTTTGTAGCAGAAATAAACTGCTGCAGAAAAAGCTAGGTGCCATCCAAAATGGTTGTGGCTAGAAAGGATACAGCAACGGCCGGAAGTGAGGTAAAATCTCACAATAAAATAACAATAAATAAATTTGCTACTTACCATATTATGTATTATTAACGTCTACACCTACCCCAACCCTAAACCTACCCTTACAATAATGCAAGTATAGTAATTAAATGACGCAATATTGATGTGCGCATGCCCAGTGGCTGTAGCTGTATCCCTTCTAGTCTTTACCATCCAAAATGTAACGAGTGATTGCATTACTCATTACAAATGTATTGGAGTAAAGAGTACATATACATATACTACTATAAAATGTAGTCAAGTAGAGAGTAAAATTTGCCAATATTTTTGATACTTAAGTACAGTAACTAATTACATTTACTCAAATACTTTACACCACTGAGATGTGCATCATAAAAGTCACGTGACTGCATCAACATGTTATGTGACAATTCATTTAAATGATTTATTCACAAATTGTTTTTGCGATACTCAGATTTTTTGCTTAAAGTCAGCATGAAATAAAAAAATCTATTTTTTTGAATACATAAATCTTGTGAATGATTCATCCATGCATTTGTTTAATTTTTTAAATGTCACAACTCAAAATTCCAGTGAAACGACAGATTTCTCTCTATGCCGGATTTTCTCATCCCTTTCTTACAATCTGCATTACATTCAGATCTGTCTCTGTCCAATCAGTAACAATGCTAAGATCAAATGTGCAACGTTGAAACAAGTTCAACCTTAAGCATCTGCAGCATTATGAAATGCTAATGCTAATGTAGGTAGCCATAGAAACCCAGCAAACTGTTCTGATCAATTGAACCAAGTCCTTGCCCTAAGTTTTTTTCTTTTACAATAATTACCCAGCAAGCAATAGCCGTAATTTCACCATCTTGGTAAATTATAGACCCGGTATAGTCCGGGTATGAGTAACCCACTTCTAGCCAAAATAACCTTGAATTTTACATGTCGTTTTTGCCAAAAACAACTTGCGAGATGTATGATATTCCATCATGTAAGCAAAGTCAACAGTGATTACAAGGTGTTTGGTTACATTTATTTGACATGTTCTAGATGACTAGTCTATACTTGGGCTATGGTTAGACGTCTATTAAATTTTCACTGACAGCCCAAATTTTGCCTTGTTTTAGCTTAGACATCAGGTCTGTGTTTGGACGGCTATTAGATGTCTTTTAAACGCAATATTGCTTGTTGGGTAGTTTCATTTGGATGTAGGGTAGAGTGGGGGAGTAGAGTTTTTTTTTTTTCCCCAAACATAGTCTGTGGGGTAAAACGCCCCCAGGGGGCATTGCTTCCCACTATCATAATTACTGTAGTTACCATGTTATGAACATCACATGTTCTGAACATCATATTTGTTTTTCCATCAAATGTAATCTAACTAGGTGGTTGAATAAAAATATTTGGACTTTATATTTAAAAATTACCTCACATTAGCATCAGCTAGCTAGTTAGCCAGCCAGTTAGCATCAGCTAACAATATTTTTTTTTAAAAAGGTTGATTTTCAGCATGGTTCATTAATACATTTTCATATTTATTTTGGCTTGTCTTTTTAATTTTGAGCTAAAACATGCTTGTACTCTGATTTTGCTGTAAACATATAAAGCAACTTGCTTTGTCAGAGTGGTACGAATTAAATTTTTGTTAAAAATCTAATAACATGAAAACTCTGGATATTTTTCATACTTGGTTTATAATTTATGTCATTATCACTGATAACTAGGATAACTATTCTAGACACATTTAACTTTTGTTTCACAGAAAAGTTACACAGTCCCCCACTCTACCCTACTTCACAATATGGAAGAAAAGATCACTACCACCATTTCATCGCGACTTTAAATACAATTCAGAAACAGTTGATAATTAAAAATGTTTCAATAGAAACCAAAACACTTCTCATCAATGTCATTCTCCTTAGAACAAATTATCTCAGCTATTCAATCCTCATTAATTTTATAGCTCAGTACTCATACTGTATGTCAACTATTGTCTCATTTGGTTCTATTTTTATTTATCATAAGGACATTTAGGAGAAACATCTGCGACAAAGGTGTTATTTCAACGCTGAGCTATGAAAGAGCACCTCCGAGCAATACAAATTTCCATTGTTCTGCCCAACGCTCATGTAAGCGCCCTATCCAATTGTAATCAAATTTCAAAGCAGATCAACAACGCACTGTCAAACAGGTTGAGTTATATCAGATTACACAAACCTATCCAGGTATATCACACCTGTTCAGTCCAACTCTCACAGTGTACCTCCACTAGCAAGGATACAAATCACAATGATGCAAGACTGACGTGCACGAGTGGGTTGTGTATGCCAACGTTTTTATGAAATGCTAAAGTAGGTAGCCATACAAACCCAGCAAACTGTTTCGTTGGAAAGGAAGTGGTTCTAACTTCCTGTAAAAACGTGACTCTGTTGTGCAGTTGTGGTCGTGACCTCACATACATACACAACAATATTTTACAAACGTGTCTGAAACTGAGTTTTCCCTTCATGTTTTAAGAGGATTGTGACTGTCATCAGGCCTCATTGAGTGAAGTGAGAGAAGCTTCTTTGCATTACATTCAAATGAGTGGCGATTCAGGCAGACAGTTGGAGAATCATCGGAAGAGCTTCCCCTCACGAATCTTCCTCTTACTATAAGCTTTCATGAGCCTCTCTAGCTTCATGCGCATGCACTTAGATTAAGGCGAGATTACATTAGAAAAATAATGGACCTAAGGCAGTCCAGCACTGTTTGTCTTAAATTTCTTTTCCACCCATATTTTGCTCTCCTTAATTTTAAGTCCATATCGGTAGCCACAGTAACTCTGCTTTTGCATCATAGTTCTACAGGGTTCACATAATATTTTTTCTTCCTGAGGCATACTTATTATGATGTTAATCAAAGTTATTTGCACAAAAACACTCAAAATTTTTGGTTTATGTATGTTTATTCAATTGCTACTCTCAGTCTGAATTAAACAGTCGTTTTTTTGCTGCTCTGCCTATGTAATCCTATGTAAACTGCCTTTTTGCATATGACATGAGTAACAGAAGGTATGTTGTGATATCTAATTTAGTTAGCGCTTCCAATTTTTTAACAAGAGCCTACATTACAATGTGACCGATACTGAAATTAACCACATTCGCGATAAAATCAGAAAAAATTTTTATGGATCTTGTTAAAAATAAACTTCTGCCCTTTTTTCCTAATGTTGGGATCCAGAAGGATATGCAGAGCCAGGAAGCGCACAAGATCTGGCAGACTTTCTTAAGTTCAAGAAAAATGTAATGATATGACCCCTTTAAAACACCAAAAACAAAGTTTGATAGTGTCCACACAGTCTAGAATCCACATTGAAGTCTATTATAGATTCTACACTGACTCGAATTCCTCACAAAACTAAAGCTACGAACTGGTTGAAAATAAAGAGTCTACGGCGACTGTCCATCTGAAACATATCTCATGAGAGCAGAGGGGAACCACAGCGGGAATCAAACAGCCAAAAAGAGAGAGGAAGAATGAGAAGGGGGAAGACAGGGGCGCCACTGCTGTCGGGAGCATCGAGATTGTGTTACTGACTGATATATGAGAGTAATTCAGACTCGATATTCAGCGAAAAAAAACCACGCACACTGCAGACGTAAACAAAATCGGCTAGGTGAGGGGTTTCCTGTTTAAACAACTGAATTAGATATGTTTCTTTTTTGAAAGCAAAGCGCAGATGGTGTTACAGACGCAAATATAGACAATGGTCTAAAATGGCACAGATCATGCAAGAAAATTTGAGGTTTTGTTGATCAGTTTCAGTTTCAGGCGCAAAATGACATCCAGTTTCGAAATCACAATTTCACGTTTTTCACGTCAAGCAGGACTTTGTTGTGGAGAAAACGGTCTTGTAAAACAATGTTTAATGATGCGGGACCCTAGTCATAACTGCACGAACGTGATACTTTTTCAGCCACATTTTCTCTGCAAGTAATTCTCAGAGGATTTCTGTCTCTATGTCTCATTCTCAGCTTTCACACTTAGGTAGAGGTGCCATTGATGCTGACAAGTCTTTAAAAACTCGACGTGCTATTGCAGCTGTTAGGGTCACAGTTGGTGGGTTTATGACTTGATATCTGAGAGGCAGATATTGACATGTACACATATCTCGTATTACTCTAAATAAACAGAGATAGAGACTTGCTCTCGCATAGAGCAGCTTTTATCAGATCAAGAGTGTGTGGAATGTGTGTGGTAATAGGCCGGACAAATTTGGGGGCATATTTAGGTTATTAAACGTGCTACAGCTAGGAACAAACTAATTTGATAGAAAAGACTTTGATGTAACGTAATGCATGTGAGAAAAAAGACATACAAACTCTCATACACTCCGAGAAGTCTTTTCAAACGCACTCGCACATAGGCATTCTCTACCCCTGACTAAAATGAAAATTGGTTGGGATGAGATTGAGAATTACAGTTTTGAAAAGAGAATCAATTGTGTTTGGCTCCACTGATGTCAAACCTGGCATGATGTGTCTTCCTGCACCAATTTGGAATATACACAAGTGCAAATGACATTCGAGCGAGATCATAAACTGTTCCATATGGCTTGTGCAGATCGAAACTTGAAGAAACAGATCGATGTCATTATTCACTTTTGTATCTCTCAAACATCATTCATCCTTGACAAATTAATGGTTTTTGGTGTCACTAACATAAATTCTGGCTCAACGTGTCTTCATGAGACATAATGTGCAAGCACAAATGAGATTTGGGAGCTGGTGGAGTGTGAGATTTTCACTGAAAATGAACTGAAATTTCAGTCACTTCATTATACAAAGTAGGGATGTGATGGTGAGGTAATTTTCCCACCGGTTAATCAATGTGTGACAACACCAGTAATACCGGTATCACCGGGAGGGGGGTGACGTTGGAGTTCCCTCTTTTGCACCTCGCTTTTAAATCGTTAATTCGATTTGTGCACGGCCGCACGGACATTCATAAGTTCAGCTTCCATAGGAATGAACTGAAAACGCTCGCTCTGCTCTGCTCTGTGCCAATGGACATGCACCATTAGGAATGGCCGTGCGCATTTTACTTTCGCTTTAGAATTAGCGCCAATTCGGGGGCGCCAATTGCTTGAATGGTGGGTTCATTATTATTCTTAATGAAAAACACAACAACAAAACAGTACAATGACAAACGCGCTTAAACAGGCGCTTTTACATTTTGCTTTGAAACTCGTTTGGCTCACGCTGCATTGGGCAGACACGTTCAGTTTTTAATTGTAGTGTCTGTTCTCTAACTGAACTAAATGATTTTTACTACTATAAAAGAAATCAAAACGATGGTGGTGGGCGGTGCCGTGATGGAAGTGATGTAACCGGTGTTGCGGATGAACTATTGCAGCAAGCCTAATACAAAGCTATGGCGGCTTTAGAAGATGTAGACATACATAACACTTTATGACAGTGCTTTTATGGCCCCTTTTTTCAGTTTATGAGCTTAACATCCCCATGTCGATATATTGTAGGCTTTCAATATTTGGAAAAGAGCAAAGAATTTTGTGTTACACAGAATCATTCCGTGTTTGAACAAAGTGAGCAAATAATGACAGAATATTACAGGTGAACTGTCTCTTTAAATGTAAAACTCACTGAAGCAAATTTGAAGTTTGGAGGAAATCTTAAAGTTAAGTTACTCATTCAACTCAATTCCTTTACAACTGTTATTTATGCCAATCATTTGGTTTTGTTTCTCTTTTTTCTCACTCTTATCATTCCATCTTTATTTGCAGGTGCTGCTAATGAATTGGGCCAACAGAGACGACAGGTGACCATGGGGCCCCGAAGGAGGGTAACGTAATGCGTGCATGTGGGTGTTCTTTGGCAGATAACAAAACGAAGAAATCTCTCTTATACAGAGAGAGTTATGGGTGATACTGCTCGTGGGGAGGTTGTCTGAGAAAGTTCACTGCAGACACACACACACCGAGGCGGTGTCTTTTATTAGATCTGTGCTGAGCTGTAATGGCAGAGATCATGATCGCCAGCTATAATAACCATACTTCCTGTACAAAAGTATTCAGTAGAGACCAGCATGCTATTATATTACACACACACACACACACACACACACACAATTGCATTATGTACAGAAGGATCTCCTCTGCAGGTTACTTCACAATTCAATTCGAGTTGTAGAGGCTTGCATGGGATTTATTGCAAAACATTCACAGTCAGTCACATTAATGCACAAAGAAAAGGAAAAGAAACCGCATGAAGCACAAAGACAGAAAAAAAGTGAGCCTGAGGGGCCGGTATTTAAGTGGCTTGGAGAGGAGAAATGAGTGCTTCTCTCCTGAGACACACAAGCGTTCTTACCTTGCAGGTCCGAGAGGAAGAGAAGGACACTGCTTCCTGTTTGCCCAGTGCTGGAGTGTAATGTCTCTTTAAATGTTTTACCTTTACCTTTAAATGCACCGAATGACAGCTCTGACAAAATGTGCACATGCTCTATCTTACGCACACACACACTCACACAAAAAGAGTAAGAGGACTTACGAAACGCAACTGACAGACAGGAAGTGAGCTTCTATTGTCAAAAAGGCGAGTGTGCCTGATCCATTCTGTCTCTTCTCTCCAACACACTCTCTCGCTTTCTCTTACATTTGCACCCTCCTCTCCTGCCTTCTCCTTCAGTAGACAAAGAGAGGAAAGGAATGGTACGAGAAAGCAGAAAAAGAGAGAGAGAGAGAAATAGAGGGCGAGACAGTGAAAGAGGTAGAGAGAGTGGTGTTGAGAGAAGATAGCCCAACCCCCTTCTACCAGCCAGACTGCTTTCATTTCTTTTCCTTTTTTTGCTTCTCCCTCTACGACCCCTCCCCCACCCTCCATCACCTCTCTCTCGTTCATTCCATCCTCATTTCCCCTCTCTCTCTTCACAGCTAAAGAGTACAGTATGTGTTTCCAAGGCAACCAATCATAAACTCTGCTCATTGCACACCAGTACAGGAGACATTCTGAGCTCAAAACAACGATCTCACCTGAGAAAAGAAACACATGCAAACAGGGAGAGCACGAGAGTTCCTGAAAGGAGATTATGCAGTTGAGAAATTTGCATGGCTACTTATGAAGATTCATCTGTTTGGTTTGTATGAGGATTGGCATGTTGCTTTCCTGCTCCTGCATGTACCACATGCAAACCTCTTTTGAGTAAATAACAAGACCCTGTCTATTCGGAAGAAATCACTGTTGACCGACTACTAACAAAGGATTATTAACACTGCAATTAACACATGTTCTGCTTGAAATAATACACTGTAATTTTGTATTTTACGGCAAAAAACATACTCTCTGAAAGTCTGATCTTAAATTCTGTTATCTGTTGTCTTTTTAAAATCATACTTCCCATGTTACAAAAAAAAAAAAAAACAGCGGTCTTCCACCTTAGAAACATTGCCAAGTTATGGAACATGTTACATGTTTCAGATGCAGAAAAGCTTCTCATAAACTTGTACTATAATTATATCTGATACACATGATAAACTTTGGCCTAAAATACAGTGCGGAGAACAAGTATTTGATACACTGCCGATTTTGCAGGTTTGCCCACTTACAAAGCATGTAGAAGTCTGTAATTTTTATCATAGGTACTCTTCAACTGTGAGTGACGGAATCTAAAACAAAAATCCAGAAAATCACATTGTATGATTTTTAAACAATTAATTAGCATTTTATTGCATGACATAAGTATTTGATCAGCTACCAACCAGTAAGAATTCCGGCTCTCACAGACCTGTTAGTTTTTCTTTAAGAAGCCCTCCTGTTCTCCACTCATTACCTGTATTAACTGCACCTGTTTGAACTCGTTACCTGTATAAAAGACACCTGTCCACACACTCAATCAAACAGACTCCAACCTCTCCACAATGGCCAAGACCAGAGAGCTGTGTAAGGAAATCAGGGATAAAATTGTAGACCTGCACAAGGCTGGGATGGGCTATAGGACAATAGGCAAGCAGCTTGGTGAGAAGGCAACAACTGTTGGCGCAATTATCAGAAAATGGAAGAAGTTCAAGATGACGGTCAATCTCCCTCGGTCTGGGGCACCATGCAAGATATCACCTCGTGGGGCAGCAATGATCATGAGGAAGGTGAGGGATCAGCCCAGAACTACACGGCAGGACCTGGTCAATGACCTGAAGAGAGCTGGGACCACAGTCTCAAAGAAAACCATTAGTAACACACTACGCCATCATGGATTAAAATCCTGCAGCACACGCAAGGTCCCCCTGCTCAAGCCAGCGCATGTCCAGGCCCGTCTGAAGTTTGCCAATGACCATCTGGATGATCCAGAGGAGGAATGGGAGAAGGTCATGTGGTCTGATGAGACAAAAATAGAGCTTTTTGGCCTAAACTCCACTCGCCGTGTTTGGAGAAAGAAGAAGGATGAGTACAACCCCAAGAACACCATCCCAACCATGAAGCATGGAGGTGGAAACATCATTCTTTGGGGATGCTTTTCTGAAATGGGGACAGGACGACTGCACCGTATTGAGGGGAGGATGGATGGGGCCATGTATCGTGAGATCTTGGCCAACAACCTCCTTCCCTCAGTAAGAGCATTGAAGATGGGTCGTGGCTGGGTCTTCCAGCATGACAACGACCCGAAACACACAGCCAGGGCAACTAAGGAGTGGCTCCGTAAGAAGCATCTCAAGGTCCTGGAGTGGCCTAGCCAGTCTCCAGACCTGAACCCAATAGAAAATCTTTGGAGGGAGCTGAAAGTCCGTATTGCCCAGCGGCAGCCCCGAAACCTGAAGGATCTGGAGAAGGTCTGTATGGAGGAGTGGGCCAAAATCCCTGCTGCAGTGTGTGCAAACCTGGTCAAGAACTACAGGAAACGTATGATCTCTGTAATTGCAAACAAAGGTTTCTGTACCAAATATTAAGTTCTGCTTTTCTGATGTATCAAATACTTATGTCATGCAATAGAATGCAAATTAATTACTTAAAAATCATACAATGTGATTTTCTGGTTTTTTGTTTTAGATTCCGTCACTCACAGTTGAAGAGTGCCTATGATAAAAATTACAGACTTCTACATGCTTTGTAAGTGGGCAAACCTGCAAAATCGGCAGTGTATCAAATACTTGTTCTCCCCACTGTACGTTGAACAGCAGCTACGCTAATTCTTCTCCTTTTGCTTCCCTGCCGTTGAAAAAAACAGCATATGGCTAGGTATGTTTTGAAGCATGACAGCTGGTTTGAGCTGGTCCTTAGCTGGTTTAAACTGGTCAAATGCAGGTCCTAAGAGACTAGCTTCAGCTCAGGACCAGCTTATAACCAGCACAGGAGCAGCTTTTACCAGCTCATGACCAACTAAGAACCAGCTAAAACCAGCTGCCATGCTTCAAAACATAACTAAACAGCATGCTGTTTTTTTCAACAGGGTGTTTTTAACTTGAGAGGCCCATTCTGGAGTAACTACAGATTGCACCAGCTCAAGTATGGATCCAGCCTTTGCAATGTTTTCAGGTGATGATGACAATTGCAAAGATTTCAGATGATGGCAACTTTCGATTGACAGGCAAAACTTTAAAAAATTATCCTAATATTGTAATATTACCCACCCTTATATTGCAATCGTTATGAGCACATGTTGTAATTGCTGTCTTTAAGACAGTGTCTTACACATTCTTTGTTTTAGCTTAACTCAATACATGAAGTTAAAGGGGGACTTCACCACTGGCAAAATGGGCTTTCAATAAAACTTGGCTGTCTATGCAGTAGAAAAGAACACTTTTTTGAAATCGGTGCTACCTGACTAGAGAAAACATTTGGCCCTTTTGCCAAATAGGTAGAAAAACTTCAACACCCACAATGCACTGGGCATGCTAATAATTCGTTAAATTTATATAATGCTTTTCTCTGCACCCAAAGCGCTTTACATGGAGGAGGGAATCTCCTCAACCACCACCAATGTGCAGCACCTGGATGATGCGGTGGCAGCCATATTGCGCCAGAATGCCCACCACACACCACTCTTCATTGGTGGAGAGGAGACAGAGTGATGAGTCAATCAGTATATATGGGGATGATTAGGAGGCCATGATGATGGACAGAGGCCAATGGGCAAATTTGGCCAGGATGTCGGGGTCCTGGGATTTTTAATGACCACAGAAAGTCAGGACCTCGGTTCAGTATCTCATCCGAAGGACAGTGCTTTTTTGACAATATAGTCTCCCCATCACTATACTGGGGCATTAGGACCCACACAGACGACAGGGTAAGCACCCCCTGCAGGCCTCACTAATACCTCTTCCAGCAGCAACCTAGTTTTCCCAGGAGGTCTCCCATGCGGGTACTGACCAGGCTCAACCCTGCTTAGCTTCAGTGAGCAATCAGTCTTGGGCTACAGGGTGATATGGCTGCATAATCCCACCAGTCTGCTATGGATATTCACGTGAAAGGCTGCACCCGGATGACCTACTATTTCCGGCGATATTCTGAAGTGTGCACACAGTGGAGACTTTACTATCCTATCAGGCCACGGGAGAGGATTTGTGAATGACAGTGAAGTGACGCAACTGATGCTGGTAGGTCACATGATAATGACAATATGGCGAATGTAGTATGTCCAGATTATATTCATATCACACACATTCATACTATACAGAACATACTTTTTTAGCGTTTGCAAAGTAATTACTTAGTCAAAATAAGTACCTACTCAAGTGGGTATGCGATTTCTGAAGCAGCCAAATGCTGCCTTGCTAAGAATCATAAATCTGGAGAGAACACCATGATTGAAAATCTGAAAAACCTGTGTTTGTAGTCAACATTTCAAACTGGATGACCACAAACAGTGTTTTAGGCGAAATGGAGGGGAGAAAACTGAAAGAAACTGCCATTCTGTCAGTTCCACCCAACCTCCCAAAACAAAACACTGTCGTGTACAGGTAAGAAAGCTGTTGCCATAGTGTTCCATTTTTACCATAATGATGTTTAAAGAGTAGACAAAGTACAAATACAATTTTAAGTGATAACCCTCTTACAATAAGAGTAAGAGTTTTGTTAATAACCCTCTGACAATCGGACAATGCAGAAGTACAATCTGTATTTTTCACAAAAGCCCTGGAGCTGTCAAAAGTCAGTCGAATGGCACGTTTTGCGTCATTCGGCGGACTTTTGGTGACAAATAAATGTGAATTTCTCTGCCCAGGTAACACAGAGAAAAAGTAAACATTGTTCATTTACATATACTACTGGCATTGTAACAATACAAAGCGTGTTGAAAATCGGCGAAGTTAAACTTTAACCACATAAAATGTATATTATAGCTGTATATTACTGCCATATGGACCCTACTTTGATACACTTGTCTCTGACTGATAACAATACTTTCTAAATTGTAACAATGAAACAAGCATTTTTGGTAAAGTTGCTTTGAAACTATATGTATTGTGAAAAGCACTATACAAATAAATTTGAGATCAGATGTTTGATATGAGAGGTTTGAGATCAGACTGTTGAGGTTAGAAGAGCTCAGATTGTTGAAATTGAAAGTTGGGGACCAGACTGTTAAAAGCAGAAGTTTCAGATAAGAAATTTGTGTTCAGGCTGCTGTCTAATCTGGGAGTTACTTGGCACACTGACAGTAAACCATTCCTGCCTCAGCAAGTACCTCTTGTCTTTGACAGAAGTCCTGAAGCAGGTACGACACAAGGTAGAACTACTGTACACAGCTAGCTGAAGAGCTCCAAAACGATGGTGGTCCACTAATGACAGTTTCCTCAGAACCACAGATTCCCATATGAGGTCGTGAAGTGCTTGGATTGGCAAAACTTTAGGATGTTTCCAAAACCAAGTTTCCTTCACTCCCAAACCATAACCACCACCATTGCGACTCTCACAGCTGGACCACCGTGGTCCAAACCAGAAATAAGCATAATGTTTCAATTTACTGCTGAGCTGTAAAAGGTGCAAAGAACGCATGAGAAGTTTAAAACAGGATGGTTTGTGTTTATGTTTTCAGAGTGTTATAATTACATATTTGCAATGTTTTTGCTAAGATTTAGCACTAGACTACGCACTTCAAGACTTCTTGTAGTAACAATCCTCCAAAAGGTTTCAGGAGACGCTTCATAACTATGTGAGGATAAACAAATCTGGTTGTGCTTCAACATAGCCAAACTTGGTCTCCAAAAACACACAGCTGACTCAAAGTTACCCTCACAGACAATTAATTCTGCAATTACACACTTCCGGTTTTTGTGTTTGAACGCTGTTCTGGGTTTCAGCTCAGGAAGGTTAATTTCAGTCTACAAGGTTACAAGACACAATTGATCTCATTTAACTGACATCACGGTTTCATTCATTACAGCTCTACCAAATGACTCGGGTTAAGCTTCTATATTTAGAAGGATATTTCAGCAGCTCACAGTTGTCTGCCTGTGGTAAAGCTCTGGTGAATGTAGGTCAGTATGTGGAGATAACCATGGCACGTGAGCCATTAAGCCCCCTGCAGGACTGTGCAAACAATAGCCTTCCGATGCTTTTTATTCTGGAAATGTTTACAGTATACTGTAAATTGTTTCTAAGTAAACAGCAATTTTAAGAGCCATACTTCCTTTATGAGTTCACATGGATGACAGAGGATGCCGTTTTGTGAAAAACCAGTGCATTTGGAAGCAGCACTTACTTCTTATTAGATGAAAACTTGCATGCCATTCGGATTGTAATCTCA
Organism: Coreius guichenoti; assembly: GCA_039654105.1. NCBI lineage: Eukaryota > Metazoa > Chordata > Actinopteri > Cypriniformes > Gobionidae > Coreius > Coreius guichenoti. The sequence goes on from CM077190.1 coordinate 9,387,277, forward strand.
TGATGGCATTTATTTAATTGCATGGAACCAGAGAGCCAATGTAAGCGATACCAGTAACTACAGTTGCCGGCGATGATGTGAGGCAATGCATCTGTAATGCTACCACATACACATATACATGCACACACACTGCTGTCAGAATAATAAATGACTGCTTTGGTGCTGATCAATGTGTATGTAATACAACCATACATTTACCTATGGAACCGCATGCACATACTAATTTGCACAAAAAAACACATGCATGTAGCCTTAACTATTATGAGATGTTTTGAATAATGGTCTTTTCTTTCAAATCTTCAGTTTACCTCCTCTCCTCTTCTTTCACCTCTTCTTCTCTCTCCTTTTTTCTTTTGCAATTCCAAACCTTTCTTCTCCCTTCCTCTCCTTCCCGAATCAATCCTGTTGCCTCTGTTCCCCACTTCTCTCCTCCCTCTTTCCCCTCTCCTTTCCTCTCCTCTTTCTGATTCTCAGATTTTCACAGCAGACTCATGCACGTGCACAGCCAGGGGGCGGGGCCGCTGCTTGCTGTTCCTGCACTCAGCTGTCAATCATCTCACCTCAGCCAATCAGAAGAGAGCAGTCTGTGTCAGTCAAGGGATACCAGCGAATATGAGCCCTGGAGGTGGGAATTTTGTGGAAAAAAATGTGGGAGAGCGAGTGTGTGTCTGCCATGTATGTGTGTGTTTTGGAACAAGTCCAACACACTATGTGCTATTTTTAAACCTCACTGTAGGGTGGCAAAAGACTCCATTTTATAAAAGAATCGGGTATATTTTAAAGCCTTGAAAATACCTATATGCTCAATTAAATCTGCTTTGATTAAAGAAATATGAAATTGTGGACTTCATCATGGGAGAATTACAGTCTCTGATGGTATTTTAATGTAACTGCCTCTATATGTAGAGGTGGATGTGGTCGCTACAGTGGCTATTGAGCCAAAAGGCTGCACTGATACCTTATTTACAATTCTGAGCTCAATGTAATACTGATACATATAACATCACCAGGTTGTTAAAGTGGTTTGCTAGGGCAATGTTTTGGTGTTCTAGGTGATTGCTTACCGACCCAAATCAAGAGAGCGCACCACAAGCCTCTGTGATATACTATTCCCATGCAACAATAAGGCTTTGGCTGCTAGTTTAATGTAAGTCTATGGCAATAGGTGATAGATAGAGATGATAGGCACTAATAGATGATGAGTGAGAGAAGCAAAAGGCAGAAAGGGATGGGATGGGTTGGGATGGGATAGGATAGGAAGGGACAGGACAGGAATAGGATATGAAAGAATATGAAATGCAAAGAATATGGAAAAAATGAGAACAGTAATAGGAATATGAAAAAGAAATGCAAAGGACTTGATGGGACAGGACAGGACAGGACAGGACAGGACAGAACAGCATATGATATGATAGGATAGAACAGGAATAGGATATGAAAGAATAGGAAAGGATGGGCCAAAACAGGGATAGGAGAGGACAGAACAGACCAGCAATAGGAATAAGAACAGGAAATGCAAAGGATATGATAGGACAGGATAGGAAAGAGTGTGAATAGGATAGGAAAGGATAGGATAGGATAGTATAGGATAGGTTAGGAAAGAGCAGGAATACGGATAGGACAGAGCAGGGTGGAAAGAATAGAATAGAATAGCATAGAATAGAATAGAAAATGACAGGATAGGAAAGAATCGGAATATGAATGGGATAGGATAGGATGGGATGGAATAGGATAGGATAAGATAAGATAGGATAGGATAGGAAAGAGCAGGAATACGGATAGGACGGGCAGGGTGGAAATAATATAATAGAATAGAATAGAATATGACAGGATAGGAAAGGAAAGAATAGGAATATGAATGGGATAGGATGGGATAGGATAGGAAAGAAAAGTTAAGGAATAAGTAGGCCCTATGGAATAGGATATGATATAATACATATCATATGATATGATATGATATGGGATGAAAGAATAGGAATAGGAATAGGATGATAGGATCCAACAGGATAGGACAGAATCCTATCGAAGAAGAGGAGAGGTGAATAGATGATATGGATGACATAGTACAGGAGAGGATAAAAGATGATAGAAGAACAGAGGGGAACTTGAAATGCTTGTGCATTCCTGGCACTGTTTGGTCACAGCTGGGTAGACCCACAGCTTCTGACTGAGACTGAGGTACTTAGACTGAGGCAGTGAGGCAGCGGGTGAAAGGAGGAGGGGGTCTTGCCTACGTGACTTTCTGTGCATAGCACCCACGTACCCCATCTGCCCTGTCCCCATCCTATCAAATAAGGGGAGAAAACAGTGTTCAAAGTGAGTACAAACACTATTAGATGGACAGACAGACAGAGACAGTTCATCACAGAAACACACAGACCATAAGATATAAGCCAGATTCCTGTCTGACTGCCCATAGCAACAGCTCCAGTGCTGCACGGTCTCCATTGGGCGAGGGAGCCGGCTGCATGATATACCAATGTCGGCACGCCAGCCAATCAGATGCTCTGTCTGGCTGAGCTGGATTCCATGCTCACCATGGTTACTGAACTACACACTTGAGTCAGTCAAACATGGAGTTCTGACATCCATGAACCATATGTGACCGCTGACTCCATGCAAAGAGAAAAACCAGAAGAAGTCATAAATCAACACTGTTTATGTGTTTGTGGTAGTGCAAGGACACACAGAAGACAGATTCACACTGGACAGTAATGCATGAAATAGCTTATTGGAATTCCACTGATGCTACAAAGCCATAAAAGATGCATCTAGTTTTTTGAGTGGCAGTATGGTATTCTTCATATCTGTGGCTCTGAATTTAATATTCCAGCTAGATCTGAAGAAGCTTGCATGTGCAAAAGTTGACGGCATAATGTTACAGGGAGTTGCTATACAGTTGCTAAGGCATTCTGAGCATGCTGCTATGTGGTTGCTAAGGTATTCAGAGTGATTTCTAAAGTCCTTTATTCATTCAATGTATTTCTATGGGATTTTTTGGCTTGCATTATTAAAACAAAATGAAAATCATAAGCCCAATCACATTAGCATACTACACAATTTAAGGTCGTGTCATTCATGTCCATAGCACAAAACAAGCTTTATGGGTTATGGGTTTTTGTTAAGATCCCTAACAACATCAAATTAAAGATATCATTTAATTGGGTGGGACAATGCAAAAATAAGCAATATTGCATACATGACAATTTCCATTTCATGCACCATTTTTTTATTATAAGAAATGTGTTGCAATCTAACAATTTGTGTCAGGATAAATAAAAAACTTGATTTAAAAAAAAATCAACTAGATGAAAATCCATAACCTATGAGAACTAGCTCTGCTTGGGAACAGCCTTGTCTGAACATGCTACACACATGAAATATGATGCACAGTGTCATCATCTTTCAACCCTGATGAAGCCATGATTATTGGTCAGGAGAGACTTTAAAGACCCACCTCTTCTCCATGAGGATTGGCTCTCCCTGCTGTTCATCTCAGTTCAATCAGGAAGAAGCTCCTCACAAACTGGTACCAATGGCACATTTCTACTGGCTGCAGATGCATCGGTGACACCATTTTCCATCCCACTGCAGGGATGAAGGAAAAATCCCAGCTGCTTGACAGCTGTGCAAATGATGATGATGATGATGAGAGAGAGAGAGAGAGAGAGAGAGTTTTAAGTTAATTTACATAAACACACACACCAAAAAAATTTAGCATCAAAGCAAATTCATCATCATTCAGTGTACATAATACTTAATTTACCCTGAATATTCTATAAACTAAGAAGCAAAGATTACACCAAACAGAATGAAAGTGTTTTCGTAATGTTTTGTTTCAGTAAAGGTGACCACTGACCAGATGTCAGATTGTCAGAACCAAAAGATCGCTTGATATAGCTCAAAATAAATTTTATATTTTTAATACAATAGAAAGGCAGTCTACATTAATCAACAAATAATAAATAAACACTATTAAAAATGGTGTAAATAAGTAAATGTGTTAAAAGAAGGTTGAATAATAAACAACCCATGCAAGCTTTCTGTATTCAAATAGTGCCATCTAGTGGTGTGTTTTAGAAATACAAAAAAGGCGCACAAGTGACGAACATCATTAAAACACAATCTTGTGACTCTGGACTGACTTACTCATTATAATATCTAAAAAGTAACATAACTAGTTAGTTCTCAAACCCAACTATATTTAAATATGTTCATCACCTTACCTGCTGGATGAGCTGGAAACCAATCTTTCCGGGTGTATGAGCTAATGATGCAGAATTGCGCAGTTTTAATTCCTTCAAGAATGCCCCATAGAGCCGTCCTCCACCTGTAACATCGCCATCTGTACATGTTCCCTCCATCAGAGCTTAATTACTTATGTTGCTGAGCCGAGACTGGAGGACTTGTTACTCACAGCTGCGTTACTTTTACTAAGGTTGAGTCACTGAGTGACGTCAGTGCGATTCATCCCACGCGCTGGAGTGACACTTGGGCTTGTGATAACGAGCTCGTGCAACACTACATCGCACGTTGTTAAAATTATTTGTGTGTGTGTGTAGATGATTTTTAGTTTGCATGTATTTATTCTGTCAAAAAGCTAACATCACTGCAAGCGCAGTTTTAGTATCTTATAAATCAGGCTAATAACAGAAAGAAAATACATAGGCCTATACATTTTCATTAGACAGTTGATATGTAGGCTAATCGGCTTAAATTGTTGCCTGCCCTGTACATTTAAAAAAATAAATAAGACAGACTGATTTGAATAAAATAAACGAAAGTATACTCGATTTTCGGGGTCATTTAAAAAAATAAGTCGAATCAGTTAGCAAACAACACAGTCTGGCTGAAGTTCTAGCCAAGTAAACAATGCTTGAACATTACATGAAATTAATAATGTTTTATATTGTTGTTGGAGTTGTTCAGCAGCTAGGCCTAATTCATTCGTGTAGCCTACTTGTGCTTGGCCTAAAATAGCACATTAATTTGTGTATGTACATGTGTGTTTGAGTTATCCCCTACAGTGCAATCCAGTTTAGTGGCCAAAGGCATAGATGTATAGACATAGATGTTAGCCATATTGGAACGGTCAAAGCCGGTCCGTGAACACTCGAGAGCGAGTTGACTGTGCATCTGCAGCCGTAGTTAGAAACATGTAGTATGATTACCTATTATCTGGAATAGATTTAAGCAGATGATTTTTGGTAAACTAACACAATAAAAGAAGACAAAGATGTCAGCTAACACGACATTAAAAAGTCACCATATAGTTTAAAAACCCTGTAATATTGAGTTAATAGCCTGCATATAAAACACAAAACATTTTCACATGTGAAAAGTTATCTCCTTTCTTTGTGAATTTAATTCTCGGCGGTTTCACAACCATAAGCTGCTTAATGTTATGGCATCATTGATTCTTACTGTGAGTGACGACACGTTGACCGTTCCAAGATGGCGGGTGCGCCGACGTGTCTGGAGCTGTCGAATGTGGCATGTATACATATCTATGGCCAAAGGGAGTAGAAAAAAGTGTGATGCAGACCACCCACTAGGTATCTATGGCAACAAGTCAACATATACAAAGATTTGTATAAAAATCCAGATTACCACTTAATTTAGATAATTTAGCTAGCCTATATGTCATCCCATGCTGTTTAGAAAATTATGTTTTTTTCTGGGGTGTAAAATAAAATAAAATAAAAATTTGTAATAAGGGGAAATCATGGCATCACGTACACTGCTAATTATTATTTTAAATTAAATTAAAATGATTTAATTAAAATACTTTTTTTTCATACAGTGAATGTAATATAAATTAAAGAGATTGTAAAAAGGTTACAAGGATAAAATCTATGTGCTAATTTTTTGGCCATTTTTTAAAATAATAATAATAATTTCAATAATAATATTTAGTGCAGAATTTATGGGTTCCAGAATTAGGCCACCAGAGCAAAGTTTTTTTTCACTTGCTGAGATGCTGTTGTCATGGTAGTGCATGAGAAAGAGAAGTACAAGTGCTTCAGGAAATGAGAAAGAGCCTCTTCAAAAGACATGCAAGCTCTTGACCTTCAGAACTAATGAGAGCGATCACACACACACACACACACACACACACACACACACACACACACACACACACACACACACACACACACACACACACACACACGTCTGGTTTACTGGGGACTCTCCATAGACATGATTTTTATACTGTATATTCTATCCCCTTACACTAACCCTACCACTAAACCTACTCATCACACAAAACTTTCTGCATTTTTACATTTTCAAAAAACTCATTCTGTATGATTTGTAAGCTTGTTTCCTCATGGGGACCACAATTTAGGTCCCCACGGTGACACAAGTCCCCATGAGTCTGTGTGAACTCAGGTTGAAGTCCCCACCAGGATAGGAAAACATGTACACACACAAACACATACACACACACATACACACACACACACACACACAATGCAACTCACACAACTTCAAACAAAACAACAGCCCTAGTAATGAATCATTGCACACACTTGATTTAATGATTTGGCTTCTTTTATATTTGCTATATTTACACCCAGAGAATCCCTAAATTAAATTTAAACACGCTCAGTAAACATATCAATCACTAGGGGGAGCTACGACTCTATGCTGGTGAGAGTCTGTTGATCAATATCTTCCATTTAATTGCATTAAATTCCTGTTATACAAATAAAATTGCAAATTTATTAAATTCCTGTTATACAAATAAAATTGCAAACTGAACACATCTTAGTTCAGTCTGACCCTGCTGGGATTGCAAATTGCTTATTTATTCAAAATGTTCAAAAGAACAAAATGCAGACTCGCATCAAAATATTAGGCTATATTTTCAGCTGATGTACATTAAAAATAAAACAGAAATGGGGTTTGATTGTTTGAAAGCATACTGAGAGGACAACAGAACACTTCGTGTTTACGGCCTAGCCCTAAATCACCAATTACTGGCATCAACAGGAAATACATGATCATTATAGTTCACTTAGACCTAGTGCAATGCCATCCATCAATCAGATTTGAAGTCAGTTATAGGCTGAAAATGAGCACAGACCAGTGAGGATACGGTTATATCACTGGACATCATCCATAGCCCTGCATTAATGTTTCATTATGGCTTTATTTCAAATTTATTACTGTGCATTATGTATTTTAAAATGGCTTTATTATAGATTATCTAAGAGCCACTGTATTATATAACAGCTATTTAAAGTCCTAATACTTTCTGAGTCATATTTTGCATGTATACGCATTTAAAATTTACAGTCTCTCTCTTACAGGAAAACTGAGCAAAAATATTGATGACTCATCCTGCACTACGTAGATTTTTATCCAATCAGATGCTCTCTGCCCCGCCCACTAACACCATCGACTTTACCAAAAAGCAATTTAAAAAAATTATGCTTCAAGTCTGAAATGTAAAACCTGATATACGTTCTTTTCAAAATTACTTTTTTTTTTGTTGCAAATATGTCACTGCAGAAAGTCAACTATAGTCGTCAAGCAAATTCAGCCTATATTGTGATTAGTTATATGTGATGTTTCATATCATATCACAGCTATATAACAGTGATAATATATTTATGGTGCAGCATAACGGCATAGTTTAGAATTTGACTTTTTAATTAATTTTTAATGAACCTCATTGTCACAATTTGTTATTAAAACCATAATGTATTACCCTAATTAAAATCTCAGTAAACACACTTAGCCACTATAGAAATAAACAAGGCTGTCAGAATGAATGGCTGAAAATCTGAGCCTGAGTCGCATGATAGAACATGAAAAAACAGAACACGCTCTATTTCTAAATGTTTGACAGACGCACCATATGTTTGTTAATTATGAAGCTGTTATGAAAGCACATCAGCTTTGCTTTTTTTCTGCTGCTGGTCATATGGCTCACATCAGCTTTCTGGACACAGCTGGCCGAGGTCAAACTTTCTCCTTGTTCCACAACATGCTGACAGAAAGTTTCTGAGCCTGAGTTGTGAGCCAAACGAGACATCTTACTGACATACAAGGGTCGTGGTTTGAGGGGAATATGTGGCAAGATGTGGCAATACTGTATTACTTGTTTCCAGCAGTTTCTGCCGTAGCATTGATTGCTGGGTCCACACATATCTGCCCCCACAGAACTTACAGATTTACAGTATGCAGAATTTGAGTGCCTGTCAATTAGAAAATTCTACACATTCACTGCTTCCCATGTGATTATTACATACATCGACCAGGCATAACATTATGACCGGTGAAGTGAATAACACTGATTATCTCTTCATCACGGCACCTGTTAGTGGGTGGGATATATTTGGCAGCAAGTGAACATTTTGTCCTCAAAGTTGATGTGTTAGAAGCAGGAAAAATTGGTAAGCGTAAGGATTTGTGCAAGTTTGACACGGGCCAAATTGTGATGGCTAGATGACTGGGTCAGAGCATCTCCAAAACTGCAGCTCTTCCAGAGTCCGCAGTGGTCAGTATCTATCAAAAGTGGTCCAAGGAAGGAACAGTGGTGAACCGGCGACAGGGTCATGGGCGGCCAAGGCTCACTGTTGCACCTGGGGAGCGAAGGAAGGCTGTAGCTCAAATTGCTCAAGAAGTTAATGCTGGTTCTGATAAAAAGGTGTCAGAATACACAGTGCATCACAGTTTGTTGCGTATGGGGCTGCATAGCCACTGACCAGTCAGGGTGCCCATGCTGACCCCTGTCCTCTGCCAAAAGCGCCAACAGTGGGCACGTGAGCATCAAAACTGGACCAAGGAACAATGGAAGAAGGTGGCCTGGTCTGATGAATCACGTTTTCTTTTACATCACATGGATGGCCGGGTGCATGTGCGTCGCTTACCTGGGGAACACATGGCACCAGGATGCACTATGGGAAGAAGGCAAGCCGGCGGAGGAAGTGTGATGCTTTGGGCAATGTTCTGCTGGGGAACCTTGGGTCCTGCCATCCATGTGGATGTTACTTTGACACGTACCACCTAACTAAGCATTGTTGCAGACCATGTACACCCTTTCATGGAAACGGTATTCCCTGGTGGTTTTGGCCTCTTTCAGCAGGATAATGCACCCTGCCACAAAGCAAAAATGGTTCAGGAATGGTTTGAGGAGCACAACAACGAGTTTGAGGTGTTGACTTGGCCTCCAAATTCACCAGATCTCAATCCATCTGTGGGATGTGCTGAACAAACAATTCCGATCCATGGAGGCCCCACCTCGCAACTTACAGGACTTAAAGGATCTGCTGCTAACATCTTGGTGCCAGATACCACAGCACACCTTCAGGGGTCTAGTGGAGTCCATGCCTCGACGGGTCAGGGCTATTTTGGCAGCAAAAGGGGGACCAACACAATATTAGGTCATAATATTATGCCTGATCGGTGTATTTTAAATTAATTAATACAGCTTTGTATTTACCAATGGGAGTTTAATAACCTGCTCTCAGATATATTTAAGACACTTTACCATGTTTAAATCCATTCCACATATTTTCCCACAAAATCTGCACAAAAGATGGGTCAATGATATGAAAGTACTTTCAGATCTATTAAGTTCACCCTAAAGCATATTGTATAATATTTGATACATGAATGTGACAAGCAGGGCGGGCGAGAGCCGTGAGAGTGGCTCGAGGCTGGTGGCGCTCATCTGCAATCACGCCATCGGCCTCGTGCCGCTCTCTCACGGCTCTCGCCCGCCCTGCTTGTCACAATAAACTTCTAAAGCCTCTACATTATCAATGTGATCAAGACTTTGCTGAAAAACCTGTTGTACATAATCTTCTATATGGCTTCTGTCACCTGAATGATAGATCATACTTTTTCGGTAAGTAAAAGGGTTTTTAATTCTTAAAATATCCACCTTCAGGTCGTGGTACGTGTCTTTTAGCGTTGAAATCATTCATGGTTTTTATAAAGTAAAAGTAAGAATAGCTTTTATATTGTTAGTAATATTCCAAGATGAAGATTTGAAAGGCTCTTGAGGAATGTTTATTTCTACATCTCTCAATCATATTGCACTCCATTGCCTCCACAATCAAAACTACAGAGCTTTGATCATAAAACTAAGAATTTAAATATAGTCTTACTAAGACATATGAGTAACAACTGATATTTATAGTCTGCTATAAATATAGTCTGCTAATGTTATAAAAATATTGTTATAAAATATTTAAAAAGGTTTAAAATTACATGCTATCAGAATTTCATCTTACTTTTCAGCCATATAAACATCACTATCTGCACCAAATTGCCTATTTTTGCTCAGTTTGGAAAAAATGTAGGTGTTTTTTCCTCTTTCAAGTATGAGCTGCATATTCTCCAATATCATATATCAGTCATAAAAGCCTGGTGTATCAAATATGATACAAAATACTTTTTAAAACATTATTTCATATGGCTTTACAGGCTTTAAATTTAAAACTTTAATAAAAATGTGTTTCATACAGGACAATGACTTTTCAATTTTTGAATTAAAAGTCATTCAGATTTTTTTTTTTTTTTTTTTTCGGGGAATTAAACTATAAAATAGTGATTGAGATGATCAAAAATATTACTTAATGGTTATATCATCTATTTTTTTTTTTTTTTTTAAATCTGTTGAAAATGGGATAACGCTTTAAAAAATGTATAAAACCAACACAAAAAACAAAGGTTATAAAACTTTTAAAAGGATTTCTCCTTTTCATTATCTTTTATCCTTATTTGTCATTGAGCCAAATGCCTAAAAAATCAGACTTTCTGTCTGGGCCTAGTGATTTCTTACAAACCTATCTTGATCCCATAATAACGATGGTCCCACAGCTAGCACAAAGATTGATGACGATACCTGGCAATTCAACTGACGGATATATAAAAGATTAGATGTTACACTTTGTGCATCACACAGGTCATCTGCAACTTGCCACTCTGAGTCGCCAACCTTGAGAGCTGTGTTTTTAAAGCACACACTCGAGAGAAGCAGAAAGCAATATGTCGACCATCACTCCTCATTAGAGGCCAAATAAACACAGCATGTCGCACAGCACTGTCCCTCGGCCAATTTCTCTGTCCCTCCAAAACCGTATCACCCTTTTACTGTCTCCGGCTAGCATCTTGCTCAGCAGTTTGAGTGCTAGTTGTCCCTGCGGTTGTAAGCTAAGGTCTTTCTTCAAATATCTGAGGTGCTCATTTGTCTACATTCCACACAGAGAGGAGCCATTTGGATCTGACTGACTGATTTAATCCCTCTTAAATACTGGCCTGATGATTTCAGAGAAGACCTGTTACACACGGGGAATGTCTGATGGATCCCAGCATATGTGTGTGTGGCCACTGCCTTTGAAATGCTGTCTTCAAGGAGTCTGACAAATCCGTATTATTGAAAGCTCAGCAAATTTAAACCCCCTTGCAGAAAAGAGGAAGATGAGAGGGACGAGGAGTGTTGTCTGAGACGCTGGCCGTCCGAATGATCTTGTAGACAGACATGCTGAGATGTAGTAAACAAACACTGAGATGAACAGAAAACGGAGGATGGAATCAGAGGGATGAAGAGAGGGAAGTGGGAGATATACACAGACAGCACCGGTATTGATTTTTACCTCAGGACTAAAATCTTAGGGAACTCTGGGAAATTTTGGAGCGAGCCAGACTCTTCATATAGGATTCCGTGGAGACAGAAGCTTTCTCTCCCCAACAGCTGCAAGATCCTGTCATGGTCTCGCTGCAGTCGGCTGTGTCAGATTAGCACATGTGCTTGTTTCGCGAGGAGAACTATTTTGAGACGTTGATATATACATTTTGGTACAATTGTGCTAAAGTGTGCGATGATACAGTCCGAATACTGAACTACGTGACTTATAAGGTTGATTTCTAGTGGCTTGTTATCTGAGCTCTTCTTGAGCTGTCATCTCTTAAGAGAGATTTGTTGCTCGCCCTGCTTGCTTAGATATGGCAGCCGAAGCACCTGTTGACCCCACCCTGCTTGAAAGGGAAAAATCACTGTACTAATCTGTCCTAGTCTATGTGGGGGTCAGGTTTTACCTATATTATAGGGACCAAATGTCCACACAAGGACAGTAAAACATGGAATCAACTACATTGTGGGGACTAGCCAGCTTCAAACGTACTAAATAATGTAAAAATCAAGTAACTTTTCTGTGGTGAATGGGTTTATTTAAATATAGATGGAGAGAGGATAATGAGTGATAACGAGTGTATAATGTAAAATAAAAAAAATTATCAATAACTTAATGTTTGTCATGTGGTATCTACAGTAAATTAACTCATTTTATTACATGGCTCCAATACTTGATTCTGAAGTGAAATACATAATGACTAAATTTACAATAAAATATTATGTAATATAAAATTCAATATAATGTAATATAATATAAAATGTTATAATATGTAATATAAATGTCATAATATAAATGTCATTATAATATAATTAATATAATAAAAATAATAATATGTGCTGTCAAAATTAGCGTTAACGCATGCGATTCATTTTTTCAGTTTAACACGTTAAAAATATTTAACGCAATTAATGCAGCATCCGTTTTTTCTGTCATTATTTGGCTAGCATTACATTATATAATCACGCTCTTATTCATGCAAATGCTTTAAAACCATTCAAGTGCGTCAAGAGAACGCCTTGTATGTGAATGTCCTGTATGTGACACACGCACGACTCACAGCACACCAGAATCGAGTTCTCTTTCGCGCTTAAATGAACAGTAACGCACAGAATTATGCCAAAATGCCCGTTTTGTCGAGTATTCTCAAGATAGCAATCTTAAATTAGTTAAATGACGTCTTAAATTAGCTTAAAGAGTTGTGAGAAAATGAGATGCGCGTGACAGTGCGTCCAACCCGATCTCACGGCAAATTCGTACATATTGTAGGCTACGAGGTGGCTATAATTCGTATAAATTAGTACGTCCTCACTTGTATGGATTCGTAAGATTTTTGCTAAATCGTCTATATTTTACGAGTTGCCCAATTTGTATGAATTCGTAAGAATAACCTACCCCTAACCCCACCCCTAAACCTACCCATCACTGCGGTTTAGACAATTCGTACGTGTGAGGTCGTACAAATTCGTATAAATTAGCCACCTCAATACGTACGAATTGGTTGTGAGATGGCGTTGGTGCGTCAGATACGCGTCATGTTCGGCAGAGGCAAATCTTAAAGTGACAGTAGCCTAATAAAAGAGTTGCTGTGATGTCTGTCATTAATGTTAATCAAAGAACAAAGGTAACAGAAAATATTGTAGCTTTAATAAGGATTAATCTATATTTCATTTATAATTTATGCAGTTAACTTTATGCAGTAAATTTATGTTTGATAACTTTATTCAATTTCTGTATATTGATTATATATGAAGGCCACAGGTAAATATGACATTTATTATGGGTTTACGTGTAGATTGTTTTAAATTCACTTAAATTAAAAGTTGTTATTTTTAAGCCCAATAAATGTTGAAATTGATAGCTTTCAATTATATTGTAATGTTGAATGTCTATCATTAATGTTTAAAAAAAATCAATTTCATAGAGACATCAGTAGCAGTACTAGTATCAGTGATACTGACCTTCATTCATAAAAAGATGCCATTACAACAAATATTTAAAAAATACTGTCTTTAAGTTGTTTCTACATTAATTTGGAGAATAACTGTGAAATTATTACAATATAAAAATATTAAAAACTTTGGTGTTTTTAATTGTGATTAATCACAATTAATTACAGAAAAAAATGTGTGATTAATTTGTTAATTTTTTTTAAAAATCGATTGACAGCACTAATATATAATATAATAGTTGTGGTAGTTTCATGACTCTTGTATCATTTAGTAGTCTATTTCGTCTAACATGCTAAAAATAAATGATAAAATTGATTAAAATTAAGTGTAAATACAAAGGAAAGGTCAGGTCAAGTTGAAAATGACTGTTAAAGTGACAACTGTATGTTTCAAAGAAATCAAAGTTGATTGAGTAAAAAGAGAATCAGAAATAGAACTAGAGAGAGATTATGTATCAGGTACAAATAAAAAGAAAACTGACATATTTTGGAGCAGAGAGACCTTCAATGTCTATAAAACGGTCGATGAAAAAGGTCAACAGGTGCATCATCATCCATCTTGGTTAACTGAATAAAAGGACGAATGATAGAAGAATGGAGGAAAAATGAATTGATAGTAAACGTAGGGCACCTGAAAGATGAGTGAGGCTTATCTGGATGGTAAAATGAGGATGAGTTTGTAGTTTAGAGTAATACAGCGCCTGTCATCAAATTATAGCACACATTAAGTTCAGGATGGTCCATACAATTTGCCTTTTACTTCCCTTTTCCAATGTAAATTTAATTTAGAGACAATGTTGATCTAATCTCTGCTTAGTACAGCATGACAGAGCAATAATGAAACAATCAAATAAAGAAAGGAACTTGAAAAGAAATGACGGCACTTTATAAACGGTGTTCTTCCTTATCTAACCACATAATTGTAGGTTATGACAGACATTCATATAAACTGTTTTCTTTAGAAACTGCATGCCAAAAAGACTGCACACCATCAGAATTCCTACCTCTAGACCCAGAGATAATCACATAATTAGAGAAAATTTCTGTTTACAAGCTAATTCTATCACACCAGAAAGATGTAGGTCACCTCTCTCAACACACACTCACACACACCCTTACACAGTTGTTCCTGTGCAAAGCTGAGAGGCCTGTGAGAGGAAGAAGCGGTTTACTTCGATCATCACATGTGTCCTCAGCTCTGAGGAGCCGACGACAGGAGTTCTGTGAGCTGCCTGCGGTCCTCAAGTAATATATGGTCTCTAAGGACCTGAAGCCCAAACATCAAGAACGTGTTGCTAAAGTGTGATTTGTACTGGAAAATTTAGACACCTGTTTTTTTTGGTAATTCTGCACCACTAGCGGCACCAAAATGACTCGAATTGACAATTTTCTGAGGGAAGTTTGGGTGCGTTGACCATGGAAAAGTTACCTACACAATGTGAATGGTGTTGTACGTGGTTGTTATGTGGTTGAAAGGGTTGTTGAGGTCGCTAGGGTCAGTGATGTCATTAATGACAACTAAATAAAAAATTTGTTTACTTAAAAACAAATACTAACATTACTGAGAAAATAATGAAGCTATACTGAATACTTTTATGACTTTTTATGATTAAATAATAATGACCATAAATTAATTTTAGTTTTTGATATATTTTTAAAACCACCAGCGTTAAAAAGGAAAATACCAGTGGACAGCAATAACACTAGATTGTTTCTAAAATTAAGCTATGGATCCTTTTCATATTTCCATGGTTCTCAGAAGCAGAAGTTATCATAGTTTGGTGAACTTCTATAGTGGTGAACATAAACTACAACAAATATAATTTTGAGTTCCCATTTCCTCCAATAGCACAAGAAAAAAAAAAATCCATGATAGCGTTTCCATGACTTTACAAAAGAGGGAAAAAATTATTACAATTGGTTACATTTATCAGAAGAGAGAAAGATTTTGGGAATTTTTGGGATCCCAATACGTCGGTGACGTCGACGTAATGTTGAATGTGGCCGACTGAAAGAGAACTCAGAGTATAGTGTTTGTTGTTATACAGTAGTTGTCATAAATGTAGGCTACATTATTATTTTTTTTTATTATTTTACATTATTATGTGACCTTTAAAATTTTAAAAATGTCGCTAGATTTGTAATGTTAATAACTGTGGAAAAGCATCATCACATTCAGTGAACAGGGTTCATAATAACGATAGAACAAATAGAAAATAATAAAAAGAAAAAAAAACTATGAAAAATAACAAAAACTTGTTATCGAAAGGACATTAAAAATTAAATGCATAATTTATCGATTTGACCTACACATTTTTAAATAAACATCTAAAAATAAAAATTATGCACAATTCACTGATAATAATAATAATCTGGTCTATGATAGTCTGGTCCCTAGATATCAGTAAGCACCACTATTGAGTATTTCCAAAAAGGTTTTCAATAGGGAAAATTTTGTCCGATACTGTTAAATGATAATTCTTTATATTTGAAAGCCGATAACCGATATAATGTCCGATAGATATAAATCCAATTTTTTATATAATTTTTGACAGCCTGATTACAAAAACAAAACTCTTACCATTAAATCCATGTCCCAAGCACATAATTATAATTTTATAGCCTATATGACAGACTTGCACTGCACATGTTGCACTTAACCGTATTTTCTTTTTGAAGTGATTCCAATCATATTTCAAGCAATTCAAAACCATCATGGCAAACTGCGCATCTGAAGGAAATTATCCATCATTTATCGGCTTTAATATATTGTCCAAATTTTCTTATTGGGCCGATAACGATAACATTAAAAACGAACATATATCGGCCGATACCGATATGGTGGCCGATATATTGTGCATTCCTAGTTTTCAAATACTACTAACGTCCCAAACTCACACCAGACAGAACATGTCGAAAAATGTTTTGAAGGCACCATGGACCCAACCTAAAATCAATGAGAAAAAGTATTTTAAGAAAAGTTCCTTTTGATATTAGATTGGGTCCATGGAGTCTGAGCGTAAAAAAAATGACGATGACACATGACACTATAGCTCATCTATTACAGCCAATTCACCCCAATTCATTTTCTGAATCTCATTCAATTCGCCACACATGGACATGCTGTTTTTGCCAAGACATGTTATCCAATTATCAAGTGGAGGTCGGCAGGCGAGTCAAAAATCATGCTTTCAGAACATCAAAGATGGTTTTTGTAACCTTGCCTTGTCAGGCTTCATAACCTCGGATGTTTCAAGTTCACTAGAAGGATTTTAACGGATGCATTTTGAGCTTATGGAGCTACAATGTCCCAAATCTCTCCAATGCAGCTGCAAAAAAAACAAAACACATACAGGTTCTTTTATCCAGCTGTTGAGGAGCTTTAACGAATACTCCATGGACTTACGCTTCACAGTGCTTTTGTGAGTGTTTTTACTGTCACAAACCAGGCGATAAAACAACAAGTGGTGCTGGAGAGCCCTTCCATGACTGCGCAGGATGGACAGAAAGTTATTTCAGTGATCATGTGGCAGCTGAGACCATTGATAGAGACCGTACGGGCTGGTTAGCTGATTAAAAACGCCTGATCTCCACCACCCAACCTCACAATGTGTAACTTCATCAATTACATGACTTTCCAGCACCACAGAGATGATATCGATCCAGTCAAATGCATTTACAGCAGGATGTTTTCACGGCCTCAGATGCTTCTCCCATTCAAAAGCCAGCTGTGGGATGGATGTATAACACCCTCATAATGGCGGTGTGACAACATTCTCTTTCAGTCATGTAGCAATTTAATTAGTAATCTTGACGACTGCCTGTCACGGGAAAGTAAACAGAGGACAAGAGGGAAAATGTGTTTATTAGACAGTTGGTTATATTTGGAAAAGTTCCATCATTGTTCTTTCTGGACTGATTAAATCACTGTAGACACACACAGGGTGATTAGCAAATCAGAAAAGTAGAACACCAAAATGAAACAAATCTAGTGTAATATCTTTCCAAATCTGTTCCATTATGTGAACTTGGCCAATTTCCTGTGTCTTTTTTTTCTTTTACTCTACAGGATTTGTCAGGAGATGAACTCAACCATCTTTTCAATTTTCACTTGGGCTGGCCGTGAGAGCTGATATAATTATTTCTCAGGTCTTTTTTTTCCTAACGAATTTCTCTCATTGTTCAGCAGAAGGTCAAGTCCTTGTCTCTCTGCCGCCATCCGGGCACAGAGCGCTCTGAGGGCACGGCTCAGCGTCCCCCCGCTGCGGCGCTCGGAGGGCGAGCAGGTGCCCCTTTAATCTGCCAACTGCAGGCTCTTTAGTCATAATGGGTTTACAATAGTCATTTTGGAAGAAGAGACTATTGGAAGAGGGATGTCGCACATGTGACCTGATATCCATGAAGAATGAACCATCTGCTGCGCTTTAAGACAAGACCGAAGGAATGAGATACCGAAGAGAGGAACACACAAGATGTCTGTCTAGCAAAGAAACCCGTCCTACACAGTATTATACATTATTATTCGTATATACATTTTGAATTCTCATATTTTTAAAACTATGCATATTTTAGGAGATTTTTATATTATTTTTGTAATTATTTATTTTACACAACCTCCTCCCTCCAATTTGTATTACCGTAATATGAATTCTCATTACCAAAATGCAATTTATTTATTCAAAGTAAATACAGTAGTAAATGTGAGGTATTTACAGTAGTAAATACAGTATTATTTGTTGTACTACCTTTCATGTATATTTTGTAAATATAAAACATTTTGCTGCATTATGGTAATGACAAAGGTTTTTTTTGGGATGTGCTTCATTGCCATGAAAATAAGGTCACTGAAAATCTCCACTGAAATAATGTCACAATACAACAACAAAAAATAAATAAATAATAATAATTACTGTAATTCTTACAATTTTAATATTTTACTGGCTTTAATTGCCATAACTTATACATATATATATATATATGATTTTGAGATGAAATCTGACCTGGACATGCTTTTGTTTGTTTCACAGTTATCTTGGTCAAAGGAATATTTAGTTTTAGGTTTAATATCATATGCATGTGTTTCCCACTGTGGAAACAGTTAAAAAGGTGCATATTTCACATAAACATGAAATGCCAGGGTTGAGAACAGGTAATGACATTTCTGAAATGACATCGTTAGCCCTGTTTTCTCACCAAGTTTAAAGTTATTAACATTTTAGTAAAAACAGAGAAGGAGGGCACTGAAAGAAAGAAGAGAGCGCAGGAGGGAGGGAATGGGAGTGAGTGCTCTGTATTTAATTGCTTTTATTCAGGTCATCAGATGGGTGAACTACGTGACAACTGTACAGTAGATGTGTAATTAGATAGGAGGAGCAGAGGAGGAGAGGAGCAGAGAGAAGGGACAGCGACAGACGGAGAGGTCACACAAAGGTTACTAAAGAACAGTGCACAATCCCACCCACAAACACACACACAAGAACCTCAGGCTCCAGCAGCATTAGTGGTGCAGATGCACATCAAACGGACTTTGATTCATTAAGCCAGTGATTAGAATCAGGAGATGACCGTGTCTAATTTTCCTCGGAACCAATGACTGACCACATTTAAATTGCATTTTATCTCTCACACTTTCTGTTTTGAATTAGATGTATGTTGTGTCTAATCTCAGATTGTATCCTTCACACTGCAACTGTTCCTCAGCTGTTGGACCCTACATGATGTGTAATTATGATTGTGTAACATTTCTGCAGAGGGATAAGAAGGCAGTCTGTCCCAGTGTGCAGAATGGAATAATAGTATACTGCTTACGGCCTACTATTTTGAAAAATAGTATATGCAACAGTATTTTCTTTTGATTTTAGGATGATATGTAGCCTGAACATGCTTTTTTCCAGATTCACCCTGATGATATTATGCATGTATAGGCAGAACAATGATGAAACTACAGTGCAACTATAAGGAAATTATATATATTTGTTGTTATAACACTATTACCTTGGTATTGTAGGACTATTTCATTTAGTTAATATCACATTCATCTCTCTCTTACTGTGGAAACAGAAACAAGTGACTTTGGAAACAATTGGCTGCTATATAAAATGTTTGCGAAACAGTATGCATTACACAAAAATGTTTTAAACAGTACTATACTACATCGATGCCAGATTATATGTAAATATTATTTTAGATTTGCAAGTCTTAATGAGCGAGTCACTGAATGATTCATCCCCATTAACATCTCAGAGCACCTCCAGAAGTGTTTTGAGTGATCGGATCTGTCTCAAAAGCATTTCAGAGGGCATTTACGCCTGGTCTTTTCACGATCAGACAGCTATCCAATCAGATAAAACGCGTGACCCCCCAGGCCAAGACGATGACCAACAAAAAACTGAACGAAACAGGGGCTGCGTCCGAAAACTGGAAAGGGTTGCCTTCGGAGGATACATTTCAAGGTGGGAAGGCATTAAGGCACGTCCGAATCCAATGTCCTGAGATACCTTCATTTGATCGATTTTTGAAGGCAGCATAGATGTATCCTTCGCTGCCTTTGATATCCCACAATCCTATGCGTTCCATTCGGTGACAGTTGAGCTAGAAAAAGTAAGATGGCATCTGAAAGTTGCAGTTGCTGGTCAGTTTGTGTGTAAAAGTAAGTTTTCCACTTCTGATGTAATTTCTAGCGAGAAATTATTACTGTAGTAATTAAATATTCGCTTAGTTACCACCAAAGATCGCTTTATTTTGCTGTAGATCATTAAACTGTTACGCTGCCTCAGAAGTCTGTCTGAAATCAGTTTCATGAGGTGCCTTCGTGCGCAAACGCTGCATTACAAGTCATTGCCTGATAAGTCAGCGAGGCAACAAGTATGCTGCCTACGTTTTTGGATACAGCCAGGGCATATATATACACAACAGAACTAAATGAGACATAGGTGTAACTACACTATATTGCCAAAAGTATTGGGACACCCCTCCAAATCACTGAATTCAGGTGTTCCAATCACTTCCATGGCTAAAGGTGTATAAAATCAAGCACCTAGGCATGCAGACTGCTTCTACAAACATTTGTGAAAGAATGGGTCGCTCTTAGGAGCTCAGTGAATTCAAGTGTGGTACCGTGATAGGTTGCCACCTGTGCAATAAGTCCATTCGTAAAATTTCCTCACTACTAAATTTTCCACAGTCATCTGTTAGTGGTATTATAACAAAGTGGAAGCAATTGGGAACAACTGCAACTCAGCCACAAAGTGATAGGCCACGTAAAACCACAGAGCGGGGTCAGCGCACGCTGAGGCGCACAGTGCGCAAAAGTCGCCAACTTTCTGCAGAGTCAATAGCTACAGACCTCCAAACTTCGTGTGGCCTTCAGATTAGCTCAAGAACAGTGCGTAGAGAGCTTCATGGAATGGGTTTCCATGGCCGAGCAGCTGCATCCGAGCCCTACATCACCAAGTGCAATACAAAGCGTCGGACGCAGTGGTGTAAAGCACGCCGCCACTGGACTCTAGAGCAGTGGAGACGTGTTCTCTGGAGTGACGAATCACGCTTCTCTGTCGAATCACGCTTCTCTGTCTGGCAATCCAATGGACGAGTCTGGGTTTGGCGGTTGCCAGGAGAACGGTACTTCCCTGACTGCATTGTGCCAAGTGTAAAGATTGGTGGAGGGGGGATTATGGTGTGGGGTCAGGCTTGGCCCCTTAGTTACAGTGAAAGGAACTCTTAATGCTTCAGCATACCGAGACATTTTGGACAATTTCATGCTCCCAACTTTGTGGGAACAGTTTGGGGATGGCCCCTTTCTGTTCCAACATGACTGCGCACCAGTCTACAAAGCAAGGTCCATAAAGACATGGATGAGAGAGTTTGGTGTGGAGGAACTTGACAGGCCTGCACCTCAACCTGATAGAACACCTTTGGCATGAATTAGAGCGGAGACTGTGAGCCAGGCCTTCTTGTCCCACATTAGTGCCTGACCTCACAAATGCGCTTCTAGAAGAATGGTCAAAAATTCCCATAAACACTCTCCTAAACCTTGTGGAAAGCCTTCCCAGAAGAGTTGAAGTGTACTGCATTTCCAAATACATTAAGAGAACATTCAGAAGTAATATTTCCATAACTTAATGAGAACATTAGCAAACATTTCAAGCCATATGAGTACAATGTGTATGTACTGGAATGGAGAAAACTAAAATCTCTAAAATTTCATAAATAAATGTCAAATTACCAATAAAATCTAAAAATGTCTCAGGGTTATTTCTAAGGCTTCATTGTGTTTTGGTTTTGTTTTCCCTCTTCCTGTTTTCCCTGTGTTCCTGGTCATTATTAGACTAATGTTCTAGAAGACCAATCACAGTGCTTGCGGTCCGCGTTGTAACATTTTTGGAGAGGTGCACGTCAGGCTACGCATTCTACACACAGCCTATGACATAGCTATGGCGTAGGTTCAACACAGAAGTATAAATCAGCCTTTAGGATAATACAACATCAGCAATCACAGACATTCAAATTCGGATGGGATTAGCATTACCTGAGGTAATTTTTCCAGACCTTTCTACAGAAGGTAAAAGTTGTCGTAATCTTTACTGATATTGTCCGTAATGATTACTGAGATGACATATTCGGACGGGACTAAAATCACTGAGAAGCTCTGGTAATAATTATTTTACCCCACCTTTCCATGTAAAACTAATCCCCTCCGAATAGGGCTTTATTTACAACATGACAATGTGAAGCTGCTGCACGTAGGAAGCTGGAATGTGTGGCTTTATTCCGTGCTGTCGTCTCCACTGGTTTCAAAACATGTCTTCGTTATATTGTTATTTTCTGCTCGTCCGACACTTTGCAACAACACAACCTTTCTTCAGCAACTTTCAGCATTTTTCCTATAACAAGGTCTGACGTTTATGTTTTACGTGGCATGAGAAAGTCAATAAACCATGCGAAATCCAATCAGAGCAGTCAGACTGAAACGAATTTCTAGAAATGCGATTTAAATAGGATTTCAAACCACAGAATGTAGCTTGAAATGGATATGTAAAAAAAAATCGCATTTCATGTGATTTTTTGTCGTTCACACTTGCTAAATCTGATCGGATTTCAATCAGATATGTACAAAAATCGGATTTGGACTGACAGTCTGAACGAGGCTTTAGTTTCCATGGTTTCTGATTTATCACACACCTGTTTCTGTTCTAGTTAATTACCTCACTCTGGGTATTCAAGCCCTTAGTTCCTCTCAGTTCTT
Organism: Coreius guichenoti; assembly: GCA_039654105.1. Taxonomy (NCBI): domain Eukaryota; kingdom Metazoa; phylum Chordata; class Actinopteri; order Cypriniformes; family Gobionidae; genus Coreius; species Coreius guichenoti. Next base: position 9,410,123 of record CM077190.1, read on the forward strand.
GATTCAGTCTTATGTTAAAGTGTAGTTGCCTTGTTAATTTTCTCCTGGTTTATTAAAAAGACTATTGGAATTCATTCTGATTCGTGCATGTGCATCTACATGAGATCAATTTGTTTTTTTTCTCAAAAATCAGTTTTGTTCAGGTTTTACGTGCACATGTAGAAAATTGCAAATAGTATGCATACTGCATCTATAGTCCTCAAAAAGAGTATGTAGTATGTTGTTCCGAAACATATGTGCTTGTCTGTTTGTTGTCAGCTCTGAGTAAACACAAATGCGTCTGTTCTCTAAATTAATCTTGGCACAATCTAGCAGGGAAAAAACCTGAGAGGGTTCTGGGTATCATCACAGATGAGGGACTTCAATCATCATGCAAATGAATTTACCCACGATGCAGCACAACTGCAGGATAAACCTCAGCGAGTCAAAGGAGATGCACTGCTCAAACATACCGTGACATGTTTACATATTGCCAATTAATAATCCAAGAAAAGACTGCAGACACGTGTTTGGAGATTCCTCAGTGTTTGGTTTAGAGATACAAAAGATTAATAATGATGAAGCTCGGTGTCAAGAGACAACCGCAGACAGATGAACGCGTCTCAGCTTGAGATGTGAGAAAAGAGGGGGAGGAAATGAAAAAACAGATATCAGGCAGAGAACGGCTGATCAGAACTGAAGACAGAAGTGGCTTCAGGACCGCCGCAGTATCGCTGCCAAGAACAGCAGCAGATGCTTGTGAAAACCAGAGCAGTCTGGATGCTTGAACTCTACCTGACCTTGAACACACACCCTAGTCTCTGGACAGACACATAAAGCCCAGGTTTAAAAGTGCTCCAGTTGACCACAAATCAAGCTTGGGTGGAGGGAGGTCACAGTTGCGTGGTGAGAACTGTCAGTGAGTGGTGAGTCCCTGCTTGACTTTACGACCTTCTCTTTTCATGAAGTCACAAGCACCTTTGTGCCGTAACTATACAGCCTTGCATCCAAGAGACAAAAATAACCACCCATCCAATTCACGGTCACTCTCCATGATAATCAAAATGTTCATATGAGAGCACTCAAAAAGCAAGCATAATTCAACCAAAACAATAAAACACCACATTGGTTGGCAGATATAAGAGCTGTGTGTTTGTTTATGAGCGGTTTGAAGTGTATTTCAATATCAACACTGCCTGAGGATATATGCCAACTTTTAGTTTAGTGTCTCTGTGAACCTCGTGAAGAAATGGACGGTTTATATTTCACTCCAAAATCGTAAAAAAAACCAAACAACAAATATATATATGTATGTTTAATTTGTTTATAAGAAAGAAAACGGAGCTGTTTTTTTTTTTTTTAAACCATTAAGATTTAATGGTGACATTTTTTCCATAAATTATTGTTGCAGAAAAAAATCTATACATGTTATAACATTTGAAAATCATTCAGTCTGAACTAGTCTGAAATTAAAATGCATGTAAAATAAATTTTAGTACAGGTACTACGATGCAAATAATTTTAATTGTTATTAAATAAAATACATATTATTTAAATAATACATATATTAATATGCGCATTAGATAGATAGATAGATAGATAGATAGATAGATAGATAGATAGATAGATAGATAGATAGATAGATAGATAGATAGATAGATCACAGAGCGGGGTCAGCCCATGCTGAGGCGCACAGTGCGCAGAAGTCAATAGCCTTACATCACCAAGTGCAATGCAAAGCGTCGGATGCAGTGGTGTAAAGCCACTGGACTCTAGAGCAGTGAAGACGTGTTCTCTGGAGCGAGGAATGATGCTTCTCAGTCTGGCAATCCGATGGACGAGTCTGGGTTTGGCAGTTGCCAGGAGAACGGTACTTGTCTGACTGCATTGTGTAAAGTGTAAAGTTTGGTGGAGGGGGGATTATGGTGTGGTGTTGTTTTTAAGTGGTTGGGCTTGGCCCCTTAGTTCCAGTGAAAGGAACTCTTAATGCTTCAGCATACCAAGACATTTTGAACAATTTCGTGCTCCCAACTTTGTGAAAACAGTTTGAGGATGGCCCCTTCCTGTTCCAACATGACTGCGCACCAGTGTACAAAGCAAGGTCCATAAAGACATGGATGAGCAAGTTTGGTGTGGTGGAACTTGACTGGCCTGCACAGAGTCCTGACCTCAACCCGACAGAACACCTTTGGGATGAATTAGAGCGGAGACTGCGAGCCAGGCCTTCTCGTCCAACATCAGTGCCTGACCTTACAAATGTGCTTCTAGAAGAATGGTCAAAAATTCCATTCGAATTAAGCTTAAACCCTACGGATTAAGAATGGGATATCATTAAAGTTCATGTGCATGTAAAGGCAGATGTCCCAAAACTTTTGGCAGTATAGTGTAGATCGATAGATTACAGTAATGAGAACAATATTTTTTTGGTTTTAAAAACAGGCTTGATTTTCTTCGGCAAACAAGAAAATTTTATTTTTACTTTTGATTTGGGGTGCATTATGATCTGAATACTTCTTGACAGTTTTTGTGAGATTTACCTGTCTACATTCCTTCAAGACTTTCAAAAAAGTTTTTGTCTTTTCTGAGTTTTGAGAAAACTATGTGACAGTTTCTAATGATGGACCGTTGTCTCGGTCAGGTGAGGTGGCCACAAGGGGATTATCTGCCCTTTCATCCGCAAATACATTTCTAAAATATGGCGAAAGCTATCCGAGCTATTTACTTTAATCGTTATTTAAATCCCCTCTGACCCTGAGGGGGAAAGAGGCTTTGCCCTTGTCATAACCTCTCTAACATTCTGTTATCTTTGAGTTCAACTCCTATGCCTTTGAGCCAACCGGATATTTGGGCATTAGCAAAGAATACTGCACATAGCAAACTCAAATGGAATTCCTTATTAACCTTAATGAGCGACAAAACTGGAGTGGAAGAGTGGGAGATCAGAAATGTTTGTTTGCCCATTCTGAATCTTTTATGTGATTGCTGTTTACAGAACTGACACAAGTTCACTGCTGTAATCTGATGAATCTTTCCAGCCAAGGCTGACTTTCATTGCTGATTATGTTTTTTCCAGGGATGTCTGTTGTGGTGTTGTTTCTCTGTTCTTTATGAAGGTGACTGGAGAAACAGATGTGTACTGCACTCACTGCTCTGAGGAAGGACACTGCAGTATCGTCATATTCCCCTGAGAGCTTGCAAAAACAGTTTGCCATTTACATTTTTTTAAAAACACCATTACAGTGTTTGTAGCACACCAAACATTACATAGAATGTGTTTTTGAAAATTATTCATATTTACTCATCTTTTAAAACATTACTCGACAGCACTATATTGATATTGCTCAAACATTTATATTTATACTTTTTCTCAATTAAGTGAGCCTGAACTGCTTAAAGCCATCATGACTACCCATTAGCCACCTATGTGAAACTGGGTATGCAATGATAAAATAAATGGGATGGGACTTGATTTTATCCATTAGGAATTTACTGGCTATTGGTTAATAGTACACTATGTAACTGCATGCATTTTGCAGAAGAACAGTGTTTTGGTTGTGCTTCGGCTGTGCATGACTGTGCGGATGAATATGGTTATCCTACTGCTCATAAAACATTCACTACTAGGCTTAAGAGAGATATAACCAGTTTAGATGCAAAGGATCTCAAGCTGACTAGCTGAAAACATTACTGTAGCTTTACCCAATAATAGACACGGTACTTCCTTGAACATAAATTCCAGCCCAGCACTACAACAACCCAAAATGAAATGACCCTGCACAATAGATAATGCTTTACAATGAACTCTGTTAGAGAGATACATATGGCAATTTGTCTGTTCAATAAAATACCTTACTCACCTGTTGCAAGAGTGAGTGATGTATGTACGCAATTTCCTGTGAAAAAAATCATTTTCGGTAACTGAAATAAAGTTTAAATAAAACTTTTAAAAAACGTAGCCTATATAAAAGGAAATGTGACTTTAATTGGCAACTAAGTGAAATACATAATTTAAGTACTAAAACTGAAATATTAAATATAAAATATAAATATAAAAAAAGCACAACAACATTACTAAAGCTTAAATTCAACAACATTACTAAAGCTTGAATTCAAATGAAAACTCAAAAAAATTAAATAAAATAAAAGCTCATTAAAAAAATTATTAAATACTATATGGGTCATTCCATGTCAACTCAACCAGAGGTCCCCGGTTAAAATTTTAGATTTTGTTAATATTTTTTTCTGTAGAAAGACAAATATAAATAGTGATGAAAGCCAAAATATTAAATGTCACAAATGTATATTGTACAGTTTTCACCTGAGATCTGGAGCCAAATTACAGGGTGGTAAAAATGACTTTAGAAAGATGGCAGCATCATTATTTTATTTTTTACACAGAGATTGGTAGGTCTATTAGTAAAATCTGTTGACTTTAGCAATCTTTGTTGCATTATATGCCAGTGACAGTTTAAAAATGGGAAAAAAGAGGTTCTTGTGTTTTTGTCTCAAGTTTGAATGCCTGTAACTCAAGGAGTATTAAATATATCTTAATATCCTTTTCTGATTCTTAACAAACTTTCCTTTTTTGTTTCTTCATTTTAAAGGCCCTCGATGATTCAGTCCCAGAGATAACAAGCTCTTAATGTGGCTCCATGAGTAAACTGGTGGTCGAAAACCAAATGTGGGTCAATTTGGATACAGCTAATACTTTATACCATATCTATGGGACTGAACTGTATAATGCCTTGAAAATAAAAATTTTAAAAGAAAAGTTTGTTAAGAACCAGAATCTAAAATCATATTGTGATATATTTAATACTTTTTGAGTTACAGGCATTCAAACTTTGGGAAAACAATACTTATGGCACTCAGACAGGTATGTTCTATGCAATTGAGGTGATAGAAAAAAACATTTCTAGTTTCAAAATTATTTGTTCTTCAGATATTCCTTTTGAAATACAAACCCGATTCCAAAAAAGTTGGGACACTGTACAAATTGTGAATAAAAAAGGAATGCAATAATTTACAAATCTCATAAACTTATATTTTATTCACAATAGAATATAGATAACATATCAAATGTTGAAAGTGAGACATTTTGAAATGTCATGCCAAATATTGGCTCATTTTGGATTTCATGAGAGCTACACATTCCAAAAAAGTTGGGACAGGTAGCAATAAGAGGCCGGAAAAGTTAAATGTACATATAAGGAACAGCTGGAGGACCAATTTGCAACTTATTAGGTCAATTGGCAACATGATTGGGTATAAAAAGAGCCTCTCAGAGTGGCAGTGTCTCTCAGAAGTCAAGATGGGCAGAGGATCACCAATTCCCCCAATGCTGCGGCGAAAAATAGTGGAGCAATATCAGAAAGGAGAATTTTTCTCAGAGAAAAATTGCAAAGAGTTTGAAGTTATCATCATCTACAGTGCATAATATCATCCAAAGATTCAGAGAATCTGGAACAATCTCTGTGCGTAAGGGTCAAGGCCGGAAAACCATACTGGATGCCCGTGATCTTCGGGCCCTTAGACGGCACTGCATCACATACAGGAATGCTACTGTAATGGAAATCACAACATGGGCTCAGGAATACTTCCAGAAAACATTGTCGGTGAACACAATCCACCGTGCCATTCACCGTTGCCGGCTAAAACTCTATAGGTCCAAAAAGAAGCCATATCTAAACATGATCCAGAATCGTAGGCATTTTCTCTGGGCCAAGGCTCATTTAAAATGGACTGTGGCAAAGTGGAAAACTGTTCTGTGGTCAGACGAATCAAAATTTGAAGTTCTTTTTGGAAAACTGGGACGCCATGTCATCCGGACTAAAGAGGACAAGGACAACCCAAGTTGTTATCAGCGCTCAGTTCAGAAGCCTGCATCTCTGATGGTATGGGGTTGCATGAGTGCGTGTGGCATGGGCAGCTTACACATCTGGAAAGGCACCATCAATGCTGAAAGGTATATCCAAGTTCTAGAACAACATATGCTCCCATCCAGACGTCGTCTCTTTCAGGGAAGACCTTGCATTTTCCAACATGACAATGCCAGACCACATACTGCATCAATTACAACATCATGGCTGCGTAGAAGGATCCGGGTACTGAAATGGCCAGGCTGCAGTCCAGATCTTTCACCCATAGAAAACATTTGGCGCATCATAAAGAGGAAGATGCGACAAAGAAGACCTAAGACAGTTGAGCAACTAGAAGCCTGTATTAGACAAGAATGGGACAACATTCCTATTCCTAAACTTGAGCAACTTGTCTCCTCAGTCCCCAGACGTTTGCAGACTGTTATAAAAAGAAGAGGGGATGCCACACAGTGGTAAACATGGCCTTGTCCCAACTTTTTTGAGATGTGTTGATGCCATGAAATTTAAAATCAACTTATTTTTCCCTTAAAATGATACATTTTCTCAGTTTAAACATTTGATATGTCATCTATGTTGTATTCTGAATAAAATATTGAAATTTGAAACTTCCACATCATTGCATTCTGTTTTTATTCACAATTTGTACAGTGTCCCAACTTTTTTGGAATCGGGTTTGTATAAAAAGTATCAGCTGTGTGCAAAATTACCCACATTTGGTTTTCGACCACTGAAATTTACCAGTTTACTCATGGAGCCACATTAAGATCTCCATATCTCTGGGACTGAATCATCAAGGGCCTTTAAAATGAAGAAACCAAAAGGAAAGTTTGTTAAGAATCAGAAAAGGATATTAAGATATCTTTAATACTTCTTGAGTTACAGGCATGCAAATTTGAGACAAAAAACACAAGAATTGTTTTTTTTTCCCATGTCACTGTTGGCACATAATGCAACAAAGATTGCTAAAGTCAACGGATTTAACTAATAGACATACCAATCCAATAAAATAAAATAATGATGCTGCCATCTTTCTAAAGTCATTTTTACCCCCTGTAATTTAGCTCTAGATCTCAGGTGAAAATTTTCTCTACAAAACAGTGGATTACTCAAAAATTTGAGCCAGGGAAGTTCCCGAAATTTGTGTGATTTGACATGGAATGACCCATAATCAATATAAATAATACTACAATAAAACTGATATTATCATAGTGGTCACATGCACCCCCCAAATATCTGAAATCACAAAAAAGCCCAAGATGTCCTCTTCAGGATGAACCAGTGCCCTCTGAGATATTAACAAAAATACACTTCAACGACAATGGACAAAAATAAAATGGAAGGGTCTCAAGATGATATCAGTAGTGGATCAATTCATATCCACCTCTCTATCTGTTTAGTATAGTCTATACAATGTCTCATTTCTAATGGACTGCCGGTGTTGTCCAATCATCTCCTGCATTACTCATCTGTTTCTCATTTTGCATCCTTCTCTTTTCTCATCCACTCTCTCATCTCTTACATAGGCCAGCCAGGACCTTTTCTATTTCAAAGTTCGTTTTTCAAACACTTCAGCATGCCTTTCATCTCTATGTTTTTTCCTCATACATAGAGAGACTGAGAGAGATGAGGTGCAGCTCATCTGGAGAATGCAGAGAACAATCTCTTCATCTTCAAGAACCATCAGCCTCTGCATGCACAAACATCTTTACCACTCCAAGCACTGGATCAGGTATGACATATCTCACTCTTACTCTCTCCGTCTCTCTCCCTTCTTTTCTCTCGCTCTGTTCTAGAAGATGAAAGGCAGCTGAAATGTTCATAGGCTTCACAAAGTGCTTGCGGTCCATTCAGTGCTCAAGCATCACCTTATGCGTTCAACACAAGTTCAACACACACACACTTTACTTTAGAATTCACTCTGGGTGCCTTTCAAAGAATGTTTGTAGGTTTATGTGCGTAGGTGTTTATTTGTTGTGTTTCTATAATGTTTAGATGATCCTGACTGAACGCTGCCATGACAGGAAGTCTAAATAGTTCATGTCAAATAAAAGGATGAAGATTAACGAATAAGAAAACAACAATTCCAGCCTGGGAAGAGTGAAAAAGTAGGATATGTATTCACTTTCCTACTGTTACCAGAAAAGTCCTAAGCTGCATCCGAAATCGCGTACTATATGAGTAGGTAGCTACTACATTTGAATTTGAACGAACTTGTATGAATGTAGTATGAATGTAATCCGGATGTCGTTATCATGTGACCTACCAGCGTCAGTTGCGTCCCTTCACCTCCATTCATAAATCCTCTCCCGTGGCCTCATGGGATAATAAAGTGTCCATCGAATGTGCACTTAAGAATCTCGCCGGAAGTAGTAGGTCATCCAGATACTTTTCGCCTACTGTTTTTCGAATACTATGTTTTCGGACATACTACTTTGTTGGCATACTGTTTTTCGCATTCTATATAGTAGAGAAGTATTCGATTTCGGACGCAGCTCTAGTCAGTTCACTCGGCGGCCATCTTGAAAACGTCTAGGCAGTTTTTTTTCTATATAGATAAGTAATAGGCATATAGGTACAGCTTCTTAAAAATCCAAGATTAGTTTTGTCAAGGTTACATTTCAAGATATGACATCTGGCAGTTTTGCTTCTTCAGCTCCAATGATGTTAAAACATTTTTTTTTCCAGGCTGATCCTCCATTGTGAAAAACAAGTAAACAGCATAGGCTACTTTTAAAAAGAGTACTTATTACAGAATATAGTTTAAAAGAATATATTTAAGTGTGAACTGAATGCAGCGTTATTGGACACTTAATCACATTCTAATTGCAATTAAGTGAAAATGTATTAGGTGAAAATGAAGTTTATTCAAGTGTGCTATTTGTATAGGGCTACTTCTTTTAAACTAAAAATAAGAAAGTATACTTTCAGTCTACTTTTTATGTACTTAGGGTTAGGTTAGAAACATACTTAAAATTACACTTAAGTATACTTGACTTATACTGACAGAAAAGTCTAAGTATATTTGGCCTATACTTGTACTCAATCTTTTGATTGAGAGATACTTAAAAGTATAAGCTAAGTAAACTTGCCTTGTAGTTGTGTTTACTCTTTTGATTGAGTAGCCTATTAAATACTTTTTTCACATAGTTTTATATACTGTCTTATATACTTATATTGTTTAAAAATATAGATTTATAAAGAAAACAGTTATGTTCCTAATTCTGAGTATGTGAATTTTTGTGAAGGCTAGTCCACTGGTAGTGTACATAGGAATTTACTTCAAATCTACTTTACTCTTTCCCTGCCATAGACTGAATTTTTGAGAAAGGTCCGTCTGCGTCCTGCAGTACTACAAAAGCACACCAGACAGTGAATAGTGGGCGACATGCATTTAAGCGGGTAAATATAGGAGAAAAATGACAGTCATTCTGATGTGCCACACTTCCTTCTGCCAGTAGGTGGCGCTTAGACTATAACTGAATATTGTATGTAGATGTAGATGTCTTCAGGTCAGGACTATTATCAATGAAGTTCATGTGAAGTTTGGGGCAGATTGGACATTGTTTGCCTGAGTTACAACAACTTTTGTGGCGTTAATCGCATGATTTAACATGTTTCTAACATGTTTGGGACTTGATGGCATATTTTAATGTGTTTCTGGGAGTGAATTACTGTGTAAAGCATGACATTTCCTGTTGCCAGCAGGTGGCGCTATGACTAACTGAATATTGCATGTAGATGTCTTCAGGCCAGGACTCTTATCAAACATGTGAAGTTTGGGGCAGATCGGACATTGTATGCCTGACTTACAACAGCTTCCTGTTTCATGGCATTAATCGCATACATTAGCACGTAGCCAAGTGTTGCATGATTTATCATGTTTCTAACATGTTTGGGACTTGATGGCATTTAAATGTGTTTCTGGGAGTGAATTACAGTGTAAAGCATGCCATTTCCTGTTGCAAGCAGGTGGCGCTATGATTGTAACTGAATATTGGCATGTAGATGTCTTCAGGCCAGGACTCAAATAAAACATGTGAAGTTTGGGGCAGATCGGACATTGTATGCCCGAGTTACAACAACTTCCTGTTTCATGGCGAAACATCAAACTTTGTGAGGCCGCCACGGACACGCCCTCCAGGGAAAACTCAAGATCTTCACAATTTAACGTCGCAAAGGCCTTTAGATTAGGCTGACCAAATATGATGTTGATCTGATACAATCTCTAGAAGGAGTTCGTTAAAGTGCAATGTCTGGAAATGGCAAAAACTGCAAAAATTTTGCAAAATATCTCACTTCCTGTTGGGTTTTCAATTTTTGCTCCAAGGGACTTTTTTTTAGGTATTGGGCTGTTACATGTGTCTACCAAATTTCATACTTGTACGTGAAATGTAGCGGGAGGGGCGCTTAATTAAAATTTTGTAGGTGGCGCTATCGAGCCATTTTGCCACGCCTAATTCTGAAACCCATATCAGATGTAAATTTTCACCACTTCTGATATGTGTGCAGTTTCATGAGTTTTCGAGCATGTTTAGGCCCTCAAAAATGCGATTCATTTCAGAGAAGAAGAATAATAGACTGAGCGATTACAATAGGGTCCTCACATCATCGGTGCTCGGGCCCTAACAATGATTTAAAATGTACTTTAAGTACACTTAAGTAGACATTTATTTTATTAATACTATATTATCTGCAAAGATATTTTAAAGTATATTTTAACAAATATACTTTAAAGATTTAAAGTACACTACAAGTGCATATTCAATACAATTAAGTGGATTTCTTTTTCAGTGCTACTAATGCACATTCACTCTCAGAAGTAAACAAAAGATAATTTTTCAAAACCGTAATTTGGAGTTGAAATAAATATATTGTATGCGACCCATAGAAACCTATAATTTTCAACCACTACCACAGAGTGATTTATGAACTAATAGATGAACATGTCTTATGAATAGTACTTTTGTATAAAGATTTAGATTGCCTACATGTCCTTTCTCTACTCTCGTTCTCTCCTTCCACTCACATGGTATCTTTAGGAACACAACATTTTGAACACTTTGACAAGGTTTGTGTACATAATCAACAGCAGCTGGACCTATTGAAGCTGGCAGACGGGCAGGTAGACAGGTTTGCAAACCAGACAGGTGCACCGTTGTGATCAAACAATGCTTCTGTTTAGTTCTATTCAGCTGTATCTAAGCATTGAATTTGGAAACGGTTTCAACATGCATTTTCTTGTATAATGACAGCTTGACACATTGTCATTGTGATTTTAAATGCAATAAAATGCCAAAACAAACAATAATCACAACAGCGGCTTAATCTGTTGTCAGTTGGGGGAAGGGGACAGCGGTGATACTGGTTTCATCCGTGGTTTAACCCAAACAATCTGTTTTGCATCATTCCTACCTAACATTGACAAGCTGACAAGCTGACAAATCCTTAATCCAATCCAAGCGATGAATCGACATGAAAATGATCTTAATGTTTTGATCCCAGATCCAGGAGAAAAGATTAGATTTCTGCAGCCAAACCAAGACTTGGTGGGATAAGCATGCTGTACACACTGTTATCTGTCAAATCCAAAGGTTAATTAACTCCTGGCAAACATGAAGTAAAAATGACGTTTCTTAACACGGAAACCGTCCCTTTTTGTTCTAATGCCACTTCCAGTAAAACCACCACCATGAAATCTGAACGAGAAAATATAATACTAAAAAAAACCTTTAATTAAAGACAGATAAAGAATCAGAAGTTCTCCATATTTCCACAACAAGCCTCTCCAAAGGTGTACATTATTAGCACAAATTGACTGAGGGCAGTATAAGCTTCTGTTCCTTGTGATTAGGATTTGGGGTTTTGTGCCGTCTTAATAGTTTACGGCAAACTAATTAAAAACACAATCATTACGGGAGCTGCCCTGGGCTCCTTTACAGACAGAAATAAATAGTGTCGTGTTTGGGAAACGGTGCCTCCCGCCGTGTGCTATAGGTGAAAGTGCTTTTGTGTGCAGTGAAGTGTGTCGAAGAGATTCGGTTGAATAAGTGTTTTATTCAGGCAGATGAGATAACTGAGTAGTGAAGCAAGAATTAACACTAGAGTCTGTACTTACTTTTCTGTCTCTTTTTCCTCTTTGTTTTCTCTCTCTTTTTTAGATTTGTAATTTTTTATAATAATAATTCTTGCTGGATAAATAGTTAATGCTAGGGATTCGGATATATTAAATTTCTGTCTGATACCGATAAGTCTATATTTATAAGTTATAATAAGGCTTATACATAATTATGGAAGCTTGTTTCCGCTACAGAATAAAAAAAATAATAAAAAAGGTAATTGCGACTTTTTATCTCACAATTCTGACTTTTTTTCTCGCAATTCTGACTTTTTTTCTCAGAATTGCATGATATAAAGTTGCAATTACGAGTTATAAAGTCAGAATTGCGAGATGTAAACTCTATTATGAGATAAAAAGTTGCTTTATCTTTTAAAATGTTTTATTCTGTGGCGGAAACAAGCTTCCATAAATGATAAATGGCTGATATTAAAATTCTATACCATTTTATCTACATAAATTAAAAATAAAACAATAAAAACTAAAATCAGTCATTTTAAATGATATAAGTAAATTTAGGCATCTCAATTTTAAAATGTGCAGAAAAAAAAAAATCAATATTCATTTGGAGATATTTAACAGTGTTATTAACAGTCTTGGGGGTAACACATTACAAGTAACGTGAGTTATGTAATCAGATTACTTTTTTCAAGTAATGAGTAAAGTAACACATTACCTTTACATTTAAAATATCTATGTTACTTTTTCAAATAAGTAACGCAAGTTACTTTGTTTTCCCATTTATTGACTGACAGCTCTCATATCCCCATGTTGAGAGAAAGGGAGGGTGGGATCTTATGCTTTCAAAGCTCGCGTGCTATTGCTAGCCTCTTCGAAGTTGCCTACCCTACCTTCAATCTTCATTACAAACACAAAGCTATAGGATTAGCTTTAGCTATTGCATTAGCAAAGCTATGTGTCAAGTTATTGTTTCAGAATACATGGAATATAGTGCAGGTGTCATGGATTACTCTATTTTATGGTTGAGTTGACTTGACTATGGTGGCCGAGAGAGCTCAACGAGCTGCGAAAGAGAGCTCAACGCGTTGTGAAAGAGAGCTCAACACGCTGCAACTGAAGAAAACATGCAAATAGAAAAAAACACCAGCAAATTAGTTTGACAACACATGTGCTGCAAATACTCACAACACAACCAAATACAGAAACGTGCTGCAAATACACAGACCACAACGGAAATGTTTCATGGGTACCCCAACATGTGATGAACCATCTTATTGTTTAGTGCCTATTCGTCAGTGGTGTTATCGATGACCAGAATGGTGAGTTTTTTAACATTCTGATTGTATGTGCATTGTGAGCATTTGCAGCACATGTACTGTCAAACTGATGAAGATGTTTTATTAATTTGCTGTTTTTTTCTTATGGATTCTTATGGGTTTGGAACGATGGCTGAAAACAGAATCATAAATGCCAGATTTGAAACAAAAACGTGCAAGATTTAATTTACTGCAAAAAAACTTAACACAACACAACACAATCGGCAAGTTCTTCTGTGTGTGTGTGTGTGTGTATTTAGGCAGGCCCAGCAGGTTTTGTAGTTTATTGACCTGATCATTCTGCCAGGGAATTACTGTCTGATGTGCGAATGTGTGCGCTGCTGTATGTGTGTTGGTACGGCAGAGCAAATATTGACATTCATCTCTTCAGCTACATTTTTCCCGGGTGCCACTTTAATTGGCCCGGAGAAAGTCACCACAAATAAATGAAAGCTGACTCTCTAAAAGCTTGCGTTAAATGAAATATTTTTTTCTCTCTATTGTTCACAGCACCTTCTCACGCTTCCCCATCTCCCTCCATCCGTGAGAAATCTCAAGCCTTTTCCTCTGAGGTAAATAATGACTTAATACAGCCAGATAAAGGCGGAGAAATAATGAAATAGCAAATTGCCATTTGTTTCTCTTTTATACGCCATTCTCTGTTTGACTTGAAGTGTTCAGGGGTAAGAGAGTTGCTAGCTGCAACAGAGTACACACCATGAGTTTGTCCCTGTCAGTTTTATCACTGTTTTGACAGGAGTGACATTAGTAAAGACACAGACATGAATGCGTTTTACAAGGGCCAAGCAAAACAGACAGCTTGCAGCACAGTAACCAAGACAGATGCAAACTCCTCAGCTACAAAGCCCTGCGGCAAAAAACAAACAAAAAAACAGCTTAAACCAGCCTGAGGTGGTTCTTTTAGCCTGGCCAAGTGGGTTAAACTGGTCTGTTTTGACTGGAAGACCAGCTGGCTGACCAACTAAACCAGATAAACACAGCTTGGACAAGCTGGAAGACCATCTCAGACTGGTTTAAGCTGTTTTTTTATTTATTTTTTATTTATGCTATGCTAGTCCTCGATCTATAGCCATTATGTATGTACACAAGCTTTCACTTCACATAAACTGTCACTCACGCTGGGGTTTTAAGCTCCTAACTGCTCCGATTAAAGCACATTTAATCTTCTGGAGTTTCTCTCAGATTTAAAGGTTAAGGTTTTTTAACGGTTAACGCATTTCTGAATTTCAACAGTTATTTAAGGAATAATTTTTAGTATTTTGAGAACAAAGAGACTAAAACTGGCAGTCAGACTCTTCATAGAGAATGGAGAATCATAGATTTCATACAAAATGGAGAAGTAAGAAGAACGACTTGAATAGCATTTAGTAGTTGAAAGTCTATTGTGAACTCCAAGTGATTAAATATGCTTTAATCTGTCAAGTTAGGCATTTGAAACCCACATGTGATGTGAGAGCCCAGAATATACAAGCTCGCATGACTGACTGAAAGACTGATTTGAAGTAAGCGGATGTAGTCTTAAGGGTCAACTGTTGTATTAAAGAGCTCATATCATCATTTTAGGTTTTCTGTGAAGGCCACTTGTAAACACCATTCAAGTCTTTTTTGCACCAGAACCAATCATGATTTGATTCTTTGACCCTCAGTATTAAAAAGATCGTTCTGTTTGCTGTTGTGCCTTTAAACCTAAGGGTTCGCTTAACATGTGAATAGCACAACAATATTGCACTGCTCTATCCTTCAATAACAACCTCTTTGATATGCAGATATGGATAACCTCAAGGATATGCAGAGCTGTAGGTGCTATACATGGTTTTTCAGTCCAAACCTGGTCTAAAGTCAATAGTAATCGCAGTATTTTTTGTGTTATTTAAAGGGCGCGTTAGTAATATGCGCCTATAGGCGGATACACAACGCGCGTACAATCTGCTTATTACACACACAGCAGTACACAAACATTTTTAAATATTAAAAATAAAAGGATTCCTCTGTGGAGAAGTGTTCAGTCTTTCTGCTTGCAAATTCCGCCATGTAAATAGCGAATCCGCCATGGTGCAAGCGTAAATGGCTTTTAAAGGGAATAGGAGATGAGACTCTGATTGGTTTATTGCACGTTATGCCTAAAACACACCCATGACTCATTAAGAGACTAGGAACAACCCTTTTGGAACATGCGCCGGGCGCGCCGACCATTTTTTCCGTCGTTAAACTAGCAAAAGTGGATTCGGACACGCCCTAAGTGCACCTGCGCCATGCGCTTCAGACCATTCGCTCAGATCGCTAAAATAGGGCCCTAAACAGTAGTTTACTGAACAAATTATGCCTGTCTGTAAATAAAAAAAATCTGTACATTTTGCTGCAACTGGCAGCAACATACAGTGCAGTTCAAATGTGGACTCAGGATAATCTAAACTTGGACTGTGAGGTGTGAGGATAAATGCATTAAACAACACACGCATCTGACAGGGCAAACCATGTAGGTTTATGATTTAGTTTGAAGCACTTAAAGGAACAATTCTCCCAAAAATGAAAATGAGCCCATAATTTACTCACCCTCAAGTCATCCTAGGTGTATATGACTTTCTTCTTTCAGCTGAACACATTCTGAGTTATATTAAAATATCCTGGCTGTTCCCAGCTTTGTAATGGCATTGAATAGTGTCAGAGTTTTTGAAGCTCCAAAAAGTGCATCCATTCATCATTGAAGTAATCCATACGATTCCAGTGGGTTGATAAATGCATTATAAAGCAAACCGATGGGTTTTATAGAGAAATATCCATATTTAAAGTACCCCTATATGCTTTTGGAGATAATACCTTGTATTGTGTAATATAGCTCCACATCGCCTCGCCCTCGTAAGCGCAGGAGAAGGAGGGCTCCTGTCGCTCACCCAGCTTCGGTGGTCTCTGGTGGTCCATGAGGACACGACTTCGGTGGTCCGGGAGAACCCGACTTCGATGGTCTTGAGTCCGGGGGTCCAGGAGGATCTGACTTCAGTGGTCTCGAGTCTGGTGGTCCGGGAGGACCCGACTTCGGTGGTCTCGAGTCCGGTGGTCCGGGAGGAGCCGACTTTGGTGGTCTCGAGTCCGGTGGTCCGGGAGGACCCAACTTCGGTGTTCCCTAGCCCAGAGACAGTCCGAGAGCCTGCTGCCGACCTGGAGGCTGTCCTAAAGCCCGCTGTTGGCCTTGAGGTCGTCCCAGGACCTCCCACACTCCCTGTCACAGAGGCTGTTCCCATCAGTCCGGTCTTGGCTAAGAGGGTGGTATTCACTTTTTATGTAGTGGCAGTCCTGCGTGCCTGGGCAGTACACACCTCACAGCTGGCTTCCTCCAGTCCTGTTGGCACTCCAGAGGCCGTCCCAGAGCAGGCCGCCGTTGTCCCGGAGGTCGTCTCAGAACAGCCCGCTGTCGTCCTGGAGGTTGTCCCAGAGCTGCCCAAGTGCATTGCCCTGCCATGGCCTGCCCCTGACCAGCGTCCAGTGATGGCTCCAGCCCCTGACCAGCATCCAGTGATGGCTCCAGCCCCTGACCAGCATCCAGAGAGGGCTCCAGCCCCTGACCAGTGTCCAGAGATGGCTCCAGCCCCTGACCAGCGTCCAGTGATGGCTCCAGCCCGTGACCAGAGTCCAGAGAGGGCTCCAGCCCCTGACCAGCATCCAGAGAAGGCTCCAGCCCGTGACCAGAGTCCAGAGAGGACTTTGTCTCCTGCCACGAGTCCAGAGAGGACTCAGTCTCCGCTCAAGTCTCCTGCCCAGCCAGCCCCTGTCAAGCATCCTGACCCACCCTGGCCCTCAGCCAGGACTCCAGATCCGCTGGAGCCCACCTGGTCCGTCCCTCCCGTCCCGCCCTGGTCATCTTCCAGGGTTCTTGATCGGCCGGAGCCACCCTGGTGCCTCCCTCCAGCTCCGCCTGAGCCTCCCTGGCTCAACTCTCCCGCCCCTCCCTGGTCCCTTCTAAGAACTTTCTGGGGTGTCCCTTCGACACTGACTTTGATCCCCTCCCTCCCCTCGTTGTCTCTGTGTATTGATTTTTCTGTCTGTTGTTTTCAGTTCTGTATATGTCTTGTGTTTCGTTCCTGTCTTGTTTTTGGTGTCTCTCATTGGGGACGTCAGGTGGTGTCCCTTTGAGGGGGGGTAGTGTCAGGGTTCTGTCACTTCAGTCTAGTTTTGCTCTTGGGTTTGTGACAGAGCCCTGACACTGCTATATTGTCATGTTTTGTGTGAGCACATGGCTTGTGCCATGTCTATTGTCTTGACCCCGCCCCTCTTGTTACCTGATAATTGGTTAATTTGCCCCACCTGTCTTCCCTCATTTATTGCCTTGTTTGCTCCCTATTTAGCTATTTAGTCTCCTTGTGTTTGGAGTCCTGTGTTGGTTCGCTGTCATTATTTCCCGTTCCTGCTTCATGTTTCCTGGTTCCTTGTGTTTAGTATGTTCTAGTTTTTCCCCTCATGGGTTGTTTTTGTTTGATTTTGTTAAGTTTTTGTCATTAATAAAGCCCATATTCTCCTGCACTTGAGTCCTCGCTCCTTTCACCCACCTGTGACCGTGACAAATGCCCACCTATGGTCTTCATTGGCTGCCCACGAAAATGTCTACTTTGACCCGCCCTCAAACACTGTAGCTGGTGTTGAGTACATGTCGAGAAGACGCTCTTTTCTGTGTTGCAAAAGCCAATTCTCTTTGTAAACACTTCCAAAGGATGAAGAGTCAGAGGTTAAAATTACTACAGCGATACAACAGCACCTTTTGATGATTGCTTCTCAAATCTCCGCAAGGTTACACAGGATTTGCAAAAGGCTTATTCATTAAAGATGGTACAGTACCAACTTTATTTAGACCAACTTGCTCCTCTGAATCACAACCTGTAAGTATGATTAATTATTAATGTATAGATTTTCCTGCTCAAGTTGTCCTTGTGATGAAGGTTCTGGTTGAATAACTATTTCTTCCAATGTTTCATCATCAGACTCGCGCTCGGATTGATATGGTAAAATCGACGCCATCGTTACTGTCTTTACAGTGTGTAAAATCGGAGAGGTTTATGTAAACCTGTTGGAGACCTCCAAAACAAAAGTTAGGAACCTTTAAAATAGCATAATAGGGGCACTTTAAAACTTTATAAACTATAATCAGTGGCTTCCAGCTACAGTCGTAAGCATGTTCACGAGAGAGTCGAGTTCCGGCGGAAGAGTGACCTCTGGTCCGACGTATGACGCAGCTCCTCTTCTCTTATATTGAAATCCTCTGACATTTTTCTTTCTCATTTTAGACTTCTAATTCATGACCGGCATTTTGTTTTGCTCTATCCTCTGCGCTCGCACGTTCGTCAATTCTCACCTAAGCTTACGCTACGCCTACGCCATTCATACGTTGGGTCAGAGGTCACCCTTCCGCCGGAACTCAACTCTTTCGTGAACATGCGTACGCCTGTTGCCGGAAGCCAGTTATTATAGTTTATAAAGTTTTAAATATGGGTATTTTTCTTACAAAAACCCATCGCTTCGCTTCAGAAGGCATTTATTAAGCCACTGGAGTCATATGGATTACTTTTATGATGGATGGATGGATGCGCTTTTTGGAGCTAGGACGCTATTCAATGCCATTACAAAGAAGGAAGAGCCAGCCATATCTCTGATTGTGCTCGACTGAAAGAAGAAAGTCATATACACATAGGATGGCTTGAGGGTGAGTAAATTATGAGATCATTTTCATTTTTTGGTGAACATTGGTGTTTAAGACCACTTGGATTGTGTACTTACTTGGCATCAACTCACTCTGTGTCCTTTGATATTTTTCTGAGGTGTTCGCAACATCGAAGTATATTGATATATAAACTATATTGTCTTATCCTTTGGTTGGGGGACTCTGCGTTTGAAATTAAACACTGGGAAATTAAACACTTCAATCAAGGATTGAAGCAAAGAAAAGTGAGGCCTGGGATAAAGCTAGAATCAGTGAAGGTCCTGCACCAAAGTGTCTTTTGTGCTTCCTTACCTAATCCTCTGAAACTAACCATCTGCTCTTCATGATCTCATCCGTCATCACAACATCTCCAAATACCACTCTGTTCAAACAGATATTTGAATGGCTCCTAATTTAGTAGTCAACAGCTTTGAAGGTCACCAACTTTTTGTTCAGCTGGTATTTTTGGCAAGATTCTCTAATAAACTTTGACCTTTGTGGATGAGCAACTACTTATGGAAATCAAAGACAGACATGCTGTTGATAGGTTAAGAGAGATCATGTCTCAGAACATGAGAACAACTCTTTCTGAAAGCCTTTGAGCTCAGGAAATACTCCAAGGTTTCACTGAGTGCAGCAGGGCCAAATTAATAGGGGATCAGGGGAAAAGTGCCACTGAAAATTACAAAAATCTCCCCTAATAAATTTCTTCAGTAACATCACCAAATATATATCTCTTCAAATATTCTAGGCCAAGCTATAAGTGCTGCAACTGACCAAAACTCACCCAGAACAACTTATTTCACAAGCAATTTACAGACACATTTTCTTCAGAAAATGTAAAATCATGTATATATATATTTTTTGCATAGCATAATGATATTGGTTTAATTTGAACATTTCCAGGTTGCGAATTTATGTTAATGAATTGATTAAATTGATTAATTCATTAAAAAAGGAGGACACTATATATATACAGTGGGGAGAACAAGTATTTGATACACTGCCGATTTTGCAGGTTTGCCCACTTACAAAGCATGTAGAAGTCTGTAATTTTTATCATAGGTACTCTTCAACTGTGAGTGACGGAATCTAAAACAAAAATCCAGAAAATCACATTGTATGATTTTTAAGTAATTAATTTGCATTTTATTGCAAGTATTTGATACATCAGAAAAGCAGAACTTAATATTTGGTACAGAAACCTTTGTTTGCAATTACAGAGATCATACGTTTCCTGTAGTTCTTGACCAGGTTTGCACACACTGCAGCAGGGATTTTGGCCCACTCCTCTATACAGACCTTCTCCAGATCCTTCAGGTTTCGGGGCTGTCGCTGGGCAATACGGACTTTCAGCTCCCTCCAAAGATTTTCTATAGGTTCAGGTCTGGAGAGATCTTGGTGAGATCTTGCATGGTGCCCCAGACCGAGGGAGATTGACCGTCATCTTGAACTTCTTCCATTTTCTAATAATTGCGCCAACAGTTGTTGCCTTCTCACCAAGCTGCTTGCCTATTGTCCTGTAGCCCATCCCAGCCTTGTGCAGGTCTACAATTTTATCCCTGATGTCCTTACACAGCTCTCTGGTCTTGGCCATTGTGGAGAGGTTGGAGTCTGTTTGATTGAGTGTGTGGACAGGTGTCTTTTATACAGCTAACAAGTTCAAACAGGTGCAGTTAATACAGGTAATGAGTGGAGAACAGGAGGGCTTCTTTAAGAAAAACTAACAGGTCTGTGAGAGCCGGAATTCTTACTGGTTGGTAGGTGATCAAATACTTATGTCATGCAATAAAATGCAAATTAATTATTTAAAAATCATACAATGTGATTTTCTGGATTTAGATTCCGTCTCTCACAGTTGAAGTGTACCTATGATAAAAAATACAGACCTTTACATGCTTTGTAAGTAGGAAAACCTGCAAAATCGGCAGTGTATCAAATACTTGTTCTCCCCACTGTATATAAATGTGTGTGTATATATATATATATATATATATAAATTTATATGGTTACAAAAAACAAATAAAATAAAAATAAAATAATCTGAGTAATTAATTTCTGAAACTTTGGCAACATTTTTAAAGCTTATCAGAATGGAGCTTTGAGTTTAAATTTCCAATTCCAATTTTGCAATTAAATTTCCTGTTTCTTATGTTTAGGACAATATGACTGACGATTTATTGCTTGCCTTATTCACCTGGTCAGGATATAAATTTAAACCAAACTTTTTTTGTTTATTCCTTAGACCAGAACAAAACTGCATTAATAGAGTCCGATAGTGAACAATATGATCTGATTTATTGTCATTAAACATCTTAAAAATGAAGTGAAACCTGTACGGTACTGTATCTGTGTAGAATTGATTTGTTTACATTAGCATAAGACTTATTACTGCTCGTATAGCACTTCACTGAATGAGTTACAGTTTAGTTTGAGAGTGAGGCTCTCATATGAGATAATTGTGGAATTCAGGCTAGAAAAGAAGAACTGTTTGCTTTGCAGGGACTCAAACATTTACTGAAAGAAATTCTGTAACTGTTCTCCTCTTTCTCCTCCCCTGATGGCCCTGATGAACGTACACACACTTAAACACACAGAGAGAGAGAGAGCGAGAGAGAGAGAGAGGGAGGGAGGGAGAGAGAGACACTACCACCATCATGCACTGACCAGTTTTCTCTTTCAAGACAGACACATTTGGTCTCCTAGGTAACCAAGCTTTTGTCTATCTCGTTGCCAGGTGACTGGTTGTCATAGAATCCAGACATGTACATTTAGTATTTGATACAAATCTCCAGCTGTACCCCTATACTCTTTCTGTTCAACTGTACTTTTTCTCTATCAGCCTCTCTCTCTATTCATCATCTCTCTCTCTCTCTCTCTCTCTCTCTCTCTCTCTCTCTCTCTCTCTCTCTCTCTCTCTCTCTCTCTCTCGCTATTCATTTCTTAATTTTATCACTTTGATTAGTCTTTTCTGAATACTGTTACTTTAAAAAATGTAATGACAAATGGCATAAAATCCTATTTTCTAACATTCAGAACTCTGTATAATCACATGCTTCAGTATTTCTCTCAGAAAACAAGTGCAGTACCACCTCACTCCAGCAGAGGAACCTAGCATTAAAAAGCATCATGGATAGATGGGCGGACAGATAAACTGACAGACAGTCAAATAGACAGCAACTCCCTAGTAACCACCCAGAACGCCTTAGTAACCACCTAGCAACTCTCTAGAACCACCAAGAACCCTATCTTGCCTTGTGGGCAGCGCTCTGACATCTAGCGCAACTGCACCTCCGGCGACCCAAGTTCGGTTCCTGGTTTGAGTCCTTTCCCCTCTCTCCACCCCGTGCTTTCCATTCTGATCTCTACACTGTCCTATCCAATAAATGGGATGGAGGGAGGGATGGGACAAAAAAAATCAAACACTATTTTGCTGTGATTTTCTACTTGATACTTCCAAGACTATTTCAGCATAACCTCATAAATTTTAGTCAGCTACTAATTTAGCTAGGGAGCTAGGGAGGGAGGGAGGTAGGTAGGGAAGGGATGGGATGGATGGATGGATGGATGGATGGATGGATGGAGGGGAGGGGAGGGGAGGGGAGGGGAGGGGAGGGGAGGGGAGGGGAGGGGAGGGGAGGGGAGGGGAGGGGAGGGATGGATGGATGGATGGATGGAGGGAGGGAGGGAGGGATGGATGGATGGATGGAGGGATGGAGGGAGGGATGGAGGGATGGAGGGAGGGAGGGAGGGAGGGAGGGAGGGAGGGAGGGAGGGAGGGAGGGAGGGAGATAGGTAGGGATGGGATGGGATCAGTGTTGGGTGTAACTAGTTACTAAGTAATTAGTTACTGTAATTTAATTACTTTTCCCTTGAAAAAGTAAAGTAAGGGATTACTCTTATTTTTCCTGTAATTGTATTAGTTATTTCTGATGTAATTGAACTAAATACTGTGTATAGTACAATAGTGGAATTAACATCAAAATTTAAAGTCTGACTTTAAAATGCATGTTTTTATGTATCCTTCTCACATTTGTAATAGCCTACTTCATTCAGTTAATAAGAATAATTTATGTAGTTTTATATTATTTATTTGAATGAATTAAAAGAGCCGTTTCATGTCTATCCTTGAATCGCTTAACTAGTACAGGTTGATATAGGATTTAGAAAGTAATTAGTAATAAGTCATTAAATACTTTTTGGAGAGAGTAATTTGTACAGTAATCTTTTTACACTATCGAATATGTAATTAGTAACTAGTAATTAATTACTTTTTTAGAGTAACTTACCCAACACTGGACTGGAACGGACGGACGGACGGACGGACGGACGGACGGACAGACAGACAGACAGACAGACAGATCTTTGACCTTGTGGGGACATTTTTGGTCCCCATGAGAAAACAGCTTATAAATCATAATAAATGTTTTTTGAAAATGTAAAAATGCAGAAAGTTTTCTGTGAAGGTTGTGTTGACGGGTAGGGGAGAGAGTATATAGTTTATACAGTATAAAATCATTATGTCTATAGAAAGTCCCTATAAAACATGGAAACCCAACATATGTTTATGAAAGCATGTCTGCCCTTCAACTGACATAGTTTAGAGGGAGCTGAGAGTAGTTGGGTAAATTTGGCTAATTTCGCTGATGTGCCGGGGGAGAGAAACACACTCCAGCTGACTGAACTGGGTTAATATTAAATGTAGGGCAAAGTTCCAAACCAGAACCACCACACACACACACAACCACACACACACAGAAACACTTGTATACAAAGTATACACATTGGATACAAAGACAAAACAGAGCGTCCGTGCCACACACTCTCTCACACAAACACACATTAACAATCACCTACACCAAGCTGGCATAAACATACACAAACACACATGACCTCTCGCACAAGTAAACTTTCTTGGGATCCATGTACTGCTGATTGTCTGTTGTGTAAATATTTACCTTTACACTCTCCAAATTCCCAGGTCCATTCATCTGGCCCACAATTTCCCCTGCGCTCCTAATGTGGAAAGAGACACAATCGCACACACAGAATGTGTTTACCTCATCCTCAAAATAAAATACACAGTGCTAATGAGAGAGTGACAGGCGACAGAGACAGAGAGAGAATACTCAGACATACAAAGATTCACACAGACATGCATACACACATACCACAAACCCAGATCCATGAGCAGAAATCATTAGTCCACAACACACACACACACCAACACATGCAAGTCAAGAGATATAAATGCATTTGGACAAACTACTGAAGCAGCAACAGCAAACCAGATTCAGTGGGGAACAGAAGCTAACCTGACAAAACACTTCTGCTCAAAGAACTGCAGCACATCATTCCAGCTCACATCATTTATTGAAAATGAATAACTGTAAAAATATTACGAATAAAACATTCAGCTATATCCCACTGCGATGATACTTTATTGAAGCAGTTATTTTTTAAGGACCTCATACTATAAAGCCTCTAAATGACACTGAAATAATTCATAAACGGAGCAATAAAATATCTAAACCACTTACATGTTCTAACAGAAAAATACATTAAAGTCAATGTAAATGGACCTATTTAGTTTAAAAAATTAAAAAAATACACTTTTGCTGGAAGATGATATGCTGTGATTTTTTACTTGATACTTCAAAGACTATTTCAACATAACCTTATAAATTTTAGTCACCTAAATAATTTTGGCTACCTTGGTGATACATTCAGCAGAATTTGTAACCAAAAAGTTCAATATAATCACAGAAAGTCAAATGTTTGCAAGGTATGAAAAACAAAATATCAACAAATGTCAGATGTATTGACAACACAGCCATGGTTGGATAGGGACAACACATTTCTCCAGAACTAAAATGTTTTACAGTGGGAAAAGCTCTAAAATCGTTATTTTTGTAGGTATCAGTTCATGTGTTCACATGTACAACCTTTGAGAGTAATAGGGCCCTATCATACACCCGGCGCAATGCAACACCAGGCGCGACGCAAGTGTTTTTTACTAGTTTCAGCCCGACGCAGTTATCATTTTCATGTCCAGCGCCACGTTGTTTAAACATTTAAAAATCTGTTCACCCATGGGCGTGCTGGTCTTAAAACGAGGTGTGTTCAGGCTCATTGTTGCCGCAATGCTATTTTCAGGCAACTGAAAACTACTGCGCCATTGACCAACAAAAACCTGGTCTCGCAGTACAAACCCGATTCCAAAAAAGTTGGGACACTGTACAAATTGTAAATAAAAACAGAATGCAATGATGTGTAAGTTTCAAATTTCAATATTTTATTCAGAATACAACATAGATGACATATCAAATGTTTAAACTGAGAAAATGTATCATTTTAAGGGAAAAATAAGTTGATTTTAAATTTCATGGCATCAACACATCTCAAAAAAGTTGGGACAAGGCCATGTTTACCACTGTGTGGCATCCCCTCTTCTTTTTATAACAGTCTGCAAACATCTGGGGACTGAGGAGACAAGTTGCTCAAGTTTAGGAATAGGAATGTTGTCCCATTCTTGTCTAATACAGGCTTCTAGTTGCTCAACTGTCTTGTGTCTTCTTTGTCGCATCTTCCTCTTTATGATGCGCCAAAGGTTTTCTATGGGTGAAAGATCTGGACTGCAGGCTGGCCATTTCAGTACCCGGATCCTTCTTCTACGCAGCCATGATGTTGTAATTGATGCAGTATGTGGTCTGGCATTGTCATGTTGGAAAATGCAAGGTCTTCCCTGAAAGAGACGACGTCTGGATGGGAGCATATGTTGTTCTAGAACTTGGATATACCTTTCAGCATTGATGGTGCCTTTCCAGATGTGTAAGCTGCCCATGCCACACGCACTCATGCAACCCCATACCATCAGAGATGCAGGCTTCTGAACTGAGCGCTGATAACAACTTGGGTTGTCCTTGTCCTCTTTAGTCCGGATGACATGGCGTCCCAGTTTTCCAAAAAGAACTTCAAATTTTGATTCGTCTGACCACAGAACAGTTTTCCACTTTGCCAGAGTCCATTTTAAATGAGCCTTGGCCCAGAGAAAACGCCTGCGCTTCTGGATCATGTTTAGATATGGCTTCTTTTTTGACCTATAGAGTTTTAGCCAGCAACGGCGAATTTTCTGGAAGTATTCCTGAGCCCATGTTGTGATTCCTGTATGTGATGCAGTGCCGTCTAAGGGCCCGAAGATCACGGGCATCCAGTATGGTTTTCCGGCCTTGACCCTTACGCACAGAGATTGTTCCAGATTCTCTGAATCTTTGGATGATATTATGCACTGTAGATGATGATAACTTCAAACTCTTTGCAATTTTTCTCTGAGAAACTCCTTTCTGATATTGCTCCACTATTTTTCGCTGCAGCATTGGGGGAATTGGTGATCCTCTGACCATCTTGACTTCTGAGAGACACTGCCACTCTGAGAGGCTCTTTTTATACCCAATCATGTTGCCAATTGACCTAATAAGTTGCAAATTGGTCCTCCAGCCGTTCCTTATATGTACATTTAACTTTTCCGGCCTCTTATTGCTACCTGTTCCAACTTTTTTGGAATGTGTAGCTCTTATGAAATCCAAAATGAGCCAATATTTGGCATGACATTTCAGAATGTCTCACTTTCAACATTTGATATGTTATCTATATTCTATTGTGAATAAAATATAAGTTTATGAGATTTGTAAATGATTGCATTCCTTTTTTATTCACAATTTGTACAGTGTCCCAACTTTTTTGGAATCGGGTTTGTATTTTTTTTGTTATTTAAAGGGCGCGTTAGTAATATGCTTCTATAGGCGGTTGCGCAACGCGTGTACACTCTGCTTATTGCACACACAGGGACGCGCAGCAGCACGCAAAAACATTTTTAAATATTAAAGATAAAAGGAGAAGCGATCAGTCTTTCTGCTCGCAAATTCCGCCATGTAGATAGCGAATCCGCCATGGTGCAAGTGCAACTGGCTTTTAAAGGGAATAGGAGATGAGACTATGATTGGTTTATTGGTTTGACTGGTTACGCCCAAAACACACCCATGACTCATTAAGAGACTAGGTACAACCCTTTTGGACCATGCATCTGGCATGCAGACTGTTTTTTCCGTCATTAAACTAGCAAAAGTGGATTCGGACACGCCCTAAGTGCACCTGCGCCATGCACTCAGTTCGTTGAAATAGAGCCCATATAGTGAAAGTTTGGTTTGTTGTTCAAAATGGACGAACTCATGCACAAGACTCATTGTGAATATAGTCACGGGTGAGACTTCGCAATATAGCACCTCTCATACCTTAAATAAGAAATATCTGCACTATATATGAGGAGGCGATGAACACACTGCAGAGAGGCAAGAACTTCAAAAAATACTGCGAAAAAACAGACGCAGGGCATGTCGAGGAGACTGCACACTGCAGAAAGACAGGGGAAACAGAGACACAAGAGCCAACACAGAGACAGGAGACTCCAGAGGGACATTCAGCCTGGACCAATAATACATGCAAACAGGGTTAATGTCACACAGAGCATGATTGGTACTCTGTGCTTATGGGAAACACTGACCTTTTAGAGAGAATGAGAGAAAGAGGGAAAGAGAAAGAGTGTGTGTGGAACTCTGAAGTCAGTCAATGACAGCTGGGATTCCTTTGAACAGCTCAGATTTAAGAGTCAGCAAATATGTGAGTCTCTGTGTCCAATGTATGTCTAGAGGGTTGAGTTACACCACATCTCTTTTGGGTGATGGGGTGGGGAAGGGTGCATGTGTTTAGGGTATTTGCCCTAGTGTGCTGTTGCTGTTTGTGCCACGTTGCAAACCTCCCAACCTTTAAATGAGTAGTTTCCCCAAAAATCAAAATTCTGTCATCAGTTACTCACCGTCATGACGTTCCAAACCAATATGAGTTTCTTTGAACATATAATGAGATGTTAGGCACTGGGCAGAATGTTTATTCAATTGTAAGTAAAAGAGGACATACTTATGGAATCTTGTTTCTGCCACTGAATAAAAAATAAAAAAGGTAATTGAGACTTTTTGTGTCACAATTCTGACTTTTTTTTCTCACAGTTACGAGTTTACATCTCGCAATTCTGACTTTTTTTTCCCTCAGAATTGCAATTAATTTGCAATTGTAAGAAAATGTCAGAATTGTGAGCTGACTTTTTTCCCTCAGAATTGGACTTTATAACTTGCAATAGCAAGTTTATATCACACAATTCTGAGAAAAGAAGCGAGAGAAAAAAAGTCTGAATTTGAGATAAAAATCGCAATTATCTTTTACATTTTTTTTATTCCGTGGCGGGAACAAGCTT
Source organism: Coreius guichenoti (assembly GCA_039654105.1). Lineage (NCBI taxonomy): Eukaryota > Metazoa > Chordata > Actinopteri > Cypriniformes > Gobionidae > Coreius > Coreius guichenoti. The sequence continues at coordinate 9,438,387 of CM077190.1, forward strand.
CCACACATACTGCAGGTATATGTCAAAAAAGTTACATGTGTCAGAAAAAGAAGAAAAAAAGCCTCATAAAAGTATTAAATGACACATGCATGTTCAAAGTCTTTTGAAGCAATATAATAACTTTATGTGATGAACAGACCAAAATTAAAGTTGTTATTTGCTGAAAATCCACAATACAAGTCTCATTTGCCACATATAGTCAAACTTGTCATCGTGTGTGCAGTTTTCATTTTGATTTTAGTTTAGGATTTAGTAATTTTCTTGTGTTCGTTTGTCGTTTTTAATATATATTAAATATTTTTATTTAGCTTTCATTTATAATTATTTCATTTTTTTTTTTTTTTTACTCCAACCTAGACTTTATTTAGGTTAGTTGCCAAGACAATATTTCAATATTTTTTTATATAATATTTTTTAAGTTTTTAATCTCATATTTATATTTTATTTTATTTCAGCTTTATTATAATTAACATAATCTTTAATAGTTTTAGTTAACATTAACAACCCTGAATATGATAATGGATATTAATTTTGAAATTTAATCAGATTACATTTAACAAATTTAATTAAATAATTAGATTTTTTTTTAAAGATAACACTCACTTAATATAAATGTAAAAATATTAAGAAATTAGCATGCACAATTAAATATACAATATTTGCTGATAACTGTTATAATATCAATATATTGTGTATTTTATGATAAAACTGGTACTTTTTTTTGTCAAATTTGAAGCTTGACACTCATTTTACTGTCATTGGATGGAAAAGAGCATAAGCATCCAGGCTAACATCCCCTTTTGTTTTCTAAGAATGAAAGAAAGTCATATGGGTTTGGAATTATGGTAAGTGATGGTTTTCATTTCTGGGTGAACTAACCCTTTAACCAGATCTACACTTAAATCCTAATCCACTTTTCAACTTCGGCTGCCCTCAGCGACATTTTGTAATCCTAAATTTACGTTCCTACTCAGGCTTCAGAAAACACGGGGCGTGAGACACTAAGGAAGTCAGAGTCTGTGTTTTTATGCGTGTGAGGAGAGAGTTATGCAAGTTCATTGGTCATTAACAGTTTCTTCACCTCCAAAAGCCTCTCTACACTCCTCCAAATCTAAACACGCACAACTATTACCTTCATAAATCCCTGCTCTTTCTGCCACAAACTCCCCTTTCAAAAACAAATGTTCTCTCTCACTGTCACACACACACGCAGACATGGCCACGGTTCACTGGCTCTGTGCACAGTCTTCCGTGTATCTTTTTGTCTGAGGGCTGCCAGGCTTTGTTTTGTGAAGAGAAATAACAAAAAGCGACCCCCTATTCCCTGACCCGCACCGCCTCTCGGCCGCTCTAAACCCCTCAAACACATTCCACACAGTGCCCGGGTCAAAGGCCACCACAAGCACAATAACAAGTTAAAAAGGAAAGGGACGGACCGGGTGAAGTTCATTCACATCTCAAATCCAGCTCAGTAGAGAAAAAGGGATAGAGAGAGAGAGTTTGAGGAAAAAATGCGCTTTAGTGACTGTATTCTTTGTCTAATTGAGCCGAGGGATACTAATCGCATGTATATGAGGAGAATTCACCCGACCTTTGGAGTTCAGCATCTACAGCAATGGCATCAGCAAAAGCTGATTGTGAAGCTGAGTGTATAGAATACACAGCAGCCTGGTTCTGGAACTGTTTTTCAACATTTAAAAAGCCTTGAACCATATCAACCACTATCAAGTTTCATTATGTTGATCTGAAGTATTTGAAAGTTTGAAAAAGACCATAGTACAAGATTATATACTTAACAGGGAACAGATGCAAATTATCCAACCACATTTTACCAAGATGTGGGTATATGACATCATGCAAACATGGCAACATTCAAACAACACAAAATAATCTTCTCTCATAATCACACACCACACTGTAAACACAGATAAGTTGGCAAATTTTTTTTAGGGTAATCAGTTACATCAAATTTTTTAAGTTAAGAAATTTAAAGTTTAAGTAAGCAGAACTTGCAGATTTTTATTTTGTACTCTTACATTTTAATTGCTCTTAACTTGAAATATTTGAGCTAATTCATACATATAACTTAAAATTATCATGTAATCTCAACTAAAATATTTGTTGGCTAGTTTTAACTAGCTAATTCAATAAATGCTACCTTGCTAATTGGTAACAATGATTTGATAGCATTAGTATAGCACAGCAATTGCTGAATGAGTACAGCAACATAACACATTTAACATATATCTGTTCTTAACCTAAGCTCATGCTCCACTCGTCACCATGATGGTAACCCTACAAAAAAAACAACATAACAGAAACTCTTCTAAACTAGCATAACAAAACATTAAACACTACTTTAAGTGACATTGTTCACAAGCTGTTTTATTCATGTCTTTCCGCGGAAACACTCATTAAATAACAACATGAGACATGATACATTTCAGTAAGCTGTACTTTATCTTTCAACATACCTTCTGATGTTCATCCATATTCATTTGGTGCTATAGCTAGTGATAAAGAGAAAGACAGAACGGTTCACGTGCCGCTTGAACTGAGGCGCTACAGCGATCTGTCATGTCAGATTAAAGAGTGCCAATATGGTATTTATTGTTCGAATTTTTATAATAAAATTGACAGATTTGAAAGCTGAGACTTTGTTTCATATCAAAAGTAGCCTGCTATGTCTTGTCTGAATGCTTGAGAGTTGGCATCCCTGAGAGACTATGAATCCATTATAAAGAGAATCACTTGGTAGTTTTCACAATTCACAAAGTATCACATTACTGCACTTGTATAAAACAAATTCAGTATATAATTAATTTTAGTGTCCTAGCGGTTAACAATTGTGCATGAACTGTCCTAAGTTCATGTTCAGATCTGATCATACCATCCTCATTTGTGACAGACTTGTATGTGACAAAGTGGAACACTTCAAATCAAAATGGCTGCTTCGCTCCCTGTTACCAAAGTATGGCCTCATAGAATTAGCATTCATTCAATAATCAACAATGTGACCTAAATGGTTCAAACTAATTCTGTTCTGTTTCTATTATGTGGACATACTATAGGTGACAAATCTGGTCAAGTATGAAAAATGACAAATGTTAAATTAGTGTACAACTTACCATGTCTTGAACATGGCTCCTCTGAAGACAGAAAAGATGTCTTGATCATGTAATTTAAAGAGACAGTTCACTTATATTTTGAGGTAAATGGTGTTGTGAGCACAGGTAAATTATCTTGTTTAAATTGTTATTTTTTCATATAAATGTTATTGATCTAGTGTACATATTTTATCAGTAATGTTTTTTGTCCTTTTTTTTCTTTTTTCTATTTTTTCTTAACTGTTAACATTATTTAACTAGCCTGCAATACTCACCACAAATCTTCTTGCTGCAATTCTCATTTCCATGCTAACAGCAACCTCTATACTTTACTGGGAATTTAGCACTAAGATTTTAAAGTTGAAATTACACAGACTGGTGGCTTTACAGCATATATCATCATCTAACAACCTCTAAGTGCTCACTGTAGGTCTGTTTTGAAAAGTATTTTTTACGTTAAATCAATTTCTCTATGGAGACTTCAAATGGGATTTTTACCTCCGGAAGCAGTCTGTTGTGCTCTATTGTCTGTATTGTGTGTGAGGGCACAATCGTGAGGGCACTTGTGTGAGAGACAGTGTGTACTTGTTGAAATGACTGTGTGGGAGAAAGTAAGATAATTAAAAGCTGTTGTGGTCTCTGCACAGAGCGTGTCTCTAGAGGAAGATGCTAATCTTTACGAGTGTGTGTGTGTGTGTGTGTGTGTGTGACCTGTGTCTCTTAGGGAGGATGTCTGTTCTGATGGAATGCTGACCTAGAAACCAGAGCATGGATAATCCTGACAAGATCACAAATCTCATTCTGTCACCAAAGAGATGATGTGTGTGAGTGTATTTGCAGTTGTGTGGGACGGTAATGAAAATTAAATTTTATTACTCTGTTCCAAAATCTAGTGAGCTGTCTATGGGGACAGCATAGTTACACTCCTGACAGGAACGCTCTGCCAAAATGTAGGTAATTTAGTTACTTTGTAAAATGTCCTTGTAAAATATTCCTCAAATTTACCTTTCTTCTAAAGCAGCACTGTATGTCTTTTTATGATGAAGGCAATCCCAGAATGCACTATGGCAAGCTCAGTGGCAAAAAAATTAATTCAAGATGGCAGATGATGTTGATTATAAATAAACATAATTAAATTCAATACTTAAAAGTACAAACATACTTAAAATATCCATCTGAAAACTGTTGAACATTGAAAAACGTTGGTCCCTAGAACGTTCTTGGAATATACAGTATCTGAAAAAAATGTCTTTTTATATATTATTTTTTAAGTTTTTTTTAAATAAAACATCCACATTAAGGGTTTTGAGATTGTTCTGGGAGCATTAAATGCACAATATGTAAGATTTTTGCATTCAAATATCCAAAAACCACTAGCAGATGTAATCACAGGTGAGCCCACCTGCTGGGCATTTCTGCCTGACGCACCTCCGCCGGTGCCACAGATATTTTATATTTTTATATTTTGTTCACTTGTGTAATTACATTATCCCAAATGTTTCCAACAATGTTTAAATCCAGAGAAATTTGCAATTTTAACCAGTGTAACGTCCCTCCTCATTGTGTCGCCTGTCAATGGCAGTTTCCTCGGTTTCTGCTTCTACTGTAGAAACCATGGCAACACATTGAGTCTCATGAAAAAATGTTGTTTCGCACAGCTATCATGGGCCACAATTATTTGCTAACGTTTGTAGCAGGTTCTGTTGCCAAAGATAACTCCAAGAAACGATCAATCAAATGATCCCATAAGAATTTTGGACAAGAGGAGAAATAAAGTGAGGATCAATATTGGTTTGGCATTTCCTAACACTGTTTAAGAAGTCTGGTGAACAAGTCTATGGCAGTGTAATTAAATACAGTATGATAAACAGTAATTCAGCCTTTTTGCAAAAGCTGTGTTGAAATGTACTTTTAGTATGATTGTTTAGAACATTTAAAACTGCACTTTGTTACGTCGCCATTTAATTTGACAAATAAAGTGACATGTATAAGTAGTAATTTAGCATTAAACTTGTTACTTGCAGCTAATTCATTAGAATGAAATAAAATCATGTGATCAAACATAACGGTTATAAAACTTTATTTAAATTCCTCATACATACACAGGATTTGTGAGTCCCGTCAGATTGATTTCCATAGGTGAAGACGACAACTCCCATCATTCCCTGCTCCTTCATAGCTTCATCAAGCTACGCCTTTGTTATTGTTTTGAATAAGCAACCTCTAGCGGCGAAAATTACATGCTGTGCCTTTAAGTGGTTCCCAACAAAAATAACCAAATGAGAACCATACACTAGTTCAAACATTCTGTGTTTGCGGAGTAAACATTTACTATTTTGCCTATTACTTGTGTGTGCTGTGTATTTCTATCTTTATGAGTATTGTGCTATTAGCTTAGCAACATGCTATTGTCAAACTCTATTTGAAATCAATTGTTAATCCATTTTTTGGGAACGTTAATTAGTGTTTCCCAGTAAAAATAACCAAATGAAAACAAAATTAATTTGAACGTTCTGTATTGGCTAAGTAAAAGTGGCCTCTTTTGCCCATTATTTGTGTGTGCCATTTATATGCTTGTAGGCTAAGTATTGTGCTATTAGCATGTTAACACCAAGTTCTATTGAAATACACTGCAAATCCAGTGTTTGAGAACACTGTTCTGTTAACATTAAGCAATTGGTTCTCAATAAAAAATAACCAAATGAGAACCATACTAAAACATCAATGGAACGTTATGCTTGCAGAGTAAAAATTGACCATTGTGTGTGTGCTGTGTATTTCTATGTATTCTGAGTATTGAATACAATAGTGTGCTATTACAGTAGCTTAGCAACATGCTAAGGTCAAACGCTATTGAAAAGACATTTACAAATATCTGCTATTTACTGGGCTCCTAAAGGGACATGGTGGTGGAAAAAATGAATTGGGATGAAAAATAATAAGTTAATGCTTTTGCATTCTCTCACAAAGTTTCTCGGGGGAGAACGCAAACTTTTGTGAGACAACGCAAAACTATTGAAATATTTTTTTCCTCCCATTTCATATTTTTTCAAACACCATATCTCTTTAGGGACTCTGTAGCTGTTTGTATGGTGCGCAAAGTTGCTGCATCCATGTACAGCATTCCAAAATCACTTGCTTGGTAATGAGGTTTCATCACCGTTAGAATGTTGCCTTAAAAAGCAGTTGCCTATGTAGTCTGCAAGGAAACATACTAGATTTAGGATCAGAGCTCATGTGTTTGTGTTGCAAAATCACCCACTATGGCCCAGTATCATGAACAATAGTAAGTATTGATAGTATCATCAAATGTATTGATGGTACACAGATGGTGTGAAATCTGTTCATGTGATAAAAAAGAAAAGAAAAAAGAGAGATAGTATGTGTCAGAATATCAGTAAAACATTACAGCAATGTGTGTGTTGACAGTTATGCAAATGTTGATTTGTAGGGAGCCTAGTGTGTAACATTCAAGTTAGTGATTAATGTAAGATCAGTTCCATGTACGGGTCAATAAACAGAAGAATTTGAAGGGCGCACACCATACATGCAAACGAAAATATTCAATACTAACCTCTAGCAAACCCCCTTTAATTCACTGGCTAGCTCTCCACACACACAAACAGACGAATGAAAACAAACACGGGTGCGCACAGTTACGCTATCTATGAGGCCCAGACGGACCTTCTCCCCTCAGGCGGCCATTAGCAGAGCGAAGGTGAGTTTTTCAGAGGAAAAGGAGTACACACGGTATGATACGACCTGTCAATCACACGCACTGCCTCAGAGGAGTATGGGAATTTTTTTTATTCATTTAAATTTGACTATAATGTCATACTGTGCAGGTAATGCTTAAATAACGCAGCGGTTTTGGGCCAAAGTGTCTGTCAGTGGAGACGGATACAGCTTTTGAATAAATATTTGAATCGAAGGAATACCTTTAATCTCCAAGTGAATGAACTGAAAGAAAATGAATGATATTTAACCGATAAAATGTAACAATATCTTGAATCGAAGCATGTGTCCATCTTTCTTAACAGCTTAATCTCTGACAGCCTGTCAATGGCCTGCTGGTGTGGATATTATTGGGTTGAAAAACAACTCTATTACACTCTGCCAGAATCTGTTTCAAGAACAAACAAACACTCAAACGCAGCAGCCGTTGCTCCTTACGACTGTACTGTGAAGGGTCATGTGGGGTTTTGGTAGTGAGGGGTTTTTACGGCGCCTGTCAAAGTGCCAATTTGATTTAGTGCCCTGACTTGACGGGGGCAACACATCAAACAATGACATAGAGAGATGAACCAAGAAGGAACTTAAAAGGAGACAGAATGAACAAAACCAGGAGGGGAAGGGAGTGATTGTGCCATTAAAATGCCAGTGATGTCATCCAGCACTTATTATGAGCCAGCAGCAAACCGTATTGACTCAATGGACAAACAGAGTAACAAAGTGGAATGTGGGAAGATATTATGAGATCAAGTAAAGAGGGAAATCTAACTACAAGTATAATGTCTATAATCTATAAGTATAATGTCAAAAACGGTATAAAACAACAAAAAGTGTTAAAAACGCCCTCTGGGCGATTTGAGACCATACTAAAAGTGAATGATAGCCATGATAAACCAGCTCAGAGGCAACTTTTCAGTTTTTATCTGTGGGTTTTACTGCATGGAATGTAATCTTTATTTGATAGAGTGTCTGGGTTGCAAAGAGAGAGAAAAGGGAGAAAAAGAAAAAAGAGAGAGGTCTGGTAAAGGAACAGGTGCACCAAACTGTTTTTCCCAATGTCTTATATCAACATCTTTTAAACATTTATTTAACATTGCCTCAATGCTTTTATAACATCTCAACAAGTCCAAACATCAAGTACCGTCCAGTCCAACACTGAAAAAGTCCTCTTGCCTACTGAAATCAGCATTGTTTATAGAAATACTGTTGAAAGTTAGTTAGAAACAGTCTTCATCAGACTTCACTTTCAAGGCATCTCAAATTATGGTATTAAGTTAGTATGACAATGTTTCAATGTAAACAAATAAATCCAACAGCCATTATTAAACGACTATGTAAAATGCTGAAACAGGGTTTGGTGTCCTTGTGTGGTCGCTATTGGATTTTTTTGGTTAGTATTGAAATGCTTTGGGTGGCTTATAGGTCAACGCTAATCAGGCCAGACGGCTTGCCTTTGCTTAACAAAGAAGTTGGACAAAGAGAAAAAAAATCCTGCCTAACCCGTGGCCTGGCTAGTAGAGGAAGTGCTTTTTGTCTTAGGATTCAGGCAGTAGAGGATATCATATAATGCTGGTGTAAAAGAGAATTTATACGTTGATAAAGACACTACAATAAGTATGAGTAGGCTTGACAATGGTTCCTCCAGGCATGCAGGGGGCAGTAGTATAAAATGCACCCCTATCTAATACCACAATAATAGACTTCTGTATGAAAACTGATTTAAATAAATGACTGGCTGAATCCGAAATCACCCCCTATACCCTCAAATAGGGCATTGTTTGAGGGGACAGCCATTTGTAGTGGTGTCCGAAAACCAATGTTATCGAGTGCACTCATTCAATCCTACATTGCACCGCAATAACGAGTGTACAGCCGATGTACACTCAATGGCTGTCCGAATTCTCTCACTCGTTTTCATTCACTCCTTCAAGTGAACTGTATTAGTGGACTAACGTAGGGAATAGTGATTCAGGGTTTATGGAGCAATTTCGGATTCAGCCACAGTCTCAGTGAATAGTTGTACATCAGAAAAAAATATGGAAAATATTTGCAGACTTCATAAAAAAACAAAAACGAAAAAAAAAACTTCTACCCATTCAAAAATAAGTACTGATTTCACAGACAAATTAAAAAAAAACAATGCAGAATAAAGCTCTGCTTTTAGATATTTAATTTACTTGCTAATAAGCGTCTTAAATAAAACTATCTTTTTTTTTTTATGATCTTATGTCTTTAGTGATTTAAACTAAACAGTGTAGTCCAGCACGATCTCACAGCAATTCGTACGTATTTTACGAGTTGGCTAATTTTAGTTTAGCAAAAATTCGTACGAATTAGTCACCTCGTAAAATACGTAAGAATTGGTCGTGAGATAGCGTTGTGTAGGCTGATTCCCAAACAAATGACTCTGAATGTTCTCCTATTAGTGAATAAAAAAGACTCACTTAGTGAAAAGAAATTTTCATTATTTTCATCTTAAGGCTTATGGGACTTAAATCAGGTTATTTCCTGACTTAAAGGTCATATGACAGATACACATTTTTGTAACTGGTCGTATTTTTAAAAAATGAATGTTAAAAAATAGGAAAATAGGAAATCTTACCACATTTTTGACACGTTTAGTCTTTTTATTTAATACATAGTTAGGACTAATTATTGGACTGCATTTATGCCACCATTAAAAAGTCTGTGAAAAGTCAAACTCCATTTAGAACCAGACTGATGAGGACAGTAAATGCAATAAAAATCGCATTTCTTTTTTTCCCCAAATATATTTTCCTCAGAAGTACTAAGAGAATCGTCAATGGAACTGTTAAGGGGAATCAGAACCACAATTGTTAAATTTTTTACGTCTCCCATCGCTAGTTACCATGGCCACGAGTAGGGTAGGTTCCTTCATTTAGACTATTCTCATTTGCTCTATCTACAAATGAATCAACACTGTGGAAAGCAACGAAATGTGAAGAACAAAAACATGAAAAAAAAAAAAAATCCCATTGCCGAATGATAAAGGTGCCATTTCTGGTATTTAGCCATTTGACGGCAAGAAATCCAATAAATCAACACAGACAAAGAGAAGTCTGAACCAGGAAGCTCAGGTCACCCCGGCCTGTAACATACAGTCTCTTCTTACATCTCCTGATGATGTCACGTCTCTTCCAGTGAAATAACTCAGGTGAACTGTGGACCTGAAGCCTCAAGCTGGCACAGGGTGATAATGTCAGAGATGGTTTGGAGACATCACCCGAAATGTGATAATGAGAGTCGAGACGAGATTGTAACCAAGCAACGGGTATGTGTAACACTCAAGAGGATGTGGAGAGTTTGGGGCTGAGTTAATTTAGACGCACAGTTGCGTTGTCCGTCTTAGTCCTGCTGTTTTCAGCCTGAATCACAATCACAAAGCTTTGAAACACATACAAATGCACAGCTGGAGTCCATCTGCAGGGGTTAACACATGAAAACACTTACTGCTGTAATGTGAATGTGCGTGTTAAGTGTGTATAAGTTTGGCATTGTGTGTCTTCGGTAAGTAAGCAGTTTATCATGGCATACACAGTACTTCAAAAGCCCGGGCAGAAAACGAGAAGCCCTTAAATCATCATGAGTGACGGACTCCCGCGCAGTGCTGAGGGGTTTCTCTTCAACTGCTTAACTTTGACCTCCAACCTCTTGGAAATCTCAGAAGAGTCTCCATCTGAACTAGTCGATCTTCCGTCTACACCTCCTCCACATGCGATTCCTGCTCCTCACATAAAACTGTTTAAAAAAACTCAAAAACAAACAACCGGGCACTGAGGAGTTGTTATAGGAAGCTGATGAAGTGGAAGGAATAAAAAACTGCTTCTTTGATGCTCAATAAATAAATCAGATGGAGGTCCGAGTTCAGAAAAGACAAACATTTACAATCGGATGAAACGAGAAAAGGAAAATAAAGGGGGCGAATTCACTAAACGGTTGCGCTACTTTTGCATGCGGGACACTCTGTGTCTCATTCACTAATCACCCACAATCCAATTTAACAAGCTGCAATCTGCACTGGAATAGTATTTCAAATAAGTTTTTGAGTCCCTTTTCAGCACAAACATACTTTCTTTTTATGCAAGTTAACCTTATACTACAATGCGCAAAATATTTTGTAATAGATCCTGCCGACTACGCCAAAAATGTTAGATCAAAAGCGCAAGGAATATTGGATCCAGTGTCTTCAACAGATCCAGTTAGATGATATCTGTTTCGTGTGGTATCAAAAACTGTCAAAAAAATGCAATTAGCATTGTGCTAATATTTAAAAGAGATGTTTTCTACATTTTCTAGTGATAATGCCAGCAGTAACTCATTAAATGATCAAATTATGGCGAAATGGGAACATATGGAGTTTGAAAACATTTTTGGCATTTTAAAAAGTCTTAGTGATGCTGTACAGTCCCTGTAAAGTATGGCTAATATGCTAGGCTGCAACTGTGGTGTGGAAATAGATCTTCTGGGCATGTTTGCTTTAGTGAATGGGGTGCTAAAACAATGCAGACAGCATGTGCAAATAAACCACGCAATCAATGCAACGCAATGCAATTAGTGGATTTCCCCCCAGAGTGAAAAAATGTATTAAGTATTTATATTATTTATACAGGTATTTTTCTTCTAAAAGTATGAATCACTCTCTACTGTTTGGTTTTGAGGATAAGCACAATTATTCAATTCCAACCATCGGATGTATAAACTCGTCTCAAACAGGCATGTGACGTACATTCACTTGCACCTGAGCACATGTGAAATCCGTGATACGCCCGCCTCATGTCGCACACAGAGACACACACGTGTAAATAAAAGCAAACACACTGCTATGACATAAAAGCTGTATTTACTGCTTTTCTAGACAGTACGATCAACTCAACTTCAGGTTCAAGTTCTAGTAACGCGTATAGGCTGTTACAGATAGAGTCACTTGAACACAGCGAACGTGTGTGAGGTATGATAAAGTCAGGGTGGGGTGTCTTTGTGTTCGCTGATCTCATACTTTATAGTAAATATTGGCTGGACTCTGAGGTGGCATCTCTTGAACGATGTAGACAGGGTGTCCGTAATCGCCGCTGACTTTTTCATAATGGGGGCAGTATGCAGAGTCAGAGGTCCGCAGGGGAATGATGATATCACTGGGCTCAGAGCCGTTATTGTTGCCCCCGCCGGCCCCAGTTGCCGGCCCGCAGGAGCTGCCCCTCTTTGGGGTAAGAGAGGACAGTGTAAGAGCAGGGTGGTGAGTTTCAGAGTGCTTGGCTTTCCGTCGGCGGTAACACACCACGGCGATCACTACAGCGATCAGGAGGATGAAGGCTCCCCCTGCACCACCAGCGATTAGGGCGATGTTAGAGACGGATACGGCGCCACTGTCTTCCCTCTCATCGGCCTCACCACCATCACCCCCTTTAGATCCACTTTCTGTATCTGCAATAGAAAAGAGCAGATAAATCAATGCTTACATGGACCAGACATCCACGTGCAGGACTTTTGAAGCTCACATCCTATTTGGCTTTATCTTCTACGACAAACATCCTGATAGTATTTAGATTAGATTCGATTTAACCCATAACTAGCTTTGATTTCAGCCGGCTTGAGTTCAAAAATGCCTCATGTTTGGCTTCAACACCGCTGGTTCCTCAAATGTTTACCTTATGGAGATCAACCAGTGCAGTCTAAGCCTCCAAGAAATTAAAAATAGCAATTGAAAGAACACGAGACAGTGCGCTAACTATGACAACATATGCATATGTAGATGGTATCAAGTTTAATACATAAATGCAGTTGAAAGCAGACCTCACTGGGATTTTCACCATTAAAAATATTTACGTGACATCTTTCTGATCCCATGTTGCTCCATGTTTCACACTTTACATTTTTAAACCTGGGTTAACATTCTATTTCAGGGTTATTTTAGTATTATTTATATACTATTATAGCATTTATTAATATTTTGAATTAGCTTTTATATATTTTCAGTTTATATTTTAATTTTAGTTTCAGTAATTGTATGTGCTTTGTCATTATTTAGCTTGTTTTTAAAAAATATTTCTATTTAGCTTTAATTTACATTCATTTAATTTTTAGTAATTCAACGGTCACACTTTAGATTAGGGTGCAATTCTCACTTTTAACTAACTTTTAACTACGATTTTTGCCTCAAACTCCTAATTAACACATTAATAGTTAGTAAGGTAGATGTTGTAGTGGTTAAATTTAGGTATTGGGTAGGATTAAGGGATGTAGAATATGGTCATGCAGAATAAGGCATTAGTATGTGCTTTATAAGTACTAATAAACGTCAATATCCTAGTAATATTCATGCTAATAAGAAACTAGTTAATAGTGAGAATTGGACCCTAAACTAAAGTGTTACTAATTCAACTAGTAGTACTGTAGTACTTCAACTTGAACTTATTCTATATCAGTTAGTTCCCAGGGCAAGATTTCTTATTTTAGTTAAAGTTTTTTATTTAATAGTTTTATTTTATTTTATTTTATATTTCATTTAAGAAACACTGTTTTCAATAGTTTTAGTTAACACTAACAACACAGTTCATATTAGAATATTTATGAGATTTAAAGGGATAGTTCACCCAAAAATGAAAATACAATACAAATACAATCGGAGCTTATATTACAAATATTATTACAAAATGTCCTGGCTCTTCCAAGCTTTATAATGGCAGTGAATGGCAACCCAAAATTTGAAGCCCAAAAAAGTGCATCCATCCATTATAAAAGTAATCCAAAAGTAAAAATTTAACAGTAAAAAGTTCTATGACATATTTTAATATAACTCTGATTGTATTCGTCTGAAAGAAGAATGTCATATACACCTAGGATGGCTTGAGGGAGAGTAAATCATGTGGTAATTTTCACTTTTGGGTGAACTATCCGTTTAAACATCAATAGAAACGTCACCACATAAATCCGCTGTATTTGTCAAAAGTCTTCTAAGGTACTACAAAAATAAAGACAAAAATTAGAAGGACAACGCAGAGGAAACACTAAAACTAAACAGTGAAAATTTCTGCAACTGCACAATGTCCTTGAATATTTAATGAGGGCTTGTTGCTTATGACATTTGGAGCTGTTGTGCTCACGGGGTCCCAGTTTCAAGTCCCGAACCCATTACCCTTCTCTCTCCCTCCACTTTTCTGTCAACTGTCCAATATAGTAGAGGAAAAAAAAGAAAAAAAAAACCTAAATAATTAAAAATAAATATTTAATGAGCCAAGCATTGTTTAGTTTATGATTGGCTGCCCACTGATGAACATTTTGGCTGTTTCAATCTGTACACCGCAATTTGGGTTAGTACCGCTTCCGGAGCAGGGTTTCCTCTATTCAAAATTACTAGAGTAAAATGTTGCTTTAAAAAAATGGGTTAAACATTTTTTAACCTAGGGTTAAGCTAATAAGTGAATGTAAAAAGCCCTCAGAAATACTGTTTTAGAAGCGGTGTCCCGGACTATTTCTGGTTGTTACCTGGGGATCTGCTGTTGGGTCGGCCTGGATCAGGTTTGGGCTTTGGGGGAAGGCCATATGCAGCTATGAAAGCAAAAAAAATAAATAAATAATAAAAAAAAGGATTACATGATGTGAAACATTAACCCTTGTGCATCAATTTAAAAAAGTTACACATAGGTCCATAGAAGACAAAAATGTCCATGTCAAAAAACTGTCATAAAAAATGTAATATTGGGAGCACAAACAAAAGTCTGGTCTCATTTTAAAGAAGACCCTTGGCAGATTATTGTTGAAGTCAAAAAAGTTTAAAACGTGAAACCAAAAAAAAGTTATAGAGGTTTAAGTTTATGAAAATGATTTATGAATAATATTTTATATAAAAAATTTTTTTTCATGAAACATGTTGAACTCTAAAACTGCTAGAAAATCAAAGCCATAAATCTAAAAAAGTTGTGTTCCAAATTTGAGGTTGATATCTCAAAAAATGAGCTTTCAGTCAGAGTTTGTTTGGGCGCAGTGCCAAAGTTTCCCATTTAGATGCCAGCAAAATTCCACTGATACGCACAGCGGTTGGATTTGTTATTTGCAGTTGAGTTTTTCTCTCTCATATTACAAGCACACCCACACAAATTTTTTTTATTACACACATACAAACCACACTCTGACATCCATACCAACACATCCACACAGTTATAGCTGCATAATTTATCCAATTGTCTTTATAATATGCAGAAGCAGAAAACAGGAATAAAGCGAGTATTTGTATTTAGGCCAAACCTGAAAAAATGGCACCATCTGGTAAAAAAAAAAATAGTAAAAATGTAAATTTTGAAGCCTTGCCAACAGAATAAAAGCCTATTAACAAAGACTGCATCCTTTTATAGTTAAATGGCAATGGGATTAAAAATAGCAGTTTTAATGGGTTCCAATGGGGACATTTTTGTCCAAAAGGCGCTGAGAGGAAGTATTTTGTGTACCTAGTGCAAAATAGATTTTTTAAAGGAAATGGGGGTGAAATATTAAAATTCCAATAAAAATACACAGCTGTGGCAAATTTTATGCAGTTAGCATTAACACAGGCAAAGTTATCAAATAAACAAAACTGAAAAAGACAAAAATGTCCATAAGGATACACAAGGGTTAAGCACATTTTGATGCATGGTTCAATCACTTCAATTATGTGAGCGAGTGTGTGCTGGTATTGACACAGAATTTATTGAATTTTGTCTGGGACTCTACCTCAGTGCATACTATAGGCTGATTCATTGATGTGCTTTTGGAGGTCATACTCACTCTGTCCCACTTTGAGAACCAGCTTCATCCCTCGTGTCACGCAGACGCCTCCTCTCATGCTGTCAATCCCATCTTTTGTACCATCAGAGGTAGCTTTGGGAAGAGGTTGGAAAAAACAAAACAAAAACAACATTAATGTCAATGATTTTTCTTTCAAAATTTCAGATGGTGTGCAATGACGGCTGACTGGAACCCTGTGACTTAGCAATAAAACACTGGTTTATGACTCTCCATTACTTCACAGCAATGTGCAGCCACTCGCACATGTAAAGGACCAACAAGCATAAACTGCGTAACTGGAACTTTCTACAAATACAGTACACTTTAGCGTCTAATTACTTTTTTTTATTAATCATCAAAGGCACAAACCATGTTTTTTGTTGATAACTATGAGATAACATAACCTAGCATGAAAAGTAGCATGGTTTAAACAAATCCTATGTCTGTGTCTATGCCTTGATTTTGGCCTTCGTTTTAAATATCAAACAATTAAAAAGTTGATTGAATCAAATGTCAATTCAACAGATTATTTGTAGTTGCTATTTGTTTTTTGAAAGCTTCAAAGCAGCTTTTCAGACTGGATTACTACTATATATTGTGATATCATTATCATGATAGAAAATGACCTTATGGAACAAGATTTTGGTCAAATAACCCACCATTCTGTTAGAAAGTTACTTCATAATTCTTAATAAAAAGTCATTTTAATAACTAAAAACAACATTTAGCTGGGTTCCACATTTTGCACATAATCCCGATAACACGTTTTTCCCTCATTACAAAAAAAATATGTAAATTTCCTCAAAAATTGTGAGACCCAAGTAGTAACATCATTTGGCCCCCTGTAAAATAATCTCATTCAATTTTGAGTGCATTCATCAAGTTCAACTTCTAAACAACTATTTTAGAATTTTTAATATTATTTAATTCCTAAATAAAATATCACAAGTCAGTGAAGTTCCATTTTTTGTAAAAGGGCTGCAAAATTCATTGCATAAAATGAACAAAAAATAAACAGCTCATGTAATATTTCGTTTGAGGTTGATTTTCTGAAGGTTCAGCACTGACCATCCGATGAACTTTGAAAAAATTACTTCATGAAATTAACTATTTTGTATTAAGCTGTTTATTTTCGAATTAATTTAAGATAATTTCAGTTTAATGAAGTTCAAATTGTTATGCCATACTTTGGTAACAGGGAGCGAAGCAGCCATTTTGATTTGAAGTGTTCCACTTTGTCACATACAAGTCTGTCACAAATGAGGATGGTATGATCAGATCTGAACATGAACTTAGGACAGTTCATGCACAATTGTTAACCGCTAGGACACTAAAATTAATTATATACTTAATTTGTTTTATACAAGTGCAGTAATGTGATACTTTGTGAATTGTGAAAACTACCAAGTGATTCTCTTTATAATGGATTCATAGAGTCTCTCAGGGATGCCAACTCTCACGCATTCAGACAAGACATAGCAGGCTACTTTTGATATGAAACAAAGTCTCAGCTTTCAAATCTGTCAATTTTAATATAAAAATTCAAACAATAAATACCATATTGGCACTCTTTAATCTGACATGACAGATCGCTGTAGCGCCTCAGTTCAAGCGGCACATGAACCGTTCTGTCTTTCTCTTTATCACTAGCTATAGCACCAAATGAATATGGATGAACATCAGAAGGTATGTTGAAAGATAAAGTACAGCTTACTGAAATGTATCATGTCTCATGTTATTATTTAATGAGTATTTCTGCGGAAAGACGTGAATAAAACAGCTTGTGAACAATGTCACTTAAAGTGGGAGATTTAATAGTGTTTAGTGTTTTTAGTGAGTTTAATTTAGTCAATATCAAACCATACAGAATATAAATAAACATTATTGCTGTCAATTAATTAAATGTTAATGTTAATTAATTGCATGTAATGCTGATAAATGAATCAAATCATTCTAAGTAAATTAAATTAAAAATCAATTAATAAAATAAAATCAACATATCAATGTTTGCTGACATAAAAGTTGCTTTA
This sequence comes from Coreius guichenoti, assembly GCA_039654105.1. Lineage (NCBI taxonomy): Eukaryota > Metazoa > Chordata > Actinopteri > Cypriniformes > Gobionidae > Coreius > Coreius guichenoti. The sequence continues at coordinate 9,456,034 of CM077190.1, forward strand.
AAAGTCAATATGTTTGTTTTATTTCCATGTCATTGAAACATATAGGGCCCCATCATACACCCAGCGCAATGCGGCACCAGGCGCGACCCAAGTGTTTTTTGCTAGTTTCAGCCCGACGCAGTTATCATTTTCACGTCCAGTGCCACGTTGTTTAAATAGCAAATGCATTTGTGCTCATTTGTCCACCCATGGACATGCTGGTCTAAAAAAGAGGTGTGTTCAGGCGCATTGTCGGCGCGTTGCTATTTTGAGGCAACCATTGATTGCGCCATTGACCAACAAAAACCTGGTCTAAAGTCAATGGCGCAATATTTTTTTGTTATTTAAACAGTGCGTTAGTAATATGCACCTATAGGCGGGTGCACAACGCGCATACACTCTGCTTATTACACACACAGGGCAGCAGCAGCACACAACACACAAAAGGATTCCTCTCTGGAGAAGGGTTCAGTCTTTCCGCTCACAAATTCTGCCATGTAAATAGCGAATCCGCCATGGTGCGCAACTGGCTTTTAAATGGAATGGGAGATGGGCCCAAATTGAAAAAATTGAGTTTGCCATTGTGACTGAGGTGGCCGTCCACACACGATGCGTTCCTGTATGCCAGCGTGCTTGATGGGTTTCTTAGTTGCTTCTTGCCTATTTAGTACTTGCTTGTCTCATGCATGCTTTGTATATGGAAACTGTCTCTCAGGAATAACAGAGACTTCACCGCAACTATGTTGCCTTTTAACCATGTATACAATCATCCCTCAACACACACTAACACAGTCTCTGAAACACACAGTCATTGCATCTTCCAGCCTTCACATTACTAAATATTTCATAGGTGAGGCGCCTCTCTGAAAAACTTGGTACTTTATCCATGTAAGTCTGAGTAACTCAGCATCCAGGCACTGAATACTGCATTCAAACAATCTTCAAGCTCCCTCCCCTACAAAGAGCTTCATCTTCAAACTTATTTTCCTTTCCAAATATAAAGCCCGCTCATGAGGCCGATATTGAATTCTTCATTGCAGAAACACTTTGCATTTGAACCATTCAATATTTTATTGAACCTCCGAATGACACACAGTAGCTAATCTGCAGCGCTCAGAAACCACGGCGCTCCTGTACAAAGACTCTTCCCGTCCAAAATATCTCTCGATTATTACATTCTTAGGAAAACATTCCAGCAGACGGCTGAGGAGCACATGCAGACGAGGGGTGCCAGTAAACATTCGATTGCTTTTCTGCTTGAGGGTAACAGTTTTATTTTAGGTGAAGCTTGATACAAAGGAACTGAGGCTGAGGTAGGCTTCGTATTTGCCGTATTTTTTAAAGCACTTGCATGCAATTGCATGATTTAGGATTTGCGAAGAATTGTCTGGATTCAATACAAAATTAAACAGCATCTGTGACATGCTTTCAATCACTACAGAAATTCATTCAGACCATTTAACAATGCACAATAGAAAGTCTAAGGCATTCGAGAGGGTATTTTAGAAGAAATGTGAAGCTCACATTTGTGTTAAGAAATTTATATTAATTCATCTGTACAAAAATGTGTTTTATTTGAGTAATAAAGTGTCTAAATTACCATTTTAAGTGGAAGAACTACTGTTTAAGGCAGATGAACTTCTGGTTATCTGTTACTGACATACACTTCTGTTCAAAAGTTCAAAAGGCGTGAGTAAGATTTTTTAAAATAATTTAAAATAAGTGTTTTCTATTTGAATATATTTCAAAATTTAATTTATTCCTGCAATTGTAAATCTGGATTTTCAGCATCATTACTCCAGTGTCACATGACCCTTCAGAAATCATTATAATATGCAGATTTGCTGCTCAAGAAACATTTCTTATTATCATCAATGCTGAAAACAGTTGCTTAATACAACTTTGGTACATTTTTTTCTGGATTCTTAGATAGAAAGTTTAAAAGAACAGCATTTATTTGAAATATAAATCTTTTGTAACATTATAAATGTTTTTACTGTCACTTTGGATCAATTTAATGTGTCAGAAGTATTAATAAAAGACTGTAAAAAAAAAAAAAAAGACTGACCCTAAACTTTTGCACGATAGTGTGCTTATTGTCTACGTATACACTGCCTTTATGGCATCGTTGTGTATACAAGTATACAAAAGAGGATAATTTATATAACAGACACAGTATCATTTAACATAATTTATCTTGTGAACATACTGTATTATCGATTTTAATTTTATAAAAATGTAATCTATTCTGATAGAATGTTTTGAATCACAGACCTCCATTACAAGTGCACTTAACTGTAAACACAGATTTTCTGTGGTAATCGTCAGCATGTCACAGGTGCTGTCCATGGAGCTCAACTTGAATTAAACCCAGAATATTTATTTAAAATTCATGAAGGTCAAAAACATTAATGTATGGCAAAATCAAGAACAACAAAAACCCTTGGATTTCATCCAAAGAGCCTCTTACTATAAAGCCAAAATATTACATTCACCCAAAACTGACTTAAATAAAGAATAATCTTCAGAGAATAGACACCATAAAAGTTAAAGTTAAACACACACTCATGGATTGAATCCAAAAACATGACCTTTTTTGTGCTCACGGTAGTCATTAGTCAACACACTGGAGGTGTAGAAAAAAATGATTCATCACCTAATGGCTCTCATTGTGTTCTTCACCTCCCTCGCTCTCTCTTTTCTCCCTGTAGGGATGCAGAGATGCTCAATAAAGGTGTAAATGCTGAACTTGATCAGCAGATAGAGAAACAGAGAGGTAAAGAACCATGTCACGGTACCAAAATCATGTCAGTAGTCAATAGCAATACCAGTGAATTTTCATGATTCTTGATGCCGATTTTGATATCACATAAAAAAAGCTAATATGCTAATGAACCAAACCCTTTATTTAGAAAGAAAAACAAATATATAATATAAAAATATAAAACAAATGCATGTAAACACAAAAAAAAAAATTAGGTAATCACTGATTCAGTTTCTCAAGCAATTATTCAAGAAAAATACATTGAACAAAGAAACAAATTACAAGCAAAAAAATAAACAAAACAAAGATAGAAATCAAGTTAAAAAAAAAAAAAAAAGCAAGCATTTTAGGCTTTTCAGGTCTCTATCAGCAGTATCAATTTTAAACATCCATAAAAATAAAATTAAATAAAATAAAATAAATAAAATAAAGAATTAAAAAAGCAGTAAAAATGAAAAAAAAAAAAATTGGCATAGTCTTTACTGTATTAGATATTAGGAATATCTCTCTCTATCTCTCTCTCTCTCTCTCTCTCTCACACCTTGATCCACAGATAAACCAGGAGTGTCCGTTTTGTAGACAACGAAAAATTGTGAAACACTGACCCTACTTTTTAACACACCGGAAAGATGGTGTCATAGACAGGGACAAGTGTTTAAAACAATAGCTTTTTTTTTTATTTATGGGACCTAATTTTCAATCTAATGAGAAAATATTTTGGTTAAACGAAATTGCCAATATTGTTGTCACGAAAAAGAAAACTGAATCATGAAGAATCAAATGATGTTGTTTCACGGTTTTAACTACATGAATTCGATTTCAAGTAAAGATTGAGTTTGCATTTTATAATTTGATTGATGGATATAGAGATGTTTACATTTACATGTTACAACAGCTCACTGCGTGATGTGATAGAATGCAATTATATGCCCCTAAAATTCAAGATATTTGGGGCAAAAATGCCCCTGTATGAGTTGTCGTCTCATATTTATATCATATGATATAGTTAAACAATATCACACGAGTGCTGTTTTTGTTCCGAAAAGCACGAGTGCAAATTTGATACTGATTTTATACAACAGTTCAATAAATAAGAAGTTAATATTGTGTTATATTTTATACACAATATTGTCTGTTTTCGCGTTTTTAACGAATCAGGTGAACCAATGATTCAATGTAGTGGCACGTTGATCTGCCAATCGTGGGTCTTTCATGCGGAGAACTCTCCTTATGTGTTTGCAATTTACATAATGATGCATTTAAAAGTTAATGACCAAACGTATTTTTACAAACATTCACAATGCTGTTGCAGATTATATATAATGTAGATAACATTGATTAAATATATTTTCGTCCGGTTAGATACTGATTATTAATCACTCAAACCCCTTTATCTAAAGCTCTCTACTTAACAGTCAGACTCGCACATCCGCCATGTTTGTAGTTTTAACACTTTTGATTCGTGTTTGTAGTTCTAATCGAATCCTCGTCCAACACGCAATGGGTTGTGGGCAATATTAGTCGTTAGAGTGTGCACGGATCTGCACTTCGGATTCTAACCAGAAATAGTAGACCATCCAGGTATCTTTGGAATACTCATTTCAACATACTACGATTTGGGACACACTGATTCTATTTTCGAATACTATTTAGGACAGATAGTATATGAATTAGGATGCAGCTAATGACTTAGTCATTTAGACATTTACCGCCACCTACTGGCAGTTTTAGTTTCTTATTTAGAGTATTATTTGATTAAAAAATTATATTCCATATTAATAAAAAGGTATAGTTCACCCAAAAATGAAAATTCTGTCATCATCTACTCACCCTCATGGCCTCATGGCTGTTGTAGCCTAAAAGTTTATGTGTAATAAATTCCATGTTGAATCAAATATAATATTTCTTTCTAAAGCTACGTTTTTTTCTATTTGATGCTTTTCTCATTTAACAAAATAAGGACTTTAAATTATTTCTGGGGGTTAATTTCGCAGCCAAATTTGATGTGCGATTAATTTGCAATTAATTAGATGAATTAATCACCACGTTGTGTAATTAATTAACTAGACTTTGTTGGATCTGGTTTTTTTAAAGAATGTTGCTGTGTTTCTGTTCATGATTTAATAGATTATTTATTGTTAATTAAAGAAAAACGTAAGTCTCTCTCTCATATATATATATATATATTATATATATATATATATATATATATACACATACATATATACATATATATATATATATACACATATACATATATATATATATATATACATATATACATATATATATACACACACACACATATACATACACATACATATACATATACACATACACATACATACATAACAAATGCTGTAATTAATATTCACAGTGTTTTATTTCACAAAAAAACATTTGAAAGCAGCTTCCTGCCGCAGTGAGTCTATGAAAACATTGAGTCTGCAGTTTATCATTGACTTGGTACCGAAGTACCAGGACTCCTGACATCCCTTCAAAGAACTATGAGAAGAAAGAGGAAGAGGGTGAGCGGAAAGGTGAGTGGGCGTAGAAAAACAGTAGTCTGGAAGGTTCTGATGATGGCTGTGGAAGACAAGAGGCCGTGGGTTTAAACAGAGGATGAAAAGCAGACATGACACACATTGCAGTGCAGACTTTACAGTCTACATGTTTTCCCGTGTGGTCTAAAAATCATAGACGAGAAAGAACAACGGATGAGTTCGGTAATTGAGACGATGATCTGCAGTGATGTAGAGAAAGGCATGTCTGGAACCGAAAAAAACAAAACACTGGCCGGAGAACATTTTGAAACGACCCACATACTGACCCGCTCCACCACTCCCAAAATTCCCCTACCCCCCACACAACCCCCACCTGAGAAATGGGGATTGACCCATGATGACCAGTGAAGGGAGCAACAACAGCAGCTCGAAAAGATGGTTTTTACCCCTGACAAATAAGGCCAACGGCCAAGTCAACCTTTTCAGCCCACTAGGAATTAGCACAATCTGTTTGGGCTGCACAAACCCAGAGTAATTTTCCCTAAGTAAGCTAAAGTTCCTGCTGGCAAGAGGGCCTCCATGACCTCATTATCTTGCAGCTGTGCCAGGGCAGGCCTAAAGGGGGCAGCATGCAATATGAGACACACTGTGTGTGTGTGAGAGAGATTATCTGAAAATACATTCCAACATACAGAAGAGGCCTTTCACTGAAAGAAAATATACCTGACAAAACCACGCCAAGGTGGGATTGTCTAAAGACACCTAAGGAAATGTCTTTAAGGGTTCAGTTCTCTTGGTTCTTTTGGTATGGACAAATGATATGATACATTTAGCCCTGATTCGCTTAGCATTCACACTGTCATTTTTAACACTGAACCTAAAAATACAAAACAAAAAGGCGTAAGGAAAAGCTTTAATGACGTATAATTTGCGACGGAACTTACTGAACATCCAAAACAATACTGTGTGCTTGTTAAATGCGTGTACATATGGTGGTATTTTTACCAGTAGAGAACTCCTGTAGAGCTTATAAAATGTGTAAAGGAGTCAAAACAGCGGCAGGAATCCCTCCATCGCACATACAAAGATCTGCTGCAAGGAGAACTGTAATGGGCAACATAGCTCCTATGACGAGAGATACCAGGTATACTTCTAAACAAACTAAAACACTGGTTGTGATGATGTCTTTGGACTGTGTTGTGTGCCAAGTGTGAACAGACCCTAAATGTAGCTCAATGTACCTTAATGGAACGTTGGAAAAGTACTGAAAAGTACTAAAAAGTATAGGAATTTCATTATGAACCTTTTCAGCTTGGATCAAGAATATTAAAGGGGTCCTATAATGCCCCTTTTTTACAAGATGTAAAATAAGTCTCTGATGTCCCCAGAGAGTTTTGTCACTTTTTGAGGATGAGCAAAAACGCACTGTTTTTGTGCGTGTCCCTTTAAATGCAAATGAGCTGCTGCTCCCAGCCTCCTTTCAAGAAGAGGGCGGAGCTTCAAGAGCTCTTGTTAGCAGCTCTGATTACCTCACGCAGACACGTAATGAAAAGGTCAGAAACTGTTCAGTCTTTTATGTTCAAACCGGAGTACAAGAGAGACTCAGAAGAAGTGACATGAAAAAGTGACAACATGTAGAATGCAACAGATCGTTTCTGAACGGTTAGGTGATGAATTTATGTAGCTGATGTGGAGATAACTATCTTCAAGTCATCGATTAGCGTATTCTGTCATGATAATCTATAAATCGCTCGTGTGGGAACTGTTGTAAGATGCACAGAGCCAGAGAATATATGCTGCATGAAATACAGTATAGAACAGGTATAGTTTAGTTTAATTACAGTTATAACTTATGTTGTCATCTTGTTTTTATGACATGCTATTGCATTTGTGTTATGTACTGTATTGCAATAAATGTGAAAATACGGATGCGACACCACAACAACTCTTCCTCTTCTCAACATGGCCTTTGTTGTGTGTTCCGGGGGGCGGGGTTTATGTAAATTTTAGGGTTACTGATGTCACTAGCTGGTGAATAAGCTTGTTGTAGTCCTTAAAAAGTGATTTCTTTAAAAGAAAATATCTCCCTTTGCTTTGAACTTTGAGCGTTGTAACTTTGCAGATATTGTTTATGCTCAAACAGCAACATTACACACTAACTAAAGTTAAAAAAGTGAAATCATAATCAACCACCCCTTTAATTAGATTATGTAATATTCGCCAGTAGTACTAACTGATTTGCTAAAAGGCAGGTAAGTGGACACTACATATAGCAATAGAGCTTACTGCTTGTTCGTCAAACAGCTTTCTTTAGTGTGCCCTGAAGCTGGAAGATGGGAACTTACACACTTTTCCAGAGGTCAAAACCTTTTTGGACCTAAAACAACACCTTTTGACTGTGGGAATGCAATGAACTTTGCAATAGAGTTCAGATGTTCTGGTTTTTGGGCCTGCTGCTGTAATCTGTAACACATAAAGTCATGTTATGCAGTGGATTGTGGTTAAACAAGTCTCTTTCATCTGCCGCTACGCAGATGTGATGCACTAAGTGAGTGTGTTTATGAGGAACAGTTGTTCTGCTCCTTCACTGAGCTGTGTAGTGATTGGATGAATGGCTTAAAGGGATAGTTCACCCAAAATGAATATTCTTTTCTCACACTCATGTTGTTCCAAACCTTTGTGGAATACAAAAGATGATATTTTGAAGAATAAAAGTAAAAACTATTTTTGCCCATACAATAACTCTTTCCCCGCCAGCGTTTTTTTAAAAAGTTGCCAGAAAATGGCCCATAGAATATTTTGTTGTATGAATATCTGAGCATATATCAAAAGAAAGAGCAGACCCTCTGCTTTTAAACAAAAAAGCTAGTTTTATTCTAGCTTCATGCATTCCTTTTTTTATCAACACTTAAATATGGATAAGTTTCATAAAAAGAGCAAAATTTTGAACAAAAAGCTGAGAAAAATCACGTTTTTGTCAAAGACTACACCCAGATCAGATTTAGAACGATGATCAAACACAGATGGAATAGATCGAGTCCATCAACACCCCTAATGCTTGCACAGTCCTATAACTCGTCCTGGGTCGACATTTCATTCAGTAACATTAGGCAGTTTTGATTTATATGATGTTTAATGTTGATGATCACGTTATTTTACATATGCATCTGCTTACATACGATCGCTTGTTTTTTGCGTCGTCTTCGCCTGTGTTTTGATCAGGAGATTCTGTACTCATTCAGAAGATGTGTAATAGCGTCCCCTAGCGTATAACAGTGAAAACACGGAAACACAGAAAATTCCGTGTTTGGCAGGGAAGCGTTTTCTCACAAATAACGGAAAATTCCATGTTAAAACCAAGTAAAAAGCAATACTGGACCCTATTGACTTTCATTGTATGGAAAACAAGTCCTTCAATATGTCCCACCCCAACTTTCTGTTTGAATAGGAAATGTAAAAAACAAAAACAAATCAAACCAAAACATACTGCACTTGTCAAGCAATTTCATGGGGTGTTTAATTATGACCGATACCAATTTTCTTCTTCTGTGATTCTTTAATTAACCTCTGAAAGTCAAAGCTCAAATCCCAAGTATTTCCAATGGTAATAACAACATTGTAAATACAATACAATCATTCCGGCTTGTCTTGAAGGCAGCATGTGACTGCCTGACATACAGAGTGAGTGACAGGAGGAACAGTCCCTATGGAAACAGGGCTGAAATCCTACAGATGTAATCTTAAATGTCATCTTTGGTAAGCAATTGACAGGTATTAACCACTAATCCTGTCTGACAACCTCTCCACACAGACTTTTTTAATGACTGACCCGTCCAGCAGCTCAGTGGAGAAGCATCCAGCCAGCGCACAAAGATGTGACCCCTGCAGTGCACAGAACTGAATGGCGACATAGGCATAACTCAGACACTTCTACGAACAACAACATACCAAACTATTACTTTAACAAGGTTATAAATTCACAGCCAGAGTAATAAGTCCAGCCACAACTAATGAAACAAGACATTACTCCTTCCTAGTTAACTGGGCTGTCCAGGCCTGCTGCTCCCTGCAGCTCAGACAAAAGACACTTATGTGGCCGAGGTTCTGAAAAGGGTCTTGTAAGCATGGTTAAATAATTACAGGAACTAGTCAAATATTCAAGTGAATCCCTGTGTTTTTTACTTTGGTGGCTGCTTTTAATGGACATTTTCATGAGGGCAACATTAAGAATTAATGATCTAAAACGGGCACGGATAATAAGAGAGAAAGGGAATGAGATGAGAAAAAGATAGAACAGCATGGAGGAGTGAAGGACAGGGGATGAGAAAGGTGAGAGGCCACAGTCTAATTTAAGAGGGTTTAATATAAGGGAAAAGAAGAGAGAAAGAGAAAGAGAAAGAGAAAGAGAAAGAGAAAGAGAGAGAGAGAGAGAGAGAGAGAGAGAGAGAGAGAGAGAGAGAGAGAGAGAGAGAGAGAGAGAGAGACAGACAGACAGGTGGGTGAAACATGTCCAGGTCATATTTCACTCTAATAATAAATAGAAAAGGAATTACATTTTGAATAAAGAAATGGAAGTCTGTTTTTTAGGAATATTAAGATTCCCAAATTCTCATCACCATAACGCATCCAGATGTTTAATGTTTTTTGTAAAAAAAAAGGATTATTCTGTTTAAACACTGATTTTCGAGCCATCTGCAATGCAACAAAGTGAGAAACAAAAAAACATACGTTATTGTACATTATTAATGAATGATAATATTCATATATTTAATAAATAATAAAAATAACAACAATAAATGCATAAAGCAAATCTTTTATAATAATAATAATAATAATAATAATAATGAGAAAAAAAAAGTTGAAAAAATATTTCAAATTTCTTTCTTGGGTGATTCTCACTAAATGTATTGCAAAAATCTCCTGAGCAAATTTCATTCACTCCAAAATAAAAATAAGCCTTTTTTTTTTTTTTTTTTTTTTTAGGATTGTGACATTTTCATGATAATTAAGCACAATAATTAAAAAGTCTTGTTACCACAACACGCACACAAAATAATACTAAATAAATAATAATAATAATAATAATAATAATAATCGTAATTATAGTAGTAGTAATTAATTGCTTATTTAAAAAAAAATTTGCCACGATGCAAAACATTATACTGGTCCTAAATGTAGCATTTTTTTATGCAAAATATCATTTCTTATTTTTTTTCGGTTTTATTTGGGGTGGCCAGACATGACCTGGATATGTTCTTGACGGGTTTCATAAGATTCAGCCAGGTAGAGAGAAGTGGAGCAAGAGCAGGAATGACTCGAGGAACAATCTGAGCGAAACAAGAGTGAGATTGTAAAGGTTTTTCTCTAGGTCATGTTCATGTCAGTAATGTTTGGAGGAGATGGAGAGACGACGATCAGGAGAGTAAGACCTACTGTCACATGTTTAAAGAGCTTTAAAAGAGCAACAGCAGGAACCCACACACACCACCTGCCTAACATGAATACTACGTTTACACACACATACCCTCAACACTTTCAAAAAAAAAAAAAACACACAGCGAATTCAAACTGCACATTCAGCAGTGCTAAATATCTGTCCTCATGCTGGAGGTGAGTATATGATGCATGTTTGAAGAGGTGTGGGCAGGCATTAACAAAACGAGAACTCATTATTGCTCGACTATGCCTCCTCCCTCATCCGAATCCCAACGCGGCCCCACCACCAAAACCCCGTGCCACAAAGAGCCCAGATAAAGACACATTATTGAGAATCAGCCTGCTGAAATAACACGCTCTGACATCTGAGTCAGCCCGCAGCCAGCAGCGTGGAGGTGGGGACGCAAGGGAACAGTTAAAGAGGAGAGAGATGGGAGAAGGAGAGAGAGAAACTCTATGAACTCTGTGCTGATGAGGTACCGAAGTAGACATTGCAGATCTCCATGGATCTGCTCACAGCTTTATGCAGAGCAAAGTGCTATACATTAACATCATGAAATATGCATATTTTAGACAGCAGGGCAACTGTCAGAAAACATGGTTCTGAAAGTGTATTCATGGTTAATGAAAGCATCATCCCTATTGGCAAAAACCTTTTTTCAAGGTTGATCTTTCCTCTAGATCTGGCTGATGTATGGAAATTATTTTGAGCACCACAAACCTGAGGAAAACCTCTAATCTCCTTGAAAACGTGACTGGTGATAGTTTATTAAATTTTTTAGGCATTTGTGCAGTATAAAATGTGTAATATGAGGCACTTCAAAGACAAACTTTAAAACTTTACCATGTGCACAATAAAACAATAAAACATTATTATTGTATGTTAAAGAGTTTTCATACTCTTCAACATGCAAACTCCATTCAAACTATTCTTTGTAGATAATTTTAGCTTTGGATGTGTCTTCTACTTTTGGCCTTCAACAAACTTTTATATACTCTAAAAACTTTCATACACACTGGTCAAAAGTTTGGGGTTTGTTAAAAAAAAAAAAAAAAAAAATTGATACTTTATTTAGCAAGGATGCATACAATTGATCAACAGTAGTAAAGTCTTTTACATGGCTACAAAAGATTTCTATTTCAAATAAATGTTCTTCTTTTGAACTTTATAGTCAAAGAATACTTAAATATGAAGCATCACAACAGTTTTCAATATTGATAAGAAATGTTTCTTGAGCATCAAATCAGTGTATTAGAATGATTTCTGAAGGATCATGTGACTGAAGACTGAAGTAATTCAATTCAATTCAAGTTTATTTGTATAGCGACAAAGTAATGTCCATATGGCAGTAATATACACTATACAGCTATAATATAATGATATGCATTTAAGCAATAGCTACTAAAAATCCAGCTTTACATCACAGAAAAAAAAAACCATTTTAAAATACAGTATATTGCCAAATCATTGAATTCAGGTGTTCCAATTATGTTCCATGGACACAGGTGTATAAAATCAAGCACCTAGGCATGCAGACTGCTTCTACAAACATTTGTAAAAGAATGGGTCGCTCTCAGGAGCTCAGTGAATTCAAGCGTGGTACCGTGATAGGTTGCCACCTGTGCAATAAGTCCATTCGTGAAATTTCCTCACTACTAAATATTCTACAGTCAACTGTTAGTGGTATTATAACAAAGTGGAAGCAATTGGGAACAATAGCAACTCAGCCACAAAGTGATAGGCCACGTAAAATCACAGAGCGGGGACAGCGCATGCTGAGGCGCACAGTGCGCAGAAGTCGCCAACTTTCTGCAGAGTCGATAGCTACAGACCCCCAAATTTCATGTGGCCTTCAGATTAGCTCAAGAACAGTGCATAGAGAGCTTCATGGAACGGGTTTCCATGGCAGAGCAGCTGCATCCAAGCCTTACATCACCAAGTGCAATGCAAAGCTTCGGATGCAGTGGTGTAAAGCACGCCACCACTGGACTCTAGAACAGTGGAGACGTGTTCTCTGGAGTGACAAATCACGCTTCTCTGTCTGGCAATCCGATGGATGAGTCTGGTTTGGCGGTTGCCAGGAGAACGGTACTTGCCTGACTGCATTGTGTAAAGTGTAATGTTTGGTGGAGGGGGGATTATGGTGTGGGGTTGTTTTTCAGGGGTCGGGCTTGGCCCCTTAGTTCCAGTGAAAGGAACTCTTAATGCTTCAGCATACCAAGACATTTTGGACAATTTCATGCTCCCAACTTTGTGGGAACAGTTTGGGGATGGCCCCTTCCTGTTCCAACATGACTGCTCACCAGTGCACAAAGCAAGATCCATAAAGACATGGATGAGCGAGTATGGTGCGGAGGAACTTGACTGGCCTGCACAGAGTCCTGACCTCAACTCGATAGAACACCTTTGGGATGAATTAGAGCAGAGACTGTCAAAACGGTCAAAAATTCCCATAAACACACTCCTAAACCTTGTGGAAAGCCTTCCCATAAGAGTTGAAGCTGTTATAGCTGCAAAGGGTGGGACAACTCCATATTAAATCCTACAGATTAAGAATGGGATGTCATTAAAGTTCATGTGCATGTAAAGGCAGGCGTCCCAAAACATTTGGCAATATAGTGTATATTCAATTAGAAAAACCTTGGTGAGACTTATTTCAAAACATAAAAAAAACAAAACAAACCCAAAATTTATGAATGGTGTACATTATGTCATTTCCAGAAGGACTGCACCAACTAATTGAGTAGTTTGGCTACAGGTTTGCGTCAACTAGTTATAAATCACTTGTATCATTGAGGCAAACATTGGCCTCCATACTAGGAAATTTTCTGAGTAAAATAAAAATAAAACTAGTAAGATAAAGTTCAAAAAACACAATTGTAAGATATGCACTCGCATTTAAGAAAAAAATTCACAATTATGAAAAAGTTATAATTGTGAGATGTAAAGTCACAAAAAGAGACATATTGTAAGATATAAAACTCAGTTAAAAGAAATAAAGTTGCAAATGTGAGAAACCAAGCAATAGCCATCATTTCACCGTCTCGGTTAACTATAGACCTGATATAGTCCGGCTATGAGTAACCCACTTCTAGCCAAAATAACCTTGAATTTGGTTACATTTGCCAAAATAACTTGCAAGATGTATAATATTACATCATGTAAGCAAAGTCAACAGTGATTACAAGGTGTTTGGTTTAATTTCGTTGACATGTTCATGTTCTAGATGACTAGTCTATTCTTGGGCTATGGTTAGACGTCTAATAAATTTTCACTGACAGCCCAAATTTTGCCTCGTTTTAGCCTAAAGGAGTTTCTTCTGAGCCATATACATCAGGTAAACAATGACCTGCCAACCAGTTGACTACTTTTCTGAGAGACTAATAATAAAAAATTTGTATTTATGCAAGCCCTGACTTCAATGAGGTATTTGCATAATGAATTGCTACTGGTCTTCTCTGTTGCAGTTAACCATCTATAGATGCCTTTACACTGCAATACATGCATTTGACTGATTCCATGTACACTTAGGAAAAAAAAAGTCATAATGCCAAAACACCTCTGATGTGGAATTAAAAGTATGCCTTGCAAGCTCTGCTATTTCCTTCTGGAAATGCAAACCTAGTTATTTTAATGTCACATTGTTGTATAATACAAAAGTCTTAAAAAGAAACAATGGAGATATCTTTATTTGCATACATACTCCATCTTCCCATTTCAAGATTACATCGAGCCACCATCTCGAAGCTGCAGTTTTTCAGCACTGACTCAGGTTCACCTGCAGTGTTTCACTGTATTTTGGCACAATGCAGTCTTCACTCCATTTTAACAAGATGCCCAATCCCTGCTGGTCAAAAATGGCCCACAGCATGATGCTACACAAACATACTTCACTGCAGGTATGGTGTTTTAAGGTGTGGGCAGCATGAGATCTACACCTTTGAAAAGCTCTACCTTGGTCTCATCTGACCACACAAGCTTTTCTAGGTCTGCATTATGTTTTCCACCCCACATGGTTCTTTTGGAGTAACGACTTCTTTTGTATCAACACCCCATGTAGGCCAGAGTAGAGACCTGCGCGGGACGGATTTTTCCCGCTCACGCCCGCTCCCGCAAAAATATACGTTACCTTCTCCCGTTCCCGCCCACAACATTCATGTTTTGTCCCGCTCCCGCCCGCATAAAAGTATAAATAGATTTTTTCTGTACGTCCATGAAACAGTTTCAAGTAATTTAACATAAAAGCAAGTGCGTGCATGGTTTGGCGTGGCAGAATGTGCGCAGAGCGCTCTCACTTAATAATTCCTAAAAAGCTGACATCTCACGATCTCACAAAGCTCCGTTATGAAGCTGACTGCACAATTAATTTTTCATAAATGTCCACACTTTCTTTGTTATAATCAGAGGATTTGCCAGCATGCAGAATTCAGCACTGAACAAAAACTCACTTTGAGCGGTGGACTCTATCCTAAATGCATCTGATTGGCCATTGCGTTTTAGAAATCAACACATATGTCTGTGATTGGCTACATTGCACAATGCAGCAAAAACATGTTATAAACAGAAACTCTGCCCATGCTTGAGTCTGTAAATCGTTTTTATTGTTTTAGTCGTTCTTGTTGCTTTTGTGAAATAGATGAATAACAATTTATTTGTTTTTAGATGTTTTATTTTTAGATATTTCTATTTTGCAAGAGTCCCGCGAATAGTTTTATTCCCCTGCAACCCACACATACACGAGTACCTTACTGCCCGCGCCCGCACTCGGCCATCAAATCTAGTCCCGCGCCGCACTCTATTGCGTTGGGTCCTGCGAGTTCCGCAGGAGTGCAGGTCTCTAGGCCAGAGCTCTTGTTGTGATTGACTTTATATTTTATTCTCAGCTACTGAACTCTGTGGCTTCTTCAAAGCGACTGTTGGCCTCACACGAGTCTCCTTCAGAGTTTTGAAGAACAAGCTTTCTACCCAGTGTCTTGTTGGTTTGATGTAGCTTGTAGTTCTTGATAACTGAATGAACAATATTCAAATACCCAGAGATGGTTTTGTACGATTTGTTATTCAGCAAGATGTGAATTTGGATAAAATAGTAGTGGTCCATGCAACTTGTGCGCTATGGCAAGTCTTCTTAAACCTTTCAAACCATTATATGGTTCCAGAAGTCTTGGAACATATTGCAAAAATCATATATACTACTGTCTATCATTATCCATTTCATTTTGCGTTCAGTAAAGAAGAAAATTTAAAGGCCCACTTAAAAAGCACAGCATTATTCAATGTGTCGACGTAATTTACCCTGAAACAGGAAGACAGCTCGGTAAAGCCGCAGTTTCCTCCTAATCTCTAACCGTTTCTCATCATAATTTCCTCCATATCGCTTTGAAATACAGCATTCTGTGCAGAATTCAAATGGGTCTGATATGTTTTGTGGTCTGTGCCGACTCGTTCATGTGATCCTCTCTGTGCTCTTGTGTCTCTGGACCGGAGCAGACTGTGTGCGCGTGAAACCAGACTTCATTCACCTCAACTGAAAGCATATTTACACTGTCTGAATCGTTCCCTATCCCCTATATAGTGCACTATGTGCCATTCACCATGTAGAAAATAGTAAATGTGTGAACAAGTGATCCATTTTAGCGGAAGTGAGAGACTGCAAGTTTAAATGCTTATATCTCCTTGTCATTGTTTTGGAACACACCAGCTTATTCATAACATTAAGGCTAACATATTCATACTAAAAGCTAAAAGAAAATAAAAAAAAAATAATACATTTTGATTTCAGGGGGACTTTAAATGATTTTATCCACGAATACAAATACAAAGGCGCTATGTCGTATGTCATATGTCGGAGGAAGGCTGTCTCTTTCTCTGTCTCGTTTCCTCTGAGGTAATTATCTTAATAGGTTGACTAATAGCACCTCTCAGAAGTGTGTCAATGGGCTGGGAGGGATGGAGTGGATGGGACGTGGTAATAGAAACCGACAACACACACAGGACCCTGCGAACCACAGTCTCAAACCAACACAACAGAACCTACATCAAGAAGCAGTCCGGATAAGGTCAAAATGCTAATGCTAATAAAGTCATTCAATTTAACCTTGTGTTAAGATCATAACAAAATACCCTAAAGAATAACACGTATTTGCATAATACATTGCCTGAAAACAAGATGATTCCAAGCCTGAAAAAAAAGCTTCCTGAGTGCTGTTCCAGTCATTATTTTTAAGTAAGAGGTGGAAAAAAATTAGTTTCAAGCTGTGTGGAATGTAGCATAAGTATAAACATGTTAAAAACATTTGCCAGTGCAGGACATTTTTTTATGTAAACTCTAAGTCTTTTTATCTTATTCAATGTTATATCTTAATCTTATTCGCTTATGATATCAATTTAATTACTTAAATGTATACTGGGGGGTTGCATCAGAAAATCGTTTGAGTTTCAGAGCTGAGAAAGAATATTATATTTGTAACATTGGTAACATTGTTCTATATTGAGAAATACCAAACCATAATATTGAGACTTTAAAATATAAATTAAGCGCTCAAGCACACAAATAAAGCTTGCAGCAAAAAAAAAAAAAAAACCTGAAAGGAGAATGTCAGAACATTTTAATAATTTATCAATACACTAGTGATTTCTGAATCAGTGTCGGCTGCAAAGATGTAGTTGACGATGCTGACTCGTCATCTCTGCAGTATAGTGGCACCTGTAGAGAGAAATGCACGTTTCAAACAGACTAAATAATCAGAAAATATTTGTTTTTTGACATGGTTCATTTAATAGTTTTTTTTTTACAGTTTTGAATGTTATCTTACTCTTATGTATGACAAAATGTTTTTGTATTTTAAGTTCTTTCCGCTGTTATCAGGAAAAAATGCTTGTGATCGCGCCAGCGCCTCCGGGTTAGTCCGCACGAACCCTTGGATATGCGGCAATAACAGCGCACATTTATCCAGGTTAACGTTAGAGCAAGCGGCCATGTAAACAGGAAAACATTAGCTACTACTTACATGTTTCAATAATAACTATATAAGATAGTATCGAATAAATATCAAAGATAGTGACATGTATACCACTTTTTTTATTGCGTGTTTTTGAAAATTTGTCTCAATTTGGTTACAGAATCTTGTTTTTACAAATCACAAATGAATGTGAACATACACTGCTGTTCAAAAGTTTGGGTTAGTAATCATACTATAAGAATATCCTGTAAGTTTCAGAACTAAAAACTTCCTTGTTAGTCCAAAAACAGCTTTTATTGTAACCAAGCCCAGCGAACAACTCGTGGAATCAAATACACCTCTGCAGAAGAAAATCAATGCCTACTTCATCATTGCAACTTTGGCCCCGCCCACTGGTGTGTTAGTGAGATGACAAGGAGATATGAGGATACAGGATGACTGGACTAAAAATAACATTACCTTCCAAAGGATCCTAATGCTAGGAATGTGGTTATTTATTTTCAACAATGTGAATGTCTCAGTTGAGCATTATTTATTTGTACTCAGTACATTTCACTGTGGATTCTTTGGTAAATCAGTCGCAATTTCGGTGCAGGCTTTGCAAACAGACTTTTACGATATGGACTCGACAGTAATGCGACAACACGAAAGTAACTGTGTTAATTCTAATGCCTGATCTGTGACCAGTGATTTCTGATATGTAATGATTCATGTACAGTCAGATGTTCTTTGTCTATGTGTCAGTAAATCAACTTCACACTGTTTCTCTTAGTAGGATGAAAATAATCTGTTATTTAAACTGATTAAATTATATACAGAAAGCGATCAAAGAACACTCCCTTTACAATCTCTGGAGCTGTCAATCAAATAGCGCGACTAAATTTCTGGACTCTCGCCAAAACTCCCGTTATAATAAACAAATCTCTATTTACATAGTGTTTGCACTGTTAGTTATGATGAAAGCATTCATTAGTGTGCAGAAATCGAGTTGCAATGACGAGATCACTGCATTCATGCACTCAACATGTTTGTGATTGGCTACAGTGCTCATCACTGCAACCTTTCATGCCACGATCTAGACATAATGCTATAAAATCAACACTTTTCATGAACTTGAGAGCTGTAATAGTAAAAATGTTCTAAACGTTTTCGGGAGAGTTACACATTTAATACTTAGCCATTTCATATGCAAAGACAATGTCAGCCAATCACAGCAGTGGGCGTTTACACTGAAGTCTCACAGCAGACACGCCCCTTCAAACAGAGCGTTCAAATCAGAGGCTAAAATCAGGGTAGGAAGAATTCCTTTTATTTATAAATAAATAAAAATTATTATTATATGTGCACCCCAGGAAACATTATAAAACGATGCAGTTCATGACCCTTTTGATACTTTTTTCCCAACAAGGGCACATTAAATTTATCAAATATGACAGCAAAGAATTTGACGTTGTTATAAAAGATTTCGATTTCAAATAAATGCTGTTCTTTTGAACTTTCTATTCATCAAAGAATCCTTAAAAAAAACTGTATTACTGTTTCCATAAAAATATGAAGCAGCACAACTGTTTACAACATTGATAATAAGAAGAATCAGCGCATTAGAATGATTTCAGAAGAGTAATGATGCTGAAAATTCAGCTTTGCCATCACAGGAATAAATGAAAAATCTTACAATAAATTAAAATTTTTCATTTGTAATAATATTTCTCAATATTACTGTTTTTAATGTATTTTTGATCAAATAAACACAGCCTTGGTAACTATAAGAGACTCTTTTCAAAGAAAAATCTTACTGACCTCAAACTTTTGAATGATAGTATAACTTCATTTTTAACTGCATGCAGCTGTCTGAGTGTAGCCAATGTGTGTTTATGTTCAATAATATTTCCATTTCTACTCCTCAGAGCCTTCACCCACATAACCATCTGAATTCTCTATTCTCTTTCCCTCACGCCATTCTCTCCATCCATCACTCTATCCCTTCATCTTCCTTCACCCTGTCTCTAGTGAACAGCTGGTGAGGAGAATTCCCACAATCCCTCACACCGTAATCTCCCTCCCTCTGCTCAAACGTCCATCCATCAAAAGAGCCTTTATTCACCCCTGCTGCGTGTGCGTGTGTGTGTGCTAGGTTATGTTTGATGTCACTGTGAGCATTATAGTTAGCTGTGTGGAAAGTTTAGTAACATACATCAAATTAAATCTTCATGTGATGAAATAAACACACGGGCCACAGTGTCCGTAATGCATTTATGAAGATCATATGTTAGTAAGACTCCCTTTGAATGGTTCTACATTTACACAAGGCCAGGTGTGTGTATGTTTGTGTGTTTTTATATTTATGTGTGTGTTTTTGTGTGCTTAATGACTTTAAGCGCAGCTGCGGATGCCAGAAGGTTAATGAATCACTGTGTTAAACCGTCTATATCCCATTAACCTGAGACCTACAGCGTGATCTTTATCAGGAGTATATAAGCGCACACACACACAAACAAATACACATACAGATCGCTCAGATCAAAACGACATGCAGAAATCGAAACAGAGCTGGAAATCCAAACAGACACATTCATAGGGATAAACACAGACTCTACGCTGTGACACACACAGTACGCACACACACACACACACACACACGTTTACACACCAACCATAGTGTGGTGCGGGGCTCTGATTGCTGACCTAGTTTGGGAGGGACCTGTCACTACTCATAGCCATCAGATGGCAAACTCACTGGCTCAGCATGGCAGACACACAAACATACACACAAACGCTGAACTTTGGAACAGCGTTCCAAACAGAGCAGCACAGCATCTGTGTAAAATTAAATAGTACGGTTTTAATTTTGACATGGCTTCAAACTGTGCAGCAAGGTATGCTAAACGTTACCGTGTAACCATGTAATGGCATGCGATAAAGTGTGTGGACTCATGTTTCTACACTGCAAGTAAGTACGGGGTTCCAAATGTTAAATAAAGTATGTTGCAAAAAAGGTGACCCAGTTTTACCAAAAACTGCCCAGTTTTACTACACTGAAAAACTTACTGGTGTAGAAACAATTTCCACTCAGAAATTGCAAGTGAGTTTCACAAATAATTGCAAAGAAATGGCAAGTGACATGAAATTTTAGAATTTTAGAAAGACTGAAGTTTCTTGTAAAATATATAATAATAATAATAATAATAATAATAATAATAATAATCTTTGTTTGATTCACAACTTTACAGTAATAATACATTTAAATTGTAGAAAATTGTGAATAATTTTATATTAAAATATATAGCAAACCGTGACTCTTGAACCTTGGCCCTCTCACCCACCTTCCGTTGTTGGGAAAAAAGTAAACTCAACCTAAAATCAGCCTAGATTACTGTGTCCTGTTCTATAATACTGCATGTTACCTTTGACAAGAAATGCCACAAGCAAACATCTGAGTGAGCACACAATCGGTGTGTCATTTCAGCAGAATATGGTGACAACTGGCCACAAAACAGCTAAAAAATTAATGTAAGCTGGCGCATCATGACAGTGCTCAGACCAAAGCACATTAGCGACAGACACTTCTGCATATGTTAATAATAAATCATATAATTAGACTGGCACAGCAGCCAATTAAATGTATGTAACAGACCGCATTAAACTTATGATTTGGGAAAAATGTAACTATTATGCAGAATTACAGCAGATGTGCACGGTCGCTAAGTTAGTAAATTTACAGACTGACCAGTAATTCTGCAAAAAAACTTTTTTCTCAACTAAAACTAAAACATATATAAAACCGTGCCAGAATAAAATCAGTCACGTAACCTACACTGTAAACCCTAACGCTCAAAATAATTCATTGGATTGAGTAGAGCCAACTCAAATTAAACAAATTAGTTCAAACAAATTAACTGTTATGAGTATTTAGAACTTTATTTTTCGAGTTCTCAAAACTGACACATTTTAAGAAATCTGAAATGTTTCATTGTTTTGAGTTTTATGAACTTGTTTCTTTTAATTTAGACTAACTTAAATTTAATGACACTGAAATTTGTCATGACACTCAAAAGGGACAGAAAATGCCAAAATTAAGTTTTATATCATCTCTCTCTCTCTCTCTCTCTCTCTCTCTCTCTATATATATATATATATATATATAGTTTTTTTGTGCAAGATAAATGTTAAGTGGGAGATTTAGTAGTGTTTAATGTTTAATAATTGCTATGCTAGTTTAGAAGAGTTTCTGCTATGTTGGGTTTTTTTTTGTAGAGTACCATCATGGTGACGAGTGGAGCATGAGCTTAGTCTGAGAACAGATATATGCTAAATGTATCAATTGCGGTCCTCATTCAGCAAGTGCTATGCTATGCTAATGCTACCAAAGCAATGTGTAACCAATTAGCAAGGTAGTATTTATTGAATTAGCTAGTGAAAGCTAGTCAAGTTTCCACTACAAAAAATTTGAGATTACATGATATTTTTAAGTTAAATGTATGAATTAGCTAAGCTTACTCAAATATTTCAAGTTCAGAGCAATTAAAATGTATGATTACAAAATAAAACAAGTTCTGCTTACTTAAACTTTAAATTTCTTAACTTTAAAAATTTGAGGCCTCAATTTTTTTGAGTTTTGCCAACATATTTGGGTTTACAGTGTATTAGATTTTAAATGACTTGCCCAAACAGCAAACAATTACAGCAGTAAAGCTTTAACTTCTTGATTGATGCAGTCATCCAGGGGTATCGCAAATAATTGCTGTGGTTGAAATGCTTTAAAAAGCTTTAGCTTTCTACACAAAATTAAGCTCTGGTGTAGGTCTTCCTTTGCCGATTAACCTCAGCTTTTCTTTAAAAGTTAATGTTGAAAAAGGTGTGGATAATAAATTAGCAACGAAACTAGAGCTTAATAAAACATTTTGAATAAATCCATACGGAACAAGGGAATGGACCATACAGTTTATGTGATTTGTATTCATACATTTTTAATAAAATGAAAATATGTTTACATTTAAGTTTAAGGTTTATTCAAAATGTTTTATTAAAGTCTAGTTTTTTTACTCATTTAATTAGTTTTTTTTTGAGTGTGTAATCCAAGTATTAAAAAGAAATCTAATCATAAATCAGAATCTTGAGTCAAATCTAAAAGTAAAATATTAAATGCAAGTACAAATCTAAATGTAATCTAAATCTTAAAAATAAATCAAATTTAAATGTGATTTTCATGTGTTAAATCTAAATGTAAAATTGTAATTTTTTAATTATTTACTGAAACTTCAGTAAAAAAAGTACATCTAAAATCTAAATCTAAATGATATTGCTCACTTGCAGACAACGTAGTTTTATTGATTATAACTCATTTTGCTGTATCGCATCACTCGCTCACACTGAGAGGTTATATATTTGTGTACACACACCAGGTAGGGACGAGTAGGTTCATCACTAATATTTCAGCTTAACCTTGATAAATAAACCAACAAGACCTTTTCAATAATTAACAACCCCTCACCACAAGTCTAATAGTGTGACACAAACACACACACATACACACACTGATGCTCCAGTGCTGAAATATCAATGAGTAGTTGTAGGATTGGCAAACAAAGGCGTACATGTAAGTCCACAGTAATACACTTTAGTGCAACTACTGTGAATTATCGCCTGTGTGAGTATGTGCTTGGCAGAACAGGATGGTAAAGGGGGGGTTTTGGAGAGGAATTCTAATGCAGTGGGTTTTTTGAATGCTTTTTTAGGGTAAAGTGCTCCCCTGGGAACTCAGTTAGCGCCCAGTGATCAAAGTTTTGACAAAAGAGCTCTGAGCGTTTGATACACTCTGATACACACTCAGCAGGGAGAAGATCTCAGCTTCAAACAGTGCAGATCACAGGGGAAACAAGCACCAGCTAAAAGCATCACTCGCAGCCACACACACACCAGGATGAAACCACAAAAACCTACACTAATAAGCTGTGCTTTTATTCTATATTAAAACACATAAATACTTTACATCCGTGATCAACACTTACAGACACCATACATGGATATTTGGGAAGTGAAACACACAGTGCGTGTGTGTTTTACCATTGGTCGGGCTGATGTGTCTAGCTGCTCTTAAATGCCCTTGGGTCTCACATGCCCATTACAGCCAATTAAGATCCATATAATCACAAGCGTGTGCAAAACTGCACAGCACCCGACGCTCCGTCTTTCTCTTTCTCATTACGGGCATATTGTAGAAATTAACAACTGCCAACATAGGTTAATTAAAAGTGATTTCCCTAGGGAACAAACAGTAACACACACACATATTCTCTGTTTTATCGATGGATTCATCTATTGGTGGAGCAACTATGAGGTAAATTTGACGGGACAGAACCCCTGTGGCTGATGCTTGTTATTATTGGACAATTAGCAAATGTTCCCTAAAATGTTTGTCCATTCAAATTATTTTTTTTTATAGAAGAAATGATTTAAAATCTTATTTCTGGGCTTTAACCTTTTTTAATATTTAATAATGGCTCTCAAATTCATAATAAATGGCAGTTAACTAGAGCCATTTGAGTAGCTGCAACAAATATAAGTGTTTTTACCTTGAATTTTGACTTTAAAAGTACAGTTATCATACAGCTTAGCACAACCATCACACAAACTTTTTTTGATGGATGTGAATAAAATAAATAAATAAATATTTACATCCACTGAAAATGTTTAGGAAAGGTTGTGTGCTATAAAAATCCAACAAAACTACAAGATAAGATTAATACGGAGCCCTGCACATGACAAGTGGAAGAAAAAATGGTAACACTTTACAATAAGATCTCATTTGTTAACATGAACTAACAATGAGCAATACATATGTTACAGTATTTATTAATCTTTGTTAATGTTAGTTAATAAAAATACAGTTGTTCATTGTTTGTTCATGTTAGTTCACAATGCATTAACTAATGTTAACAAATACAACATTTGGTTTTAATAATGTATTAGTAAGTGTTGAAATTAACATTAAATAAGATTAACAAATGCTGTAGAAGTATTGTTAACTAATATTAACTAACGAAACCTTATTGTAAAGTGTTACTGAAAAAATAGATATTGCCCATGAATTAAGAATTCATTCACACGACTTATTAATTCATGGCCATGTTTTACTTAGTCCTTCCATCGTTTTAGTTAAAGGGGGGGGTCTAATGCAATTTCATGCATTCTGACTTATTTACACTGTTAAAGAGTTGGATTCTCATGCTAAACATGGCCAAAATGTCAAAAAACGAGTTGGACGTATGACAGAGTATTTCTGTGCCAAATACACTCCTTCAGGATTCAAACAAGTTTCGGGGAGTTTTTTTCGAGTATGGACCCTGTATGATGTCATAAAGGGCGGAATTCCTTGTATGGGCACTTCTCCCGGATGAGCGTGTGCGCACACCAACCAGAGTGAGAGCAAGAGCACGGCCATCAACAAGCTTCGTTCAGGTTACAGAAGCTGTCGGCAGCGCTGTCATTTTGTTTTTTGACCACGAAATCAACAATGTCACTAAAGAAGTGTGTTTTTGGTTGTGAGGGAAAGATAACCTTGTTTAGCTTCCCAAATAACCCAGTGTTAAGGAAACAGTGGATGCAGGTTTTTTTCCGGCGCGTAAGTGCATATAATGTAAACAACACGAACGTAAAGTGAATTGAAAGTTATCCAGGGATAATGCCATGATGTATTGTGTGTGTGTGTGTGTGCTCGTGACTCTTTAGTTCCGCCCACTGCACGCCTCCACGAGTTCGGCTGTTTTTGGAAATAATTGGTACAGAATTGGCGTATCTGTCTTTTATAAATATAATAAAACTAAAGACTCTTTAGAGATATGAAGGATGCAATACTACTCTATAGGTACTCAAGATTAACATGAGATGTGTGTTATGTACCCTTTAAATTGTGGCCATGTTGTACTATTTCCTTCCTTCATTTTAGTTAACTTGTTTTAATTTTGTTAAATCATGGCTACAATTTAACTAAAACGAGGGAATAAATTAGTACAACATGGCCACGATTTAAAAGTTGTGGAAACTAATTCTTAATTCGTGACCACAATATCTTGTTATTTTCTCCCTGCATGTCATGTGTGGGCCTCTGTATATTAAAACCATAATGCAGAAAGGTAAAAATAGATTTGTAGGTTGGATGAGAGGATAAATTATTCCCAACATTTAAGGAGGGCACAAGATAATACAATACGTGGGCCGAGCTTGGCGTGTTGGCTGATAGTTTAATAATAGTTATAATAGAGGATGACAAAAAAAAAATTAAGATTATTGAACATGACAAGGCTCAAAACTGTGTTACCAACTTGAACAACAAGGAACAATATGCCTGGAATACGTGTGCCTAACTACTGCACTGCAACACCAACAAAATTGATGGCTAGATGAAAAAAATTAATAAAATGGAGGCACAGTATCTCCTTTTACGAATGCCTAATCCCATTCTGTTCACACATGTATGGTTATGGATGGAGCTTCATTAAAAATTTCCAGATGCTGACACACCACTGGTTTGGTCAAAAATAGCTAAACCCAAAACAGGGAATTGAGTTGTGCAAGTTGTCACTCCCAAAACTGCATTCTTGGTTTCTTGTCATTATGATATTGGTTAAAACACGCACACACTTACCTATAATGTAGTAGTCTCGTAAATTCTTGAACTCGTGACCCCACAGGTTGGGCGAATACTCCTGGAACTTGATGGTAAACCTCATATCGCTGTTGGGTTTGTCGCAGGTGAGCAACAGGTTAGGGGCGCCCATCACCTCACACCTGTCGGCCTGTTCTCGTGAGGACACCAGGTACAGTTTATAATACTCATACTCAGGGGGAGAGTTCGGCCCCAAGGGACTCGTGGCAGGACACACAAGGTCCAAACGATCTCCTATTTGAGGGTAGAGTATATAGCCCCTCTCATCTCCAAACCTGCAGAAAGAGAGAGATGAAAAGTGAGTGACAGACTATAAATAATGATCATCTCCATGGAAACTGAGATTGACAGTCTGATATTTGCTTGCATGTGAAACTGCAAGGCCTGTTTGATGCTGGAACTGCCCTTTTGTTCATACATTTTTTACTCAAAATGTAAACATACATGCCCTTTGGTTCTGGAGAGTGTGTGAGAGGGCATATGTGTGGCTTTGCTTGCCAATGTGATGAAAATGAGCGTGTGTAGAGGTCACGTTTTGCCTACAATAGTAAAACCTGAAATCGCTTTGATTGTGGGGAGCAGCCAACGGCTTAAAGGGATAGTTCACCCAAAAATGAATATTTCGGTCATCATTTACTAACCCTTATGTCTTTCCAAACCTGTACGACATTGTTCTGTTGAACACAAAAGAAGATATTCTGAAGAATTTTACTGGTCGCTCTTTTCAATGCAATTATGATAAATAGGGACTTCCAAATTTCAAAAAGGATTCAAAAGCACCATAAAAGTAGTCCACACAACTTATGCAAGAAACAGAATTTAAGCTATTATTCAGTTATCTTCCCCTTCAGCAAGATGTTAACTGGTGTGTCTGGATCATTGAGTCAATGATTAACATAGAGAACTCAATCAGTTTAATTCCTGAATGAGTCATTTAGACCAGGTGTTGGATTCACAAAAAATTCTAAGAAGTTTGTAAGAATGTCTAGATATGAACATTCTTGTAAAATATTTTTTAAGAACACTTTTTTTTCTTAAAGGGGACCAATTACGTCCTTGTTTCTACTAGAACACATTTTCATGTTTGAATGTTTTCAATATGTGAATTTTTTCACATATTTTACATTATTGCAGCACCTCTCTTCCCAGTCTATCAAGTTCCTGTCTCTATGGCTATGTTTACACTGTCAGTCCAAATCCGATTATTTGTGTATCCGATTGGAATCTGATATAAAATTATTGACGTCCACACTGTGTATCGCGACTGTTCAGATCCGATTTGTGTGTCTATGCAGCTCTTTCATTTTCCGGAATATCTGCATTGGTTTCTATAGCAATAACATTGCGTTGGTAGGCATAAGACAAAAACAGCAACAACAACCGCAACATAGAGGGGTTTGCAATACAGATGTTGTCTTATTTACAACATGACATTGTGCTACTGCGTCTTGAGGCAGCGGCAGAACCGTAGGAGGCTGGTATAAGCAGTTTTATTCCGCCAGTTTCAAAATATGACTCCGTTATATTGTCATTTTCTGCTCAACTGGCACTTTGCAACAAACACAACCTTGTTTCTGCAGTGACTTTCAGCATGTTTCCTATAACAGCATCTCGCGTTTACGCTTTACGTGGTGTGAGAAAGTCACATAAACTACGCGAAATCCGATCAGAGCGGTCAGACTGACCACTGATTTCCAGAAATGTGAATATGAATGTAGCTTGAAACTGATTTGTAAAAATTGCATTTCATGTGATTTTTGCCCGTTCAGACTTGCTAAATCTGATCGGATATCAATCGGATATGCACAAAAATTGGATTTGGACTGACAGTCTGAACATAGCCTATGAAGCCCCTCCTTCTGAAAAGCGTAGTGTGCTCCGATTTTGTCGGCTGGACCAGTGATTGTGATTGGTCAACCGTAATTGAGTATGCTTGTGAAGTCACGCCCCTTTCCATCAACACAGTACTAACTCAACTCATCCAGGCCTTGTCCCATTTTTTGGCTATGACATGGGCAGATTTATATAAATGAGGAATATTATGGCATGTACAACCCTGAAAGAAAACGTCTCAGGTTACGTATGTAACCATGGTTCCCTGAGAGGGAATGAGATGCTGCGTCAAGCGCTGCGGGAACGCCTCTGCGTGATTGCGTCATGAAGCACTTGTGAAATCAGTCCAATGGCGTGCCGGGACGTTACAGGCGGGTGACGTCATTGACCAGGAAACTATAAAGCACCCCTGAACCAAACAGTGTCAGCTTCTGATAGGTCGAAGCAAGTCGGTCACAGGCATGCTGGGAGTATGGCAAAGTGACGCAGCGTCTCATTCCCTCTCAGGGAACCATGGTTACATACGTAACCTGAGACATTCCCTTTCAAGAACGTGTCAAGCGCTGCGGGAACCCAATACCCACGCCGCCATAATCCCAAGTGCATGTATGTGTGAAATCGTAGCGCACACTATGTTACAAGCACTCGAGACCCCGGAGTCGAGGCCACGTCCAGGTTATAAAATCAGACAAAGGTGTGCGGTGAGGACCAACCCGCCGCATCACATACTTCTTGAAGAGAAACTCCTGATAGCAAAGCTGTAGAAGCAGCCATACTCCGAGTTGAATGGGCTCGGACCCTTAACGGTGAGGGCTGACCGGCCGACTCATAAGTGAACGAAATAGCCTCAACTATCCACTTGCTTAGCGTCTGTTTAGATGCGGGCTTCCCTTTACTCGGGGACCCAAAACACACAAACAACTGATCAGTCTTACGCCACAGGGCAGCTCTGTGGACGTAAGCATCTAGTGCCCTCACTGGGCAAAGCAGATTTCATTTCTCCTGGTCTGGGTTTTGAAAAGGAGGCGGAGAAAAGGCCTGCAGCATTATGGGACCCGCCACATTAGTGGGGACTTTAGGTACATATCCTTCCTTAGGAAATAGAAATGCTTTCACCATACCAGGTGCAAACTCAAGACAGGAGGGTGAAACCGACAGTGCTTGCAAATCCCTGACTCTCTTGAGAGACGAGATAGCCAGAAGAAACAAAGTTTTCAGAGTGAGAAATTTCTCTGGCACCTCTTCGATAGGCTCAAAGGGAGCCAGAGCTAGGCCTTCTAAGACTACGGCCAGATCCCAAGTCGGCACCCTCGAGCGTGCCGCAGGCCTTAGCCTCAGAGTACCACGGAGGAAGTGAGTTACCCAAGTGTGTCTCCCCACAGATGCACCTTCTAAAGGAATGTGGTAAGCAGAGATAGCTGCCACATATACCTTCAAGGTAAAAGGGGATAACCCTGAAGAGAATTTATCCTGAAGAAACTCTAGTACTGAACCAACCAGGCAGTTAACTGGATTCAACATATGGCTTGTACACCATGAGACGAAAACTCTCCATTTAAGGGCATAAAGCCTCCTCGTAGAAGGAGCTCTGGAGTGCAGTATGGTCTCTACTACCTCAGTAGAAAGACCTGAATCTATGAGCTGGGCCCCCTCAGAGGCCAAGCCCACAGTTTCCACAGTTCTGGGCGTGGGTGAAGAATTGACCCCATCGCTTGTGAGAGGAGGTCCCTCCTGACCGGAATTTCCCATGGAGGACCCTCGAGGAGAGACACTATGTCTGACACCACACTCGGCCCGGCCAGAACGGGGCTATTAACAGCAGGCGGACCCCGTCCCGGCGTACTCTCTCCAGAACTCCTGGTAACAGCGCCACAGGGGGAAAGGCATACAGACGCAGCCTGTTCCATAACCAGAGCCTGCTCGGGGTTGACCACTGTGGATACCACCCAGTTGAATTTGGGCAGGTGTGAATTGAATTCTGTACCCGTTTTCTACTGTCTGGGAGGAACTTCTGAAACGCTGCTGCTTGGTTTTTTTTTAGCTTCCTGGAACCTCTCGACGACCATATTCACTGAATCGCCGAAGAGGCCAGCAGGGGAGATAGGAGCATCTAATAGAAATTTCTTATCTCTTTCTTTCATTTCAGATAGATTTAGCCACAGATGTCTCTCCGTGGCCACCAGGGCTGCCATAGAATGGGCGATGGATTTGGCCGTCTCCTTGGTGGCCCGAAGAGATAAATCAGCGGCTCTCCTAATCTCCGCAATCGTTTCGCGTCCCACTTCCTCACACTCATCATCAATGTCTTTCAGCAGGTCAGCCTGATAAGCTTGCAGCACCACCATAGTGTGTAAACAAGCAGCTGCCTGACCTGCTGCTGAGTATGCCCTACCCACTAAAGCTGATGTTGCTCTTACTGGTTTAGTGGGTAGCTGCGGGGCTTTCAGCGACGATGCAGACTCAGGAGAGAGATAGCTCGCAAGCGTCTCTTCTACCTGAGGCACCGCCGCATAACCATGCTGTTTCAGTCCCATTATATTTGAATATGATGTTGTTGTGGGACTGAAAACTCTATATGACGCCGGTCTCTTCCATGATCTCACCACCTCGGTGTGGAGATCAGGAAAAAACGGCAAGCCCCGCTTTGGAGGTTGTGATCTGGATGGAAGAAAGCGTTCGTCTAATTTACTAGTCTGAGTCACAACCTCCATAAGCTCCTCGTGAGCGTGAGGTGGCGAATCCTCATCAACATTATCAAGGCTCACAACATCCAGTTCCTCGGAACTGGAATGCTGCTGCACCGGAGCGTGCTTCTGACTCGCGATCTGAAACGCTGGGTCTAGCAGGTAAGGGCAGAGAAAGGGCATCGCCCTTTTTCATACTCAAACAGTAACATTACACACTAAAAGTTGAAAATACAAAACAAAAAAAAAACACCCATAATAAGACCCCTTTAAGAAGAAAATTACATGTTTTAGTGTCATCAGAATGCATCTTTATGCCGAAGACTCACTGATCAACTAAATGAAAAACACCCCAAAGGTGGTCTTTTTGTGCTGCCTGCATTACATTAATAATCATAATAAATATGCATACTATTTTTGTTGCAACTGGCTTGATGGGAATTCAGCACTCTGTGTTGCTTTTTTTAATGAGCCATGTATTTTAGCTATTTTTAAAGCCTCTCTCAAGATAAAGACCGTCGCAAGATGTGCCGGATGCTGCCAAAAATTATGTAGTAATTATAAAATTAAATATAAGGCCTCTATTTGGTCCCTATAGAGTTGTTACTGAATTTCCCTGTAGAGTTACTGAATTATGTCACATGAAGAAAACCCAAAAGTACAACGCTACTTCTCTCATGAACATACCTAAGAGAGCTGTGGAGAATGTTTATGGTACTTTTTTATTATTTTGGAGCTTGACAACCCCAGTCCTCAATGTATCATGTTATGAAACAGAGTGTTACTTTTTGGGTGAACTATTCCTTTGATAAATACTAAATAATGTCATAATGAAAATATAAAGAGTTTGAGAATTCATTAGCTTGGCATAAATGATAGAAAGAGGCTATCAATTGGGGAAAAAAAAGTGTATGTGACAAGATCATATCCAAATAACACTCTCATAAAAACAGCTTTGAGCACAATTATTCAGTATTTTATAGCACATTCTCAGTCAAACCGAGGACAAGAGCTGAGGCACAGCACTTAAAAGCTCCTATACCTCCATCCTCTTGAGGAAAAAATAAACTGTGGCATTTACCAGACTGACATTTTAGCTCTATTCAGAGAGTCTAGTTCTGAAGTTGAAAATTTACCTCACAAATAACCCCACTGCAGATAAAGGCATTTTGCAGGCCCCTCACTCCTCGCACTAAGTGTAAAAAGCTTGACATTTCCATCAGGCCGAGACATCCAAGTAAAACTTCAATTAACCACACCGCGGTTTGTAAGACACCATTGCACAGAGAGACAGATAGATCCAAAAAAACGCTCCTAGTCAGCCAGATAGTGAGGAAAAAAGTGAAAATCATGTGAGAGCAAAAGCACCTGATCTGTGTATCAACATATCCATTAACACACTGAGTTTAGGCCTCACATCCGTCACACCAAACACACATGACCAAGACGCAACGAAAGCCAATGTGATCTTGGCCTATTCATTAGCAGCTAACATAAGGGATCAGACTGAGGGCAAAATCGTAATCTAATAATCAGATGCTTTAAATTATCAAATGAAAACGCCACTGTTTGGAGCAAAACACACTAGGACTTCAGCGTTTACATTGTGCTGCTCAACGAACCAAGCAATTTACCAAAGGCTTTGAATTATGATGACCACACACACGCACACACTCTGACCATTTAATATGAACTGGGTTCATCAGACTGTCTGTATGTTTAGTTATTCATAGAGACTTGTTTAATCCTTTTGTCTGTGTGATATATTTCCCTAATTGAGTGCGATAGAAGACACAGGGGGGCAATCTGGCATTCTTTGCTGGTTAAACTGGATTGCAATTGGTTAGTGAACTCACCCCACACTGTTTAGATAAAGGTTAGAGGTGGTTGGCCTGATTACATGCTGTCACATTAGGGAGGCGTTGTGGGTTTCTGTGCTGGTTTTGATGCTTCTCATTGGCATGTTTGAATCCCAGGGCTCCTTTACACTTGCACTGCAGAGATGGAGTGACTTTGGGCTGCCCTTGAGTTTCTAAGGCCGTCGGAAGCTTTGAATTCAGACTCTGTTTTTCCTCTTTCACTCATCAACAAACCTCCACTTCACTCACACCAACACAACATTTACCCATGAGCCCATGCCGGGCTTCTCAAAGTTTGTTTTCAGCAAGATAATGCGACAGAATAAAAAGGAATCATAATCATAATAATTCCAAATTCATGCATAATTTCTGAGTGTCTTATGTTGTTTGATAAAAGTAGGTGGGGGAATTCACTATATTTTTCTGGCTACTGCAAACCGCTGCCAGTGTTAAAAGGGTCGGAGAGGGTAGAAAATGATCATGAAATGCTAAATTCTGACTGTTTTGTGACATAAGTAGTCAAAAGTGTAGAGTATGGCCCCTTTCATTTCACAACAGAGGACAACGGCGCATTTCATCTTACTTGGGTTTTCCTTAAAGGGGGGGAGTCTAATGCTATTTCATGCATTCTGAGTTTTTTTACACTGTTAAAGTGTTGGATTCCCATGCTAAACGGCCAAAGTTTCAAAAAATTAGTTGGACGTATGACGGAGTATTTCTGTGCCAAAAATACTCCTTCCGGTTTCTTACAAGTTTCGGAAAGTTTTTTTTCAAGTATGGCCCTGTAAGTTGTAATAGAGGGCGGAAAATCCTTGTATGGACACTTCTGCCGGAAAAGCGCGCACACACACCAAACAGAGCAGGAGCGAGAGCAAGCCCATTATTCAGGTAACACAAGTCGAGAAGGATTTTTCAACAATGTCACTTAAGAAGTGTGTTTTTAGTTGTGAGGTAAAGATAACCTTGTTCAGCTTCCCAAAGAACCCAGCGTTAAGGAAACAGTGGATGCAGTTTGTTTTTCAAGTGTGTTCCTGGCATTTTCGGTGACTAATGTTTTATAAGCAAGCCCGTTGGATTTGCAGATTGTTGCAGGCAGTGAGCAAAATGCATCAAATGTCTGTTTTGTTGGTAATCGGTGCACAAGTGCATGCAATGTAAACAACACGAACTTATAGTGAATCAAAAGTTATCCATGAATAATGCGATGCAGTGGCGTAACTTTGTTTTAAAAAGTGGGTGAGTGGGTCATGAGAAAAGTCATGAGAAGTCATGTTTAACATGATAGTTTCATCCTTAACATTACATCTCCTAGCTATAGCATTAGAGCCCAACCGATATGGGTTTTTGGGGGCCGATACCGATACCGTTATTAGGGCGTAAAAAAAGTCTGATATCGATATATCGGCCGACATTCTTCGTGTATATTATAGTACAGTACCAGTCAAAAGTGTGGACACACTTTCCCATTGGTGTGTCCAAACTTTTGACTGGTACAGTATATATATAATAGAGTATATACATAATATACATACATTGTACATAAATACAGCAGAACAAACATATAAATGAAATAAACAGTTCTTTTCAGGTTTTTCATGTAGGTCTAAACTAGATTTTCAGGTACAGAAATAGTAATCAAATGTCAAATATCACTTCATAATCTTCACTGTATAAATATAGATTAACTCTTATTAAAGTTATTCAGTCAAGAGCCGTGAGTGTTTTTTTTTTTTGTCTTTTGTTATCTCGTCTTTTATGAGAAAACGCTTCCCTGCCATTGACGTGATTTTTCCATGTTTTCACTGTTATACGGTAGGGGGCACTATTACAAATCTCCTGAACGAGTACAGAATCTGATCAAAACAGGCGAAGAAGAACAATCGATCTCTTACAAGCAGATTCATATGTAAAATAACAAGATCATCAAACATTAAACAGCATACAGTGGGGAGAACAGGTATTTGATACACTGCCGATTTTGCAGGTTTGCCCACTTACAAAGCATGTAGAAGTCTGTAATTTTTATCATAGGTGCACTTCAACTGTGAGTGACGGAATCTAAAACAAAAATCCAGAAAATCACATTGTATGATTTTTAAGTAATTAATTTGCATTTTATTGCATGACATAAGTATTTGATACATCAGAAAAGCAGAACCTAATATTTGGTACAGAAACCTTTGTTTGCAATTACAGAGATCATACGTTTCCTGTAGTTCTTGACCAGGTTTGCACACACTGCAGCAGGGATTTTGGCCCACTCCTCCATACAGACCTTCTCCAGATCCTTCAGGTTTCGGGGCTATCGCTGGGCAATACGGACTTTCAGCTCCCTCCAAAGATTTTCTATTGGGTTCAGGTCTGGAGACTGGCTAGGCCACTCCAGGACCTTGAGATGCTTCTTACGGAGCCACTCCTTAGTTGCCCTGGCTGTGTGTTTCGGGTCGTTGTCATGCTGGAAGACCCAGCCACGACCCATCTTCAATGCTCTTACTGAGGGAAGGAGGTTGTTGGCCAAGATCTCGCGATACATGGCCCCATCCATCCTCCCCTCAATACGGTGCAGTCGTCCTGTCCCCTTTGCAGAAAAGCATCCCCAAAGAATGATGTTTCCACCTCCATGCTTCACGGTTGGGATGGTGTTCTTGGGGTTGTACTCATCCTTCTTCTTCCTCCAAACACGGCGAGTGGAGTTTAGACCAAAAAGCTCTATTTTTGTTATTTTGTTTTGGATCATCCAGATGGTCATTGGCAAACTTCAGACGGGCCTGGACATGCGCTGGCTTGAGCAGGGGGACCTTGCGTGCGCTGCAGGATTTTAATCCATGACAGCGTAGTGTGTTACTAATGGTTTTCTTTGAGACTGTGGTCCCAGCTCTCTTCAGGTCATTGACCAGGTCCTGCTGTGTAGTTCTGGGCTGATCCCTCACCTTCCTCATGATCATTGATGCCCCACGAGGTGAGATCTTGCATGGTGCCCCAGACCGAGGGAGATTGACCGTCATCTTGAACTTCTTCCATTTTCTAATAATTGCGCCAACAGTTGTTGCCTTCTCACCAAGCTGCTTGCCTATTGTCCTGTAGCCCATCCCAGCCTTGTGTAGGTCTACAATTTTATCCCTGATGTCCTTACACAGCTCTCTGGTCTTGGCCATTGTGGAGAGGTTGGAGTCTGTTTGATTGAGTGTGTGGACAGGTGTCTTTTATACAGGTAACGAGTTCAAACAGGTGCAGTTAATACAGGTAATGAGTGGAGAACAGGAGGGCTTCTTAAAGAAAAACGAACAGGTCTGTGAGAGCCGCATTTCTTACTGGTTGGTAGGTGATCAAATACTTATGTCATGCAATAAAAAAATTAATTATTTAAAAATCATACAATGTGATTTTCTGGATTCCGTCTCTCACAGTTGAAGTGTACCTATGATAAAAATTACAGACCTCTACATGCTTTGTAAGTAGGAAAACCTGCAAAATCGGCAGTGTATCAAATACTTGTTCTCCCCACTGTATAAATCAAAACGGCCTAATGTTACTTAATGAAATGTCGACCCAGGACGAGCTATAGGACTGTGAAGCTTTGGGGTGTTGATGGACATCTGTGTTTTGATCACCGTTCTGAATCCCATCTGTATGCAAGTTAGTCACGATTTTCTCAGCTTTTTTCTCAAAATGTTGCTTTTTTCATGAAACGTACCCACATTCAAGTGTTGATAAAAAAAGAATGCATGAAGCTAGAATAAAACCGAGGATCTGTTCTTTCTTTTGATATATTGCATGTTCAGATATTCATACAACAAGATATTCTGTGGGCCATGAAACTTGTGAAAATGACCAAAAACACTGGCGGTGACTGGCAAATTTCATGTTTACGTTCACTTAAGACACAACCGACTATGTTTGCGATGATACTCGACAAGACCGGCATTTTGAAATAATTTTGTGTGAATATTCGCGTGCTGTGAGACGTGTGGGTGTGCGTTCATATCGGTGGCATAACGGCGGCATATACGCCGATGCCGATATATCTGCGACAGGCTCATATCGGTCGATAAAATCGACAGACCAATAAATCGGTCGGGCTCTATATAGCATAATACAATATTGTCAGTCCTAAGAGTCTTCACATAGGTCTAGCGGTCCAGTGATAGAGCTTTTGTCCGCTGAGCGTGTCTGAGGTTCAGTTCTGGGTTCGAATCCACCATTGTATAGTTTTTTTTTCTCATTAAAACCAAAGGTGTTCATCAGTGATTCTGTATCAAGAGCAGGGACACATTTGTGTACATTTTATTTTGTGATTTAACCAGAACGAATAGAAATGATGCGATAACGTCTTGTGTGTGTGCTTGTGTGTGTGTGTGTGCATGACTCTTTAGCTCCACGCACGGCATGCCTCCCGGAGCTCGGCTTTTTTTGGAAAGAGTCGGTACAGCTTATCTGTCTTTTATAAATCTAATAAAACTAAAGACTTTTTTGAGATATGAAGGATGCAATACTACTCTGTAGGTACTCAAGATTAACATGAGATTGGCTGAAACTGTGTGCGTTACCCCCCCCTTTAAGCTCAAGTAAATGGATACGTTAACCTCAAATCCTGCCACCCTGCAGATCCAACTGTTTTCCTTCAGTCCAAACGGAAGACATTTCTATCAGAGAGCTGTCAGACCCCTGCTGAGGCATACAAAGCATGGCGACCATTACCAAGACCACCCCAGAATAACAAAGGACAAAAATCAAATCTCAGCATAATACAATTTACTGATGGAGGCAATGTAACATGCTGCATCTGTTTCTGACTACACTACACTGATTTTTCAAAGGCTTTTGAGCATGTCAAAATTTCTCTGTGATGTGATCACCAGTTGACGAGCTGAATGCACTTCTCTTCCCTCTACACAGGAAAAAACAGATTTTGCTTGAAGAAACTGACAGTCTTTGTTCATGGTTCAAGCGAATTACAGAAATATTGTGCGTTCTTTGCAGTGGTTATCAGGCCTGACAATGCTAAATTTTCTCTTGGCTTGGTGGATTTTGCAAACATATTTATTCATGGAAAAGGTGATTTTTGGTTTAAATTTGAGTTGAATCAAATCTTTTGCACTGAAGTAAACAGATAATCAAAGTGAGAAATGCCTACATACGTATTGGAAACACTCCTGTGATCTCCATGAACTCTGATTTTAATACACCGCCATCTGAAACTGATCTTTTTATGCATGAAATATGCAGCATGAAATGTCGATGTTTATCTTCATTTACATGGAAATTTAAGAAACATTCTTACATGGGAAAAATAACTTTTCAGCCTAGAAATAAACCCTCTCAAATCAGTGATTAAGTACTTTAATGTCAATGGATCAGAATTCAGGTTTATACTCATTATCGATTCACCACTGCAGAATTACAAGAATAAAAGTTTCCTCATGCCACAAAAGCAACAAAAGACTGACTGAGCTGAAACCCAAACAAACTCAAGTAGTAAGCCACTGATTACACTTCACCTCACTGCAGCAATGTGGAAAATTACCTCTGTTTTGAGTTTATATAATGATACTATTTTATTATATTTTTTGTAATTGCACAAAACTAGTGATATTTCCCTTTCCATGGTTCTCTAAGAATGTGTTTGTGTGCGCGTAGATCCCCTGAAGTTACAAACCCAAATTGTCTTTCAAAGTAAAACTTATAAATAATGCAGTACATAATAAAGTACTTTTTTTCCATCATTTTAAAAATGCAGAAAGTTTTCTTTTAGGGTTAGGATTAGTCTATACCAAGTCCAGACTGAATCTGTGGACTTTTTTCTTATTATCTGCATTGATTTTGAGGTACAATTTTGCAAATGTAAATATTTAAAGTTACGCTGAACTAAGAGTACACTCTTATCAGTAGCTGAAGCGAAGCGCAAGAGTAAAATATTTAATAAACGAACATGTAACGGGTGGCAATTTGTATAATTTAATGAATGATGGGGTGACCATTCTGTGGAAATCTAATTCCATGTGGTTCTAGACTGCAGTAACTCATATTGAGCTTTGATTAAAAACAGAAAAAAAAGTATGTCGTCATTTAAAAGCGTGTGTGTGTGTGTGTGTGTGTTTGTGTCAAGTTTTTGGTCGTCAAGACCTGCTGAGTGCACCCAGATTATCTTAAGGGTTCGGAGAGTGTTGTTTCATGTTCTTATCAATGCTATTTAATTAGCTAAGGGCTGGAGATAACTTACACATTCCTGAACTCTGACAGACTGAAACTCACCACGTGGCTGAGAACCACATGCCACAAACGCAAAGTGACTCACATATGCAAACACAAACACAAAAGCCTAAAACTATGGATGCAAAGATATGGAACTTCTGGGTGCAATAACGGTAAACAATAATCAACAGCTTGCTGTGGCCGATGCAATAACTGTTGCAGCTACCCAATTAAAAACCAAACAGGTGTCATTTGAAAGCTTCCGATCTGCATTAATGCAATCTAGACAACTCTTAAACACTGCTTTTTAGTGTGCTACAGGTGTTATGTTTCACAGTAAATAAAATATGATAATCATAGGAATTTGTAAAATATTATACAGATTAAATAGTTACACGTCATACTGTTGGAAAGGTCTTACTCAGTAGAACACAAGTATACAATAGTGAGCATTTGTACACCAGCATTTTTGAAAAGTTTCTTATGCTCACCAAGGCTACAAAAATACAATAAAAACAGTAATATTGTGAAATGATTAGGATTTAAAATAACTGCTTTCTACTTTATTATATTTTAAAATGGAATTTGTTCCTTGATGCCTTGATAGATTTCTTACAATCAATGTTGAAAACAGTTAATATTTTTGTAGAAACCATGATACATTCTTTGATGAATAGAAACTTTAAAGCAACAGTATTAAATTGAAATAGAAAGATTTTGTAAAATAGCCGTGTCTCCACCGAAATTACCGACGCTTTCCAACGCGGTGTAAAGTACCATGAACGCGGTGTAAAGTACCATGAAGATTAGGCAAATTAGTCCGGTGACGTAGGACTGTGCGCGACTTTCCTGCTGGATTTCGTCCTCCGCATATAAGCTTAATAAAGCCTGAACCTCGTCGCCGGTACATTGGACGTATTTTTTAAACTCATTGTTGATTCGAACAGCAAACAACTCTTACTGCACACACCGCAACAGACTTTTAAAAATGGTGGTTGAAATAAAATGCTGCGTGGAGTCAACCAATCAAAATGCTGCGTGAACTCAACCAATCAACATGTTCAGCGCCCAAGTCCCACCCCCGAAAGTTCCTGAACTTTGAAAGAGTACTACCTCGTGAGCAGGGACTTTCTGAGGGGGACATTTTTACCTGGAACTTCATTTAGACCCTGGTCCCTGCGGTCGAAACAGACCAAGTACCACCCCAAAGTCCCTAGGGAAAGTTCCTGCGGTGGAAACACAGCTAATGTAAAAGTCTTTACTGTAACTTTTGATCAACTGAATGTGTCCTTGCTGAATAAAATCTTACTGACTCCAAACTTTTGAACAGTGGTGTAAATGAAAGTCCTCAGATCTTTTCACTGATGCACATTACAACAAAACATGGTGCAATACTGAAAATAATAATGTAATATTCTAGCTTATTGGCAAATAATATAATCAGCTAACAACATATTGGAACCTCTACACAAAGCATATCTAGGTGGTCTTCTGTTCTGGTCAGGTTGAGGAGCTCCAGGGAGCTGGTGGGTCCAGAGGCCGCTGACTCCTCAGCCCAGCGTGAAAAGACTCATCAAGCTCTAAACACTCAGATGATTAAAAATGAACGTCACTAAAAATAACCTTCCCTTTGTTTGGAAGAGTGGGAGGGGAGGGCACGGGGAGAGAGGATAACTCCCAACTCACTTTTCATCTGTTCTCTCGCTTTCTCTCAACTCTCCGTTTTCATGTTCGAAACCGAGCCATGGGGGAATTAACCAAATCTGATTCTTTTTAAAGATTGTGGATAAAATGTTCAGCGGCCTCTTTATTATACGCACATCTTTGCAGACTGGAAGTGTGTGGGTCCAACGTTTTCACACATTTTACCTATTTAAATCCACAGAATTCCACAGAGGAAGTCCGAAGATTCCGTCTGGGCGTACTAATGAGACATCAGCAAGTTAAAAACACGATGACCATGATGCATCTAGTCTATAAAAACAAATGCATGTTCTCATAGCTCTCGGTTTACTTTTCTTAATTGTGTTTCTTGACAATCTATTGTTCATGATTCACATATAAAGCCTGCCAATTACCTACATTTTTCCTTCAGAAACAATAAATGCTCATCCGACCTTCGTGAGGATGGCAAACAAGGAAGAAAAAAAGAGAAAGGCAGAGGAACGAGTTTTTCCAATGAATTGGATAACATCAGAACCCCAATCCTGTGTATCCTCAATACATACAGGGAAAGTGAACAACAGCGAAAGAAACAATCACTGTCGTCATCATAAACTTTGTGTTTTACAAGGGGTGCTGATGTTAACAGATGACAGTGCAATCCTTGTGTCTGTAGTCCACCGTAATACCACCCCCACCCCCCTCGGTTCAGAACCATCATCGGGGTAATCTTAAAACTGTAATTACGTTTTCCACACACAGCACAGTATCATGCCAGGGCTTTGAAGGCATGCCAGAGACGCACCTTTGAAACTGAAAATTAAATATGAGTGAAACAAGAGAGGGAGGTTTTCATCGCGAAGATGGCAGGTCCAGCTAAATAACACTGAAACTGAGTACTCAAAAAGTCAAACTAGAGTTTCAAGGGTTGCTGGTATAAATCAAATGCCTTTATAAGAACCATAGACGGAAGAAAATTCTTGTATAAAAAAAAATAAATGAATAATAGAAGAAATAGTGTAAACCGAGAGTTCTGCTTAAATCTCATTTGTCGAATGTTTATCCTACGAAAATGATTCAAGGACTGTTATGCGTCTACAGAGCTTCACAAAAGATCTCAACAAGGTCTCCAACTGCACTCAGATTCAGCCTGATCACATTAACATAATTGTAGGTTTTCATACATAACATTAACACATTTTTGTTTGGATGTAGACTGAAACACACAATATGTATGTACTTACAGCATCTAACATTCAAGTATTTACATACGCACAGCTTTATAAACAAAATCTGAACACTTTAAAATGACATTTATATTATAAATGTACTTGTATAGTTACATTTTACTATTATGATTAAATGATTTTCATTGATTTTTAAAGTTCAGGCTTGGGAAAACTGATGCACTCAAAAAAAAAAAAGAACTTTCACTGTTGTTAGTTGCACTCAAATCATCCTTGTTCACATTACTTAAACTCATGTAACTACATGAACTTAAATTTACTGAGTTGTTTCTAGTAAAATTGAGTATTGTCAGCTTTACGTAACCCTTTAATGACCTACGGGAGCGCCCACGTCTCTGTTTAAGAGCCAATAGAAACTGAAACCAAATGGATAGCACAATAATTCTTTTTGCATACAAAATCAGAGATGTTACACATTTATATCAAGCCTCCAACATGCTCCTGTTGCGTTGTTTTCACCCTCTGATGAGTTTGCATATATTGCTTATTATGCGCAGAGGCGCTAACTAAAACAAATATAGATTTCACGTGGCGTTTTCGCTCATAACTTCATGAAACATGCAGATTGTAGAAAACGGCACAGCATTATTTACAGCAGATTCTCACGATTAAAATGCATTGCATTGATCATGAGATATTCCTCATGGAGGAGCAATTTTAAAAATGCCCATTAGGGGGCGTTAAGGGCTAAACAAAAAGGCTACCTTGGTTTCAAATGCTGTAACTTTTGATTACTTTATGCTATCACCACAAAATTTGATCCGGATGCAGCTCACATGTAGGGAAGCTTCACCAAAAAAAGAATTTTCCTCATACCTTATTTCCTTCCTGAGTTATTGCCTGTCAAATAAGAAAAAAAATATGTAAAACATATGTATGTTTTTTGTCTTTTATCAGCAGTTTCTCAACACGAGAATGTCTAAATGTAATGTAATTTATATTTTATAAAAATTTAAAAAGTGTTCTATCAAACGATACCTACCTTTTGACTCCCCTTGCTATAGTTTTGGAGTTATGAGTCTTTACTTTTGTGTATGTCACTCAGAAAAAAAAAAAAACTCTAAAAATGCCTTCAGGTCTTAAAGGGTTAATAAGTGTTTGTTCGGTAAACTTACCATTGCTGAGTGAAACAAACAAACTGGGCAGTGGATCTGTAGTTCCCAGCATGCTTTGCAAGGGACTGCATTAGGAGAGTAAATTTAGGGATTAAAGTGTTATTTTATGTGTTTTTCAGTAAAGGGAAAGATATTGTTAGTTTATGTTAGTGTTTAATGTTCAGTTATGTTGGACATTTAGAGAAGTTTCTGTAATTTTGTGGTTACCATTATGCAGAAGAGTGGTGCCTGTGTTTGGGCTATGGGCACTCATATACACATATTTATTGGATGTAATTCCTGCCCTCAGTTAAATTGAGTTTGTCCAATGAGTTATTTTTGCATTTTATTTCTAAAAATATGCTTGTTATTTATTAGTTTTCTGCTTTTTTGCTGGAGGTCCTGGACATCTTGTTCAGATACATGGTATAATGGATTCTAGCGAATACCAACAGATAAAAAAAATCAAAACCTGACGGCCTCTGCTAGAAATCTTATGATGGGCCATGGTTGGATCTTCCATCAGATCCATCGATCCAAAACAAACATCAAAATCAACACAAAAATGTGTCACTGAACACAAAATGAAGCTTCTACCATGACTGTCCCAGTCCCCTGACCTGAACCCTATAGAAAATGAGTGGGGTGAACTGAAGAGAAGAAGCACCAACATTGAGCTGGGAATCTGAAGGATCTGGAGAGATTCTTTATGGAGGAATGGTCTCTGATCTCTTGTCAGGTGTTCTCCAAACTCATCAGGTGTTATAGAAGAAGACTCAGAGCTGTTATCTTGGCAAAAGGAGGCTGCAAAAAGTATTTAATAAAAGGGTGCCAATAATTGTGGCCAACGTGTTTTGGAGAAAAGCATTTATTTCATAATGTGATTTACCCCCCACTTTCAATTCTTTTACTTCAATGAAAGTTTCGATTTTTGTGATTTTTTTTAATAAAAGATCAAAAGGATAAACAATGCAGATTTATTTTTTACAGCCATATTTGATCATATTTACCAGGGGTGCCAATAATTATGACCACCACTGTAAATTAAATCGATAAATGTGTTCACCTTACATAATAAACTTTTATAAATTTAACATAATATTAAGTAAACTGCACATATAAATATTATGTAACAGTGACAAATTCAAATGGTTTGTATTTACTCAAAGAAATTTTGTCAGCTTTACTTGAATTTATTTTGTTCATATAACTAAATTGTTATTTTTAAAAATTACTCAATATAGTTGCGTGGAACCACTTGACGCTGCTTTAAGTAAATTCAATAAGTCATTTTTTTGAGTGTGGAATCAAAGTTGAAAATGTCACATAGAATAACATAAAAACATTATAATGTCAAATTAGTTAAATGCATTAAATAAAAGTGATGAGATTGAACCATTTAACTATTAAAATCAATGTATTAAATCCACAAATTTAATAGTCTAGGAAACCAAAATGATTCTTAAACATTGTCTCTAAAGTTGTTCCAACGTAAAATGCTTACAATCTACATGCTGTCGATATGTTAATAATGTACGTTTCAGGGTCTATGCAAATGTATGTGTGCTAGAACCAAACACTTTGTGTGCGAATGCCTATGAGTACTAATGAGGCCAAGTTGTCAGATTTGCCTAAACACAAAGTCTGGAGGTTTCAGGACTCAAACATTTCAAAGTATCTCGACTAAGCAATCCACATTAATCTCTTTACTGTACGCCAATAACCATCTAATTTGGATTTCCCCAAAGAAATTGTAGAAGAAATATAAGTTGATACTATGAGCAGCAACCTCTGAGCAATAAAATTATCCTCTGGGAAAAAGAGAGAGAGCAGTGACACAAAAGAATGAGGTAATGAATGAGGAGCGAAAAAAATAAGAAGATGAATAGGTGAAGGGAATGTGACAGAAAGGGAGAAAGACATTAACCCCGGAAAGAAAAAGTGCAAAAGAGAAAGTGTGTATAGAGGTAGTAATCCCTTCACTGATGGCTTTGTTGCCTGTCTGATGATGGAGC
The DNA here is from genome assembly GCA_039654105.1 of Coreius guichenoti. Lineage (NCBI taxonomy): Eukaryota > Metazoa > Chordata > Actinopteri > Cypriniformes > Gobionidae > Coreius > Coreius guichenoti. Next base: position 9,500,928 of record CM077190.1, read on the forward strand.
AGTCCATATGATGAACTAATGGAGGGGTGTAGTGTAGAGGATTATCCTCCCACTCTCACACCCCTGGAAACTGAGGTCAAGTGGTACAATTCCATTTTCAGTCCATTTAATGCCACAATCACAATCTCTCTGTTAACAATGTAACATTTTCCATGAGGTCTTATCGCTTCTAAAAAACACTCTCTCACACACAAATGGCTAGGAGATGTGGGAGGGACTTGCCCCGACTTGAAGGGACTTGAAGCACATTTACGAATCCTAAATCCATTCTTTCACTAACAATGTTTAATCTCGCTCTGCTCTCGGTCCCCAGAAAGGCTCTATACAAGATCTTTCAGCAAAGGAGAACCAATCAATCACAGATTCACCAGAAAAAACTACTGCGACTACAGTCAAGATCTGATGTAGGTTCTGTGCTCTGTCAGTTTTCCAAAGTATCTTTTCCTACTCTTAAAATGTTTTAATTTGAAACGCTTAAACCAGTTAAGAAAGCTTTTATCTGGCTCCAATTAGCAGCTGATTCATTAAATATTGAGGGAGCCATGAAGGATTACATTTTTAATGTTCATCTGAGGCAAAGAGAGTTGTACAACAACTTTCCCCGGAGCGATGCATGGAGACAGTCTGTGCTCACCATTGATTACGCTCATTGAGGGGCTGAAATCCACTCCTCTCCTCCTATGCACCCCTCTATCCCATGAGCTGTCTGACCTGTTTCAACGTCATTTATTCTCTCAGCAGACACTAGGAGATACTAATGGTTTTCTCCAGACATCAGGTACATGACTTAAGACCTTTTAGTTTTTGTTGTCAGGTTAAAGGGATAGTTCACCCAGAAATGAAAATTTGATGTTTATCTGCTTACCCCCAGGGCATCCAAGATATAGGTGACTTTGTTTCTTCAGTAGAACACAAATGAAGATTTTTAACTCCAACCGTTGCAGTCTGTCAGTCATATAATGCATGTGAATGGTAACAAAATCTATGAGTAAAAAAAACAGTAAACAAAACATGCACAGACAAATCCACATTAAACACTGCGGCTCGTGACGACACATTGATGTCTTAAGACACGAAACGATCGGTTTGTGTGAGAAACCGAACGGTATTTATATCATTTTGTACCACTAATACGCCACTATGTCTAACAGCCTTCACCGCGCAATCACTTCCGGTAAGTGAGATCAATGTACACGATCTGGCGTAGAGATACGCGCGAGAGATCACTTCTGCCGCTTGCGCCAGATCATGTACATTGTACATTGACCTCACTCACCGGAAGTGATCGCGGGGTGAAGGCTGTTGGACATAGTGGCGTATTAGAGGTAAAAAATTATATAAATACTGTTCGGTTTCTCACACAAACCGATTGTTTCGTGTCTTAAGACATCAATGTGTCGTCACGAGCCGTAGGGTTTAATATGGATTTGTATGTGCATGTTTTTTTACTCTCATAGTTCTCATACTCACATGTGTTACCATTCACATGCATTATATGACTGACAACGGTTGGAGTTAAAAATCTTCATTTGTGTTCTACTGAAGAAACAAAGTCACCTATATCTTGGATGCCCTGGGGGTAAGCAGATAAACATCAAATTTTCATTTTTGGGTGAACTATCCCTTTAAAGTTAATGAATAAAAATCGACTCTATTTACATTTTAATGCACATTTCTGGTCTTACTGTGAATGATGCATCTTTGTACTTTATTACAAAAACTGTTTGTCTTTGTAATCTTTAATAAAAGTAATAAGTTGGTTTTCCTCCAAAATAAATATTTTTCTGCTAAACTATCACTTTTTTTCAAACCCCAAAATATGATATCCTCTTCCAAAAATATAACATTTATACTGTTTGAGACATTATGAAAAAAACACTGCTTGCAAAATTAAATAATTGGCTTTTATATAATTAACTGTACTTTGTTACTGTACTGAAGTCAAAGCAAATTATAAAAAATATTATGTATTAAGTTCAGTGTATTTTTTTTATTTCAAATTTATTTGTAAAGAATTTAAAATAAATATTGCATTTTTTTAAAATGTTGTGTTAAATGTATTTAATATTTTAAGTTAACATTAACTTTGACAACTCTAAAAAAAAAAAAATATGTATGCCCCCCCCTTGCAGCAGTTTGAAAACTCTCGATTTACGATAACCGATTACCAGATTATTTCAAACTTGTATTCGGTCTTGTTCTCCAATCTTGTATGTCATGATCCAATCAATCAATAAATAAATAAAATTAAAAAACAAACCAAGTCCCACAAAAGCTCTCTCATTGAATATTCAGTTTCACGCGAGAAATACATCACATTACGAAAGCAAGCAGCACAGTAGAATATTCTATTCGTGATAAAAAAAAAAAAATTAATATTCTGGCGTGTCTGTGTGTATGCAGAAATGTTCAACTGTGTCTTTTGTGCATGTGTTAATATTATGTGTGAGAGAGAGAGAATGAGAGAGAAGGAGTGAAAAAAGAGAGTGAGATGACCTGAGAGGGATGTGACTGGTGGGGTGTGAGTAAACACGTTGACCTTTTCAGATATCAGAGGAACATATATTTCATATGGATGAGCGACTTTCTCCATCTCTTTTTATATATGACTTTATCTGCCCAAACCGCTCAATTCCTTCTCTTTACACAAGTTGAAAGTTTTTTTTGCTCAGCCTCAATGTAATCTTTTTTTTTTCTCTCTCTTTCAATCTCTTTCCGCCTCTGGTCTGTTTTGAGCGAAGCTCAATGTATGTATCTCTCTGTTCTCAAAGGTTCTCTGTTATGGTTAAACTGCCTACAGTCTTAAAAATACATCTTTCTTTATTGGCACTAATGTTTCTATGTAGAAAGTTCTCTTTACATTTTTAAAATTTACCTCACACTAAGAAAAAAATGGTTCTTTTATGAACTGTTCTTTGAGGAACCAAAAAATGGTTCTTCAATGACGTCGCTGTGAAAACACCCTTTTGGAACCTTCATTTTTAAAAGTGTAGCTTCCTAACCAGAACTTTTTTTCCCCACTTATTTATTCATCTCCTTCTCAGGGTTGAGGGAATCCCTGATTCTGTCACTCACTCAAGGTTTACACTCTTCTTAATGTGGCTTCTCATTTCCTCTTGTCCAGAAAGCATCCTCAGCACGGACAAAATTCTGAGGACCTTTGCGTGGGTTTGCAGATTGTGTCACTGTGGGTGAAGCATGAATGTCTTATCTAGGGAGGGCATGCACGCGACCCATAATCGGGAGGCAGCCAGCCGGAAAATGCCCCCTTGTCTCTCTCAGTCGATGGTGTCTGTCCAAACCGTTGACTAGACTGCGTCCCTGGCCAAAGCCACTCCTGTCCCAACTGGGCTTAAATCTTTATGTGCAAAGTTCCCACACTTTCTGACTTACTTCCATGATTTTTCCATCACTTTTCAAAGTCGACTGGATAATGACTCTAAAAAAATAATTTTATAGAAATCGCACACAGAAAAAAAAATTTAGCCAAAGGAAAACTTCAGAACATGAAGTAAAAATGTATATTTAAAACTTTTGAAATTTCCACCACCTTTTTAGGTTTTTCAGGACCCCTGTATGTGGTTTACAATTAACTTAACTGAAATATCCTTTACGATAGGATTGCAATTTATTTTGAATTGTATTATTCATACTACTATAGTGGCATTTGACTTTCAAAGCCATGGTCTGAACATGTCGCAAAACTTGAATCTGGGTGCATGAGTTTTCTATCAACCACCAACGTACCTTCTGTTCAATGAGTTCCAGTAGACTGGCTCCAAGTTGGTCGCATCCACTGCTAAACTCATCATCAGGAAGATTAAGAGAAATCCCAGTCCACTGACCCAGTCTGAGAACGCCATAGCCACCCAGGCTCCCCTCGTCTGGACTCCCATGTTCCTCCTATGAGACAAATGAATGGGACCTAATAGAGACAAAAGACTGGTGGAGGGCTGAACTTTACTAGATCCCCCTGCACTTGAGGAGATGGTGTGACCGTAACATCCACATCTGAAAGACTCGGAGCACAAATCTCTGAATGTTTGTATAAAGAAAGCAGATTCAGAAACATCAACCTCCTTTTGTTCCATTCAAAGGAGGCAATGACCTCAACTGAAAGTCTCAAGTATTGTCAGATTTGAGAAGGCAAAGCCATAAATTATGGTCAATTTATGAATCTGATTTGGGATGAATTCACAACAATATTATGATCGAGCATGGGGTGAAGTTAAATGTTTTGAAGTGCACGCAGAAATGTTTCCCCATAAACCGCAGCATTAGCATTTCTGTCAATGTCTTGAAGTTGTATTTTTACTCTTGCTGAGAAAATGAACATCCACCCGGTACAAATAATTCAGTCCTTGGGCGGACAAAAGTCGTGTCCGTACTTCCTCACTGGAGCAGAAAACCCCTCTGCAGGTTCAAAATGTAACTTTTCGCTCATCTATTATCCAAAATGTTCACGCAGATATGATGTCCAGTCCTGAAACAACGGTGAGGATGTCCACCAACAACACTTACCCAATGAATTACAGTCCGACAAGAAAAACATGAGACAAAACCGGTTTAGGGCATTAAAAGGAACTAAAGTGGCAGTAACCGGTAAGGGTCGATTGCAACAAACGTAGAAACGTTGGGAACAAGACACGAGATATTCCTGTAGTCGATGGAAACAACGCGTGCTGTTCGCTCAGTCCGATTCTCTGCTCTGCAAAGGCTCGCGCTTTGACTCGCGCGCCGGCGGCATTGTTGCCAGATCTCAGGAGAATCACGCAACCTGGTCTGAAAAAAGAAGTCTAATCGAAATAGACTACCACTGTTTTTAATTTATAAAGGTTTGGGGGTTGTTTATGAATTATGGGGAAAGTATTACTGCTTATTTTCACCGAACAAGACAGAAACACAGTTGAAATAAAGTCTAGATTAAGGACAGCTAAATTACAAACAACAGCAAAATAATAATTTATTAAATAATAGTAATTTTTAATTACCCATTTCAATTAAGGTAATTAAAGGGTTTTTTTTTTATTTGCTTATAATAAGCGGACATGGCAACAACTGCTGGAGGTGAGCGCGCGTTGGTGACTGACGGGGAGGACAGTGTCTTGAGAAAAGCTCTTCTCTGAAGTATTTTTTAATAATTTCAAATTTAAATGTCACTACAGCTCGCCGACCAACAAATCAAAAGAACTATGCTATGAATTGTGAGGATGGAAGGGCTCGAGTCGATTTCATTTCATTGTAATTTGTTTCAATGAGACGCGCGGTTTGTCCAACCGCCTCAACTTTAGTCAGATAGCTCGAGGCGTATCAGGACAGGGTTTGTGTACTTAAACCATGCCCTAAAAACTGTCCTAAACAGTACCAAAGGGTAATTTGTTTGGGGGAATCAAATGGTGGAATAAGGTTTATGCTGTGTAAAGATTCAGAAGAACCTAGAATTTGTTCCTAAAGCTAACAAAGACTAAAAGTACGATGATTTTTTTTTTAACATTAGCAATTTCACTTACCTTAATGAAATGAAACGTTTGAGACTCATAACCATCACTGGAATGCAATTTATGATATACTCTATGTGAGGTTCTGAAGCAGAAGTGTGATAATACTGCCTCATAGTGGAGAACAGCCGCAAAGCAGGAGTCAAATATGTCTCAATTTGTACAAGACTATGGTCTAAACGAAGGGTTCTCAACTCTGGGGCTCGAGGTCCACTTTCCTGCAGTTTAGCTCCAAACATGATCAAACACACCTGCCTGTAACTTTCTAGAAAGCCTGAATACCTGGGCTCTGTCCTAAACCTCCCCCTACACCCTCAAACAGGGCATTATTTGAGGGGACAGACAGTAAGTGGTGTCCGAAATCATAGTAGACGTTATCAAGTGCACTCATTCTAGCCCACATTCCACCGCAATAACTACAGCCAAAGTACACTCAACAGCTTTCCGAATTCCCTCGCTCGTTTTCATTCACTTCTTCAAGTAAACTGTATTAGAGGATACTGTAATAGTGATTGAGGGGTTAGGGGGCCATTTCAGATTCATACCTTGGTTACTAGCTTGTTCAGGTGTGTTATATTAGAGTAAACTTTAGAGGAATGTGGCTCTTGAGGGCCAGAGTTAAGAAATCCTGGTCTAAACCTACAGTAATGGCAAAATAATGACAGAAAACCAATTCAACGTTTAAAAATTTTATTTTCTGTTTAACATTTTGATCTTCTCAAAGAAAAACTAACCCCCATGTTCTGTACGTACCCACCTAATTTAAAACTTGCTGAACTGATAGAGGAAGGCAAACTACCTCTTTTTTAACTTTTACAATTCCTTTTTTAGATTTCAGCATGTACCAAAGTTCATCATCAACCTTTATCTGTACAGGTCAATAGTTGCAGTTAATCACTTGAACATTAACATACCAACAATACATAGAAAAGACTGTGGAAATATCCCACAGCCTGGTATGATGAGTGAAGTCAATGTAGGGGAAACATCCTCAGCCAGGCTCAGATTCCTTTAGATGACTGAGTGGTGTAGATATAGCCTGTGCTGTTTTTCTAATAAGTGTTACATTAATGTCAACCAGGGCAGTTCTATTTTGTACAATTAAGGCATGTGAAACAAGATGGACAGAACTCAAACCGGGACCAAAATCATTTACATTATTTACAGGGTATCCAGTCCACATCTCACCCGAGAGCAAGACGGAAGAATGTTCGAGTGTCTTTCTGCAGACGCACACAAAGTCTCCTCACGCATGTACACATCAAGTCTGTCTGTGGATCCCATTCTTTGGGAGGACGAAAGAGAGGAAGTGAAAGACAAGAGAAGAAAGAAGAGAAAGAGTGGTGGTCTCTTGCTTAATCCAGTTCAACGACATCAGAAGATGTGTACTGGTGCGTGTGATGGTCCAAGCCGGGTTTACGTCCATCCTTGAAGAACTGAAAAACAGAAAAACAGGATTAAAATCAAGCACAATGAGTAAAATAGTTTTCAATCTTGGACTGTCGCATCTTACCTGCTTTGCTGCAGTTCAGTTGTTTCAACTTGCATCCATTAACTCCGTCATGTCAACAATTGCTGTAATAGTCTCAATTTCTTATTGTATTAACAGGCAATCATGACAAGTCTGTGTCCTTGAGATTTAGTTCAAGTGATGAAATGAGGAGAGTATGCTTCAGTCCGTCTCCTCCTCTCCAAACATTCATCACATCTAGACTCCTCAACCCACAGCAGGGAAAGGAGTTTTTGAAGAAATGATTGATCGACGTGAGAATCTGCGGTTTCTCCGCACAGTAATCTTCTCAAAAAGGCATAAAGGGTTTTTAAAATCTAACATTCAAACTGAACACTTTTCAAATGCTGTAGGACTTTCCTTCATTTGATAGTGTTGCAGAGAGCAGTTAGGGATTGCAGCTCAAAGGATGCAGAAAACTCCATCCCTTTGGTGTGTGGATGAAATGGATCCGCACATATTCCCTCGGTCTCTCTCTGTGTAGCACTAAATGCAGCTGGTTGCCACTCCTTTCCGTACTCCAGTATGGCATTTGAGTTAGTGCTGATATCCTCTCCGTGCTTGTTTTTAGTCTGTCTTTTATTTTTTTTTACAAAAATATAATCCAGTCAGAACAGAGTGTGAAATGCGTTTAAAGCCGGAATCTTCTTTTCTACAGATCAAGTACCACAATCTCCTCTGTTCTGATCCTCAGTCTCTTCCTATTCAGGTGAATACACATTTGATGCAAAACATCACGTATTTCGATCCCAAAACCCATGTATTGAGGAGGGGGGGGGGGGGGGGATAGATTGTGTCTTTCAAAAAAAAGAAAAAAACTACTGCTACACATTGCGAATCCTTGGCTCTCAATGGCCCTGTATCAAGAGCGCAAGTAACAAAATGGAAAGACGACGGTTCCATCAAGATGTCGGGAGACAAACTCAATCTCCGGGTGATGTGAGTTCTGGAAGAGCACCAGCCGGAGACCGTAAGCTCAGTACAGGCCATGCGCTTCCCAGAATCTGACCTCAGATAATAGGCATATTCCGAATGGTGAGGCGTGTCCCATTTTGCTCCGAGACACTCAAGCCTTGTTGTCAGATGCACTGGTATACATCGTTTGTTTTGGAATACATTCATTCATAATACAACATCCTTATGAGGCAAATAAAAAAAAAACCCTAACAAATAAAAACATTATTCAAAAAATACAAGGTAGCAGCCTAGAAAGTGCTCCAACTGATAAAGTTCGAATACTTTGTATAGAACAATAAAAAAATAATTCAATCATCCTTTTTCAACAGCAACGAAAAAGTAACAACCGACATACAGGATCACAGCGCACTCATGACTGTCTCAAAACACCAGCCAACAGAATCCACACGCGTACGCACACAAACGCACTTTCTGGACAGAAGGCAATAGTTCACATCGTGGACAGAGAATGAGTGATAGGGGACGAGATGTAATGTAAGTATAGTTTGTGGACAGACAACAGAGGAGCTTACATTTATACACAAAAACAAACCCAGAGACCCCGGTTGCCCTCTTAGAACAGAGCCAAACGGGCCAAACAGCACCTCAGTCATGCTTTGAAACACTGGAGGGTAAAAACGCAATGCTTGACTATCCTATCGGCCTCTTTAAGAGCCTATGTAGAAAAAAGCACAAACTTCTTCTGTCCATTTACACGCACACACTTCAGCACACATGCTCAATGAAGTACAAAAATTGTGTTGAACAAAATAAAAGCATGGCATTTGTTTTATACAGGTTGGTAAGCAATAAAAATTGTGCAGACTTCATCTCAATTACACTCTGCGCACACACACTCGCAAAAATCCTCTTAACTATCCTAATTTTTTTTTTCTTTTTCTTTTTTGTTAAACAAGTGCAAATCTTCAAGTTTTCAAATTCATATTTTTATAGCTTTACCATGAACATAAAAATACAACAGTGTTTGTCTGTTAGGAGAGATGCTCGACTCAAATCTCCCCTAAGAACATTTCTCAACCTCCGTGTTCGATACGGCGGAAACCACTCCGTTCCTACCTCTCGTATGTATACTCATACAAATATTCTACACATAATATATGCAACAATATATTCACACATTTTGCATTGTAAAAAAAGGACAAAAAACTCAATTTCAAATATGAAAACATTAAAGTGCAATGGTTTAGGTAAGGTGCTTTACTGAAGGGAGGCGGAAGAGTAACTCCTCTTCACACCGAACCTCCCAACAACCTCCTTCTGCTCCTCTCACAGTGCAGAGTGAGAGAAGGAGGGAGAAAGAGAGAGAGAGGGGGCGTGGACAAATATTGCCCCACCCCTTCCTCACTGAGCAGTGCACATTCCTCTGCTGATTTGCTCCAGGTTTAAGGCCTCAGGTAAACTCAAGTAGACGGGTTGGGTCAGTAATCCTCCACCTGCTCCAGCTCACCATTCCCCAGGAATGAGTAGCCTGCGGAGGTGGGAAACAAGAGAACAGAGGTTGAGAGGTCAGAGGGCTCACTTTCTACAAGAAATTTCCCATCTGGGAATATACTAATGACTAATTCATAAACATTCCTTGAACTTTTTTCCCTTGAAGCAGGGTAGAAAACGCTTTTTAATAAGCATATCAGTAAACAGATCCTCCTCTCTAGATGAAGATCTCACTATGACCCAGACAGCAAGAATTTGACTAGGAGCCAGAGCGCAGATTAAAACAACAGTAGTTCCAAGGGTTATTCTGGGTAATGTATGCATGCTGATGGGTAAAGCTGAATGTAACCTAGCAGGGGTGCGTGAGTGTTTATGCAAGCATGCACACTAACCGAGGATACTGGGGTCAGAGTGGAGCATCATGCTAGACTTTTTCTTCGTTTTCCCTCCCTGAGTGTCATACACACTGCCGCCCTTACTCATGTGAGCTGCCTGGAACATTGACTGAGGAGAAAAACCAGAAGACTTTAAAATACAACAATGGGCACGCAAAAGGGCAAGTGATACATCCAGATGTATGAAAATAATTACTGATATCTTAATATTGAAAATTATTTTATGGCATGTCTACCTGCAGGGGGAAGTTCATGTTCAATCCAGAGACTTCCTTGGACAGCTGTGGAAAGTTTCAGTACATTAAAGGGATTGTTCACCCAAAAATGAAAATTAGCCCATGATTTACTTACCCTCAAGTCATCCTACGTGTATATGACATTCTTCTTTCAGATGAATACAATCAGAGTTATATTACAAAAAAAATGTCCTGGCTCTTCCAAGCTTTATAATGGCAGTGAATAGCTGATTTGTTTTGAAGTCCATAAAAGTGCATCTATTAGGGCTGCACGATAAATTGCAATTAAACTGCACGCAATTTGGCAAAGGCTGTGATTATTTAATGCGCAGCTTCTAGGTGAAGCACACCTGTGATCAGCTCTCACGCAAGGTACTCCAAATATGTGCCGCAGAAGTACAGTAGCGCACGTCATTCCAGGAAATCCTTATGAACATCATACTATCGGTGAGCTGAAGATTGAAACGCTTTGATTGATTAAACATGACAACGCTTCTCATGTTTGGAAAGATGTTTGACGCGTGTTGTTTTTTCAAATTCACATAAGCGAATCAAACTCACAGTGATTTCAGATGGAGCAGCATTTACTATTGATCACAGAGCCGTCCTGCACTAACAAACTGTGCATTTAAAACAAACTCAAGCTCCTCTTCTCTTATATCGAAATCCTCCGGCATTTCTCTTTAAAAATTCTCGTTTTAGACTTTTAATTCATGACCGGTGTTTTGTTTTGCGCTATCCTCTGCGCTTCCGCGATCGTCAATACGTCAGGTCAGGGGTTACTCTTTCGCCATAAATCGATGCATACTGCCATCTGTCAGAAGCTAGTTATTTTAGTTTATAAAGTTTTACATATGGATATTTTTCTCACACAAGCGCATTGCTTCGCTTCAGAAGACCTTTATTAACCCCCCAGGAGCTGTGTGGATATCTTTTATGATGGAGAGATGCACTTTTATGGACTTAAAAACAGAATCAGCCATTCACTGCCATTATAAAGCTTGGAAGAGCCAGGACATTTTTTAATATAACTCCGATTGTATTCGTCTGAAAGAAGAATGTCGTATACACCTAGGATGACTTGAGGGTGTGTAAATCATGGTCTAATTTTCATTTAAGCCCATTGCATGCATAAAAAATGTTTTCAACAACAAGAGACACAAAAGAATAATTGACATTCAGAAACCTGCTGCTGTTGTCTCTGGTGGTTTGCTTTCTGTTTGGCACGGCGCTCCAGGAACTGCTTGGCAAACTCTTTGGCTTCAATGGTATCGCCCAGATAAATGCGGATAAAGTCATGTACTTCATACGGAGACTCCACCTCCTTCAGATATGCCACAATGGTGGGCACTACAGAAAGAAATAAGCATAAGAACGCTAATTTCAGTTCCTCTTCGAGTAGAGAGCAGAAAGAGAAGCAAACAACAAATGTGACTGTTACCATCTAGTGAAGAGGAGTTATTTGCAGAAGTGTTGAGAGCATGGAGCATCTGTTCACACCAAGTGGTGAAACCGTCCTGAGGTTTCATCCCCTGAAGAAGCTTCAGAAGCCTCTCCTCGTCATCAGTACGCTTACGCCGATTCAGCATGTACTGATCACTGAGAACACGGACACATTTGGGGTTAAGACTGCGTGTGAAGACATAGGTTTAAATGGAGAGGTAAGTTGTGTGAGTGCAAATTTGTGTACCTGAGAGAGGGACTACTGCGGCTGTTCTTCAGGCCAATGTTGCGATGGCTGGACTGGTTCTTCATGGCCTCGTCCCACATACCCATAGCAGGGTTTCCGCCTCCGACCTTTCCTTCCATACTAGCTCCTGACCACAACCCAGCTGGCCCATCATTCCACTGGCCCATTGTCAAACCTCCATGCTGATCAAAACAAGCATGAAGAGTTAAAGCAGAAGAACTAATACAAGGAAGACATTCCCAAATGAAAATGCTCAATGCACATGAATTTCATCCTTTAAGAGCACTTTACAAAAAACTAAACACCATACTATTTGCCAGCCATTTAGATGCAGTTTTAAACAGATTTCCACTGCTCATGCGATGTCAAGATGTTTTTACCCTTTGCTGCTGTGCTCTCTGCTGCTGCTGTTTGAGAAGTCTCTCTGCCTCCATCTCCAGGAGTCCCATGCTCTTTCCGGTACCTTTGCCCAGAGAGAGAGCTCCTGCCTGGCTTCCACTCCACCCTGCGCCCCCCGACACGCTCTGCTGCTGGCTCTGCTGCAGAAACTTCATGATCAACTCCTGCTGCTGACGGCACTGCTGTAAAACACAAACGTGTTAGAGATCTTAAACATTTCATAGTGCAACAGTCGTGGCCCAGCGTGTGAGAGGACGCTCACCTGTTTTCGTCTATAAAGCTCCTCCTCATCTCTCCTCTTCTGTTCCTCCTGCTGCCGGCGTTTTTCCTCCCTGCGTTTCCTCTCCTCTTCTTCACGCTTCACCCTGAGTTCAGCTTCACGCCTCTCCTGCTGGATCTAACACATGGGCGTTACACTCTTAATTAACAAAAGAGCAATATGAGTGAAGTTTACACATTCAACATGAAATGTGATCAGCTAGATGAGCAAGTAATGCGTGAAGTCACAGTCCTGCTTAATCCCAAAGAATTCTTTGGTTTTTACGCCAACGCTAGGGTATGTATACAGTAGATCTTGCATAAACTAGTAAGGTAGTCGACTACTTCAACCACTAGTCGACATCGTCAGAAGCCATCAAGTACTCAAGCGTGCAAGAACCACAACTTTATGTCGGCAAGTTTGTTTTTCTTAATGCAAACCAGTGAGCCATGACTGCAACCAAAAAGAATGTGGCAGTGACAATGACAGTGAATAGACTACATTATCTTTGTCTTGTTCAAATATAGATCTAAGTGTTATGAGTACAGATCTGTTACTGTTTTTACTGTTGAACACATGTGAAATGGTATAGGAGGATGCTAATGTTGTATAATACCCCTAGACTAACTGTTAAAATTTATTTTATTAATATATGTATGCACATGTTCGATGTCAAAGGTGCAGCTGTTAAGGTTATAATGTTGCGTGTCAATTTACAACTGGTTATTTTACCCATGTAAAATACAAAATGAAACCTGTTATTATAATGTTTTTACAATACATTTTAGACGTAACTGTTGCAAAACTTGGGCTGTCAATTAATAAACACTTTTTGACATTATTATTTTTGTCTTTTTTTATAAAAACATTAAACCACAAGTACTCTATTAATTTAGGTATTGTTTTGACAAGTAACCGACTAGGAGAAATCAGTAGTTGTGCAACCCGTGGTGTACAGTGCATGTTACATAAAATGTCATCATCAGAATAGTACACGCATGCTGTACGCATGCAGCCAGATATTTCTAAACACACTTTGTCCACAGTTGAAAATGGTCAGAATAAAAAGTATGATATGAAACAAGAACAGCAACAAACTACCGGAGATGTGTGTAAGTTGGTTAAGAGACATTCGCAACTCTAGTTTAAAAAGTACAAATTAGGGATATCAAACTTAACATTAATTTTGTGATTTTTCAGTTTAACACAATTAACACAGCATCAATTTTTTTCCATCATCCTTTGGCTAGTGTTACATTATGGCCTGGTTTCACAGACAGGGCTTAGATTAAGCTAGGATTAGGCCTTAAATCATTTTAGGATATTTAAGTAGCTTTTATAAATGTTCCTTAGAAAGAAAACATTACTGGTGTGCATCTTGAGACAAAACAATGGCACTGACATATTTTAAGATATGTCAGTACAAGTTGCTTTCAATTAATACAGCTCAAATATGCATTTTAGTCTGGGACTAGCTTAAACCTTGTCTGTGAAACCGGGGGTATGTGATCACAAGTCTTATTCATGCAAATGCTTTTAAACCATTCAAGCACAACAAGACACAAAAGAGAACTCAGTGTGGTACTGGCACACTGTCTGTGAATCTCCTGTCTGTGTGACACATGACTCATGTGCATAGAAAGCCGCTTCAGACAGTGTGCCAGTACAGCATTGAGCTGTCTTTCACGCTTGAACAGACAAAAACACACAAAATTATGCCAAAATGCTTGTTTTGTCGAGTATCCTCATAAGCACAGCCTTAAAGGGTTAGTTCACCCAAAAATGAAAATTAGCCCATGATTTACTCACCCTCAAGTCATCCTAGGTGTATATGACATTCTTCTTTCAGACAAATAAAATCAGAGTTATATTAAAAAAAGTCCTGGCTAATCCAAGCTTTATAATGGCAGTGAATCGTCGTATCGTTTTTGAAGTCCATAAAAGTGCATCTATCCATCATATAACTGCTCCACACAGCTCCGGTGGTTAATAAAGGCCTTTCTTCACATTTGTGTAAGAAAAATGTCCATATTTAAAACTTTATAGACTAAAATAACTAGCTTCCAACGGAAAGCCGTACACAATTCGACTTACAGCAAAAGAGTAACCCCTGACGCGATGTATAGAAGCATCGCAAGCTTTGACGCCTCTCGCGGATAGTGCTGGGCAACAAACTCAATCCCCTCTTCTGTTATATCGAAATCCTCCACCATTTCTCTTTAAAAATTCTCGTTTTAGACTAATTCATGACCGGTCTATCCTCTGTGCTTCTGCGTTCGTCAATACGTATGCATCAAGGGTGAAGGGTTACTCTTTCGCCGTAAATCAATGCGTACGGCAATCCGCCGGAAGTTAGTTATTTTAGTCTATAAAGTTTTAAATATGGATATTTGGTAACACTTTACAATAAGGTTCATTAGTTAACGAACTAATAATGAACTGCACTTATAAAGCATTTATTAATGTTAATGTCAACATTTACTAACATTTTATTAAAATCTTGTTAACATTAGTTAACGCACTGTGAACGAACATGAACAAACCATGAACAGCTGTATTTTATTAACTAACATTAACAAAGATTAACAAATACAGTTAGTTAATACATTAACTAATGTTAACTAATGAAATCGTATTGTAAAGTGTTACCGGATATTTTTCTCACACAAACGCGCCACTTCGCTTCAGAAGGCCTTTATTAACCCCCCCGGAGCCATGATATATGATGGATAGATGCACTTTTATGGACTTCATAAACGAGACAATTCACTGCCATTATAATGCATGGATTAGCCAGGACTTTTTTTAATATAACTCTGATTTTATTTGTCTGAAAGAAGATTGTCATATACACCTAGGATGACTTGAGGGTGAGTAAATCATGGGCTAATTTTCATTTTTGGGTGAACTAACCCTTTAAGAGTTAAAGCGTTAAATGAACGTAAAGAGTTGAGAAAATTTTGTCAGTCTGCATCAGGTATTAGTGACAGCGGCCTAATGAACCCGCTGCTGTCTGTCATTAATGTTATTCAAAGTACAAAAGAATAAGAGAAAAATCACTCACTGCTCTTGACTGAATAACTTGCTGCTTAAAGTATTAATCTATATTCAATTTAGAATTCATGCAGTGAAGACCCTATTTACAAGGTTATATGGGTCAAAAACAACAAAAAGATAGCTTTCAATTATACTGTAATTTTGAATGGCTATAATAGAGAAAATTGAAGAAAAATTTTTTTTCAGAGACATCAGTAGCAGTATTGGTATAAGTGAAACTGGCCTTCATTCATAAAATGATGCCATAAAACAAATATTTAAAATATACTGTATGTTGTTTCTACATTGGTTTGGAGAGTAAATGTGAAATTTTTACAATATAAAATATATTAAGAACTTTAAATGTTAGGTGTGATTAATCACGCTTAGTTACAGAAAAATGTGCGATTATTGGGTTTTCTATCGATTGACAGCACTAACAAAGATATTTTATCAGTCATAATTACGGAATAGACAAGGTCCAGGCTATGTGCTCGGTTGTACGCATCTGCTAAGCATTCAAGTCAAAACTGAAGTAATTTGGGCTTTAGTCATCATTGAACCCTTGATCAAAACAAGACCAGTAAACTTTAGCAGGACTGACTGCTTTACTACAGCATATGCTGAATGGCAATTTTGAAAAAAAGTTGAAGATTATATAAGTTGCCTACTTTCTGCAAATGTTCAAGAGTTGGACCCTGAGCGGAGTTACTCATGGTTAAGTCCCACAGACTGGTCTCACCACCTAAAAAGACAGAAGCGCCAATGGTATGAACAATAGGACTTCGCAAAATAAAGTGGCTATTACAAAGCATCAATGCAGCTTGTAGTACCTGACTGCTGAGAGACTGAGGTAGGCATGTCCCACAAGGGCCCGGTGTCTGGCACTGACATGGACCTGTTCATCGCAGGCATCCCAGTCTCCCCACACCTGAGATAAACACATCGCTCACAATCACAAACCCAAAACACATTTATATACCTGGTCAGCTGATGCATTAATCGCAAGGGTTTGATACCTGTTTATGTGCTGAAATCTCATCTGAAGTTGTTGGTACAGGGCTGCAGTGGCAGCTTGTTCTAATTGTTTCTTCAACAGCTCCTGGTCCATGTTCCCCTAAAGCAACAGAAAAACAGACTATAAAGTTGTACTTCTATCCAACTTTAATATTTTAAACTTTTTTTTTTTTGGATAGTGGAGAACAGTAAGGCTATGATGGTGAAAGACAGGAGGATATGGGATCGGGAAGGAACCTTGAGAAGGGAATCAAATTGGGTTGCCCATAACGGTACCACGATATGTCGGAGCACTGCCCACAAGGTTATAGCTCCAACAACTACTTGAATATTTTATAAAAGCAATAAGCAACCTAAGGCTGTGCTTGATTTCATCATGGTTAAAGATTTAAGAACAGTCCTTAACCATGTAAAGCTTACTGTATCATAATTAATACACAGATTTCTATGGCAATAAATTATCAAATTATACATTTTCAAGTAAAAGGGCTTATAGCATTATTCCAAAAATGTCCACCTATAGGTCATGTAATACACATCTTTTTGCTGTGAAATCTTTATTAATATTGTTAGTATTATTTCAAGATGTTTTTTTAAATCATGTTAAAATGTGAGTATCAAATGATACAACAGGCTTTTGAGGAACGTTTCTCTTAATAATCATTGTATTGCATTGCATTATTTGTTTTGCTTCCCACAATTATATGTAGTCTGTTATACTGTTATAAAGATCTCATTGATTAACATTACAAGCTATCAGAATTTCATCTTACTTTTTGACCATATAAATATCTGCAACTGAACCAATTAGATTTTTGAATTGAAAAAAATGAAAACTAAAACTGACTTTTTTTTTTCTCCTCAAGTATGCGATCCATATTCTCCTACACCTTACTAAATGAGCAATAAAATCCTGTGTATCAAATAGGATGCTCAAAAAAAAAAAAAAAAAAAAAATAATAATATGCTAGCTTTTTTCAGATTTTGTTGGTTCAATAAAAGGTTCAATAAACGGTTCCATTTAAAAAAAAAAAATTCAGACTACGATTTAATATGTCAGCTTTACATGGTTAAAAATGGTAAAATCTTTGTAACAAAGCCCTGAGTGGCTTATTGATAATACATGGCACAAAGTTTCATGAAACCCTTTTGTGAATAATTCACTGTTCCTTACCAGAAGCGGGGGAGGGGAGGGGCCAGGAGAGAAAGGCACACGTCCCCACATCTTGATAACTTCACCCAAGGGCTGAAATCCCTCATCACAGCCACGTTTGACCAGCAGGTTCATGGCGAAATACCCCGCTTGAAACCACTCACACATCTCCACTGTAGTGAATGGACCTAAAAGAGAGACAACCAAGAGAGCTCAACAACTAACCCTAACGCTCCAATGAAAACAAAAAAACCTCCACTTATGACCACTGATGTGGTAGTGAGCATTACCTTGAATCTCCCCTTGAGGGTCTTTGTAGAACCACTTCATTGCGGATTCGTGGGACAGGGGCAGAGCGCTAGCGGAGTGCGGGAGAGTGTGTGAGGTGGAGTGAGAGTGTGTGTGGGTATTCGGGTGTGTGTGAGTGTGTGCCACATTGATGTGGCTCTCCTGAAGAGCTTGAGTGAAACATTCCTCTTCAAGGGATGTGTCTTGCAGAGACGCCACCATCTTCTCAGCCTCCTTTAAAAGACAGATCATTTACACTTTGAGCTTCTAGCATAAGAATGGACAGCAACAAAAATAAGCAATCACACACTGACCTGCTGAAGGTGCTTCATGCCATCTTCCTCCTCTGTGTCTCCCCCTACTGTTGGAAGGTCAGTACCAGCGGTTGAGGGAGGAGAGGAGCTCTGCGTCTGAGGTGTGGTGCCAAGTGCTGGAGCTGCATCTATAAGAACAACAGCAGTCTTTGTGTTGCATTGCAAGTTCTTGGAACAAAAACGGAAAAGGCTCAAAAAGTAAAAAAAAAAAAAAAAAAAAGAGTGAATGCAAGAGTAAGGAAAGAGTACCTTCAGCTGGCTGGGGTGCAGGTTTGGAGGGAGGAGGGGCTATGGGTTTGGGAGTCTCTTGCTCTGAAGGGTGCAGAGAAGGAGCACACACAGCATGAGGAGATGATGACTTCCTGTCTCCATCACACACAGCTGTTGGCTCAGACTCTTCTGCTAAAATAAGAAGACACAAATTTAGGAAACTGTATAAAAAAAAAAAAATTAAAAAAAAACATTTCAGCATGAAAAATGGAAGACGCTAATGGTTAAATGCTAATCTTGGTCAGAGCAGGTCAGATGATGCAGAACAGAGGGCAACGGCCACTTCCTGTTAAACGTGCCAGATACAGGATCAAATCAAAAGAGCTTCTAAAATATGCGTCTTCTTACGTTTATCAGCAGGGCTGTCTGTCTTCTCCTGACTACTCTCTTCTTCCTCCTCCAGAGCCTCAAATTCCAGTTCCTGGTCTTCGGGGATTGCATCTCTGGAGCTTTTCTGAAGGGTCACACAAACCTCATTTAATCAATTTTTTTACTTAGTTAACAGACATGTGCAAGAATACATCTTAAATTTAATTGAACACTTTCAAGTGTCACCCTGAAACACAAGCAAACCTTGATGCACATGAAGGCTCCAGAAGAATCAAAGGTTCCCATTTCCCCCTCTTCTTCATCAGTGCACCACTCAGGCAGGCCATCTCGATCTTCCTCTCCTCCCTCACTTCCAGCCCTTCTCCGTCCTCCTTCTCCATCTCGGAAGTCAAAGTCAAACTTCCTACGGCGGCCGTCCCCACTAGCATGATCCCGCCAACCTGCTGAACGAGGACCCCCGTCTAGATGAGAGAAAAGACAAGTTTAAAAAAGAAATAAAAGAACTTCCTTTAAATTAAAAAAAAAAAAAAAAACACAACAAGTGAACGTACCTTCACGACGACCTCCGGCAATCCTCCAGCTTCCTCCAGGTTCTGCCCCATCCTCTTCCTCCTGCTCCTCTCTGAGCGTACGCCAGTTATCACTGTCTGAGCGTGCATAGTCCTTCCTTCCTCCTGCTCCGCCGTCCTCAAATCCACCACGCCCACCGTCACGCCTCACAGGCTTCTCAAAGCGCCGCTCGCCTCTAAAACAGCAAATATCATATTAATGATCAGCACAAGAGGACATGAACATCTCGCACTTATTTATTTTACATCAACATCTAAGGTTTATAATGCATGTTATAAACATTAGGGGTGCAACAATATACAAACTTGAACTGAAAAACCACGGTACGTACCGCAGTACTCTCATGGCGTATCAAATGCCGCTTTGACGCTCCTTCGTTCAAGCGGCAGTGTGGAGTGCGAGTGAACGCGATCATCTCTTTACAGAGTAAACATGAATGAAAATGTGAAGGTATGTTGAAAGATGCAGTACAACTTACTGAAACGTATCATATCTCGTGAAATCGTTCAATCGGTGTTCCGACAGCGGAAAGACATCAATAAAACAGCTCGTAAAACAATGTCACATAGCATTTACCTCAGGCAAGTCATTCAGTGTCCACAGCTTGTTCCCCAGAGAAATTAACTCTTTTGCTAAACATATGCACTATATTAGCCTTTATATTCATTATATTTTACTTAACCTGTTAGGTGATGTCTTGATTATTTAATGCATGTTTAAATAAATCTGTCATGAAGATGACAGCCACTGTGTAAATGATTATATTTCAACAATGGATTGAAGTAAAAGCATAATTTTATAAGTAGATTCAGAAGTGAATGCAAAAACTGCCTCATGTGCAGTTTACATGCTTGCATACAATTTGTTATTTGAGTGTTGATTGTTATATTAAAAAATAAATAGCAACTGAATTTAGGCTAGGCTAGTTTGGGCTCTGTTGTTAACCTTTAATATTATAGTAATGTGCAAGTATGGGCTCCCTATATAGTTTACAGCATTAGCAGAGATATTTTTTTAATCCTTAAAGGTGGGGTAAGCAATGTTTAAAAAACGCTGTTTGAAAGTTGGTCAGACCGACACAACAAACGTGTAGCCAATCAGCATTAGACGTATGACGGTGGAGGAGAGAGAATGAGCAAGAGGGAGATTTGAAGAAAGACTGTAGAAAGAGAGATCCCTGAGAGACATTACAAAAGAGAAAAGCTCATAAGAATATCACTGGAAAGTGAAGGGAAAGAGCTTTAGGACCCGTGTTAATATTAGAAAAGCTTTCCAGCGCTGGAGAGAGCCAAGCGGGAAGGCCTGAAAACAGATGCGGAGTTTGCGTTGTTTCTGATGAGTAACACTGATTTTGAATGTCATTGTTTGTCTGGAGCTGCTGTGCTGTTGGCAACTAACAAACAAACTCTTGCTTGTATTTACTCTTGTGTACTGTATGTTCATTTTTTGTGCTTCCTTGTCGTACGTTCATCATCTTCACTTTTTTCGTGAAGCATTTTGTTGCGCTTCTGCTACGATAAATCAACATCCACTCTTGCATTGCGTATGATGGAGGTCAGCTAGTGAGAGTTGTGCAGGCTGATGACTGCTAGAGAATGCAGTGTTTACTGTTTAGCATCCTTGTTCAGTGCACCCCCCTTGCATGTCACCGATCGGGGTTCGAGACCGACTCGGAGCAGGGCGGTTAGGATTGGAGAGTGAGCTTTGGAGGCGGAGCAATGAAGAGAGGGGTGTGTTTGTTTGGGTTGATTTCAAACATCAACAACTGAGAAATATTGCTTACCCCACCTTTAAGAAACTTTTAAATTATAATTTAATTTAAAAGACAGAGACACAATTTGTTCAGTCAACCTCTGTTTTATGTTAACAAGCAATTTTATGTTTAGTTTTCTTCCCCCTGCTGTACCCCCGAAACGCGACTTTAAAACCAAGGTACATACCGAACCGTCAGTTTTGTATACCGTTACACCCCTAATAAACATTTTGATAGTCAGATAGATATGTGTATTGTATATTACACTTACAAATGTACAAATTACTGTAAAACCCACCTGTCATCCCAGCTCTGGCTGCGGTGCATCTCTCGTCCTCGGCCAAACCCGACCTCTTCATCCACACTTCTTTGGTAGAATCCGCCCTCACCTCTGCCTCTCCCTACAGAAAAACAAAAGATTATTAAAAAAGTATTTTTAAATATTCAATTTGGAATATAAATAAACTATTATATAAAATAAATGTATAAATTATATAAATTACATTAAATATACATTTATATACACATTATAATTATTTATGTAAAAAATGTATTATATAGTATTTAACACCTTTTTTTAAATATTATATAATACATTTCTTGGGAAGAGGTGGAATGTGACCTTGACATTTCTTTGTAATTATTAAAAAAAATAAATAAATAAATAAATGATGAAGAAACTTATGTAGCTGGAAAGACGATCTTCACTGTAGTTACACACACAGACAAACAGAAAAAAATCTAATTCATTTTACACATGTCCGTACAGAAATTATTTAATAAAGCAATCATGTAATTTCTGCACTTGCAACACAGAATTTGAAAAAAAAAAAAAAACTTGTTTTTCTAAGCACTCGCCCCATCAGCTAAACAAACTCACACCAATGGTCACAACCCACCTCGACCTCCTCGAGTGCTTCCACGCCCTCTAGCTACACCTGTTGGTACAGCTCCACCTCCTTTACCCATAAGCCTTAGCACAGCCACACTGTTCACAGACATGGAGAAGTTTCTCTGAAAGGTGAGAGAAATTAAATGAAAAATGACCGATATATTACATATTTACAATGAACAATATTACTCATGTCATCCAAAAAAATAAATGGATGAAATTAGATCCTTGTGACAATTACAAGATGCATCAGTGAAGGCAGAGAAGTGAAGACTCACCTGCTCCTCCTCAGTCAGGGGCACCAAGGCCAACGGCTGCTGAGGCTCATCCTGCAGGATAGCAGCAAACTCCTTATCCTGCATGTCCTCAGGGATCTTAACACGCAAATGAAATCTCAAGTTAAGTATGTAATGGCAAAACACTTATTGACTACTACAATGAATAGAATCTTGAGTTATACAGGCGACCTGTGCATGAGTCCCTCACCTTGTTATCTTTGACATAAAGTGCTAACATCTCCTCGCGGCCATAGCGGTAGTCGGCCAACTTGGACTTTGGCATTGCAGGGGAAGGGGGAGGGGACGTCACACTCCCCCCTCTGGATAGTGCACGGAGCCTGAAGAAAGCAGACACTGTCGTGACTATTTTCATCACCCATTTAAACAAATAATTATTCTGGATTCAATATTGTGTATAAGCAGAAAACGAGAAGAGAGATTGATTTTTTTTTTAATTATCTAAATTTAAAATAAAAAAAATAAAAAGAGATCACAAATTACACAGAAAATGGAAACATCTGTTTCCTCTTGCTGACACTTATAGGGGAAGTAAGGCAGAGAGGAAAAAAAAAATTCACCCACACCAGAATGTGGGAGTTCATAAAATTTACAGCACACTATGCCAATAAAAGGGAAAATCAGATTATCCAACACATTTTTAAGTGTGTTTAAAAGGAGTAGTTACTTTAAAATGAAAATTACCCTAAGATTTACTCACCCTCAAGCCATCCTAGGTGTATATGACTTTCTTCTTTCTGATGAACACAGAGTTATGTTAATAAATATCCTGACGCTTCCAAGCTTTATAATGGCAGTGATGGGGTCTATTGAGTTTGAAGCTCAAAAAAGTGCATCCATCCATCATAAACATACTCCACACAGCTCCGGGGGGTTAATAAAGGCCTTCTGAAGTGAATCGATGGGGTTTTGTAAGAAAAATATCCATATTTAAAACATTATAAAGTAAAATATCTTGCTTCACCAGACGGCCTTTCGTATTCAAATTACGAAAAAAGCGTAACTGCTGCGACATATGATGTCGGACGTAGCGTAAGCGTTTTGAACTGCGAGAGGCGTTACACTTTCTGTGTAAGTTGAATACGGAAGGCAGTCTGCCGGAAGCTAGATATTTTACTTTATAAAGTTTTAAATATGGATTTCTTTTTTTATACAAACCCCATCGATTCGCTTCAGAAGGGCTTTATTAACCCCCAGGAGGCGTGTGGAGTGGAAGCGTCAGGATATTTATAACTATATTTATAGCTATATTTATATTTATAACTATATACTAGATTGTGTTCATCAGAAAGAAGAAAGTCATACAGACCTAGGATGGCTTGAGGGTGAGTAAATCATGGGATAATTTTCATTTTAAAGTGAATTACTCCACTTTACCAGGGCAAAACAATTGTAACCATGTACCTCAGTCATATTTCTAGCTGTGCTGCATTAGTTCAGATCAATGGAAGATAAAGTTTGTTCCTCCAACATACTGCCAAAAAGTCAAAATCCTTAATATCTCATCAAAACTATCATCAAACTGTGATTTAGGGCTGGGCGGTATATTGAGTTTGTACAATATATCGATATATTTTTTAGAAACGATATGGAATGAGGCAATACCGTTTATATCGATATTCAGTAGATTGATATAAACGCACCTGAAAAACAGCGGAGTACGCAGAATGAGCTGATGCAGGGAAAGTGCATGATACAATTTGTCCTAAACATGACACATGCTTTATATTAAGGGCTTCAAAATAACTGGTAAGATATAGTTAACATGTATAGTTTAAAGCAGCTTGCCCTGTCAGATGCTCTGAGAGATAGGCTACTTGTGCTGACAGACAGATAAATACTTGCGGTGTTTAATGGGTTTGAAATGTGGTGCTTTCCTCAGTGCATAACTTACATTTCACAGGTATATTCTCCATCTGTAAATGTTAGAAAGTCATGCAAATATGTCCATTTTGCTGTCAGGAGAGGACCAGCCTTCTGCAAGTGAATCTCCGCTAAAATTCAGGCTTCCGTGAATGAGCGCCGCGCCAAACAGACGGAGCGCAATAAAATAGGAACGCAATAATTCTGACTAAAACACACATATTTCTAAAATATTTGTTGTTAGACAATAAATGTGCCATATGTGAAATTTTAAACCTACAAGTAAGTATATTTTTATGAAAGTGACCATTATAATGGGGTAATCAAATATAGGCTAATATGCTTTTGTTTTTATTTTCATTTTTAGTTTAGTGAATTTAAAAACAAAATTATAAATTTTGTTTTTAGATTGTAAACCCCCTTTTTGCAAATAATATATTGCATAGCCTACATTACAGTCACTGTATTTGTTTATAGCCTTCAATATCAACTGTTTTTAGGACATCATTGGGCAGGATGTGAAATAAAATTGTTATTAAAATAAATACAGATTTTTTTTATCCAAATAGAAAAACGTAGAAAATACTGGGATATATACCGTGTATCGCCATTCAACCAAAACCATATCTCTGTATTTTTTTTGGCCATATCGCCCAGCCCTACTGTGATTATGTGTAAAGTGCAAAAACACTCTGCAAGTGCCAAACGCACGTAAACATTGGTTTGGCGAGTTACTGGTTAGAGGGCTAGAAACTGAAACTGTTTCTTTAGGTAAGAGATTATTTCCATAAATGGAGACTGCAAGAAAAAGCACATTCATTTGAAGTTGTACCATCTGATATGCATATATTACCATTCTGGACCGAAGTTAAGTGTCTCAGCAGTCATATTCTGTGTGTCCAGAGGACTCAAGGTTTCTGTTATTAAATGAGAAATCAAAACAAAACTGAGGTTTCTGAGTATCATTTATCAATCAGCATACACACATCGAAATATGAGACGTTATTATTATTAAACAGTACAACAAGCATGTTATGGGTGGGGGGAGTGCTTACCTTGTCCAAAAAACAGGACTGTAAAGGACCAGGATGAACGGGGGGGGACAGGAATGAGGTGGAACCTGTCAGAACCTGTACGGTGGTTCTATGTGCTGAGGTGGACTTGATAATTCTAAACTCTGTATCAATATTATAATAGCTGCCAGTTTTAGGGAGATAAAGGCTGATGAATATCTAGCCAGATATAAGAGCTCCAAAAGATGGCACACCACCCTAATGTGCCAGTAACTTCAGATCTTTTAAAAAAAAAAGATTCAGCAAATTGAAAACACTTCAGAGAGAAAAAACACACTATGATTAAGAATTTGTGGCAGCATAAATAACAGCGACTGCTGTTGGAAAAAAAAAAAAAAAATTCTCAGGGCAATTTGTAATGCCGTAACTAACTATTGCTGGGTAACTATCCTCTCAATTCTTGATCTCTTATTTATATTCAGAATTTTTGTGAATTCTTTTTATATAGGCAAGCCTTCAGCTCCCAACTCCTCACACCTGCAGAGAAAAAATTAAAAAAAAATATAAATAAAAAAGTCAAACGGACTGCTTATAGTGCAAATATAAATCATGCAATGCACGTTACATGCTTGCTTAAAAAGACAGAACCAGGATAGTTATATTAAAATTATCAAATTAACTTTTTGGTAGTTTACATGAAAGTTCAAGCAATGACAAGCTTCAGTGTCTTGCAGTGAACTGTTGTACATCATATAAAACCATTTTCAATAACATTTTTCGCAATTGTTATGCATAAAGTTATGGCCTCATGTTAATGGACAGACTACATGGAATATTTTTACACTTAAAAACTAATTTTAAATTTTTTTTTTAAAAAAATATCACACCACTGGCAGTGTTTAGTATTATATACTAATACCATTATAGTACTTAATTTAAATTAGCTTTTTTTTAAAAAATCTTCTATTCATCTTTAAGTTTGTCAGTCTTAGTCAGTACTTAAGCTTATTTTCAGTTCAATGTTTTTAATTTTCATTTAAGTTTTTCCATCTAATATATTTGGATATTTTCAGCTTTATTTCAACAATTATTTGAATGGTTTTAGTAAAAATTTTTTAAAAAAAAACTTAATCACAGGATTATTTAAAGGGATAGTTCACCTAAACATTTAAATTACCTCATGATTTACTCACCCTCAAGCCATCCTAGGTCTATATGACTTTCTTCTTTCTGATGAACACAATCTGAGTTATATAGTTATAAATATCCTGACGCTTGCACTCCACACGGCTCTGGGGGGTTAATAAAGCCCTTCTAAAGCGAATCGATGGGGTTTGTGTAAAAAAAAAAATTAAAAAAAAATCCATATTTAAAACTTTATAAAGTAAAATATCTAGCTTCCACCAGACCGCCTTCCGTATTCAACTTACGCAGAAAGTGTAACGCCTCTCGCAGTTCAAAACGCTTACGCTACGTCCGACATCATACGCCGCGGCAGTTGCGCTTTTTTCGTAAGTTGAATACGAAAGGCGGTCTGGCGAAGCAAGATATTTTACTTTAGAATGTTTTAAATATGGATATTTTTCTTACAAAACCCCATCGATTCACTTCAGAAAGCCTTTATTAACCCCCCGGAGCTGTGTGGAGTATGTTTATGAGGGATGGATGCACTTTTTTGAGCTTCAAACTCAATAGACCCCATCACGAATACAATCGGAGTTATATTAAAAAATGTCCTGGCTAAACTAAGCATTATAATGGCAGCCCAAAATTTGAAGCCCAAAAAAGTGCACCCATCCATTATAAAAGTAACCCACATGGCTCCAGGGGGTTAATAAAGGCCTTCTGAAGCAAAGTGATGCATTTGTGTAAAAAAAATATCCATATGTAACACGTTATAAAGTAAAATATCTAGCTTCCGCCAGACCGCCTTCCGTATTCAACGTACGAAAAAAAAAGCATAACTGACTGCGTACTACATAAGCATTTCGAACTGCGAGAGGCGCTACACTTTCTTTGTAAGTTGAATATGGAAGGCAGTCTGCCGGAAGCTAGATATTTACTTTATAAAGTTTTAAATATGAATATTTTTCTTACAAAAAACACATCGATTCGCTTCAGAAGGCCTTTATTAACCCCCAGAGCTGTGTGGATTAGTTTTATAATGGATGGGTGCACTTTTTGGGCTTCAAATTTTGGGCTGCCATTATAATGCTTGGATTATCAAGGACATTTTTTAATATAACTCTGATTGTGTTTATCTGAAAGAAGATTGTCATATACACCTAGGATGGCTTGAGGGTGAGTAAATCATGGGATCATTTTGATTTTTGGATGAACCAACCCTTTAAGAAAACAGTAAGAACTGAAAAATGTTGACCAGTTGCAGCAACTCAATTATACACTTTATGTTTATGCACAATATAACATTAATTTTAACATTCAAAATGTAACCTACTGTTTTTAACCACTTAATCCCAGATTTTTCACTGCTAAATGAGCGCATAAACAACAAAACTGCTCCAAAACTGCTCATTTCTCAAAAAGACCTACTAGTTACAAACAAAGTAACAATTTAATATTTTACTGACAGGCTATTTTGGCGGCAATGACACATATAAACACATTTTCCTTTTTCTTTGTTTAATTTATTTTAACAATAAAATCTACAATTCTAGAATGTGTATCAGTTACTGCGTTTTCCCACTGTTCACAGATGTGACCACCGACAAGTATTGTTACCATGACTTATTTGAAACTTTAGTAGTAGACACTACAAATATTATATGCACAAAATACGGTAGTTTTAGCTGTACTATGTACATTGACATTTATCATGCACACATTTAAGAAGAGCAACGGGAATGAAACAGCTCTGGTCATGAAACTATTTAGACAAAACGTGTAAAAATATGCACATAAAAACCAAGCCAATCTGCAGTTATATTATAGCTGAAAACTGTAAAAACATTTACTGGGGGGATTAAATGAATTAAAAAACATTTTTTATTAGCCAAAAAGGACTAAATAACAAACCGCATGTTATAGCTCAACATCCACAAACCTTCCGTGAGAACTTTTCAAACTACAATCATAACTCCACAAGCAACAGTCCCGCTCAACGCGAGAAAACACTCGCCGCGTTGTTATACAACACGGTTGAGACGCTTTCTAGTGAAGGTTAATAAGTAATCTGTTTATAATCAGCGAAATAAATCTGAGACGTTTTAAGAAGACCAAGAGCAGGAAACGCAGCGGTAACGTCTCAAATATGCTCGCCCTCGCTGCAGGCCTTCACTACTCCACTACGAGCCCTTGAACCATCTGATACAGTGCGATTAGCTCTAATAACATAGAGGTGTTATTACCACTAAAATGTGATTTCACCAACCAATGCACAAAGCACGCTACCCATTGAGAAGTTGAAAATGTTTTAGCACGCACCTTTTCTGCAAGCCTGCTGGCCAGCTAGGCTAAACTAGCCAGCCACTGTTTTCTCCAGAGTTGGATCTTCTTTAAAGAACTCACTCCTTTTGCATGTACGTGCTCCGCAGTAACCGATGGTTTGATCTGGTATGTTTCCGTTTTGATCACTTGTCTTGTGTTAGTTTCGATGTTGAATTGAATATCTATTTTTTCCCCCGTATCTGCAACGGTCGCAATGAGTTTTTCTGTCTCGCTCGGTCGTCTTGTTGTTTGTGTTTCACAAAAATGGCTGTTGGACATGAACCACATGAGAAATTCACCCAATGAACCGCGAGGCTCTTCTTCTTCTCTTTGATTGACGGCGGATAGAAAACTGAAATAGCGCATTACTGCCATCCACTGCTAGCGGGCTGCGGAATCACTGGGTTGTGTTAAATTATTATTATTATTATTATTTATTTTATTTTTTTTAATCATTAATACTATTATTTTTTCGTCATGGCTTTTGTTGTATATTATGAATTTATTTTTTTATTTGCAAAACTACGATTAGGATAAACAAACAACATTAAAGAACAGCATTATAGAGGGAAATAAATTAATTAATTCATTAAAAAAATGTGGGATGTTTTTAATGCTTTTTGATATGACGATAGAGTTTAAATTTAAGCCATGTTGCTTTAAAAAAAATATATAACTGCGGAATTTGGAACTGCTTACTAGCATACTGCTCTTACTATATTTACCATATTTCTGCAGCTGCCATATAACGAATATGGCGATTAGTCAATAATAACCATTTTTAAATGCTTTATTTGAACATTTAGTTTACACTATATGGCACAACAAAATTAGAACATAATAATTAAGAAAACATGAACAACCAATACCATAGCTCGATCAGATACAGATAGTAACTAAAAAAGGGAAGAAGAAGAAAAGGAAAGAGGGCATTACACCCTCTTTTTATCTCTTGTAATACTACAAAAATAGGTTTATAATTTGAAAATGTACATATATGAATATAAAATATACATAGAAAGAGAATTAGGTTTATTATAAAGCAGGCATTAGAATCCGCTTCACAAAAAAAATAAAAAATAAAAAAAATAACAGATTTGGGATTAATTGAAAAACCTTGTAAGATAGTACTTGAGATAAACAAACTAACATCTTTCCAAGTATAACTGCACGACCAAAAAAATTAAGAGTTTCAGTGTCATTCTGACAAAAGGAACATTTAGTGTCAAAATCAGATCCGTTTTTTTTTTCTTAAGAAAATGTTAGACAGGGTAAATGTTATGGAGTAATTTAAATAATAACCAATAATAATGCAGAACCGCAGAGCCATACGTGACAGCAATGTGAGGCCAGCAGTCTCAGACCGGTGAAGATCTTTGAAGCAGTGCCACGCGCTGGTGAGAAAGTGCAACTGCATGAATGGAGCGTCAGGTGAGCGGCGAGCAGTTATTTGACTATCATTTCAGTATGGAAAATGAGCACTCCGGGACACTTTCTAAGGAGTTATTCAAAGGAGATTTCTAATGAGAGCGGTGTTTCATTTTTAATGTAATGGATCACCGGACTGTTTTGCAGGTGTTTCTCTACTTTCTACTCGTGACTGTGCGCTCAGAAGTGCAGAAAGATTTTTCAGAAGAATGCCGTGAATTTATGTATATGGGCACCGCCCCACGGGGTCTGGAGAACCGGTCACTTAAAAAGATATGTCAGCGTTATAACGGTAAGCCTCGGTATGTCACTCTGTACGATGTGGTGGATCACATCCCGGTGTATTCTGCGTACACTTTCAAACGCTCCGACGGCTCCAAGAAGGTCGATGTTCCTTGGATGTACGAGCCTCAGGTAATCAACAGTTTGGTAAAGTCAACCTTTAGTAAAGTTTTAATCACTGCAATCTATAGCTTTGTAGTCTCGATGCATAAATAAGGCACAATGTAGATTTTGAGCAATTCTCTTCAACACCCTGCTGAAGAAAAAAAACGGAAACCAGCCAAAACTGGTTCTTCTAGTCTTATCTGGTCTGTTGGCTGGTTTTAATAGAGCTTTGGACACTATATTCTGGTGGTCAGACTGCCGAACAGCCAAATCAGTTGAATACCACCTTAGCCCAGGTGTGAGACAAATTTAAACTAGCTAAAACCAGCAACCATCTTAGACTGGTTTAAGCTGTTTGTACCAGTAGGGTAAGTTGATTTGCCTGACCAGATGAAAAGTGCCACCTTTACAATCAAACAATCTTAAGCTGGTTGTAGATATTTTTCCAAATGGTAAATATTTTATGCACCTACTATTTAAATACTTTTTTTTTTCTACATATATAGGCTATTCACTTGTTTCTCTACTCACACAGCTCTCCACAACTTCGGTCTCTGGTGAGATGCAGCCATTCCCTCCAAATGTCCATGACAGTTTTTCAGACGCCCAGGCCGTCTTGGAAGACTACTCGAACACTGTCGATTTCGAGCGAGGCCATTTGAACCCCGATGAGCATCAGGCTCACCCCGATGACAAGGCAGCCACATACACCCTAACCAATGTGGTCCCACAGGTCCGCGAGTTCAACATTGGCCACTGGAAACAACAAGAGCACATCGTCCGCCGCCGACTCAACAACTACTGCCGCGGTACGGCATACATAGTCACCGGGGTCACCACATCTGGTAGGATGATCCGTAGATACAACATCGACCGAGTGGCTGTTCCTACCTACCTGTGGTCGGCATACTGCTGCATAGACTACGATCACAATGCCCCGTTTGATGAACGATCCAAATTCCCGGCCTTCGCATCCCATGGCCTCAACGAGAAAGGAGGATCCAATGTCGTAGAGATGTCTGTGCAGCAACTGGAAGATTTTTTGAAGAGGAACACCTTTGTGGACAAGAGGTTTCAGATTTTCTTTAAGAATTGTAAACCTAACGATGTCATAATGACAGGCCAGACTTAGGTGTCTTCATCTTACTTGTTTATTCTGTTGATCCCTAAATTCATAAACACATTTTCATGTCTTTCAACTATACACTACCATTCAAAAGTTTGGGATCATTAAGATTTTGATTTTGAATGAAGTCTGTTATGTTTACCAAGGCTGCATTTATTGGATCAAAAATACAGTAAAAACAGTAATTCACAAAATATTAATACAATTGAAAATAACTGTTATCCTGTTATTCCTTTGCCATCCAAAGCTGAATTTTCAGCATCATTACTCACAGTCTTTAGTGTCCTTCAGAAATCATTCTAGTATGCTGATGTGCTGCTTAAGAAACATTTCTTATTATTATCTTTAATAATACCGTTGTTACTGTCACTTTTGATCAATGTGATGCATCCTTGCTGAATAAAAAAAAAAAAAAAAACTTAATGACCCCAAACTTTTGAACAGTGCTCCATAGAACCCATAAATTAATACATTGATCTGAAGAACCTATAATGTAGTTTGGTGTTGCAAAGAACCACTGAAGAACCTTAATTTTTTAATAGTGTACTGTAGAAAACTAGCATCAGACCCTGAGGAATATGGCCTTAGATGCATTTTACTTAACTGTGTTAAGTAAAAAAAAAACAAAAAAAAAAACATATTGGATATAACACTATTTGATTTTGTTGTTGTAGTTTCATTTGAAGGGTATAATCTGTATCCATTTCTTTTAGCCTTGACTGGTAGAATGAAGATTTTAGTTTCAGATATATTCTATATTTTCAAATTAAGAATATTTATCCCTGAGAGGACAAAAAATAGTGGTAAAATGAGAGAGATTTAATGACTATAATCATCTGGGGCCTCAGGAGTTTTATTAGGTCCATTAACTTCTTTATGAAACTGCAACAACTAATCTTTTCTCACTTGGTAAGCATGTTTATGGCAATTTATCTGAATACTGTAACTCTTCTAAAATAAAAATCGACCACTTAATCTTCTCTCTGTGCCTGCAGTCTGTCAATAACCAATATAAAAAAACATGAAAAACATGGGTCTACAACATAAAAGGCTCTAGGTGTGCTGGATACAAATGTTCAAAATCACACAACAAACTCCTATTGCTTGATCAATTTAATATGTACACTGTCTACTGATTTTATTCAAAGTAAAAAGTTGCTTTTGTGTGTGCATGTAAGATAAACAATGATATGAATATGAGATAAACAAATAAAAGGATGTGAACGGGGCCCCATTTCTTCCTAATCCCTTGTTCACACAGGACACAGACTCCATACAGACAGGCTTATCTCTGTATTTTTCTTTCTTTACCTTCTTCACACTCTGTTGAGGACTGTTTGTTCTTTTACGATGGGGACTGTGGAATAACCTGATTTACATTTTATAAGACAGCCATACAAGTCACCGATCAAGACAATAGCTCTACAGAAAAGAGGACCTGCATATACATTATTCTGGGAATATGTGATAAGGTTTTTGCACAGTATTTGCCTGAACCATCATGTCTATCCCTCCTTTTAATGATTAATCCTTCCAAAGAAAGCTACTGGTTAACAAAAGAGGAAAAAGAGGATGACTATTACTTTTGTGAGATATATATATATATATATATATATAATCCGAATAAGCTTTACAGATCTTTATTGGAAAGGGTTTCAAAATGTTTTTCATGCTCAACGATTGTTTTGTTGTTCCAAACCTGTATGAATTTCTTTCTTCTGCTGAACACAAAAGAAGATATTTTGAAAAATGTCGGTAAGCAAACAGTTGATGGACCCCATTGACTTCCATAGTATTTCCTTTTCTCTATTCTATGGAGAAAATGGTGTTCATCAACTGTTTGGTTACCCATGTTCTTCAAAATATCTTCTTTTGTGTTCAGCTTCATACAGGTTTGGAACAACTTGATGGTGAGTAAATGATGAAAGAATTTTCATTTTTGAGTGAACTATCCCTTTAAGACACTAAAGGGCTTTTCACACTGACAGTTCTCTAAAATTTTAGGCCAATTTTTAATTTACCTTTTATTTCAAAAATTCTCGAAAAGGTAGTTTCTGTCCAATTATTACATTTTGATGTAATATGGAGTTTTTGAATCTTTTCAGTCTGGTTTTAGAAAACAGCACAGTACAGAAACTGCTCTTTTAAGAGTGTTGAATGATATTTTATTATCTGTTGACTCTGCGAGCTTGGTAGTACTTCTTATGTTGGATTTGAGTGCGGCTTTTGATACGGTCCATCATGACATTCTTATTTCTCGTCTTGAACATTGTGCGGTTATTCAGGGTCATGCTTTGAACTGGTTCAAATCTTATTTGAACAATAGATCTTTTTCTGTCTATATAAATGGATGTTTATCCTCAAAATCACGATTGACCTGTGGGGTTCCCCAAGGATCCATCCTTGCCCCCATTTTGTTTTCTTTGTACAGTGGGGAGAACAAGTATTTGATACACTTCCGATTTTGCAGGTTTGCCCACTTACAAAGCATGTAGAAGTCTGTAATTTTCATCATAGGTACTCTTCAACTGTGAGTGATGGAATCTAAAACAAAAATCCAGAAAATCACATTGTATGATTTTTAAGTAATTAATTTGCATTTTATTGCATGACATAAGTATTTGATACATCAGAAAAGCAGAACTTAATATTTGGTACAGAAACCTTTGTTTGCAATTACAGAGATCATACGTTTCCTGTAGTTCTTGACCAGGTTTGCACACACTGCAGCAGAGATTTTGGCCCACTCCTCCATACAGACCTTCTCCAGATCCTTCAGGTTTCGGGGCTGTCGTTGGGCAATACGGACTTTCAGCTCCCTCCAAAGATTTTCTATTGGGTTCAGGTCTGGAGACTGGCTAGGCCACTCCAGGACCTTGAGATGCTTCTTACGGAGCCACTCCTTAGTTGCCCTGGCTGTGTGTTTCGGGTCGTTGTCATGCTGGAAGACCCAGCCACGACCCATCTTCAATGCTCTTACTGAGGGAAGGAGGTTGTTGGCCAAGATCTCGCGATACATGGCCCCATCCATCCTCCCCTCATTACGGTGCAGTCGTCCTGTCCCCTTTGCAGAAAAGCATCCCCAAAGAATGATGTTTCCACCTCCATGCTTCACGGTTCGGATGGTGTTCTTGGGGTTGTACTCATCCTTCTTCTTCCTCCAAACACGGCGAGTGGACTCTATTTTTGTCTCATCAGACCACATGACCTTCTCCCATTCCTCCTCTGGATCATCCAGATGGTCATTGGCAAACTTCAGACAGGCCTGGACATGCGCTGGCTTGAGCAGGGGGACCTTGCGTGCACTGCAGGATTTTAATCCATGACAGCGTAGTGTGTTACTAATGGTTTTCTTTGAGACTGTGGTCCCAGCTCTCTTCAGGTCATTGACCAGGTCCTGCCGTGTAGTTCTGGGCTGATCCCTCACCTTCCTCATGATCATTGATGCCCCACGAGGTGAAATCTTGCACGGTGCCCCAGGCCGAGGGAGATTGACCATCATCTTGAACTTCTTCCATTTTCTAATAATTGTGCCAAGAGTTGTTGCCTTCTCACCAAGCTGCTTGCCTATTGTCCTGTAGCCCATCCCAGCCTTGTGCAGGTCTACAATTTTATCCCTGATGTCCTTACACAGCTCTCTGGTCTTGGCCATTGTGGAGAGGTTGGAGTCTGCCTGATTGAGTGTGTGGACAGGTGTCTTTTATACAGGTAACGAGTTCAAACAGGTGCAGTTAATACAGGTAATGAGTGGAGAACAGGAGGGCTTCTTTAAGAAAAAACTAACAGGTCTGTGAGAGCTGGAATTCTTACTGGTTGGTAGGTGATCAAATACTTATGTCATGCAATAAAATGCAAATTAATTATTTAAAAATCATACAATGTGATTTTCTGGATTTTTGTTTTAGATTCCATCTCTCACAAATTACAGACCTCTACATGCTTTGTAAGTGGGCAAACCTGCAAAATCGGCAGTGTATCAAATACTTGTTCTCCCCACTGTATATGCTCCCTTTGGGCTCAATTTTTAGAAAACATGGAGTATTATTTTATTTTTATGCAGACAACACTCTGCATAAAGATATATGTGCCCATTAAGCATAATGACAATTCTGGTCTATGTGCTTTAACTGCTTGTATGTCAGACATTAAGGCATGGATGTCCAATAATTTTTTAAATCTCAATGAGAGTAAGACTGCATGAGGCAATAGTGTTTGGACCATTAGCTGTCTCTGGCAGCTTAAATCAAGTGTTGGGCAGTTTAGCTGCTTATGTAAAGCCATCTGTTAAAAACTTGGGTGTCGTCTTTGACTCTGCCCTGTCATTTGATAAGCAGGTTAATGCAATAGTCAAATCGTGCTTTTTCCAGCTGCGACTACTAGCTAAAGTTAAAAACGTTTTAACTCCTGCTGAGTTTGAGAGACTAATTCACGCATTTATATTTTCTCGTTTAGACTATTGTAATTCAATATATATAGGTATTAGTCAGTCCTATATTAACCGCTTGCAAATAGTCCAAAATGCAGCTGCGAGACTTCTCATGGGAACACGCAAATATGAGCACATTACCCCCGTCTTACTCTCTCTGCATTGGTTGCTGGTGTGCTTTAAAATAGAGTTTAAGATTTTACTTTTATACTTTTTTTTACTTTTAAGATTTTAAATGGGCTGGCACCTTCCTATCTATCTGAACTGGTGACTATTAACATATCTGCTAGATGTTTAAGGTCATCAAATCAAAAGCTATTGAAGGTTCCTAGATCACATTTAAAAAGAAAGGGAGACCGGGCTTTTGCCATAGTCAGCCCCAAACTGTGGAATAGCCTACCGCAATCTATTAGGTTAATATCTACAGAATTCTTGTTTAAAGCAAAACTTAAAACTTACCTTTTAGAGAAGGCTTACAATATGTGAGTCAATATGAGCTTGTTTTTTTTTTCTCTTTTTTTTTCTGTATGTAATGTGTCTTTGTATGTCATTTTATTGTCTTGTCTGTTGTTTTCTCATATTGTTTTTACAACTTTTTGTACAGCACAATGGTCAGCGACTGTTGTTTTATTGTGCTATGTAAATAAATAAACTAACTAACACTTAACCCCAGATTATCATCGTTCTAAACACCGCTTTTAACCCCGGATAAAGGAACGTTTCACACTTGTAATTTAGAATCGGGGTTGATACCGCTTTTTACCCGGGGTTATGAAACCCTGCTCCAGAACAGGGTTAGCAACGCTTTTGCAGGTGCCAAACTTGTACAGTGTGAAACAATGCAGTGTTAGAATGTTAAAGCTAGACGCTTAGCAACAGACAACCAATAGCGTACACGTTTGCATGCTTTGGACAGTCACGTAAACACTGCACATTGTATATAAACAGTAAACGTTTGAGAGGAAAAATGTCAAATGTTGACAGGAAATGCAACAATTTGAGTGAAGAAGAGAAGAGTTTCATTCTTACATTTATAGTCAAAAGTATCCATTCAGTATAAACTCGATAGCACGATTGGCAATACAAGGATGCGCAATGCTAGAGCTTTTATGTAAACAGGTTGCGTGCTGCATTCATCCAATCAATGACACTGACCCTGCTAATACGCAAATAACGTTTACCCAGGGTTTAGGAATGTACAATGTGAATAACCAGGATTAACTGTTAAAATAACCCAGGATTCAGATTACCCAGGGTTTAGAATGACCCAGGGTTAACTATTTCAAGTGTGAAAAGCCCTTAACAGTTTACTGGCGGTAGACAAATAAAGTCACATAACTTAGGGCAGTAAAGAGACCTTTCTACTGCCTCTGAAAAAAAACAGAAGAAAGATGCCCAGGTTCCCTGATCACCTGTGTTAACATGCCATATGTCCTGCTGCAGGAGTCATGAGGACTGCAGATGTGAACAGAGCAATAAACTGCAATGTCCATAATATAAGACACCTAAGGCAGAGCTGCAGGGAGACAGGAAGGACAGCTGATCATCTTTGCAGTGCCAAACCATGTGTAACTATGGGTGCTTCTCAATACTCAAATGAATGTTTCTTCGTTTCCTCGCTCCTCCGTCCTCCAGCCCGTGACCCGGAAACCGATCGAACTGAAGGACATCTCAAAATTGCACCGTGAGGAGGCGAGGAATGAGGAGCAAGGAAGATTCCTGAAGAGTCATGAGCGAGGATACAGGTGTATCCTTCCCTCACATCCTAAGGGGGTGGAGCTAAGATGCGAGGAAAGGAAACAAGGATGCACAAATAAGAAATGAGAAGCACCCCATTTTCCCCCCCCAAGACGTGTTTGAAAATTTGCAAATGCCTTGGTGGAAAAGCAGGGGCAGACTTAGTGATTTGGGGGCTAGGTATAGGGCCCCAACACACCAACTATGTGTTCTTTTACTTTTGTAACACTTTTTCATGGTCTCATATTTTGGAGTTTATTTAGCAATTAATTGAACAATAATGGATAGAAGCCTATACCTAACACAATATATTATTCTTTTCTTGTGTTAATAATTAAAATTCTTTAATTTACAACCAATTTAATAATTTGAAACTAAACATTTAATAATTTTGTTATTTGTAATATTCAAATTCTTAATGGATTATATATAGCCATGCAAAGAGCTCTCCCCTTAAAATCAGTAAAAACTCATTTCATTGAGATCTCACAAAGTTTAGTTATAATCAATTAAAGGCACAATATGTATGATTTTTTGATTAAAATATCAAAAAACCACTAGAACAATGTTATATATTTTGTTGACTTGTGTACTTACATTATCCCAAATTTCCAAGAAGGTTAAAATTGCTTATTTCTCTGGATTTAAACAAGGACACGGACTGTGCGTCGCCTATCAATGACATCATAACCGCGTTACCCTCGATTTCCAGTTTTATTTACAAACCCGATTCCAAAAAAGTTGGGAAACTGTACAAATTGTGAATAAAAACAGAATGCAATGATGTGGAAGTTTCAAATTTCAATATTTTATTCAGAATACAACATAGATGATATATCAAATGTTTGAACTGAGAAAAATGTATAATTTTAAGGGAAACATAAGTTGATTTTAAATTTCATGGCATCAACACATCTCAAAAAAGTTGGGACAAGGCCATGTTTACCACTGTGTGGCATCCCCTCTTCTTTTTATAACAGTCTGCAAACGTCTGGGGACTGAGGAGACAAGTTGCTCAAGTTTAGGAATAGGGATGTTGTCCCATTCTTGTCTAATACAGGCTTCTAGTTGCTCAACTGTCTTGGGTCTTCTTTGTCGCATCTTCCTCTTCATGATGCGCCAAATGTTTTCTATGGGTGAAAGATCTGGACTGCAGGCTGGCCATTTCAGTACCCGGATCCTTCTACGCAGCCATGATGTTGTAATTGATGCAGTATGTGGTCTGGCATTGTCATGTTGGAAAATGCAAGGTCTTCCCTGAAAGAGACGACGTCTGGATGGGAGCATATGTTGTTCTAGAACTTGGATATACCTTTCAGCATTGATGGTGCCTTTCCAGATGTGTAAGCTGCCCATGCCACACGCACTCATGCAACCCCATACCATCAGAGATGCAGGCTTCTGAACTGAGCGCTGATAACAACTTGGGTTGTCCTTGTCCTCTTTAGTCCGGATGACATGGCGTCCCAGTTTTCCAAAAAGAACTTCAAATTTTGATTTGTCTGACCACAGAACAGTTTTCCACTTTGCCATAGTCCATTTTAAATGAGCCTTGGCCCAGAGAAAACGCCTGCGCTTCTGGATCATGTTTAGATATGGTTTATTTTTTGACCTATAGAGTTTTACCCGGCAACGGTGAATGGCACGGTGGATTGTGTTCACCGACAATGTTTTCTGGAAGTATTCCTGAGCCCATGTTGTGATTTCCATTACAGTAGCATTCCTGTATGTGATGCAGTGCCGTCTAAGGGCCCGAAGATCACGGGCATCCAGTATGGTTTTCCGGCCTTGACCCTTACGCACAGAGATTGTTTCAGATTCTCTGAATCTTTAGATGATATTATGCACTGTAGATGATGAGAACTTCAAACTCTTTGCAGTTTTTCTCTGAGAAACTCCTTTCTGATATTGCTCCACTATTTTTCGCTGCAGTATTGGGGGAATTGGTGATCCTCTGCCCATCTTGACTTCTGAGAGACACTGCCACTCTGAGAGGCTCTTTTTATACCCAATCATGTTGCCAATTGACCTAATAAGTTGCAAATTGGTCCTCCAGCTGTTCCTTATATGTACATTTAACTTTTCCGGCCTCTTATTGCTACCTGTCCCAACTTTTTTGGAATGTGTAGCTCTTATGAAATCCAAAATGAGCCAATATTTGGCATGACAATTCAAAATGTCTCACTTTCAACATTTGATATGTTATCTATATTCTATTGTGAATAAAATATAAGTTTATGAGATTTGTAAATGATTGCATTCCTTTTTTATTCACAATTTGTACAGTGTCCCAACTTTTTTGGAATCGGGTTTGTAGTAAAAAACCATAGAAACACAAAAGACGCTT
The DNA here is from genome assembly GCA_039654105.1 of Coreius guichenoti. Taxonomy (NCBI): domain Eukaryota; kingdom Metazoa; phylum Chordata; class Actinopteri; order Cypriniformes; family Gobionidae; genus Coreius; species Coreius guichenoti. The sequence continues at coordinate 9,541,017 of CM077190.1, forward strand.
TAATATATTATGTGTTTTATTAGACAGGTGAGCAACTGTTTGGATACATTCATCAACAGAAAACTAATCATTGTTATATAGCTCAACACAGTCTTAATGTTTAAATCTCGTTTTCTTGATTTACCACGAGTACCATGTTTTATCATGCCTAATATCGATCTAGCTTCAGTGTGCAACAAGTGTCTCATAGTAGCCACCGAGCGAACGCACAGAGTAGCATTATAACATAACTTTCAACACACTCAAATAATGTATCTAATATGATAAAACAGCGCTGCGTTACCCCACATGACCGGAAAAGGCGGAAACGGTTGTCTGCGGCATAATAAAAGCTCTTCGCGTCATCAAGCTACGCCTTTGTTTTGAATGTGACCTCTAGCGGCGAAAAATTACATATTGTGGCTTTAAGCTCTCTACATACTGAACAATGATTCTCTTATTTACATTGTGTCTACTCTTTATTATACTGAGAGGATTCACAAGTGTGCAGAACTCAGCACTGAAAAAAAAAAAACTCCAGCGTTTTTTTATGTAGCGAGTGGATTCTGACTAAATTAAACACCTCTGATTGGCCATCGCGTAAAAAAAAAAAAAAAAATCAACCGACATGTCTGTGATTGGCTACTTTGCTCAACACTGCAAAAACACGTTGGAAATAGAAACCTTCGACGCACAAACACAAATATGTGCGTTCCTCAAATATGTCAAATCAGATGGGGCCCCCTGAAGTAGTTCACCCCAAAAATGAAAATTCTGTCATGAAATACTGACCCTCATATCGTTCCAAACCCGTAAAAGACCTTCGTTCATCTTCGGAACACAAATGAAGATACTTTTGATGAAATTTGAGAGCTCTCTGACCCCTCCATAGACAGCAATTTAATTAACACTTTCAAGGTCCAGAAAGCTAGTAAAGACATTGTTAAAATTGTCCATGTGACTCCAGTGGTTCAAACTTAACTTTATGAAGCGACGAGAATACTTTTTGGGCGCAAATACAAACAAAAATAACGACTTTATTCAACAATTTAATTCTAGCCTGTGTCAGTCTCCTACGCAGTTTCCGTGCAGCGCTTTCGAGTTACGGCAGCTGATGCTGCTCACGTGAGCATCACGACGCATGCGCGTGCTGTATTTACAACGGAAACTGCGTCGGAGAACGAAATTGTTGAATAAAGTCGTTATTTTTGTTTGTTTTTGCGCACAAAGAAGTATTCTCATCGCTTCATAAAATTAAGGTTTTATCACTGGAGTCACATGGACTATTGACAGAATTTTCATTGTTGGGTGAACTAACCCTTTAAGTCCGCCCCTGTGGAAGAGTGGGGGAACATCTCACAGCAAGAACTGGCAAATCTGGCTCAGTCCATGAGGATGAGATGAACAGTAGTACTTAAAGCAGCTGCTAGCCACAACAGGTACTGACTGCTACTTTTGATTTTTTTTTTCAGGGACTCATTATTCTATTTCTTTTCGCCAAATGTCTATGAAATGTGTTTAGTTTATATCTTAGTTGTTAAATCTTTTTGTGTTCATACAAATGCGGAAAAAAGCAGTTGAAAGTGAGAGGATGCTTATTTTTTGCTGAGTTTATATTATTTTCCTTGAGCTAAAACAGCAACATGAAAATGTGTCAAAATGTTAGTGTTGTATCAATGTAAAGCTACACCTGTACGACTTTACCTGGAGGACAGACGTGAAGCTGTTTCGCTCTTCTCTTTTAGGCAAAGTCTCACCAGTTCTGTTTTGCTTATCTAATCAAAAGCTATTCAAAGGAACCAGCTTCGACCTCCTCTCACTTGCTCATTCTATCAACGAAGCACTCGAGTAAGACTGTCAAGAAGCTCCTTTGACTAAAATGCATCCCTCAGTCATCCTTCTGGTTCTTGCTATCACAATGTGGCTCTCCGAACACTGGGGAACTGCAACCGTGGTTGAAGACTTCAACCATGTTGAGAGATGCAAGGACTCACTGTATATGGGCACCCCACCGCGTGGCTTCAGAAATGGCAGGCTTAGGAAGATCTGCCAGCGATACGCTGACAAACCCAGATACGTGACCCTGTACGACCCCCAAAACCGCATCCCAGTTTACTCTGCGTACACCTTCAAGAAAACAGAGGGCGATCGGCGAGTGGACTACCCCTGGATGTATGAGCCTCAGGTATGAATCACTCAAAAGTACACAAAGCTGTCACTGGGGCAGCACCCTTTCAAAAGGTACTAATATGTAGTGCTGGGTAGATTACTTACAAATTGTAGTCCGTTACTGAATACAACTTGATGAAAATTAAAGTCGTAACGTAATCTATTGCATTACACATATTGCAGGTAATGTAATCAGACCACTTTTTGATTATTTTTTTAATCAAAATAAAACACAATATTTTATTTGTTTATCTTGTGTAATTACACCTAACTAGTGGCTGGTCTGTGTGTGCAATTCCACAAAACTGGAAGATTTTTTAAACATATATAAGGAATAGGCTTTTTTAGAAAGGAAAATGTAAAAGATAAAAAAGAATTAGGGAGAATCGATTTATGAATAATTTACTGCCATTTTGTGAATATTAAGTATTCATGTAATAATTAAAAAAGTAGGCTAACTGTAGTTTTATTGAGGGTTTTTTAATTCAAACTACAAGTAGCCTATTTATTTTTTAGAATCTGATTACGTAATCCAGATTTCATTTAATCAGTTACTACCCAGCATGTACCATTTATGTATGTAGTAATATGTTCCTTTAATGTCCCCCTGTAGTCAATGATTTTATCCCTTAAAACTCATCTATGATCACCAAAATAACATATTTAAACTGGTGCTGTCAAATCGATTAATCGCGATTAATTGCATACAAAATAAATGTTTGTGTTTACATAATATATGTGTGTGTACTGTGTATAATTATTTTGTATATATAAATACACACACATGCATGTATATATTTAAGAAAGCTTGTTATGAAGCCATGTCTAATCGTTTTACAACAGGCGTCCAATCACAACTGACATCTGGAAAAACGGAATTAACCAATGACATTTCAGGTTACAATGAAATAAGTAAAGTCCCGCCCCACGACTGCCAAAAATAAAAAGTTTTCCCGCGAGCAAAATAGAAGATGGAGCGCGAGTGTGGGGAATGATGACGCGCGTGCTGCGAGTCGTGTCCAAGCACGCAAGGGCTTGATTTGCGCGCAGAGGAGATGTCATGCGCGCGCGCGGGTTTAAAAGGAGCTCGCGGGCTGCCGTTTCCTCGCATGTAAACCTGTTATTCTCTCGCGGGAGTGATTTACTGCGCGCGCAAGCATCAGTTGTGCGCTCGTTTATTAATGGCATTAAAATGCCGCCATAGAGTATCCCTCCTGTGTCCTCATGGGATAGTAAAGTGTCCATCGTATGCACACTTCAGAATCTCGCCGGAAGAAGTAGGTCATCCGGGTACTTTTTGCTTACTCTTTCATGAGTATAATTCGGACATACTTCTTTTGTAACATACTGTATTTCGCATACTATATAGTAGGGCAGTATGCCATTTTAGATGCAGCCTGTCTTTGGTTCACTGCAGTTTTAAGGTGAAAATACTCAGCAATGGTGTTGACTTATGAATTTGTCTGAAAGCATATTAAAAACACCACATAGACATACAAACAACATTATAAACGTGATTTTCGCCACAGGGGGTCTTTAAGGTATTAATGCACGCTTTAGGGGTAAATAAGGTACAAAAGCGTAGGAAAGGGTACTGTTTTAGTGACACCTTTTGTACCTTTTTCTTTCTAAGAGTGTGAGGAATGGCTTTCTTTGTTTTAATTTTAATGATGTGGTGACCTACTTCCCAGCTAGCAGAGCTTGATGGGAATGGGAACATGTTGCCGTTCCCAACCGGATACTTACACATGAAGTTTGAGGACAGCCAGGCGGTTTTGGATGACTACTCTGACGTGGTTCTGTACGAGCGAGGCCACCTGAATCCAGACCAGCACCAGTCAGACCCCCAGGACCGAGCGGCTACCTACACGCTCACCAACGTCGTGCCAGAAATCCGCGAGTTCAACATCGGTCCATGGCGCCAACACGAAGAGCGCATCCGCGTGCGCCTCAACAACTTCTGCAGGGGCACAGCCTACATCGTAACTGGGGTTACCACTACCGGAAACATGATCCGACGCAACAACCAGAACCGTGTTGGCATCCCTGAAGATGTGTGGTCTGCCTACTGCTGCACCGATTACGACCGGAACGCGCCACACAACGTACGCGTCCGCTTCCCGACCCAAGCGGCCCTCGCCAAGAACGCAAAGGAGGGGAACACAGTCCAAGAGCTCTCAGTGCTGGAACTGGAGAACTACCTGACAGACAGAATGAACATAGACAAGAACTTTCAGCTGTTTTATGATAACTGCATCTCACCTTCACCTCTTCCTCCCTACCTTCACCATACCAACTGATCCGACCTGCCTTCAACTTATAGCTTTGGTTGTGGTTTCATTTTTCTTGCTTTATTCTTTCCTGTAGCTTCTCTGTATTTCTTTATAGAAAAAGAGTTGAAATAACAAATAAATGTAACAATCTGCAGAACGTTACATTTAGTGGTTCGCAATATTATACACTAACGTTCAAAAGTTTGGGGTCAGTAAGATTTTAAAAAAAAAATAATAATAATAAATTAATATTTTTAATCAGTAAAGATAGTACATTGGTGAAAAGTGTAAGTAAATACATTTATAATAATTGATATTCAAATAAATGTTGTTGATTTGAACTTCTATTATCACGGTTTTCAGAAAATCTTAAGCAGCACAACTGTTTTCAACATTGATAATATTAAGAAATATTTCTTGAGCGGCAAATCGGCATCATATATTGATTTCTGAAGGATCATGCGGAGTAATGCTGAAAATTCAGCTTTGCATCACAAGAATAATATATTAAAATAGAAAAGTTATTTTACATTTTAAATTTATTTATTTATTATTTTATCCCACCAAATAAATGCAGCCTTGGTGGGCATAAAATACTTTTTTCTAAAACATAAAAAAAAAAAAAAAAAACCTTACCAGCCCCTAACTTTTGAACGGTAGTGTGTAGGCCTATAAAATATTTTTAATTCAAGTCATATTTTGATATTTTAAACATATTTAAAAAAATATTAAGTAACTTTTTTTTTTCCTGTCATCTCTCTGCTTACAACTATTTTGTTGCTTTTATCTTAACATTAATTGTCCTACATAATCGTGACAAAGTGCCTCAGTTTGCATATGCTACATAATTCACTGACACCACCTGAAGTTCTGTTAGTTTTTTTTTAAGGATGAACAGGTGATATATCTTTTTAGATGGTATGAACAAGGTGTGTGAAAACAAAAAAGCTGACATCACATTTTCCAACCTTGTTGTTTCAATATAACATGACTGATACAAACCAATAAAAACCCAAGGACAATTCTAGTCAAGTTTAATCATTACCCCCACTTGATCACAATTTTATATCAGGAATAATTTTCAGTAACAGACACTGTATCAAATCAATATAACATTGTGAGAAACATTGTGGGAGAGAAAGAGTAATGAACAGAATTATATTCTCATTATGATCTCTTTACATTAGATATTCAAAAACACTGAGTGAAAGTGTCTCGGTCTCTTTTTCATCATTGTTCAGTTGATCAGTTTATAATTTAGGATTCAAATTTTTATTTAGTCAGTTCTAGACAGTCCAAATTTTTGGTCATCATTCTAAGGATGAAAATAAAAATAAAAAAATGCCATGATAAAAGATGTGAAGAGTAGATGAATTTGGAATATACAGATACACATTTGCAGTGACAGTGGTTTATAGAGGGCCTTGAAACCTAGAAATGGTCATATAAAAACATCTGCCCACATCTTGCTGTTATTCTGTATGACCTAAACAATTCCATGGTGATATACACTGATCATAACATTATGACCTAATATTGTGTTGGTCCCCCTTTTGCTGCCAAAACAGCCCTGACCCATCGAGGCATGGATTCCACTAGACCCCTGAAGGTGTGCTGTGGTATCTGGCACCAAAATGTTAGCAGCAGATCCTTTAAGTCCTGTAAGTTGCGAGGTGGGGCCTCCATGAATCGGACTTGTTTGTTCAGTACATCCCACAGTGATTTGGACACCTCAAACACGTTGTTTTGCTCCTCAAACCATTCCTGAACCATTTATGCTTTGTGGCAGGGCGCACAGTGTTCCCCAGGTAAGCGACGCACACGCACCCGCACCCGCACCCGCACCCGGCCATCCACGTGATGTAAAAGAAAACGTGATTCATCAGACCAGGCCACCTTCTTCCATTGCTCCGTAGTCCAGTTCTGATGCTCACGTGCCCACTGTTGCAGCTTTCGGCGGTGGACGGGTCAGCATGGGCACCCTGACTGGTCTGCAGCTATGCAGCCCCATACGCAACAAACTGCGATGCACTGTGTATTCTGACACCTTTCTATCAGAACCAGCATTAACTTCTTGAGCAATTTGAGCTACAGTACAGTAGCTCGGATCACACAGGCCAGCCTTCACTCCCCACGTGCATCAATGAGCCTTGGCCGTCCATGAGGCTGTCGCCGGTTCACCACTGTTCCTTCCTTGGACCACTTTTGATAGATACTGACCACTGCAGACCGGGAACACCCCGCAAGAGCTGCAGTTTTGGAGATGCTCTGACCCAGTCGTCTAGCCATCACAATTTGGCCCTTGTGAAACTCACTCAAATCCTTACGCTTGCCCATTTTTCCTGCTTCTAACACATCAACTTTGAGGACAAAATGTTCACTTGCTGCCTAATATATCCCACCCACTAACAGGTGCCGTGATGAAGAGATAATCAGTGTTATTCACTTCACGTCAGTGGTCGTAATGCTATGCCTGATCTGTGTATATATTCCATGGCTGCCTAAATAACTATCTATGAACCATCTATATTTCCTCTTTAAAGTAGCATAAACAGCTTCCTACACTTAAAAAATGGGTCTGTAAGGAAACACAGCCATTATGAAAGTGCACAATTATTCACAGGTCACATAGGACGAGTCTTCAATGATTGACCACTGGAAACTAATATCACATGATTGAGATTAGCAAATTCGTAGGATATTCCTTTAATTTCATAAAACTGTAATCTAATCTCAGAGAGACACAAATGAGGAAGGATATGCAAATGAAGCGAATAAAGCTGAATAAGCCTTAACTCTCTCTCTCTCTCTCTCTCTCTCTCTCTCTCTCTCTCTCTCTCTCTCTCTCTCTCTCGCTCTCGCTCTCTCTCTCTAACACATATTCTCCTTTGTATTCCTTTCTGTAAATTGTCTTTGGGTAATATTATTACTGGCAGTTGTAATTTTGCATCTATTCATAGTGCCAGCAATGGTGAATAAACTCAAGAGAATAAAATATGATTCTTTCTTTCTTAGCTGCTGGTTTTTGTGCAAGATGGGAGTACTATGGAGTCTTTTCCTGCTATGGAAGACTTTGCACATGTGGCCCAATGTAAATGATCAAAGTCCCCTGATCCCAGATCAGCAAACCACACTGACAAATCAGATGCCTTCTGATGCCTCAGGCCAGGGACTTTAACACATGTCCCTCAGTCTAAAATCAATACAGGGTCCAAATATACAACATCCAAGCTGCAATAAGGTGTTCAGAAGGCACAAGTGCTAAGGAAGACCCCAGGGCCCGACCCATAATCCATGCTTGAGTAGGGCTGGGCAACCTAATTCTACAGCTGTGACCAAACGATGCATGGGTGGCTGTAATTCAGTATTTGTACACTAGATGGTGCTGCCGTCAAACAACAAAAAAACCTAATCTTGACGTTCTTCCAGTTAGAAGAAACATTCTTGAATAAAGCTTGTATAATAACAGTTTTAATAAATAGGCCTACATATATTTGAAAACCCCCAAAACGTATTAAATAATCGTCTAAGATGTTTTTTTCCCATCTCAACAAGGCCTATGATTTAATAAATTTGTTTATAATTGTAGCCTATTTATTTATACAGTCACCTAATATAATGCTTCTAGGAAAGTTTAACAAGTTTGCCCTCAAACGTGAGATCACTGTCGTCACAGGATTGTACACCGAAAGTATATTGAGCAACACAGCGACTGCAAACAGCGCAGACAGAACGCGCTGGAATACTATCAAGGACGCACGAGGGTCATGTAGGAGTCATATAAGGTGCACTATGTGTTGAGCTGAAATCTACACAGTGCACAGTCTGCAGATTGTGCCAAAAAGGAACATAAAAGTCGGATTTAAGAACATTATGCATCGTAAAAATGCAGCTTGCGGATGCAAACGTTTTCAGGTAAGATTTTTCCTTAAGGTGGAGCTAAATTAAAACAAAAACAACAACAAAAAAATGTTATATCGTAATAATACTCACGTTTGTAGTGCCATTTTGGTCAAACAATTCTGGTTGCATTTAAGTAGCCTATTAGTCCCTTCCTTGTAGTCAAGAATTATTTTATTTTACATTTATAATATATGCCTATAAACTATTTTATTTGATCATTTTAATTATTATTTTTTGTGGAAATGTGATATATTGTCATTCAAACGTTTGAGGTATATAAGATTTTAAATTATAGAAATGAATAGGCCTACTTTTATTGAGCAACGACACACTGAATTGATCCGCAGTGAAAGTAAGGACATTTATAGTGTTACAAAAGATTTCTATTTCACAAAAATGTTGTTCTTTTGACCTTCCTATTCAACAAAGAATCCTGAAAAAAATGTATCACAGTTTCCACAAAAATATTATCTGTTTTCCAAATGAATGAACTGACCCAGCTGATGACTGATGATATTCACAAAAAAATGTTTTGAAAACTTGATAAAAGTCATGCTAAAAAGCTAAAAAAAATGGAGGAAGATTATAGACCTGTGTGAATTATTCTCGGTTTTTAACGATTCAATCATTTTTCACTCATATCACACAAAGTAATTAGGTGTGTTCGACTTGAAGCGGCGCTGCGCAGACCGATCGGTGTATGACATCAAAGTAGCGCGAGAGCGATTCGAAAGCATACGGCTCTGTCTGCTGTCTAATCGCTTTCGCGATACTTTGATGTCATACACCGATCGGTCTGCTCAGCTGCAGGAAGTGATTCAATGAATGAATCTTTTTAGTAGGCATATAGCGATTCTAAAGATTCGAGTCACTGGTGAATTAAACCCATCAACACTACGCTGTGCTTCCTTCCCCGTTCAGCTATAATGCCTTTTCTGCGTCAAGCTACTTAGAGCAGCGACCCCGGTATGAACAGTGTCAGTGACAGAGAATGATGAATCAGATGACTATTTACATGCAGAAGCTTTTATCCTGGAGATAAAGAAACGAAGACTAGTCAGAGGTGCTACGATACACTAATGAATCCTGGGAAATGTAGTATTTGACCTCAGCTATGTAAAACGTATAAAGAAATGCGCCTCCTTAATATAATGATTATATAGACACATTTTTGTGGGTAGCGTGGCCGAGCGGTCTAAGGCGCTGGATTTAGGCTCCAGTCTCTCTGGAGGCGTGGGTTCGAATCCCACCGCTGCCATTCCTTTAAAATTCTGACTTTCTGCAAAAGTCTCTTTGGCAATAAGTATTGTGCGTGTGTAACTCTGTATGTGAATACCAGTTCCAAATGAAGAATTAAATGCCTGATTAGGCATAGTGAAGTTGCTTTGAATATGGCTCCATTTTTCATAGTCTAGTTGGTCAGGTTGTGAACTTTGAGTGCATTTTGAGCTTTACATCAAGTATTTGTAATAACAGTGTCTCTCTCTTGTCTGTTCAGGTCTGGTGTCAGTTTTGATAGTGTTTGTGTGGCTGGGTGGAAACCAGGTCTCACCCCTCCGACCCATCTGCGACCTGAGGGTTCTGGACCATTTTGTTCAAGAAGCTCGAGATTCTGAAGTCATCATGGTGAGGTTTCATGTGGTTCACACACCTGGCGCAATGTGACGCCAGGCAAATGTTTTTTGCTAGTTTCAGCCTGACGCAGTTGTCACGTCCAGCGCCACGTTGTTTAAATAGCAAATGCACTTTGTCCATCTGTTCGCCCATGGGTGTGCTGGTCTGAAAATGAGGTGTGTTCAGGCGCATTGTTGGCGTGTTGCTATTTTGAGGCAACTGAAAACGACTGCGCCATTGACCAACAAAAACCTGGTCTAAAGTCAATAGCACAGTATTTTTTGTGTTATTTAAAGGGTGCATTAGTAATATGCGCCTATAGGCGGGTGCACAACGCGCATACACTCTGCTTATTACACACACAGGGACGCGCAGCAGCACACAAACATTTTTAAATATTACAAATAAAAGGATTTCTCTCTGGAGAAGCGTTCAGTCTTTCTGCTCGCAAATTCCGCCATGTAAATAGCGAATCCGCCATGGTGCAAGCGCAACTGGCTTTTAACGGGAATGGGAGATGAGACTCTGATTGGGTTATTGCACGTTACGCCCAAAACACACCCATGACTCATTAAGAGACTAGGTACAACTCTTTTGGACCATGCGCCTGGCAGGCCAACCGCTTTTTTCAAAAGCAAAAGTGGATTCGGACACCTGCGGCATGCGCTTCAGACCATGCGCTGAGATCGTTAAAATAGGGCCCATCATGTTATTTTGAGACATCGCTTCATCTGTCTCTTGTTCTCTCAGCGGGGTTGCAGAGGAGGCTGTGGAGTGATGAAATCCTACTTTGTTCCTCTGACTAGAGTTGACTTTGCTGTTTGGGAACATATAGACGTGAGTGATAGTGTCTATGTTTATAATGATCAAATACAGTAGTGTAAAAGCATAATTATATTCCAGTATTGGTCTATTATACAGACTATTAAAGCAAGTATATTCCATTGAAAGCATTTCTACTCATTGACTGACTGTAAATCTATGTGTCCAGGTTCAGGGACAGGCCGTGGAGGTCCAGACTGGACTGTCTCTGCTGGTTCAGGCCCTGAGTACAGTGAAAAAAACAGTGAGCAACGCTCCTCTGGCCAGCACTCTGGATAACAACATCAGTAACATCCACAGCCTCGGCCAGATCCTGCACAGTCTTGATTTACAGGTATAGTAAGTTACCGCTGATGTCCGTCAGAGTGAAGTCTTGTTTCTTCTTGACAATTCTGGCATTAACATCCAGCATGAGCCACTTTACTAATTTGGCATTGTAGGAAATTGTGCAAACGTGCAGGTTTAGTCGGTCTGCCCTTTAATTCCTCTCTCTCTCTTATGTTGGCTGCAGTCAAAGCGGCGGCATGATTCTGGGAAGTGTGTTTTGTTTCCCCAAAGCTTGATAGTTCAGTGACTGTGAGGTGAAGTGTAGTGCTGTGGAGCTGCATGTCTGTGTGTTTGCAGGCATGTCATAATAGCTGTCCGTGAATGGAGGATGTTGCAATAGTTGGATACTAACCTTTTAGGGAACTGGATATTTTAACCTACTTCTGTTATGAAAGATGCAAAAGATGTTTTTAAAAAAAAAAATTCTTAGATGTGATTCTTCAGGAATCATTCTAAAATGCTGATTTGCTGCTCAAGAAAGATTTCTTATTATCAATGTTGAAAACAGCTTTGATGCTTAATATTTTTGTGGAAACCTTGATAATTTTGTTTCAGGATTATTGGATAAATAAAAAGTTAAAAATAAGAGTTTTTATTGGAAATAGAAAACCATTTGTACAATTATTAATGTCTTTACTGTCACTTTGATCCATTTAATGTACTCCAATTAAATTGAATAAAGGTATTATTATTATTATTATTATTATTTTGCTCTTACTTACCCCAAACTTTTAAATGGTTTTAACACTCATAATAAGAAATGTTTCTTCACCAAATCAGCTGCCATCACAGGAATAAATTACACACACACACACACACACACACACACACACACACACACACACACACACACATACATATATATATATATATATATATATAAACATTGGAGTTTTTAATATTTTTATATTGTAATCATTTCACAGTTACTCTCCAAATTAATGTATAAACAACTTAAAGACAGTATTTTTTTATATTTTTTGTAATGGCATCTTTTATGAATGAAGGTCAGTATCACTGATACTAATACTGCTACTGATGATTTTTTAAAAATATATTTTAAACATTAATGATAGACATTCAACATTACAGTATAATTGAAACTTATCAATTTCAACATTTATTAGGCTTTAAAAAAATAACAACTTTTAATTTAAGTGAACTTAAAACAATCTACACATAAACCCATTATAATAAATGTCATATTTACCTGTGGCCTTCATATATAATCAATATACAGAAAATGAATAAAGTTGTCAAACAATCTTCACTGCATAAATAATAAATTAAATATAGAATAATCCTTATTAAAGCTAAAAATTTTTCAGTTACCTTTGTTCTTTGATTAACATTAATGACAGACATCACAGCAACTGGTTTATTAGGCTGCTGTCACTTTAAGATCTGCCGAACATGCCGCATCTCATTTTCTCTCAACTCTTTAAAGGTGCAGTGTGTAGTATTTATGAGGATCTATTGACAGAAATGCAATATAATATACATAACTATGTTTTCAGTGGTGTATAAAGACCTTACATAATGTACCGTTATGTTTTTATTACCTTAGAATGAGCCATTTCTATCTACATACACCGCGGGTTCCCTTACAGGGAAGTCGCCATTTTGCGCCGCCATGTTTCTACAGTAGCCCTAAACAGACAAACTTCTCTACAGAGCACTAGTCACTCTCTGCTCTCTTTGACGACGACATCTTTGTCCTGTGTAGCTTCTCTATGTGCTTTGAAAGGGAGGGGTGAGCGGTGGGCGGTTGCAATTCACAACCTCACCGCTAGATGTCGCTAAAATTTACACACTGCACCTTTAAAGGGTTCGTTCACCCAGAAATGAAAATTCTGTCATCATTTACTCACCCTCAAGTTGTTCCAAACCGGTATAAATTTCTTTGTTCTGCTGAACACAAAGAAGATATTTGGAAGAATGTTTGTAACCAAGCAGATCTCGGCAGCCATTGACTACCATGGAGGGGGGGGGTTATACTATGGTAGTCAATGGCTGCCGAAATCTGATTGGTTACAAACAATGAAGACAGATTTTTCATATTTGGGTGAACTATCCCTTTAAGTTAATTTAAGATGTTATTTAACTCATTTAAGACTGCTCTCATGATAATACTGTACAAAACGGGCATTTTGGCATAATTCTGTTTGTTATTGTTTGTTCAAGTACGAAAGAGAACTCGATTCTGCTGCGTTGTCTGTGCGCACGATACTGGCACGTGTGTATATATATATATATATTAAAATTGAATGACAAAAAACATGCCAAAAAGTTTTTTGCAACTCAGATAAAGCAATAAATAAATAAAATGTCAATTGAATAGACAATAGATTATGCCTAAATAATTGTATGTCTAGTGCAGACTTTGCTTATTTTATTGCAGTTAAAATAAGTAATTCAGTCTAATGGGATTTTTCGCACCATAGTAAACCACAGCCCCAAAATACAGTATGATTCATTGCTGTAACTATGAGAATAAATTAAAGGCTGCATCAAGATATGTCAATCATCATCAGTTAACCATTCCCACAGTACTAAAATATAATGAATCATGCTTAAAATATAACACTAGAGTACAATACAAGAAATGGGAGGGGTAACTAGCTTAGTAGCCAAAGCTGTTACCATGAGTTGATTTCAAAACAGTAGAAAACCGTCTTGGTTTGTTATTTTAGGCTGATTTAATCAGATTTTAGAGTTGCAATCTATCCATTTTATACATTTTTGGGCCAATCAATTTTCCCTAATGAGTCCGTTCTGTTTCCGCAGCAGGCCAGGTCCACAGTTCTTTCAGATGATTCAGCTCCTGCCAGCTCACAGATGCAGGAGGTCTCCTCTCTCCCAGAACTTCTGCAGGTGCAGAGCAGCTTCCTGCGAGGGAAAGTCAGACTCCTGCTTTCAGCTGCACCAGCTTGCCAACGGCAAAACAGCTGATTCCAGCTCGGATGAGCTCAGGAACTGTTTACAACAGTCACGCATACACACAAAAACGCTTGATTGTGACTCGTTCCTCAATCTTAAAGAGCTTATACTTTCCAGGTGTCGCTCTTTAAAATGCAGTCATGTTTCTAGAGTATGCATCGTGTGCAGAGTGAAGCGAAACGGTAGAGACACCTCGACTTATTCAACAAGGCGAACATGGCTGAAGAACCTGCAGAGGAACATATCAGAGCCCACAAGTGGACTCGTTGCAGGCTCAAAGGCTCATAGCGGTTTGTCGAACAGCTTGTCCAGCTGTATACGGCCACCTGGACTATAGTACACACGAGACACTTTTATTTAATTATCTTTGTATGTTCAGTTTTTCTACAAATCCATGAAATGTGCTGCTATTTGTTTGTGTTTTAAGTAAGCAATGTCCCTTTTGGGTACGCATTCTGCAGGACAAGTCCCTCTTTCTGAGATGTGTACGTTTAACGGCAGGACCAAAGGTCTGTTTAGGGTTTAGCTGGGTTTGCCATGTGGACTCATACATGCGCTGGTATGAAGTATGCTTCCATCTAGAGGACAAAACAACAAGTTTAGATGAAACTGTAAGTATACATAAATAAAATAAGCAAATAAAAATGGTTCACATTATTTTTGAAAGTAGACAATAGAACAACAACATGCAAAGAAGGAGACAGGCCTGTCTGTATGTTTAATAACCTTTTTAATGTTGTCCAGTTCAGATACACAACATACAGTGTGTAGTAGCCTGTATAGGAAATAGAAATATGAATTTCATTCTTTAGACCCGTTGCGGTCATACAGTCCCCTCATCAAGCCTTTTTTACGTTGCTGAAATTCAACAAAATGAAACTCAACAGGTGCAAGTCTTTTTTTTTTTTTGGCGACCAAGCATTAATACTCAACAGTGTGTTTCTCAGTATTTTTTCTTCATTTTTTTTCTTTAAATCCTCTATAATACAATGCAACCCAGACAAAAAGTATCACCATGTATGTCTGGTGAGAGTGTGCTTTATATGTCTGTCAGTTGCCGGTAGAATCATCTCTCTCCCTTTATTTTGTAGAAAAATATGAACTGTTTTAAATTCTCTACTTTGAAATATATGCAGCTCAAATTCACAACAAAGAGATAAGCCAGAACTCTGTGAAATCTCACCCTCACTCCAACAAATCTCCAATGGTTTGGGTAACATTAAATTTCTAAGAACTTACAACCAGGTAAGAGAAAACAAACACCCCACAGTGTCATTTAGTCCACTGAAGCGTAATGAAGAACACCCAGGAGAATGACTCAAACAGCAGGCCTCGGAAAAAAAACGGGGCTGACTCAAGCGATTTGCATCCTATGGCCTCGTACGAGGAAATAAAACGAGCTTCTCCATATAAACTTTCTCATTTAACAAAATATTCTGATTAGGGCCCGATCGGTTCCACCCTCGGTTTTTCAAACGAAACAGAATCAGATGCAGCCAGCGACTCTTTTGTCCGCCTCATTGTTGGGTCTTGCAGCAAATTTGAATTCCAAATGCAATTATTCTCATCAAATGCGCTCATTCTTGACTCAATATATCCTCTAATGTGGATTCGCTTCATTCCCGCTTCCCTCAACATTCATTACGATTTAATGTCTTTTGTCAAAAAGAAGCTTTAATATCTGTATTCAGAATCGTAGGTGGAGGGATGTGATTGGCTGAATGAGCTTGCACCTGTTTTTACAGTGGATACGATTGGCCGTGAACCCAACAATAAACAAAATATTTACAAAGACCATGTCATCTCTTACACTTATAAAAATGTACAGTTTGCATCTTGTGTTTTTCGTCATGGCATGACAGAAAGTGGTCTTGTGTGTTTTTCATCCACCCACCGACGAGAAACTCCAAAAACAAGACAACGAGAGAACAAAAAATGGATGGAGATGAGATAGGTGTGCACAGTTGCTTGCGTCATAGATCATAAATGTATATTTAAGTGGCGTGAGGCGCGATGCCTCGTCCACTGTGGTGAAGTACGCCTCTTCAGGCTGCGTAACGGTAGTGCGTTTAGTTTTTGACCGTCACCGTGGCTCAAACCTGATGTACGAAGCTTCCAGAGTCAGTATCCAGAGCTCATTTAGAGGCCACATCTGTTCTGTTCCTCACACACACGCTCTTACACGCACACACGCGAATGCAAGCGGCCTGTCTCCCACTTCCTCTTGGCCAGATCGTTCTCGGCACCCTGAAAGAGAGATTTTGGAAAAAACACATTGAGAAGTGAGAAGGTCTTATGGGGACTTGTGACAGGGCATATAACAAGATGTCCGCCTGATGACAAGTGAGCTCAAACTGAGATAATCACTCAAAGGTCAGTGTCAGTGAGGGGGAAGAATGTTCTGGACACGTCATGAGCTCTCTTGGGCTCTTGATAAAAGAGAGAGAAGGAGAGACTCCAGCTGTGCGGGGACGGGCGCAGGTGTTGATCCCGTTGCTCTGGACGTCCAACTCAGCAGAGTCCAAGTCTTTACGGAGAAACGGAGAGAAAGAGCGACAATGAATGTTCCTTAACTCAATGTGGCGTAATGCGCGGGTTACTACAGAGGACTATACGAGCGAAGAGAGATAAAAGGGATATAAAAAAAGGAGAGGAGAGGAGAGGATCGTGGATTTGATCAGTCCTTCTCTCTGAGATGAGCTTTGTCGTACGGCTTCCGTAATTATAAATGAAAAAAAGAAGGGAACTATTTATCCTCTTTATTATCGTCAAGAATCAGTTTCATTTCCGGATACGACCATGTATCTACAGAGGGAGAAGAATCTCCAAATGAAGTGCACAAAATATAGCTGATGTGAAAAAAAGAAAAAAGAAAAAAGAAAGAGAGAGAGAGGAAGAGAGAGTAGACTATTGCAGAAAAAGACAACAACAATAAAAAGACAAATAATGAAGAGTCTTGAATCTCAAATGCGGAACAAATTCTCTTCAAGATGTCCATTTTCCTCGTAAAAAATAAATCATGCAAATTTCCCAAAGCGCAATCAAGGTATAAATTTAATTATTCTATATCTTTACTTTTTATATAGATATTTGTAGTAATTGTATCATCATTTCTCCCCATAGGCAAATAACAGTGACAGTGCAAAACAAAAAGCAAAAACAAACATAAAAAAACGAGAAAGAGACCAAAGAAAACAAAAACAAATTTGGCACTTTTTTCTCAATTCTGCAAATTCCTTGAATAAATCCAGTTCAGGCGATTCTCTCCACGTCCGTCCAAAAGACTGCGTCTGATTGGACGATGATCACAGTACTTGGCACAAGAATGCTGGTAAAAATTAGATAGAATCTTTTTTTTCATTCATAGCCTTATAAGGTTATCAATAATACATATTTTACATGTATGTTTTCTTGATTTATAAAACAGTCCGAAGTAGGAAAAACTGTTCTTTTTTGGGGGGACTAGAAACAGCTACAGAAGAGCAGAAGACTGTCAGGGAGAAAAAAAGAAAAAGAAAAAGAAAGAGAAAGACGGCAATGGAACGGGAGTAAAAAAAAAAAAAAAAAAAAATCAAACGGGAGGGGATAGCTGCTGTATTGAGTGGAGAAAATGACGTTTCTCCACCCAAAACCTTCTCCGCTACTCAATCCAAGAACAAGAGAAGCAGGAAGAGTAAAACAAGAACGAACAAGAGAGAAATAGTGTGTGCTGGGAGTGGACTTAAAAAGGACAGGAGCGGTGGGTTGGACAGTATCCGTGTAGAGCACCACTCTTAGTACCGGAGGTCTGTGTTCCTATGCGTTTGGGGGGCCTGGTCCCCTCAGAGGGGTTACTATACTCGCGTGGTGGAGTGCTGGTGGGGCAGGGCGTTGTTGCTGTGCCCAGCACTTGGTGCAGGGGCAGGGGGGTAAGTGTTGAAGGCATGGAGGGGCTGCATGCCAGTGATGGTGCTGGGGATCATGGAAAGTGTGTTAGCCGTCATGAGTGGCACGTCCTCAGGGGCCCGCCGTAGCGCCAGAGTGTAGTCTGGCGGGCACACGGGTGGTCTCAGGGGCTCCAGGTCGCCGTGGAGACCACGCGTTGGAAGGGGTGTGCCGTGGTCGAGCTCCACCCTCTGCTGCTTCATCTGCAAGGACATTAGCTCCTCCTCCTGGCTCAGTGCCAGGTCGTTATGGGGCGGAGCCCCCACAATGCCGACACCTGGCCCCGCCCCACGTTGGGGCGAGAGGCGGCGATGGCGCCGTTGCAGCAGCTCGTGCCGTTTGTCACGTTTGTAGTACAATGCAGCAAATGCCAGTACGTTGAGGAAGAGCAGCGATGCACCCACTGCTACCGTCACACTTAGCTCCGTCGAATAGTCCCGCGTGTCACTCGGGAACGGGAAGCGTTCAGGAGGGTGTTCGGAACCTTCGAGGTCCGGGTCGGGTGGGTAGGTCGAAACCGTGGGGTGGCGAGTAGAGCGTGTCGCTGGACTCTGGGGCGTACCCTTCCAGCCGGTCCGGTGCGGTCCGCCAGGCGGCAGTCGTGTGGTTATGGAGCTGATGATCTCCTCATGGAGGGTGTGGAGGTGAGGGACCAGCTCAAGCCAGAAGGCAACTTTGTTGGCACGGTAATTGTCCCGGATGCGAGGCTTCAACCCGATGTGGAGGTACTGCTTGTCTTTAGAGCTGAACTTGGTCCAGATAACTTCTTCAAAGCGATTGGGCTTAGTATGGATGAACTTGGTATCCTGCGGTACTGGAATGTTCGGATCACTGGGAAAAAAAGTTGAAACAAAGTCAGAAGAAAATAAAAGGACAGACGAAGAAAATGGCATTTCTGTTCTGGTCTCATTGAATAAAATTTTTTTCAACAGATCGAACCCTCACCCCGTCTTGGCGAAGTTGGTCCAGTACGTCATCACTACAGCGCTGAGCATGACATCGTTCTTGGAAAAGTTGCAGGGAAACAGATCTGTGGCGCCCACCATGGGAACACCGAACACATAGGGAATTTCATCACCATGTGCGGCGTCTGCCCACTCGGGTCGTGCCTCCGTCTGGCAGTGGTGGTGGAAGGTATAAAAATAAACGGGGGACTGGAACTCGGCATGCAGCTTAGCTGTGGCCACTGCTGGCGCCACCCACTGGTGATCGGTGAAAAGTGCAAGTAGAGTTTTACGCCGCATGTCACCGTTGTCACGGTCAGCCCAATCTGTGTACATGAACTTTATAGTCTCCCGCAATATGTCTTTACCTAAGAAGGGACAGAGAAAAAGAGAAAAAAAAAAATGGATGTTGGATGTCGAAAGAGGCTGTCACACAAAGCAGGGCACCTTGACTCAATATAGGAGATAATGTGACAGAAGCACCCAAGGTGAGGGGTAAAATTAGACTGATTACCTTGAACAACCGCTGTATGTCAGTGTTTCCTACAGAAATCTGTTTGTCTGTCCTGAATGGCACATTTATTGTGCACGTTGATATGATTTTTTTCATCCTGCAGAATCGTCTTTGGAGCCCAAAGCAAATCTTTTGACTGAAATAACTTTTAATAGGTACTCAATTCAGTGCCTGATTACAAATCATTTTATTAATATACTTTTTGTTGAATATGTAAATGTGACAAATAATGTATTTTAAATTATGACAGAAGCAATAAATGGTCTCGCAAGTTTAGCATACAACTAACAGCTGAGCCGGTTAAATTAGCATAACATCATCTAATTAGCTTTCAGTGCTGGGTAGTAAATTATTATATGTAACCTGGATTATGTAATCATATTCCAAAATGACTTGGAATTAGTTAAATTATGTTTAAAAAACTCAATCAGAATGCAGTTACTTTTTTATTGATTACATGATTACTTAATATTCACAAAATGAGAGTAAATTATTCCGAATTTATTGTTTCTCCCTAATTCTTCTTTTTTATCTTTTAAATTTCCTTTCTTAAAAGTTTTGTGAAATTGCACACTCAGATCGGCCACTAGTCAGGCGACTATAATTACATGGAAAATTGAGCGGCCACTCAGCATAAACAAATAAAACATTTAATATTTTTTTTATTTATTTTATTTTACTTGTTTATGATTTAATTAATTAAGCTTTTCATAAATTTATAAACCCCTGGAGTTCCTTCCCAAATTAGAAAAACCCTGAAGTAATGTAATGTTTAATGTAGTTCATGTTGTTGACAACAAAAAATTTAATAATTTTTATTTCTCTTTGTATTTTTTATCAGTCTGGTACAAGATTATACCATTTAAAAATCAATATTATAAACAAGTTAGGTCAAAAGTAATCTAAAAGTAATCCAAAAATAGTCAGATTATGTAATTTAAAATGTGTAATGTAATAGATTTTGTTACTGTTTAACATACATTAGTTTTCTAGTCTAGCAGATTAGTCTGCTATCTTAAAATACAACTAGCCAATTCACCTGCTAGCTTAGCTACACTGCTAAAAAAAGGATAACCAGAAATGCTTTTTTTTTATTTAGAAGATGTCACAATAATATTATATATTTTTAACAGGCATTAAAGACCTATTGGGGTCAGATGTTAATTCAGTAACGACTATGATGGATTCAGACTTATTCAGACTGATAAGTGGTAAGAAGTGGTAAGTCCCCAGATAGCATGGTGACATTGATACAATGTTGAGTTTTGATCCAAACCATAATTTTTGTTGAGATTGAAACTTCAATGTTTAAAGTGTGTTGGATCAGCATTGAAATTGTGATGAAAGTCAACAGCACACATGGGTGGAGACCATTACCCTTCAAACTGCGCAAATTGAAATTGCGAATTGAAAAAAACGCCCAAATGGAAACACGTACATTTCGCAAAAACTCCCATATATCGCAAAAAAGTTTTTACGCTCGCATGAGGTGGTTTTTCAGCCAATTCGAAAAAGGAATATTTCGCAAAACTGCAATGGAAACAGTTTTTTCGCATTTACAGGCCACCTGGTGCAAGTAAAAGTTGATCATTCTTTAAAGATGACGCTGTATGTTTGGACAGAAGATGAGACAGAGTTCTTTATTAAAAGACAAAAGAATTTATGGGAATACTGGATGCTAAACAAAGAAATACCACAATTTATCAAGACCTTGAAGTAGATAGGAGGGAGAAACACCCAGAAACATACGTGGCCGCTCCCTTCGATTAAAAATAATGGCTAGTGCGGTGGCTGGGATATATGTAAACCTACCAACATCTGTTGCCATGATTTTTGGAATGACTTATCACGAGAGGAAAAAATTCAGTTTTAGTCGCATAACATCGGTTAATGGAAACGCTGTCATTTCGCAATAGTTTTTTATCGACATTTAGAAAATACCACAAAAGTTTTGCGCAAATCTGTAATGGAAACGCGGCTAGTGATTTGTAGTTGCACAAGATCATGCAGGTGTGTATCTCTGCAGAACACTAGTGGGTGTTTCCCAATCAGTGGGGGGGTTTTCAAACCACAATGGGCATTTTCAACCGCTTTACCTGATTTGCTCTAATCCACTGTTGGTTTGGTTTAGGGGTGGGCCTTCATGGTTTTAGCAAGTCTGTTGAAAAATGGTTGAAAACATCCATTGCAGTTTGAAATTGGCCACTGATTGGTAAACGCCCATTTTGGTTTAGCATGTGTACTTCTCAGTAGTTTAATTGATGCTTCATCATTAGAGAGAAAACACAGGTGTATCCTATGCAGAAGTCTTGTGTGTTGAACCACCTGACAAACAAACATGACTTCTCTAGCACAGTTTCAAACAATATTGCATCTACCTTATTATTTCTATGTTCCTTTGTTTTGCGTGCTTGTTATTTGCATTCGATTTGTATTGTTACTGACTGTAATTAGAAACATTAAAAAGTTATTAAAGTGTTTGAATAAAGCATCCATTTTTCTACATTCTTAAAAATGCATTTAACATATTTCTTGAAGTGCAAGAGACATGAACATGAGCAAGAATGTCACACTGCACACAGCCAATGTCTTCATCCATCAGTGCTTGCAGAGCACATTGCTCCTTTAGTCGGAGTGAAGGCAGATGAAGATGGACAATTAAAAAAAAAGAGAGAAGCACCCTCCTGATAATGCTGACATTGATTATAAATTAAGTTGTTGTCAACAGCATAAATCACGTGACCTGGGACTTAATGCTATCCTGTGCCTTAACTCCTGCTCCCTGATTAATCAGGTAATCATTCATATTCCTGAATCTGTATTAAATTCAGAGAATGTAACTTATCTCCATTCAGTTTAGCCTGTTTCCACTGAAACACAAACAGAAAAAACTAAATCTTGTGTTTGAGAAAGTGACTGACATGGCTATTTTGTGATATTAAAGAGATTAAGATCTACATAAGGTGAATCTGCAGCTTTAAAGGTCCCATGATGTGGATTTTTTATTATTATTTTATAATGTTTCCTGAGGTGTACTTATATTGTTAGTATGATTTTTACATCATAAAATGTCATAATTTAGAAATAAAAGGCATTTTTCTATCCTGATTTTAGCCCTCTGGCTTGAATGCTCTGTTTGAAGGGGCGTGTCTGCTGTAAGACTTCAGTGTAAACGCACACTGTTGTGATTGGCTGACATCTTTGCATTTGAAATGCGTATTACATGTGGAACCCCTCTCGAATACTTTTACTACGTTTTTTTACTATTACAGCTGTCGAGATTAACGAATCGTGAAAGTGTTGATTATAGCATTATTTTTTAGATCTTTTCCCATCACATGAAAGGCTGCAGTGATGAGCATTGAGTAGACAGAGTCTGTTTATCGCGTGAATGCAGTGATCTCGTCATTGCAATGCTATTTTTCCCATAAAATGCTTTCACCACAACTAACAGCAAACACAATATCGATATGAATACAGTAAGAGCTTCGTTGTGCAGCATAACAGCATCATTCATTATAACGGCAGTTTGGGCAAGTGTGCAGATATACTCGTGATGTGTGATTGACAGCTTCGAACATTATAAAGAGAGTGTTCTTTGATACCTCTCTGTAGTTTAATCACAATTTAAATAACAGATTTGTTTCATGCTACTAAGAGAAACAATGTGAAGTTGATCGTTTAGTCACTGGCTTGATTCACTGATGCATAAACAGTATTAAACGATTTAGAAAGAAAGTCTGTGTGAACTTGAATAATTAGCTACACATCAGAAATCACTGATCACAGATCAGGCATTAATGAACACTGTTACTTACTGTTTGTGGCGGTGCTGTCAAATCCATATCGTAAAAGTCTGTTTGTAAAGCCTGTGCTGACATTGCGACTGAATTAAATGTAAAAAATAAACTGAATCCATTTTCTCCAAATTCTCTGTGCGGGCAAAGCAGAGAAAGGGGAGGTAACCGTTCCCCATATGACAACATATAGGGAAGATTCCAGATTGGCCCATCTGAGCTTTAATTTTCTCAAAGGCAGAGCAGGATACCCAGGGCTTGGTTTACACCTATCTCCATGTCTAGCCACTGGGGGACCATAGACAGGCTAGGGGAACATATTAATGTTAAAAAACCTCATAAAGTGAAATTTTCATGTCATGGGACCTTTAAAGGGATAGTTCACCCCAAAATGAAAATTGTCATCATTTGTTCACCCTCAAGTTCTTCCAAAACTGTATGATTTTCTTTCTTCTGCTGAACATGAAAGAATATTGAAGAAGAAGAGTGAAGAATGTTGGTAACCAAACAGTTGACAGTAGCCATTGACATTATTTCCTAGTATGGAAATCAATGGCTACGGTCAACTGTCTGGTTACCAACATTCTTTAAAATATCTTCTTTTGTGTTCAACAGAAGAAAGACACTCATACAGGTTTGAAACAACGTGAGAGTGAGTAAATGATAGAAATTTAATTTCGGGGTGAACTATCCCTTTAAAGAAATTTTAATTGAAAAAACCTAAGCTCTTTTATTCTTCAAGATAAATTTGTTATTTGAATGGAAAATGAACTGAGATTTATGTAATGGTCATAGCTCAGAGGTGTTTATTCCTCTTCATGTAGAGTTTAGCTCCAACACACCAGCCTGGAAGGTGTGTTTAATTAGGGCTGGAGATAAACTTGGTGGGAAAAATCAGATGCGCTTTCTTTTGATAATGAAGCATTAATAGATTTTAGAAAAATAGATTAAATATACAGAATTTAACGATACTAATCATAGTTTGAATATTTTGTGTTGGGCAACTTTTTTTTTGAAGTGAATCATATTGTGTTTAGTATATTAACATTCTTGAATGTGACTGTGTGAAAACTGAATTGACTTGTCCTTAAGTAACATCATGCTTTCTTTTTCAGATTTCAGAGAACCCAAAGGAAAAGATGCAGTATTCTGATGTAAGACAGATTTTCCAAATCTGAACCGTCGGACCAACTGTAGTTATAATGACATCAGACTACTGAAGCTAAATTTATTTTTAAAGGTTGTAATGCTTTTCTCCTATATTTCTCCCCCTTTCTTTTTTTTAAAGAATGTTCTCTTTTATATCTTTTTTTGCCATTGATTGTGTTAAACTGTTAAATAAAATAAATTGACTGGGAAGGTGTCATTTATACTTGGAAAAGGTTTTCCCCAAACTTTGAAACGGTCAGAAATTTGTTGATGAACCATCGAAGTATATAATGTTGTTTCTACATTAACTTGGTACATCAGATGGCAATATTGTTTTATGTTGTCATTACATTTCAGTTGTATTTTCAGTTTCAACAAAAGTGATTTAGAATCAACATCACATTGTAACATTGATCAAACAATAAATCCAAAGATTATTTTTGATCATTTCAGTGTCGTTTCAACAGCAGTGATGTAGAATCAACATCATAGTGTAACGTTGATTCAACAATATTACCATTGATTATTTTTGTTAATTTCAATATTGCTTCAACATCAGTGATGTAGAATCCATCATAGTGTAATGTTGATTCAACAATATTACCATTGATTATTTTTGTTAATTTTAATATTGATTCAACATCAGTAATGTAGATTCCATCATAGTGTAATGTTGATTCAATAGCATTACCATTGATTTTTTTTTTTTTTCACCATTGTTTCAACATTAAATGCGGGTGCAAGAGTGATACTGAACCAACATCACTTTGTAACATTAATTCAATGCAATTAGCGTTGACTTATCAACACTGACTCAACATTGTTTCAATGATTACATGCTATCTGGGTCTTTATTAGTGATTCATTAAAATGAACTGATTCATTCAGATTATCCTTGGTCTGTATGTTTGTTTTTGAGTGCAGCCAGCATATGCAATGCAACAGAAATCCTTACAGCTGTGCCAATATTTTTTATTTCTCTTAAATCATCAAATGATTAATTTTTAATGAATAATTTATTTTGCTGTTGCACTGTTAATTCAATGGCGGCAATGGCAGTGCAAACAGTGATCTATGTTATAGTGCAAGTGTGTATGCTTGTGTCAGTGAAACTCACCATCTGGGTATCCGTATAGGTTGTCCACAAAGTTGGATATGGTGTAGTCAAAAGAAGCAGCTGAAATTCCATCCTCACCCTCACTGTCGTCTACAAATTTCAGCCCTTCACCCTGGTTCACCCCCAACAGTATGTCGTAGTTCAGGAACTCCCCCTGAGGACATTACACAAATGTCACCCACAGTACTCACTTTCACTAATTAACTGTCATGATTAGACTCTGGGATCACTCTAAACTCTGGGAGCTTGCAGTGTCTAAAATCACACCTGCTGCATGAGGATCTCAGGGTCATCGGGTACCACATCTCCGTCTACCACTGGTCCGAATGCGATGTGGTAACGGGCAGGTTGGATATCCTGATCCACCAGCTCCCTGAAGCTCTTCCTTCGCAGACAGTCCACCAGATCCGCAGTGTCGCTGTAGCTGCAGCCCACCTTCTTGGCCAGGATCTTGGTGTACATCAGGGGCCGGTAGTTCACTGACCAGCTGGATATGGCGGAGCCACTCTGAGCAATGGCCCTCTGGAACAAACCTGAAACCAGGGCTAGATATAAGCAATGACTAAGAAAAGTCAGAGAGCAGGCTATAATGTGAGTGAGTCAATGTGGACACTGAGTGTCCCATAACCATGAGCAAGTTAAAGCCATTGAATATCTTTATCATCACACAAGGCCAGTGGAACTTGTTTCCATCACAATAAATGTACATTTACATTTTTTGCACACAAGTTGTGCTTCTTAAGATGAATAAAAATGCAACATAAAATACAACCTCTGTACTTTCTTCTCTGAGGTGAATATATCGGTCGTGTTTGCAGTGGTGGACAGCAACAAAGTATTTTTACTTCAATACTGTACTTAAAGCTGCTGTCCGTAACTTTTTTGTGTTCAAGATTTACAAAAATTATATAATGAGAATGTACAACATGAATCCATTTTCCTTACCGTGTTTTTGTCTTACCCTGAATCATTATGGTACACTTATAATAAGTGTTTAAGTGACTATTTCAGACCGGTCTGGTAGGAACCGCTGCGGAGGAGCACAGCCCCTGCATGACTCGCAATAGACATAAACAGAAAGAAGTAGCTCCAGCTGCAATGTTCTTCCGCAAGACGCATGCAGTTCTGTTTATTAACCGCTAGAGCGCAAAAAGTTATGGACTGCAGCTTTAAGAACATTTTTCAAGTATCTGTACTTTACTTTACTTTTACTTCAATACATTCCACAGCATAATATCGTACTTTTTACTCACTACATCTCATAAAAACATATCGTTACTCATTGTTTTGAATTGAAGAAATCGTCAGGTGCTCTGAGATGCAATAGCAGTGTCTGATTCGTGAACGAGCTGATTCTTTTCAATGAATCTGTTAAATCGATTCGCAAATCGCACTGTACGATTCATTTGCGAATTGGACTGTTCTCGAGTCAACAACTCACTGATTCAAGGATCCGCTCAGAGCGAGTCTCCAGCTAACTGAATTCACAAGTCTGACTCAAACTGAGCCAAGAACCAGAAGATCCTCTGAGTTTGAGTGTGTGTGACCGATGGCGCAAAAGGTAAGTTACAAATGACGACTTATTGTAAATGAAAATCCTATTTATGTCACGACTTTCAGTTGTTTGTGGACTAAATCTGCTGTAAAGGGCGAGAATGCGGACATGTCCATATCACCATCTCAACAGTGTAGATTTTAAGTAAAAAAAAACTACATAACATTAAAATAACATGAATTATTGCACTTGCATTCTTTCAAATTAATGTCTTGTATTATTCTTTTCAAATTATTGCACACATGTCACAGTTTTGGGTTTTGTTTGTGTTCATGTCTTTGTATTTATGCTCCTTGTCCTGTTCCTGGTTTTGTCATGTGTTCCTGTTTGTCATGTGATCCTGCCATGTGCTCCATAGTGATGGCAATTTCAAAACACTGCTTCATGAAGCTTCGAAGCTTTACGAATCTTCTGTTTCGAATCAATTGGTTCGGAGCACGTATCAAACTGCCAAAGTCACGTGATTTCAGTAAATAAGGCTTCGCTACATCATCACTGTTTCGAAACGTTTCGAAACACTTCGAAATGTCAATGGTTCACCGCTAGAGGGCGATGATCGCTGTGAACCCATGAATCATGAGGAGTCACTGAGAAGAACCATTGAACAAGTGTCTGTGGGTTTTACCTGATCTCGGATCAGTTTTATACATTTGTAGACATTTTAATTAGACATTAGTATAATTAAAAGGAATAATAGTAGTTAATAGTGTCGTATTGGCCTGTTTATCGGAGCCATCCATGGAACAAACAAAACAAGCCCTGACAATTTATAAAAGAACATATAGACACTTAATTAATTTTATTAGATGATTAGTTAATTGCATTTGAAAGATTTTACTTTCAATAAAACATTTGCAATAGATTTGTAAAAGGTGTTTTTATGCATGTTTGGCCCATAGGTTTGGCCTGGGTTTTTGTTGTATTTACACTGTTCTGACCAGCAGGGGTCGCCGTGGAGACGGGTGATGGACTGTTTCGAAGCTTCGACACAATACGCCACATTTGCTTCAACTGTTTCAGTGTTTCACGAAGCCTCGGTCTGCCCATCACTAGCGCTCCATTGTCATGTGATTCCCTTGTCCTCGTGTTATGTTCTCATTGGTTATTTTTGTCATGTGTTCATCAGTTCTGTTTTGTCATTGGTTCATTGTTTGATTGTTCACAGGTGTTCCTTGTTAGTCATTAGAAGTCTGTGTATTTAAGCCCTCATGTTTGCCATGCGTCTTTGTCTAGTATTGTCCGTGTAACCCATTGTTTGTTGAGTTGTCAAGTCAAGTCAAGTCAAGTCAAGTCAAGTCAAGTCAAGTCAAGTCAAGTCAAGTCAAGTCAAGTCAAGTCAAGTCAAGTCAAGTCTTGGTTCAGTCTGTTCAAGTCAAGTCTTGGTTCAGTCTGTTCAAGTCAAGTCTTGGTTCAGTCTGTTCAAGTCAAGTCTTGGTTCAGTCTGTTCAAGTCAAGTCTTGGTTCAGTCTGTTCAAGTCAAGTCTTGGTTCAGTCTGTTCAAGTCAAGTCTTGGTTCAGTCTGTTCAAGTCAAGTCTTGGTTCAGTCTGTTCAAGTCAAGTCTTGGTTCAGTCTGTTCAAGTCAAGTCTTGGTTCAGTCTGTTCAAGTCAAGTCTTGGTTCAGTCTGTTCAAGTCAAGTCTTGGTTCAGTCTGTTCAAGTCAAGTCTTGGTTCAGTCTGTTCAAGTCAAGTCTTGGTTCAGTCTGTTCAAGTCAAGTCTTGGTTCAGTCTGTTCAAGTCAAGTCTTGGTTCAGTCTGTTCAAGTCAAGTCTTGGTTCAGTCTGTTCAAGTCAAGTCTTGGTTCAGTCTGTTCAAGTCAAGTCTTGGTTCAGTCTGTTCAAGTCAAGTCTTGGTTCAGTCTGTTCAAGTCTACTCTGGTTTAAGTCATGTTTTAGTTTGGTTTGTTTTGTATTTGTTCACGTTTTGATTAATAAACTGCAATTTGGTTCATCTACACTCGCATCCAGTGGACATTGTTTCAACACGTCATTTCAAATTATATATTATATATTAAATTATTTTATAGTATGTTTGCATAGCATTCATTTTAAAATGTTAGGCATTTAGCCCTATGTGACGTCTGTTTTTATTGTTTGACAACACACATTACATATTATGTATCTGCATCCACCAATCTTCCTTACGGACTAGAGCTGGCTACTGACAATTCATAATAATTCATAATGATGTTAGACCCAGCAATTCCCCCTCTCGCAGGTATTTTGAGCAGTAGGATTATATAAAATATATATTATAAAATTAATGTAAAAGTATAGTCTATAACTATATAAAATAAAACATTCATTGATCAGTCCTTTTTGCTTTTAATACTTAAGTACATTTTAAGTTCATTTTCAAGTACTTTTGTAATTTTACTCAAGTAAAATTGGAAAGGAGTACTTAAAACTTTTATTGGAGTAATATTTTATTAGGGTATCTGTAGTGAATTTTTCACTTAAGTACTTGATTTGTGTACTTCGTCCACCACTGTGTTATCACGTTCACATCTGTCAACTGTCATTCTGACTCTCCTCTGACAACCGGAGTTCTGGTCCGGAGATATTTAACTCGGTGAAGAAAGTAGATGGATACTTTTTTTTTGGGAGTTGTATTATATGTTCTTTTTTTATTAATCTTGATTTCTCACAACTTGTGTGCTTTTTCTGGGTGAGTCGGAGTGAACTGCGGCGCTAATAGAGTGACGATTGTGTGCCGTGCACAGAAGACCAACGGCCAAGGTCAGGATTTTCATTTACTCGCAATGTTGTCATGACAACCGGCAAACAACATTCACTTCAGGGGGGTATTCCAGAAAGCAAGGTTAACTTACCGTCACATATACCTTGAACTCCCGGTTGATTAACCCAAACCTTGCTTACTCGAGGTATGCTGGTTCCAAAAACAATCAGTAAGTTCAGACAACTCAGAGTATGTTCCCGGTTAACACACAAGACATTCTCAACAGAGCGACGAATCGATGATTCGCCATTCTACTTCCTTCTTCTTCTTTTATTTAATGGCGATTTACATAACCTACTTAATGCACATCGCCACCTATTTGGTGGTTGTGCAATCATTTTTTTCGACCTTTTTGTTTAATAAGTATTCTTTATTCACTGAGAATAAGGATTATATTGTTTGTCTGATGCTAATTAATTGAATGCAGATCCATGTGTGAGATGAAAATAAATATATTTGAATTGAATTAACATTTAAACATTACCTTGTTGTAGTGCTTTAGAATTTCTATATAATATTGTATATTATATAACTGTAACTATATAAAAAATTTAGTTAAATTAATATAACTATATTAATTATATAACAGGCATCTGAATACCTCTTAAGCAAACTAACCCTGGAACATGAGCTGCTCCGGAACAGGTTATGTTCAGAGAGTGAGTTGCTATGGCTACTTACATACCCTGAAAGTTACCTCCGTTTTTGGAACCGAAAGTTGAGGTTATCCGCTTACTTACTCTTAAACATACCCGGTATGTCACATAACCTGCTTTCTGGAATACCCCCCAGGAGGTTTACCTTATGATTAGTATTATTGTATTATTTCTTATTATTTACCTTACAGAAGAGGCGAGAGTCACGTTTGTTTCAATTGAGCCTGATTTCTCAAAATGGTGCGTGTGTGTGCTTATCCTGGGTGCCATGACAACAATGTGAGTTATAGTAAGCGTGAGTGGCTGATGACGGCTCACATGCACTCCCAGGAACGCGCACAGAGTAACGGTA
Organism: Coreius guichenoti; assembly: GCA_039654105.1. Taxonomy (NCBI): domain Eukaryota; kingdom Metazoa; phylum Chordata; class Actinopteri; order Cypriniformes; family Gobionidae; genus Coreius; species Coreius guichenoti. Next base: position 9,571,789 of record CM077190.1, read on the forward strand.
GAGCTCAGTATTTTGACTGAATAATAAGGTTTCTTTCTCGCAAAACCTTAGTGTATGCCTCCTGAACACTTTCCATATATGGCGCACGTCTCACTGTATCATTACGTGATACTTTTGTATCATTTTTGTAAAGTTTTAGCCTGGTCGCCATTCACTGCCATTATATGGAGGAGCGCATGCAGGACGTTTTTCAAAATTTCTCCTTTTGAGGTCCGAAAAAGATAGAAGGACATAGGGCATTAGAACAACAGCAGGGTGAGTAAAATATGATTTTATTTTTATTTCAGGGTGAACTATCTCTTTAAATAATACATTACATTTCGGTTTGTTTATATGTTATATACCCCCAGAACACTTGGAGTATATGACACATGTTGCATGGGACCATTCTTTTTTAAAAGTGTGATGCTGGTCACTATTCACTGCCATTATATGGACGAGTGCGAGCGGGACATTTTTTTGGAGTAAATGATGACAATTTTCATTTTAGTGTGAACTATCCCTTTGACTTCAGAAGAGAATAGAACAGATTCTTAGACTAACATACCTTGATGATTCAACTGTAGCTGTAGCACGTAAAAATGTTAATCAGATTACAACTGGCCTCTGTGTTTGGAAGGAAGATGCCATGCGATGTGTATTTAATTAATTAATCCTTCAAAATATTTGATCATGCTGGTCTTCAACAGGGTGTAACCAATAACAACATGAACCAGCAGTCAGGGGCTCGTTTTAATGTGTTGTAAATAGGGCAGGTAGAAACTCTGATTCATTACTTGAGTGAAAGTGAGACAAAGTGAACTCAGCAGTGTTCCAAAACGCTCTGGATAAGCATGAGGAAACCATCTTGGATTTCAGAACCCTGCTGCACCGTTATGTAAAGTGTCCCACGTTTTTCATCTGCAGATTCTGTCATTAATTATTAAAATGTTTCCCCCACCCCCCCAGTCACACACACACACACACTATTACAAGACCCCCCCCAGCTCCAGTTCCCTATGAAATCAATTAAGAATCAGCTCAGCTGCAGTCCAACACTTCTACATCACACACACATAGTTGTACATGCTGCTCATTATAAATTTGTCTCACATCTCTCCATTTTTATCACACAGCACTTATTATAAACTGGCATCAAATGCAGATGCACGTGTGATCTCGAGATAGCAGTATAAATCAGTCTCACACACACACAAACTCACACACACTGCAAGGCAGTGCCAAAAATCTCACTTTCACACTGTCAGTTATTAAAAAAATGATATTGTAAAAACATATAGCATAAAAAGGGTTAAAGACTTTAAAGCGTTAGTTCACCCAAAAATGAAAATTCTGTCGTTAATTATAATTACTCACCCTCATGTAAGACTTTCATTCATCTTCAGAACACAAATGAAGATCTTTTTAATGAGAACTGAGAGCTTTCTGTCACTCCATTGACAATCTACACAACTATCATTTTCAAGCCCCAGAAAGGTAGTAAAGACATCATAAAAGTAGTCCATGTGACTCCAGTGGTTTAACCTCAGTTTTATGAAGTGACGCGAGTGCATTTTTTTGTGCAAAAAAACATAATTTAGCACTTTATTTACTAAATATTAATTAATTGAGCTCTCAGATTTAATTTAAAAGATCTTTATTTGTGTACTGAAGATGAATGGAAGTCTTACGGGTTTGAAACGACATTAGGGTGAGTAATTAATGACAGAAATTTAATTTAAACCTTTTAAAAGAACAGTTCCAAATATCCAAAAACAAAAGTCATTTTGAGCTAAGGGTCAGTAAATGGGTCAATGGCAAATGAAGAAAAAAAAACTATTCTTAAACACACATCATGTTCTTAGAAATGTAATCTTTCTACTGATGTTGGTTTCATATGGTTTTGAAAAACATTTATACCATTTTCAAGGAAAGTTCAAATTTCTCTAAAATATCATGTCATCGTAAAAAGTAATACATTTTCTTTACACCTTGTGAGTGTACACAACAAAATATATTTTCAAAGTAAATGTTTTGTTTTTTTCAAGTATTAATTCCAAAATATTAGTTTTTGGGGACATTTTACAACCTAAACTAAACTTGCATCAAATTTTCTGATATTTTAAGAGACTTATTGACCTTGAAAAAGCTTTTAAAATATTAATAAAAGTGAAGCAGTTGTGTTAAGAAATAATAATAATAGATTATGTCAAACTACTTAATAACGTTTACTTTTTAAGAATTTAATTCTTTTAATGAGGCTTGTCTCTTTATTATGATATCAGGACAGTTGTATCACCATGATATGTTTAACTTTATGCCACCCCCATATAAATTTAAAAATTAATATAGAAATGAAAACATTTTCTTAGCATAGAAGAGGTGTATTCAGGTCATTCTACACTACCATTCAAAAGTTTGGGGTAAGTAAGATTTTTAATGTTTTCGGAAGAAGTCTCTTATGCTCACCATGGCGGTATTTAGTTGAACAAAAATACAGTAAAAACATTAATATTTTGAAATCTTATTACAATTTAAAAGACATGTTTTCAGCAACCATTACTTCAGTCTTCAGTGTCACATGATCCTTCAGAAATCATTGTAATATGCTGATCTTTTGTAACGTTATAAATGTCAATGTCTGTCACTTTTGATCAACTGAATGAGTCCTTACTGAATAAAAGTATTAATTTCTTTCAAAAAAAAGAAAGAAAAGAAAAACTCTTACCGACCCCAAACGTTTGAATGGTAGTGTATGTATGAATTACATTTTGAAAGCATTACTGAATAAATTAATAGATCCAGACACAAATGAGCATCCTAAAATTTGTAAATAATGAGTAATTTAATTTAAACTATGGAGCTCTTTATTGATGATGATCACAAACCTTCAGAATGATGGGACAGGATGAGAAGGTTGACGCAGGAGGCTCCAGCCCCGGAGCCAAATATGGTGATTCTCTCTGGGTCTCCTCCAAAGTGTCCGATGTTCTCATTAAGCCAACGTAGAGCCTGAATCTGGTCCAGTAGCCCATAATTCCCCTTTGCAGACTGATCTCCAGTGCTCAGAAAACCTGCGAAGAGTAATAGAGTTACACCGGAGAAAAGATAACAGACAGTACGGACCAAAGGTATAAAAAGACCATGATCAATACATGTTGATCAAACACTCTGAGCCTGCAAGAGCAAAGCGCATTGGTAAGAATGAAATGAGGCAGATGACTAAAGCTTTAATTAGACATGTTCATTTGGAACTTCCTATTTGGAATGATTCCTATTAATGTTTACAACAGACTTGAATTGGTCATCAATAACATAGGATATTGTTTGGAATTGCACACTATGATATATGCACACTGAGAATTTTCTGTGTTAACAGATGACCTATCGGGTGAGCTGGTTACTGTATTCCACAACGCAGTGTGCTCAAACCCATTACTTGAATGTCAAGATTAAAGGCACAATTAATATATCCAAAAACCACTAGAACAGTGTTATATATTTTGTTGATTTTTTTTTTTTTTTCACACACACGCTCCAAAATACATATTACAGTTCGCACACATTTTAAGTCGCAAATGCGAGTGAAATGGTTGCACTGTGGAGCCCTGAATAGTAGGCATTACTCAATGTACTGCACAGTATACAGTAAGCATTTTTTTTAAAAGACTCTCTTAAGCAAATGATTCAATGATTGAATCTTTGGCTAGGTGAACATGACTCTGAGTCACTCACTGGTGAAGTAGTCTACAGGAACACATGATTTAAAAGATTCTAATCATCCCATTGCTAGTTCATAAATCTATTATAATCGCTCAAAAACATATGTGTTTAAAATTACAGCACTAGGAACGCTTTAGCAGAACATATTTTCATCTGCAATGCTCAGCACTGTGACCCTCAGGGGTGCTGGGGTGGGTTTGATGCATTAACTGTTATCATCGCTGGTGAGAGGAGTTTTATTATCATCTTGTCTAGCCCATCTTTATGATGGGTCTAGCCGATTAGCCAGTTTAGACATTTGGACCGCGTTTCTCTGGGTAGCAGAAGCTTAAGTGCTCACTGCTCACATACACATACATACTTTAAAATAGGAAGCCCATATACCATTATGGACCTCTACAAATAATACATGCTAATGCTCATTAAAATGGGCCATATGAGGCTCTTGAGTCACAGTGTAAATGAGAACTAAAGAGCCTATGTAAGTCTATTTTACTACTCTAACTGAACTGGTGATGCACTAAAAACATGAAAATGTGGAGAGAAAAAAGGTGAATTTCTAACATAATTCACATGTCTAAGAAAGCACTCTTCAGACTGTGAAAGATAGGCTTCCTCTGGAATATTAAAAGAAATGGGGAAAAGACATAAGAGGGGAAAAAAAGAGATAAAAATAGACCCGTACTTAAAAGCTACGTGCCCTCAGACCCAATAAAAGAGTCAGTGAGTGTGGCTGTGTGTGTGTGTTTTAGAGAAAAAGAGCATGTCAAAGAAACTAAAAGGGATGAGTAGCGAAAAAGACAAACTGCCATGTTGTTTTCAGGAGTCAGGCCTGTGAGGAAGACGACAAGCAACAACATACGGCACATCATATCACAAACAACACACAACAGATCACAAACTCGGCACCTCTACATATAAACGGCTCTCCCAGTGCGTCATAGATGGAGGAATACACAGAAATAGAGTTCTTTGAAAATGTTCGTTAAAGATTTAGAATGCTTTTGACGTCTGAAAGAACCACTGAACGATAATGACATTGTTTTAAAGGATACCACTGCCTCTGCTACATCCATTTACATGCTATATAAAGTAGTAGCATGTATTCATGACCGAAGGCACCATTATTCTAAACCATTGCAATTGATTCCAAGACAAAATACAACAGTTGCAGTGATTTTGCACTTATGCATCACTATATTTGAAATAAAAACAGCCTATATTTGTGCTCCTTCCCTTGAAATACCACCTTAACTACCAATCAAAAGTTTGATTCAAAAATACAGTAAAACATTTATACACCGATCAGGCATAGTTTCATATTAGGCGAGTGTGAATCCTAGAGGTTGTGAATCTGTGGCTGTATTCGGAAATGTGTCTGCTTGAGTATGCACACTTTGTGCAGTATGCACATTTCTGTAGGCAAGGGATACCTAGATGTCCTACCTCACTGGGTATTGTATCCCACAATGCAACCTGCTCAACTTAACCTTCCATATGCAGTAACTTGTACGTTAGTATGTCATTTGGAACTGTTGCTATATTCATAATTTAGCATTAGCCAAGTTTATTATTGTTAACCTAAACTAAAAGTATTAAAAAATGTTCACTGAAATGAAGCTTAAATAAAATAAAATATAAATATTAGATGACAAATGAAAACTAAACGAAAATTAGAAATGCAGTCTTGGCTGAAAAAAACTGCACTAAAGCCCAAAAATTACTATTTTTAACTGGAAATATGGGCCTGGTTTTACAGACAGGGCTTAGATTAAGCCAGGATTAGGCCTAGTTTAATCCAAGTAGCTTTTATAAACGTGCCTCGTGGTCCAGTTCTGATGCTCACGTGCACACTGTTGCCGCTTTCGGCTGTGTACAGGGGTCAGCATGGGCACCCTGACTGGTCTGCGGCTATGCAGCCCCATACGCAACAAACTGTGATGCACTGTGTATTCTGACACCTTTCTATCAGAACCAGCATTAACTTCTTGAGCAATTTGAGCTACAGTAGCTCGAGTGTTTGATCGGACCACATGGGCCATCAATGAGCCATGGCCGCCCATGACCCTGTTGCCGGTTCACCACTGTTCCTTCCTTGGACCACTTTTGATAGATACTGACCACTGCAGACCGGGAACACCCCACAAGAGCTGCAGTTTTGGAGATGCTCTGACCCAGTTGTCTAGACATCACAATTTGGCCCTTGTCAAACTCGCTCAAATCCTTACGCTTGCCCATTTTTCCTGCTTCTAACACATCAACTTTGAGGACAAAATGTTCACTTGCTGCCTAATATATCTCACCCACTAACAGATGCCGTGATGAAGAGATAATTAGTGTTATTCACTTCACCTGTTATGCCTGATCGGTGTATTGTGAAATATTATTACAATTTATAATAGCTGTTTTCTATTTTAATATATTTTAAAATGTCATTTATTATGCTACATTTTTAGCAGACATTACTTCTGACTTTTGTGTCTCATGATCCTTCTGAAATCATAAATATGCAGATTTGGTGGTCAAGAAACATTTCTTATTATGATCAATGTTAAAAAAATATATATTTTTGTGGAAACTAATATCCCACCCCCCTCCCCCCCCACCAGGAGTCTATGATGAATAGAAAGTTAAACAAAACAGCATTTATTTGAAATAGAAATCTTTTGTAACATTATGATCAATTTTTAATCAATTTAATGTCTCCTCGCACAAATTCCACCCTGACTGTTCACACTTAAGTTATATCGCAAAATATCCAATACATATCTGTTTTATTTCAGTTTTGTTGGTCACACTCATCAAGAAAAAAAAAATCTGGGGGGAAAAACAAATATGGGCCACACTCAGCTGTGGTGTGAACATCGCCATATTGTCTAAATGACATTAATAGGGCAGGTAACTGGATGTTTGCTAACTCACATTCTAAGCGTTGGCCTCACGAGTCAAGGACAACCCCTAGAAAACGAGACAAATTACGTATTCATCAAACTGCTAGATCAGGCCACCACAGGCGAGTCCCTAAAGATGAGTGAAGTCAGTGAGTGCATTACAAATACAACTGTAGTGCAAATTAGAGGGGGAGTGTGGACGTGAGGTCTTTTTATAATAGTTTCATATTAGGTGAGTGTGAAACCTTGAGGTTGTGAATCTGTGGCTATATTCAGAAATGTGGCTGTTTGAGTATGCACACTTTGTGCAGTATGCACATTTCTGTAGGCATGGGATACCTAGATGTCCTACTTCACTTGGTATTGTATCCCACAATGCAACCTGTTTACCTTAACCTTGCATACACAGTAACTAGTACGTTAGTATGTCATTTGGAACTGTTGCTATATTCATAATTTAGCATTAGCCAGTTTTATTATTGTAAAAGGGTTAGTTCACCCAAAATTAAAATTCTGTCATCATTTACTCACCCTCAAGTTGTTCCAAACCTGTATGAATTTATTTTTTCTGCTGAACACAAAAGAAGATATTTTGAATAATGTTGGTAACCAAACAGTTGATGAGCCCCATTAACTTCCATAGTATTTTTCTTCCTACTATGGGTCAATGGGGTCAATCAACTGTTTGGTTACTGACATTTTTCAAAATATCTTACTGGTGTGCATTTTGAGACAAAACAATGGCACTGACATATTTTGAGATATGCTAGTGCAAGTTGCTTCCTGTTAAAACAGCTCAAACATACATTTTAGTCTGGGACTAGGCTTAAGCCTTGTCTGTGAAACGGGGATAAAAACTTAAACTCAAATGAACTTAAACTACCCAAATAGTAGTAATAATAAAATAATAAAAAAAGACAAAAGAATATAACAAAATAGCTAAAAATTAAACTAAAATTAAAATTAAACTAAAATTAAAATAACTGAAATTTAAAAATAAAAGCTAATTCAAAATATTAATAACTATACTGATATATAAATAATACAAAAACAACACTGGCACTCACATAGTCCTAACTACATCCTGCTCAGTATGTACTGTATGCTACACAAAATACATGAAATAAATTATAAATAAAGCTTTTATTTTGTTTTACATTTATACCATTTTGTGTAAAAAACATTAACTTTTGTCAAGTCTGATTAAATAAGGAGTCAAGCAAGATACATTGTGGGATACAGTATTCCATACAGTTGCATATTGCACTTTATGGCAAATGTAAAAGGTCATGTTGGAATTCCATGCATATAGAAAAAGGGCATACTGTGCACAATATACATACTATATGCATCATATATATAGTAATAGCAGTATAGAAGTATGCTATTCTGAACATAGCCAGTATTGTCTAAACCTACTGTTCAGAGGTAAGCAAGTAAACATTTGTGCACCTGGATGACTGGGAACCCTAGTGTGGTCTATCAGATGACCGCAAGTCTGTGTGTGCAGCACAGCCATTGGATAAAAGGCTGATCGATGGGAAAACGGTGTTCAGGAATTGGTTGCTCAGGGTCGGTGGGTTTGACTGTCTTCAAATTAACCTCCTTCTGTTAAGCTGTTGCCTGGCAACCAGCCACTTCTTCTTTCGGAGGGATGTGTTTTGCGAGTGTGCAGGCACCATGTTGAATGTTGCAAAAATGCAGTGATTATCCTAAACAATGGGTTGCGTCCATATGTGTAACAAAATATCATATTACAATTTAGCAAAATGATCAGTCAAACGTCTAACCCCGTGCACCGCTCTGATTCGCTCGGTAAGTTTCACTGTGAGCTGAGTGCTGAGTTGAATCTCCTGCAGACTTTGGTGCTGAGAGCAGCAGTTTGGGGCTGGACTCATGCATATGCACCACTCCAGTGAACGGCAGATCGGAGAGAAAGAGAGATAGTGTTGCATGCCAGAGTAAAAGAGGCGATGCAGGGGAAAAGATAGATAGATAGATAGATAGATAGATAGATATCCATCTTTCCGTGTTTTCACAGTTATACGGTAGGGGACGCTATGACACATCATAGGCAGAAAAGAAGCAGAAACAAGCGATATCATATGTAAGCAGATACATATGTAAAATAACGCGATCACCTTCATTAAACAGCATATTAATTAAAACTGCTTAATGTTACTGAATGAAATGTCGACCCAGGACGAGCTATAGGACTGCAACCTTAGGAGATGTTGATGGACTCGATCTACTCCATCTATGTTTTGATCATCGTTAATGCAATTTTATTAGCTTTTTGCTCAAAATGTTGCTTTTTTTATGAAACGTACTTCAAGCATTAAACTAGATTAAAACAGGGTTTTTTTTTTAAAGCAGAGGCTCTGTTCTTTCCTTTGATATATTACATGTTCAGATATTCACACAAAATATTCTGAGGGCCATGAAAAATTTGTGAAAATGATCAAAAATGCTGGCGGTGGCTGGCAACTTTAAAAAAAAAAAAAAAAAAAACGCTGGCAGGGAAAGAGTTAAAGGTGAAGTATGTAGTTTCTGCAGCACCTAGCGGAATTCCAAAAATAAAGCATCTTTTGAAATTATGCGCCTTCCCCAACTTCACAAATAGTCATGTCTCAACAGGCAAAATAGGCTACTTCCAATAAAAGGTCCAACATATTAGGAATACTTTAAGCTGTGAGTGAACGCAAGCGTCTTGCTTATACAGTGGGGAGAACAAGTATTTGATACACTGCCGATTTTGCAGGTTTGCCCACTTACAAAGCATGTAGAAGTCTGTAATTTTTATCATAGGTACTCTTCAACTGTGAGTGATGGAATCTAAAACAAAAATCCAGAAAATCACATTGTATGATTTTTAAGTAATTAATTTGCATTTTATTGCATGACATAAGTATTTGATACATCAGAAAAGCAGAACTTAATATTTGGTACAGAAACCTTTGTTTGTAATTACAGAGATCATACGTTTCCTGTAGTTCTTGACCAGGTTTGCACACACTGCAGCTGGGATTTTGGCCCACTCCTCCATACAGACCTTCTCCAGATCCTTCAGGTTTCGGGGCTGTCGCTGGGCAATACGGACTTTCAGCTCCCTCCAAAGATTTTCTATTGGGTTCAGGTCTGGAGACTGGCTAGGCCACTCCAGGACCTTGAGATGCTTCTTACGGAGCCACTCCTTAGTTGCCCTGGCTGTGTGTTTCGGGTCGTTGTCATGCTGGAAGACCCAGCCACGACCCATCAATGCTCTTACTGAGGGAAGGAGGTTGTTGGCCAAGATCTCGCGATACATGGCCCCATCCATCCTCCCCTCAATACGGTGCAGTTGTCCTGTCCCCTTTGCAGAAAAGCATCCCCAAAGAATGATGTTTCCACCTCCATGCTTCACGGTTCGGATGGTGTTCTTGGGGTTGTACTCATCCTTCTTCTTCCTCCAAACACGGCGAGTGGAGTTTAGACCAAAAAGCTCTATTTTTGTCTCCTCAGACCACATGACCTTCTCCCATTCCTCCTCTGAATCATCCAGATGGTCATTGGCAAACTTCAGACGGGCCTGGACATGCGCTGGCTTGAGCAGGGGGACCTTGCGTGCGCTGCAGGATTTTAATCCATGACGGCGTAGTGTGTTACTAATGGTTTTCTTTGAGACTGTGGTCCCAGCTCTCTTCAGGTCATTGACCAGGTCCTGCCGTGTAGTTCTGGGCTGATCCCTCACCTTCCTCATGATCATTGATGCCCCACGAGGTGAGATCTTGCATGGAGCCCCAGACCGAGGGAGATTGACCGTCATCTTGAACTTCTTCCATTTTCTAATAATTACGCCAACAGTTGTTGCTTTCTCACCAAGCTGCTTGCCTATTGTCCTGTAGCCCATCCTGTAGCCTTGTGCAGGTCTACAATTTTATCCCTGATGTCCTTACACAGCTCTCTGGTCTTGGCCATTGTGGAGAGGTTGGAGTCTGTTTGATTGAGTGTGTGGACAGGTGTCTTTTATACAGGTAATGAGTTCAAACAGGTGCAGTTAACACAGGTAATGAGTGGAGAACAGGAGGGCTTCTTAAAGAAAGACTAACAGGTCTGTGAGAGCCGGAAATTCTTACTGGTTGGTAGGTGATCAAATACTTATGTCATGCAATAAAATGCAAATTATTTAAAAATCATACAATGTGATTTTCTGGATTTTTGTTTTAGATTCCGTCTCTCACAGTTGAAGTGTACCTATGATAAAAATTACAGACCTCTACATGCTTTGTAAGTGGGCAAACCTGGAAAAACGGCAGTGTATCAAATACTTGTTCTCCCCACTGTATAAGTAACCCATGCAACATATGTGCACTGGGCATATTTTTTAACATGACAAACTGTTTGAGGTTATCTACACTGGACATGTCAAAGTAAACATTATAAACTTGTGCATGATGATGTTGTGCTGAAGCATCCATTGTAGCGCATTGCATCGCAATGCCCTGTTCGCTTTGATGTGTTCGCGACCTGTTTAATCTTTGAAGGTCTAAATGCAGCGACATTTAGTTAGCACCCCTACACCAGAACTTGAAATTCTTTTCCCATGTATGAGTCAGTCGTGGTCTCACACCAGCTAAACACCCTCTGACTCCGCATGTACAGTAGCCACACCCCAAACTCATGCTATAGTTTGAGTTCTCATTGCTTACTCGTTCCATTCCATGCTGATCCAGCCCAGATTTTTGCTGGAGACTTTTTGCCTACTGTCTTTTCGCCTATGTATTCGGACATACTACTCTGTTGGCGTACTGTTTTTGACACATTATATAGTATAGAAGTATTCGATTTTGGACACAGTTTTTAATTTTTGCCTTGATAACGCAAAGTAATGATATTTCTTTTAACTTCATTATTAACTTGTGTTAACTTCGCTCAAATAGTGCGCTTGACCAGCTACCAGGAAACTGTGAGCTAGTCAACAGACACGTGACCAATCCTGAGTGGCTGAGTCACTACACGCATTCTACCAGCACAGTTCAGTACGGTTAGCTAAGAACCTGAGAATTATGGACCGAGAACAGTTTGTAATTGTGCCGTGCCGAACCAAGCTCAAGTGGAAATCTAACTGGAACCGTTCCTTACCGTTCTTAGAACCGTATGGCCTAATGGTGGAAAAGTAACTAATGTTTTGATGGTGCCTGGGGGGGCTCAATGTTTACATTTTTGGGGGAGATAAACCAAGAGGCAACCTTCCGGTCTCTCTCTTGAATCCAACACAGAAGTGACTTAAACTGCAATTCATTGACTGGCTGCTAGAGACAGGCTCCAAAAGGGAGTCAATCCCATAGACCCCCCATGTTAAAATGTTCTTTACAGCAGAAGAAAATATGTTTACAGCCTGGTACAAAAGGTGGTTTTGGTCTATATAGCTAATTTTGCCATAACAACTGTCAGGGGGGTGAATTTTTATTTTAAATTATATTAAGCCTTACAGTTCTGCATAATTAAGGGCATGGCCACTTGAGTGGCAGGTGGATTGCCACTACTAGCCTGCTGACAACTGAGGCACCTCAGCTCCACCCACGTCCTGCCTCTTTGCCCATTTTCGGTTATCCGGGAGTAATGCGCTGCCAAGATGGCGACGACCGACTCCGCCCACTTTGGGCTTCAAAAATGTTCTTCAGAAACCTACGGGTGACGTCACGGACACTACATCCATTGTTTTATACAGTCTATGAGATAAACCCATGAATGGCATACTAATAGTAGTCAATAAACAACAAACTGGGTTAAGAATGTATTTTACCATTAAATTTTTTTTACATCACCTTTAATCTTACTCTTACTCTAACAACACTAAGAATAATAATTCTTCTTCTTATTATTATAAGTATATTTAATTACTATTATAAATATATTACTAATTACAATAAATAATTTTATGGACTGTTGTGGAGGAACTCATAATTACCCAGAATGCTTTAATTGACCTGTCCTTGGAGCCAAATGATATGAAGCAGGATGACAAGATGAAAACCTTAAGCAGAACATCAAAGAAGTGACCCATTAGACAGAAGTCCACTTCTGTGTTCACTAAATTCTAATTCAATTCAAACTCCTGCTTGTGCATTGACTACATTCTTAAATTACGATTTTTGTCTTGTCAAGGAGTAGTCAAGCAGAATCTCAGAACCCCATTTGTCCTCTCCATTCCTCACACGAAAGCGTGATTCTCTCACTGAAATATCTGTATCTAAAACAAGCATATTGGTTGGTGAAGTATAGTAAAATAGTTAATCAGCTGTGCTTCGCAGGGCTCCGCTGTTAGGCTACATCAATATCTCACAAACATAAAAACAATATTCTGCGTTCTGCACGGCTGCACCTTACAACAGACTACAGACAACTAACCGCCTGTTTTACCAGAGGACGTACTGCTACTGAAAGAAGAATGATGGCGAAGAGATGAGATTTAGCTTTCGACAATATTAGCCACTGGATCTTATGTGTTTGAATGCAAACTCCCAATCTGATCTCATGAGAACTATTTTATGAGGTGCCGATATTATATAAATTTGTACGAAAACATACTTAAAAAAGTAAGCATGAAGCTTCACCCCTAAATCTAACCATCAGCAGGGCATATGTACAAAAACGTACAAATGGGATAAGACAAATTAGCTACCAATTCGTCAAACGTAAAATAGTTACGAAATGCCATGAGATTGTGTTAGAAATAGCAGCATTGACGGCTCACTTCTTTAGTCTTTGTAATCATTTACTCTGAAATAGAAATAAACAAGTGAAGTTAATCATGCTAAATCTCGGCGCTGATCACCTGCAGCGGGTATAAAAATATGAAAATGTGCCCTCTTCATTCTGAGATCTGAGGTGGCATTTACATTTGCAAAAATCATCTCCTCCACTTCTCAGATACCAACACGGCAAACATTCATTGTTTCCCTTTGAATTTATAATTACGCGATTAGCGTCCACATCAAAAAATGAAAAGCGCATTTCAGAAATATAAATATAGCTCAAAGCAAACATCCTCGAGAGGTGCACATCAGCGAGTGAATCATAATTCAGGGATTCTGTGCTAGCTGGTGGTGAACAGCGTAAAGTGTAAAAACTGCTGAAATAAAGACTCGTGTGGAATTAGGAACCTAATTAGGGTAATCTGTTTCTTCAAATAGGACAGATTTGATGAAGAACTGGAAAATGCCGAGAAAGAGAAAGCAAGCAAGGTGAGGGGGTAATGCGAACAGGGAAACGCAGGAAACGCTTAGGCCCTGGTAAGAAAACGGCGCTAACCCGCAAGGCCCATTGACAGCGCATTCTTTCTTCCCCAGAGTTCATTAATTTGTTAATTAGTTAATTAGTCTGAGCAGATGGTTGTGGTACACAAATCAGCAGCTCAGAGGGGCAGCTGGGCGGAGGCAGAGATGGAAGGTGAGGGCGCCTCAGATCTGGAGAAAACTTGCACATTCGCAGAGCGCTAACGCTAACGCAGCTAACCTGCTGCAGTACACAGAGCACATGTGTACTAGCACTCACAGCTCACTCAGGCCTGTCACCCCCTCCTCAGACAGTGTGTGAGGAATTTCAGATAGTTTCGAATACACAAGATCCTGTGCAGGTCAGAATCCAGAAACAAATGTGTGTGTGTGTTGCATTAGCATTGGTTTGAATGAATTCTCTGCTTCACTGCAGATTTAAAATGGCACTTCTGATGGTTATTTTTAGCTTGTTCACATATCTCCCTTCTGTCTCCACTCTTTCACTCGTTCTCTCTCTCTCTCTCCACCTCTCCCCCTTTCTCTGGCCCTTTTTCCTTTTATCTCTCTTTCGCTGTGAGGTGCATGTGCATATAGCTCACACATTTCTGACAGTGTCTGTGCGTATTGGAGCTGGATAAAGGGTCGGGTTTTGTACTAAACCTGCTTTTATGATGCGGAATACTGTTCTGTCTCTCTTTTTTTTCCACTTCCTTTGTGCATTTTTTTCGTGTTTGAAAATGCTTCATCCAATCCAATCATCCAATGGGGCTGGAATGGCAAGACACAAACGCGTAATCCTCTTCACCGCTATAGAGAAACCTCTTTAAAGCAGAATAGAGAGAAAGACAGATAATACACTGAAAGGTTACTCTTATTTATCCATGTACCAAAATTCATCACCCATGCTAATAATCATCGCTTTTTGCACCCTTTAAGAGCGGTGCACCCAGTGTTCATTTTATACAGTATGGGTTACACAACATACTAATGCTGAGGTATGCTGTGTGCATCATGCACATTTTCTGTATGCATAGAATATTCAAAATGTGCAGTACGCAACATAGTATACTGCGTGGCATACTGTATCCCATGATGCACTGCACTCCATTTGCAATGTGATGAATGAAGCAAAAGTAATAATATTGACAATTTTTTGACAGGCTGAAAAATGCTGGAGTTATAAAATTTGCAGAGGTATACATTTAAGTAACACTGGATATTGCAATGATTTTAGTGCATTTTTATTTGTTCACTACATTTCCTAACAAGCGTTTAGTTACAGGATTGTCGTGACAAGAGTGAAAGCAAGTATGAGAGCTAAAGATTTCATTATTAAAAATGGCTTTAGAGTTAGCCCTTTTGATTTCATCTCTGTAAATCTGTTTAAACTGATTAAAAACTCTTGTTAATTTTTTTTTGTTTGCGACATCACTCTGTGGCATTTTTAATGTAAAAAAAAAAAAATCAAAATCACATTGTTCAAATTCATACGAAATCACCACCTCATGAAATATTTCCCAGATCCAATGGCTAATTGTAACAATAGTCCACTGAAGGAGAGTTGAATGTAGAATCCATGTGCAGTTTATATGATACAAAAATAGACTGAACTAAAACATAACATACACATGAGCACTTGAATGTGAAAACTAGACTTGAACAGAACTTGACTATAACCATAAACAGACTTGACAAACTCACCAAACAGCAGGTAGACAAGAAACAAAAGAAACATGAGGGCTGTGGCTGCATTCACGCCGTGTTGTAATTACTGTAGGCTTGAGATGACAACATGTGATATTCTAATCGGAGCTGTCACGTTCTTGGACTGGGAATTATGACTTTCTATGGCAACACAATCAACACCTAAATGAATCTGCAGCGGTCAGGTGGTACAGTGGTCATGTGGTACAAGTAGGAGCTTTCAGAAAATTACAGAAAATACGAGCTCTACAAGTTGAAATCTCTCAATTACGGTAATTACAACATGGCGTGAACGCACCTTATCTAATGACTAACAAGATACACCTGAGAGTAATCAAGACGATGTACCAATGACATGACAGAACTGAGAATCACCTGACAAGACAAACCACAAGAGGGAACAGCGAATCATATGACCTAAACAGAAACCATAGTTGCGTCCCAAATGACACACTATACACTATGCACTTATACACTTTGTACTTATGCACTCTTTGTACTCAACTGTGTAGTTTATGAATTTTATACGGTTATTTTGTCATTGTAACATCGGAGTCTCATAGCCTCTTCCCCTCCACTATGTAATTAAAGCTGTGGCAGTTGAGTGCATGAAGTGTCCAAAATTTCACACTTCGTTTTTTCGGTTAATTAAGTGCATCATCCAGGTATTCACTCATCCACTACTCGCAGTATTTATACATTTCGGCATAGAATAGTGCATAAGTACGCGAATTGAGACGCACCTCATGACTATGAAACTACAAAATAAAAGACATGAAAACATAAACAAAACCTAAACAGACATGACACTAATATTGTCAAAAGTTTTAAAATATTTAAATATTCTTAGTTTTTAACAGTGTTATTTTAGTTTTATTTATATATTTTTAAAGTTATTAATATTTTGAATTAGTTTTTATTTTTATATTTTCAGTTTTCATTTTAATTTAAATTTTAAGTATATATATTTTTTTATTTTTATTTCAGATTTAGTTCGTAATTTTAGTACTTCAAACTAAGCATGCTTTTTTTTCCAGTTATTTGCCAAGACATTTTTTTATTTACATAATTTTTTTTAATCTAAAATGTATATATTATATATAGTTTTATTTAATTTAACAAACATGTTTTTAATAGTTTTATTTAACAACACTGGTATTTAATTTTGTCAAAAACAAATGAAAAGACATGCCTCGACTATTTTTACTTGTATTTTACTTCTTGAATCTACTGGGTTACAATGACTGTTTGGTTGAAATAATGTGTTTTCTGATTTGGAAAAATAATCCTTTTAAGCGCTTTCAGAGCAAATACATGTTTTCTCCAAAACACGGACACAATTATTGGCACCCTTTTATTAAATACTTTTTGCAACCTCATTTTGCCAAGATAACAGCTCTGAGTCTTCTTCTATAACGCCTGAGTTTGGAGAACATCTGACAAGAGATCAGAGACCATTCCTTCATACAGAATCTCTCCAGAATCTTCAGATGTTGGTGCTTCTTCTCTTCAGTTCACCCCACTCATTTTCTATAGGGTTCAGGTCAGGGGACTGGGATGGTCATGGCAGAAGCTTCATTTTGTGCTCAGTGAAACAGTTTTGTGTTGATTTTGATGTTTGTTTTGGAACATTGGCCTGATGGAAAATCCAACCACAGTCCATTATAAGATTTCTAGCAGAAGCAGTCAGGTTTTGATTTTTTTATCTGCTGGTATTTACTAGAATCCATGATGCCATGTATCTGAACAAGATGTCCAGGACCTCCAGCAAAAATTTCACAGATCCAGCAGTATATTTAACCGTGGGCATGGGGTACTTTTTATCCCTGTTTATCTGGTGGGTTTGCTGCCAAAAAACTCTTTTTTTTAGTTTCATCTGACCACAGAACCAGGTCCCTTTTGAAGTTCCAGTCGTGTCTGACGACTGAATATGCTGGAGTTTGTTTCTGGATGAGTGAGGAGGATTTTTCTTGAAACCCTCCCGAACAACATGAGGTGATGTAGGGTTTTTTTTAATATTTATTTTTAGTCTTTCTGACCCCAAAACTCAACTAACCTCTGCAATTCTCCATCTGTGATCCTTGGAGAGTCTTTTGGCCACTCAAACTATCCTCCTGTGCATTAGGAAGATATAGACACAGTCACAATTTCATGTTCCTAGTCACCCTGGTGTGCTAAAAATGTAAAAATGAATGGGAATATACTTCAGAGATATTTTACTCATAAAAAATTCTAGGGGTGCCAATAATTGTGTCCAACGTGATTATCCCCCCACTTTCAATTATTTTACTTCAATGAAAGGTTAGATTTTTGTGAATTTTTTGAATGAAAAATTAAAAGGATAAACAATGTAGATTTATTTTTACAGCCATTTTTGATCATATTTACCAAGGGGGCTAATAATTCTGACCTCAACTGTACTTGATGTCACTTGACGAATTAAACATGCAACATAGTAAGGTCTTGTCACAAAAAAGTTAATCCCATACTTTTTTATTAAAATAAATTGTAGACTGTATTCAGCGCAGTATGCTAGTATTCATAGCACATAAATATCCTAAACATGGAACCTCTCTTCTCTATTCGTACCCCAGCCGATATGAGAAGCTTTTGATCATTGTATTAAATAAACACACTAGAGAACACACACAGGCCAAAACTACTCCACTTACAACTTTGACTGTGATTCCCTCAGATCACTTCATCTCCACAGGGAACTGTTTCATTTACCTTCTTAGTCTGTTTAGATTTATATTCAATCTGTCATTCTTGAAAGGAAAACTCACCCTGGCCTTCTGCATTCATTATACGTTCATGGAAAAAGGGAGTCATCTCGACTCACAGGATGCTGTGCAGAAACGGCCCAAACACGGTTCTCTCACACCATACGTGAAACATTCCTCACAAAATCTTTGACACCTAAACCAAGCTTGAAACTTAAGTGTCCTTACTAACAGCTTGGAAATGCAGTCATAATTTGGTCTTTTTTTACAGTTTAGTGCCACTGAAAGTGGAATGTAGGCTTTTACTTCTCCCCGATTGGGTTATTGTAATTCTTATATCCTAAAAACACTTTTCAATATCTTTAAATTGACAAAGAGCAGTACTCCACTTCTAGAGTTTCGGCCGTTTCTCCTTCCTGATTAAATTACTGTAACTCTTCTATTCCAGATCAGGTCACTTAATGTGTTAAAGTTGAAGTAGAGCAGAACACCACATCTAGATGCTAATGACTCAAAAATACTCTGACAACTCAAAATTAAGAGAAATAAATCAATATTCTTCTAAACCTCTCTGATGGTTTCATATAATTCACAAAATAGATTTATAATTCAATAACCGAGCTCTATACAGTCGAACCGCCTCTACAACTTCCCCCTTTCTTTTCACGACAACCTTTTCAATATTCTTAGGTTCTCAGAAAAAAGACCACATTCACACAGCCGCAGAATATGGTTGGCAGTCCTGTATTTGAGTCCTTAACATGGTTACGTTCACACACAGTTCAGTTATTTACGGCAGTGACAACCACATTCTATAACCAAACTTACATCTGTACATTTTCAGGACTCACAACCGCATTCTCGGAAAACCCGTGCTGTGTGAACGGAACCGGACTGGACAACTAGTTGTCTGTCATTGGAGATATGAGCTGTGTGTCATCTGAACATTTTAGATCCAGTCACTGTTCTCCACCGGAGGGGCTCTTGTCAATTTTGTGACTCAAATGCTCCGCTCTCCACCCAGACATAAAAGCTGCTGTCGGTTAATGAAGATTTGATGGATGAACTCGCGGCTCGATTGGACTCTTGTCGTATCAAAAGTGATAAGACTTTTCAGTTTTATGGATGTTTTGGTCTGATCTATTGTTACTGGTAAGAGAATGTGGGTTTGACCCGTTGCACGTTCATACAGAGAGTAGCTATGTTTCCATCACCCTGTTTTTATGTACATTTTGAAGTATTGCATCAGAAACGAGTGATAGAAATGCCAAATTTGTTAAACATTTTTATGCTCGCTTAAGGTGGTTTTTGACTTGTGAGAAAAAGAGTTAATGCGAATAATGGGAGATGGAAACTTAGTTCACTTTAAAATGAAAATTACCCTATACTTTACTCACCCTCAAGCCATCTTAGGTGTATATGACATTCTTCTTTCAGACGAATACAATCAGAGTTACATTAATAAATATCCTGGCTCTTCCAAGCTTTATAATGGCAGTGAACGGGGCGGGAGTGAGTTTGAAGCTCAAAAAAGTGCATCCATCCATCATAAACGTACTCCACACGGCTCCAGGGGGTTAATAAAGGCTTTCTGAAGTGAATCGATGGGTTTTTGTAAGAAAAATATC
Source organism: Coreius guichenoti (assembly GCA_039654105.1). Classification (NCBI taxonomy): domain Eukaryota; kingdom Metazoa; phylum Chordata; class Actinopteri; order Cypriniformes; family Gobionidae; genus Coreius; species Coreius guichenoti. The sequence continues at coordinate 9,591,696 of CM077190.1, forward strand.
CATATTTAAAACTTTATAAAGTAAAATATCTAGCTTCCGCCAGACCGCCTTATGTATTCAACTTACAAAAAAAAGTGTTCAAAACACTTACGCTACGTCCGACGTCATACGTCGTGCCAGTAACGTTTTTTTCATAAGTTGAATACGGAAGGTGGTCTGGCGGAAGCTAGATATCTTACTTTATAAAGTTTTAAATATGGATATTTTTCTTACAAAAACGGTTTCAGAAGGCCTTTATTAACCCTTAATCTACTAAGAAAGTGATATTAAAAGACCAAACTCAGTAAACACAATACTAATAAAGCATACTATGTGCAGAAAAGCAGATGAGCCCAGAATATGACGAAAGAACGCAAATTTGTGTTCAGGGTGAGATAGCTTTTTGGAATAGTTTTTCCTCTGTATTTATGGCAATCTAAGTGTGAGTACAGATTTGGTTTTTGCAAATCACTAAACCTGCCTGTGTTTTATTAATAATGTATAATGCATTTTGTCCATTATATGTTGGTCCATTTATGCCTCATTATAAGCATTTTCTTGGTTTTTCTATGGGAGGAAAATGCTTAATGTGTAATTAGACGCGTTGAGTTCATATTCTGGACTCATCTGCTTTTCTGTACATAGCATGCTTTATTAGTTTGGTGTTTACCGAGTTTGGTCTTTTAATACCACTTTTTAAAGTGTTTTTCACGTTAAGGTTAAGCTGAGGGAGTTTTATTTACTGTTGGTTACTAGGTTACCAATACCACCATCATCCGCTCGAACAGCTTGATGAAAACGCACCTAATTCGCATTTGTTTGTTTTTCCTTTTTTTGTGAACTTTGAAAAGATTCACTTCACGTTTGGATGGAAACCCAGCTACTATTCGAGATTCTGCTGTAAGTTTTTGTTCGAATGGGACATTTTGAGACTCACACCTGTAAGTACATGTATTTGTCAATCCCAAAAACCGACAGTGTGAACACAGCCAAAGTGAAAAACCAGTCCAATAATGCAGAAATGCAAACGAGTTTATCTTCTAAAACATAATATACCATTTATTAAAAGTTCTGACATACTGTATTGTTCATTGATTGAACTTAAAATTCAAATATGTAAATTGAAATATTATGTGAACTTAAACATTAAGTTTATATTCAAGTTAAATATTACAACAAAAAAAAAAAAAAAAAACTGCACAAACGTTTACATTGGACATTTTAAAAGGAATCATTCATCCACTATAGTGCTCGAATCTCATTTGCACTTGCATTCAAAATTGGCATGTCAAGACATGTTGTGGAGGCTTTGGCATGAGAACCAATGATATTTGACTTTACTGATGGCACATGTGGTACAACATGACTTGACATGCCATATTTTCAAAAATATGAATGACATTTGACAGTTATGATGGAGATTTTCAGCATACGTTACCATTTTTACCACATTTTTATGGGGCCAGATTATTCTCAAAAATGTGCCAAAGAAGAAACACTTTGGAACAGTAAATGATGACTGAATTTTAATTTTTTGGGTGAACTATCCTTTAAATTACATTAAAAAATTTAATTAACAATGACTAACAGAGGACCACAACAGCAGTAATAATAATAATAATGAAAAGACGATGTTGTACTTACCCAGAACGCCTAATCTGTAGTTCATAGTGACAACAATCACGTTTCCATATGCAGCAAGAACGCTCGCATCAAACATGTTTCCTGTCCCCTCCATGTATGAACCACCATGGATAAACAACATCACAGGCTTCTTCCGACGATCTCTAATATCTGTGTAAAGCATAAACATGCATAAACATTTTTGGAGCACAACATATAACATCCAATACAAATGTTGCAGCTTCATTGATCTGCTTAGCGAGTAAACCGTGATGAAGCCTGATATTATGCACTTGATTTATATACACTACCGGATCAAAGGTTTTGGACAGTAAGATTTTTGTTTTTAAAATAAGTCTCTTCTGCTTACCAAGGCTGCATTTATTTTATTCAAAATACAGCAAAAACTGTAATATTGTGAAATATTATTAAAATGTAAAATAACTGTTTTCTGTTCGAATATATTTTAAAATATGATTTATTTCTGTGTTGGCAAAGCTGAATGTTCAGCATCATTACTCCAGTCTTCAGTGTCACATTATCCTCAGAAATCATTCTAATATGCCGATTTGCTGCTCAAGAAACATTTATCATTATTATCAATTTTGAAAACAGTTGTGTACAATTTTTTGACAGGATTATTTGATGAATAGAAAGTTCAAAAGAACAGCATTTATCTGAAATATAAAGCTTTTGCAACATTATAAATGTCTACTGTCACTTTTGGTCAATTTAATGCATCCTAGCTGAATAAATGTATTAATTTCTTTAAGTTCTTTCCCCAAAAAAATAAATAAAAAATTCTTACCGACCCAAAAGAGTCTTTTGAACGGTTGTACAATGTTGCAAAAGCTTTCTTTTTCAGATAAATGCTGTTCTTTTGAACTTTCTATTCATCAAAGAAACCTAAAAAAATGTTTTACACAACTGTCTTCAACATTGATAATAATCATAAATGTTTCTTGAGCAGCAAATCATCATATTAGAATATTAGAATGAAGACTGGAGTAATGATGATGAAAAGTCAGCTTTGCATCACAGAAATAAATTACATTTTAAAATATATTCAAATAGAAAACAGTTATTTCACATTTTAATAATATTTCACAATATTACTTTTTTTTTTTTTTTTTTTTAATAAAATAAATGCAGCCTTGGTGAGCAGAAGAGACTTCTTTTAAAAACATTAAAAAATCTTACCGTCCAAAAAATTTTGACCGATAGTGTATAAAATAACATATTTGTTATTTTTCAAGCATGCACATTAAATTGACAATTAAATTAATAAATATATAGTTCTTATACACTACCATTCAAAAGTTTGTGGTCAGTACGATGTTTTTGAAAGACGTCTTTTATGTTCACAAAGGCTAATTTATTTAATCAAAAAATACAGAAAAACAGTAATATTGTGAAATATTACAATTTAAAATAATTGTTTTATATTGTAATATATTTTACAATTTTTAGCAGCCATTACTTCTGTCTCATGGCCCTTCAGAAATCATCGTAATATGTTGATTTGGTGCTCAAGAAACATTTCTTATTATTATCAATGTTGAAAACAGTTGCTTAATATTTTTTTGGAAAGTGTTATACTTTTTTTAGGATTCTTTGATTAATAGAAAGTTCAAAAGCATTTATTTAAAATAAATTTTTTTTGTAACATTATAAACGTCTTTACTGTCACTTTTCATCAGTTTAATCCATTTTGAATAGTAGTGTGTATATAACATCACAGATATAGAACTATGCATTCATTTCAATTGAAAAATGTGATAAAAAAAAAGATCTATTATCTGTATTTGGCAAAATAATAAAGTGCATTTTTGTGTGTGCAGTTGCTTTCTTTAGTCAGAAGATATGTTAGGAATTGAACACCAGCTTTGTGTTTACTGCATACTACACAGTGTACACACTGTATACTGCGATTGTGGTGCAGTATTAGTGGAATTAGTGGCGTGTTCCCGTTTGACGGTCCGATCAAATAATGAGTCAAGAAGGAGATGGTAAAAATAGTGGTTGATATTGCTTCCAGTTCACTTGTCACTCTTAAAATAGAAGGTCAAGTTGAGCAAGTACAGTACACAGTGCAATATGTTCTGCTGTACACTGCATATAATGGCAACTTTAGTAGGTCATCGGAGTATACAAATGCAAACACTGTATACTGCAGAAATAGTATATTAGTACACGATTCTGGACATATCCTCAATCGTCTCCTCTCACTCTGGGATCTTTTGGCATGGTCTGCCTTGGGTTGGCTCACCAGTTCTGCACTCTGCTGGCAAGGTCTGTCCGTTTCTCTTCCAAAACTCTGTTGCTCTGATATTCTGATGTATCTCTGTATCAGTTAGTACAGTCTGTGTGCGTTTTCTCTCTCTCGCTCCTGTGTAAATTTGGAATACAAAAGCTCTGATAGGTCAGACAGAGCTTTAACTCTCTCAACAATTTCACTATCTCACATCTTGGATCTCCCTCTAGGTGCTGCACTGGTACCTTTCACGCTCTCTTGTGTGCTTCTTTAGTACCTTCTCTGTCCTTCGATTCTTCTAAACTCCCCCATCTCAAGTGTCCAGATTGGTTTATTCTGTCTCTTTTAGATTCACATCTATATGTGCCGCTTATTGGTACAGGTTGTTCCCCTTCACTTTTCTCTTGCAGTGTGTTTGAGCTGCACATGCTCATGCATATATACATATGTTCTCGGAGATGCTTGTGTGTGTGTGTGAGGGTAGTCAGAGATGTCCAGTTAGCCAGTGCTTCTGTGGTGTGCAAGCGCTGTAGATAATTCATATGAAAACCAGACCATGCAGAAACATAAATAACTACCACGACATCTGTTTACCCCGAGAGAGAAGGAGGGGGGTCTGAGAGAAAGAAAGAGTGTGGGTGAGAGAGATGGGAGAAATCATAAAAGCGAGAGTGAGACAGATTAAGAGAGAGAGGGCGATACGGCTGGAGTGGCAGCGAGAGAGAGAGAGACAGGAAGAGATCGAGATGTGAAAAGGAAATGGCACACAAAAGAGAATAAAATAAAAGTTACACAGACCAAGGTCCTTTCACGGACACACAAAATCACACACACACAGGCAGCTGTGATGCTGAGTCGCTATGGAAACTGCCTCATCTCTCTCTCTTTCTGTCTAATAGAAGCTCACCAGCACTGACTCACTCATGCCTGTTGCCACGGAAACAAATTCTACGCACGTATTTGCACGCCCGCCTGCATCACCACCTGAATCTCGGGTTACAAACGCATTACAGCGACTGCACACTCACACACTTTTCTTTTTAATCTTTGCACACACACAAACACCTCTGCTTGTAGACAAACACACCTCTTTATAAACACACACACATATAATACAATGAGCACATCTGTTTGTTCAGCACACACACCTATGTGCGATCACGCATGAACATGCTTGCACACTCGTGCACAAGTACTGGCACTTGTATAAACACATTGCCGGGGTCTCTTGAATACCGAGACCACTGATTTTCCAATGGAAATATAAACAAGTTAAATTATCCCAGAGTATCTCTTTTAGACGCACAGATACACACAAGACTAATATTAGACTGTTTGATTTTTTTTTCCTGATCCAATTTTTTTTTGATATGTGTTGTTTCACACCCTCAGTGCAAGAGTTACTTGGTAAACGTCTGTGTTTCATTGGTGCCATTGAAGCAATGACACCAATGATTCGGCCAATCAGATAGGACGGTGTGGATCTGGTGTGCTGTTATGGCTGTGTGCTGTGAACAGCCAATCAGCTGATGGGAAATTTTTATCAGGATGGAACTGCTTTTTGTGTCACTATGAGGCGACTTGAATGCCCATAGGAAAGAGGTTTTACTTAGAAAGAAATTATTTTTATTCAGCAAGGATGCATTCAATTGATCAAAAGATTTCCATTTAAAATAAATGCTGTTCTATTCATCCATCCATAAACATTCTATTCATCCAAGAAAAAAAAAAATGTTGTTTTCCCACAATAAATTTTAATCAGCACAATTGTTTTCAAAATCTATAATAAGAAATGTTTCTTATAACCAAATCAGCATATTAGAATGATTTCATATTAGAATTATTTTAATAATAATTTTAACAAATCTTACCGACCCCAAACTTTTGAACGGTAGTGTATTTCAGAAGAAATCTTAAAGATGTCTTAAACTGAACTCAGATCTTTCACGATGCAAAGGCTGCAATTGATTTAAATATGAACCTCCATAAGTCGATGTTTAATCAGGAAAAATGTCAATGTAATATGATTGTAATGGCCTGTATATACATTTTTTTGTATGTAATGGCCTTTATTGAATAGGACAGTATAGAGTATATACAGGAAAGTGCAGGATGGAGAGAGGGGAACGGGTTCGGCAAAGGACCTCCAGGAACCGAACTCTGGTCGCCAGAGGCACATTTGCACTATATGTCAGAGCACTGCCCACGAGGCTATCTAAATATTTCACTTATGCGCATGTCATTCCTAGCCTGAATGAAGCAAGATGTGTAGGGCAAGTTTTCAGCGAACGTAAATGTGGGTCTATTCCTCACACAATCTATCATATGACTTCAGAAGACTTGGAATATAGCAGACAAGTCATGTGGACGGCGTTTATGAAGCCTATTTTAAGCTTTAACAGACTCTGATCCCCATCCACTTTCATTATATGGAGCAGCTTGGACATATAGCTAAACATCTGCTTTTGTTCAAAGGAAGAAAGAAAACAAGTTTGGAACGACATGAGGGTGCGTAAATAATGACCGAATGTTTATTTTTTTGGTGAACTATCACTTTATTGTCAATAATAATGAATAAGTGTAGAATCAGATGCTGTAAAAGCAGATCTCTCCAAGCTGTTTTTTCTTTTTTTTTGCTGCAGTATTGAGATATTTTGTGTGTGCGATGCATCACAGAGAAGCACATAGAATCCACAAACATCTTATCTGGGACAACCCTGCTACGAATCTATGAGTATAATCTTTGTGTGTGTGTGTGTAAGAGCGACGGAAGAATGGGGAGACACAGGAAGAGAGAGAGACCGTATGCAATGCGTTAGCCTCAATATGGGATGGAAAGAGTCCGAAATAGAGAGAGAGAGAGAGAGAGAGAGAGAGAGAGAGAGAGAGCAAGCACAACGCCCAGATCCTTTCAACAGAGGCCTTAGTATCCTATTCGCTTCAAAACATCCTCAAAATACAAGAACTCTATTCTGTCTCTCCTCCTCCAAGCCTGCATCTCTCTCTTCCTCTCCTATGCCGCACCTCCCCCTCCCTTTCTCTCTGATCTCCTGCTTTTCCTTCTTCTCTCCCCCTCTCCTCAACTCTTTGCCTTCATCTTTGCCTCTCTGCTCTCGTTATGGGACTTCACTCTTCATCTTTTGTTCTTTTCCGTCCGTCTGGCCTTTTCTTGACGTTATTTACAGGAAAGTAAAGCAGAGAGACGGTGGAATGGGAACAGGATCGGGACACAGCTAATTCGAACCCGGGTCCCCGTGAGCCAACGGCTCTCGTGTGTCGTGAGCAAGTGCGCTACCTTTTGCACCACGACCATCCCTCCCTTCTTGTTCCTGTCTCCCACCCACACATCCTCTCTCACTTTCAAAGCTCCATGAATCTTATTTCATCATATACTCGTCTTTATCACGACAGTTTTTTTTAGCGATCTCTCCCCCTCTGTGCTTTAAAATTGAGGATCTGAGTATTCCCCCTCTCCTCCTCTTTTTCATCCTCTCTGTCATTCTCCTCCTTTCCTCCATCTCTGCTGTGCATTTCCTCTCCTCTCCTCTCCCCGTGTTCAGAGACGCAAAATTGGATTAGCTGGCAGTGTCTCTATTTAAACCTCTGCAATTAGAGACGCCCGAAATCCGAGAACTCAACGCAATGAGTGCGAGCCTTGCACATGCAGAGACATGTATGCGGTAAAGAATGATAGTCATTTAAAATTGTTACAGCATGAAAAATAGATACTGTAAAACCCAGTTAATTGTTTAATTTGATGAAACAACAAGCAGAATTTTACTGTAAATTACTGTTTAAATTACATTTTTTGAAAGTAGTAAGTACTGACCTATCCAAACCTATCCGGTGAAAAGCTATAAATTATATACTGTATACACCGATCAGGCATAACATTATGACCACCTTCCTAATATTGTGTTGGTCCCCCTTTCGCTGCCAAAACAGCCCTGACCCGTCGAGGCATGGACTCCACTAGACCCCTGAAGGTGTGCTGTGGTAAGATGTTAGCAGCAGAATCTTTAAGTCCTGTAAGATGCGAGGTGGGGCCTCCATGACTTGTTTCTTCAGCACATCCCACAGATGCTCGATTGGATTGAGATCTGGGGAATTTGCAGGCCAAGTCAACACCTCAAACTTGTTGTTTTGCTCCTCAAACCATTCCAGAACCATTTTTTGCTTTGTGGCAGGGCGCATTTTCCTGCTGAAAGAGGCCACAGCCACCAGGGAATACCATTTCCATGAAAGGGTGTACATGGTCTGTAACAATGCTTAGGTAGGTGGTACGTGTCAAAGTAACATCCACATGGATGGCAGGACCCAAGGTTTCCCAGCAGAACATTGCCCAAAGCATCACACTGCCTCCGCCGGCTTGCCTTCTTCCCATAGTGCATCCTGGTGCCATGTGTTCCCCAGCACACGCACCCGGCCATCCACGTGATGTAAAAGAAAACATGATTCATCAGACCAGGCCACCTTCTTCCATTGCTCTGTGGTCCTGTTCTGATGCTCACCTGCCCACTGTTGGCACTTTCGGCGGTGGACAGGGGTCAGCATGGGCACCCTGACTGGTCTGTGGCTATGCAGCCCCATACGCAACAAACTGCAATGCACTGTGTATTCTGACACCTTTCTATCAGAACCAGCATTAACTTCTTGAGCAATTTGAGCTACAGTAGCTCGTCTGTTTGATCGGACCACACGGGCCAGTATTCGCTCCCCACGTGCATCAATGAGCCTTGGCCGCCCATGACCCTGTCGCCGGTTCACCACTATACTGACCGATACTAACCGCTGCAGACCAGGAACACCCCACAAGAGCTGCAGTCTTGGAGATTTTCTGACACAGTCGTCTAGCAATCACAATTTGGCCCTTGTCAAACTCGCTCAAATCCTTACGCTTGCCCATTTTTCCTGCTTCTAACACATCAACTTTGAGGACAAAATGTTCACTTGCTGCCTAATATATCCCACCCACTAACAGGTGCCGTGATGAAGAGATAATCAGTGTTATTCACTTCACCTGAATAACATAATGTTATGCCTGATCGGTGTATATAGTTTTATATAGGGTTGTCGATTATTTACAGAATACAATAACAATAACGAGGCATTCTAACCAATAGAATACAGTTAGAATGCATTTTAAAATTCAAGATATTGGGGATATTGCCCCCTGTATGACTTAGTCTCATATTTATATCATATGATATAGTTAAGCAATATCACACGAGTGATATTGCTGTTTTTATCCAGAATAGCATGAGTGCAAATGTGATACTGATTTTATAAAACAGTTCAATAAAGTGTTCAACAAAATATTGTGTTATTTTAGACACAATGTTGTCTGTTTATGGTTGTCTGTTTGGTGCATCTCCGAGCAACACACAGCAGTGTTTATGAATGAATCCGCGTTTTGAACGAATCAATCGGGTGAACCAACGATTCAATGGCCCAATCATAAAAAGAGCCATTTACTTAATCCCATGAATCAGCTGTTTGAACAAATCCAATGAATGAATGACTCAATGACTTACTCATTAAGACATTTACCACTAACTACTGGAAGTTTTAGTTTCTTATTTAGAGTACCATTCCATTAAATATTTCCATATTAATAAAAAACCCACCGACTGTATAGTTCATTTAAAAATGAAAATTCTGTCATCATTTACTCACCCTCATGGTCGTTGAAGTTTAAAAGTTTATGGCCTGGTTTCACAGACAGTGCTTAGATTAAGCCAGGATTAGGCCTTAGTTTAATTAGAACATTTAAGTAGCTTTTATAAATGTGCCTTAGAAAAAAACATCTTGAGACAAAACAATGGCACTGACATATTTTAAGATATGTCTGTGCAAGTTGCTATCAGTTAAGACCACTTAAACATGCATTTTAGTCCAGGACTAAGCTTAAGCCTTGTCTGTGAAACTGGGGGTATGTGTAATAAATTCTATGTTGAATCAAATAAAAAAAAAATTCTAAAGGCACACCGAGGACAATAACTATAAAGATAACGATAAAGATATAGTTCTAAAAATCGTTCTCAATAATAAAGAATAGCAGAGTTCACCCCACAGCTATAACTATAACGGCACAGAAACAATATCGTTGGAATCACTTTCAGACTTATTTTATCCAGCTGATGAACAATAAAAACAGGCAGCCTTGACAGGCAATCAGAATCCATTTTGCTGTAACAAGCTCAAGCATTTAAACTGACAGAATAGCATGCGCTTAAAATAAACAGAACGATATTGTCTGCTGGTGTGGACGCTAATATAGTTATCTTTATAGTTATCATTCTTGGTGTGAACGGGCTTTAAAGCTAAATTTTGTAATGTCTATTTAATGCTTTTCTCATTTAACACAATAATGACTAAGTTATCTTTTGGGGAGTAATTTCTCAGCCAAATTTGATGTGCGATTAATTTGCGATTTATTAGATTAATTAATCGCTACATCATGTAATTAATTAGATTAAAAATTGTAATAGCTTGACAGCCCTAATATATACCGATCAGGCATAACATTATGACCTAATTTTGTCCTAATATTGTGTTGGTCCCCCTTTTGCTGCCAAAACAGCCCTGACCCGTTGAGGCATGGATTCCACTAGACCCCTGAAGGTGTGCTGTGGTATCTGGCACCAAGATGTTAGCAGCAGATCCTTTAAGTCCTGTAAGTTTCTTCCATTGCTCCATGGTCCAGTTCTGATGCTCACGTGTTGGTGCTTTCGGCGGTGGACGGGGTCAGCATGGGCACCCTGACTGGTCTGTGGCTATGCAGCCCCATACGCAACAAACTGTGATGCACTGTGTATTCTGACACCTTTCTATCAGAACCAGCATTAACTACTTGAGCAATTTGAGCTACAGTAGCTCGTCTGTTTGATCGGACCACACGGGCCAGTATTCGCTCCCCACGTGCATCAATGAGCCTTGGCCGCCCATGACCCTGTCGCCGGTTCACCACTGTTCCTTCCTTGGACCACTTTTGATAGAAACTGACCACTGCAGACCGGGAACACCCCACAAGAGCTCTGACCTAGTCGTCTAGCCATCACAATTTGGCCTAGGGCTGGGCGATTTGACCAAAATCACATATCACGATATGTCATCTCATTTTCTGATAACGATATATATCACAATATAGTACCTTTTCTGTTTATATATATATTGACCACATGGAAAGGACTATTTCTTTTTTTACATTTTAAAGTACAGTAGTGGTCAGAATTATTGGCACCCCTGGTAAATATGATCAAATATGGCTGTAAAAAATAAATTTGCATTGTTTATCCTTTTGATCTTTTATTCAAAAAATTCACAAAAATCTAACCTTTCATTGAAGTAAAAGAATTGAAAGTGAGGGGTAAATCACATTATGAAATAAATGCTTTTCTCCAAAACACGTTGGCCACAATTATTGGCACCCCTAGAAAATAGCTAAAGCATTGGAAATCCCCATTTCCACCATCAGGGCAATAATTAAGAAGTTCCAATCAACTAAAGATGTTACGAATCTGCCTGAAAGAGGACGTGTGTCTATATTGTCTTAATGCACGGCGAGGAGGAGAGTTTGAGTGGCCAAAGACTCTCCAAAAATCACAGATGGAGAATCGCAGAGATTAGTTGAGTCTTGGGGTCAGAAAGCCTAAAAAAAAAAAATCAAACAACCCCTACATCACCTCATGTTGTTTGGGAGGGATTCAAGAAAAATCCTCCTCACTCATCCAGAAACAAACTCCAGCATATTCAGTTCAAAAGGGACCTGGTTCTATGGCGCAGATGAAACTATAAAAAGAGCTTTTTGGCAGCAAATCCACCAGATGGGTTTGGTGCAAACAGGGATAAAAAGTACCCCATGCCCACGGTTAAAAATACCGCTGGATCTTTAATGTTGTGGGCCTATTTTTTTGCTGGAGGTCCTGGACATCTTGTTCAGAGACATGGTATAATGGATTCTAGCAAATACCAACAGATAAAAAATCAAAACCTGACGGCCTCTGCTAGAAATCTTATAATGGGCCGTGGTTGGATCTTCCATCAGGACAACAATCCAAAACAAACATAAAAATCAACACACAAATGTGTCACTGAACACAAAATGAAGCTTTTGCCATGACCATCCCAGTCCCCTGACCTGAACCCTATAGAAAATGAGTGGGGTGAACTGAAGAGAAGAAGCACCAACATGGATCTGGGAACCTGAAGGATCTGGAGAGATTCTGTATGGAGGAATGGTCTCTGATCTCTTGTCAGGTGTTTTCCAAACTCATCAGGTGTTATAGAAGAAGACTCAGAGCTGTTATCTTGGCAAAAGGAGGCTGCAAAAAGTATTTAATAAAAGGGTGCCAATAATTGTGGCCAACGTGTTTTGGAGAAAAGCATTTATTTCATAATGTGATTTACCCCTCACTTTCAATTCTTTTACTTCAATGAAAGTTTAGATTTTTGTGAATTTTTTTAATAAAAGATCAAAAGGATAAACAATGCAGATTTATTTTTTACAGCCATATTTGATCATATTTACCAGGGGTGCCAATAATTCTGACCACCACTGTATATACTCAAAAATTTACTCATTTGTGATTATTTTTCTCCCTTTATTTAGAAGTGTTTGTCATTGAATCATTCATTTAAAAGATTTATTCACAAACGCTGATTCATCAAATAACAAAACAAGTCGTGATGAATGAGACACTGACTTCATTCAAATTATTCCATCTTCACGAGTCTCTGTTAAGCCAATGGAGTGCCGCGGGCAAAAGCCTGTTCTAACGTTTTACTCTGTGGTTTATTTTTAGCACCTGACGTAGAGCTGGATGATTAATCGAAAAGTAATCGAAACTGAAATTCAAAACCTCTAACCGACGTAATTTTCCCATGTCGGTTATTTCGGTTTTTAATCCTGTTAATACTTTCCCCTTAAAAACATACTACAGCATGTGTAGTCACGTGACTCTGCCCCGTCCATTCAGTGGCATGGAAGCAACACGGAGGCGAACTCAAACACAGAGTCAACACACGCAGACAGCGTCCTCAAGAAAGTTTGTCAATTGTATGCTTGCCAGTTTGAACATTCAAGTGATTTTACACCACTCAATAACATCAATATGGAAAACATGGAACTTCAGTGCTCGCGAGCTGTTTTCTGTGACACAGAGCCGAGCCGCGTCGTGTCTTTGACAACGCGCGAGCCCTGAAGCCAGATCAGTTTCACATGCATCTTCACTAAACTTTGTCAATTGTATGTGTTTTAAGGCTTGCCAGTTCGGACATTCAAGCGATTTTAGACCATCGGATGTGTATCATTGTATTGAGCAACTGCGCTGATGCATTCTGACACACGAACACAGACTCCTGCTCGGAGCCACCCGGTTCTGTCTCCCCTACTGTTGTCACTCGCCGCTGTTATTCACGTTTCTGCCTGCATCCTTGTGGTGGCGTGCAAGATTGCAGTCATCCAAATGATGAAAAAGTATTGCCATAAACAATGTATTTTGCGACACCACGAAATAAACGATAGAGCATAATTTGAAACGATAGACTTTTAATTTCGTCCATCCAATATATATTGTCATATCGCACAGCCCTAATTTGGCCCTTGTCAAATTCGCTCAAATCCTTACGCTTGCCCATTTTTCCTGCTTCTAACACATCAGCTTTGAGGACAGAATGTTCACTTGCTGCCTAATATATCCCACCCACTAACAGGTGCCGTGATGAAGAGATAATCAGTGTTATTTACTTCACCTGCCATAATGTTATGCCTGATCGGTGTATATACTCAAAATGAAAATTGTTATTAATTATTCACCCATATGTTGTTCAAATTTGACTTCAGTGGAACACAAAAGAAGGAATTTACGTGCACTGAAGGTTTCTAAATCAACTGATTCATTGGAAACTAAGAGTCAAAAGACTTATGCTTATGAAATGGACGTTGTTACTTCTCTTATAAACTCTCTTGTGAGAAAAGATAAGTATTTCAGAATTTTCAGTGAATCTACAATTTGGGTCTGTTTCTCACAAAAAATATGATTACAGAAGACTTAGAATACAGCGCATAATTCGTATGGACTACGTTTATGGTGATTTTGCGTAGCTTGAAGTACCGATTCATTAAAATTGGATTTGAAATGGGAAAAAACTTTTTTTGTTCTTTAGATAAAAGAAAGTCATATATAGTTCTGGAACATAATGACAGTGAGTAAATGATATTTGGGTGAACTATCCCTTTAAGAAAACAATACTTTAACAGTAAATTAATTAAATTATTTAATTATAAAATATTTTTGTTTTCTCCACTTGAAAAGAACACTCCCCAATTTCTTTTTATTTTCTATGTATGTACATATTCTACATTTTATGTTGTTTAGTTATTTTAATAATGTATACTGTCTATATATTGATGTTTCATGTTACAGACAATTTTTATGAACTCAATATTTCATTATATTTTAAAATACAAAGCAAATTTAAGTACTTCCTATAGGTAAATTAAATCGGTAAAAGATATACAGCCTGTCATAAACTGCTAAATATACAGGCACCAAATGTTGTCACTGTATTTCTACAGTGAATTTCTGGCAACCATAGCTGCCAGCTTTTTTTTTTAAACACAACAGAAACACACATTTTGTGGAATCTGTGAAAGAGTGTTATATGGAATGATCGACATGCACACACACACACACATTTCCAAAGACACCCACATACTCAAACAAACACAAATGTGTTCAGACACACAATATATGCTGTAAACACATACATATATACAACAAGAGCTTGTCAGCAACTTCCTTCTTATTATCAAAATTTAAGCAATAAAATTAGTGCAATTATTTTGCCATTTTATTCATTTAATCTGGGCCATATTAAGATATAAGATTAATATTAAGCCATTTTAAATGCTATTTGAACATTCAGGATCTAGACTCAATTTTACTCTGCTACTGAAAGCAATAAATCCAGCCTGTTGTCTTTTACAGACTTACTGCATTAGCTACTCTACTGCATTCTCAGCTGGATGCATGTCGGCCAATGAAATTGCACTAAATCACAGGGGGTTGATGGGATTTGTAGTTTATTGATTTCTGGCTAATCCTTTGCCATTCATCAAAAAGGACACAAAACGTATAATGAAATCTTAATAAGCGTTGACGGGACATTATTCCTAAAACAAAAGCCTGTTATAATGAAATGATGTGGGAAACATTTGTTTCAAGAAGAGATTAAAAATATATGCAGCACAAATAACCACATCAGCAGTGTATGTTTTAGTGCATATATGCTTGAGCATATCTACGTGTGTGTCTGTGACTTGTTGAGCTAAAAGCAAACTGCAAAAACATACAAGACAAAATAATCAAGAGAAATAATGGCACATATTACAACCGCCCCCCAAAAAGAGTCTGAAAAACAAGACAAAAAGGGAAAAACATGCAAGAAAAATACCTTCGTCCCTCGGTCTGTTCATCGAAGACTCATCATGTTTTTTTGTGAGCGGACCTGGGGTTAAGACAAAAAGGGGGGGAAAGAGAAAAGACAAAATTCAAAAAGATTTTATTGCGCTTAAACAAAAAGAGCAAAAAATTCCAAAACAGCAAAACAAGAAAAACTACAAACTAGCAAGAGATCATGTGTCCCAATTTAAAAGAAGGATCAAAAACAGCAGCCAAAGCAAAAGAACAAAACAGACAACAAACTCATAGAAAGAGAAAGAGAGAGGAACTGAAGGTGGTGTGACACTTGCTAACATCTCTACAAGCAGTTGCGATGTTATTGTCTCTTTTTTTCCTCAGTCTTCCCTTCCACACTCACTCAGTCGCTACATGGCAGGCTTTCAATGACAAATGTCCAGCCATCTTTCTTTGTGCCCAAAGAGAGAAAGTGATGAGACATGTGGAAACACTGTAGCAAAGCTGCGTTTAGTGCAATGGCCCTCAGGAGTCCTCCGTCTTAATGTCCTGTGGGACTGTAACTCCCCCTCACAGGATAAGACTGCTGAAACTGTGATCTCTCTTTTCCTGTCTTACAAGCAAACAAACTAGCGTGTTGTGTAATTTTCTTAAGAAAGAGGATATACATTTATGTCTACATATGAACATTTTATCTATTAAATTTTCCAAACAATAGGCATCTGGTACAAAGTGAAATTTGAAGTCAAAATCAAATTTGCTGTTGTGCATTTTTTTACACTGAAGAGAAACTGGTAAAAACAAAGAGTGGGCCATACATTTGTGGGATAAAATAAAATGTGAAAAATGACAACAAACTTGACCTGGACTCTTCTCTATCCTTATTTTTCAGCAAAAAAATGATCATGTATTTTAAATATATAACAGTGTTGGCTAAATACCACATGATACTAGCTGTTACCATCAGTGTTAAGTAAAACTAAAACTATTTAAAATATTTTTTTTGTTATATATATATATATCACAAAAACTAATAAGAATGAAAAACAAAATCAATCATATTATATTAAATTATAAATTAAATTATGTATTCAGTTAATCTGAATATAAATAATAGTGTATAAATAATAGTACATTACCATGGTAATACCATGTTTTTTAGATATTTACCATGGTATTCTTTGTAGCACTTTAGACTACCATATTAATACTAATACATTCTACATGCTATTCTAAATCACACCCTCCTAGCACCACCGTATTTTTTTAAACACAGAATCTGATGCTAATATTGCATTGAAAATCAGGTGCTAAATGATGCAAGTTAAATTCTATTTTTCTTCACATTTTTGGTCTTATTCACCCCAATGAAACAAGTCCTAGTTAAATAGTGCATTCTTACTGGCTTCTTGGTGCAGCGAGACACATTAGCATCTGTCGCTAACTCAGGTTAAATGCTAAATGTTTGTGTGGCGACAGCCATTAACGGGTATTATCAGCATGACCCCTACCCCCTCCCTCAGTACTGGCGGTGGGCCTGTAAGAGACGAGATAGAAATCGTCTCCATTTATTTACCGTTTATCTGCTACACAGGCTCTCCACACCAATAGACCACACACACACACACACAAACCCCATTTGTCATTGCTATGCATGTAATCCTCACCCAGACTGTCAAACAAACATATTCAGCACAACTGTTTTTTCATAAAACACTCCCTTCAAATGCTCACCCCCTGATTTTTCTTAAAGCATACACATATTAACAATTCCATTTAAAGTGAAAGTGTCATGTTTTCAATGAACATAATACTTTCTCTTATCCCAAGTGGAGAGACAACTGAAAGTAAGCCATTAGTAGGTTGATGTCCCATCAAAGTCTGAATACAACTCCTTTCATACTATATAGTATGCAAAAAGCAGGATTTAAAATGTGTAGTATGCCCAAATACACAGTATTCATAAAATCAAAGGCAAAAAATACCTGGGTGACACACTCTTTGCGCTGAAATTCTGAAGCGTGAGGCCACAGGAGAGTCATTACATTTGTAAATGGTGAGGAACAGTGATGTAGCTAATGAAGCAGGTCACATTACAATGCGAAACGACAGTCTATTTTTCATACTATTATTAATTTCACACTATTATTCATACTGTATGGACACATACTTCACAGAATAATCCAGTCACAGAATCAAAACAAACAAATCACGCCAGAACTCTAGCGCCCGCTCACTCCCATGAAGCACTAGTTTCCTTAAGCCCGGAACACACCAAGCCGACGGTCGGCCGTCGGGCAGTTTTCGTGCGTCGGCCGACTAAGTTTTCTCAATGTGTTCCGCACCGTCAGCTGAAGTTGGTCCTCGTCGGCTATTTTTCGGCCGATTCAATATGTTGAATCGCCGTCGGCGCTCGTCGGTCAGTCGGGCCATCTGGTCATTCTGATTGGCTGTTCAGCTAGCGAACCAGTGCACGAGAAAAAGAAAGAAAAAAGCACGAATCCGTCTGTGGTGAGCCAGATTCTGAGCTGCTTTGTTTATATCCCTGTAGCTCTTCCGGTTTCCCGCTTTGAATAACGAAAACAGACTACTGCCACCAGCTGGTACGGAAAGGTATTTCCTCTTACGCAGGCGCAGAACGGACGTGCTACTTGGCCTTCAGATGTCGAGCGTTGGCTTGGTGTGTCAGGGCAACTTTAGACCCAGACGCTGCCGATGTGAGCCGACTCCGCAGTCTGCTTTCGTCGCCACTAGTTGGTCGGCGTCGGCTTGGTGTGTTCCTTGCTTTACACTGTCAAACTACTTAAATATGTATGCATTTTCAAATAAACATAAAATATATTGTTTCTATATCAATAATCAACCTCTTTAAATCAGTAGTTTTAAATGTATCCATCGCTTTTAATTCGCAATGCTTAATTTGATTGTGTCAATGCTGTACCTTTGTTTTTTTGTCTGATTTTAAAATACTTTTTCGCTCCAAATCAAAGTTTGTAATGTTGTGATTCGCCTCGCAGCTGGTTAGTTGGATTTATGGCTATTAACTATTATTAACAAAACTGTGCCTCTAGTGGCACCAAACAGAAAAGACATACTTCATCTTTAAGCATGCACGCTAAAATAAACGACATATGCTTATTCCTCATGTTGTTGAGTGTGTGCGCCTTCTTGCATGTTCATCTGAGCTGAATCCTGAATTGCACTTAAGCTTTGAGACTCGATCAATGCTGACGTGATTTTCAGTTCAATTCACCATCTCAGGTCAGTTCTTCCAGTAAAGACTGGAGAGCAGGAGACAGGTTGATGGGAGTATGGAGCGAGCGTGTGTGTGTGATTAAGTCTCAGCAACGTCAGCACTTTATCGACACTTAAAGCATTTGGAGATCAAGCTTTCACTATTTTACTGGTTACTGCTTCCGTCTATATGGTCTACAGCCTCCATTAGGGCTCAGGCTTTTCCCAGAAACCTAATCCTGCTGGCCTTTGAAGACGATGCACCAGCTTTAAAACGAAGGCCCGGAAATTCACCTCCAAGCGCAAGAGAAGACATGGGATATGCCGTCGGTGTGGAAGAAAAGCGGAAAGCATGATAATGAAGATTTAAAATGGAGGAAAGATCATTTACGTGGGATGAGTCTTGGGTGGTACGTGGGCTGATGAGCGCCTGGTGCGGTGACAGTCGGAAAGGGAAAACTAGGCTCCGTGAACGTGGCGTTACTCCCAGCCTGAGAGATGGCAGCGGGTTTCGAGCTGCCGAACAGTTTGTGCAGTAAACACTTTCTTTCTGGGAAAGTTTGTGTGTGAGCGAGTGTGTATTTGGTACTTTTTGACAGTAGTGCATGACAGAAAACCCGGCAGTATGCCATCCCAGTGTAACCAGCAGGTTTGTCCTCCCTGACAGGCTTGCCGTGTAGAGATGTCTTCAGAATATTCTCTCCGTCTCTCTTTTTGCTTTTTTTTATCTCTCTGTCTCCCTCTCTCTGTCTGCAAGGGGAGCAGACCTAGAAAAAACAATACATGAAAGCAATCTGCCTTGAAGGGCTGATGTCATGTGCTCAATATATATCTCCCCTCCATTAAAGACTTTAGATGAGCCATTAAACAATAGCTACAGCAGTTTCTTTCTTTCTCTTTTGTATTAACTCTAACGCTGTGTCCTAACCAGACATGACGTGTCCAGTTTCCACTGACGGTATATTGTCTGTCCACTCTGAAAGCAAAAATACTGAATCTCAGCCAACCAAAGAATATTTGATTTTTAAAATGCAGCTATGTGGAGTGAAATTTGACCAATGAGATTTTGATGTGGGCGGGGCTAACCAGCACAACACAACAGAATTAGAAACGACATGACAAATGAAATGTCTTGTTGCAGTAGATGCTGGATAGAGTACAGTGTGACTGTGGAGGTTCGATAACTAACTCTGTGTCCTAACCAGGCGTGACGTGTAATTTGTCGGGACACATTCAAAGTGAAATCAATGCGTGACATGCTCATTGCGTGATTTTGTTTTTTTTTTTTTTTACACCAAACCAGTTCAGCGCAAACTCCATCTTGCAGCCAATTCTAAAAAATGTCATTGGTCATGTCAATCGCAATGCTGATTACCTACACAACGCTGAAACAAATACAAACCCGATTCCAAAAAAGTTGGGACACTGTACAAATTGTGAATAAAAACAGAATGCAATGATGTGGAAGTTTCAAATTTCAATATTTTATTCAGAGTACAACATAGATGACATATCAAATGTTTAAACTGAGAAAATGTATCATTTTAAGGGAAAAATAAGTTGATTTTAAATTTCATGGCATCAACACATCTCAAAAAAGTTGGGACAAGGCCATGTTTACCACTGTGTGGCATCCCCTCTTCTTTTTATAACAGTCTGCAAACGTCTGGGGACTGAGGAGACAAGTTGCTCAAGTTTAGGAATAGGAATGTTGTCCCATTCTTGTCTAATACAGGCTTCTAGTTGCTCAACTGTCTTAGGTCTTCTTTGTCGCATCTTCCTCTTTATGATGCGCCAAATGTTTTCTATGGGTGAAAGATCTGGACTGCAGGCTGGCCATTTCAGTACCTGGATCCTTCTTCTAGGCAGCCATGATATTGTAATTGATGCAGTATGTGGTCTGGCATTGTCATGTTGGAAAATGCAAGGTCTTCCCTGAAAGAGACGACATCTGGATGGGAGCATATGTTGTTCTAGAACTTGGATATACCTTTCAGCATTGATGGTGCCTTTCCAGATGTGTAGGCTGCCCATGCCACACGCACTCATGCAACCCCATACCATCAGAGATGCAGGCTTCTGAACTGAGCGCTGATGACAACTTGGGTTGTCCTTGTCCTCTTTAGTCCGGATGACATGGCATCCCAGTTTTCCAAAAAGAACTTCAAATTTTGATTCGTCTGACCACAGAACAGTTTTCCACTTTGCCATAGTCCATTTTAAATGAGCCTTGGCCCAGAGAAAACGCCTGCGCTTCTGGATCATGTTTAGATATGGCTTCTTTTTTGACCTATAGAGTTTTAGCTGGCAACGGCGAATGGCACGGTGGATTGTGTTCACCGACAATGTTTTCTGGAAGTATTCCTGAGCCCATGTTGTGATTTCCATTACAGTAGCATTCCTGTATGTGATGCAGTGCCGTCTAAGGGCCCGAAGATCACGGGCATCCAGTATGGTTTTCCGGCCTTGACCCTTACGCACAGAGATTGTTCCAGATTCTCTGAATCTTTGGATGATATTATGCACTGTAGATGATGATAACTTCAAACTCTTTGCAATTTTTCTCTGAGAAACTCCTTTCTGATATTGCTCCACTATTTTTCGCCGCAGCATTGGGGGAATTGGTGATCCTCTGCCCATCTTGACTTCTGAGAGACACTGCCACTCTGAGAGGCTCTTTTTATACCCATTCATGTTGCCAATTGACCTAATAAGTTGCAAATTGGTCCTCCGACTGTTAGTACAGTAGTACCTTATATGTACATTTAACTTTTCCAGCCTCTTATTGCTACCTGTCCCAACTTTTTTGGAATGTGTAGCTCTCATGAAATCCAAAATGAGCCAATATTTGGCATGACATTTCAAAATGTCTCACTTTCAACATTTGATATGTTATCTATATTATATTGAATAAAATATAAGTTTATGAGATTTGTAAATTATTGCATTCCTTTTTTATTCACAATTTGTACAGTGTCCCAACTTTTTTGGAATCGGGTTTGTACAAACCCCTAATTCTAACCTCAACCCTAGCACAGCTTTGGTAGCACAACTTGATCCATTTATGATATTTTTGAACTCTGAACTGAATCCATGAAATCTGAACTTTTCTTGAGAGATGTTGGGTAATTGAGTTGACCAATAAAATCATTGTGGATGGGGTTAGCCCTTAACTGGTTTGGGTAAAATAAATCACAGCATGCTAATCACAGCCAATCAGAACAAATTAAATGTTTAATATGTAGCTATATGGAGTGGAAATTTGAACCAATCAGGTCTGTGATTAACACAAACTCAAGATATTTTTACGCTTTATTCTACATCACATTATAAATTGAATTCCCTATTCAAACTTAACGAACATTTTTATAATTATTTTATGCAATAATCCAAAAGCCAATGGAAGCCAATGGAAAAATCCTATTGGCTTTTTGTCAAGGGAACCAGGGTGATGCTAACTTACGGGTTGGCCTACAAAATTACGTCATCAGTGCAGCACCTTATTGGTGGCCATTTCAAACTAGCCGTGTATTCTGACAAATGTTTCATGTTTCAGATGTTTTAGCAGTGCCCAATTCTGTTTTGATTCTGGACATACATGTTTCTCTGTCTGCTGCCCTTCACGTCAAAGCTCAGGATTGACTTTAAGCCAAGGGCTTGGTGATTGGCTCGAAAACAATTATGTGCAACTGAGCTTCCACGAGCAGCGATTACACGTCACAAACACTAAAGTTTTCTATTTTAATATATTTTAAAATGTAATTTATTCCTGTGATGGAAAATCTGAATTTTTAGCATCATTACTCTACTTCAGTGTCACAAAAAAAAAATCATTCTAATAAGCTGATTTGGTGCTCATGTAACAATTCTTATTATTAACAAGGATGAAAACGGTTCATACATTTATATAGATTCTTTGATAAACAGTTCAAAAGAACAGCATTTATTTGAAATAGAAATCTTTTGTACCATTATAAACTGTCACTTGCTAACGAATAGCTTTCTCCAGGTATTATGATACAGACCATGGACATAAACAAGACCATGGGAGCATGGAATATAATATTAGTTGTAAGATAATAGCCCACTTTTCAGCATCCAATCAAATTCTGAATCAAATCAAGCCCCCCCTTACATCGACATTCCTGCTAAATATTCTGTTTCACTCAAAAATGCCACATTACCGAATTTAAATGGGTTGCAAATACCATTTCATGTTGTTTTTAAAAGTCACCCAGTAAGGAGGTGAGCGCAGCCTCAAGTGACATGATGTAATGGCCAGTTTTTCAGTGAAATTTCGGGAGAGGGACGAATCACCGTTGTAATCGTCTCCAAGAGCTCTGTGAAAATGAGGTCATCGGGCATGCGTGTGCGCACAAGTGTGCGGAGCTGTGTTTCTTTGCTGTTCAGTGCCTGTGGGCAAGTGAGAAGAAGACCGTCCATGTCTTCATGACATAAACCTTCAGTTACTGCTAGCAATCTCCCAGCTGCTCCCACTCAAACAAGTGTCATCCTTCTCTTCCTCTTTCTCTCTCTCTCCTGTCGCACTCTATCTATCTCTTGCTTGCTCTTTCTCTCACTGATGTGCTGTCTGCATCTGCTGCATCATGCTGTGCTCTGAAATATAGCTTTTAATAAAGCGTATGGATAGTAAACGCTCGTCGAACTGGTAATAAAAATGGAGGATTCTGGGTGTTTGGTGGAGGCAGAACTGTGGCAGGGGCTAACACAGTCGGCTAGACGAGAACACAGCTGCCTTCCCACAAAGAGCACAGCTGGAGTTAAAAATGTGTGTGCGTTTATGTAGAGCTGTTGGCTCTAATAGACCTTTCACAGTAAAAGAGGGTCTGTTAGTGGTGCGTTCCACACAACCATCACTACTACTTTTGCTCATACCTAGGGTTGAATTCAAAACAAACCCCTAATGGTAAGTGCTGAACTTAGGTATGCTGTTATGTATGCATTATGCTGCAGACATAATTGATGTCTCAAATCTTATGGTTTAGTGAGAGGAGATGCTATTACAATACTAAGTTATTCCTGGCGGAAAATAAAACAGGTTGAAGGAGAGAACCAAGCCATATCTAGGGGCAAGAATATCATAGGGGTGAAATCTGACAAGAACATGGTCAGGTCATAATAATGAAAGTGGGAGGAAGTTAAAGGTTGCTAATTGCTATAGTATTTTGCATAAAAATGTCATATACAAACAGTACATATACTGTTCAAAAGTTTGGGATCGGTAATATTTTTTAAATGTTTTTATAAGAAGTCTCTTATGCTACTCTTATTCTACTATTGAATATATTTTAAAATGTAATTTATTCCTGTGTTGGCAAAGCTGAATTTTCAGCATCATTACTCCAGTCTTTAGTGTCACATGATCCTTCAGAAATCATTCTATGCTGATTTGCTGCTCAAGAAACATATTATTATTATCAATGTTGAAAACAGTTGTGTACAATTTCTTTCAGGATTCTTTAAAGTCCGTGTAAAGGCAATTCTGAGATTTGTTTCTAAACACATTATAAATGTTAGACATGTATTGCTGAAACATGTTACAGCGACTGTGAACTGTGTAGTACTGAATTGTGGAGTTAGATGGTTAAACAGTTTTTCACCATTTCTGTGTTCAGGATTTTTTGGGCAGGCCTGAAATCATGGCTCGATGATGCACTGGAGTCACTGAGCATGGCCCCTCCCTTAACACTATAATAACTAGAGCACATTCACATCAGTTCGCCCGCTCAATCGCGAGTTATTGTCAGTACAGGTAGTTACTACCACCTAGCTGCTAGCTAGCCATGCCTTCGTCACGTAAATGTATATTACCTGGTTGCGATAACTTACAAAACAGCTCGGTGGATTAATTTTGTGAAGGGCCACCTTGATGGAAAGCTAAGGATCACCACCAACACCCGCCTCTGCAGTGAACATTTTACACTGGATAGTTTTACAAACTTTCATCGGAGACAACTGGGATCCACTGATAATCCGCTGTTACTGGTGAATGGGGCCGAACCGACTATCTCCCACCCCCGCCTCCCTTCATCCTCCCGTCCCGCCGACATCTGGTGCCATCGTCGGCAGTACGTGCCCACCAATGAGTGTAAACATTCCTGTGAGTGGGCGTGGTTTCAGCACCAACAGCGGACACGCCCCAGCGTTTGAAAGCAGAGAATACTGTTCATTTAACTTATTTTATTTACTTGGCAGTTTTTTTATCATTCAAATTTGGCAGGATGGTTAATAACACATTTTTCTGTGGTGTGACAAACTCAGGAGACATATTTAATATTGCCTTTACACGAACTTTAATGAATAGAAAGTTCAAAAGAATAGCATTTGTCTGAAAAGAAAGCTTTTGTTATATTATAAATGTCTTTACTGTAACTTTTGGTTATTTTAATGCATCCTTGCTGAATAAAAGTATACATTTCTTCCCCCGCCCCCCCAAAAAAATTCTTACGGACCCCAAACTTTTGAATGGTACTGTATAATGTTACAAAAGCTTTCTATTTAAGATAAATGCTTTTCTTGTGAACTTTCTATTCATCAAAGAATCCTGAAAAAAATTGTCAACATATAATAAATGCTTATGCCGTTCTTCTGTAGATCATAAAATAAGATATTTTGGACAGAATTGAATTTCATTGTATGAAAACATTAGTCAATATCTTATTCAAAAGATATAAATCATTAATTCAAAATATCTTGTTCTGCAGGAGAAAGAAATTCATACAAGTTTGGGTGAGCACATATTTTAGGAGAGCAATCCCTATTAAAATGAATGCTATTTTGGGAACAGATTGTACGGATTATACCAGATTGAAGTGTTGTTGTCAAAACCACCTAAACTGAGAACAAAGAAATAACCAAGACCAGAGTGTGTTGAGAACAAGATAAAACCAAACCTTTGAGGGGTTGAGACCAAGACAAGAGCAAGACCAGCATTCCTCAAATTCATCTGAAAGATCCACATTTACTGCCTGAGAAATGTCTTATATTTAATCAATATATCCAGTTAGAATAATAAGACACTGTATACTGTAGAGCTGTTACCAACCAAATTAAATCACTAAAAACAAAATTCATCTTTGCACTGCAGAGGTTGCACAGAAGTCACATCTGAATTGGTATAATTGCAACTGTATAAATAATGTTGAGATTAATGTTTAAAAAATACAATTTTGAATATGATGGAAAAATAAAATTATACTTTTAAATATGAAACTAAAACTGCCAGTAGGTGGCAGCAAATCAATTAAGTGAGCCACGGAATCATTTATTCAACCGATTCGTTCAAAGCAGCTGATTCATTCAGTTATGAAACACACTGTGATGTTCGGAAACACACAACAGTTCTGTTATGGATTTGTTTGAAACTATTTTCGTTGAATTAGAGCAAAAACCTGTATTTAAAATTGTGTCTAAAATGTAAATCACTTAATACTAACTTCTAGTTTATTGAACATTTGTATAAAATCAATATCACATTTGCAATTGTGCTCATTTTCGTGAAAACACCTCCCTTGCCCTTGTGATGTTGCTTAATTATATATTATAATATAAAAAACATGATCTCATACAAGTAATTTTTTGCAATCGTATCTTGAATTTTGTGGTAAGAAAAATGTGTGGCTCAAGAAAAATGAGCTCCTGGTAAGAGCTCATTGTCACAGTTGTAAACACGACGGCGTTCTTCTTCCACGAGGGAGTTTGGCTTCACGGCGTCATTTGTTTCCAGGCGGACCGTTAAAGAACGCAAAACACGTGTCTCGCGGACATCCTGTAGAATCAGATGAGGACTTCGAAACTCCTGAAGTGTTTCCAGATAAGTGTGCCATATGCATCAGACGTTCAGCCAACCGTCCGTGGGCGTGACGTCCGAGACTGAGACTAGCGCACGAATAGCCTACTGAATTTAGTTCTCTTTCATGTCTTCTTGCGCTTCAATGGACAAATTCAAACAAAATTATGTCATAATGCCCAAGTATCCTTGTGAAACAGTCAGTTATGTCTTAAGTGTACGTAAACAATTGAGAAAGAAAACGCGTGTGTAACGGTATGTTGGATACGTGCAGCTCTTAAAGTGACAGCAGCCTAATAAACCTACTGCTGTCTTTGTCCTCAATGTTAATCTAACAACAAAAGATAGAGAAAATCACTCATGGCTCTTGACTGAATGACTTTTGTAACTTTATTAATGATAAATCTAGATTTATTTTATACAGCGAAGACTATGCAGTGTTATTTTATAATTGATTACTTTATTCAATTTCTGTACCTGAAAATTGTGATATTTCACTGGTATCTAAAAAATTTGAACCACTGGCCCAACCGGAAAAATTCTTATTGTTGAACTATGCTGGAGCAGCTCTAAATATTCCCTGTGCTATAAGTATGATAGAGCAATAATATGAACAGTAGCTCCTACAATACATTTTAACAGGCATAATTAGGCATGAAAATAACTGAAGGAAATATCTATTTGCTAAGTTAACTCATTTGATTCATATTCTTTTGGTGTAAAAATGCAATGAAAACACAGGTATCGGTACTCTGTATGGTCAAGTACTAAAATGAAATAGGGCTGAAACGATTACTCGAGTAACTCGAATTCAAAAAATCATCGAGGCTAAATCATTTCCCTCGAAGCTTCGTTTAGTCCATTTAACTACACACCGTCATGTTGCAGAAAGACCATTTTTGTGCGCGGGTCAGGTGGGTAAATAAAAAGTAACATTCCAAAAATTGCGAGTGGATGAGAGATAAATCATTAAATAAATCATTAATGTCAGCTCATTTCAAGATCAAAGGCCGCAATTTTTAAATGAAGACAGCTGTGTGTTGAGCTTCTGGATGCGACGCTGAACATTTAAGTTTCATTTGCGGCACTTCGCGCGTCAGCTGAAGAGATACGAGCAAATCGAAACACATGAACAGCATGAATGGAGTTTGCACATGCATCACCGTCATTGTGATGTGTATGTGAAATGTTTAATGGGACTTACTTGATATATCCGAAATACACCATTAAAATGTTCTCAAAGCTAAGCGCAACAAATAGTAGAACCTAACTGTTGTGTGCGCGTGATGCACAGCGCTCCTGCTGTCAGAGCTGCATGCTTTCATTGATTTGCGTAATTTAAATCTCACACTTTAATTATATTTATAGCTCCTAACTTAATAAAACAAGCTGTGTTACTTTGATCAATGTAGCCTAGATCTCAAAATGTAGATCTGTATGTGCGATGTACTTTATCTGAATTAAATACAAACACATCTCTCGCTTTTGCTCACGTTCCAGCAATTACTCCTCCATGTGCTGTATAGGCTGTCGACCCTGGTTTAGGTTATTCAAGAAATGTAATTTCGCCGAAGAAGATTTTTAAAGCAGCCTACTTCAGTGTAGCTAATATGTTACGATAGCATCGCGCTTAACACTGAGAATTTGAAGAATTGTAATGTGACGATCGGGTGCGGATATCTGAATCAGAGAAAATCATGTGCGGGTGGATGATTTGTTTTTAACAGCGGATTCGGTGACGTCAGAGTTGATCCGCGCATCTCTAGTATGCCCATCTCTACTCTTGTTCTTGTTCCAAGTTACCTTCCTGTCCAATATTTTTTCCTTCTTACAAAAGCCACAAAGCCTTCTAAGACACAGTAAAGGCTTATGTCATGCCTGAGCTGAAGCTGAAACTTGAAAGTTAAGTTGCACAACATAAATGCAATGTTTAGGCATTATTATTATTTATATTACTATTATTTTGATTTATTGCACTATGTTTACCTATTTAAAGTAATTTGAAATTGATTTTTATATTTTTATATATTTTTTTCATTTATATATTTCCATTTTGAATATAATATGGCAATTGAATGCACTAAATTGGTTTAGTTTTCACAGATATTAATGTATGCAATTTCAGCAATAAAACATACTTTTTCTAAAAAGGAAACAAATTAGTTGCTCATTTTAAGATACCTGTCTTATTTTCTTGTGTATATTTAGTATTGCTCTTTAATAAAGAAAAAGTACTTCTTATCCGATTACTCGATTAATCGATGGAATAATCATTACTAAAATAACTCGATTACTAAAATAATAGATAGCTGCAGCCCTAAAATGAAAGTATCAGTATCGGACTCATTCTGGAAAAAGTGGTATCGGTGCATCCCCATTAATTGTCATGAAAAGAATGCCACAATGATAAAAAAAAATCGAATGGTCCTAAATCGATTTGGCTTACTTTATAAAAAAAAAAAAAAAAAAAAAAAAAAAAGATAAAAAGACCTCAGAGCCAACCAGAAAAGTGAAAACTTCATAATGCAAAAATGCGTTCAGCACAGATTTTGATACACATTTGTGCTGTTACCAGATTAACGGCAGTGAATCAGGCGGTGAAATAACACAAACAGAGCATAAGCGCTGCATAAGAAATAAGTGCCGGTATCAGTGGCCACAATTAATTCTTACTGAATTGCCTCTAGTTGTTTAGAGTGATTCAATAGGGAAAACAACAAGACAAATTTTCTTATGCAGCTGAACTGTACTGTACTTAGGGGGGGGGGGGGGGGAGAAAAATATGGGAGAGAAAGAGACAGGGAGACAGTATAATGGGAGATTTGCCTGCAGGAGATTGTCATGATCCACAGCATTGGTTACAACCCTTGTCCCAGTAAGAAATGACTGTTTACACTATGTGTGTATGCATGTCACCCTACATGATATGATTGCGGCAAAGTGGCTTTAAGCACACATGTATGCCTGTGAATGGGTTTACATGGGTGTTTGTGCTGTAATGCAGATGTGCATATCAGGTATTCCAGCTGTTGTGCACTGTGGAAAGGTGGACGGTGTCACAGCTCTTAAACCACCACACACAACATGGCTGTGGCCAAACAAATCAATATAACTGATATCTGATCTGCCCTGGGCTTGGGTTCAAAAGATTCCACTGACTAGACAAATACAAACACATTTGATCCTGTCACATTGTATGAATACACACACACACATACTCAGAAGCTGCATGAATGCGGTGTTCTGGATGTGTTTAGCTGTGTGTTCTGCTTTTCTATACAGCTGGATGGTTGTGAAACTGTGTTTGTTGGTGAACAGCATGAGTTCAGATGTGAAGCAGGCCGATCCACAGCTATCATAACATGCAAATTTGAACATTTCACATTTAACACAAAAGATTTTTGCTCTTTTTAATGGAGCTCTCAGTTACACATTAACTTTGTTTCAGATGTTTCTCCTAAAATGCCTTTGGAGAGGGACTCTCCTAAAGTCCCTTGCTGTGTTTGAAATCGCCCCCTATACCCTCATTCACTATTCCCTACATTACTCCACTAGAAGGAGTGAATGAAAATGAGTGCGTGAATTTGGACACTGAGTGCGCCGGAAGGGATGCCGCTTTTGCATAGTTTGTGCTTGCTGTTTAATAATCATTTGAAACTTAGCAAACTTGCAGCTCCAGTAAATGAAAAGATTTATCTTGAACTCTCATGGAAACTAGCATGTATAAAACGCAATTTAATAATCAATTAAAAAGGAATTTATACCTGTATATTACGCTGTAGCCACATTGGATCAGCGGTTTGGAAAAGCTGCGGGCACCATCTTGTGGTCAGACGCGGGAATTCATTCGACGCGCGACTCACAGTGCATTATGGGTATTCTCTAGCTTTTGAGCGTACATCAGTTGTACACTCGTTATTGCAGTGCATTGTGGGATTGAATGAGTGCACTCAATAACATCCACTATGCTTTCGGACACTACTATAAATGGCTGTCCCCTCAAATAGTGCCCTATTTAAGTGTATAGGGGGCGATTTCGGACACAGCCCTTGTAAAGCAAAGTCAGTTCACTTGGCGGCCATCTTGATAACAGCCCCAGGAAGCTATGTTCTAGCAGTTGGACAATATAAAAAAGGACCGAAATCTCCAAAAAAGTTTGTCAAGATTATGTTTCAATAATCAACAATAAAATCTGACAACAATGTAATAATAAATACAGCCTTTTTTTACTTAAATCAGGCTAAAAAACAGCTAATGCATTCTAGAGTAAACTGACCAAAAAGTGATTAGGCCTCTCATTTATAAAAGGCAGGACAATTCAATTAAAAAAAGGCAATTCTTACAACCACCATGATGAAAGTTACGACTTTCATTAATTTCTAAACAAGCATCCGTCTTTTCCTTAATAATGTCACTGGGAGAAATAAAACTAGAAGCAAATGAGACAATTGTACAGTAATGGCATAAAACTAAAATTGATGTGAATGGAATATGTTTTATTTTAGCTTCATGTCTTTACTGTACAATAGTTTGGTTTTGGAATAATTAGATGAGAAAGTTAGCATTAAAATAGGCATGAAACGGAAGTTGCGATAGCCTTTTCTTCCTTATTGTGACATATATCTGAGTGAATAGGCTTCTCGAACAAGAAAAAAATTTAGGGCGATACTTGATTTTGTCCATCAGGAATTGATTGGACAGTTGTGGTTTGCTATTGCTGTGATGTCATGTGAGTGACAGGTTGTCCCGCCCTCACGCCAGTAAGCACGTCAGCAGAGAAGAGAAGAGATGTCGCTGCAAGAGGGAGGGGAAGTTATTTGATTAAAGATTATAAGGGAACATGAATTTAAAAAAATAATGATGTCCACAGAAGAATGGTAACAAATACTGCAATATTCCAAATTGCAGACTAAGAACTGTCAATTCTGTTTTCATGCTGACTTTAAAATTGTTATTACTATTAAAATTTGACTATTACAATAATTTTTGATTGAAGACTTTGTTGCATGGTCAAAAAAAGTTGTCAACGGTGGGTGAATTAAGAAAATTTACCGGTAATAAATATTAGTGAAAGAGATCTAATTTGCAGTTTTTCCATCTTTCCAAAATTGTTTTCAAATTGAAACCTGATCAAATCTCTAACTGTAGATACAACAGCTTTCTTGTCATTACATCAGAAACGTTGTCTATGAAATTGGTGTGTGATTCTGATTTCTTCACTTTTATTGGGCTATACTTTAAAGACATTTTGTACATTCTGGGCTCATTTATTCAAAAACTCTGCATTAGAATGGTGATGAGGGGTGTGAGGTGCATGGCCAGTGTGTGTATGCATGTGTTGTCACGGCCGGGTCATCAATCACCAGCATCATTGATTGAATATTGATCAGCGCAGGCCATAATTCAGCATCTCTATCAAACGCAGCCACACCATCAGACCAACAGCAGCAGAAAACTCTCCTTTCAAGTAAACAATAGAGCAAATCTTATATATTTGTGCCAATTAGAAGAGAATGAGAAGACAATAGGCATAGGAGTGTATGCATGTACACACACTCTCCTTTACTGCCTTTCCATTTTCTTCTCTCTCTTTCCCCCTGCAGAAGAATCCTGATCCAATTTTCACCTGATCAAGAGCTGCTAGGACGGCAGAAATAGCAGCATTTGTTTGAGGTTTGTTCTTGCATCAAAAGCAGTTGGCTCCATAGTTCTGCAGCGTCGACCAACTGGTTATTTATTTATTTACCTTCACCGACATCACTATTTCCCCCAAATGCAACATTCTCCCAACCTGCAGTGCCACTAAGCGAATCTACATTTATAAAATGCTGCCAAGCTTCAATTGACTATTGGACTGTTACCATCCTTTTGTTTAGCTGCGCACCTTATGGATTGTATTAAAGGGATTTTTTATTTGGAGCGCTGCCTTGAATGAAGAGAAGTGAGCGTTACGCTCCAATCTGCCGGACGAAACACGTCTGGATTAAATCAAATTTCCCCCGACGTGACTGAGAAACGGCCCCACCTCTGCTTCTGAAGCACAGTCGTACATCACGTTTTTTTCAGAGTCAAATGCCACATGCCTGAAGGAAATACCAGTGCTTGTACGGCAGAGTTACATTTTAGGTGAATTTAGGTTTATGATTTGGTTCTGCGTAAATGAAATGCCACATTGCAAAAGCTCCTTAAACTTTGGCTTTGTCATGACACTCAGTCTTGTTTTCTGCCAGCTGCGCACTAGAATCAACACACATAATGTGACTTCTGTGCAGTCTTTGCAGTGTAAAAGAAGAAAAGGACAAACACAATTCAATATGCAAATAAACATAAGAAGACCAATCGCAAGTCAGAATGCAAACATTGTAATGATGCAATGATTTTGAGTTGAGAACATCTTAATAATGTGAAGATGGAAGATTTTTTAACCTTTAATCAATAAAATAAAACACATCACACACTTGTAGAAATGTTGAACAATAAGTTTTAAAGGGTACATAACACACACGGTTTCTGCCAGTCTCATGTTAATCTTGAGTACCTACAGAGTAGTATTGCATCCTTCATATCTCCAAAGAGTCTTTCGTTTTATCAATTTATAGAAGACAGATACGCTGTACCGACTCTTTCAGAAAACAGCCGAACTTGTGGAGGCGTGCAGTGGGTGGAGCTAAAGAGTCACGAGCACACACACACACACACACACACACACACACACACACACACACACACACACACACACACACACACACACACACACACACAATACAGCATGGCATTATCCCTGGATAACTTTTGATTCACTATACGTTCGTGTTGTTTACATTACATCCACTTACGCGCCGATTGCCAACAAAACACAGACATTTGATGCAGTTTCACTCACCGCCTCCGGTTTCGACTCACGACCGGGAACAAACAAACACACTTACTCGGAAAAAACTTTCCGAAACTTGTTCGAATCCCGAAGGAGTGTATTTGGCACAGAAATACTCCGTCATACGTCCAACTCATTTTTTGAAATTTTGGCCATGTTTAGCATGAGAATCCAACTCTTTAACAGTGTAAATAAGTCAGAATGCATGAAATAGCATTAGACCCCCCCTTTAACGATTGTTTAGGATAATTATTTAAATCCACTGCAAAAAATTTGAATGAAGTCATTAAGTGATCAAAGCTGAAATTGCAGAGATTTGAAGAGATGGATAAAAGTAGATTGGCAAACTAAACAGTTGCACCATCAGGTGACTAACAGCGCAAACAGAATGTGCAAATAAACAATGCAATTAATTATTTGAGAAATCCTTCCTAAATATTTAGGAATATCAATTTAATGCTGCCTTTGCAAGCA
Organism: Coreius guichenoti; assembly: GCA_039654105.1. Taxonomy (NCBI): domain Eukaryota; kingdom Metazoa; phylum Chordata; class Actinopteri; order Cypriniformes; family Gobionidae; genus Coreius; species Coreius guichenoti. Next base: position 9,625,364 of record CM077190.1, read on the forward strand.
CCATAATAAAAATGAAACAATATTGCCTGTTAAACTCTGCACGTAGCATAGAATTTGCATTTCCAATTAAGTATTAATCACATAAAATGACTAAGCTAGCTGTGGCTGATTTGTTCAATTAGTTATATTTCAAATTCAAAAAGAGAATGATAACCTTTATGTTGTAATACAGGAGAAGATTAGATCTAATATTAACAGCTAAGAATTAAAAAAATAAAGCTTAATCAAAATTAAATTTTTTTTAAATATCCCGCTGAGTGAATAAAGTAAATATTTTCTACATACTATTTTAATAAATTGTAAGAATTGAAAAATATTTAGTAGAATGCTGAATAAAAGGCAACCATTTTTCTTTATAATATCATGCTTACTATTTTTTTAACACTCAGCATAAAAGGACTTAGGAAGGAGAACCCTTGCAAGAGGATCATCATATTTGTGGGTTTTTCAGAAAGTTTGAAGATGCCTTAGAAAGAGAAAGAGAGCGTGAACGAGCAAGAAGGAGAGATAGATGAGATAATTACAGTTTCTTCAAATCCTTTGGCTGTAAACTACACTCACATCCCCACTAGCATGTCCAAAATTCCCACACTAAATACCCACCAAATGTTAAACTGAAATGCAGGGAAGTTGCCAAGTCCAGATCCCATTAAATCCCTCCCAAACCTGTGAATGATTCTCAGTGCGGTGACTGTGTAGGAATCCCAGTCAGTGAGTGTGTGCTGGACGATTTTCTGATAAGTCTCACTAGCAACGCTGTGGCATTTGGCACACATAAACATGGGAAGCGATGAGTGTGGAGAGCGTGTACACCTCCACAACACTGTCAGATGCATTAATCACCTACTGTGGAGGCACTGTTTCTCTGTGTTGTTGTGGACAAATGGGATTTGTGTGTTTCTTTTAATGTTGTAGACCCGTCTTAACACTGCAAAGGCAACATAGATGTCCCATTGAAAGCGTTTACACACATTTAATGTCATATGTCTGCATGAATACTGCCGTTCCACTGCATTGCTGTCTGTGAGAATATTTCACTGTGTGTACAACTTTACACATGAAACAAATGCTTGCATATTCCTTTGTGAGTAAATACAATTCATCTTCATAATTATGAAAAAATATCTTCTCTTGTTATGTGGCCCCAGATTTGCTTATTATCTCTTATTATGGAAGAAATATTTCTGTACACAGAAGCTGTTTCTTTCAACTCATGTGTGCAAATAACACATGGACTTTTGGATGTTTCGAAGTTGAATGTGTGCAAATTCAGATTCAGAATCACTAATTATATATCTCATTCATTCTTATTTATTTATTTACATGTGGACCTACAGATGAAAAACTTCAAAGAGTTGGTAGGAAAGAATGTCGCATTTTAACGTCGCAATTTAGACAGCAATGAGATTAAATGAGAGCAAATGGAGACGTATACTTCTCCTGTGAAAAAAATATTGTAAACGAATCTCAAACTTGTCAAAAGATATTTCAAATCAAACATCTCTGTTCCAGTGAAATCACAAAAATTAAAAGTGAACTAACATGTCATTGTGTGATGTAGATGTACTAGACAAACTATTTGAATTTATTTTAAAAAGCTAGAGCAAGATTCAAACTTGCAATCACTATCTGAGCCACATCAATTGAGCTGCTCGAAGACCAAAATCCTAGAATCGCGTCTGCAATGGATGCATCATCCCACTGCAATCTACAGCACTTAGTGAATGTATATCTACAAATTAAGGAAGACTGATTTACTGACTCACTGTAATGGACAGGCACATTAACACACTCAAAGAGTACACAGAGTTGCTAAAACGCAAAAGTGCTATTAGCATTAGGAGACCTCCTGTGTATATGGTTTCATCGTTGAAGAGCTTTCATCTCTCAAACAAACACACATTGCCTGCCACACTCCCATGACTATGACAACCCATTTTGAGAGCTGGCACAGTGAGACATTACCCAGCAGTCTCTGCACAACCCATTTACAAACTGCAGCGAGGCCCATTTATCAGAGACTTTAGCACATGCTCAGATTGTTGCCTGTGCAGTTTCAGTAACAATCACTGACTGGAGCATGTTAAATATCTGTTGCGCTCGCAAGGAATTCTTGCTCTCTTTAGCTCTGGAAACTACCGTTTTGTATGCACTAAATGCAACTAATCTAACATAAACCATGCATGTGATCATGAACAATAGATTCGCTTCTTTTACAGGAGAACAAAAAGAGAAGGATCCCAAGGTTATCCGGAAAACAGGTAATATGAAAAGAGTGTCTTATTTGGAGGTATAATGGTTGTAAATGAGTTTGAAGACATTGTTTTACATTCCATAAACTCTCTGTAACACACTGCTACAGTAAGTCCTGAAAAGGACAGAATCACACAAGATGAATACAGGTGATTCGTTTCCTTATCGCACTGAGAAAGGGTGAGCATGTGAATGTACATTTTTGTGTGGGTGAATATATGTTTATAGTGAGTGAGAATGAATATGAATGAGACATTCCACAGATCAACATATATTTCTATGAAACTTACCATCCTCTGTGGGAACGTAGACGTTGAGGTAAAGGCAGTCCTCGCTCTGGTTCTGTACATATGCCGCGGCTGCATCCAGGTTGTCGGTGAACCATACGGGAAGCATGATCTCTGGCAGCACTCCGTGGATGTTCTGCGGGCACACTGGTGCAAACTGGGTAGCGTTACGGATCTCCTGCCAGGAACCTGGTGCCTCCGGGGGCTGGAAGCGCCTCTCGCCCACTGGCGGGGTAGCGTAGGGGACACCCAAGTACTGCTCGACTGGGCCCAGAATCTCATTGTTCAGTTCCTTGCGTACGCCCCGAAGCTTCCCATAGCCTGTGGTGACCATAGGGTGCTTGGCGGCGGTGAGGTCTGCCCGCTGGCAGGAGGACAGGGCCAGGCGCAGCGCCAAGCCCAGCAGCCACACCAGGCAAGTGTCAGATATGCGGCGCGGGCAGGAGCGGGCCGTCTCCCGCCGCAATCGTGCCACACCCACCAATGACATGCTTCGGCTGGGGTGAGTGGTGCCCCAGCGATGGGTAACTATATATGAAACAGACAAGGGCGAAGAGTTTCAGGCTGCTCCAGTGATTTCTAAGTTAGGGAATTTGCGTAAGCGAGGGTGTGTGTATCCTCAGCGGAGCACAGAAGAGGACTGCTGACACTGAGCGGTGAAGAACTTCATCCTGATGTTAGTGCAACATGCGCTTCTATTGCGATTTGCTCATTAGTTCCCTACAGGGAGAGAGAGACAGAAGCAGAAAGACAGATATCATTAACTGCAGACAGTAAAACATGCATACCAACACTATCAAACACAATAAAAGGTAATTACAGTATTGCCTGAGGTTTAAAAATCATATCAACCATAAACATGTGAAACATGAATCTAATTAAATATCATTTGTTCCACCGCATATAATCTTTCTCTTAATGTTTGTTTAATATCTTGGTTGAAATATCTTCTTCTTTTTCTGGAGTATTCTCTAAGGCACATAATTACAGATGCATATCTGGACCATGGGCTGTTCTCTCCAGGGCGCTGTCACATCGTTGAGAGGTGTGCAACAGCGACACATATTCACGCTCGGGTACCGGGGGGGTGTGAAATACTGAATGTGTTGCTTAATTGACTCCCTCAGAGGAGATGACAGCACCAAGTGTGTTCATTTTAAGTTCCCCCCGCCAACGTGCTGTTGCTCTAGATTCTTGGTTCCTGCCTCCCCTCCGTTCCACTTGACTTAGCCGTGCTAGTTTCAATCTCGCTAGAGTAGATGGGGGCATTTGGGCGTAATAACTGTCTGCCGCTGACAGTCTATGACACAATCACCTTCCCCCCTCTGCTAAGCTAAAGACATACATCTACAGGCGGGAATTAGCCACATGACATAATGAACTACGAGGAATGCAAGGAGAAGAGTTTACCGCCATTTTGGCATAAAAAGACGTTATGAACAGGGACTGGGTGTACAGAGACAGACCAATTTAAAAATCAACCTATGATGAGACACTAAATTCTGGAGTCAAACAGGGTAACAGGAATCAGTGACTCAAGAACGATGATGTCATACGCGTTTGGTCCTAGAAACTGCTTCCAGAGTGAATAATCTACAGTGGACAGCATGTATCTGTGCTTAAAAACGTATGCATACAATACGGATCCATTAGCAAGCAGTATTTTTTTTGTATAATTTGTAAAATATTATAGTATTTTTTATTATTTTGAATTAGCTTCAATATTTTTTTAATATTTCAATTTTAGTTTGTTTTAGTAATTTTTCAGGGGTGCTTTTCATTTTTATTTTTTTTTAAATTAGCTTTAATTTATTTTTGTTTTAGTTTTAGTCATTTTAGTACTTTAACTTAAGCTTATTTATTTCAGATAGGTGCCAAAGCAACATTTTATTATTTACAAGTTTATACGGATTTAATCTTTTATTGATATTTTCTTTTATTTCAGCTTTATTTCAATTATTAACAATTTTTAATAATTTTAATTTTAGGTAACAATAACAATACTGTTACGAAGAATATGTAAAATTACAATCTATACACACACAATGCAGTAAATCATGAGTAAGCCCATGTGGAAGCAAAGTACTTTTTTCTTTTTCTTTTATACAGATTGCCAGGGAAATCTGTGGCATGGATGTAAATATGGTCAAATGTGTTACTAACAGTATTAAATGCCATAAACTGTGCCATAAAACTTTTTTGTATCAGGTAAAGTTTATAAATGGGTTAAGCACAACCCAACTGGCACATTAGCCCAATGCCACTCTGCATTTAGATGCCTTTACCGGCTTAATAAATGTCTGTTTACATCCAAACCTGGGGAAAACCTGACAATTTCAAAGCAGTTTCTGAATTGTGCAGAAATCTGTGGAATAAAAACAAGATAGCTGCAAGATTTTAAAAAAGAGACTGTCAGATGGGGTTTAAGGACCAGATAAAAAGTTTGACTGCCAACAGACACAAGTCAAAAAAAACTTTGTAAAGATGTAGGCTGACTTCTCAACAGCACAATGCCAATCTGTGTGGGAGTTGTGAGTGTAGTTTGGACACCATGAGGGCTGTAGAACCTCTTTAAAATGACAACCGTTGTCCCTAGGATCTACATCGACAAAATCAAGAATGAAGTAAATGTCTCCTCACAGGCCCTGAGCAAACTGCTCCTTTCTGCTGATCAAAGCCTGGAGACTTTATAGAGAAGTAAATGTATGCTAAAGTAAATGTGTGCACAGCCGCAAAGAACACACAGCCGATCTGAACAGCTGAGGAAAAATATGTACGTTTGCACAGGCAAAACAGAAACCATCTTAGTGAAACATCTGGGCTTCATCCTCGCAGGAGACAGAAGATTCTACAAAGAAATCAAGAGTCAAGAGCAAAGACAGAATCATCCAGCGTATGCTGTTCTTCAAGCACTCGGCATCTCCATGGCAACCAAAGCACAGCTAATCAACCTAGCGGCACCAAACCTGGACACAAAACACCTGGAGTAGAAAATCATCAACTGCAGGAGAACCTGACTAAGGAAAAGATGAAGGAAGAGGAAGATTGACGCAACACCAGACATATCGTGTCAAAGTCCAGAGCTCACAACCAAATGTTTCTGCATTAAAAGATAAAAACTATTTCAATGACAACATACAGTGACAACATCTAATACCATAACATTTAGGATCAGAGACACCTGAGACATGTAACTATGATGTCAGTTCAGCACACTTCAAGAAATTCGTGGATAAGCGTAGACATCTGACATCAACAACCCCAAAGTCACTGATGGCTCCTAAAACCTTCAGCAAGAAGTAAATGCATTTATGTAAGAAGCAGTATGTACTGTAAGTAGCCACTTAACAGACTCTTTAATCTAAGGAACTTGCAATTAGGCTATTAAGACGCCGCCAAGTTGCTGTACTGTTGGTTCCTAGCAGTTGTTCCTACTCGAGTGCAGCATCCAACTGTTTCAGAAGACGATTCACTGTCTCTACTCCTATTGGTAGTCATCACATTTGGATATAATTACATTCTGTTAATCTTTTGTTGCAATATCAATAGCTGCTGTCACTAATATCACCACAAAAATCACATCGAAAAAGAGAGAATTCCAATTCAATCCCCCTAGAGCAACATTGGCTTAAAGGGATAGTCAACCAAAAATGAAAAATGTGTCATCATTTACTCACCCAAATGTCATTCCAAACCTGTATGACTTAATTTCTTCTGTGGAACACACACACACACATTCTTTAATATGTGGTTTACGGGGACTCTCCATAGGCGTAATGGCTTTTATACTGCACAAACCACATATTCTATTCCCCTACACTAACCCTAACCCTAAACCTACCCATCACACAAAACTGTCTACATTTTTTGAATCAAAAAACCATTTAGTATGTTTTTAAGCCATTTGGCTTAAAAAAAAATTTCTGCATTTTTACATTTTCAAAAAGCATCACTTAGTATGATTTATAAGCTGTTTTCCTCATGGGGACCAAAACTTTTTGAAACATGAACATTTTGTCCCCATAACTTAGGGCTTACCTGAACCACACACACACACACAAAGTGGTATTTTGAAACCTCACAGCAAAATAAACCTAACCAAACATCAGAAGAGATAATATCTGTAAGCTACATTTGAGAAACTTGCGGTATTAAGAAGATCCTATTTTTGCTTGTGTGTAGATGGGTGTGTTGGAACACCAAAATATCCTAACCTATCAATATTAATGAGACACAATTAAGGCCAAAGATTCACCCTCGCCTGGTGGGGCTGCAATTGAACTTCATAAATATGCAGTTTTTAGCTGACCCCCCACCTTCAAATACACAGCCACACAAATACGTGTATAACCTGCTGAGGTGCTGTTACATCACCAGCAGCGTGTGGTAATAAATCAAGAGTGTATGAAGACAGCAAGAAAAAGACAGCATGCTCTCTCAGCTCCCCAGGTAAAAGGTTTCCGAGCTCATCAAGATCAGGTCCTTGTTATGATATATGCTCAGCAAGCTAGTGAAAATGTCTCTCAGTCATGTGATCAGGATCTCTGACATGACAAAATGCACCCTTCAGATATTAAATGGTATGTCAAATTGTGCTAACGGGCAATTGACATGACATGTCAGAAACTGACAGCAGTGTGACGTGTGATATACTTAGTCTTAAAAAGATAAAAAACACTTTTCCAATTCTTTTATTATTATCATCATCATCACACAGATTATCGCATTCACTAACAATTAATCAAGACACTATGTGGAACTTTGCATACTTTGTACTTGAATATTTAATAAAATAAAATAAATTCTAGCACAAACTGTGCAAAGCACCACATATTGTAGTATCTATATTATATAATTGTATTATGTTACGGGACAAACTCTTCGAATGAGATGCACTGATGGCAACTGAGCCATTGTTACAGTAGCAACTAAATGTTTTGATATTTCATTCATTGTTGTCTATCCTTGCAAAACACCAAAGAATAAAATGCTCTCGATCGATTGGTTAGGACATGCACATATTTCATTTCCTGTAAGGACACCAGGGAACTTCCTAATGCTATGGGGGCGCATGCAATCGGTGATCCAAAACACAGAGTTACACAAACACTGTTTCTCTGAGGGAGAGCTTTATTGATAAAACTAGATATGGTCAGTTCATAAATCACTCACAGACAATTTCTTGTGTGTTTGTGTATATGAAATGGCCTAGCTGAGTGTAAGAAGCCCACGCAAAGCCCTTGTTGATTAGCGGCGTGTGGGCTAGGTTAGGCCCTCAGGGGCAGCAGTAAGTCTGAGACTAAAACAACGTACGCCCCTCTTTCTGCTTCTTATTGACGGATGCCTCAGTAGTTTGAAGCAGAATTTTTTAGAAGGAAATGCAGTCCTACTGGACCTGCCAATAAAGCACTCACTGCTAGATGGACATGCAAAAAGGATCCTAATTGAGAAGGACTGTGTGTTTGTGTGCTGAAATAACACACCACACCACTCATTCTCTGTCCACTACAGTAAGTGACTATGATGCACACTTCCCGTTCTGCTCGGGTCCGTCTTTATGCTTGATGCATTCAGCAGCGGGCTTGGGCTCAGATCCATTTTAGTTCAGCAGATTCAAGAGATTAATGCAACTCTTGAGGTGAGTTCGATAAAAACCTGCGAGGGCACGTACAGATGATTTGAATTGCAAGCAGAATTTTAGCATTTGCTCAGTCGATATGAAAGTGACCCTGAACTGGCTCGAAGGGCGAAGTCACTAATCCAAGGCAATGAGATATAGAGATTCATTTATCTCTCTCCAAAATAATTCTTCTCTCATGACATCATAATGCTCTTTTAGTGCTGTTTGCCAAGTATTAAACTTCTAAAAGACATTACTATTAGGGTAAGATGTAGGACGATACCTCCTTAAGAACAGTGAGTGTGTATTTAAAGCTAAACTGACTTTAACCTGTACATGATAATGATGCATAGGAAAATAAATCAAAACATTTGCTAATTTACAAAATTGAAAATCAGGAAAAGGGGCCATCTTGCCCCACCACTGGGGTAAAATGACCTCCTTCTCAAGTAAACTGATTTTTGCCTAATACAAGAAAATACAGCGGATGTAACTTTTAATGATTCATATTTTTGAAAACCTGTCATTAATGTAATATACAAAATCACATATTCTATGTAAATAGAATAAAAATTCTACGTAAATGTAATAGAATACATTTTTACAAAAACAGCTGAATAATAGCATGATGGAATCAAAGTCAAAGAGATTCAACTTAATTACTGTACACTATAATTCTATAAATTATGCAGATGCCTATTTTTTTATTTAAGGTATTTCAATAATTGCAATCTATGAAAAAATATGAAATGATGGTTATGATGAATAATGATGTTTGAAACATCTACAGTAGTTGATGGAATTAAATAATTCCATGAATTATTACAATTTAAATTAAATAATACAATAAATACAAAAATTAAATAATAAAATCCCCAGCAACAACATGCCACTGAGGGTCTTCTGCCCACATTCGGAAGATCTAACTTTAGATTTTTCCTAAAATAAATAAATAAATTATTGTCCACAAATAGACATAACTTTACCATTCAACATAAAATACATTCACAGATCACTATTCTCCACTGAAAATAAATTAGCCTAAATCACTTTACCCTGGGCAGGCACTACTCATGGTTTCTTCATAAAATGTCAAAATCTATTTATATGATGTTCTTTCTTATAATATAATCAACATTCCCATTTAAATAGCCATTTATCTTTTCAATCTGTTATCTAAACATTATCCATTTACCAGCTGTAAAATCCAAACTAGGTCTGACCTCTGTCATCTACAAACAGCATCGGATAACAACCGCTGTCTCAGTCTTCACAATTTAGCACCGCTTCACTACGTGGTCCTGTAACGGCTCCAACCTTCTCCATCAGTCTAAAGTCGTTACTATCACCTCCAGGTGTGACCGCCTGCCCTGAGCCATCAGCCGCTGCTGTACATCATCTACAATCTCCTGCCGAGGATCTGGCACCGCCTAAACCAAACAATACCCTGGAGGGAACAGCACGATTCTGACAACTGCAGGGGGACAGTCAAGTGCCAATTAGTGACATGGGGTGAATATGGAAAATGCTTTTTTAGCTACATGTAAAATTCTTAATAGTGAAAGGCTCCATTAGCTATTATGACACAAATCGATCATTCAGCAAACCACATCAAATGCATTCATCCTAAACTAAACAAGCTAATAGGCATTATCAAAGGTTGCTCCGTTCAGGGTCGCTTATGATACCAGACAGAGGGGTATCAATGTGAAGACTGGTGCATTTCCATGAACTAGTTGAAAGAAACTATTATTTTCATTTCATGCATTCCCAGAACTGCCCATGCTGCATATTACATGAAGTGAAATAAAAAAACAGTTATATAGTTAGTTAATAGTTATGTTTGTCACCATTTCTTTGAATATATTATGCGCAGTTGACTCGTAACGTGTAATCTGCGTCAAGCTTTTTGCCTTCACTAGTTCATTTTAAATTATCCTGCAGAAACATTAAAGGGTTAGTTCACCCAAAAATGAAAATTCCTGCATCATTTACTCACCCTCATGTCATTCCAAACCTGTAAGACTTTCGTTCATCTTTGGAACACAAATGAAAACCTTTTTAATAAAATCTGAGCGATTTCTGTCCCTCCATTGACAGCTATGCAACTACCACTTTGACGCTTCAAAATGCTCATAGAGAGATCGTAAAACGAATCCATATGAATTGAGTGATTTAGTTAAAATTTTATGAAGAGACACTATCGTTTTATAGACTGAACCGATTTAATTTAGGCTTTTATTCACATATAAACATTCATCAACTCACACACCAGTTATGGTAAACGGAACCTCTGACGTACGAGAACCAATGAGATTCATTTTCGTGTGTTACGCATCACATTTGAGCTTCCGCAAGAACCAATGAGGTTCAAGAGTCAAGAAAGTACGGTTGAGCTTCTGTTTATGTTCGCCGATCAATGTTTATATGTGAATAAAAGCCTACATTTAATCAGTTCATCATATAAAGCGATCATGTCACTTCAAAAAAATTTGGACCAAACCGCTTAATTCATTTGGATTAATTTTACGATCTCTTTATGAACTTTTTGAAGCATCAAAGTGGCTGTTGCGTACTGCGTAGCTGTCAATGGAGGGATAGAAATTAGGGATGGGCGATACCACTTATTTTGTTTTGATACGATACTTTCAAGGCCAGTATCGCCGATATCGATACGATACCTCTAAACCAAACTTTTAACCCCTAGAGGTCGAAGATCACGCCAACGCGACCTCCTCGATTTTTTTCTTATCAGTGGCAAAGAGACTCAAATAACTTTTTTATAAAAAAAATAAGATTTTTATAATTCAGGCAAGTGTTATACATCATTATAATCTGTTAAGTATCTACTTTTATTTGTGTATACTCACAATAAAAACTAAATGTTGTGCTTTTTGCAAAATTAAGAAAAGAAACATGATGCGCGATCTGCAGCCTCCCTGTCAATGAAGTCCAATCTGATACTCTTCAGAAAATGAACTGTAACTTAGTGACTACTTGTCACACAAACATGAGGCATATGTCTAAAGAAACGTTGAAATGTCAGGTTTTAAATAATGTAAATCAAATCAAAAACAAATATTCTGTTTATGTAATCTGTTTGAAAAGAGAGAGATGTCAGTCGTTCGCCAGCTTCTTCATTAGTGTTAATGCGGCCAAGCCCACGGAGTGCGTTCTTTTCAAAGGCAAATTCTGACGCCATCCATGCGAGTATCCACGCCCACAACAACTCGAATAAACACATCAGGTTTAGTGCATGTACTTTACATCATTTTGAGACGCTGTAAGAAATAATCTGGGTCAATGGGTCAGACATGATTTTGACCACTTCATTAAGTTTTGTTTTGTAGAAAGCCTTTCTTTAAAGTGAATTTCATTTTGTATAAATTGTATCTTAATTCTAATCAATGTTTCATCAGCCAATTGCCTGGATTTGATAAATAAGAAGCAAATATAGCAGACAATCGAACCTCAAAATGATATTTGAGTATTGTGTGTATCGGATAGTTTACAAAATCAAATGATTCAGACATTTTTTGAAATGACTGGGAAAAAAGTGTCCCAATCAACCTGAATTCACCCTATACTCTATGAAATCATAATTGCATTGCATTATGTTGTTTTAAATCCCAAATATTTTACTTACAACATTCATCATTACCAATTATTCAGTTATTTGTATTTACTGAATACTGAATTGTGTCACAATATTACTTTTTTTTAGCATGAGACTTCTTTCAAAAACATTAAAAATAGTAATGTCAAATCTTTTGATAATTTAAAATATAGTAGGCCTTTGTAATGTGCCTTTGGCTCTCACTTTATATTGGTAACTATATTCTAAATAAACTACAACAAAATATATTTCTTTTGTCCTGTTCCATAGCGCCCTCTCACATACCTGACTCAAAGGCTCATTCATTATGCATCTCATTATGCGGGTCTTTTGTCCTCTCAGGTGTAAATCACAGCATTATTCATGATCATTCACACCCCTTCGCATATGGGCTTTGTAAAGAAAAAGTGTCTTACAAAATTTAAATCAATATATTGTTTTATGTGAATGAGTAGGCACAATGATTCTCACATCAGTTTGAAGCAAAAACTCTAGGCAACAACACCCATTAGTCAAAAGTCTTGTGGACACATATCTATTGTGGCCTTAATTCAGTGACTTACATTTTTTGTTTTTTTAAAAAAACACGCATAAACGTTATTCTCTCAAAAATACAAGCACGTACATACATGTTGCTCACATATTATGGTAGCCCAGTTTGTGCTGAATAAGTGTAATGACACGTTTGCCATTAATATGTTTATAAGCAACTGAAAAAAGCACAAATGTCAGAGCATGTCAAAACTTCTAAAAAGCCCCAAAACTGTGCAGATGTCTAGGGGTTAAATTATTACATTTATTAAATTATTAAAATTAATAGGAATAAAATGGGTAAATATACCCACATAACATTATATTTGAAAGGCATTTTAACCTTCAATATGCCTTAATTGGAATTTATTAGATTATATTTTTGTTTACACGTGGTTAAAATGTTTACTCGTAGTGGTAACCATGGAAATCTACAAATACTATAGTTGAACTACGGTCACTGTAGTAAAACCATGGTTCATTTTCATTAGGGACTGCCAGTGACAGGCCGTTGCACCCATAAAATGCAACCTTTTTATTCTGACATGATTTATATTAACATTAGTTACAGAATAGAACATGATCAATATGAACTCTTGTCTTAACATTAAATTTAAATAAGTGTAATTGCACAAACTATGTTGGCTAATTTCAATTTGTTTATTGTGAAATAACTCAAACATAATATGTTGTTTTGTCTTCTGATGAGCATTGTTCTGGGCTGTGTTTGCAAAAGCATCAATGGTTTCTTATGATACTTTAGGGAAATGCAGCTCTGTTTGAATACAGTGTCAGCAGTGAGCGAACGCTCTCTCTGTGATCGATTGGTTCTGTCTTGCAGCATTTGCGTGTGTACTGTGTTCAGATCATGGTTCAGATGAGCAGGAAAATAGTCCTATATTACACAATTATTCGCTTACATAGATTATTCGTATTGTATCGATTGTTCGTAATCTTTTTTTAAATAAACAAAATTACTGGTAAAAAAAAACACCTTAGTAATCGATATTTTTATTTGAGTATCGATACTTTTCGATACTCACATCAGCATCGATATATCAATACTTCATAGTGATACGCCCATCCCTAATAGAAATCTCTCAGATTTCATCAAAAATATCTTCATTTGTGTTCCGAAGATGAACGAAAGTCTTACGGGTTTGGAACAAAAGATTTTTCATTTTTGGGTGAACTAACGCTTTAAGTAAAAGTATTCAAAATAAACTCAAAAAAGAAAAGAGTATTTCACGAGTTCTAACTATATAGGCCTGTCAATACACAGTTTTTTTTTTTAATACACAGTTATTATGGTCAAAAGAAGTCATGATAACAAGATTATGGGTCAAAAAGTCAAATTCATCTTTAACTTAATTTTTTTAGCCATGTCTGTGATCTCCTCTGACATGAATTTGAGTGTATTAATAACGTGATATCAATGCATTTTTTTGCCTTTCATATTTATCACCACTACCGTTAGGGCCTAACATGTCACCCACCTCAAACACTGAGCTAAACGTCACAGTCATTCAAAATGAAAAGTGAGAGGCCTTGAGTCAGAGTACTAAAGGGCTGAGATGAAGTCTCTAATAAAGATATGAAGCTCTCATGGCCTGTACATTAGTAGCCAGTAATGCAGCCTGGCTCCTGTCTGCCGAGACGGGGGTCTAAATGCCCTTAAGCGCAGCAATGACCACACACGTGATCTCAATCACATATGGATTGCTCTGGAGCATTTTTTAATAATGAGCCATTCCTCTCGCATGAATGTGATATCTGGCATTAATTCATCTGTGCTGGGAATCTCGGCGTGAACGGCGCTGAGCTGGGCCAGGTCCATCTGTGCACACGGTGCCCACAGCCTTGTCTAACTTTGTGTCAGCAACGAGTGCCCACAGCACCTTCTGTCCTGCTGTCACAGCAGAGAGGAGGGTTGTTTGATGGAGTAACGGCCCTCTGGACAGACGCGGGGGTGCGTTCAGCCGGACGAATGGTCAGAGCCAAGTGTGAAAAGGCACATCGGAGCGGTGGCATTTGAACAAATGGGCCACCACGAGACCCTGACGTCCCGCCACTGGCACTGTAGACATGACTTCTGGCCAGGCTGTCAGACTCAGCCGGTCCACCAGGGTATGTCGGTGGTTAACTAAGCTCAGAACACTACAAGAAGACGCATGGGATTTTTTGTGCAATGTTAGCTGTCATGTCAACATGGGAAAAAAATTACTCAGTGTTCAGAAAAAGCACACAAACATATGTCCAAACATAATGTACAGTAAATATCCAGCACAATTCTCAAGTAAAACGAATACACATAAAAATGACACTGTTAACAGTAGCTAAATAAAAGCTAATTCACAATGCACCGACAAATCACCAAATCACAGTACATCACTTCTCTAACATGTCATGACCCAACAAATGACAACTGAACATATTCATTCTGCAAAAACCAAGCGCCGACCAACACCAATGTGATTGTGAATTAGCCTTAAAAGTATCACAGCTACTAACTTAGCAGTGGCTCAGCCGTCATCAAAACAGAATAGTAATGTACACTAACAAAGCAAATAAGGTCAATTTTGATTTTGTGAGTACTTTAACATGTTACTGATGTAGCGGGACTACATGCTACCTTTTTAATGTCTACCGTTTTTAACATCACATCGTATTGCACATGCGGCTTTACTACAGAGTGAGCTAAAGCATAAATAAACGTGCTCTCATAAATGTCCTCTCCCATATTGGACAATACATAGAACAGATTAAAAAGTCATTGATTTGAGTGAATTGATCATAGCAGAATACTTAGCTAAATGCTGCAGTTAATCATGTTTTCAACTCAATTATAATTTGTATTTATTCAAAACCCCTCTTTGTTTGTGAGCCAAAATGTGGCTCTGATTAAGTTAGACATAATCATCACAAGTTTTATGTTTAAAAAGGATATTGCCCCCTTAAGAAGCAGCTTGTAGTGTAATGTATTTCCTTTTTCAAAAAGGCAGCTTGACTCTAGTTTAGCTCCTTTAAATTATGAGCAGCATGTAGCTTGGCAAGCTAGATTCAAAGTAGCTTCCCCGACGCTGGCTTACAGTAATATCTAGTATGGGGTAATTCAACTTTTTTTTAATGATATTCTTTATTAATCTATTCCTAGTTAATCCACTCCAAACTGTAATACCCTGACTGAAGGAAGTCTGGAATGATTTGTGGCTAAATCTATTCTTAGCTGATCTGTTCTTGACAGCGCCATTGGAGCTGGAGGTTAAGCTGTCCATGAGAACAATCATTTTAGAATGGGAGTTCATGTTTCTGTGTTAATTTCAGGGTGACCCCATAATTACTCTGAGACATTGCACTGTCATCATTTGTGAGTTCAGAGCCTTATCCCACGATTCCCTCTGTTCAGCCTGCTAAAGTAGTTTTGAAAAAGTATGTGTGCGAGTATTTTTGTATGTGCGAGACAGAGCTATTCATAGGGGTCTGGCAGAGTCCAGCTTAACTGTGATAACACTAAAGTCTTTCCAAACACCCTAAATAACAAGAGAGCAAGTTTCTGGCCAGAAAGTAGATAAACGAAGATGGATAAGGATGTGTTCGAAACTGCATACTACCATACTGCTCATACTATCTATGCAGTATACCGATCAGGCATAACATTATGACCACTGACAGGTGAAGTGAATAACACTGATTATCTCTTTATCACGGCACCTGTTAGTGGGTGGGATATATTAGGCAGCAAGTGAACATTTTGTCCTCAAAGTTGATGTGTTAGAAGCAGGAAAAATGGGCAAGCGTAAGGATTTGAGCGAGTTTGACAAGGGCCAAATTGTGACTGGGTCAGAGCATCTCCAAAACTGCAGTTCTTGTGGGGTGTTCCTGGTCTGCAGTGATCAGTATCTATCAAAAGTGGTCCAAGGAAGGAACAGTGGTGAACAGGGTCATGGGTGGCCAAGACTCATTAATGCAAGTGGGGAGCGAAGGCTGGCCCATGTGGTCTGATCAAACAGACAAGCTACTGTAGCTCAAATTGCTCAAGTTAATGCTGGTTCTGTTAGAAAGGTGTCAGAATACAGAATGCATCGCAGTTTGTTGCGTATGGGGCTACATAGCCGCAGACCAGTCAGGGTGCCCATGCTGACCCCTGTCCACCGCCGAAAATGCCAACAGTGGGCATGTGAGCATCAGAACTGGACCACAGAGCAATGGAAGAAGGTGGCTTGGTCTGACGAATCATATTTTCTTTTACATCACATTGATGGCTGGGTGCATGCATCGCTTACCTGGGGAACACATGGCACCAGGATGCACTATGGGAAGAAGGCAAGCCGGCGGAGGCAGTGTGACGCTTTGGGTAATGTTCTGCTGGGAAACCTTGGGTCCTGCCATCCATGTGGATGTTACTTTGACACGTACTACCTACCTAAGCATCGTTGCAGACCATGTATACACTTTCATGGAAACGGTATTCCCTGGTGGCTGTGGCCTCTTTCAGCAGGATAATGCGCCCTGCCACAAAGCAAAAATGGCTCAGCAATGGTTTGAGGAGCACAACAACGAGTTTGAGGTGTTGACTGGGCCGGATCTCAATCCAATCAAGCATCTGTGGGATGTGGATGAACAAACAAGTCCGGTCCACGGAGACCCCACCTCGCAACTTACAGGACTTAAAGGATCTGCTGCTAACATCTTGGACTCCACTAGACCCTTGAAGGTGTGCTGTGGTATCTGGCACCATGCCTCGACGGGTCAGGGCTGTTTTGGCAGCAAAAGGAGGACCAACACAATATTAGGAATAATGTTATGCCTGATCGGTGTATACTATGTGCAGTATGAATTCATGAATGACCTACTACATTTACAAAAAGTGAAGTATTCAGAGCATACTAAGCGGAACAATGTATCCCACAATGCACCTATGTAGCGGGATTCAAACCGGCGTTTCCAGCATGGGAGGAGGGAGCGCTAACAAGGACGCTAAAGACCTCTTGAGGCCAGGAGGTTTGCTCGCACAGCTCTTATTAGCT
Source organism: Coreius guichenoti (assembly GCA_039654105.1). Lineage (NCBI taxonomy): Eukaryota > Metazoa > Chordata > Actinopteri > Cypriniformes > Gobionidae > Coreius > Coreius guichenoti. The sequence goes on from CM077190.1 coordinate 9,642,698, forward strand.
GGCCTCCGTTACACTAGCATACTGTATACTGCAGTGTATGCAAAACATCATCTAATATATATAATCTGAGGGGGTTATTACATTATATTTTTACTGAAAAAGGCAGCTTGTAGTTTATAATGTGTGTGTATATGTGAGCAGCATATATAGTATATTAACATAAATATAAATACTCTCAATACAATATTTAGAATTTACTGTGCAGTTAACAGTATGCTAGTATTCCATTCTACACAAAGCCTGTTGTGTTGTGTTGTGAACACTTTGGGTTTATTTCCCAAAATGCACCCCCCAGGTCACAGCATGATAAAAAACAATCAACTAAACAAACTCATGAATAATCAAATAAAAGTCATTAAAGAAGGCTTTAACGAAGCAGGAGGAGAAGCTATTGATGAATGAATGAAGGAGACTCAGGACACAACCCAGCGGGAAGACAGATAGGTGTGAAAAACAAAAATATAAAAAACAACAACAACAACACACATCTCAACCTCTGTTTGGTCAGACAATCAATATATCACCATGGAAACCAGTCTCCTTTTATTTAGAGAAAAACATACAGATAAATACAACACAGATTACGTTTACTGTTTCTACTAATATATTAGATAGTTTACTAATTTAGTTTCACCTTAGAATTTTACCTAATGTGCTAAAAGAGTTCAGTGAGGACGTTAAGTTAATAAAACTGTATGTTTTCCATTAGTCAGTCTGGTCTGTAACGCCTACCCTACAGCTGACTGCCGTGACTCATGGCTTATTCACAGCACTGCCTTTTAGTTTATTAAGTCCTTTTACACCAATTTGTTTCAATCCCACCTTTTTACACCACATGAGGACAAACTGTCCTGTTTCGTTGTGTGGGTTGTGTGTGAGCGTGTGTGTGTGTGTGTGTGTGAGAAAGAGAGAATAGATGTCACTTTCATTCTCCGAAACAGCCTCTGCTTTTGTAGTACTGTGCATGTATGTGTCTGAAAGTGTAAAAAAAATACTTCTAGAAATACTTCAACAATTTACGTAAATAGAAATGACAAAATAAAAATGAAAGGGAACTCCCTCTATATTCAGCACCTGACAAAATTATTTTAGCATCCAAAATAAAAGTTTGTTTACATAATATGTGTGTGTGTACTGTGTATAATTATTATGTATATTTGAATACACACACATACATGTATATATTTAAGAAATATTTGCATGTATATATACAGTGGGGAGAACAAGTATTTGATACACTTCCGATTTTGCCGGTTTGCCCACTTACAAAGCATGTAGAAGTCTGTAATTTTTATCATAGGTACTCTTCAACTGTGAGTGACGGAATCTAAAACAAAAATCCAGAAAATCACATTGTATGATTTTTAAGTAATTAATTTGCATTTTATTGCATGACATAAGTATTTGATACATCACAAAAGCAGAACTTAATATTTGGTATAGAAACCTTTGTTTGCAATTACAGAGGTCATACGTTTCCTGTAGTTCTTGACCAGGTTTGCACACACTGCAGCAGGGATTTTGGCCCACTCCTCCATACAGACCTTCTCCAGATCCTTCAGGTTTCGGGGCTGTCGCTGGGCAATACGGACTTTCAGCTCCCTCCAAAGATTTTCTATTGGGTTCAGGTCTGGAGACTGGCTAGGCCACTCCAGGACCTTGAGATGCTTCTTACGGAGCCACTCCTTAGTTGCCCTGGCTGTGTGTTTCGGGTCGTTGTCATGCTGGAAGACCCAGCCACGACCCATCTTCAATGCTCTTACTGAGGGAAGGAGGTTGTTGGCCAAGATCTTGCGATACATGGCCCCATCCATCCTCCCTTCAATACGGTGCAGTCGTCCTGTCCCCTTTGCAGAAAAGCATCCCCAAAGAATGATGTTTCCACCTCCATGCTTCACGGTTGGGATGGTGTTCTTGGGGTTGTACTCATCCTTTTTCTTCCTCCAAACACGGCGAGTGGAGTTTAGACCAAAAAACTCTATTTTTGTCTCATCAGACCACATGACCTTCTCCCATTCCTCCTCTGGATCATCCAGATGGTCAGTGGCAAACTTCAGACGGGCCTGGACATGCGCTGGCTTGAGCAGGGGGACCTTGCGTGCGCTGCAGGATTTTAATCCATGACGGCGTAGTGTGTTACTAATGGTTTTCTTTGAGACTGTGGTCCCAGCTGTCTTCAGGTCATTGACCAGGTCCTGCCGTGTAGTTCTGGGCTGATCCCTCATCTTCCTCATGATCATTGATGCCCCACGAGGTGAGATCTTGCATGGTGCCCCAGACTGAGGGAGATTGACCGTCATCTTGAACTTCTTCCATTTTCTAATAATTGTGCCAACAGTTGTTGCCTTCTCACCAAGCTGCTTGCCTATTGTCCTGTAGCCCATCCCAGCCTTGTGCAGGTCTACAATTTTATCCCTGATGTCCTTACACAGCTCTCCGGTCTTGGCCATTGTGGAGAGGTTGGAGTCTGTTTGATTGAGTGTGTGGACAGGTGTCTTTTATACAGGAAACGAGTTCAAACAGGTGCAGTTAATACAGGTAATGAGTGGAGAACAGGAGGGCTTCTTAAAGAAAAACTAACAGGTCTGTGAGAGCCGGAATTCTTACTGGTTGGTAGGTGATCAAATACTTATGTCATGCAATAAAATGCAAATTAATTATTTAAAAATCATACAATGTGATTTTCTGGATTTTTGTTTTAGATTCCGTCACTCACAGTTGAAGAGTACCTATGATAAAAATTACAGACCTCTACGTGCTTTGTAAGTAGGAAAACCTGCAAAATCGGCAGTGTATCAAATACTTGTTCTCCCCACTGTATTTATATAATTTATATCATATATAAACATATTTTATATATAAATAACACATTTTTCTTAAATATATACATGAATGTGTATATTTATATATACATCATTATTATACACAGTACACACACATACATCATGTAAACACAAACTTTCATTTTGTATGCAATTAATCATTTGACTGAATACTTGATTCTGATTGGCAGGAAGTTGTGCAATAAAACCGCATAACGACGCCGCAACGCGATAAAAGGTATCTTTTCCATGTTAACTAGAGTTAACCAGCCGCGATGACGACACACGATGATTCTATTTTAGAAATGGTTTCTATTTCTACGACATCGCGGCTGGAACAACAACACAAAACATGGCAATGATAATCTCAGGTAATGTTTATGTGCTTTATTTAATGTTAAAAGCGTGTAATGTGACTTTGAATATCATTTAGTGCTCCCAGCTTTGTAATGTAGTCGTACTAAAAGCAACAATGGATAATTCACCTCAGATCTTGAAATTAAACAAATGTAAACAAGAACGTTCAAACTGTGAACAAACAAGTATATTCTATGACAAAGATTGTTTTAGTAACTCAGTATGTATTTTTTTGTAATGTTTAAATGGTGTAATATTTGTGAATTTGATTATGTACTTATCCATTTCCTTGCGAGTGCCATCAAGATTAATCTCTGGTGCCATAGCCTACACTTGCCGCGAGAGCCCGCCCACACTCTGTTCTGATTGGCTGTGTTTTTTGATCGATTTTGTTGCATCTGGTAGTCGTGTCACGTCTGGTGTGGACAGACGCATTGCTTGACGCTGGAATCTTATCGCATCGCATCTAGTTAGGACACAGTGTAATGCACAGGTAGTTCCAAGTCGGTTTAATCACCTATATTAATGCGCTGCTTTAATTAAAGGACACACACACACACACGTCACTGATTCGCACTCAAAGATCCGATATCATGCTGCGCACACACAGAAACATCGAGGAGCATAGAAACTTCTTGTCAATGCTGCCCCATGACTTTTATTAATACTTTAACTTTGATGCTACTGAATCGCTACATTATATTATTCAGCAAGGAGGTGGTAACGTTGCTGTTTTTGAAGTAATTCAACTCACTAGCTCATTGCTAGAAAGATGCTGAACAGACAGAGGTAATTCACACTCACATCTCTCTCTCTCTCTCTCTCTCTCTCTCTCAATAGGCTAATTAATTCAAATAAATGTTATAATTCAATCAAATAGTGAACCTTACCGCACTACTTTATCTCTGTGTCTGATTTAAAGCGGACAGAATGCTAGATCTAATGAGATGTAGCTGACGAAAACAACTGCCATTTTAACCCTTCCAGTCAAATTTAGCATTGCAAAGATCAATGACAGCTTTGACATGGTATAAGCAGAATAATCCACAGCTAGCTGTGCATTAAATGATTCGGATGCACTCCATGGAGGCTTCGTGTCGGGTGGTTCTTTTGCATTTAATGCACAGCTAGCTGTGGATTATCCACGTATATGTCCATGTATATATATATATATATGGATGTGCAAAAAATAATTTCAAGAGTAGTGCAAAAATACATGTGAAGAATAGATAAGTTTGTACTTTGCCTGAATGACTAATCAACTAATCTTTCTTTGACAAATACGATCAAAGCAGAACATCTGTGTTGGCGCTGCTGCTGACCCAGAGAGAACAGTTGTCATGTATAGGTATGAAACAGTTTTTCAACCACAGTATCAGTATCATTATTTATGTTACAATAATTCAAATGATCACAGAAGTACTGGGAAAAAAGTTTACATTTCAGATAGAAACACTGATGTCTATGGCAGCGATCAAAATCACCTTCTGAAAGTAACTTTTAAAGTAACGCTTCAAATTTGATCAAGACGCTTCATAATTGCGCCAATTACATTGTTACATCAGTAGGTGGCGACAACTGGCTGTTAAAAAGCGCTGAATCATTAATTCAAGCAATTTGTTCAAAAATGCTGATTCATCAGTAAACAAGTGAAGTCTTTATGAGTGAGTCATTGAATCATTCATTCAAATGAGTCAAAAAATGCTTTTTTAAATATCTCAAATGAATTAAATATTTTTTTAAATAGACTGCAGCAATTAACATTTTGTCAGAACCTCTAGTAAATTACATGTTATTTTGTTTCTATCTATCAGAATCGTGGGAGAATCATTATCTTTATTTTAAACAAAAAATGTGATTCTCAATTTACCCAGAATCGTGTAGCTCCATCCACAATGCTTTAAAGGGACAGATTTAAAGATGCATCTTCTCTTCAAGGGTTTTACTGTGCAAACTGTTAAAGAGCTAAAGCACAGTGTGATAATTAAACAACAACAACAAAAAACTAATATGTGACCCTGGATCACAAAACCAGTCATTAGCCAACAATAAATTGTATGGGTCAAAATTATCGATTTTTCTTTTATGCCAAAAATCATTAGGATATTAAGTAACGATCATGTTCCATGAAGATATTTTGATATTTCCTACTGTAAATATATCAACAATTTATTATTATTAGTAATATGCGTTGTTTTCATTTGGACAACTTTAAAGGTGATTTTCTCAATATTTACAGTTTTTTGCACCCTCAGATTCCAGATTTTCAAATAGCTGTATCTCAGCCAAATATTGTCCTATCCTAACAATTTATTCATATTTATTCAGCTTTCATATGATGTATAAATTTCATTTTCAATAAATTGACCCTTATGACTGGTTTTGTGGTCCAGGGTCACATATTCTAAAATAAACTAATTTTATGAACGACTACTTGACATTGTGATTGCATAGTTACAATGCATTCTATTCTATTCTAAATAGGCAATATATTTTGTTAGAATTATTTATGAAAAGAAAAGCATTTTAATGTATTAAATTGTGCATTATGGACCTTAATGTCCTTTCACACCAAGGACGGTAATGATAACTATAAAGTTAATAATCGTTCTAATTCTATGAGAATAGTGAAGTCCACAACAAAACAACAACACAAAGGAACGATATCATTGGAATCATTTTTTTCAGCTGATAAACAATAAAAACATTGACAGCCAATCAGAATTCGACAGAATTCCTCTTTAAATACTGACTTTAAAGCGCTCATGCATTTAAAGTGGCAGATTACAAAACTGCAGTGCACAATTATAATAAACAAAGTTATCCGCTGGTGTGAAAGCTAATATAGTTATCGCTCTTGGTGTGAACGGGCCTTTGGAGGATAGAGGCCATATTCAAGTCATTTTCATTCCATAATGAATGAAAACGAGGCTATGAACATATCTAGTTATTTTGTACTAATAATAAATGTTTTTTTAAATTTTGTGGTGACTGACAACAGCACAACCCACAGAACGCACTGCATGTCCATCCCTCCACATTCTCGATTTTATTTTCATTCGATTAAATGCTGTCTACCTCGAGTAAAGTCCATAAGGCATTAGCATTATACTACATTATACATTCAGGCTTCAAGTAAAGCGTTTTCTTGGTGGATGCTGGTTGCATCAGAGTCGACTGTCTATGGACCAAGAAACACAGATTTTCCTCTTTTTCTGTCTTTTGTATCAAATCTCTCTCTGGCATCATTAAATCCAGCCCTGTACAGTATAGGCCTGCCAAACTACATACAGACAGTCATGCCAAATTCCCCAGCAGACCCCACACACATCCACGGCTTAAAAAGCAGCTCCAGCTCTCGCCAACACCCCTCGCCGATCCTCCCACCTCAGTGAGTTAACCCACACATGAAAGCGAGTGAGACAGGAGAGGAGAGCCAGGCTGCAGTCTCCTGAGGCCACTCTCTTCTGTTTAGAGGCACCCACAGCTTTCTGAGGGAGGGATTAAACCTTCACTGCTAGCCAAGCTAACTGGCCCTAACCGAGGAGCTCAGAAGACAGAGCTTTGGCTAAAAAGACCAAATTCCCCAGTGGCACATGCTTGCATCTGTGTCCACTTCCATATGAATGAGTACAATGCTTATATGTAGATTTAAAAATGGAAGAGTATGTGCAGTTAGAGAGGTGATGTTTACAAAACGTACCATGGTGTTTTTGTATGATGTTCCTGAAGCTAAACTGGTAGAACCTGGCGCTGTCATGCCAAAGGTCATGGGTACATACTGATCAAATCAGCAGGTCGCTCTGGATGGAAGCATCTGCCAAGCCATCAAGCCATCAAAAAATGATCTGAGGTACCTTACAGCAGGGGTTTTCAAGCTAGACAAAAATTTGTGAGGAAATTATTTTTTACACTTCCATTCACCAAATTTGATTAATCAGGAGATTAATTATATTTATTATTTTATGAACAGCTTAACAGGATTTAAGAGATTTAACAGGAAAATGAACAAACCTACCAATAGTTCTGTGAAAAAAATATTAATCTCATATTTTAGTAAATTATTATTTTAATAAATTAATTAATAATAAATTAATTGATAGATGACATAAATATAAATGAATTAGTGCTGTCAATCGATAAAAAACAACACGAATCGCACATTTTTTCTGTAATTAATCGTGATTAAAAACATCAACGTTTTTTATATTTTTATACTGTAATAATTTTACAGTTACTCTCCAAATTAATGTAGAAACAACTTAACTTCTTGAATTTTTTTTACCATTAATGACAGACATTCAACATTACAGTATTGAAAGCTATATCAATTTCAACATTTATTGGGCTTTAAAAAAAAAAAAACTTTTAATTTAAGTGAACTTAAAACATTCTTCACATTAATTATAATAAATGTCATAATTACCTGTGGCCTTCCTTCCTGTGTAACAGTTAGGAAATATACAGAAATTGAATAAAGTTATCAAACAGTCTCCGCTGCATAAATAATAAATTAAATGTAGATTAATCTTTAATAAAGCAATTTTCTCTGTTACTGTGGCAAGCAGTCACCGTGAGAGAATGGCACGAGGCCGGTGGCGTGATTGATAATGAGCGTCAGATGCGCGCCGCACCGGTCTCGTATCTCACGGAGGATCTCGGATGCATAAAAGGAGGAGCGAAGACAGTAAAGGATGAGAGAGGACCAGGCCTGGATTTTACGCTGTGTTTTGTTTATGTTTTATTATGTGTGTTGAGCGGCAGCCGTCCGTGAGGGACTGCCTGCGTTACTTTCAGTTTGTGTTTATTTATTTATTTATTAAAGTCTTTGAATGTTTGCCGGTTCCCGCCTCCTTCTTCCCATAACGATGAACTTTGTTACAGTTACCTTTGTTCTTTGATTAACATTAAAGACAGACATCACAGCAACTGGTTTATTAGGCTGCTGTCACTTTAAGATCTGCCGCTGCCGAACATGACATGGATCTGTCACAACTCTTTAAGTTCATTTAATACGTTATTTAACTCATTTAAGACTGCTCTTATGAGGATACTCGACAAAACAGGCATTTTGGCATAATTCTGTGTGTTAATGTTCGTTCAAGCGCAAAAGAGAACTCGATTCTGGTGTGCTGTCTGTGCGCACGATACTGGCGCACGTCTTTTGTCGTGTGTGTGTGTCACATAGACAGGACATTCAGAAACAGCGCGTTTTCTTTTGTCTTATCGTGCTTGAATGGTTTGAAATAATTTAAGAGCGTGATCATATAATGTAACGCTAGGGATGCTGCGTTAAATATTTTTATTTTACTCATTAAACTGAAAAAATGCAATCGTATGCATTAACGCTAATTTTGACAGCACTAAAATTAATATAAAAAAATTACATAAATACAAAAGGATAATATAAACACTTCTTTCAAAGTTTTAGTTATATTTCACATATACAATTTAATTGGAGTTTTATACATAAATATATGACTGCTTATTTCCATTGCTAAAGAATCAACATCTTTTGGGGGTCCTTGGCATAAAAAACCCCAGCCCTATCCACCTTATTTTTAACGTAAGAGCGGGTGCAGTCATTTGTAGATTGAATGTGAGAGGAGTCCAGTGCCATCCACTTCCAGTTATTTTACCTGTACAAAAACAGCCCGTTATGCTGCTTGATTTTGCAAACTGGTTTTACCATTTACTGCACTTTGTTACTCTTCTAGTTATTTACTGTACCTATAACAGCTAATGAGTCTAAAGTCTCGGAGATTTACCGAAAATAGCTTACTTCCACATTGCAAAATAAGGTGGATAGTACTGTTTAAATACCATGATATATGAATGTGGTAATCAAATGGCAAAGGCATGATATTCTCTGAAGTATCTTTTTGGTAAGGGAAGTTGTACTTTATAATCATTAATTGACTTTTTGCACATCTGAAGTTGTCGCAGTCAGCTGGGGATTGCTAAATTTGTCTAAAATTGTGTCTACGCATCACTTCCATGGGCTCTATCTTCTGCACCTACTTCACATTTCATTCAATTCTCTCTCCCTCTCTCTTTAGCCCTCAGAGGGGAAATAAACCTGATCTCTGGCATCTGGTCTTGTTAGATGGAAGTAAGGCGCATGAGGAGAAGGTGTATGAGCAAGAACCAATAGAAACAGGTGAAACAGAGCCACGCTCGTTGCTGAGATGTTGGCCGTTCCTGTGAGTGTATGTGAACCCTGAGGAAAGGGGGGGGCTGTGATTTAACTCAGGGTCTGGGACAGCCTGGATGGGCCCCATCCATCTTCCAAAGTAATTACGCATTGACGCTCCCCATTGGAGGGGGACGTCGGCCTCTCCGTGGCTTTATAAATCACCACTCGCTACAAGTAGCAGGCCAGAGGGAGAGAGATGAGCGCTTTAACAGTAACATTGTGTTTTTAAGCTTAAGGTGGAAAAAAATAAGCAACCACTGACATGCAATACAGAACATGTCTTGTTTGTTGCTTAGCCTTTTAGTTTATGGGTGTGCAATAGAGATACATTTTAAAGGGAAAGAGAAATTCAACTCGCTGTACATGAGCATCACTCAGTGAACTGTAACGGTGTACTTTTCTGCCTTTAACATCACACTCCTGTCCTCAGGGGATGTTTGGACATTTTCTCAGCCATGTTGTCTTTCAACACAGTTACCACTAAACACAGCACGAGTCAAGTTCTCGGGCGTCCTGTCTGTCTCCGTCCCTCTCCAGACAGAGTGATTGGTGGCACTGGTCCCAGCAGGGCTGGCATATTGATTGGGGGTCGGGAGGCTGGCCCGGCCCGATTTGTTTCCCTCAGAGACAGGGCTGTCAGTCAGCCATGCTGTACGCCTGGTTTAATGGCAGTAGCTATGAGAGTGATTGAAGTACATGGGTGATCCCTCTGCTAACATGGTGATATGCTATCAGCCTTTTGGGACTTCAGCTATTCTGTCTTTCCCTTTCAAAATAATGGGTTGTGAGAGAGTGAAGAAAAAAAACACTCCTTTGGTAAAAGCCGGATGTAATCAAGAAATAGAGACATAATTCCTAGCAAAGATATTAGGGACTGAAAAGACAAGAGTCTGTCTAGACTTATTCTTATTGTCAAAGTGAAGAGCCAAAAACTACATACATTTCAGATTTTAAGCCATGCTGTTCATGAACTTAAAATGTGACCAGAAAAAAATGAATGCTGTACTCTAAGTGATGACTTGTTGTGCAGCAATCAAATGTGATTTTGGCAGCAAGAGAAACTAGGCAGCTTCATTTAATTTCTGGAGCTGGCCCATCAACATGCCTGCTCTAAATCTGTCGCTGTCCATGAGGAAGAGGTGCTGAAACATCTACGGGCCGTGCTGGCCAGCTTTGAGAGCGGTTATGAAATCTTTTTTTCATGTTGTTTCTGCCATCAAACATTCTGCATTACTTGTATACAGCGGGCTATAATTTCCGCAACATTTAGATGCACCGGCGTAAGACATAAAACATTGCTGTGCATGTAGCAATTCTTCTCCCGTCACTTAACCTTTCTCGCATTATACAATGGTCATTTGAATGATTCTTGCACACGACTGAACGATGTTCAGGTACTGGACAATTACACATGGAATTTTAGCTGCGTGTTAAAAATAAACCCAAAGTCTACAAGGCACATTAACACTTTACTGAATGCAAATTTATGGAGCCATTAGTTCTATAGCCCGACTTAAAGGTCAAATGAGAAGTAATGCAGTTAAATTTCAAATTGCTCAGCATCAACACCAGAGCATGTTTGAGAGCTCTTTTATAGATTAAATTTCTCTAATCAGTTTAAACTGATCGTTTTAGCATATAATGTAATCTAAGGGAATGCATAAATAATAATGCACAGCAAAGTTTAACACATGCAAAATAAAACACAGTATTCTGAAAAAATTTGAATGTCAATGCTTGAGTTGTTGATGAGCTCTCAGTCAGTAACTGATCAATTGGTGCATTCTGAGTATGAATAACTCAACCAGCAAGATAATCAATAGCTAGTATTCATTATTAATTCAGGTTCATAATGCCACTATTCTTCATTGTCACATTAACGCATTCTGTGTGATGACACACATGATCGGAAGTAGTTCAAGCTGATCTGGAAGTGAAATGCTACTATATTTTCGCACACCATCCAATGCACCTGTCATTACTGCCTGTTTTCTCAAAAAAAAAAAAATGTTGCCAAAGCAGCTTGCATTCACTCCATCTGTAGCATAAACGGAAAAATGCAAGAGTTGTTTGCCAACATATTGAGAGTGACACAAAATTTCAGCATTACAAAACTATAAAACGCTGGCCTTAATTTTTTGCAAGCTTTTAATCCTTATAGAAAGGCGACAGCTGCATATAGTACTCATATTGATAGCAATATAGAGAAATTAAGACAATTGAACTGGCTATATTTCGCATTTTTGGTGTCCATTACCACGTAAAAGTCCCACAGGATCCACACAAATAAAAGGAGGATCTTAGTTCCATTTTTGCGTGAGACCAAACCTGAGCCCACAACAGACAGAGTTCGTTTTGCATGTAGGTCCATATCCCAAACATCAAAAGTCTCTTAAATATCTCGAAGCTTCTAAATCTCTCGATCTCTTCGAACATTGAAGACGTGGAGTGAGGGGAAACAGATCAGGTTGCAGAGAGACTAAGACAATCAACATTCAGAATGAAGAAGAAGCGTGAGGAGGAATCTTGGGAAGGTTTCTTGATGTGATTACACCGTGCAGCACTCAACTATGTTTAACACTCAAGGGCGGGAGGGTCCACACTAAAACCCAAGATCAATACGCAATTTTACAATCATCACCTCGTCCATAATTGGCTTGAAATGAACCTGCAGAATGTCAATATCAGTTCGAGAGTGTCACCGTTCACTTGAGTCTTCTTGTACGGGCGGATGAGTCATTAAACATACACCCTTGACAAACTCCTACTATTCAACATAATTTTTTGGTGCAGTTTCCACTCTAAAAACACACTGCAACAAAGCCAGATGCTCACCTTCAGGGCAACTTACTGTGCCTGAAATAGGACACATTTTACATTCTGTAATTAATTCGTAACGCTGGATTTATGCCATTAGGGTAAGATAATGAAAGAAGGCAGCACACTTAAAGTGCACAGAAGCTTTACTAAACCCGAGAGCTTAACGGAACGAATTCTGACTAAATCAAGGAATACTGGGTGGAAAAGGACTGTCCATTCTGGACTGTCTAATCTTGTCACTGGCGGGTTTGTTTGGAGTTTTTCCACGACTAATGAACCTCCTCTAAAGCGGCAACGTAGCCCCAGCTGTGATTTGGGTTTCCAAACAAATGAATAATTAAATACAGTTTTCAGAACAGCAGGGAAAAACTGCATCAGTCTTTCTTTCCAAGTGACATGAATCTGTTTTCCCACCAAAATGTCATCTAAAAAAAATAGTTATTCCCCAAAAACCACAGGCGTACCACTGACTTCACTTGTGTGTTTCTCTTTTTACTCCGGTCTTTTTTCTACATTTTCTACCTCTCCCAGTTCCTTTCAGATTCAGGCTGTGCACTGAAGAGCGAGGGAGCGCCATGTTCTTGGCAACTTTAAAGCTCAGCACCATCCTAAAAAATATCTTACTTACGGATTACAGGTTCTTTCAGACCTGAGCAAAACTCAAGATGAGTGGACACTCCGGCCTTTTCATTGCTATCCAAGATAGAACACAGATGTGGCATTTAGCATGTCTATCTGTGGATTCCAGACTTCTAAAGGACAGGGATTTTTTGAGAGAGCTGTAAAGTCAGTCCAGAGCTTCTCTAACAAAATGTCAGGGCAGGCAGGAAACCTGACTCAGCACTCTTCTGAAAGGTATGCTAGGTGCTCCCTTCTTGCAGGTGCACACCTTTCCGCTCCAGGTAAAGTTATGAGAGGAGATTCCTGTAGCACGGAAGCTTTATTAGTGCATTTACAGCTCAGAACAACGACAGGACTATGTCGGGCAATGGGCACCACATATCATGTGTGGAGGCTGAAATATAGATTTAGACGGGAGGAGGCTGTCAGGTTCAGCCGATGAATCATTGCTTGTGGCGATGCTGCCTACAGTGAGTGGATCATACTGCACATGCTGGGACAGAGATAATGGCACACAGATGTCTGAGCACATCAGGCCACACAATCTGACACAAACGCAACTTTACTACAACACATTGGAGTTCAGAAAGCGTGTACCGCGATCAGACATTGCTGCAGAAAATCAACCTCTACTAACTCACAGGTCATGGCCGCTTTGAAAGATGTAAAAGAAGGGTTGTGTGACACTTCAAGGAGACTGATGGTTTATAATGCTCGCTTTTGTGATGCATAAACATTCAGAAATGCTTATCTGGACAATTGCATGCTCAAATGCTGTGTCCTAGGACGAAGAGATAAATGTTGAATAAAAACTGTATTTTAGCACAACTTCACTGACATTGCACTTACAAGACTAGGCAGAGGTCGGTCTTTTGTGGGAGATGAAAGCTTTCGAATAAATTCCACATGGACACAGAATACTGTCTGACAAATACTGTTGTGCATGTGTGAATGAACAAAAAAAAAGTGCTGACCTTGGGTGTTCCTTGGAGTGAAAAAAAGGCAAATATTGTTACCATCATCATGAATTCTTAATATAATTATGCCTCTTTTGCATAAGTGAATAAGTAAAATACACTGAATCAAGACATCTGTTCTGTTCTCGAAAATACAACTGTCCATCATTGACCAGACAGTAACACCAGACAATAAGGATGTTTCTGATTTATTCACAAACCCCCTTTTAAAGGGGCCAAGTCTAAAACCCATCTCTTTCAGCTCTGCCCAGTGCTCAGAGAATTTTAAAGTTTAATAAGGCTGCAGTGCATGTGAGTGCTTCCCAAGACGGCATTCACACACTAAGGACAGGCAGCACAGACGGGCACATGGTGGGGGTTACATCAAGCTAACACTGCACTTTTCTTCATTATTTACCTGTTCTGGGGCCTTGGCCAGCCTGAAACACAAGCATTTCTCCATCCCTCTTACATCACAAATGCTCCAGCCCTGGGTACAGTATATAGCACTCTATGTTCATAATAACGAAGGCCATTTGCCCTGACTTCAGGGCATTCCGGCTGTGCTTCATCCATCTATCAACATATTGTAAGACAGTAGAGTTGAGCACAGTAGAAAGATGATTAAATCTTTACAAAACAAACGATGCAAGAACCTAAAAATCCAACAAGCAAAAATTCAAAGAGGTTGTGGAACAAATCTGTCAATCCGACTGGAATGGTATTTTTATGTGACGTTTAATATAACTAGTGCTTTCTTGTGGCTTCTTGGCATTTTCTTTGTATTCTGCTCTTGCAATGCAAAAAACACAATTAAATGTACAATATGATAATAAATATTTTAATGAATTACATACAGAATTACTAATTTTCTCCAAAATCATCACTTACGTTCTCCTGGTCTGAAGCACTTTAAAACGTTATTTTCTTTCCGGAAAATTATTAGCGTGTTTTTATCTGTCAAAATGAGCAACAGAATTTTGAATGATCTAATGTTACTAACATTCTGCAAATGACAGAATACCTTCCAAGTCAAAAGATCGGATCCATCCTTAAATACTTGCTCTTGCCAGCCATAATTCCATAGATTTTTTTGCCCTCTTTTGAGTGGGTCACCAACCAGAGGGTTTTGTCTTTTTATCTCATGTAAGACAGTATGATGGATGCGCACAGTAGCTCACATGAAGGCTCAAGGCCGAATGCTCCACATAGACACATGCTCTGAAATCAACTACTAGTTTTTCCTCAATCCACGTGAGGGACTGCAGCAGAACTCCAGCAAAGAACGGAAAGCTTTGAGCAACACTCACCTCTGCTACATCATACAAGGACAGCAGACAGATTTAGAAGCACTAAACGATCTACACCAGGTCATATTAGACATTAGACTGATCAACCAGCACTTGGGCTGAGGAACAGGCATATCCTCAGCCTTCAGGAGAACAGAGGACTCCTTGTCTGTGCTGAATTCTGCCATTGACAGAGCACTGCCCAACCACCACAGCATATAAATGTGCCCCTTTATGAGAGCCATGGCTTCCTAATACACCTCCATACCTATGTGTGCATGGGCGTCGTGAGTGTGCAGTTGGGTTAAGGTGGGTTGTCTTTGCTCCATCCTATCTCACACTTACGTAAATGCCATTAAACATTTAACAGGCGATGGGAAGTCTGTGGGTTGCGGATGTTTGCCATCATTCAGAGCGCATTACCATTATCTATCAAGTGCAAAAATAAATCAATCCCCACGTTGCCAGAGGGACGAGCGATGGACGCAATTAGAGACGCAAATGGCCGGTAAAGGCCACGCGACAACGTCGCGTCGAGATCATTTGATCTAAATCTGAAGAACGCGTCGTTTTTCTTTGAAGCAGACGAGACATGCCAGAATAAAATAGTAGGATATGCGGATATTGGCCAAGTGTGTCAATCATAAAATCTCTATTTCTTATATACAGGCCATGACACTCGGTATTGCCTGACCAAAGTGCACCTATTCAACACTTCTAATTAGATATCTCATTCGTGAGCGGTGCGCCAAAACGATACAGACGAGTTACTTGCAAATGTCGTGCAAATATACATATATGTAATATAACAATAGACAACAGAAACCCGCTTACCGCGATGAAAGGGTTGTTGTCGATGCGTCTCCGGTTCTTTCCCGGTGATTATTCGTACTTAAGTGCTGAAGCCGGTGTTTATGCCATCGGTATTTTTTCTGAGGTAATTCGTCATGAATGTGTCGCAGGCTCTCGCACATCAATTTAACGTTACCTTCTTCGCGTCAGCCCGTGTCCCCAAAACAATAAAAGAAAAACGTAAAGAAAGAAAAGAAGACATAAAAAGGAAGGAGCGTAGTGAAAATTAAGAAACGAGGAAAAAAAGAAAGGGGAATAAACACCTCTTAACACCTCCTCCTCCTTTTTCTTTCTTTGTATCTGACAACACCCGTGTTTTCTGACAGCGAGATTACCACATATTTTATTACTATAAAGGAGGTAGGGAAATGATAAAATAAAACAATAACAGAAACAAATGCGTATAACGCATTAGCGGCTAACTCAGCGCTCTGTCGTCATGGCGACCCATTTCAGAGTCCGTTCGTGCATCAAAAGACACCAAATAATAAAAACCATCCGGTGGCACGACTTCTCATCTGCTCTCAGTCTGTCTCACAAACGCGTCCTCTTCTTGTGTGAGCAAACAATTATGATTCTTTTTCGTTACTCTCACTGGTATCTAATAATGACGATAATAATAATTATTATTCCCACTCGCGAACAACGACGATGTATATGCCGCTCAGATATCCATTCCGTACTTCACGCACAGCTGTCAAGATTCGGGAGTTCTGAATCCCGATGTCCGCCTCTCTCTTTCTCTCCCTCTCTCTCTCCCCCTTACACACTCACACTCTATGGCAAGCCGTTTTAACGTTTAATCTTCTAAACTAAATACTCTCAGGTAGTTTCTAATTAGTCCCCTAAATAATTCAATACTTACTAAGTACCTTTTTCAGTTTCACTAGTAACTATTCATTGGATACTAGGCCTACTTGTTTCTTTTACTATAATTCACTATACCAACAGTGACGAGTATACATTTTCGAACTATTTTTTTTCACTTCTGCTATAGCTGTTATGACTCAGGGGAAGATAATTCGCTGTACATGTTACATATATTACATGTTCATAACTAGGCATGCCCCGATCCGATACTCAGATCGTGATCTGCCATTTTTGCCAGATCGGGTATCGGTCAGACGACCGATTCAAATCTGATATTGTGCGTATACTATTCTATGTTATTGTTAACCCCCACAAAAGGCACAACACATTAAAAAAAGCACCATAAAGTTTTCGTGCACAATATTCCAAGTTTTCTGAAGCTTTTCCATAGTGTAATGTGAGGTACAGATGAATATTTAAGTCGTTAAATTCAAGTTCACATAAACTTTCCCTCCGCTGTGGCTTTCAGTCATTCATTCAGCATTCAAATTCAATGTTCCTATTATTATACTTGATCTGTAGGTAAAGGTATATGGTTTTGCATTAAAGGACTTTATCTTGCTGAAGTTTATTGCGTTTTCTAAATCTTTCTCCCGGGTGTCTGTTCAATCACAACACTGGAGTAGAGAGCACTATGAATTGTTCTTCACACGCACAGTAACTGAAATTTAAAACTGTTAAAAGAAAAGGCTCAATAAACTATTGCATAGATATATTACACTACGCATCAATATCTATTCCCTTTGTGCTTTGAACTTTTCAATGCGAAGCGCTGTCGCTGAGCGATGTGACTCCATATTGCTTCAAGTGCATCATTCTGCACACGGGGCGCGGATAAGCGCCTTATGGCGCTCTGTATTGGAGCCTTTCATATTATAATACTTTTGTGCAATAAAAGATTGTTAATAGCCTTTCTTGTTCTGTCCTATCTATCATATGTTGCTGCCTCATTAAAAAGCTGCGCTATAAATTTAAAAGAAATGTCTACAAACAACATATTTCTGCCTCCTCATATGACCAAAATCCACATTAGATCACAATCAGAAGTTATTACAAACACTCGATGGTTTATAGTGATTTTTGTGAGAAAAATTGTCATGTGTAGCCTGATGATAATTCCCCTGTTACCTAGATATGATTAATTTTCATGATGTATGTTGTCAAAAGAATTCACGTAAGGTCAAATGAAAATGTTTTGTTCTGTAGAAAGAATTTTGATAATATGTGGGTATTATGTACTGTATATCAGGATCAAAGGGATGTGGCTGGACAAGCCAAGTAAAGCCAGAGTATTTAATGTCACAACTTATATTTGACAACAGTGTTCTTATCATTTTTGCGCCAGACAAAATCAAAGTAATGTTAATATTTCCAGCTGCTGAATGTAAACTTTGCTACAATTGTAAAATTGCTATTTTTTTTTACCAGTAAACAATTAAATGATTCAATGAAATGAAAGATGAGATGAAATGGCACAGTCAGCCTTTGTCGGTTGGAGGTTGTTTCTTTAACCAGCCAAGAATGCTTTGTTCCTGTTTAACTTAGAGACTTTATGCTTACTTTGACGTTGTTTTCAGGGTGATATGAGAGCAAGGTCAGCCCCTTTTTGTTGCATGATAAAACTGGTACCCGTTTTCAAGTAAAACAGGTCAAACATACCAAAGGTTGCTAGTAGTTACTTGTCACTTTTATGATTGTGACTAGTAGCAAATTAACAAGTACTAGTATCTAATGAATATATTAAATTAAAAAAGAAAGATACAAAACATTATTAGATTATTTACTAGTAATTAGGCAATAATTACTAGTAATGTAAAAATAGATACTAGTAAGTTTTAAGGTAGGGTGTCAAACTCAGTTCCTGGAAGGCTTGCATAGAGCGGTTCTCCATACCAAGTACGCAAAGTTCAAACTTGTGTCCCTGGTAATTCAGACTTGCCAAGAACGAACTCCCGAGGACATAATTCTGCAAATAGAATAATAGCCGTTATAAAGTATAAGTAAAAGGTATAAGAAGCTATACAATAAGAAACAAAGCCAAACATTCAGTCAAATGTACAAAGTCAGCACTCTAGTAGGCTAAAACGGTAAAGTTAAATAGCCTAAATATATAAAGTTATGAAACTTCACTTTGCCCTCAGCCAAAACGATTTGCCAGGGAACAAATTATAGATTCATAAGACCAAAGATCGCCCGTTAGATATACACAAGACGAATAATATCTCATGTTTAACCACTACAGAATGTCAGAAGGACTAGCCAAGGTAAGAATGTTCCAGACGGGGTTAATGAGCGCTGAGCACCCAATTAAACACACATGAACCAAATAATCAAGGTCTTCAGGATTACTAGAAACTTCCAGGCAGGTGTTTCTTGTTAGAGCTACATTCTGCAGGACAGTGGCCCTCCATGAGCAGAGTTTGACACGTGTTTTAAGGAATAAATGTTAAAACAGCTTGCCACAGTCACACACATTTAACAGCTACTGCAGATTGATTGCAATTCTTAGCACTACCTCCGGTGGCTGTAACATCCCTTATGTTCACGTTTTCACATACTGACGCTTTGTCTGTACTGAATTTACATTCCGTGCTACTGCTTTAAGTGCTCTCATCCAGCTCTAATTAATTAATCAACATGATTGGGACATGAATTCACATGAACCCTCCAAATGCGCCTCCACGGTGAAACATTTCTCCCGCCTTGAGGACCTGCATCGGCATGACGTCAGGAAAAACGTCAAAGAGAAACAGTCCTCTTGTCATCTTGCATCATGAGCTCACCGTGATGTGGCAGGTGCGCTGTTGCTACATGTAAACTACTGGTCAGGATTCGATCAAATGGTATCTAGGTCTGTGTGAGAGAAATTCAGAAAGGTGGTATCACACTGTATTGTAGTATACCATAGTAATGTAATACCAGTGGTATTTTGATATAGGCTATACTATGGGAAGGAATTATAACCAAATTCTTGCACCCACATGATAGAAACCATGTCTATGGTACTATGCTGCACTTAATCAAAAATAATTGTTATATCATATTTTTCAGAGTTGAAATCTACTTTACCATAACCTACAGTAGAAATATAATTTATTCATTATAAATAAGCCTATAATTAAATGATTCTGTCTTTCATGAGAGCCAACAGGACACTCACACACACAGAAAAAAAAAATCGACTTACAGGCTCTGGTGTTGAAAGCAATAATAAATACTTATCAACTAACTATGTCAGTTCCTTTCATTCCCCACTCCACCCTCACACATATATACATGCTTGCTATAACACAGACAACTGACAGAATATTTATTTATAAGAAATGCACCTGTGTGCATGAGGTTTTTTTTTTTTTTTTTTTGCAGATGAAGGTTGAAATGCTGTACTTGTAACAGTTCTTAGCTTGGATTACAAACTAGTCCAAACAGAGGTGATCTGAGACGCATTTGGACAACAAAACTAGAATGTATATGACTAAATGTCGCCCTCTAGTGAATATCAGGCTTTCATAATACTGATGTGTTGTTAGCCAAATATAATTGACAGGAATCTAACTAGGCCTATATAGTAATAAAATAATATTTAAATATATGGTCTCAAATATCAAATGGAAATAACAGCAATATTTACACACCCTCGTTTTAAACCTGTATTATTTTCTTTGGCCTGTGGAACACAAAATGATAATATAAAATATAATAATATAAATAATCAGTTGTTAATAAACAAATAATGAATAACCAGTTATTCCAGTTATAGTTATTGCTGTCTGGAATAAAACTGTAGACAACTGAACAATTGTGACATTAACCAGTCAAATATTCTTGCATACAGACTAACTAAGCGGAATATTTTACCACTATTTTCACCTCTTTCACATCAATGCATGTTAGCAATAAGGTTTCATTAGTTAACATTAGTTAATGTATTAACTAACATGAACTAACCATGAGCAGTACATTTGTCACTGTATTTGTTCATCTTTGTTAATGTTAGTTAATAAAAATACAGCTGTTCATGGTTTGTTCATGTTCGTTCACAGTGCATTAACTAATGTTAACAAGATTTTAATAAAGTATTAGTAAATGTTGAAATTAACATTAACAAATATTAATAAATGCTTTATAAGTGCAGTTCATTATTAGTTCATGTTAACTAATGTAGTTAACTAATGTTAACTAATGAAATCGTATTGTAAAGTGTTACTGAATAACTCATTGTCGCCATCTTGTGACTCAAAGCGGTTGCTATGACTACTGCCTGTAGAAGAAAACAGACCATATTCATTTATTACAAGGCACCTTAAAACATGATAGATGCTAGAACCTTAGGAGTCCTAATTAAAGGGATAGTTCACCCAAAAATAAAAATTAGCCCATGATCAAGTCATCCTAGGTGTATATGACATTCTTCTTTCAGACGAATAAAATCGGAGTTATATTAAAAAAGTCCTGTGTCTTGCAAGCTTTATAATGGCAGTGACTGTTGTTCTGTTTTTGAATTCCATAAAAGTGCATCTGTCCGTCATATAACGTGCTCCACACGGCTCCGGGGGGTTAATAAAGGCCTTCTGAAGCGAATCGATGCGTTTGTGTAAGAAAAATATCCATATTTAAAACTTTATAAAGTAAATTATCTAGCTTCCAACCGATCGCCTTCCGTATTCAACTTACGGAAAAAGTGTAGCGCCTCTAGTAGTTCAAAATGCTTACGCTACGTCTGACGACATTGCACACCAGTTACGCTCGTCAGACGTAGCGTAAGCATTTTGAACTACTAGAGGCGCTACACTTTTTCCGTAAGATGAATTAAAACATTGGAAGAACAACAAACTGGCAAGAGACATATGAAAGTGCTGTATGAGAGAAAATTTACAAGAGAAGATGCCATGTAGCATAATATCTAAATATATTATCAAACTAATCCATATTAAAATATTGTAGATTATTAATATATACTGTAAGTGAATTTTATAATAAGTGTTTGTCTTGTTGCTACGCTAGTCATTTGCTACACTAATGGCCAATTTTTTTCTTAGCAATGTCCATGCATTTATTTAATTAGAAATAGGCAAATAATGTAGCCAGCTGGTCATTATCGCAACCCCTTCAGGTTGACATAAAACTCCTCTCTTCTTGTTTTGTCAGTTGATCACTTGCCATTAAATAATCTTATGGCCAGAGGGAAGAACATAGTTTAATTGATTTGGGATTACTACTCATCATTATAACAACACAGATACAATTGTCATACCAAATGCTTTTACCATTTAGAATCAATTCTACACCCACACAAGCATTTGTTAGCTGCTTAAACCACCATAGATAGGCCTACTGCTTGTTTACACAAGGTACAAAGAAAGACATAGATCCTCTATTTCTTCACTCCCTATCTACACACACACACACACACACACACACACAAAATGTCTCAAGATCACTAGAATTCCAATTATAAACCTAGAGTTCTTCATGAGTTATCTCTTCATCACGGCACCTGTTAGTGGGTGGGATATATTAGGCAGCAAGTGAACTTTTTGTCCTCAAAGTTGATGTGTTAGAAGCAGGAAAAATGGGCAAGCGTAAGGATTTGAGCGAGTTTCACAGCATTACTGTAGCTCAAATTGGTAATGCTGGTTAATGCTAGTTCTGATAGAAAGGTGTCAGAATACAAAGTGCATCGCAGTTTGTTGCGTATGGGGCTGCATAGCCGCAGACCAGTCAGGGTGCCCATACTGACCCCTGTCCACCGCCGAAAGCGCCAACAGTGGGCATGTGAGCATCAGAACTGGACATCGGAGCAATGGAAGAAGGTGGCCTGGTCTGATGAATCATGTTTTCTTTTACATCACGTGGATGGCCGGGTGCGTGTGCGGATGTGTGTGCGGATGCATTATGGGAAAAAGGCAAGCCGACGGAGGCAGTGTGATGCTTTGGGCAATGTTCTGCTGGGAAACCTTGGGTCCTGCCATACATGTGGATGTTAATTTGACATGTACCACCTACCTAAGCATTGTTGCAGACCATGTACACCCTTTCATGGAAACGGTATTCCCTGGTGGCTGTGGCCTCTTTCAGCAGGATAATGTGCCCTGCCACAAAGCAAAAATGGTTCAGGAATGGTTTGAGGAGCACAACAACAAGTTTGAGGAGTTGACTTGGCCTCCAAATTCCCCAGATCTCACTTCAATCGAGCATCTGTGGGATGTGCTGAACAAACAAGTCCAATCCATGGAGGCCCCACCTCGCAACTTACAGGACTTAAAGGATCTGCTGCTAACATCTTGGTGCCAGATACCACAGCACACCTTCAGGGGTCTAGTGGAGTCCATGCCTCGATGGGTCAGGGCTGTTTTGGCAGCAAAACGGGGACCAGTGTGTGTGTGTGTGTGTTCTCCGGAGAGTGAGTCAAACAACCTCTGTATAATTTAAAGAAACAGTACACTACAAAATATAATTTCTGTCATACTCACCAGCATGTCATTCCAATGTTGTTGTTTTTTCCCCTGCTCTTTTCCATATAGTGAATGTGGACGATGGCCAGGGCTGTGAAGCTCCAAAAAGAAAAAAAAAGCATTATTAAAGTGTCACAAAATGTCCAAGAACTATATTTGAGGTCTTTGTATGAAAAAGAGCAATGTGAACATTTTGATAAATATATTTTTTGTGTGTTACACATTAGAAGGCAAGCCACCACATATGTTTGAAACAATATGAGAGTAAACAATGACTGAATTTAATTTTAGCTGAACTATACCTGCAACTTCTCCCCTGAGGGTGGCGCTGTTTCGCAGATCTTGCCGAGTGCTCCACTTCTCAGATCTTTCCCTCCCACGCAAATTCTCTTCCCCCTTTTTTCCACTGTTCAAACTCGTCATCCCGTTCTCTCTGTGTCTAATTCCCTTTTTCTCTCAATATCACTTGAATGACAGCTGTAAACCTCTTAGGATCTTTTCCTGCAAATGGTGGAGCTTTTTTCTCAAAGGGGAGAAAAAGGAGATTCACTCAGTGGGGACATTCACTTAATTTCCCATTCTGTCTTTTCTTTCCTTTCTCTCTCACTCTCACCCTCACCCTCCCTCTCCTCTATCACTTTGCAGTTTAATTGCCATAACAAATATGAGAGAGGATTTATAAGAGACTGTGAAAGCCCAGGTCAGTGGATTCTCTAGCAGAATCTGGACTGAATTGGAACAGTCTATGCGTTACCGAAGAAAAGGACCACAACAGGACGACTGGCACGCATATACACCGATCAGGCATAACATTATCGTAATATTGTGTTGGTCCCCCTTTTGCTGCCAAAACAGCCCTGACCCATCGAGGCATGGACTGCACTAGACCCCTGAAGGTGTGCTGTGGTATCTGGCTCCAAGATGTTAGCAGCAGATCCTTTAAGTCCTGTAAGTTGCGAGGTGGGGCCTCCATGGATTGGACTTGTTTGTTCAGCACATCCCACAGATGCTCGATTGGATTGAGATCTGGGGAATTTGGAGGCCAAGTCAACACCTCAAACTTGTTGTTGTGCTCCTCAAACCATTCCTGAACCATTTTTGCTTTGTGGCAGGGTGCATTATCCTGCTGAAAGAGGCCACAGTCACCAGGGAATACCGTTTCAATGAAAGGGTGTACATAGTCCGCAACAATGCTTAGGTAGGTGGTACGTGTCAAAGTAACATCCACTTGGATGGCAGGACCCAAGGTTTCCCAGCACAACATTGCCCAAAACATCACACAGCCTCCGCCGGCTTGCCTTCTTCCCATAGGGCATCCTGGTGCCATGTGTTCCCCAGGTAAGCGACGCACACGCACCCGGCCATCCACGTGATGTAAAAGATAACGTGATTCATCAGACCAGGACACCTTCTTCCATTGCTCCGTGGTCCAGTTCTGGTGCTCACGTGCCTTCGCAAGATGCTTGGCACTTTCGGCGGTGGACGGGGTCAGCATTGGCACCCTGACTGGTCTGCGGCTATGCAGCCCCATACGCAACAAACTGCAATGCACTGTGTATTCTGACACCTTTCTATCACAACCAGCATTGACTTCTTAAGCAATTTGAGCTACAGTAGCTCGTCTGTTTGATTGGACCACACGGGCCAGCCTTCGCTCCTCATGTGCATCAATAAGCCTTGGTCGCCCATGACCCTGTCGCCGGCTTACCACTGTTCCTTCCTTGGACCACTTTTGATAGATACTGACCACTGCAGACCGGGAACATCCCACAAGAGCTGCAGTTTTGGAGATGCTCTGACCCAGTCGTCTAGCCATCACAATTTGGCCCTTGTCAAACTCGCTCAAATCCTTACGCTTGCCCATTTTTCCTGCTTCTAACACATCAACTTTGAGGACAAAATGTTCACTTGCTGCCTAATATATGCCACCCACTAACAGGTGCCGTGATGAAGAGATAATCAGTGTTATTCACTTCACCTGTCAGTGGTCATAATGTTATGCCTGATCGGTATATATATATATATATATATATAAAAACAAACCCTGGTAATTAACTGTTCGATATAAATACGATACTTGCAGAGGAATAAGATAAACAAAAATATTTGTAACGATTTGTGTAAAGTATAATTAATGCATATTAAGTCGAATAAAACATGAGAGAATGAAAATAAATAAATTAAACTCTAAATCTAAATCAGAGGAATGTATGCTGCACACACATCCTGGTGTCAAAACATTAATGCATTATGAATTCTAATGCAAAAGCACACATACTCACAGACACACACACACATACGATCAAACACTTTCCATAACCATGACAGTAACCAGATAAGAGAAATCTTGTTAAATGATTTTAATTTACGCTGAGAAAACCTGTAGGGCTTACACTCTCTCTTCTCTTTCTTCATTCATTTAACTAGATGGTCCTTTTAAATGTACTGAAACTCTGATTCTGCGTCAGTTTAAGATTTCATGTCCAGACGTCTGTCAATGCCAGAAACAACGTAATGGCAAAAACACAATGCAATGCCACATAAAAACTCTCAAACAGCAGTTGAGTTGCTCTTGGTCTGCTATAATTTTGTGTTGAAAATGGTAACTGTCAATTTAATGCTAACACTGTTTATACGGTATCAGATCTGAAATTTAAAATGAACACAAACTGAAACTCCTTTTTGGTAAATTTTTTTGACAGCTCAATTATTTACAACTACTGTAACATCTACAGAATGAACATTCTGTTACAGTTGATAAAAAAAGGTACTTGCATGACCAAAGTTCTAATTAATACGGTCTTATTACAGAATACTAGAAGCCAAAATTTTGGCATAGACCTGCTATCCCAATTAGTTTAATGGGTTTGCATTACTGTACATAATCAGAATATGACCACAGTCTGATAATAAATGGGATATTCTTGAGCATGTAAATGCAGTCAGTGAGAATCCCTCTTTAGCAGCTCCGGAGGGGGGAGGCTTTGCAACTGAGGGCACTAACTATATGTCTTAGTATGTGACATAGATTAAACAGTAGGCACAAATCAGGTCAAGCTTTAAAACGATTAACTGCAAAGCTAAACGATCCAAATGCAGAGCACGTTGCAAATATTAAAGGAAAATGATGATACTGCAGTCTTTCCTTGAGTCAATCATTTTGTTACTGACAAGCACAACATACAACAGCTGCAACTTAATTTATGAGGCTCTGCTGGGAACCCTAGTCAGATTTTTGAAAACAGAATGCGTTTGTTGTGAACTGAGGGAGTATATGTGACCTTAATCTGAGTTTGGACAGACAGCAGGGTCTTTCTAATGGGCTGACAGGAGACAGAATATCTTTTTTTTAATAACATTTTAATTAGGAGCCTCGGGCTCTTGTAAGGAAACACTGAGTGTGGAATGAACTGCAGTTTCACAACATTTTCATTCGGCAATTAATTATCACATTCAGTTTGATTAGAGAAAACTCCTTTCAGCAAATCTCCTTTACATATACAGGTGCAACTTTGTTATGACAGTTGGTAACACACGCGCACACACACACACACACACTTCTAGATTTACACAAATTCCAGCAAGTCGCTTTCCCTCGTTTGATTAGTGTCCCCGAGGCTTGTCATTTTCTCCCTCCTCAGTGGCAGCAGCATAAAGTGAGGGAATACAAACGCTGATGGAACTCGCAGGAGAAATCACAGGCTTTCTAATTACTGCGCATCAGTGCCATCTCCTTAGTGCACCAGATGCCCGTCACACCTGCCAAATCAACCAATTCGGAACCCATCAGAGAATCTGTCGACCCCAAGAGTCCCGATGGTTAGAGTCACTGATGAATCATTAAAAAAAAAGAATAATCTAAATCAAATGAACGACACGTTGCGTCATCCATCTCGTTGATTTATGCAGGTGCCGCTCAGCAGTGATGCTGTAACAAGAGTCACCAGAGGGCAGCAGCAGCATGCTGCATTTCATAGCGCACTGTACATCTGCACCTCTCGTTTACTTTCTCTCTTATTCTGTCTCTCTCTCTCTCTCTGTCCTAATCCATTGGAAGCTCTGTTTGCTGGAGATAGTCACGCTTTGAGTAAAACTATCAGGAGTGAGGCTGAGAGAAGGGAGAGTAAGGAAGTGGAGAGCGAGAGAGCGTGTGAGAAAGATTGGGGATGGAGTTGCTCTCCTTAAGGACATGGTTGAGACTGTGTGTCTGCGCTCTGGTCCTGTTGGCTCTGGAAGCTTTGATCTGGTCTGGACTAGCTTTTCCATCCCATCCTCTCTCTCTCTTTCTAATACGTGGATGTGGGATGTTATTTCACACAATCAGCACACACCAGGCCCTGCTCACTCCACCTCAGGGCCAGATGCACTCGGCACCTCCTGCATTCCATTCTTCCATCTCCCCTAACACTCCCTCTCTTGCTTCTCTCATAGACCATGTTTACATGCACATCATTTTTGTGATTATCCATATTCTGGTAAAGCTTCTATTCCAAAAAAAAGAGGCTTACATGTTCCACAGCCATTGAAACATTATTGTATAAATGTTTTCAGAATATTCCAAATAAACTGTTTTACTGCTATTTTTTGTGGAAACACTGAAGAAGCTTACTCTTGCCATTATATAATAATTTTTAGTAGTTATATGCATTAATCAACTAATTGTCCTTGACAACAGCACATAATAAAAACAGTGAAATGCAAAATATATGCTGTGAGGTGCTTTCATTCATCTCTTGTTTTCAATAACCTGCAAATATTGTACCTGTATATTGCCAAGAGGTTCTAGTTATATCTAGTTATAATTTATTGCCAAGTATGTTTGCACACAAAAGGAATTTGTTTTGGTGATATATTTTGTGTATATATATACACAAAATAGACAAATTTGTATGTAAAGGTGTGCTATACACAAATAGAATAGAACAGAATTAACAGAATGGAAAAAGAACAGGTAGGGTATTGTCAAATAAATATAAGTGTTATTGCACATAGTTATCATTGCACAGTGGGGAGAACATTAACTGTTCATGAGGTAGACTGCCTGGGGAAGAAACTTTTCTTGTACTTGGCTGTTCCGGTGCTTAGTGCTCTGTAGCGTCGGCCAGACGGCAAAAGTTTAAAGAAAAGGTGGCTTGGAGGTAAGGGGTCCAGAGTGATTTTTCAGAGTCCTTTTTCTCACTCTGGATGTATACAGTTCTTGAAGGGTGGGTAGGGGAGCACCAATAATCCTCTCAGCAGTCCGAATCGTCCTCTGATTTTGTAGCTGAGCCAAACCAGATAGTTATTCAAGTGCATAGAACAGACTCAATGACAGCCGAGTAGAAACTGCATCAGCAGTGCCTGTGACAAGTTGAACTTCCTCAGCTGGCGAAGGAAGTACAACCTCTGCTGGGCTTTTTCACAATGGAGTCTATGTGATTGTCCCACTTCAGGTCCTGAGAGATGGTAGAGCACAGGAACCTGAATGACTCCACTGCTGCCACAGTGCTGCACATGATCGTGAGTGAGGGGAATGCTGGGGGGTTTCTCCTGAAGTCCACAAGCATCTCTACAGTTTTGAGCGTGTTCAGCTCAAGGTTATGACTGCACCAGACAGCCAGTTGTTCAACCTCCTGCCTAGCTGCAGACTCGTCACCATTGTGTATGAGGCCGATGATGGTAGCATCGTCTGCAAACTTTGGTGGTGCAGTCGTTTGTGTACAGGGAGAAGAGCAGTGGGGAGAGCACACATCCCTGGGGTGGAGCCAATGCTGATTATGCAGGTGTTAGACGTGAATTTCCCAATTCTCACTTGCTGTTGCCTATCTGTCAGAAAGCTGGTGATCCATTGAAAAATAGAACTAGGAAAAGACAGCTGGGTAAATTTAGTCCGGAGGAGTGCTGCCATGATGGTATTGAAAGCCAAATTGAAGTCCACAAACAGGATCCTCACATAAGTCCCTGGTTTGTCCAGATGTTGCAGGATATAATGCACTCCCATGTTGACTGCATCATCCACTGACCTGTTTGCTCTAAGCAAACTGCAGGGGGTCCAGCAAGGGTCCTGTGATGTCCTTCAGGTAAGCCAATACCCATCTCTCAAATGGCTTAATGACCACAAATGTTAGAAGAACAGGTCTGTAGTTGATGATGGTGGTGTTTGAAACAGGAAGGGACTTCCAACCGCTTCAGTGATTTGCTAAAGATCTGTGAGAAGATGAAGGTTTTTAGTTTTTAGACTGAGATTTTCAAATCTGAGGTAAAACTCATTCAGGTCATCAGCCAGTTGTTGATCCCCTGCAGAGCTAGGGGATGACGTCTTGTAGTTTGTAAAGTGTTTCAGGCCTTTCCACACTGAAGCAGAGTCGCTGGCTGAAAACCAGTTTTCAGCTTTTCAGAGTAGCTTCTCTTAGCCACTTTAATCTCTTTTGTCAGTGTGTTTTTGGCCTGATTGTACAAGATTTTTGCCCCCATTCCTGTAGGCATCTTCTTTGGCCTGACGAAGCTGTCTCAGTTTCGCTGTGAACCATAGTTTGTTGTTGTTGTATGCTCATTATGCTCATATCCTCACAGAAACTGATGTATGATGTGACAGAATCTGTGAACTCATCCAGATTGGTGGCAGCAGCTTCAAAAACACTCCAATCAGTGCACTCAAAACAGGCTTGTAATTCCCATTCTGCGTCGTTGTTCCATCTCTTTACAGTCTTTACTACAGGCCTGGCAGATTTAAGTTTATACCTGAAGGTCGGGAGAAGATGAACCAGACAGTGATCAGAAAGTCCTAAAGCTGCTCTAGGGACAGAGCGATATGCATCCTTTATTGTGGTGTAGCAGTGGTCCAAAATATCTCTGGTTGGGCATGTAATGTGTTGTCTGTATTTTGACATATCCTCCGAAAAACTCCTGAGATCCAATAGCTAATGCCAGCGACTTACCTATGAGGACTTGACAGCTGAGTGCAGGCGTTTCACTCACGTTGGATGCTCAATGTCACATTTGCATAGGTCATACTATTTGAATTCACGATTGGTTGACTGCCAAATAATAAACAGAACAATAAAATAAGGTTATTAACCGGTTAATGGTAATTTCAAATAAGCGTTTCTGTTCAGAATGATTAAACTTGATTTGTTAAAATTTCATTTGTTTCTGTTTTTGTTTTCATTCCTTGAACCGGATCGGAGCCCTGGTTTAAACACAAATGGACGTCAAATTATAAAAATAATTAACAGCAGGGCTAAATGATCTGTACACAGAGCATACTGGAAATATTTAAAGATGCAAAACAAAGAAAATAGGAGGTCCAAGAGTTTATGAATTGGTGATCCATGAGTCGATTTTTATAGAGGTTTAACATTAAAGAGACTGACAGGATAAAGGAAGGATGTTTACAGTTTGGAGGAATGGCTGGGACAAACATGATGAACTCAAACACAAACACACACAGAAGCACATGGCACAAATCTGCTGAGGATAAGCAGATTAAATACACAAGGTTTCCTGGAAT
Source organism: Coreius guichenoti (assembly GCA_039654105.1). Classification (NCBI taxonomy): domain Eukaryota; kingdom Metazoa; phylum Chordata; class Actinopteri; order Cypriniformes; family Gobionidae; genus Coreius; species Coreius guichenoti. The sequence goes on from CM077190.1 coordinate 9,673,425, forward strand.
GTGATGGGAGTGGTCCCCACTGACATCCCAGATCCACCAGCCTGTCCTGGTTATGTAACCAGCCAATGTTTCAGTTACCATGCTGTCAAAACATTAAGTGTCACCACAGTCCCAAAACACCACTAGAGAGTCAGCCTAGTCTCTAATTCTGCCTCAACTTAAGTCTGCTTTCATCATTTCAGTTATGCAGTGTAATTGCGACAATAATACTAATGTATTACAACAATTTAGATTTCATTAAATCATTAAGATTTCCCTGCTTTAAAAGTTAAATATATTCAGCTCAACTAGAATTAACACAACTCAAAAAAAAAAGTAATTCATTGTCACTGCCGTTTTTGGTGCTCCTTGTCTCCAGTGTGGGGAATTGCTTCCACCTCTCTCTCTCTTTACAGTCACACCATGCCTGATGTTTAAAATGGCCTCCACATATTTGGTGCAGAGTGATAAAAATTCCCAAAGAGAATTCAGAACGGCCATCAATCCTCAGAGACAGGATGGAATGAACAGTCAAAACAGATAGTCTCTCAGACGCTCACTTGATATATGGGAGTTTCTCTCAAGATGTACAGATGTAATGCAAGATAAGTTTTTCTGTCACTCTCTATATAAACCGTTTATAGGCTAAATATTTATTGATTCTTGCCGAAGAAAGTACTACTACTATTGCTCATATTTAGGGTTAGCAGTTTGGTGCACAACTCCTGTGAATGATACCTCAAATCATGCAGCTTGTTGAGAAGAGGCATTCAATTACTTTTCTAAGTAATCAGACTTAGGATAGTTCCCCAAAAAGTGAAAGTTCTGTCAACGTTTACTCAGTTGTTCCAAACCTGTCTTAATTCCTGCTTGTGCAGAACACAATATTTTGAAGAATGATTCAACTGTTCTTGTCCATACAGTGAAAGTCAATTGGGTCCAAAACCACACTGGACTGTTTTGACTTTCATTGCATGGACAAAATAACCTCGCACAACAGCGTAGGCTTGTGTCAAACACTGCTCACATTTGCACTGCGCACATATGCCCTCAAGGGCTGTAGGTCGGGAGAAGATGAACCAGACAGTGATCAGAGAGTCCTAAAGCCTAAATTTTCCCCCATAGCTGTTTTCGAAAACTGTAAATTGATAATCATTCTTTAAAGGGTACATAACACGTCTCATGTTAATCTTGAGTAACTATATATAACTATATCCTTCATATATCTAAAGAGTCTTTAGTTTTGTCATATTTATAAAAGACAGATACGCTGTACCGATTCTTTCCGAAAACAGCCGAGCTCGTGCAGGCGTGCAGTGGGCGGAGCTAAAAAGTCACACACACGCACACACACACACACAATTATCCCTGGATAACTTTTGATTCACTATACGTTCGTATTGTTTACATTATATCCACTTACGCGCCGATTGCCAACAAAACACAGACATTTGATGCAGTTTCACTCACCGTCTGTGGTTTCGACTCGTGACCGGGAACAAACAAACACACTTGCACAACTCTGTTGCTGCTCCGGAAAAACAAACTGCATCCACTGTTTCCTTAACACTGGCTTATTTGGGAAGCTGAACAAGGTTATCTTTCTCTTAAAACAAAAACACACTTCTTTAGTGACATTGTTGATTTCGTGGTCTAAAAACAAAATGACAGCGCTGCCGATGGCTTTCGTAACCCGACCGAAGCTCGTTGATGGGCACACTCTTGCTCTCGCTCTGGTTGATGTGCGCACACGCTCATCCGGGAGAAGTGCCCATACAAGCAATTCCACCCTTTATGATGTCATACAGGGCCATACTCGAAAAAACTTTCCGAAACTTATTTGAATCCTGAAGGACTGTATTTGGCACAGAAATACTCCGTCATACGTCCAACTCGTTTTTTGAAATTTTGGCCATGTTTAGCATGAGATTCCAACTCTTTAAATAAGTCAGAATGCATGAAATAGCATTAGACCCCCCCCCCCCCCCTTTAAATGAATAAATAACTTGCAGTGTAGCCTATTCGGAACCTTCTCATGAAATATGCACCTTCAAAATTACTTTAGCCTCTTTTGTGCAGCCAAAACAGGTGCATGCTTACTGTGACCCAGCAGATGACCACTAGACGCCCATCCTAATGCTCTAAATAAAAACAGTCCTCCAGCAAAGCTCTTTACTAAACATTTCATCCACAAAGTCTTCAATCAAGCTGTTACACCATTCTGACAAAAAATAATAATAATTAAAAATATTACAATAAAATGTTTGGATTGAATAGGTATAGTGGCTGTTTTACAGCAAGGCAAAACCCTTTGCTGTGCGGTTTTCTCTCCGCTCCAGCTGCAGTGGTGTGTAAGTATGACTCAGGTTCTCTCAGCAGGTGCAGGATGGGAATCGTTAGGAGGACACCTTGCTGGGGGGTGGGGGTGTTCGCAGCCTGTTTATCAAGGTGTTTTTCACAGAGCCAGCCAGTGTTTCCCCTTCTGCTTCTAATGTAACTCATCCATCTTTTACTCCGTCCTTGTTTTCTATCCACCCTAATTTGCCCCTCTCTTTCTTTCCTCTCTTTTTTGCAAGTATCATGCTGTCTCTCTGCCTCTCTCTATGGAGCATTGTTAGTCTTGTGCATTTATCTTCATTTACAGAGTAAAAATATTAATAGTTTCTAGGGCAGCATTTGAAGGATGTTGCAGCTACTGTACATTCTGGAGGGAAGAAGGGTGATGGGGATTTACCGAGCAAATAAACGCTATAATAGAGTGGGGTAGGGGAAACTAGGGAATGTTGTGACATTGTTTCAATGTCTATAACTGCTTTATTTTTGTAAAACGAGTGGCAAACTTTCATATGACATTATCATATTTGTATGCTACAAATTAAAGTCATTTAGACAACTCACCACTGCACTGTTTAAATTAATGTCAATTACAAACAGTGTATTCCTCAAAAATTGGAATTTGTTGTAACACACAAAGCGTTGGATATTCAAATTCAAGTCATTTTAATTTAGCATGTTAGCGATTTCAGCCCTGTAGTTCCTTTATAATTCGTTTAACCAATGTTGTTACAACACTCCCTACTCTCTCTTTCCTCCTCTTGTTTTCTCTGTCTCACCTCATCTTTCATTTAGGACTCTGCCAGTGTTGTCTTTTCTGTTCCTTCAGCCTTATACTAATTTTTCTGAAAGGGTCTGGCTTGAATTCAGAGACTTCAGCCCCTCTGTAATTGGCCTAAAAAAGTGAAGGAGCACTTGTGTGTGGGAGATATACTGTGTCTTAAAGCTGGGCAGAAGTGACTGGCATTTATTCTCCTACTTGCCTTCATAAGCAGATGGGAGATGTTAATTAAAATTTCTTAAATTATATATTTCTCTCACATCCAAAGGAAATGCAGGAATATGCAATAATTGGCCAGCCCTCTAAAGCTTTGAAGTAAAATTGCTTGGGTAACGTTGGATGAAACTGGATTATGATTTGTCAGGATATTCCTGTCTCTTTCTTTTTTCCGTTCTTCCACTTGATCTCTTTAAGATGGCACTTGTCCCTCATCCACCCTCTCTCTTTTTCTCTACTTCCCCTTAGTGCTTCACAGCATGAGATGACAAATTCTGGTAGAAGCAGAAAAATCTATTTCCCATCACTCTAGTTCAGTGGTCTCTCCTCTGGCTCTGAGACATTGAGTTTGGCATGATGTGTTCCCCTTGGAGAGTACACTTGCCACACTGGTGTGAGAACTCACACAGCTGTGCCACTGGGTACAGATAAATGTGGGCAGCAGAGCTTATATATAGGCTTTAGAGTATGCTGCGTGAGATTGTGTGGAAGGAAGCGGAAAATATTTTGCCAACAACTGCAAAAGTAGTTTTGGAAGTACCAAAATACTATAAGAAAATATTTTCTTTCTTTGATAATGGCTCTTTAAAGCATTATAAATTCCAAAACTGGTAATAGCATTATCAAGTCTCACTATATTAAACATGAGCACTTCATTAGTTAACACTACCACACACACAAAAAGGTGGCAGTCATGGTGGTAATTTCATGATATTTTGTAAATACCATTGATTACCAAATTCTTGTACTATGGTTTTTACATGATACTAAAAAGCATCTGACAAATACCATGATACTGTTACAAACAGGCTTGACACGGAGAACAGATGGTAAGTAAACAAAGTCTTTATTGAGCAACCAGAGGCAAACGGGGCAGGTAAGTGAACGGAAGATGTTAGCAGAAGAATGTAGCAGATAACTGGATGATACTGTACTCTTGTCTTAGAGATGGCGAAGGGAAACTCAAACGGAGGAGACACAGGAGACACAGGAGACACGGAGACTAGGAGACTGGACGCGGAGAACACTGGAGACTTGGAGGAACGAGAAGGCAGGTAAGTATCACAGGGGAGTCCTTGAGGTAAGCAGTAGCAGTGCTATGTGCAAACAAGACCGGTGACTGAATGAATGCATGGGCTTAAGTGCTCGTGGTGATTGCTGGTGATGATGACGTGCAGGTGTGTGTGATCAGTATTCTGGTGATGGAGTTGCCGGTGATGATGACGTGCAGGTGTGTGTGATCAGTATTCCGGTGATGGAGTGCGCTGTGATTGGGAGAGGGTGGAGCCTGGCGTGCTTGTAACATTACCCCCCCCCCTCCACAGCCCACTCTTGAGGGCCGAGGACCCCGACGTTGTGGTGGCCGTCCTCTTCCTCATGGTGCTGGTCTGTCAGGATGAGAGGCATGGAAAGTGTCAAGCAGGTTCGGATCTAAAATGTCGTTTCTGGGTACCCATGAGCGTTCTTCAGGACCATAGCCTTCCCAGTCCACCAGATATTCTAGCAGAGCACCACGACGCCAGGAGTCCAGGATCTCCTTGACCTCGTAGGCTGCACCGTCTTTCAGGATGATTGGAAGGGGGGGCTCAGAGGTATCGCCAGGCTCTGTGGAGACATGAACAGAAGGATGGTGAGGTTTCAGGAGTGACACATGGAATGTGGGATGAATACGAAATTGAGGTGGGAGCTGGAGCTTGTATGTGACAGGATTGATCCGTTGAATGATGTTGAATGAACCTGGGACTCAACTTCCGGCATGGCAGATGCAGCCTGATGTCTCGTGTTGACAGCCAGACCTTCTGCCCAGGTTGGTAGGATGGAGTCTTGGAGCGGCGAAGGTCTGCTGTCATTCTGCGTCTGCGAAGAGCCTGTTGGAGTTGATGGTGTGCTGAGTCCCAGACCCTCTCACTCTCCCAGAACCAGTAGTCTACTGCAGGGACGTCAGAGGGATCCCCCGACCAGGGGAACAGAGGGGGTTGGTAACCGAGTACGCACTGAAAGGGAGTGAGTCCGATGGAAGGTTGACGTAACGAGTTCTGGGCGTACTCGGCCCAACCCAGGAACTGGTTCCAGGAGTCCTGGTGGCCGTGACAGAAGGTACGGAGGAAGCGGCCGATCTCCTGGATCTTGCGTTCCGTCTGCCCATTCGACTGGGGATGGTCAGGAGAGGCTGACGGTCACACCTAGGAGAGTGAAGAAAGCTTTCCATACCCTTGAAATGAACTGAGGACCTCTGTCAGATACGATGTCTTCGGGAATGCTGTAATAATGGAATATATGGTTAAACATCAATTCAGCAGTTTCCATCGCAGTGGGTAAACCTCTCAGACGGAGCAGACGGCAGGACTTGGAGAATCGGTCTACTACCACTAGGATGCAGGTACAATTGTCGGAGACAGGGAGGTCGGTAATGAAATCCACTCCTAGGTGTGACCAGGGACGGTTAGGAATGGGCAGAGGATGGAGTTTGCCGGCGGGAAGATGATGAGGGCTCTTGGAAATGGCACATTCCTGGCATCCCTGCACGTACCTTCTGTCGTCAGATGCCATACTGGGCCACCAGAAGCGCTGTTTAAGCAGCGAGAGGGTTTCATTGACCCCGGGGTGGCCAGTGCCCAGAGAGGTGTGGGAGGAGTGGATGAGTGGAGTGCGCTGGGATCGAGTGAGGTATTGCAAGCCAGGTGGGCAGCCCGGCGGAACGTTGGTGGAGGCATTGGAGGAGGGCACGAACAGTTTACCAGGCAAGATGGGCTCGGAGTCCTCTATCTTTTCCTCGGGACTGTAAATGCGGGAAAGGGCATCCGCTTTGACGTTCTTGGGACCTGGTTGGTAGGAAATCGTGAAATTGAACCGGGTGAAGAATAATGCCCATTGTGCCTGGTGGGGGTTCAATCTCTTAGCATCTCGAAGATATTCTAGATTCTTGTGGTCCGTTAAGACGAGGAAGGGATGTTGAGCGCCCTCTAACCAATGCCTCCATTCTTCAAGGGCGAGCTTGATAGCCAGGAGTTCCCTGTTCCCAATGTCATAGTTGACTTCCGCCGAGCTGAGCTTGTGGGAGAAGGCACATGGGTGGAGTCTACTGGGGTTCCCCTGCTGCTGTGACAAGACCGCTCCCACTCCGGTGGTCGAGGCGTCCACCTCCACGACGAAGGGCAGATCCGGATTGGGATGGACAAGGAGGGGAGCGGTGGTGAAGGCGGTCTTGAGGGCTTCAAAAGCTTCCGTGGCAGCTGGTGACCAGGACAGAGACTTGGGCTTGTGACGTAGGAGAGTTGTGAGTGGGCTGGAGAGTGAACTGTAACCTCGGATGAACCGGCGATAGAAGTTGGCAAAGCCTAAAAACCTTTGATGGAAGTGGGAATGGGCCAGGACCGGATGGCGTTCACCTTCCCCTCGTCCATCCGGATGCCACTGCGGTCAATGTTGTATCCAAGGAACTGCACTGAGGACTGATGGAAGGAACATTTCTCGGCTTTCAGGAACAGATGGAACAGGCGTTTCAGGACCTCCGCAACATGGTGGCGATGTTCGGCCAGGCTCCAGGAGTAGATCAGGATGTCATCAATGTAGACTAGCATGAATCTGTGAAGAAACTCCCGGAGCACCTCATGGATGAAGTCCTGGAATACGGAGGGGGCGTTGGCCAATCCATATGGCATTACAAGATACTTGTAGTGGCCAGTAGGGGTCACAAAGGTGGTCTTCCATTCGTCACTCTCACGTATCCGGATGAGGTTATACGTGCTGCGGAGGTCCAACTTGGTAAACACAGTGGCACCACGGAGATGTTCCAGCGCAGCGGAGACGAGAGGAAGGGGATAGCCGAACTTGACAGTTATTTTATTAAGGGAACGGTAATCGATGCAGGGCCTCAAGCCTCTGTCCTTTTTGGCCACGAAGAAGAAGCTTGAGGAAGCAGGGGAAGTAGACGGGCGGATATAACCTTGCTCCAGGGCCTCCTTGATGTAATCTTCCATGGCCTTCTCCTCCGGAAGTGACAGAGGGTAGATCTTACCGTGGGGCACTGGCTCACCCGGAAGGAGGTCGATGGCACAGTCCCATGGCCGGTGTGGAGGCAGCTTGGAGGCTCGTTTGGGGCAGAACACGTCACTGAAGGGGGCATGGCACGGAGGAACCTCCACGTAGCGTTTCTCTACAGGACTTTCTATGGACGATGCACAGACAGACAGGTCTTGGGAACACAGAGGAACAGGAAGAGCAGAGAAACAATGCGGGAAACAGCTGTCACCCCACTTCAGGACCTCTCCCGTCTTCCACGAGATGATGGGGTTGTGCTGCTCCAACCATGGGCACCCTAAAATGATGTCAGCGGTGGATTCCTCCAGAACCAGCAGATGTTGATGTTCCACATGAAGGAGACCCACTTGGATGAGAACAGGACCCACCGAGGATTGGACTTGACGACGACTTAGAGGTTTTCTGATTATGGAGTGGATTTGGTAGACCGACGGAGTGGCTGACGTCCGGAGTTTGAGCTGGCAGCAGAGGGTGCCTGAGATGAAATTACCGGCTGACCCAGAGTCGAGGAGAGCATTGACTGGAAGAGTCTCTGCCCAACGAAGTGCTTGGCCTGTTAACTGGGAGATAATGAATGCTACCTTAGCGCTATCGTCAGGAAATAAGTGTGGTTGCATCTCCAGGACCAGCGAGCATTGAAGGAGAAATCCGTTGCAATCCTCCGCCGAGCCAGAGAAGGGCGCGGGTTTGGCCATGGGACTGGCATACACCGGTGGCGAAGGAGCGGGGTTGTTTCCGGAAGTGCTCGCTGGTGAAGATGAAGGTGCAGGTGCAGGCAGATTTGTGGTGAGAGCTCATTGAAGTGCATCGACGAGATCCTGGAACTGGATGACACTGTACTCTTGTCTTGCAGATGGCGAAGGGAAACTCAAACGGAGGAGACACAGGAGACACAGGAGACACGCAGACTAGGAGACTGGACGCGGAGAACACTGGAGACTTGGCGGAACAAGGAGAAGGCAGGTAAATATCACAGGGGAGTCCTTGAGGTAAGCAGTAGCGGTGCTATGTGCAAACGAGACCGGTGACTGAATGAATGCATGGGCTTAAGTGTGTGTGATCAGTATTCCGGTGATGGAGTGCGCTGTGATTGGGAGAGGGTGGAGCCTGGCGTGCTTGTAACAGATACTACCACATATGTCTAAAAAATGATTAGTGAACGTGCATTCAAATATTTAGAAATTGTCATGGGACTTGAATTCATTATTCATACTTAAATGGACAACATTCTATTACAGTTTTTGTTAAATGTACTGTATATTTCACCCAAAATCTATTATCACTTACCCTGATGTTGTTCCAAATCCAAACTGATGACTTTATCTTATGTGGAGCATGAAAAGAGAAGTTTTAAAGAATGTTCAAAGTCTTCTCCTACCTACAAGGAAAGTGGAAAGTTGTGTGTGTGTGGGGAGCACAATAAAGCTCCATAACATCACTATATTCCAGGTCTTTTGAAGCCATATAATAGCTTTGTTTAATGAAAAGACTGAAATTTAAGTCACTGTAGTGTTAATTTCATTAACGAAAACTATGATGAAAAATGTTCGTCGACCAGCTTTTTTCCCCATGACTAAGACGAGACGATGAAAAGACAACAATATGGTCATTAAACGATATCTTTGACTATATCAACATGCAATATCGTTGACCTAGTTCAAAAAATAAAAACGTTACCAAAATCTTTTTGTCGAAAAAAAGAGAAGACAAAACATTACAGACTGCTGTACAAGCCTCTACTACAATCTTTCATGCTTACAGTTGCCAGATGTCAAGCGTTTAAATCCCCCAATCAGAGCTTTTCTGTTAAAAGGATACATTTTCTTCATCTTTGCAATTTGACAACCATGCACACGCATTCTCTCTACACTGAAGAAGCGCAGATGAACTGAAAACACAGACAAGCAAGTAAGCCAGATTTCAGCGATCTTCATTGAGATATTACGCTTAAATGTCATTCAGCAAATCTGTGTTCCTTCATGAGCCGATTGCGCTGTTCGCTGTGACTGAATCTGCGATCAAGTGATGAACTGTATACTTATAAATCCAAACATGGATCTCGACTATATTGTTTGCGATTGTGGTGGCTAAATAAATGCAATAAATGCTGTTGTTTTAACAGAAAAACATGAATACAATTTGGAATTACTATTATGAATTTCACTGTTTTAAATTTTTTCCTCATTACCCATTTTCATGATGTAGACAGAGTATGTTCATTTATATGATAAATAGCCTATAATAAATCAGGAAACTAGATGGAGTAAAATAAACCATGAGTTCACATTCTCTTGATTTGTGCTTATAGTTGAAAGTGCAATAATTCTGATGAAAATGTAAAAATACATTTCTCAAATTATAACAATTAGTGTGATTATAATTTGAGTTATAATTAGTGTGATTAAAATAATCATTATTATCCGTTTAACCATTATGCAGCACAATAAAAATCTAACTAAGTTTTCATTAACTATAACTAGATGCACAGACATTTATTCAACTAAAACTTGACTAAACAAAAACAAAACAAGGTTGACTAAATATGATAAAATCTAAAAAGCACATTGGACGCAGATCTAAGACTAACACTAAATTAAAAAACAGCTGACAAAATTAACACTAATTCACTGAAAATCATGCTTGACAGCTCTGTTTACCTTTCACTTTCATTCTATGAAAGAGAATTTTGGAAATTATGCTGAAAATCAATTTTGTGTTCCACGGTAGCCAACAAGTCGTATTTTGAAAGAGTAAATGACGATTTTCAGTTTGGGATGAAGTGTTCTTTTACAGGCCTAAGTTACAATTCTTATCACCCATTCTGACGAGAATATCATCTCTGTGTTAATTAAGTTAATTAATTCAAGTTATAATTAAAACCTTATTTAAGTAAACTTTACATCATTTTATAGAAGTGGCTTATAATAAACCTACGTAACTGAGCAGAGAAGTCTATATTTATATTGTCTTACCTGACGTTGATATTAAAATGGCCAGAGGACCACGGAGTTTGCCGAAAAACTAGGTAAGTTCCTGTGGAATTTGTGTGTAAAAACAGACTTGGAAGATTCGAACACGATTAAAATCGCAAAGTACGTCTGTGAAACATGATTTTCTCTAACATCCTCCGAGAAAACTAAAGTCAAGTCAAGTAATCAGTAACCAAAAATAACCAGTTTTAAAGTCTGACATGTCTCATACACACATGGGCTAAACCAGTGGATACTCTGAGGACACAGACAGAACTGTGTCCTCAGCGTGTGTCCATGTCTAGCTTTGGATGTGAAGTGATGTAATGATTTATATACACTTTGGCTGGTGGTGAGCAGATGAGACAGGATATTGTGGGGGTTTGACAGCCTGAATCACCTCATCATGTCTGTAAGGGCTTCATACACAGGTAACAGGAAGTGACTTAGACAGGGGGAGGATGGAGAATCATTCTGTAAAAGCCCTTGAGAAAATCTCTCTCTCTCTCGGTTACCGCAGTGTGGCAGCCATCTCTCACCCACGCACTCTTGTGGAGCTCTAAGTAGCTGGGGACTTATTTGCATTTTTTCAATCGAATCTGAATATCTCATATTAGAATCTATATTCACAGGCCTTGCTGGTATGTCTGTTCGGCAATGGCTTTCCTGGTGTGTATGAGGGGTGTTCTTTCTTTCATAGACTGTGACAGAGGGAGGTGGGAGTTCTCTAATGGATCTGAGAGGTGATCAGATATCAGGCACAACACGCGAAGGGCAAAAGGAGCACAATTAAGGAAAGTATCTAGCCTTAAAGAGAAACTCCAGCCGAAAATGGACATTATGCCTTTGTTCTGTGATCTTGAGTGATCTTTTGACAGAAAATTGGAAAATTTGTTTCTCCACAAATTCAGCAATTGGTTGTTGTCCAATCTTTGAATTTAAGCATTGGACCTTATCATGTAAAATACCTTGATTTCCATATTATAAGTCACAAGTAAATTGCCTTCTGAAATGGAAATCTGAGCCGACAGGAGAAAAAGATGAGGCAGCTGTCAAATGTTGTGCAACATAAGATTAATTTCTCAAACTTGAAATCATTTAATAGCTTGAGGAGTAAACGACAGTATTACATTTCAGGGTCTTGGAAGTTTTTTCTGCACTGGCTCTGTACTGTCATGGCGACCTCGGAGGATACTCGCTGTTCCTGTTTTGTGACTCCCTTGGACACTCTATTCACATTATGTTTATGCCAGGTTATGTAACAGTCCTGTTAACAAGGAGATGAAAGGGATATTGTTTATGAAATGCAGGGTTTTCTGCAAACACTTTAATAGACAGCTCAGATCAGCCTAGACACTCACACAGATTACGCTCACACAAAGTCTGCAAACTGACTGTTAGTCTATCTGGAATTAATTTCACCCCTGCACCCAGGATCAAATGTGAATTATTACAACACTTGAGAGCCTCATAATCCAGGCACCACGAGCAATAGAATCCCACTAAAGCTGAATGAGCGATTATAGGATGTTGTACCCATCTGATGTTGGGTGGCATCTGTTTGACCTAGCTTGCCAGGCATTGGGTTTAATCGGAACCCTATTAAACCTGGTGTTTTATTTTTCTGCCATGCTATCCTTATAAACGTAACCATAACATAACTATAACACTATTTTAAAGGGATAGTTCACCCAAAAATTTAAATTCTGTCTTCATTTACTCACCCTCATTTCGTTCCAAACTCGTAAGACTTTTGTTCATCTTCAGAACGCAAATGAAGATATTTTTAATAAAATCTGAGCCAGTTCTGTACTGTCCATTGACAGCTACGCAACTACCACTTTGATGCTTCAAGAAGTTCATAAAGAGATTGTAAAACTAACCCATATGAATTGAGTGGTTTAGTCCAAATTTTCTGAAGAGACATGATAGCTTTATATGATGAACAGATTAAATTTAGGCTTTTATTCACATATAAGCATTAATCAGCAAACATAAACAGAAGCTCAACCGAACCTGCTTGGCACACGAAAACAAATACATAACGTGCTGCATAACACGAGTATGAACCTCATTGGTTCTTGCAGAAGCTCAAACGTGCTGCGTAACACACGAGAATTAACCTCATTGGTTCTCGCACGTCAAGCAAGCATGCTTGAGCTTCCATTTATCATAATGGATGTGTGCATGGATGCATGTTTATATGTGAATAAAAGCGTAAATTAAATCTGTTCAGCATATAAAGCGATCGTGTTTCTTCATAAAATTTGGACTAAACCACTCAGTTCATGTGGATTAGTTTTACGATCTCTTTGTGAACTTTTTGAAGCGTCAAAGTGGTAGTTGCGTAACTGTCAATGGAGGGACAGAAATCACTCAGATTTTGTTAAAAATATCTTCATTTGTGTTCTGAAGATGAACGAAAGTCTTACAGGTTTGGAACGACATGAAGGTGAGTAATTAATGACAGAATTAAATTTTTTGAGTGAGTTAACCCTTTAAGGTGACATATTTATACATTACATACACTTACTATAGTAATAAAAATAAATTATGCATAAATACAAGTAACTAACCCTAAACCTAACCATAATCCTATAGTAAGTAGTAAGTACATGTACTGTTATTTGTATAATTACTGTACACTACATGTAACAATGTCACCTTAAAAAAAGTGTAGCCAAAACTCATCGCAAACTAAAACTTAAAGAAAGTGTTACAAAAGAATTGCAACATAAAATCTGTTGGAAACAAAAAAAGCATCACAATTCTTGGGTTTCATTTACAATATGCATTGTTTTTGCAATTAACTACAGCTTTTGCAACTGTGTCATCATTTTGACTACAATGAGATCCTAATTGTATTTGTGCCAGATAAAACTCTTCCGAAGGTAAATTACATAATCTGAAAGTTATATTTTTCAAAATGATATTGCTCCCTTAAATAGCTGCACTGCAGTTAGCTGTATCAGAATTAGATGCTGGAAGCCTAACTGTTTTTAAATTATTAGTATCAGCTTGGAAAGCTGCATTTTCAAAGAAGCTTCCCCAGCACCGATAAATACTGAATGTGACATTTTCACAGGCGCTGTAGCAACTGTTCTAATGCAAAACTCTTACTCTGCACAAATGCTAATTACCAGTAATTGACTTTTTTCCTGGTGTTTAACCTTAAGTAAATAATTAAAAAAAAAAAAATCTTCAGAAGAGCTTTTAAATGATTTAAAAGCATTAAATTTCTACTTCAAACTCTTGTTTTCAGACATCAAGCAGTGTTCTGAACAGGCACTGTATGTCTGTAGTTTATACTGTGTTGTGCCTGTTTATTTTTCACCTTTGAGTTTCAGAGTGTCTGCAGAGTGCTGGTGTGGGCATCCAGAGATGCGTGGGATGACTGGGGAGAAGAGACCAGATGCTGAAGCTGTCAGAGTTTAAATAGACGAGAAAGTGAAGTACTACTCATCTTGTACTGACTCACAGATGACTGAGGTAGCTTGGGACGATATGAGGGGGTCAGGGAACAATTATAACTAAATCACCCCACAAGAAGCAGTGGAAGAGAAAGCAAGAGCAGTGGTTAAGGAGAAAAAAACATAAGTGATAATTGAGACGCCAGGTGAATTTGCCCAGCCATTTTGAATTATTCATGCCTGAGTCAGAGTTAAAAAAAACTGCCAGGAGTGAGAGAGACAGAGATGGAGAGAGAGAGACTGCAGAATCAAAGAAAAAGAGCAAATAAATGAATGCCGGAGAGAATAAATGAGTTTCAGGTTGTCTAACCTCACTCTGGGGATTCAGGCCTGAGCTTCCTATGAATTTACACAACACTGGGCATAAAAGTCCTTTCCTTGTTACGGCTCTTCTTTTAACTTTATGTCTGTTGTCATGGAAAAAAAAAAAACTTGTATTTCCTCTGTATTTATATCTAATTTTCAAACAGAGTGTGATGATGCAAAGCTTCTTTATTGTGAGAAATCTAAAAAAGCCATCCTCAAGTGCTTTCAGAGATGCTCCTGGGCACATAATAATAACATAATCTCAAAACACCCACTTTATAGCACAAAACAAAGAATAGTGTCCAACTACCTATCAGCTAACCTTGAGGCTAATAGACACTCCAGCAGAGAAAGTCTCCCAGTACCATGAGAAATTAATGAAACTTTATGAGAAGAGACATCGCTATTAACAACAGTAAAGAATGTACTAATACTGAAATCTATAAGAATGTAAAAAATGAATACAAAGAATGTTCAACACTCTTCGACCCCTCCATAGACAGCAATTTAATTAACACTTTCAAGGCCCAGAAAGCTAGTAAAGACATCGTTAAAAGAGTCTGTGTGACTACAGTGGTTCAACCTTAATGTTATGAAGAGACGAGAATACTTTTTGTGCGCAAAAACCCCCCCAAAAATAACGACTGTATCAACAATTTCTTCTCATCTGTGGCAGTCTCCTTCGCTGTTGACGTAGTAAAAATAGGTCTACGTCAGAACGTCGGCTTATCATTGGCCAACGCTGTTCATGTGAGCAACACGACGCATGCGTGTGATGCTGACACAGGAGCTAGCCAATGGTGAGCCGGCGTTCTGACGTAGAACTAGGAAGCCCTGGACTGTGTTTATAACGTCAACAGCATACTGTAGGTAAATGACACAGACAAGAAGAAACTGTTGAATAAAGTAGTTATTTTTGTTTGTTTTTTGCGCACAAAAAGTATCTCGTCGCTTCATAAAATTAAGTTTGAACCACTGTAGTCACACGATGTTAACAATGTTTTTACTACCTTTCTGGACCTTGAAAGTGTTAAATAGTTGTCTATGGAGGGGTCAGAGAGCTCTCCGATTTCATCAAAAATATCTTCATTTGTGTTCCGAAGATGAACGAAGGTCTTACAGGTTTGGAACGACATGAGGGTGAGTAATTAATGACAGATTTTTCATTTTTGGGTGAACTAACCCTTTAAAAATAACCGCACAAGCACAGTGCTGTCACAGTCTGTACAGAATATTTTTTCCTCACACTGTCTCTATCATAATGCTTCGTCCGTTACCATTTCCATTACAACTTTCTTTTTACTGTTTGTATAGACCTTGTATCGCTATGACATATTTTGCTTCTGAAAAAATCTCACTTAAAAATGGCTTTGCGTCGTGCCAGGCTAATGCCTTTACATAATGCCCTTCAAATGTTTTAATTAAACGAAAAATAAAGCATAAATTGGGGGTGGTTGACATTCAGCAAATGGCGGATAGTTTTAGACTGTTTGAGAACATCCTACATCTATTAATAGCTGAGCACCATGGCAATGTTTACAAGTGGCATTTAGTCATGCTTGTACTCGATTAGACAGATGTGAACTTCTCGTCTAAACCCACATTACAGCTAAGGCCCTGCACAATCACGGCAAATTACATCCGCATTCCCATGAACAATCTGATGCGCCACGCTATTGTGAAGATTAATCTCCTTCAGTAATGCTGACCAGATTTGCAATAGTCTGGATTTCCTGCTACTTTTACATTCTTCAATCCAGCTTGTGTCATGCTTGAGTGTGCGTGTTGTTAATGCTTTTAAACAACAATGTTCTGTCGCCTTTTTTATCCCTAGCTTAGTGTTCTAGGGGGAGGGGGGATCTAAGAAACACATAACTGCCTGTCTCCATTCACCTTAATTTACATTCAAGCATTTGGCAGACGTTTTTATCCAAAGTGACTTACAGTGCATTCAAGGTATGCATTTTATCAATACGAGTGTTCTCTGGGAATCTAAACCGTGACCTTGGCTTTGCTAGCCTCATGCTCTACCAGTTGAGATACAGGAACACATTTTTTCACAACAACAGGAACACCATCATTTCAAGGGGAACCTGTAAAATATATCAAGTGAAGACCAATACCCTTCACTCTTTATGGTTAATTAAAATGCTATAATAAATGAATGCAGATGACTTAATGTGGAAGCAACCTGAAGAGATTGACAAATGACAGAGAATGAATGTTTTTGTTGGATAGAATCAATTAAGCAAATTTCACCTTGCAACTTACACTGGCGAAGAAACGACAGACAGGAAGAGATTGCCTGACCGATTGCTTATAAGTACAATGTCATGATCATGTCATAAAGAAAGATTGAAACACATAACAGAAATTCTCACAGTTTTCCATTATAAGTCTTGCTATTACAATTGAAGCAGCCCAGTATTCATCAAAGCAGACTCTGAGCAAACAGAAGAGAGAGTAGAAGAATGACTTTAAGAGAAAACTCAGCTCTTTCTGCTGAGGAGGAAACTGATTTATTGGACGTCTGATTGAACCATTTCTACAGACTAGCAATAAACGTATCACAAACATAACAGCTATGTCATAATGCCCAACACAGCAAGTGTCTGTTTTGTCATCTGATGGTCTCTGATGACAAAGTACAGATATTTTTCAAAGACACTTTGATACTGATAATGAATTATTGGACAACCTTAGGAAGATGCCGCAAAACTTTCACTTGTAAACAATTGTAAATTGTTGTGTGATGACTAAAGGTTTCTAAAACACTTTAAGCCAAGCATCACAAACTCAAATGATCTGGGTCTGTCACAACAATATATATTTTTTTACAGTTATATGCAGTTATTGATGCATGGACAGGAGTTGAGTGATTTATCTTTCCTTCAAAACTAACAACTGCTTAGTATGTTTAGTAATGATGCCAGAGAATGTGTTTCTTGAGAACTGCAATTTCCTCCTTGCGGATGAGAGGGTAGAAACATCAGAAGTTGGCTATGATGTATGAGTCAGAATTTATTTAAATATACAAGTAATAATTACACAGCAAACAATTCACATATGGTATTTGCAAATAAAGCATTTTTATTTTAGATGGACAGGGAAAATAAAGTGATTAAAGTATCTGTGCTGCCTATCAACACTAAAAACAAGGCAGGATAAACTAATCAGCCATACAAAAGTCAAAAGACAGTATGTCAACACACTAAAAAAACGAAATGCTTTTATCAGGGTTTCTGCAGGTTTTATGAAGGTAAATGTAAGACTTTTTAAGTCCTTTTTAAGATCAAGCAAAGAAAATGTAAGGAATTAATTGAAGGGAACACAATACGCCAACACGTTTTAAAAAAAATAATTTTGGCGGATACCTGTAATGTCTAGTGTGTTGGTTCTGTTTCATGTTCATGTTTCATGTTTTTATCTTGTTTTCCCATCGTCTTGTTTCCTGGTTTGTCATGTGATTCCATTGTGCACTCATGTGATCTTGTGTCATGTTGTCATTGGTTCATTGTTCTTGATTGTTCACAGGTGTGTCTTGTTAGTCATTAGTCTCTGTATTTAAGCCCTCATGTTTGCCTTGGTCCTATCTATATATAACGATAAATAGTCTTGTTTTATGTGAAACTGATCAAAATGAAGTGAGTTAAGATTAAAACAAGAATAAATATCTGTCAGAGAGCTCAGAAAAATGAAGTTTTCATAACTCACTGACAGATTCATATATTTGTTCTTGTTTTAAGCATAACCTCACTTAACTGCATCTCAAGTTAATGTATCTTGATTTAAAGATGTTAAGTTACTTAGTATTGGAAAACAGGAAAAAAAATACAAAAGGAAGATATTCATTTTTTGCAATCCATGCAACATTTAATGCCATGACTTTAAGAATTTAAGACTTTCTGCTCTGATTTAAGACCTTTTAAAGGCTTTAATTTGTCCAAGGGTGAATTAAGACCTTTTTAAGACCCGCAGAAACCGTTTTATTCAACTGAATTTTGATATTAATTTTCACACATTATTTTCTATGAATCTGAGCATCATTGAGCTAAACCAGTATGTCACAGGATGCATAGTCTAAGAGACCAGATTAGCTCATAACTCAAAGTCACTCAAACTTACTGTAGTTACTGCATTCTCTTTTGTGATGAGAAGAGATGTCGTTGCGAGGGGGATGGGAAATTAATGTTTTCGATTAAAGGTTACGAGGGCACATGAATAAAAAAAAAATTGATTTGCTAAGAAAAATCACTTATAAGCACTGCAATATTCCATAAAATATAAGAATTGTCAATTTTGATTTCATGCTGACTTTAGGCTGTATGAACTTCTCACAGAGGTATGGGTGAAAGTAGCCCTTGAGCTGGTAGTTTGAGAGACTTGCTTTAAAGTACACAGAGTAACACATCCAACATATCGGTCTCACTTTGTTCCTTTCTTTCTTCTTTTTTGTCTCAGAGCTGTATGATATCTCTTGATCTGTTTGTCTGTCTCAGATGTGCTACTTTATTTGGGTACCTCAGATACCAAAACATCACAGAAACGTTGAGTTACAACACAGCACTGTGTTATCACCCCACCTTCTCCCCATTTCTCTCTCTCTCACACACACAAACACTGACATTCAAAACACACACATCTCCACCCACGGGACTTAACTGGTTCTTCCTCTCTTCTATCTCCATCTGAATTTTGCTGAGGCTGTTTGAAGGGGATAAAAGATTTCTCTCTCTAGATTTACCCTGATAACAGAGATATCATACACACTTAAGAAGGTGAAGGGCTGAGCTTTTTTTCACATCTATAAGATTAACAGTCAAAGTGATCTTTAATACATACTTTTTTTTCACTTTCTTCTTTTAAATTCCTCCCAGAAAATTTAAATGGACAAAAATCTGAAGATTCTCAAGTGAATGAAGGATTAGGGTGTGTAGATGCTCTCTCTCTCTCTCTCTCTCTCTCTCTCACACACACACACACACACACACACACACACACACACACACACACACACACACACACACACACACACACACACACACACACACACACACACACACACACACACACACACACACACACACACACACACACACACACAAAACCTGCCTTCCTTGCCAAATGTGTTTTGAACCCTCTCATTCCAGAGGCTCTAGACTTAAAGCATTTCATACCATTTTATCCTCTAACAGTTGAATTTAACCAACAACATAATAATAATAATAATAATAATAACAAACACAAAGTGGCAGTAAATAGTCAGGGCTGCCCCAGTTAGCAGTTCTTGGGCCCGGGTCCATCGGTTGAAATTGCAATTGAATATTTGAATCTCTCTGCATAGAAACCTCTAGAGTGGGATGAAGAATGTACAGTAATACTGTTTGCTTGCCCTAATAAAAAATGTATCATATTATCACCAAAATACAATAATTAAACCATAAAAATGTTTTGTCATTATCTTAAAAAACATGCTTCATATTATAATGTCTAAATTACAGTCACTATGAAATCAAAATTGACAATACATGGCCTCTCTGCAGTCCAATTGAGGAACACTTTTGAAATAATGCAAGTCCAGCATGACTGTAGAAGTTAATCAGCATGCAACAGCATTTTGGTGATTCATCACCTTCAGTGACTGAATGACTACGAATTCATCATCAGTCTCTAATTAGGGGTCTGGGGGCCAATGGACGCAAGAAGTGAGCGCGATATGTTGTCATGACAGATGACAGATCTTCATCTATTCAAAAAATATTTGCTCCTCAAGTCCTTTTGAAAGAGTGCAATCAAATGTGATGGATGAATTTCAAATTTGTGTTCACATGCCCAACTGAGACTTAAACCACCATCAGCTAAAGAGTCATGGATCGAGAATGATTTACAAATCACATATGGACACGCATGAAAACATTCAACTGAATGGAATTGCTCACACATGCTCACGTTTCCAAAAATCCAAACAAACATCTCTAATATTTAAGTCAGTGAAGCACATTTAGGACTCAAGCCTATATTATATTACAATATTACTATATTACAAGCTTGTCTGGGTAAATAGTAATAGCAAATGAAAATTAAAAGCATATCCCTCCCACCCCCTTCTCTAATGAGATCCTGACCAAGAGGTCATGCAAATTACAAATATCATTTCTGAAACTGGAAAAAACATTGGAAGAGATATTTTGCATGCTTACATAATGGACGTTGGGATTACGGAAGAATACTTTCTGTCATCAGTTTGGGCAATGATGAATAGAGTAGAGAGACAGAGAGACAGAACGAAAGAGGAGATGAGACAGACAGAAAGAGAGACAAGGTACTGGGAGAGACATAAAGACAGAACTGGGCCAGCTAGGTTGGGCTGAGCCATGCAGACACATGGGGGAAACAGGAGAGGAGGGTTGTCCGTGTCAGGGAGGTCAGGGAGACCTTTTATGAAAGTAATTGCTTGGGAAAGCAGGGGAAGGTTAAACACACCCTCTGCCATGACAAAAACTACTGTTATATCTGCAAAATAAACCTAAAAACATTCACTGGATGATAGGATAGGAGTACACTAATGAAAAACTGTACAAAATTATCGTTATCCCTTTAGGAGAAAACACACAAAAGAAGAAAAAAATGGGAAGAATGTTCTGGGCTGCGTTTCCCAAAAGCATCATGAGCCCAAGTTAATCGTGAAGATCATGTAGTGAAAATACCCAATCAAATAATAAAAAATACTTCTTTACCTAACCTGCTCTCCCAAGCATTTATTCAATACCCTAATCAGTAGTAAGTAATAAGAACACTAATATTCTGTGAATTATCTATCAACAACACAACTCTAGAAAGTTTCATAAAACATTAACTTTTCAGTAAAATGATCTGGCTTGGCTGCTATGCTTATGTATCTGCACTGACAAACCAAATTGGCAACTGGCTTGCGGCCAATTTTTTGTAAAATAGGAATTTAAAATAGTTAAAAAGTTTTCTCTGTCCTGAGCTGAGATTTCACTGGCTCCTTTAGAGAGCTTCTGAGTAGGAGATGTGGTTACAAGGCTTTTTTGGAAAATACTAATTAAATTACCCCCATTTTATCCCCCCTTCTTAAGGGCCAGGAACTTTGGCTGTCATCTGACAATCAGCAGTTGACAGATTGTGACCTTGTCTGTTGAGGCAACGTCATTTCTGAACCGAAGGTAAATCAAGCCGGTACTTCCTAGATGCCTCTACAGCAGATTTCTGTGAGGTTGCCAAATAAAATTTGATTGATTGACTGGCCCCTTGAATAGCTGATTTATTGAGGTTGCACTGAAAAGCTGCAAGTTTTTATGTTGTGGAAATATCTTGCTATCACTACAAGGTAAACAACCAAGACAGATTCAATTACAACAGGCACATTTTAAACTTTTTAGCACTGCATATCCATACAATCGATGATAATCACAGAGCAGCCTGGCTCAGAGATCATGGTCGGGGGGTTGTCCCACATGAATCATCTCTAGTTGTAACTGTATGATAACCTCAAAAAATCTAAAAAAAAAAATCACAGTTTTAGTTTCACTGGTATTAAACAATTATTATTATTATCATCAGTTAAAATGACCATTAAATGAATGAAAAAAAAGTTTTTTGTTTGAACAAATGCATTATTATGCATTCGTTTTTCCTATATCAAAAGTATTCCCATACTGCAAATTTTAATTTCTTTTTCGACGAGGGATAGAGATTAGAGATAACAGCCTCTATCTCTGACATTTTCTCCGCTGTATGTGTGTGGGTGGAGCAAGTTGAGAGTCTAAACAGTCAAGTGGAAAGAAGTTGTTTATGTTCAGGTAAGATTCTCCATCTGATTTATTTTTCTTCCCAAGACCGTAGATAAGCAAATGTTCAAGATATGATAATGATATGTGTTCATACCGTGATATATTGTCATACCGGTATACTGTTACAACCCTAATCTCTAGATAGTTCTTTATGACTGTAGCAGCTGGACCAATCAGACACACAATTATTCATTATATTTAATGAATAATTTAGTTAAGTAAAACTTTTATGCACATTCATGTGAGTTTGATTCTGGTCACTGCCTAGCAAGCAATAGCCATCATTTCACCGTCTCGGTTAACTATAGACCCAATAGAGTCCGGCTATGAGTAACCCACTTCAAGCCAAAATAACCTTGAATTTGGTTGCATGTCGTTTTTGCCAAAATAACTTGCGAGATGTATGATATTCCATCATGTAAGCAAAGTCAACAGTGATTACAAGGTGTTTGGTTTCATTTCTTTGACATGTTCATGTTCTAGACTATATGACTAGTCTATTCTTGGGCTATGGTTAGACGTCTATTACATTTTCACTGACAGCCCAAATTTTGCCTTGTTTTAGCCTAGATGTCAGAGCTGTGTTTGGACGGCTATTAGACGTCTTTTAAACGCAAAATTGCTTGCTGGGTGCTTGTAAATCAAAGTCCCTTTAAAAATGCAATCACAGCAACATGCTAAGACAGGGTTATTTTTCTGTGGCAACGAAAAGAGTTGGTAGACGATCAATACTGAAAGTTCGTTGGACGAACAGATTAATTGATGGTAGTATTAATTTAGCTACATCATTTAATTCTATTAACTGATCCAAATATTTATAATTAATTATAACAAGTTGATTCTGATTTATTATTTTCCATATTTTCCATATGTTCGCATGTTTTTATGTGCAAACTTATTTTTGAAGACAGATCAACATCTTTGGTCTTGGGACAACTTTCCTGGATTGAGATATTTTTTGATTAATGGTTATCAAGACCAGATAGGTCTCGGTCCGCTTCCAAGCGAACTCTGGTGCGGTTCCAATGAAGGATAAACACAACATGGACCAAAGACATGTATACAAACCAAAAACAGGAAGATGAGAACCTAAAAACAGACATAATGCTTATGCATACCTGTTTTTTCTCATCATAGTTGTGATGTAGCCCATGAGACAACAGGCATCAGAACCGTATCTCCTCGCAGCAGATCTTCGTTCGTGTGTTGGAGGGATGCCTGCCGCTGTTTTGACTCCTTTACACATTTAAAAAATCTTCTAAAATCATTTAAAAAGAGTTCTCAGCTGGTCAAAATACCATCAGGCTACGCACATACAACGAGTGCATTTAGCCCAGCACACACATTGTTTTGGATGTTCGGTAAGTTCTGTCACGAAATAAAGGCTACGTCATAAAAGCCGACCAATTAGGTTGTGAACGTATCCCTATGCCTTTAGGTTCGGTGTTAAAAATGCCAATCTGACCAGGACTAATTTATTTATTTTTTGGTCTGGACCAAATGAACCAAGCGAACCGAACTACAAGTGTGAACACACCCTTATAAATATAATTTAAACAGGGGTAGTCATGTTAGCGCTGAAACAATGACTTTTTAAATATTTAAATAGTCATGGCATAGTGCTATTTCAGCACATTTAGCACCTGGCTAAAACTGATTGTGAATGGTTAATGAATAAGACAGTTTTTTGCGCTGAAGTACCACACACTAAAATGGTGAAACTGTTTAGTGAATTTGTAGTGAATGTGTACACAGGCATTTGGCATGTTTGTTTGTGGACGAGGGCACGGCAGAGCGGAGACTATTTTTGTCTCTACCTGTCTGTGTCACTATTAATGAGAGATAGTCGCCCATCCTGATACACGCTCAGTGCCTGTCTGTCTCTTTAAGCAAACCACCCCTCAGGTCCCGCTCATTTCACATGCTGTATTTCCAGAGTGCCAAGAGACTGGAAAATACACTGAGATAAAGCGAAACTGCAGTGATGTCAGAAAGAAGAATGAGAAGGAGGAGGGGGGATACTGAGGGAGGGAAAAGGAGCTTTTAGATGAAGAATCCAGAGCAATAAAGTAAATGAGAAAGAGGATAAGAGAAAAAGATAAAACAGAGAAAGTCTTTCTGTTTGCATTAGTTTTACACCTTCAGCAAACGTGAAGCACTCCCTGCACAAGGACTGCAAGAAACTGAATGCTAAACCAATAAAAGTGGTACAATCCTAATCCCCTAAAAGTGATTGTGTACACGAGGATGTATGTGTATCAGAGAGAGAGAGAGAGAGAGAGAGAGACGGGTGAGTGGGATAAATGTGTGTGCGTGAGTGTGTGAATTTGGCAGTGATAACTGACTCGGAATGCACGACTGCGATGTTCTTCCTGAGGTGACTGAAAACTGTCACCATTGGTACCTCAAGCTCTCATTCTCTCTCTCCTCCACTCTACCCATCAAGGACGGACATGGCAGACTGAAGGAAGAACAGTACTGTTAACTCTCTCTCACCATCCTCTTTTTCTTTCCCTTCATCTTTCTGTTTTCTCTCCTCCATTGTTCTCATTCATCATTCTTGTTCTTCTCTCACTCTCTTTTACACTCACTCGCTCTCTTTCCCTCACTCGATTGCTCTCGCTCTCCCTCCCTCACTTGTTCTCGTATGAATGTCACCTTTACTGGTGGTAGCCGCTGGATTTGCACACACACACCCACATACACACGCTCGCTGGCTTTGGGGTGGGGGGGGGGGGTGGGGGGTAATGTAGGGCTGTGGGGAGAGATAGCGCCTGCCAGAAGAGGCAGAAGGGAAATTTCTCAGAGTCCATTCTTCTTTTGCCGGCTCCTGTCCTGCGACTCAGAGCTTTGTCCGTCCCAGCAGCTGAAGCAGAAGTGCCTCTGGACGTGGGAGCACTGGATTACCGCTCCAGATTATTCTTTTTTTTTTTTCCAGCACAACTAAAGTTAGCCATAGGGACTGCAGGCTGACCATCTGCCCGTTTCTGACAGGATCTGTTCCTAATTTGAGCTAAATAATTCTGCTGTTGGAGAGCGAAGAACTTTCTGCAAGGACCAGCTGTGTGTGGGTGAGAAAGCGCATCGTTTCTGTGTGCTAAACTTTAGCTTTGTCAGTGTTTTCGTCTTCAGGAACAAGACACAAGGGGAGGGGAAGGGAGAGGAGAGAAAAGGGGGGGCAAACATGTCGGCAATGTCGCAACGATGACTTTGTCAGCCTCTTTCTGTATCTTTTTGTGGAAATGTGACGACGTCGATTTACGTTTTAAGGATTTGTTGTGGTGTCAATATGTATTTAGCGAAACAAACAAAATGAAGGACAAACCATGGACAGGTTGTGAGTGGACCAGAACTTAACCTCTTCCCTTACTGGAGGGAAACACACGGACACGTGAGGAACCTATCTGAATTCTTGGCTCTCCACGCGAGATTTGACCCGAGTTTTATCTCTTTGTGTTGCTGGTAAAAAGACGAGTGCATCCAGAGAGGGTCTCTTAAGCAAACAGAGACCCCCCTCCCAAAGGTGAGAGGGGGGGTGGAAGATGGCAGCTCTTGCCAGTTCTCTCATCAGACAAAAACGGGCAGTCAAGGAAGACCAGGCCAACCGGCCGATAGCCAACAAACGCAAGCCGTGCCCCAAGAGCAACAAGTCCCTTTGCCAGAAACAAATTCTCGTTCTCATATCAAAAGTACGGTTATGTGGCGGCCGAAGAGGAAGAACAGACAAAAGACCAGGTAGGTTTATCTGTAACTTTCTATTTTAACCACTTTTCATTTCTGGAACCAAATCCACCAACTAAAAAAAAAAAAAGAAAGGTAACTGCTTTCTTGAAATACCTAAAAAAAGAGAAGAATGAAAAAAGTTTTCAAACTGATGTCATTCTTCTTGGCTTCTCTGTTGCCACTTCACAGTCACACTTAAGTTCAAACTGGATGTGGTACAAATGTAAGGATACAACCACGAAATACAGTCCGGTCTGAAATACAGTTGTCTCTGTGAAGCAATGTTTCACAGGTCACATAAAGGAGAGAACCACTAAACTCATTAAGTTGCAGCATTATGGGATTTATTCTGACTTTTATAAGGGAAGAAGGGGTTTGACTACTGTTTTATGACATGAGCAGAGCCGGAAGAGGCAAGCCCTTTATAAGGTGTGATTTACAGTCTTTCAAAGCGTCCCACATGCACAGGCTATTCTGGGTTGCGTTAAGATCTGCCCTTAGGATGCTAATTACTAACTCATATCTCCTATGTTCACACATGGGCAAGCATGTCTGCATATTAATACCTAATTTCAACTGTGTTCCATAAAAGATTGTTACTCGGTAGTGCACTGAGATTGGAAGTTGGACTCCGGCCATGTTTTAGTTCCAGTAACCTTGCCATTGGCCAAACAGAAAAAAACAGCATGCTCTCTGATTACAGCACTGATACTGAGACAGAATCTCTGCAATTGTTATGTCAACCTACAGGGCAAAAATTCAAAACACCAATGTCCACAACTCTGACTAGCAGTTTTATTGAAACAAAAACATCTGCTCTGTGTCACTGCCATTGGTTGTGAGTTTTGTCATGTCTTTGAGTAAAGATTGGGACCTAATGCTTATGACATTTTGAAATTGATGCCATAGCCTAAGACTGAATAACTACATACTGAATAAAAGAACTGTCAATGTAAAAACAAGACAAAAGAGAAAGGATAAAGAGATAAGGCAGTGAGTGAGAGTGTGAGTGTTTGAGAATGAGAGAGAGAGTGGGTGTTTTGTACGCAAACGAAAATGATTATAGTCAGGGATATTAATCTGCCTCTTTATCCGCCTCTCTCACCAATGAACATAAAACGCGCCACACTGCAATCATCAGAAAAAATATGGGTATAAACAGAAATGAAAGTGAAAGAGAGAGTGTGTGCATGTACTTTTATAGTACTGAAGTAACGCTGATAGCCAGTCCTCCTGGGACCATATTCTGTAATATTTACATTCCTTTGATATCTACTGAACACATTATCACATTAAGCTCCGGCACCGTTAGCATAATGTGGTTTAGGGACATACTGAAATGCAAATATATTTCAGTGCATGCAAACACACAAAAACTGGCTCAGGGAACTATATATAATATTGCATTGCTAGGATAGGTGAAACTTTTGCTGCAGGTCTTTCCTTATACTGTCTAACCCTGCTGCAAAGACTTGAATCCCAATGCTGGACTAGGCAAGTTTATTCTAGTTAGGTCCAGAGGTTTGGTTTGGATGGTTAATATGGCCTTGTTAGCCCCTGCTGGTAAATGTTGAACCAGCTGGCAGAAAAAAGCAACTAGCTGGTGAAGCTGATGAACAAATGATATCCTGTTGGTTAAGCTAATTAATAAGCCTAATAAGCAGCACATCAACATCCAAAACACAACATATACTGGTCTTTTCAACAGGGAAGTCCTTCTAAATGCCTTAAGCTGTGATGTTTCAGAGTCATGCATCAAAATCCAAACCATAGCGCTCTGGGTAAACTGAAGCAGCCACAAATTGACAAATTAGTGGGCATCACCTAGCCACAGCAGTGTGGGATCATGGGATCACTGCTGTATTGTCAGGTCAGTGATCCATAAACATCCATCATAACAATGTCAAGCCTCTGCTGTACCCGCAACATCCTTTACCATCTGTCTCACGCACACCTGTCTATCTGAGTAACTGGCCTAGGATGGGTTTCCTTGCTGCTCTAAAATGGCGTCACGGTCTCACACCATCTGAGGTCGGCGCTGAGTCTACTGGTCTCTCGATCGATGCAGCTCATTAACGTATACTGATTAATCAATGATCACCCTCTCCGTTTGCCCAGTGCCCAATTTCACGCAAGGTGGAGATGGTATAGAAATGTAAACCACACACACACACACACACACACACACACACACACACACACACACACACACACACACACACACACACACACACACACAGAGAAACCATTCTCTTAATAGCAGAGGCTGTTTTACACCTTTACAGTTTTATGGAGTACTTGGCTTCTATGGAGTGTTTGGCTTTATTCAACAACAAATCTCCTATAGAGGAGGAGAGAGACAGCATGAGAGAGAGACAATTATTATCAGTGACCTCACATAGGCTCCTCACGAATTTTCCTTTAACATGGAACAGCTTACAGAAGTGGATTGAATATGGTCTATATGAATCAATAACCAAATTCAAGCCAATTTTTTTTTTCTCGATAGCTGATAGAGTAACACCTGAAATCATGGTGACAGTGTCTAAAGTAAATATCAAAGATGGCAACTTCCCTAACACCAGAAATTCTTACCATATTTTTCATGACTTTATTTAAGTCAAAATAAGGCACAGTGTCCCCTGTCAAATCCTAATTATCTGACAGCGGCTTTGAATGCTTTATTTTTAATAAGACAACAGTGAAAAACAGTGCCTGGAGCAAAACCTTTGGATGAGATTCTGCTCAAATCTCTGTCATTGTGAGTTACTAGAACCTCACATAGCAAGCATATGTGCACTGCAGAGTGACTATCGCGGTCTATGGCGTGACGGACAACTAGATGGCCAACACGGTTCACAGCACAGACTAATCAAACTCACTCTCAAAATTCAGTTGCGAGTTCTGAAAATGTAGGGGAGTCAATTCGGCTACAGAATGTGGTTGTCACTCTCATTAATAAACAAACTGTGAATGTAACCGTATTTAATCACTCTAAAAGTGACAACTGACAGATAACAATTTGCTGCTGATGTGTAAACATAGCCTTTGAGTTCCAGTGCTCTCACAGCGTTAAGGTGGGAAATTAACACCTGCCTCCAGCCAATTGAGATGTTTTTATTTATTTATTTTTTCCCACAGTATGGGTGACTTTAGCTTTGCCAACCCACTCTGATGGGAAACATGCAAGATGGCTCAGAGTGGCTTGGGAAAAAAAATGTAGTTTACTTATGTACACATTCTGATTAGATCTTAGACCATCTCAGGAAATGTTCAGGGTGCAATCGACTTATAATGTATGTTTTGTTTTTAAGAGTACACTAATGTAAGATTTCAGCTGCCACGATTTATTGAGTTGTGCTAAATACTGGGTGCCTTATTAGAGTTAAAATGGATGGTAAAGCATCAGAGTGGCTCGTCCGGCTATTGTAGCTGAAAGAAAATTTAATTTTTCACCTTCAAAATTGAAAGAAAAAGAAGAGAGTTGAGGTCTGCAGATGTGTAGCAAGGAGAATGCAGCAGTTCTGCTCGCTGGGTTCAGTCTAAAGGAGTCGCTCAGGGCACGAGGACATGCACTGGAGGAGGACAGCATTAAGCTGACCGCTGAAGATGGGCTGTCTATCTTGCTTACTCAACAACACCTGATCACACTGCACAGTGTTAGGTAGCCTCTCATCCGAGTACTGAGAGTGCCAGGGGTCACAAAGAAAGAGTGAGTGAAAGAGGGAGAGAGAGGGGAAGAGATAGTAATGCGGAGAGGAAGGAAGTAAAGGAGAGACAGAAGAGGATAAGGAGAGGGAGGGAAGAAGAAAGAGGAGGAGAGATAGGTGGAAAGACAAAAAGTGAGTCACTGCAAATGACAGAAGGGCATGCAGAGGGAACTTAGAAAATCACTGATGATTAAGCAAAAGTTCTGGCAAAGTTAAATTAAAATGGGCAGTCCGTGCGTTCACTGCATGAAGGTTTTGTTCATTTTTGTTTGTTAAAATATCAGAAAACACTCAAATGCATTATATAATATAAAAGGTCTATTAAAGGGATAGTTCACCCAAAAATTAGCCCATGATTAACTCACCCTCAAGCCATCCTAGGTGTATATGACATTCTTCTTTCAGACGAATACAATCAGAGTTATATTAAAAAATGTCCTGGCTAATCCAAGCTTTATAATGGCAGTGAAAGGCAGCCCAAAAAAGTGCATCCATCCATTATAAAAGTAATCCACGCTTTTTTCGTAAGTTGAATAAGGAGAGCGGTCTGGCGGAAGCTAGATATTTTACTTTATAACGTGTTAAATATGGATATTTTTCTTACACAAACCCATCGATTCACTTCAGAAGGCCTTTATTAACCCCCCGGAGCCGTGTGGAGTACTTTTATAATGGATGGATACACTTTTTTGGGCTTCAACTTGTGGGCTACCATTCACTGCCATTATAAAGCTTGGAAGAGCCAGGACATTTCCGATTGTATTAGTCTGAAAGAAGAATGTCATATACACCTAGGATGGCTTGAGAGGGTAATTTTCATTTTTGGATGAACTATCCCTTTAACTAGCTTAAAGGAACATTCAGGGTTTTTGATTACCACAGAAAACTTTTTTTCATTCCTCAAGTTTGTCACAAATATCGTTTACATCAACATACTTACAATGGAAGTCTATGGGGCAAGACATTGCATAGGGATAAACACAACGTACAACCACAAGATTTACACATTGTGTAACAAAATTGCATACTAACCTTTTCTAAGCTATATTAAATGTATCTAACTTCTGTCATGATCATGTAGAGGGTACATTCAGAAATGTTCGCAAAATACATGCAACATTACTTGTAAAAGGCTGTTTAAGAAAAATTAACCCGCTGTAATTTAGTTTGCAATGCATAGCTAGAAGTTCAGACCAACAGCTAAACGTAAGATTTAATTTTAAACAAAATTATTTTTTTACACTTTTTAGTAACACAATTTTGTATAAGTGCTGTAACATTTTTTTTCTTTAAAAAGTTGCACATTTCTGCATTTATATCTGGAATGTCTTGCTTCACAATCTTAAATCTTTTTTTACATAATATATTAACATAATTCTGTATTCTGTGTCAATTTTAAAATAATATTCTCTTAGAAATAATGTACAAGTAACCTAATAAGGGATGTAACCAGTAGGAACAGTATTGATTATCAAACTGCTGCAGTCAATTAAACAGTTTGTTTGTTCTCTCGCTGAGCTCACACACAGCACTTGTTCAAATAATTAATGAATTAAGATGTAGTTCACTATTGAGTTTGTTAGTTAACAAATGAACAACAAATGCCGCTCCTTCTGGACGATCCTAAAGGCCGAAGTGAATAAAGATGTTGGAAAAGTAAATATGACAGAAATGAAAGACATCAAGTCATCATAATACTGGACAGTTAACACTATTGATCCACGTGTCAGGGCCGGTGGGACGATGTGTGATTGAACATCTGAAAGATAATGTGGCAGGAAAGAGAACCCACATGTAACTAATGGACTCCACTGCACAAATTTTATTGGTGCTAATATTAACTGAGGCATTCTCTGAGCTTACAGCATTAATCTGTTCTATTCTCAGCTGGCGGCCTCCAAAAGTGAATTAAAGTTTCCCTCACAAGCTCTACTAATTGAATAATTAATGCATTCTGTATATGACAGGTTTCAGATGGGTCACATCTAGCAATTCATATTTTAGACAGTGTTAGCATACACTGTAAAAAACACTTGACATGTAAAAAAAAAAATCCATTGAAAAAATGGAAAAGGCATTGGTAATTTTCTGAAGTTTATGGACATATCCTTTAACCCTACAACACAACACAATGCAATGCGTAATTCAACAATCTCAAAAAAAAAAAAAAGAAAAAAAAGAAATTGTACCTTTTAAGGTACAAGTGGCCGTCACTGGGGTGGTACCCTTAAGGGTACATTATTGTACCTCTAAGTAGAGGAAAACAATGGTACAATTGTACCCTAAGGACCAATTGCGTACCTTTAAAGGTACAGTTATACGCTTTGTTCCCCAAGGAACAAAATTGTACCTCCACTGTACCTTTTTTTATGAGAGTGAAAACATGGGTAAAATGTGAAAAATCAATACGGAAAATTCCTTTATATCAACACAGTACATTGTGCTTTATTTTTACTGACTTTTCAGTGTAAGATATACAACAACCGACAACTAACACAGGAAACGCCAAAACATCTTCCCATTCGGCTGTCCTGAGAGAACCAATCATGACAAATCTCAGCTGCAGCAATCACTGCTCACTGCCATCTGTATGAAATGAATATCCGATTAGTTTTGCGGCTGCAACGGCAGCCAAGCGAGTCTCCCAGACTCTTTTGTTGATATTGAGGACACCAAACATACAAACATCAGCTTATGCCGTTACACAACCAAAAATTGGGAAGGGTTTCATAATCTATCAAGAATTTAATTCCAGATGAAAAGATAATTAAAGCTGAAGGGATTGATGCTGCTGTTTTGAAGGTTTATTTCAGTGCGGATGTGCCACCTCTGGGTTGGAGTGCTGGATTTAACAGATTGAAGAAAAGTTCCATCAGTTTGGAAGAGATCAGATTAGGACTAAATTTTCCTGAAAGAGATCAGAGAGAAGGCAGCACTGAGGTAAATGCCACTAGCCTGTGATTAGTATGAGTGAATTCATTCTGGAGCAAATTCACATATCATATTCATTAAACATCATTAATAAAAACATGTTCTATATAAAAAAATTATGGAAATGAGGCTAAAAAATGTAAATTAAATATATATATAAAAAAACCTTTGCAATGCTAAATTTGGTATTTGAGGCAAAAAACTAACATTTGTGAGGGCAGCAGAGCTTAGTAATATAAAAGAATAAAAAATGCTTTATCTTCATGGAGCTTTTTGGTTTATGGTACAGCCTGCTGTCACCAAAGGAGCTTTGTTGGGGAAAAGTAACTTTTCAAGTCAGGTATAAGTATAAGTAGCAGTTTCCAGAAGAAAACAACACTGTAGAAACATTATGTGTAAGCTATTTTTTAAGCTCATTTCAGAGGATTTTGTCAAGTCTCTACAGTATTCAGGTGCTATTTGTTTGAATGATGCAGAAAACTAAAGTTGGTGCCTTTGTAATATTGCAGCATATTAATTACAGTACTACAAATTATATAACTTAGTCTGATTGTAGAATGACAATATACATAATGCAACATGCAAGTAGTAAGCAGGGCTGGGTAAAAAATATAAATTTCTCGATTTTAATCAATTCTCATTTTCACCAACCGATATCGATTCTTAAATCCCAAGAATCAATTAGCCATCCTGTTTTCACTTGATAAATGAGGGACATTGTAGCGCGCCTCCCCTCCAATAAATTGCAATAATCTTTGTGCTTTGTTACTACTGATATGAAACAAAGTCTCAGATTTCAAATTACGTCCATTTTATTACGAAATTCAAAAACATAAATACCGTTTTGGCGCTGTTGCGTGAGATCGCTCTGGCACAGCTCAGCTCAAGAGAAGCGGCACATGAACTGATCTTCTCTTCCGCATTAATACCAGTTACAGCGCGAAATAAACATGAATGAGCATCTGAAAGTGTGTTAAAAGACAGAGTAAAGCTTACCGAAATCCGTATTATGTCACATGGAATCGCTCAATCAGTGTTTCAACCGCGGAAAGACGTGAGTAAAACAGCTTGTAAGCAATGTCACGTAACGTCACATTTACCTCAGAAAAACCATATTCGGTGTCCATAAACTCGTTAGTCAGCTAGAAAAATGAACTCCAGAGAGGAGCATTTTGATAATATGCACCATATTACATATTCATTATAATTTTTAATGTTCTTCAATATTTAATGCATGTTTGAATAAATCTAAATCTAAATTTAAGTGTTTGTATACAAATCAGTTCACTTTTACCTTCAATATTATAGTGTCAAGGCTAATGTAGCCTAGTAGGCTACAAATAACTCCCATAGTTTACAACATTAGTTAAGAGATTTGAGAAAATTTGCCATGTATTGTAGGATATACACTCACCTAAAGGATTATTAGGAACACCTGTTCAATTTCTCATTAATGCAATTATCTAATCAACCAATCACATGGCAGTTGCTTCAATGCATTTAGGGGTGTGGTCCTGGTCAAGACAATCTCCTGAACTCCAAACTGAATGTCAGAATGGGAAAGAAAGGTGATTTAAGCAATTTTGAGCGTGGCATGGTTGTTGGTGCCAGACGGGCCGGTCTGAGTATTTCACAATCTGCTCAGTTACTGGGATTTTCACGCACAACCATTTCTAGAGTTTACAAAGAATGGTGTGAAAAGGGAAAAACATCCAGTATGCGGCAGTCCTGTGGGCGAAAATGCCTTGTTGATGCTAGAGGTCAGAGGAGAATGGGCCGACTGATTCAAGCTGATAGAAGAGCAACTTTGACTGAAATAACCACTCGTTACAACCGAGGTATGCAGCAAAGCATTTGTGAAGCCACAACACGCACAACCTTGAGGCGGATGGGCTACAACAGCAGAAGACCCCACCGGGTACCACTCATCTCCACTACAAATAGGAAAAAGAGGCTACAATTTGCACGAGCTAACCAAAATTGGACAGTTGAAGACTGGAAAAATGTTGCCTGGTCTGATGAGTCTCGATTTCTGTTGAGACATTCAGATGGTAGAGTCAGAATTTGGCGTAAACAGAATGAGAACATGGATCCATCATGCCTTGTTACCACTGTGCAGGCTGGTGGTGGTGGTGTAATGGTGTGGGGGATGTTTTCTTGGCACACTTTAGGCCCCTTAGTGCCAATTGGGCATCGTTTAAATGCCACGGCCTACCTGAGCATTGTTTCTGACCATGTCCATCCCTTTATGACCACCATGTACCCATCCTCTGATGGCTACTTCCAGCAGGATAATGCACCATGTCACAAAGCTCGAATCATTTCAAATTGGTTTCTTGAACATGACAATGAGTTCACTGTACTAAAATGGCCCCCACAGTCACCAGATCTCAACCCAATAGAGCATCTTTGGGATGTGGTGGAACGGGAGCTTCGTGCCCTGGATGTGCATCCCACAAATCTCCATCAACTGCAAGATGCTATCCTATCAATATGGGCCAACATTTCTAAAGAATGCTTTCAGCACCTTGTTGAATCAATGCCACGTAGAATTAAGGCAGTTCTGAAGGCGAAAGGGGGTCAAACACAGTATTAGTATGGTGTTCCTAATAATCCTTTAGGTGAGTGTATATCCAGAATAATTGATATTGAATCGAATCGGAATCGAATCGAATCGAATTGCAAGCTTGTGAATCGAAATTGAATCGAATTGTGAAATTTGTGTCAATCCCCAGCCCTAGTAGTGAGCAAATGTTATATAAATGCAGAATCCTAAAAAGGCCTGGAGATAAGAAAAACTAAGAAAATCCTCCAAATTGATGAACAAGAACAAATCTGTTTTTTTTTGTTTTGTTTTGTTTTTTAAATAAGTACTTATCTCTTGTGTTCCAGTAAAAATAACTAAACATCCTTAAAGCATGATACATTTTCTTAACTTTTTTTGGATTTAACACCCCATCACTATGCAATAGTGCCCGCCCACTTTTTCAGCAGCGTTGGAAGTATTTTTTCCATTAATTTCTCCCATAGGGATTTTTTTTTTAAAAAGTCTTTGTTAAAACATTATAAGCCATGTGCCAAGTCAACCAGGTGAATCAAAACATTACAAACTTTGATTTGAAGCAAAAAAAGTATATGAAAATCGGACAAAAATACAAAAAGTACAAGACTGTGTACTTAAAGGGATAGTTCACCCAAAACTGAAAATCATTTATTCACCCTAAAGTTGTTCCAAACCTGTATGAATTTCTTTCTTCTGCTGAACACAAAAGATGATATTTTGAAGAATATGGGTAATCAAAAAGTTAATGGGCCCCACTGACTTTCATCGTATAGATTAATACTATGGAACTCAATGGGGCCCATTAACTGTTTGCTTACTGACATTCTTCAGAATATCTTCTTCTGTGTTCAGCAGAGGAAAGAAATTCATACAGGTTTGGAACAACTTGAGGGTGAGTAAAAGATGATTTTTGGGTGAACTATCCCTTTAATGGCTTTAGTGCTGGAAAGAACTACAATCTCATGAAGCATATCGAACAGCATAATGGAATTAAAAACAACAGAGAAATATAAAAGTATTTGACCCATGCTGACTAAATGAGTCGCAATGAACTTATTGTCATTCTCTATTAAAAAACCTACAAAAAGATGTATGATTGTTGGAATCTGACAAAAAATGACTGAGCTACACCTGTTTGAAGTCGATAGAGTCAGCAAAGTCAATTTTGAGAAAAATCAAGTTAAAGTTTTCAAGGTTCCAAAACAAAATCATCTAGCAACCATACCTTAAAATCCCTGGTAATAACACCAAATTTGGCACACACCAAGTCAAAACCAAATATCTATAGGAAAAATATATTCAACTTTATTTTCCATGATACCACAATTGTTTGATTAACATTTATTTATTTATATTTTATTTAACCGACAGCCTATATATTCAGACCTACCTAATGTTACACATCAGATGTCTTCCCCAACAGTTAACCGTTTAATTTAAGACATAACAGATAATGTTCATGTGAATACATGCCAAGACAGATATTATGAAATACTGTAATTCTGTGTATATCGGGATCGCACGCCATCTGAGGAATCTTTGTGCGTACGCGTCGGATCTGTCAGTCAGCGTGAGTAAGATCATTTTGTTTACATCAGCATCAGTTGAAAATGACATTTTATTGGTTCAGACTCATGCCATCGAGAATTCGCTGTTAATATTGACAAAGTTGGAATGCTGCACTTTAAAACGACACCAAAGTGAGGGGAAGTGCGAGAAGCGAGCAGAGAAAAACTGCATTTTACATGGACAGGAAAAGTACTCCCCTCAGAAAATGCACAAATAAAGATACTTTTAGATGTTTAATTGCTATTTGCATCATTGAGATCGCTAGACGAGGGCTTAATGAACACATTTTTGTGAAAACCTCAAAATCGACCAACATTGACATTTTTCACTTGTTTTGCCTGTAGCTCGAAATTAGTCTGCACATTCCTACTTATTTTTCCAGCACGGGTCACATACAGTATATAAAAAATATGTTTTACATGTATTGCAAAATATGCACATATATATACAAATATTTAATTATTTTGAGAACGTAGGGAGACTGATTCAATTACGTCATTTGCTATGCTTCATGGGAGTGGGCGGACCTAAAGAAATCTTTTTGTGTTTTGCTTGTTTCGAATCTCTGATTGGTAATGTAGTTTCTACCTTCTAATCTAATGTAGTTGTTCATCACAAATTCCACTGTTAAACACTTATTTTAAAGCCAAGTTGAAATAATGCAGGCCGACGGTTTCAACAGAAGCAAATACTATTGATTAACACCTCGTAGCTCACAATAAAGCTGAAAGTATACTTCGTTTTTTTACACTTACACGAGCGTTTGTACACAGTCGAACGCACAGCCTTGCAAAATATACTTCTTTTGACTCGTACGTGTACAAAGGCATTCGACGCATGCGCAGTTGAGCAATCTCTCGTAAATACTGCAAAAAAAAAATCAATGCGCATGCGCATCCTGCGCAACAAAAAACTGTACACTAACCCTCGTGTACACGTAAAAGGTGAAGTATACTTTGGCCTTTAGGCTGGCTTTAAAGGTTTCTAAGTTATCATTAAAAATTGAGTTTTTACTTCCGGAACCCGACTGTTGCACACTATTTGTTAGAGTCTTAATGTTAACGTTCATGTCTCAGATCATGTCTCAGAAAGTAATAGAATTCTGGCACCTTTAGGTACTGACAGAGAGCACTTGGGCTTTATTTACCCTAAAACGATGAGTAAATGCATCAGAATCGGAAACACCCCCATGCCCTCTCTTCTCACTGCCTAATGACATTGGGAATGACAAAGAATGCCTTAATAGCCTCTCTCACACAGCAGCTGAAATTGAATTTGTGGATACTTTGATTAAACCTGACAAGGACAGATTGAGTTTGACCTCTAACAAGAGGGAGACACACAAAAGAAGAGTGTGTGTGTGTGTGTGTGTGTGTTAGAAAGGGGCAGAGGATAAGGAGGAGCAGACAGAAAAGGTAGACATTTACCTCAGTAATTTCTGAGCACTTAAGTGCCTAGTGTTGACGTCATGATCGGGCAAGGCTCCATTACTGTTGGGCTGTCATCCCAGAGAGTCAGATTGCTTTATAGTTACATATAACATCCACCACAAGTACCGAAACCAAACCAGCATGTAAAACCACCTTTCATTCAGATTTTTAACATTCAGCAGCTTGCTCTACAGCTCACTGGTCAGCATTTATCTATACTTTCAATCTCTCATTTTGTCAATTCACAATAAAGGATGATTGAATCTGACACAGCTGTCATCTCAGGGGACGGACCCTTGAGGTCACACAATGATGCTGACAAGGTCATGTCAAGACAGAAAGACAAAAAGATTGAAGAATCTGACTGGATTATTGACCTGCAAAATATTAATACTCATAAACACTCAGTAATGTTCACCCAGTTGGGTCTTGTGATAGAAACATGGCATTAAAACATGTAATTGTTTTTGAAAAGCCTTAGAGGATGTGTGCTAGAGCAAGTCCCATTGGTGCCTAGTTTACTTATTTCTGCCATTTTCACATTTGCTGATACTTCAGACAGTGAATCTAACATACAGATGAAAATAAAAAGACCTCATTCAGTAGAGAGCAATGGTTAATAACTAAAGAAAGAAAAGAGATGATGAACATGGGAAGAACATAAGGATATGTTTTCACATGGATTTCAAAAATTAAAACATGTTCCTAGATCAACAATCTTGCTGGACCTGGAACAATATTAAAATCAACCAATCAGATTTTAGTATTAAGGTTCGGGAATTCTTATTTCCCTCTGATTTGATGGGTAGTTAATGTTCTAAATAATTCTAAAATGTATTCAAAGTAGGGCTGTCAAACAATTAATTGCGATTAATCATCCAAAATAAAAGTTTGTGTTTACATAATATACACTCACCTAAAGGATTATTAGGAACACCTGTTCAATTTCTCATTAATGCAATTATCTAATCAACCAATCACATGGCAGTTGCTTCAATGCATTTAGGGGTGTGGTCCTGGTCAAGACAATCTCCTGAACTCCAAACTAAATGTCAGAATGGGAAAGAAAGGTGATTTAAGCAATTTTGAGCGTGGCATGGTTGTTGGTGCCAGACGGGCCGGTCTGAGTATTTCACAATCTGCTCAGTTACTGGGATTTTCACGCACAACCATTTCTAGAGTTTACAAAGAATGGTGTGAAAAGGGAAAAACATCCAGTATGCGGCAGTCCTGTGGGCGAAAATGCCGTGTTGATGCTAGAGGTCAGAGGAGAATGGGCCGACTGATTCAAGCTGATAGAAGAGCAACTTTGACTGAAATGACCACTCGTTACAACCGAGGTATGCAGCAAAGCATTTGTGAAGCCACAACATGCACAACCTTGAGGCGGATGGGCTACAACAGCAGAAGACCCCACCGGGTATCACTCATCTCCACTACAAATAGGAAAAAGAGGCTACAATTTGCACGAGCTCACCAAAATTGGACAGTTGAAGACTGGAAAAATGTTGCCTGGTCTGATGAGTCTCGATTTCTGTTGAGACATTCAGATGGTAGAGTCAGAATTTGGCGTAAACAGAATGAGAACATGGATCCATCATGCCTTGTTACCACTGTGCAGGCTGGTGGTGGTGGTGTAATGGTGTGGGGGATGTTTTCTTGGCACACTTTAGGCCCCTTAGTGCCAATTGGGCATCGTTTAAATGCCACGGCCTACCTGAGCATTGTTTCTGACCATGTCCATCCCTTTATGACCACCATGTACCCATCCTCTGATGGCTACTTCCAGCAGGATAATGCACCATGTCACAAAGCTCGAATCATTTCAAATTGGTTTCTTGAACATGACAATGAGTTCACTGTACTAAAATGGCCCCCACAGTCACCAGATCTCAACCCAATAGAGCATCTTTGGGATGTGGTGGAACGGGAGCTTCGTGCCCTGGATGTGCATCCCACAAATCTCCATCAACTGCAAGATGCTGTCCTATCAATATGGGCCAACATTTCTAAAGAATGCTTTCAGCACCTTGTTGAATCAATGCCACGTAGAATTAAGGCAGTTCTGAAGGCGAAAGGGGGTCAAACACAGTATTAGTATGGTGTTCCTAATAATCCTTTAGGTGAGTGTATGTGTGTGTGTGTGTACTGTGTATAATTATTATGTATATATAAATACACACACATGCATGTATATATTTAAGAAAAATATGTTATATTTATATACAAGATGAATTATATAAATATATATACAGGATATACATGCAAATATTTCTTAAATATATACATGAAGGAGTGTGTATTTATATATACATAATTATACTGTCACGGGTGTGCGTAGGCAGGAAGACGACGGTAGAGGAATCCAGTGCAAATCGTAGTTTAATCCAAGGGTAACAGGCAGACAGGTACACACTACGATACATAACGGAGATCGGACACGGACTGAGAGAAAGGGGAGATCTAAATAGCAAACAGACACGAGTTATTTGACAAGACACAGCTGAACAGAACTAAACTAACCAGGGTAACCATGGGGACAGATGAGTGGCGGGAAACTGAACAAAGAAACATGTGACCAATGAAAACACGCTGAAAGTCCATGAACAAAACAGAACATGACGGTGACATATACACAGTACACACACATATATTATGTAAACACAAAATTTTAGTTTGGATGCAATTAATCGCGATTAATTGATTGCCCAGCACTAATTTATTTATAAAATATTCATATTTATATATAGTATAAATTATATATATATATACACAGTATATACATGCAAATATTTCTCACATATATGTATGTGCCTATTCAAATATTCATAATAATTCTAAACAGTACACTAGGGCTGCAACAACTAGTCGATAAAATCGATAATACTCGATTATGAAAATCATCGACAACGATTCTCATTATCGATTAGTCGGGTCTGCCCTTCCACCTGGCTTCCACCAGTCGTGCCAAATTACAGCACTGAATAACGCATTTCTATGGACAAAATGAAAGAAATAGTGGAGTGGAAACAGAGTGAGCTGATGCAGGAAAGGTGCGTGATCCAAGCGCCCAAAACATGAGAAGTCTTTATTTTAAGCTTCAAGCGAATGCATTACTGTTTAACATACCCTGTCACGCACTTTGACAAATGTGTATGCGTCTGCGTCCTCAGCGCAAAACGTTCATTTTACAGGTTATATCCACTGATCTATATGAAGAACAGTAGTTATATCTGTAAATGCTACTAATTCACTCGAGTATTTCCATTTTGCATGAAAGCGCGTCCTGACAGTCTGTGTTTAAACTTCAAACTTCACTGAAAGAGCGCCGGCGCGGCGCCGGCGCGCATGTGCGTCAAACAGACTATGGACAGAATGCAGTAGAGAGGAAGACAATTAATATTCAGCGCAAAAACATCCATTTAGCTGCAATGTCTGCTTTAGGACGCTACATTTAGGTTTAAAAGTCAATATGTAATACACATATTTTATGAGAGTAGTAACTGTAAAGGGATAACAGCGTGTAATTGAATATAAATGTAAGACGTTTCTTATAGCCTATTTACAGGATAAAGAAATTACAGTAACAGGTGTCCATAGCGAATGTGTGTGTTCCTGCAGAACATTCCTCATAACAGTTTGTGGGTTTTTTTTATATCATTTTAATGTAGGGATTTAAACTCCTTTTGCTTAGTAACTTTTTTGTACATAATGTATAGCACAGATATAACCTTACGAAAATGAACCATGTTTTTATTAAAGTAAAACCATGGTTAATTTGTGGTTACCATTGAATAACTACAATAACCCTGTTATTTATTTATTATTATCATTATTTTTGTTTGTTTTGTTTATTGTAAAACCATGGTTAATTTTTGTATGGGTAGATATATTCACTATGTATGTTTTCATAGCACTCAGCTGACACGTTTGTTTGAAGGACAGCATTGGGCAGGATGTGGAATAGTGTCGTTATAGTAATCCTAGTTGCAGCCCTACAGTACACACACATATATTATGTAAACAAACTTTTATTTGGGATGCGATTGAGAACTTAAAATTACTAATGCACTTAAAAATAACAAAAAAATAATTTTCAGTTTAGGCTGAAAAAGTTTTGGAGGGCTGAACATCACAAAAACAGTGATGTTTAATTAGTGCTTCTCTGATAGACACGTTTTGACTGTGTCAGTGTCTATTTTGTGCAAACAACATGGACAAGCTGCAATAGGTAAACATGTCAGCAGAGCGGACACAGTTCACAATGACCACATTATGCTAGAATAACAATATGTAAACTTTATTTTTGGTTTTCAGCTAAATGAACTTTAAATTTGTGCAAATTCTGTGTTTCAGTCATCTTTATCCTCATTCAAAATGGAAAAACTAATAAAGCTTTCATTTCTATGAAGAAAGTGAAATTAAATATCTAATATCTAATATTTTTGGGAAGAAAACCATGCCAAAAAGTTGCTTGGTTTTGTGCACTTAAAAAATAAAGCAAACCAAAACAGCAGCTAGCTGAATTAAAGAAGCAAACAGAATACTGCAGTTCATACAAGCATTTCAAATAACATGATTAGAGGTTAGATGATTAGATGTTCATATCCGCAGCAGTTTTTTTTTAACAGTTTTTATTACAGTTAAGCTAAATACTAAGTAAATTTGGTCTACTGTAATTGTTTTCCATCCTCATAGGTATATGATGCATTGAAAACCCTTCCAATAGATAGAAAGTATAAGAAATGGGGTAAGATAAGAAAAAGAACAGACCAAGAGGGAAGATCTGATGAAAGAGGAAGAAATAGAGAGAGAGCAGAAGAATGGGAAAGTGAGAAAGATAAGAGGGGAAAAACTGCTGAGAGATGCAGACTGAAAGACAGCAGAGAGAGAGGGGGGGGACTGGTGGGGAGTCCTAATAAAGGTTGAGGGAAGCCCTGGTAGTTTGGCCTTAGTCAGGGAGGGGAGACACAGATGCCCTTGGCTGCTCACTGAAGCAGCGCCTGTAATTACTCTGCACTCTCTTATCATTACGGGGTAAGCCAGCATCTCACAGCTATAAGGCAGCACACCACACTGTACCAGACACTCTGTCCCAGAATCTTTCGTACACATACACACAAAAAACACACACAAATACATGTGCCATGCACATACACGAAAGGTCACTTGATAGTTAACCTCTATCGATCCAGTGAACACCAGAAGGAAAATAGGGTGCGACTTCTGGCTCTGCTACCGTGTGACTGATCAAACCACGCACACATAATTGAATGAACACATGGAGGCTTTGTCTTGGTTATTGCAATTTCTGTCTGACTTTGAGAAGCTGCACTGGACGCTGCCACATTTTAAGTAAACAGCCATATCAATACAGAAAGCCGGCTGAAGAGGACGCCACATTATAGTGTGTGTGTGATATCACAAGTGGGCAATAGATAAGCAAGAGACAAAGCCGGAAAGCACCAGCAGGAACATGAATAGCATTACTGCAGTTGTATCACTTCTTCTCCCCGTGGGGTTGGTTGTATAGAGAGGATTGCTGGTTTAGGGAGGATTGTTGGTTTGTATATTGTATGTATGTTTGCTGTTTAGTTCCCTAGCGCCTGTCACCCTCAGAAAGTCAGAAAAATTACATGTAACAGTGCGAGAATCCCACAGCCAATCATATTAATTAAAACTCATCGATGCATGAGATTAAATTAGACAGAGCTAGGGGTGAAAAGGGGATCACTGTAAGCTGGGTGTCGAGATAGAAAGAGAGAGAATGAGAAAAATTGCACTTTGTTGTTTTTTTGAAGGTCAAAAAAATGCCACAAACAATATTAATAATCAATTAAGTGGAAAAAGAAATCAAACAAAATCAAAATGTACTTTTTAAATACACATTCCTAGTCCTGTGCACAATTTGCATGGTATAACAAATGAAAAAATGTAATAGGCTGTCCCAATCTCTATAGTGAACTTAAGTTTAAAAAAAAAAAAAAAACAACTTAACAGAGCTAAATTTGACCTCCAAGGAGGAGTAGTGGTGCAGCATTCTGAAATCAGTCAGAATTCAATTAAACTTTCTTTTTCAACACTAGTGTAAAGCTTTCTGTTTTTTTTTTTTGTGGCATACTGTAGTCAATGTAATATACTGAGCTAGAAGTAAAACTAGTCATATTCCACACAGCCTGTATGGTAACCTCAAAATTTAAAG
Source organism: Coreius guichenoti (assembly GCA_039654105.1). Lineage (NCBI taxonomy): Eukaryota > Metazoa > Chordata > Actinopteri > Cypriniformes > Gobionidae > Coreius > Coreius guichenoti. Next base: position 9,717,463 of record CM077190.1, read on the forward strand.
GGTCATGAAACCCCAAAACCCATTTTTTGAGACGTGCACAGATATGTACAGGCTGCACATCGCTCAAAACACTAAAAGCACTCATAAATTTTACCTACAAGTGGAAATTGGTTATTTTTGCGTTTTTCTGAGCAATTTCGTTCTTCCGGGTTGAAAAGCAAAGTCGAAGCAACATCACGGAGTGTCAGGTAGAAGCGTGCCTTCAGAGTGTGTGACTGGCTGCGGGCACGATTCTACGTCAGCCGGTCCTCTGCATTTATTCATGAGATTGAGCTCTTTTAACCCAATCACTGCGAATTCAAACAACATTCGGCACGCGCATGAGAGCGGTTTCTGCACGAGTTCACCCAAAAATGAAAATTCTGTCATTAATTACTCACCCTCATGTCGTTCCAAACCTATAAGACCTTCGTTCATCTTTGGAACACAAATTAAGATATTTTTGATGAAATCCGAGAGCTCTCTGACCTCTCCATAGACACCAATGTAATTAACACTTTAGGAAAGACATTGTTAAAATCGTCCTTGTGACTACAATGGTTCAACCTTAATTTTATGAAGCGACGAGAATACTTTTTGTGCGCAAACAACAAACAAAAATAATGACTTTATGCAACAATTTCTTCTCGTCTGTGTCAGTGTCCTACGCAGTTTACGTTGTTTCCGCAAGTGCATCCTAGTTCTACGTCAGTCGCCAACTCACCATTGGCCGATGCTGTTCACGTGAGCACCATGACGCAGCATGTGATGATGACGCAGGAGTTAGCCAATGGTGAGTTGGCGGCTGACGTAGAACTAGGAAGCGATGCACTTGCGGTAACAACGCAAACTGCGTAGGTCACTGACACAGACGAGAAGAAATTGTTGCATAAAGTATTCTCGTCGCTTCATAAAATTAATGTTGAACCACTGGAGTCACATGGACGATTTTAACGATGTCTTTACTAGCTTTCTGGGCCTTGAAAGTGGTAATTAAATTGCTGTCTATGGAGGGGTCAGAGAGCTCTCGGATTTCATCAAAAATATCTTCAGTCTTACGGGTTTGGAACGACATGAGGGTGATTAATTAATGACAGAATTTTCATTTTTGGGTGAACTAACCCTTTAACAACGCTCACCACGTGGATCATAAAGATCAGATACAGACCGGAGCAAGCGCGTTTCAAGTTTTTATGGACATATTTCATATACTCTAGTGCTCTAAACATGGTCCAGCACCATATATGCGCACATATTTAATCGCGTCTTCTTCAAATGAAATATATGTGCAAATAAGGACAATGATACAGCCGTACGTCTGATCATGAACGCAATGACACGATGGATTATTCTGATACACAGAAGACAATGATGTAGACCGAAAATTCAAAGAAGAATGGGCAAAAAAGTAACTATGCCTTTATTCTTTCTGTGTTAAACTGACATGTGTCGTTTGTTTAGAGACTGTAGTGCTCTTAAATGTACTGAAAATATTATTAGACCTTTTTAATGTTCTACCACGTTTCTCCCTCGTTTTGGCAGTTTGATATTATATAGGGTTAGATTTTTAAAATGCATCAAGGTGCCCTGTTTTTTTTCCTCTCCGTCGTTATTTTAATATGCACGTGTCTGTATGAGTGTATTGCAGGTCTGTGTTTTATTGGTTGCTGTCCAATTAGTTTTTTTTTGTTGAGTTTTTGAGTTTTTTTATTCATCAAGTTGTCGTCACCATTTCTGAACAAGCTTACGATTAGGCAATATACACAACAAGCGTATGTCATATCTTAAGGTTTTCTCTCAGTTTAAAACATTAAACAACATGTGTAAACAAAAAATATAGGCCTAAAGAACAAAAGCATTATAAGCTCAAGCTGCGCGAGCAGAAAAAAACGCTAATAAAGCAGACTGCGCCAGTTATCGTGCAGAACGTACATATACACACGAGTCGGTATATAGTTATTGTGTTTATATTGTTTCACATTTTCATGTCGAGAAAAACAATATTATCATGTGGATGATATTATTCTCGGGTGAAAAAACGCGCTCCGCTGACAGACGTTGCAGAGACACAAAGATAACGGTGTGAAGTTTCTAACAGCACTTTGGGGTCATGATATTATGATAAATATAATTCATTTTAGCAAAAGTAACTTGCAAGATCATTTTCAATTTTCATCTAAGTAATTCCAAACATCGCGAGGCAGTCGACGACATTATGTGATCAACTACAATCAACTTATTAACCCGCTCCACAGCGCCACCCAGTGGATTTAGTTATAACTGCGAGTTTTAGAGGGATTTATCATGGACTCACTGCATTTACGGCCAGCAAAGCAACGTAGTAAAATTCGAATAGTGTTTTTATTTTTCGAATATTAATTACAGAGCGAATATTCGAATATTCGTGCACACCCCTACTTTAAATCCCAAGAAAAAAAAACTAAACGAACAAAAGCACGTTTTAACAAGTGAAAAAGCTATTTTAATTACCAATGATGGAGAGTAAAAAACTCTCCTCGTTTGTACAGAGGACATGATGAAAATGTTTACGTTTTAAACCCTTTAACATTTAATGATCATTCCCGACTAATCAATAACATCATAAACGTACCTCTCAGTTCCTTTATCCTTGATGTCTGCTGAGGTGCAACTGTAAAGTGCCTCACTGATGTGCTGAATACAAAGTGGGCTTTGAAGAGTTCATCAATGTCAAAGACACTTGCATATTGCTTTTAATTGCCTTCTTGTCCACGATGATGTAAAGTTTCTGGATACTCGATTTGTGTTCCCTAATGCAGACTAGAGTAGGACAGGCTGGAAAGTGTTAACACTAGACACAAAGGTCTGCATGTTTGTACCAACCTGTAATGAAAGGTAAAACAGCATTGTCAGAATACAAGACGAACAAATAAAGCAAGGCTCAATCAGCACTTTCATTTACAATATAAATTTGGCACATTGTACAATTGAAAAAATACCTTCAGAAACATCAACAAATGCCAGAGGAGAACGCTTTCCTATTGTGAGTGACCTTTTGTGATTGGAGGAAGAAGAAGCAGCAAGATACGTTTCAACCTAAACAGGCAAAATGAAAATAAAAGTAAAAAAACAAAAGCATTAAAAAACTTTTCCTTGCCACAATCACTTTCTCCTTGGGCAGACCTAATGCCTCATCAACATATATACTTGTCATATCCTTAGTATCTTGCAGTCTCAAGAAAGTTCCACTTTTTCAAGAGTGTCCTGGCAACCTCCAAAAAGCATCAATATATTCTGTTCAATCTTGCATATAAGTATAAAGTACTGAATCAATACAAGTGTAAATCTATAGGTTTCATATGAAGTTATGAAACCTTTATAGCTAAATAAATAAGCTCTAATCATAAGCTTATGAAAAATGTGCAGTGTTAGGGTGCTCCAGGACCAGGATTGGGAAATGAGTCTTTAAAAATTTGATTATTCCTTGTAGGCAACTTCTGTGTCAGGTGGCAAACCAAATATTTTCTACCCAAATATTTCTAAAACTGCAGAAAGTGAAGAATTTAGCCAGAACAAAACCAGTGATAAGACAAACATTTAGTTTTGTATACTAAATGTACTCAAAAAAATACTTATATATGAACTAAACGATGTAGCTTGTGAACTGCGGATACAGTTTGTAACAGTCAAAAGTAGACTTTAATTTCATGAACATCGATGGCAGCTTAAGCAAGTTTTATTTTACAGCTCAAGCAGTAACATTAATGACCATTCATTATTCACAAAAAAATTTAACAATGTCTCTGGACTCTTCAGACCAGGTTAAATACCGTGTTTATGAGGTTTGTTGTTAGTGGTGTGATATGGTCAATGTGAGGTAACTATGTTAAGTTACTTACTCACCTGAATGTTCTAGAAGTGTTTGTTTGAATGCAAAGAAAACTGAAGAAAACCAAAATGGATCCGTTCTTTGACAAGTAATAAGGTATTGTATTAGAAACATGATATTACACAGTGTTAAATTAACTTACTGAGATAAAATCCCGCCCATTTTCCTGACTGACGTCTTTCAAAAAACTATAAAATATATTATAGCTAAATGATACGAGAGTGCATACACAGGTAGATGTATTATACCAAAATGATACAGTGGGGAGAACAAGTATTTGATACACTGCCGATTTTGCAGGTTTGCCTACTTACAAAGCATGTAGAGGTCTGTAATTTTTATCATAGGTACTCTTCAACTGTGAGTGACGGAATCTAAAACAAAAATCCAGAAAATCACATTGTATTATTTTTAAATAATTAATTTGCATTTTATTGCATGACATAAGTATTTGATCATCTACCAACCAATAAGAATTCCGGCTCTCACAGACCTGTTAATTTTTCTTTAAGAAGCCCTCCTGTTCTCCACTCATTACCTGTGTTAACTGCACCTGTTTGAACTCGTTACCTGTATAAAAGACACCTGTCCACACACTCAATCAAACAGACTCCAACCTCTCCACAATGGCCAAGACCAGAGAGCTGTGTAAGGACATCAGGGATAAAATTGTAGACCTGCACAAGGCTGGGATGGGCTACAGGACAATAGGCAAGCAGCTTGGTGAGAAGGCAACAACTGTTGGCGCAATTATTAGAAAATGAAAGAAGTTCAAGATGACGGTCAATCTCCCTCGGTCTGGGGCACCATGCAAGATCTCACCTCGTGGGGCATCAATGATCATAAGGAAGGTGAGGGATAAGCCCAGAACTACACGGCAGGACCTGGTCAATGACCTGAAGAGAGCTGGGACCACAGTCTCAAAGAAAACCATTAGTAACACACTATGCCGTCATGGATTAAAATCCTGCAGCGCACGCAAGGTCCCCCTGCTCAAGCCAGCGCATGTCCAGGTCCGTCTGAAGTTTGCCAATGACCATCTGGATGATCCAGAGGGGGAATGGGATAAGGTCATGTGGTCTGATGAGACAAAAATAGAGCTTTTTGGTCTAAACTCTACTCGCTGTGTTTGGAGGAAGAAGAAGGATGAGTACAACCCCAAGAACACCATCCCAACCATGAAGCATGGAGGTGGAAACATCATTCTTTGGGGATGCTTTTCTGCAAAGGGGACAGGACGACTGCACCGTATTGAGGGGAGGATGGATGGGGCCATGTATCGTGAGATCTTGGCCAACAACCTCCTTCCCTCAGTAAGAGCATTGAAGATGGGTCATGGCTGGGTCTTCCAGCATGACAACGACCCGAAACACACAGCCAGGGCAACTAAGGAGTGGCTCCGTAAAAAGCATCTCAAGGTCCTGGAGTGGCCTAGCCAGTCTCCAGACCTGAACCCAATAGAAAATCTTTGGAGGGAGCTGAAAGTCCGTATTGCCCAGCGACAGCCCCGAAACCTGAAGGATCTGGAGAAGGTCTGTATGGAGGAGTGGGCCAAAATCTCTGCTGCAGTGTGTGCAAACCTGGTCAAGAACTACAGGAAACGTATGATCTCTGTAATTGCAAACAAAGGTTTCTGTACCAAATATTAAGTTCTGCTTTTCTGATGTATCAAATACTTATGTCATGCAATGAAATGCAAATTAATTACTTAAAAATCATACAATGTGATTTTCTGGATTTTTGTTTTAGATTCCGTCTCTCACAGTTGAAGAGTACCTATGATAAAAATTACAGACTTCTACATGCTTTGTAAGTGGGCAAACCTGAAAAATCTGCAGTGTATCAAATACTTGTTCTCCCCACTGTATGTTTCATTCAATAGACAATATCTTAATTCCTTATATTAAAAATATCATGTTCTCTCCACAGAAATCTAGCGCCTGTTAACTGGTGTAGTGGCGTAGCCTACGTGGAGGCGTGGTTAAGTAGTTTGATTCTCGAAAATGACACCAACACTTGACACTCATAATGTTGATTCGGCTCTTAATTTAAAAAATTTAAACTACTGCACTTCGGAAACACAAAACTGTAAGTACACGGAACGTACTTTATTTCCACATATGCATTATTGATGATTCTGTAGCATTTCAGTGAGTCAGGTGTTGATCCAGTAAACGCTCTGAATGATTCAGTTACAGTAAGTTCAAGGGACTCCTGAGGTGTCTTTGAACGATTCACCAAAAGAACTGACTCTTAAAGGAGTAGTTCACTTCAGAATTAAAATTTCCTGATAATTTACTCACCCCCACGTCATTCAAGATGTTCATGTCTTTCTTCAGTCGAAAAGAAATTAAGGTTTTTGAGGAAAACATTCCAGGATTTTTCTCCATATAGTGGACTTCAATGGGGTACAATGGGTTGAAGGTCTAAATTGCAGTTTCAATGCAGCTTCAAAGGGCTCTACACAATCCCAGACGAGGAATAAGTGTCTTATCTAGTGAAACGATGTGTCATTTTCTAAAAAATATAAAAATGTATATACTTTTTAACCACAAATGCTCTTCTTGCTCTGACCTGCAATGCGCCAGTCACTACGTCATCACATTGGAAAGGTCACACGTGACCAGGGCTTGACATTAACACCCGCCTACTAGTAGCCACTTTGGCGGGTTAAATTTTATAATAGGCTATATACATTTTTCAATTGTAGTCTTTTAAAAACGCATCTGAAATAATAAACTAAGTGCAATTTAGTGTTGTCAAAAATATAGATTTTTCGATACATATCGATACTGAAATCTGAAACAGCTTCTAGTAACCTAACGTTACTAATTTCCTGTAGAACAGATACAATATGTGCTTTCTCTCTCTCAGCGAGTTACACACAAACTGTCCCTTTACTCACTCGTTTTATTTGCTCCGGATGAATATTGTTGGTGTTACAGGGCTTGAATTTCGCCGTGTGATTGCACATATTGCGGTTAATTTTACTTATTCCCACAGATTTTGTGCTCACACCCAAAGTGCGCGGACAGTAGGCTATGGGTCCGTGCGTCAGGTCTTAAAGGGACGGCAGCCTAATATACCAGCTGCCAAATTATATTGGAATCATGAGATAATATTAAAAATATTTATATGGCAGTTTTTCCCAATGGTATCAATGTCAAAATTGTGGCTAGTGAAAATGCTGAGTGGCTAGTAACTTTGGAAAACCACTAGCCACAGTGGCTGGTGAGCAAATAAGTTAATGTCAAGCCCTGCTGACATATGCAAAAGTACCGATCAAGTATTTACAAAGAGAATGTGCAAAGACTAAGTCAAACGGCCTTCACAAAAAAAAGGTAAAGCAACGATGTAGGACAATTTTGAAGTTGGAGGAGAAATAGATCAGAGCAAGAAGAGCATTTGTGGTTAAAAAGTATATACATTTTTAGAAAATGACAGATCGTTACACTAGATAAGACCCTTTATTCCTCGTCTGGGATCGTGTAGAGCTCTTTGAAGCTGCATTGAAACTGCAATTTGCAATTCAACCCATTGTACCCCATTGAAGTCCACTACATGGAGAACAATCCTGGAATGTTTTTCTCAAAAACCTTAATTTCTTTTCGACTGAAGAAAGAAAGACATGAACATCTTGGATGACGTGGGGTTGAGTAAATTATCAGGAAATTTTAATTCTGAAGTGAACTACTCCTTCAAGAGGTGTGACCGATCGGTGTATACCATCAAAGTACCGCGAGAGCGTTTCGAAAGCATATGGAGCCGTCTACTTTCTAATCGCTCTTGCGGTACTTTGATGTCATACACTGATCGGTCTGTGCAGCGCCGCTTCAAGTCGAATGTTTTTGGGAGCAGCCATACTCAAAAGTTTCTTACTGTTGTTTTTCTTTATACATCTTAATGCTAAGACAATCATTTCAGACTGCAAACAAATATTCACTCGAGCCGCTGCCCAAAAGCATTAGGAAACATTTAAACAACTATAAACCCCTTTATTTTGTTACCTTGTTGCCTATCCATGACATGAATACCGTAATTTCATTTACATATTGAAGTTTAATGTTAGTAATTTACATTGGAGGAAACATAGTTGACCTTGCGTATGTTGTACATGTCCATTTGAAGTAAGACTACATAGTTAATTCAGAGCATGCATTTCTCAAGAATTATTTAAATATTTATAAAATTCCAGTATCTCCATGTGTCATTGTGTCACTGTTATTGCCCAAGCAACAACACTTTACCATATTTTGGATAATTATGTAAAATACTGTTTAGCTTTCCAAAACATTGAGCATATAATACATAAAATCACATTAAAAAGAGCAAAAGTTTGTCTGACAGTATAAAAATGGCAAATGACAACAGTTGCTAAAGTGGGATTGGTCAGTAACGCCAAATACTTTAGTAACACTTAGCAAAGAGGTAGTTTGAACTGAAGTTTAAAAGCTGTATAATGTGTAACATATATTCCATGGAGGGATAAACAGATAAAGATAAAGCCCTGCCCCTGACAGGGAACATGTATGCACTAATGCAGTAGATTCCAATACTTCTGACCTCCTTTGATGCATTCAATAAACAGTTTTGTGAGGATTAGACCAAAATTGAAGCCTTTTATTCACTGATAATTTTCCCCTTGAGTGATCTGTTAACCGTTAACTGCAATTTGAATCAGTCCTATTGCAATCTATCAACAAATCATATAGCTTCAGAAGACTTGGAATATGAAAAACTTATGGCCCCCTTTTATGATTTTTTTTATGGTGCATTTGCATCCCTGGAAGCATTAACACACTGCCATTGTAATGGAAAAGAGCAACAACAACCGTTCTTCAAGATTTCTCCTTATTGTTCTACGGAACAAAGGAAATCACATGGTTTTGGAACTGTGCAATATCTGTGTAGAGATTAGAAGCTGAAAGACAAATAATGACAGATACAATAAATCCAACATAAACAGAATTCAAGCATTTATTTCTCCAATAGCAGCTTACAGTCAGTTTGCTAAATCTTTGCAAACAGTGTTTGATCCAGTGCATGTGAGTCTGAATGAGTGAGAGAGAATAAAAGCTGGTGGCTGGTCCTCACAGGCAGGATTGGGCACAGCACACCAACCGTCACTTGCTGTATCTCCAGCGTGGAGCTGGCAGCAGCTCAGTGATTTCTGACAAAATTACCATCTGTAACAGCCTGGAACTGGACACTGCACACTACCACTCCCCACACACACCTCACCTCCGCCAGATAAACAGCACCCAGGGGGGGAAACCAGAGCGGTCAATTTCTTTCCTCATTTTCTCTCTCTTTTAAGATTTTTACACAATCTCTTTCTCAACATTTCTCTATAATCCAGCTCCCAGAAAAGCATTGTTCAATTCTCTCTCTTTTCTTTTTTTCCCTTCGTTATTAGTATCACTCATTTTCAGTCTCATTTTATAAAAAATTCAGTATGTAAAAACACAAACGATTCTCTGTATTTGCTAAGGAGGTCTACCTGGTTAGCCAATGCATATGAGCCGTAAACGTTTTGCTAATGTTCCCGTTATTTCTTAATGTTCTATGAACGTTCAGTTTTTGAAAATGTTTTAAAAATGTTTTTTCTTTATTATATGAACGTTTTATCATTTTGCAAACATTATAGGGCTCTTCACACGTGAAACATTTAACCCTGGGTCATTCTAAACCCTGGGTAAACAGAATCCTGGGTTATTTTGCTTCACATTTCACACTGCTCATACTATACCAGTGGTTAACAGTTAATACTGGGTATTTATAAGCTGCAGTTTCACACTGCACATTCCTAAACCCCAGGTTAAAGTCCTTATTTGCATATTCGCGGTGTCAGTGTTATTGATTGGACAAACACAGCACGTGACCTGCACTCTAAAAAGTAATTCAGGGGACCTGTTACCACAGCTTAAATAAATGCATGGGTGCAAGTTAAAAATGATAATTTATTGTTTTAAGTTGCAAACATTATTTTGTAGAGTTTTGTTGACATAATAATGTTGATCATTACATCAACTTGATATCATCTGTAATTTAAACTCAAATTTCTGCGTTAATTGGCTTTTTTAAAAAATTAAGTAGCAGTAACTTAATGAAATTGTCTTGATAACTTCAGAAATCAGGCAGTGGATTTCTAGTTCCCAGCATGCTTTGCATAGGACTGCATAAGGAGAATAAATGTTGAAATTAAGTGTTAATTTATTTGTTTTTAGTGAAGGGAAAGACCTGTTAGTGTTTAATGCTGTTATGTTTGACATTTAAAAGAGTTTCTGTAATGTTGAAGTTTTTGTGTTTACTACATTGACTCTATAAGCAATGACTGCGCTAATGTCAGTGACAAGTAATATTTAATATATTAAATAAACATGTTAAATAAGATATGTTAGCATGCGCTATGATAGCTGTTAATTTGAACTGAAATAGATAAGATTAATTGGTTCCAGGGCTACAACTTTTTTTTTTTTTTGAGTAATTAACTTAAAAATGTGTGTTTATGCTACAAATTATTAAGTTCCTGTAACTCAGTGTAGCTTGCTGGTTGAACGTAAACTCTTTTTTTATGCTAACTGTTGCATACATTTTTTTGTTGAGCCAACACATTATTTTTTAGAGTGTGTTAAGTTTTTGTGGTCAGTTTTTGAGTTAAATTTTTGAACTATAAAGGTAAGAATGAAACGTTCTCTCTTCACTCCAATTGTCACGTTTTCAGTCACCGTTTGACATTTTTCCTATCATACACAGAAACGACTGTTTATATACATTGCGCAGTGCTTCCGTGACTGCCCAAAGCGTGTGAATATAAGGCACGCGATTGGTTGTCTGTTGCTAAGCATCTAGTTGTAACATTTTAACACTGCATCGTTTCACGCTGTATAAGTTTGGCACCGCAATGTGGAGTTAACACTGCTCCAGAGCAGGGTTTCATAACCCCGGGTAAAAAGCGGTGCTAGACCTGCATCTAAATTACAAGTGTGAAATGCTCCTTAACCCGGGGTTAAAAGTGGTGTTTAGAATGACGATAACCCAGGGTTAAGTGCAGTGTGAAAAGCCCTTACGGGAACGTTACTTTTGAATGTTCTTTGAACATTCTGAAACAAGTAGGCCCTAGTAACATTTAAAATGTTAACCAAACATCCAACTAAATGTTTCACAGCAATGTATAAATAATGTTTTAAGGCTAATGTTTTTAGAATATTATTAAAGACCAGATAACCTTGTTTAAAATGTTAGCCAAAGTTCTGAGAACGTTCTTGTTAGCTGGGATATGACTGCACAAGTCCAAACACACTATAGTATTACTATATATACTGAGAGCAACCCACCAGTTACTTGTGTTCCTACGCAGAACTAAATTAGTACAAAATGTCATGCTTTATTAAATGCTGTTAAACACCATGTTGGCATGCGTGTGTGTGTTCTGTCACTTTGCTGTGTCATGCTAGTTTTTGGATGTGGTGATGAAGAGCCATGATAGCCGCAGTTTCCCGCTGTTTAACAGTAGCGTGGGTGGGTGTTCGGTTTATGCTGATACTCTGAAGTGAATCATCAGTGTCGCTCTTTCAGTGGAGGGCAGCTGAGATTTTTGATTAGCCCTGTCATGCTTCAGCTGTCAAATGAGGCTGTAAGTGTATACTTTATGCCTGTCCAATACATATAGAGCCATCTTCTCTAATGAAATTATGTTATATGCATCCCTTCCCCCACCTCGCCTGGCAAATAATCACATGCTTCCCCTTTTTTTGGTTGGATAATGCATCATATTATTACACCATATGGTTAATTATTAGAAATTGAAGGAGAGATGGGGGAGAAAGACTAAGAGACCAAAATAAATGAGTTGGAAATATTGCAGTCATTTTGTGCGTGTAAATGACCAAGCGAACTCAGAATGGTGAATTGTGATGCTGAAAGAGGCGTTCACATGAAGGAGGGTGGAAAGCAGCTCTGCAGTATTTTGTAGCAAATGGTTTTGCAAATTGCAAAGTAATTTCGTTGCAGTGTATTTCAGTAATATTTGAGTTTACAGAGCTTATTGTCTGATAATGTACAGTTAACGACTTGCTTTATACAAAGGAATTCTCTGCTAGGTAACATGCATAAATAATTTAGATTGTGTAAAAGTGATACAGGTGTATTCCCTTATGCTTATCCACTGGTACAACAGAAAAGGTGTGTTCGACTTGAAGCGGCACTGCGCAGACTGATCGATGTATGACATCAAAGTACTGCGAGAGCAATTCGAAAACATACGGAGCTGTCTGCACTCTCGGACAGTGTCAGTGAAGAGCAGCTTGAGATGCAATATGAGACATGATGAAGTAAAATCAAGGTAAATATCACTTAGCAGAATATTTTTATTTTGTGATGAATATTTTGGCAGATATTGGCACCCTTGGTAAATATGAGCAAAGAAGGCTGTGAAAATAAATCTGAATTGTTTATCCTTTTGATATTTCATTCAAAAACTTCTAACCTTTCATCGAAGTAAAAGAACTGAAAGTGGGGGGAAACTCACATTATGAAATAAATGTTTTTCTCCAATGCATGTTGGCCACAATTATTGGCACCCCTAGAAATTCTCATGAGTAAAATATCTCTGACGTATATTCCTATTCATATTTACATTTTTTTTAGCACACCGGTGACTAGGAGCATGAAATTGTCCAGCCATGACTTCCTGTTCCACAGGAGTATAAATATGGCCTTTTATGGCCCAAAACACAAAGGCCAAATTCCCTTAATCATCCATCACAATGAGTAAAACCAAAGAATATAGTTCTGATGTGCAGCAAAAGATTGTTGAGCTTCACAAAATAGAAAGTGGCTGTAAGAAAATAGCTAAAGCATTGAAAATCCCCATTTCCACCATCAGGGCAATACTTAAGAAGTTCCAATCAACTAAAGATGTTATAAATCTGACTGGAAGAGGACATGTGTCTATATCGTCCTAATGCACGGCGATGAGGAGAGTTTTAGTGGCCAGAGACTCTCCAAACTCCAGCAAATTCAGTCGTCAGACACGACTGGAACTTCAAAAGGGACCTGGTTCTATGGTGCAGATGAAACTATAAAAAAGAGCTTTTTGGCAGCAAACCCACCAGATGGATTTGGTGCAAACAGGGATAAAAAGTACCCCATGCCCACGGTTAAATTATGTTGTGGGCTTATTTCTTTTGCTGGCGGTCCTGGACATCTTGTTCAGATACATGTTATCATGGATTCCAGCAAATACCAACAGATAAAAAATCAAAACCTGACAGCTTCTGCTAGAAATCTTATAATGGGCCATGGTTGGATCTTCCATCAGGACAATGTTCCAAAACAAACATCAAAATCAACACACAAATGTGTCACTGAGCACAAAATGAAGCTTCTGCCATGGCCGTCCCAGTCCCCTGACCTAAACCGTATAGAAAATGAGTGGGGTTACTGAAGAGAAGAAGCACCAACATGGAGCTGGGAATCTGAAGGATCTGGAGAGATTCTGTATGGAGGAATGGTCTCTGATCTCTTGTCAGGTGTTCTCCAAACTCATCAGGCATTATAGAAGAAGACTCAGAGCTGTTATCTTGGCAAAATGAGGTTGCAATAATTGGGTGCCAATAACTGTGGCCATCGTGAACTAGAGAAAAACATTTATTTCATAATGTGATTTACCCCTCACTTTCAATTGTTTTACTTCAATGAAAGGTTAAAATTTTGTGAAATTTTTGAATGAAAGATCAAAAGGATAAACAATGCAGAATTATTTTCACAGCCTTCCTTGCTCATATTTACTAAGGGTGCCAATATTAGTGGAGGGCACTGTACAATCAAGTTATGCAAACATATTAAATGTTTAAAAGGCCATTTCTACCACAAAATGATGTCAAATACAGTACATAATGTGAGATGTGCTTAAAAATGACACTGTGGTGGAAATGTTAATCTTATTTTTTGCATGTATTTAGACTATTGGACATTTTAGTTGGCAGTTAAAACAGTGAAAGTGTTAAAAGTGTGTTTTAAGAAAGTTTATGTTGTAGTGCACTGGGTCCAAAGTGCTTATAGTTGAAGAAACACTGAATACACCCAACTGCTCACCTCAGAAGTAGGAGCTTCTCATGTGTACTTGAAAGCAGAAAAAATTCCTATTCCTACCAACACTTACTTCTTGCTGATCTCAGACTAGAGATAAAACCGCAACGGCAAAACTAACACATACACAATCAGACACACACAAACCTGAGCTTTGCAACCTCTTTGTGTCAGTGGAATTTTTATCAGGATTTGCGTGGGTGAAATCAATACGAGCTTTTACCGGGTCTTGGGAAAAGTTCAGCAGATTCCACCACAGTTCTCTGCATTGCTAAAGGTGTCGTGACAGCAAAGAAAAGTAAAAGGACACACTCAAGAACACACACTCACTGTGGAGGATGTGTAGCGGAAAAAGATCTTCATATTAACGTGATTGGATTGCCCGATTAACCAATAATTACAACAAAGCAGTTCTCAGTTGGTTTCAAGTTTATCATGATGAAGCATGTGAATTTGAGACTGACTGTCTTTTTAACCTACCGACTCCTCATTTATACAATGCAATCCTTTGACCAATATTCTTCACAGTGGAAACTAGCCAGCCTATCCCTCCTGGAAATCGCTTTTCTTCCTTGAGAGATTTCTTTCATTTGAATTTCACTGTGGGGAATGAATAAGCTGGTCCTAAGAAACTGTTCTTAGTGTGGTCACTACATTTACTACAAGTCTGTTTACAAGCAATTTTCTGTTTAGCTTTCCTTTCTCTTGTTTCTAAAATGAACAGAAAATAGGCTGGAGGGACTGTACTAATAAAACATTCAGCTTCTGTTCTTCTCCTCTAGTCTCATAAATAAACGTGCAATTTGAATAAATCTTTAATAGAGCAGCATACACATTTTATTTCCAAAAGTCTTGTAGTGACCAAAGCTTCTTTAAAAATAAAGATGAGGCTAAAGTAAATACAATGCTATAGGATGGACTGTGAAGCGTTCATGGTGAGATGGTCAAAGGGAATGAGAGAGAAAAGATTGTCTTCAAGCAGTTATACATGAGAAAGTATAAATGTCAAGTGAGTTATGTATGCTAAATGTTCATGACTAATGCATCATCTGCACCATATGTGAGGCCTGCGAAAGGTGGCCTATTCTGATCTGACCCTTCAGGTCATTTGGAGGCATCTTCATGTGCATAAGGAACAGCTGTGCTCTGGATATTGATGCTAAATTAGTCCAGTGGTTCTCAACTGGTGGGTCGCGGCCCAAAAATGGGCTGCAGGTCTGCTGGTATCGTGGACAGCAGGGGAAAAACAATGCCACATGCAAAAACCCTGACTGTATAAGTGCTTAATAATTAGCATAGCAAAATAGATAGACTTGTGACCTTTTAAAAAGGGAGCATAAGCATCTAATCAAATTCTTAAGTATTTTGGCAGAAGTTCATCGTGATAGAAGCTAGTCAAGTTAGGAAGATGTCAAAATGGACAGGTTGCTTCACACAACCCTTCATCCTTGAAAACCATGAACAAAACTGCAAAAGGTCAAATAAAAATTTGAACCAAAATACAGTACATTAAAGTTCACTTGCAGTAACCAAATTTGCCTGTTGACCTTTTGTCTGTCATGTTAGTTCATGTCTTGTTATTCATTCCCCATATCGGCTTATGCAGTTCTTGATAACATTAATAGGCTAAATTATAATGTTTGGTTTTAAGGGCCTTTTTGTTTAATTTGATGTCCAATGTAAAATCTGGGTCCTGAAACAAAACCATTTAAAGGGATAGTTCACCCAAAAATGAAAATTCTGTCATTATTTACTCACTCTCAAGTTATTCCAAACTTGTACGAATTTCTTTCTTCTGCTGATCAGAAAAGAAAATATTTTAAAGAATATGGGGAACTAAACAGTTGATGGACCCCATTGACTTCTATCCCTGTTGAAAGAACGTATGTTTTGAAGCATGTTTTGAAGCATGGCAGCTGGTTTGAGCTGGTTTATGCTGGTCTTTAGCTGGTTATGAGCTGGTTTAGGCTGGTCCTGAACTGGAGCTAGTTTCTTAGGACCAGCTTAGGACCAGCACTTGACCAGCTTAAACCAACTAAGGACCAGTGTAAACCAGCTAGCTGCCATGCTTCAACACATACCTAACCAGCATATGCTGGTGTAGGGAAAAAACATACTATGGAAGTCAATGGGGTCTATCAAAAAACTTTTTTTGTCCAGCAGAACAAAGAAATTCATACAGGTTTGGAACAACTTAAGGATGAGTAAATGGTGACAGAATTTTCATTTTTGGGTGTAACTATCCCTTTAAGAGCCACTGAATTAGTCATTGTAGACTAGTTAACTTGTGCAAACAGTGACCCAAAAAGGTTTTTGGACATGTGAACCACATTTAAAAATGCATTAGATAACCAAATAACTTTCCCATAACTTTTCCTAGCCATTTTTGCAATAATTTTAACTAACTGTTCCCAATGTGATTTTTAATGGATGTATGAAATCAGTTCCCCTCAAGGCGTCTTAGAAGAGTATCCACGGGTGTTAATAGTTAATGTGATAACTACATGTTCCAAAATGTCGCAGTACTTTTTTGTATTTTATATTATATTGTATAATTTTAAACCCATTACACCTTATGTTGTGAAAGGTTTTTCTTGAAAAGTGTTCTATAAAAATAAATGCTTGGTTTAATATTTTGTTATCTAACAATGGCGTTCATATACATTTTTAAGTGTGACTTAAATGTCTAAATACTTTTAGGGCAGTTTATTGGACACATTACCCATTTATAGGTATATTTAGGTTTCTTTTTCATGTTATATCAAGTGTGCAGTTGTACAGTTTCAGTTTTTGCATCTTTAAATAAATATTTTTATGTTTTGTATCACTGTGTTGTGTTTGTTTCCTTTTTCTAGAAGATAACTAAGCCTTTAAATCTCTTTTGTAAAAGCTTTACGAGGCATAAATAGTCCTCACTTTAGATGAGCTCACTAAAATAGTTAACTGACAACTACTAAATGTTTTATAACTACCTGAATTAATCATGAAATACAGTAGGAATACATGTTAATAAAGCATTTATTAACACACTGAGTAACTATTACTATATGTCTAAATAATATGTATAAATGTATATTTATTAGTTTATTAATCATTTACTTACACTTTCTAAATGACCTCATGAACCACTGACAACTCCTAAATAATTGGTTTGTAAATAATGTAATACTTAATTTAGAAATGATAAATTGAATTATTGAAAATTATTAAACACATTATAGATGCTGCTTAATATTTTTGTGGAAACTATGATACAGTACGCATTGTTTTTCAGGATTCTTTGATGAATATAAGGTTTAAAAGAACAGCATTTAATTGAAACATAAATCTTTTGTAACATTATAAATGTCTTGACTATCACTTTTGATCAATTTAATCAGTCTTTGAGGGGGAAAAAAATATGAATTTCTCTCCAAAAATGTTACTGACCACACATTTTTTAACAGTAGTGCATTAAATTGTATTCTTTCATGTTTTAATATATGTTTACATCAGGAAGTTTGGTCTGAGTCATGCTAAATATATGCACAGTGTGACCTATGCAGGATAAGTAAATGTTGAGGCACTGTTATTGAATATAGTATACTCTGTGTAAGCTTTAATGAAGCATTAATGAAGTCGCAAACCGCAAACTGTGATGTTTTCTCCCCTGACTAACATTGTGTGCCTGTGATTGTGTTTTCTCTCTGCAGAGCCACAGCTAAAAGGCATCGTCACCCGTCTGTACAGCCAGCACGGCTACTACCTGCAGATGCTGCCGGATGGCACCATGGACGGCACAAGGGACGAGAACAGCTGCTTCTGTAAGCGTGTGTTCTTTCTCACTTGTAATTCACACCTGACAGGCGCAGTATGACCTCTGGTTGGTCAGTTGTAGAGACTGAGTTGTGTCTGTGTGTGTCTGTTCCTGCGGCTGCTAGACAGACATAAAATGAACTTTTGTTGTTCGTGTCATTCATTTCCTCTGTCTTACAGTCTCCTCACGTACATCTGTCTGTCTGTTGTAATTAATTTGAGAGCCAGTGTTGGCATACGTCCCCTATGTCAGGCCTAAGGCCAGGTGTATAACACTTAGCCCATGGTCACTGGTGCAACTCTGGGGATTCACACTCAGCTGAACTAAAGAATATTTGTCCTGACTGGAATTAAGGCCAAACCCGATAATTAGAAGAGGATTTTCACATATTCTTGGCCATGTTATGTTTTTTAATCAGATGTCTGGAAGTGATTCACTTATTCAGTTTTTATGATAATATGGTAATTGTTGTTTTAACGATGTCCGAGCTGACATTTAGTATGTCACTCACATTGCAAAAACCAAACAAAGCAGGCTTTGAAAGTCCGTGTGTTTGTGTTTTTCCATTCTACTGTGCTATTTTTCCATTTTTTCCCTAAACACATTAGACGGACGTGTTTGACCATTGCGCTCACATCTTTTAAAGCGTCTCGTCCATGACATGGCGTTCTAAAAACACAGAGCTTAAAGGGATAGTTCACCCAAAAATGAAAATAATCCCATAATATCCCATAACTTTATGAAGTAAAATATCTAGCTTCCGCCAGACCACCTTCCGTATTCAACTTACGCTACGTCTGACGTCATACGTTTTTTTCGTAAGTTGAATATGGAAGGCGGTCTGGCGGAAGCTAGATATTTTACTTTATAATGTGTTAAATATGGATACTTTTCTTACCCAAACCCATCGCTTTGCTTCAGAAGGTCTTTATTAACCCCCTGGAGCCGTGTGGATTACTTTTATAATGGATGGGTGCACTTTTTTGGGCTTCAAATTTGGGCTGCCATTTACTGCCATTATAATGCTTGGGTTAGCCAGGACATTTTTTAATATAACTCCGATTGTATTCGTCTAGAAGAATGTCATATACACCTAGGATAGCTTGAGGGTGAGTAAATCATGCACTGTAGAAAAATACCATTACATTTACGGTAAAAACTGGCAGCTGTGGTTGCCAGAAATTTACCGTAAAAAATACGGTAGCAACATTTTAGGCTTTACAGATTTAAGTTAAATTTACATTAAAAAAATGGATTTCATTAACTGAAATAATGTTAAATTAACAACCTATTGAAATACTAATATCTGTTATGTACCTTTGATATATACTGACAACCACCAATCATAGTGGTGATGAGAGTCACATGATGAATCAAAGCTTTTAGGAGGACAATACTAATATAACGGAGGTGCACAGTGTCATTCACACAAACACCAAACACCATCACGGTAACACACATGACATTTTTTAAACGCAATAAACATTAATTTAACAACATTAGATGTAACATAAAACCCTAATGTACATAACTGATTAGAAAAAACTAAGAAAAACTAAGAAGAAACAGTTATTTCAACGAAAATACATCAAATGTGAAGTGTCACGCAGGGAATTCTGGGAATGTCAATTTACGTTTTTTCACTGTAAATTACACAATGACTTGTTCTTTTTCACTTCCAAAAACTGTCAATTTAGCGGTATTTTACTGTAAAATTACATAAAATGTAAGGTTAGATCTATTACAGTTATTCACCGTATATAGTATGGAAACTTTCTGTTAACCAATTAACTGTTTTTCACCGTAGCATTTTTACAGTCTTTTACGTTAAAATCATGATAATTTTTTACAGTGTGAGGTAATTTTAATTTTGGGTGAAACTATCCCTTTAAATTAAAAGAAGTTCAACTCTATACTTTGCAGTTTTTTCCCATTCCACTGCCCTGCTTCTCGCGTCTTTACCCACAAAAACTAGTTCTGTGTGAATGGCCTCTTAGAATTCAGTTAGAATGCCAATGCCAATAATTCTAAACAAAACTGCATCAAAACCATTGTGCGTTTCTCAGCAACACACAGCGGTGTTTCGTCACTGAATTAATCTGCATTTTGAACTAATCATTTGAGTGATTGATTCAATAACCCATTCATAAAAACATGGGCTGCATCCAAAATCACATCCTGTCTAAGTAGGTACTACACTTGAATTTGAATTTACTTTGTGACTGTTAAAAAAGTATGTTGTACAATCTTCAATCTTCTGTTAATTCTTCTGTACAGGTTCAACCTAAGGTCTCAATGGTACTATCTTTTTTTAGGTTGAGTCACCATAACATGCTGTTCATGAAGGGAAATCGACAGTAAGGAGAGAGAATGTGATGTGTCATGAGCTCTTGTGCCTTATGTAGCTCTATGTGAGTTTTTTGTGTGTGCAACAGATTGAGAAGTATTTTATTGGGATGGCAGTTGTCAGGGTGCGCTAGTGTAGCACATTCCTGCCTGGGTTGTCAAGGACTAGCTTACATGTCACGCTTGTCTATTGAAATGACTGTCGCACATATTAAATAACCATACTACTGCAGCGTCCCATGAACGTTGTGACAGGGCATTCTGACATGAATCCTAAACACTTCACGCCCAATGAGGTGAATTTGATGGTGCTAAATCGTTACAATAATGTCCGACAGCAATTACATACTGTCATATATCTGTCAAACTCCGGCAGGAAAATCTCACTGAAGACTAATTGCAGAAATATTTATCCAGTGTTCCTTAGTCTGTGAGGGAATATCTCTCTCAGTCTTTTCCTCCCTCTCATTGCAATTTATTTTGTATGTTTAATCTTCTGCTATCTCTCAGAAGCAGTGATGTTCCATGAATTATCCATATCAAATAGAATCCATCTTTCTATCAAGGACAACAGATGTAGGACAGATAGTCCCTACTGGATACCTTCCCCCACCTCATGCCATTATCTTTGCCATACCTGTCAGTTTTACATCCTCTATTCTGTGTCGTTCTCGTCTTCATCTCTGTTATCCTGTTCCATCCTATGTTACGTTGTCCCTAGTCTTGAAAAGCCAGACTTTTGACTCAAGAAAAGCAAAAAGTCTGGTTGTCATTGCAGCTTAGTCTGCCCAAGAACCGCCCACTTAGACAGGAAAAGACAGTTTGCAACCAACCACAGTTTTCAACCTGTGTATTCTATTCTCTCTGACACTCTTTGCTATTCTTCATCAAGTATTTTATCTATTTCTTGATTTCATCCCACAGCACAGTTCAACTTGATTCCTGTGGGTCTGCGGATAGTGGCAATTCAGGGAGCGAAGACTGGTTTCTACCTGGGCATGAACAGCGAGGGATATCTCTACACCTCTGTAAGTGACTGAATGCTCTTTTAAGGATTGATGATTATCATAATTAGAACAATTATGCAGGTGCCCTCCATGTGTCTCCACAATAATGATTCACAGATAATTGACGATGTGCAGCTTTTAGAGAGGTAAATAATTATGCAGACAGTTTAATTACTCTCCTCATATTAAAGAGTTTGGCCAAACAAACTGGTGTGAAAGAAGATGGCATAATTAGGACGATGAAGACTCTTTCATTGGTGCTCAAAACGTCAGGCTTTGTTTATGCCGTGAAGTTACCCATTCTGGGTCTTGCACTGAAGATTTTGGACGCTCTCCATGGTCCTGAATTTCCAGGTTGCTCTCCGTGGTGCTGAACTTCTCTGGTTATACACTATATTGCCAAAAGTATGAAAGTATGAATTCAGGTGTTCCAATCACTTCCATGGCCAAAGGTGTATGAAATCAAGCCCCTAGGCATGCAGACTGCTTCTACAAACATTTGTAAAAGAATGGGTCACTCTCAGGAGCTCAGTGAATTCAAGTGTGGTACCGTGATAGGTTGCCACCTGTGCAATAAGTCCATTCGTGAAATTTCCTCACTACTAAATATTCTACGGTCAACTGTTAGTGGTATTATAACAAAGTGGAAGCAATTGGGAACAACAGCAACTCAGCCACGAAGTGGTAGACCAAATCACAGAGCAGGGTCAGCGCATGCTGAGGCGTACAGTGCGCAGAAGTCGGCAACTTTGTGTTAATAGCTACAGACCTCCAAACTTCGTGTGGCCTTCAGATTAGCTCAAGAACAGTGCGTAGAGAGCTTCATGGAATGGGTTTCCATGGCCGAGCAGCTGCATCCAAGCCTTACATCACCAAGTGGAATGCAAAGCGTCGGATACAGTGGTGTAAAGCACACCGCCACTGGACTCTAGAGCAGTGGAGACGTGTTCTCTGGAGTGACGAATCACACTTCTCTGTCTGGCAATCCGATGGACGAGTCTGGGTTTGGTGGTTCCCAGGAGAACGGTACTTGCCTGACTGCATTGTGCCAAGTGTAAAGTTTGGTGGAGGGGGGATTATGGTGTGGGGTTGTTTTTCAGGGGTTGGGCTTGGCCCCTTAGTTCCAGTGAAAGGAACTCTTAATGCTTCAGCATACCAAGACATTTTGAACAATTTCATGCTCCCAACTTTGTGGGAACAGTTTGGGGATGGCCCCTTCCTGTTCCAACATGACTGCATACCAGTGCACAAAGCAAGGTCCATAAAGACATGGATGAGCAAGTTTGGTGTGGAGGAACTTGACTGGCCTGCACAGAGTCCTGACCTCAACCCGATAGAACACCTTTGGCATGAATTAGAGCAGAGACTGTGAGCCAGGCCTTCTCGTCCAACATCAGTGCCTGACCTCACAAATGCGCTTCTAGAAGAATGGTCAAAAATTCCCATAAACACACTCCTAAACCTTATGGAAAGCCTTCCCAGAAAAGTTGAAGCTGTTATAGCTGCAAAGGGTGGGCCAACTCCAGATTAAGAATGGGATGTCATTAAATTTCATGTGCATGTAAAGGCAGGCGTCCCAAAACTTTTGGCAATATAGTGTATCATGGGGGTCCAATCCTGTTCCTACAGGGCCACCATCCTGCAGAGTGTGCCTTAAATACTAATTAAACACACCTAAACCCGGTAATCAAAGTCTTCTGGAAGACTAGAAACATTCAGGTTGGTGTGTTGGAGCAGGTTTAAGGCAGCCCTCCAGTAGCCGAATTGGACACCCCAGGGCATCAGAATGTTCAGGACTGTGATCTTGTGTATTTTTTATTTTATTTTATTTTTTCAGATTTAGGAGCTCTAATGGCACAACACCAAATAAAATGGTTCAATTTGCAGTTCTGTATAGATAGACTACCATTCAAAAGCTTGGGGTCTGTATGATTTTTTTTAATGCTTTTTAAAGTCTCTTATGCTCACCAACAGTAAAAACAGTAATATTTGGAAATATTTATATTTCTATTTTAATACATTTTAATATGTAATTTATTCCTGTGATGGCAAAGTTGAATTTTCAGCATCATTACTCCAGTCTTCAGTGTCACATGATCCTTCAGAAAGCATTCTAATATGCTGATTTGCTGCTCAAGAAACATTTCTTATTATTATCAATGTTGAAAAAAAAACAGTCGCGGCTAAGTATTTTTGATCCCAAAAAAAATTCCAATTTTTCCGGGTTCTTCGATAAATCTAAAGCTTATACATAAAATAGAAGATATATAGAAAGAATAGCGCAATTTTATAAATGTCTTTAATGTCACATTTTAACTGTTTATTAATGCGTCCTTGCTTAAAATAATTACTTAGCCCAAACAGTTTTGAACGGTAGTGTATTTAGCCACAAAACATTTTAAAAAGATTAACCTCACTTTTAACAACTTAAACAGAGTTATACATTCTTAGAGAATATCAGAAATCTTTTGTGGTTCTGGAAACATTTCAAATCCTGTTTTCCTTATACACTATAGCCATATTGGATATGTGCCATTACTGCTCCCAAAGGTCAATCTTTCCTATAAAAATAAAAACAATAACAAGGGATTAGCCCATGCAGTGTGACCAATTACCCAAATTGTGCTTGATGTGGAGTAGAGTGGAAAGCAGCAGCATTGGCAGGCAAGGTGGAGCAGATATTTAAACTGTGTCACGGCTAGAGCAGGATAAAGAGAACAGAGAGTGTGATGAGACAGCTCTCAGAGAGAGATATTGAGTGTGTGTTTGTTAAACTGTGCATATGTGTGTGTGAGTGTGCATCCCAGAGCTGCCGATTAGAATGCGGGGATGAGAGAGCTTTTGTCTCCTGCCTTTCTGTGAACTGAGAAATGAGGGGATTTTCTTCTCAGAAAGTGGAGAGCGGCATTTGGTTCAAAGGCAACTGACTCTAATTCAGAGCCTGTGTAGCTTACCGATGCGCTGCGAGCTTTGGGACACCCTGCCCTGTGTTGCTATCCTAAAACTGTCCCTCCTCCCTTCCCCTTTTCATATCTTAGGTCTGGTCTGTCTGTCCTGTCCCTGTCATTTCGTTTCCTTTCATTAGGACTCGTCCTTAACAGATTTGTCCTTTCCTTGCTACTGTAACCATCTGAATTTGTCCTTTCTTTTCCCTTTTCCAGTCTTTGGCACTCAAACAAACAATATTTTCGCTTGCAGTCGAATCAGAGAACATTACATTGAATTCTGGGTAAAATTGTGTATTTTAATCAGTGTCAGGGGGTTTACGTAAGCGGATTAATTTGGGAATGATATCTATGTTTACAATGCTGCTTAACTGACATCTGGATGCAGGAAATCATACTGGGTTTTGTTATGTCACCAGTGCGTCTGTGTGTGCATTAGATTGTTTAAGCATATGTCAGGGTTTAAATGCGAGTGCAAGTGTGTGTTTGATAACCATCGGCTTAGAGAAAGCGCGTGTAACGGAACAGACAAATGTGTGAGAGAGGCTTAGAGACTCGGAGGACACAGCCAATGGGGAAACACCTCAGTCCCCGGACCATTCCCCTCCCCTCCCCTCCCCTCCCCTCCTCACTGCAGCTAAAGAGAAGGTCATTCATAATATGCCACTATATTGTCAAGCTCTATAAGTATCTCATTGTAATAAGCCCACGTAAATTAGACGAGCTGCCTCAGGGATTGTGCTCTTCTGCCACATAATGGATTTCATACATCTGCTTGGGCAGAAATTCTTCATGTCCTCATGCAGCATTTGGTGCAAAGCCTGCAATGACCATTAAGGTTTAAAATGCAATGTCAAATCTGGAAGGGGCCATTCAGCTGCATGATTTAAAAGGTTAAAATCCACAAAATTTGCAGTTATGATAATATGCCATTGTCATTTACTTTTGAATATGGCACATCTATAAAATACAAATGTCTTGGCTATCTCAAAGAACTCTCCTTTTTCTATTTAGTATTTTACGTTGGACGGCGCATGCAAGGAACAGATGTTTTATGGTAATGTAACCTTACTTTTTATGTATTAATACTCTTAACTGCCAAAATAACATTTGGAAGCCCTTAACCCCAAGATCTGATGAAAATTGTCTATGATGGTTATTTGCATCCCCTAATTAGAATTAGATTTAACTTTAATTTGTTCTGTTTAATGAAAAAGAAACATTCCAGCTTGTTGCTGAGCAAAACTTGTTTTCAACCAGATTGTTCCTTTGAGTTGATTATTTTCAGTTAATTGATCAAACGGTTCACAAAATAGTCTGAATAATTCATTAGCCATAACAGTCTGAATCAAAACGATTTTTAGAATCCTAAAGGTTCCAAAAGTGGGCTTTCGCAATGATGCCATTGAAGAACCATTTTGCATTCCCCAAAGAACCTTTCAAAAAATTTTCTTAGTGTGAAGAACATTTCAATGAATGATCTAAAATGGATCTTTTTCCATTTTAAAGAACTTGTGCAATGAAAAGTTTCTATGGATGATAAAGGTTTTTCATGGAACCATAGATCCCAATAAGTAACCTTTATTTTTAAGAGTGTAATTTTAAGAGTGGAAATCAATTGGTCAAAAACAGGGAACCCAAATATTCTGTCATCATCATTACACATATTATATTTTTTTCTTCCAACGAAAAGAGGATATTTTTACATAATGTATATGTTTTTACAAAACGATTTTTGTTTTTACAACCGACCTCCAGAGGGACAACAGATCTGACTGTGCCCGGGGCTGGCCAGGGAGGTTGGAGAGCATGGAGCTCTGGCCATGTTTGGCTTTTTGGACTTAGTTTTTATTTTTCAGGAGGGTGTATTTCACTTTATTACCTCCCCAGAATGGTGTATCCACCCTGGGATGCATTTTCAGAAAACCAGCCTGTCATTTCCTGGAGCTTTTCATACTTCCAGTGATCCATCGCAGTGATTTTTGACCCCTCTTGGCCTGGGTGGCTTCCATGGACACCCTGGAGCTTCCCACCTCCAGAGCTCCATCGCGGTGATTTTTGACCACTCTGACCGGCCAAGGCTCACCCTGGTCGGCCTAGGGGACTGCCATGGACACCCTGGAGCTTCCCACCTCCAGAGCTCCATCGCAGTGATTTTTGACCCCTCTGACCGGCAAGGGTGAGCCCTGGTCGGCCTGGGGGACTGCCATGGACACCCTGGAGCTTCCCACCTCCAGGGCTCTATCGCGGTGGAAATTGAATTCCATGCCCACCTGAGCTTCTCTTATAGACTAATGTGGATGGTAACTGTCAAGCTCCAAAAAGAAAAAAAAAGCATAATCTAACCCATATGATGTTTTATTAGTCTTTATATAAAACACCACCCATTTTCATTGAATGGAAAAGCTGCTTGGAAACTTATCTTTTTGTTTTCTATGAAAGAAAGAAATTGTCAGATTGTTTGGAATGACATGAAGGTGAGTAAAAGTTGACCGAATTTACAATTCTGGTGGAACTATTCCATCGACTTCCAAACATACAGAGATCAGCACTGAGCTGAAAGCTTTCCAGCAGCCTTCACTGTTCTGCGTCTTTAACTATCCAGGCAGCAGTTGTGTAGCCCTGGAGAGCGATGGAGAATGGACTGCTGAGGGAACCTCCACACTATTGGTCTACGGTTATGTGGGCATCGAGGTCTATGAGATACCTGTTGTGGAGTTATGAAAATGGCTTCCTGATAAAAATAGAGCCTGGTCCCATCCTGACCCATTTTATAGACAGTATGCTCTGGAAAAACCCTCCTGGGCTGAGCGAGAGAGGGTGAGAAAGAGAACATGAGAAAGATATGGGGAGTGGGAGGCGCTGACACAGTTGTAAGGTTCCTGACAGAAATAGTTATGGGCCTGTTGCCATGATCAGCCATTATTCAGACAACACAGGCTTCAATATAAAACTACTTGCTTCAAACAAAGTTTCTACCAAATAACTTGCAGTATAATGACATTGTCTGAGCACAATAGGTGCATGTGTGGGTGTGTTATTGTGTGACCTAAGACAAGATGTGTATCGTGTGTGTTGTGGTGCCTTTATCTTAGGTTTGATAAATGGTTTCTATAGACTCTCTCCTCTACAGATGGTATTGAGATTCAAAATGCTTCTGTCACTAAGATGCAATCACACCCATCACACTGCAGACTTAAAGAGAGACATGTGGTTTGTAAAGGTAAATGAAAAGCCAGAGACATACCGATATGAATCCAAAGTAGAACATATGCAATTGCTTCCAAACACACCTCATTCCCAGCATTCCCTCACAAGTCGATGAGGGATGGAGAGAGAGAGAGAGACAGAAGTGAAAGTGATTCAGTAATCTTCTCCTTCCCCCTTGCAGGTAATGAACTGCAGATTGTAGCTGTTCATCCCCATAAACCCTCTGCAGCATTTTAAGCTGCCTCCATTTCCCATAAGCCCCCTTATGAACCCTTTTACCCTTCAATTGAGAATCTTGTTATTCCGTGGCCTCTCTGCCTTTGCCCAAGGTGATCTTATTACTATTCGTATGTATATTTGAATGTGTTGATAGACACTAATATGTACGATATCATGTTTATACAGTTTATAGACATACTAATCTTTCCATGTCCTCTGACAACTGGTTGGAGCTGAAATTTCTGGAACCTTTTTAAGTGATGTCTGTAGGGGATATTTGCACAATATTTGCTTTTAATGACACTTCAGGTTTAATTAAGCAATCAAAATATGAGTGAATATGAATATGTTAGCCTTAAAGAGGTGGTTGATTATGATTTCACTTTTTTTAACTTTAGTTAGTGTGTAATGTTGCTGTTTGAGCATAAACAACATCTGCAAAGTTACAACGCTCAAAGTTCAAAACAAAGAGAGATATATCCTTTTAAAGAAATCGCTTTTTAAGGACTACAACAAACGGCTGGTAGGGACTACAACTAGCTTCTTCCCGGGTTAGTGACATCAATAACCCTAACATTTACATAAACCCCGCCCCCCCCGGAACACACAACAAAGGCCATGTTGAGAAGAGGAAGAGTTGTTGTAGTAGAGCACATTTGAGAGTCTGCTCAAGCTGTTGCATCCGTCTTTTCACATTTATTGCAACACAGTACGTAACACAAATGTTAGCTAGCATGTCATAAAAGCGTATGACAACATACGTTATAACCGTAATTAAACTAAACTATACCTGTTCTATCTTCATGCGGCATGTATTCTCTGGCTCTGAAGGCATCTTAGAACAGTTCCCACACGAGCGATTTATAGATTATCATGACAGAACATGCTAATAGATGACTTGAAGATAGTTAACTCCACATCAGCTACAACTAACCATTCAGAAACATCTTGTTGCATTCTACGTTGTCACTTCTTTTTGAGTCTCTCCATCATTGTCCGATTCCGGTTTGAACATAAAAGGCTGAACAGTTTCTGACATTTTCAGTGCGTGTCTGCGTGAGGTAATCAGAGCTGCTAACACGAGCTCTTGAAGCTTCGCCCTCTTCTTGAAAGGGGGCCGGGAGCAGCAGCTCATTTGCATTTAAAGTGACACACAAAAACGGCACGTTTTTGCTCACCTTCAAAAAGTGACAATTTTAACATGCTATAAAAAATTATCTGTGGGGTATTTTGAGCTAAAACTTCACATACACACTCTGAGGACATCAGAGACTTATTTTACATCCCATTATAGGACCCCTTTAAGGTTATCTATAAGCTATTGTGCTCCAAAACAATGACAAAATTCGCATTTATATAAGCATTCAAAACTTACAGTCTCTCACTTCCGCCAGTATGGATCAATGATTTTGATGACATCACTCTGCACTTCAGCTTCTCATTAGATTTTCTGTCCAATCAAATGCTCTCTAGAATCTAAAGCGTCCCGTAAAGTTGAGCTTCATTGGAAGATTTGCATGACTTATCACAATTCAGGTTTATAATTTCCCAAAGGTTTTCAATGGCTTTAAGGTCAGGGGACTGAGGAGGCCGCTTAAAGACTTCAAAATGCTGCTGAGTATGAACACTTTCATTCCATGATAATTAGCTGTAGTTCAATACATTGTAAAACATTGCATGTCCTGTATTAAAATTGATATTTTTAATCCAATTGTGTGTAAAAATGCCTGTACTCAGTGGCAGTCAAATAATGAGTCACTAACAGCTGATTTGTCTAACAGTTTATTCATCTCACTGGAAATGGAAAGGTCAAGTCGAGTGCACTGCACAGTGGGATACAGTATCTCATGCTGTGTTCTACTGCACATTTGGGAAAATCTAGTTCATCAGAAAATGCACATACTGTGCATACATACTATACACTGCAGAAAATGTAAGAATAGTATGCTATTCTAAATAGCCTGGAAAGTGAATGCATTCCACTCATTACAGATTCAAGTGTGTCATTGGTGTCACATCAGTTTGGATCAATCTTTCGACATTACACAACAAAATGAGAGTTCAAATTAGGTAAATGGGTTAACAAATCAATGTGATGGTGTTAAACATATTTAATCTAATTCATTATAAATACAAACAATCTATTCGATTAATCGTTGAACTTTAATAGATTCGTAAACGTGACGCGTTTACATTTGCTGTCAGCACTTAGATATTGTAAATGTACATGTGCTCCACACTTTACATACAAATAAAAATGAGATCCATTTTCTTTGCCACATGCTTATTAGTAATACTTCCTGGTTGTCCCCCCAATGACAGCCCTGTTCCAGATCGTTTATTAAAACAGGAGATGCCATCTAACATTCCATAACATAATTCTTATTGACAGGGACCCTCCATTCATCACTCAAAACAAAGATAAATGCCATCAGCGGCCTGGAATAGCCCCGCCCCCACTCACCAGCTGCACAACCATCAGTAAACGTCACCATAGGCGGAGCGTAAATTGATTATGGCCTCGCCTGCTTTCGTTTCATCCATCCATTGATGTTTCCTAATGTAGCCCTGCATGCTTTATAGACTTATGTAATGTTGTATGTCACTGAACATTTGCTGAACACACAAACTTACAACAGTGACACTTATAAGTGGGAAGACACATTACACATATGTACACACATGCATTCAAACAGAGATTAACTAAGGCATAAACATATTGGGAAGAAAAAAAAACACACACACACACACACACACACACACACACACACACACACACACACACACACACAAACACTCACACATGAAACGTAAGCCCCACTAAGGAGCTTTATGTTGAGATATGATCATGGACGAGACTGGCCCCAAATGACAGACAGAGATTACAGCACTGTAGGGGCCACTTTCGGTCAGACAGCATCAGATCCGGTGTGGAAACTAAAGTGTCAGGGTTTACCCTGGTTAGCATGGACCAGTTAGCCCCTGCTGGTTAATACCGTTACTACATCACCTATGTCTCAATCAACTCCCATGCTTCCAAGGTTGTGAACCAGTATATCATGTACACAAACTCAGGCACTGATAAGAACAGTATAAGGACCCTGGCTCACTACACATTGGGACATCGACATGGTAACCTCATTGTAGAACATCACTACTGTTATTTATGAACAACAGCAGACCAGAACTGATATCTTTATTATATTATTTTTTAATACTTTGCTTGTTACATATACGTGGAACATTTCAGTCATAAGTAAATTATAAATGTTAGCTATTATTTTTAGCGATTACGTTTAGCGATGTTTGTTTATGCTGACATATAATTAAATAATGGTTTGGATTTTAAAAAACATCTGTATCATTATGTGCAGTAAGTTGAAGTGATTTATGTTTCACAATTTAGAACTTCTGTTAAGGGAACATAGTGAGCATCAATGCTCCCTGGTTTTCACAGTGCATTGTGGGACTTTTTAGGGAGTGAACGTTTCAGTGAACTGGAAGGATTTTGCGACAGCCCTTAAAATGGCCAACACCCTGATCAGTGCACTGACTACTGAACTAGGGAGCTGACTGAGATGCAGCCTACATCTTTCTCTATGGAGGGATGATGTAATTTTGTTAGCACTTCCGGTTCCACTATCCCAAAGTCAATGGGTTTTTCAATTGGGTTTTTGGTTAAATGCTTGAAATAAGGTCCGTTGTTAACACAAGCTCAATATATATTCATGTTTTATTCTACAATATAATATACATAGTCATACCCCCTTAAAGGGATAGTTCACCCAAAAATGAAAATTATCCCATGATTTACTCACCCTCAAGCCATCCTAGGTGTATATGACTATCTTCTTTCAGATGAACTCAATTGGAGATATATTTAAAAATATCCTGGTTCTTCCAAGCTTTATAATTGTAGTGAACGGGGGTCACGATTTTGAAGCCCAAAAAGGTGCATTCCTCCATCATAAAAGTAATCCATACGACTCCAGGGGGCTAATAAAGGCCTTCTGAAGTGAAGCGATGGGTTTTTGTAAGAAAAATATCCATATTTAAAACTTCCGGCAGACGGCCGTACATTTTGATTTGCGGCGAAAGAATAACCCCTGACCCGACGCATGACGCAATGACGAACACGGAAGCGCAGAGGATAGAGCAAAACAAAACACCGGTCACAAATTAGAAGTCTAAAACAAGAAATTTTAAAGAGAAATGTCAGAGGTTTTCGATAAAAGAGAAGAGGACCTTTAGTTTGTAGCGCAGCCCTATTTGTTTGAACCGCAAGAGGCGTCAAAGCTTACGCTACTCCTACATCCTATGTGTACGGTCGTCTGCCGGAAGCTAGTTATTTTAGTTTCTAAAGTATTAAATATGGATATTTTTCTTACAAAAAATCCATCGCTTTGCTTCAGAAGGCCTTTATTAACCCCCTGGAGCCGTATGGATTACTTTTATGATGGATGGATGCACTTTTTTGGGCTTCAAAATTGTGTTAAAAGAGTTCATTTGTGAGGATTATCATGATGAACAAAACATGTAAGAACTGTAAGGGTGGTTCACCCACAGTGGTTCAGGCTGCAGGGTTGCCGAATGACTAAAGAAACGTTATCAGCAAGATGGTAGAAAACTGTATATTTCTCGTCTATTACCACCCACTGCTACTTATACCAACGACGGAAATAAGTGCAGTTACAATAGCAAAATATGTGGGAATTAATACTGTTAAAAAGTTAATACTGAATCAAAACTAGTTAGCACATCTAACTTTGTAATTGAAAGGATTTAATAACAATATGATTATGGTTACACTTAAAATAGTTACAAAATAGATGTATGAGATGATAAAAACATATACCATTAATCGTACCCAGCATATATGTAGAATGTTACCTGAGGGATAGAAAGAGAGAGAGAGGGAGAGACAGGCTTTAGAAAAGAGAAGAGAGAAAGAGCCAGAGCAAAGAAGCCCCAGTGAAAAGAAGAGCCAGAGAGCAGGCCCCAAGAAGAGAGAGCCAGAGAATAACAGAGCCAGATCAGCAGTTGCAATATTCTTTTATCCCTTCCTTGACCATGTGACTAAAACCCAAATGTGAGCCATTCAAACTGACCAATTAGATAATTACAACTTCCCCCACCATAAAGGTGTGACAATTCATAGACCCCCGATGTACACACATCTTGGCCTACATGCCTATCAACATCTCTTTGTCTTTAGGAATTCCAAATGGCCCTTGTGGTAAGAAAGTTGGGAGTTGAAACAGTAAAGCAAATATCTTTGTTCATTTTCAAATATCTTTGATTATTTTCAATCCTACAGAACCATTAACTTTTGTTGGTCACTTATTTTATGCAATAATCCAAAAGCCAATGGAAAAATCCTATTGGCTTTTTGTTGAGGGAACCTGGGTGATTATGGGTTGGCCTACAAAATGACATCATCCCTGCAGCGCTTTATTGATGGCCTTTCAAAAATACCTGTCTTGTCTGACTAAATAAGATACTAAAAGCTAATATTTTGCAAATACAACACTTTTTTTTCACAGCATGCATATAATTTATTAGCTGCTGGCTATCCAGCTCCTCTCGTTCTTTTTCCGTTCTCCACCAGTGCCATAGGCCTTCTCCAGTCACAGGAATAGCTTGAGTCGTAACTTTGATTTCCCAGTGTTTCTTTGTGGCCGAGATGCTTGTTTCATGTGTTTCGCATGATCTTGAGATGAAGGGCATATTTCTCTGTCTACTTCCTGTCTCAGTGTAACGCCTATAGCTGTAGTCATGGATTTGGGACTAATACAAAGTTTCACTGAATAATGCATGTGTCTTTGAAATAGCATAATTGATATCAATTATTCAACCGTGTCTCCAGCATTGTGTTACGTTTCCAGAACTTCCTGCTGAGAATCTAATGGACATAGAGGTCACGTTGGTCTCAAAATTTCAAGAAAATTTCCAAGCTGCTCTGTTGCAAAACTTTGTAAACAGCTTGTTATATGGTCTCATTAAAGTGAGTTTAAAACGTGTCGTAATGTTTGCTTTTCTTGTCGTTGGCAGTTTTACGTCACTGTTAAACTTTTCTTCCTCTTTTAGTCATTGTTGTGATGGCCGTTAAAGGTGCGACAGGCCTTGTGGAACATTGCAGATTGCTCTTTGTAGCACTTGAGTGGGCTCTGTAAACTGCCCCCAAGTAAAGTGTTTCTGAGTTTGCCAAGTGGCAGTAACAAGGTCATTAACTCCACTTCCACGAGAGATAGAAACAGCACAGCAGTCGGATCCCACACCCTCCGTCTGTCAATTTCATGCTCTCTGAACCAAAAGTTGTGACAAGAAGCTTGCAGAACTTCTTGGATTGGGACGTCATAGCTCAGGTCCCGTGGTGGCTGCGCAGTGTGTGGGTACATGTTTTGTTAAGTCTGCATGTTTGTTAGAATGTGTAATTCACACTTTAATAAATTCAAGAAAAAATAAAATTATTCTTATTTTTTAAGCTTCATTCAAATTCATGCTACATTACACAATACATTTCCAAGTCAGTACTGTAGCTATCTGTAGTGAAACATATAGGGCCCTATCATACACCTGGCGCAATGTGGCGCCAGGAGCAACGCAAGTGTTTTTTGCTAGTTTCAGCTCGACGCAGTTTTCATTTTCACGTCCTGCGCCACGTTGTTTAAATAGCAAATGCATTTGCGTCCATTTCTGCGCCCATGGGCGTGCTGGCCTGAAAACGAGGTGTGTTCAGGAGCATTGTTGTCGCGTTGCTATTTTGAGGCAACTGAAAACGACTGCGCCATTGACCAACAAAAACCTGGTCTAACGTCAATAGCGCAGTATTTTTTGTGTTATTTAAAGGTTGCGTTAGTAATATGCACAGCACACAAACATGCCAAATATTAAAAATAAAAGGATTACAAGATAAAAAGATGTAAAAGATTATTATTGTGTACATAAAGATAAAAATGCCTAAAAAAAATCCACTTTTAGTATTCTCAATTGCTAAACTATTATAAAGTGTAATTAAAAGGAAAGGTGACATGACACGTAAACATGCCTCTGTCCCAACTTTTTTGGAGTGTCTAGCAGCCATCAAAATCTAAATTTGTTTATATTTACAAAATACAATTAAGTTGTTCAGTGAAAACATTGGGAATCCTTTTTTTGTACTTTTGTCAGTTAAAGTTGAAAGAGAATTAACAAATCAATTCTTGATTTTATAAAATGTCGCAACTTTTCTTGATTTGGGGTTGTACATTTCTATGTAGCCAAGAGAGGTACAAACTTCTCATTGTTGAAGTCCGCATGAACTGCACGTCCGCACAACTTTACTTTAGTATTGTGACATTTTGTAAAATAGAATATTAAATTAGGAAAAAATTTAGGGTGGCGCTTGACTGTAAGGCACCGCCGTACCATCTCTAGCTTGAAGTGGTTAAGGATGTTCCGCCCCAAGCCATCAAACTGGCGTCATTAGAGAATTTACAGAGGGGGAAGCATGTTTTCAGATTATGAATCTTTTTCTTTATGACCAAGTGAAACAGATTCAATGAGACGCATGCAAAAAGAGAGAAATGGAGGGAGGCAGCGAGGAGGAGGAGAAGGGGAGGAGAGGGGGTGGGGCGAGGGGAAGGTCAGAGTGCTGCTCTGCATAATAAAGATTATGGCATTGTCGTCAGGATTCTCCACACGTAGGCCGGATATTACCTTTTTCTCCACATGTCATTCCAACCCGTTCCACCAGGACACGCAAGCTGAAGGAGGCTGTCTAACTCCTTCAAGAGTCAGAGCGAAAGGATTCGCTTGTTATTTAAGTCCGTAATCATGGCTACTCAATGCAAACTCTCCCACGCACAGATAAGAGCTGGTCATCTAGGTCAGGGGCTTTCAAACTGGGGTCCAGGGACCTCCAGGGGGTTTAAAGGGTGCTAGGGTGAACATGAAAAGTTTGAGAAAATAAAAAATATTTGACAAAATATATCTTTAGGACTGTCAATGACAATATGTGCACTTAATATATCGATGAAATATTATTTAAATTATTTATTTTCCAAATCTGATAATATTACTATTAAATACCATTCCTTTCTAAAGACTCATGAGATTAGCTGTGATTATTGCATTTATAGCACTACACTGTATAAAAAATAGTCAGTAAAAATAGGGCACAATGTACTGTATAAATATGAAGGTATTTTCCATATTGTTTTTTTACAAGTGTTTTACCTGTATTTTGAATTATGCATTTCATTAGGTTGTGTTTTAAGGGTTAACGGAAATTTCCGTAAAAAATTTCCGTTAAAAAAAAAAGAAAACTACCAGTACATTTTTTTTTACAGTGTAGTTTTTAGTATAATATTTATAATACTTAATATTTTTTTCTAATCATTTAGATTTCATATAATTAATTATAGAATTATTATATTTATATATCATAAAAAATATTTTAAAGTGTTCATCTCAGGTATGCTTAATAAAATTTATTTTAGAGAATATTAATAATAACATTTTGCTTAATCAATGAAAATATAAAAGCCAATTATTTAATTTTGGAAACCCTTATTTAATTTTGTTGTCTTTATAATATCACAATTAATATTATTATAATTATAATATCACAATAGTATTAATGAATGTTTATATGTGAAAATATATAGCTGAATTTATATTTTAGGAAGGAGGTCCGTCCTAAGGAGATCATCATGGAGTTTTTTGGCATCAAAATGTTAAATGACTCCTGGTAGATGGAGTCAGAGGATAGAGATCAAGTTCTTAATGTCTTAAGATTGTACCACCACAAGCTATGATGCGATGCATGTTAGTGATAAGTCAATGGTTAACTTTGGGGTTATATTTTGGAAGATTGAACTTGAAAATGTGAGGTTGGGCGTGATGATGTCCTTCACGGTGGCCATGGTAACTCGATTCACACGATTAGATTGTTATTAGTATTCCATGAGGCTGATCATCTATTGATCTCCTCCGTCTGTGAAATTCTGAGGACATCAAATACGTGTGGCAAAAGCTGCTTAGTTTGATGCATAAGCGAGGAGGGAGGGATGGTAGGTTGGATAAAATAAGTGAAAGAAAAAACGAGAGAGCTGATGAAGACAAATCTAAGAAAAAAATCCTGAATGTTGCATAGACTAAAAGCAGACAGGCAGAAATTTGGTTGTATTCGCTAGTTTTCACTCAAGCTGCTTAATACTGGAGAAGAAAAACTCCCTGTAACCCTTTCATCCCCTTCGAGACCTCAGCATCTTCTCCGTTTCTCTTTCCCTCACTCCGTCCGAATCTCTACGTCTCCGGTGGCTTGCCGAAAGGCTTCAGTCAGCCGTTTCTGCTTGGCTACCCTCAGTAAATCAATCCTACTGATTGGGTCTGCTCTCTGACAGGGCAAGGACCCTGACGAAGACTAAGAGAGATGTATACATGTCGCTCCTAGTTACAGTCACCCGGCTACAGCAGCTTGGATTGGTGGGAAGGGCTCTTAGCGAAAGGGAGATGAATGGGAACAGCGAGGTTATGTTCGGAATCAGCTAAATTAAAGTTTTGAGTTGAAAGCGGAGTGTGTTTTTCTTCATCTTAGGTCGAGACATCTTGAGTATCTGTAGATTTGTGGGTTCTGCTTTCAAGTTTGCATGTTTACATTTGCATGCCTGTATGTATGTTGAGTGGAGCTCACCGCTTCTCTACTCTCAGAGTACCTTTGGGGACAGTGTAAAGTTCATCAGTCATGCAAATAAATGCGCAGTTGATGAGTAGTATAATATACCTCCTACTCTCTGGAGAACATTGCTTTCAAAAAACACCATGATGAGATTTCCCCTATCCCTCTATAGACGCAGCCCAACCAATCAAAAATATGGCATAATGTTATTTCTGTTCGCAACATGCTAACTTGGTCACGTATGTGCATGCATTTCAGAACTCTGTGCTTATTAGCATATTTGTGTTTTTCATTCTTTGGCAGGAGCATTTCAACCCCGAGTGCAAATTCAAAGAGAGTGTGTTTGAGAACTACTATGTGACGTACTCCTCCATGCTGTACCGCCAAAGCCAGTCGGGACGCTCGTGGTACATTGGCATCAACCGGGACGGCCAAGTAATGAAGGGAAACCGCGTGAAGAAGACTAAAGCGGCTGCACACTTCCTACCTAAAGTCATCGAAGGTCAGATCAGGTTTTAAATAAACTTGAGACAAATTCAGATGCAGAATATAGATTAGCAAAGAATGACATTTCATGATGGAAAATCTATCTTAAAATGGTAACTATGTTTTAAAACATTCTAGTAGAGGTTTAAGCTTGTCATTAGCTGGTCCAAGCAGGTGATATGCTAATAGACCATTTTGGACCAGTAACAAACCTAAGGTGGTTAAACATGGTGCCTGGTCAAACAGCTAATAATCAACCTGGACAAGCTAATAACCTGCTTGCCCTGACTAATGACTAATATCCAGCTTGCTCTAGCATAGACCAGCTAATATCAAACTTGGACTATCTTAGACCAGATAATATCCATTTTAGACCAGCTAATGGCCACCTTGGACTAGCTAAAAACCCTTTACGCCAGCTAAAAACCATCTTGCACCAGATTAAACCACACTGTAAACCCTAACGCTCTAAATAATTAATTGGTTTGAGTAGGGCAAACTCAAATTAAACATATTAGTTCAATCAAATTAACTTTTATTAGTATTTAGAACTTTCTTTTTCTTTTGAGTTAACGAAACTGACACATTTTAAGTAATCTGAATTGTTTCATTGTTTTGAGTTCTATGAACTTGTTTCTTTTAATTTAAACAAACTTAAATGTACCTTAAGATGGGCTATTTCCCAGCATGCTTTGTCACTCGAAAGGGAGAGTAAATGCTAAAATTAAGTGTTATATTTTTTTGGAGCAAGATTAAAAATACTACTAAAAATATTTAAACTGAGATTACATGCTAATTTTAAATTAAATGTATGAATTAATTCAAAATCAATCTTACTCAAAATAAGAGCAATTACAATGTATGAGTACAAAATTTAAATCTTACAGTTCTGCCTACTTAAACTTTGAATTTCTTAACTTAAAAAAATTGATGTAACTGATTACTTTTTTGAGTTTAGCCAACTTATTCGGGTTTACAGTGCAGCGAGTAACCATCTTAGAGCAGTTAATAACCTGCTTGGACCAGCATGCACTAGCATAAACCAGGTAATAACCAGCTTGCACCAGATTAAACCAGCCACTAACAATTTTACAGCAATAACCTGGTTGAACCAGCTAATAACCAGTTTACACCAGCTAAAGACCAGCTTAGACCACATAGGCACATTCCCAGTCTGCACCAGCTAATGATCATATTAAACCAGCCAATAACCAGTTAAGAGCACTTAATAACCTGCTTGGACCAGCTAATAACTTGCTTGCACTAGCGTAGACCAGCTAATAATCAGTTTGCACTAGCTAATGGATATTTTAGATCAGCTAATAACCATCTTGCACCAGATTTACAACCAGCTTAGAGCAGTTAATAAAACTGTTTGGACCATCTAATAGTTTACACCAGCATAGCTAATATCCAGTTTATTCTAGCTTAGACCAGATAATAACCAGCTTGCATGTTAAGACCAGATAATATCCACCTTACACCACTTAAAAACCAGATTGCACCAGATTAAAGCAGCCAATAACCATCTTAAAGCAGTTAATAACCTGCCTGGACTAGTGAATAACCAGTTTGTACCAGCATAGACCAGCTAATATCCAGTTTGTACTAGTTTAGACTTGATAACAACTTGCTTGGATCAGCTAATGGCCCTCCCAATATTAGTGATCAATAAGCATGGGTTTTTCAGTTGCAGACTCTTGAGGCTTTACATTTTCCACTGTCATAAATAGTTGCACTATTCATGAAACTATAATTTAATTTAGTTCCTCTGTTGTTGCTTTAAATAACATCAGTGTGTCTTTGTTCTTCTCTTTCCCCTCAGTGGCCATGTACAAGGAACCTTCACTGCATGAGCTTGTAGCAGAGCAGAGTCCTCCTCGCAAAACCGTAAAGACTTCAGACTCCCCCTCCCACCAGAATGGCAGGAAAGATGCCCCCAGAGCTGATGCTTCATAGCACAGGGGGCGCACACAGGGAGGGTGAAGGACTACATTGATACTGAGAACTCCATTTTACTTCATGCAATGGGGGCAGGAAGAGCTGTATGAGCGGCTGCTCGCTTTTGAATGGGGCGAGATCAGACAGCAGCCCCTGGCTCTCAGCAATGAGAGGAAAATCCCTGCCTCTCTCGGTCGAACCAGCTCGTATATATTCCACTGACCCGGCATGACACCTGACCCACCATATGATCCTATAATCCCCTGCAAACATGTTTCTGTGCCCCCACATGCCCTACTTGAGTTCTATCACAGTGTCAGACGAAAAATGCAAACAATATATATCCTAACTGAAGAATTCAATTGACTTTTCTTTCCCTGCGGTTTCTTTTTGTTTGAACGAAGATTTTTGGTGTGAGAACGAGAGCGAGGGAGAGAGAGATTATTATCTAATATCATAATGATTCCAGCAGATGAGACCCTCGCTGGTTCATTTTTTCCTGCCATCACTTTGCCAACAGCTGCTCTGTGCCAATCCGAACTATAGGAAGGAGTGCAGTAAAATTCGTTTTATTGGTCCATTTAAGGAGGATCCAGTTCTTTGGTCAGCAGGTGTACACTGATTTCTTCAGGGCCACTGCCAGGGAAACCAATGGTATCGTCCAGAATTTGTGATCAGGCAGCTTTTGAAATAAAAAAAAACTCTTTAGTTCCAATTCCTTCCACTGATATTCTCAAAAACAACCTGTTGACGATGATAATGAGTTTAGATTGAATCCACAACCCAAACGCATCTGTTTTTGGTTTAATTGTGGCTATACCTGCAGGCTGTAAGATCCAAAAAAAAGGAAAAAAACAAGTAAATTCTCTTGTGACGACTCTATTAATGTTTAATGGCCAGTAGGCTCGGAGCAGCATCCGTATCATTGGCAAACGAGTGCAGATTATTCGGGGCAGTTGTTTGATAGCTCTTTGATGGAATTCGTACAGGGGATTACATGGAGTCCAGCCATGATTGCTTGAATTATTTACTCCTTTTCCCGGGAACATACGGCTCGTTCAAGCAGCTCGGATGAGAAATTTTAATATGCAAATTTAAATTGTGGCGAGCCGATCAATGACGCAGTGTTTGTGTGCGTTTAGACGTGTCTATTAGAGTGTGAAAGAGACAGAATGATGCGAAATGAACATCTGCTTCCATTATTTATTTGTGTGTGTGTGGCAGTCTGGGCACACATGTGTAATGCATTGGCTCACACACCACAGTTGATCATTTTAATGGTTCGGTCGAGTCTGGGCATTTTAATCTGCCTGGAAATGTTGACTGATGACCTTCTCCAGGTTTCATAATTGACACGTAACCAAGAGGAAGTGCTGTGACTTCCAGAATGCTGTGACTTCCAGAATCACAGGCGTCTTACCGGTCCACACACACCACACTCCATACATTGTTTGCAATGTGTGTGTTTGAGTAAAGAGTTGGTCAACCATCTTACAGATGGTGACCTTTTGTTCTTCAGAAAGGAAGAGAACTGCTCTGTGATTATGATATCAATCACTTATGGGCCAATTGCAATTGGTGCGAATATGGAAGGTGCGACCTGAGTGGCTGCAGATGTGACAGGTTCACAGGTTTGGTTTTGCTGTTGTTCTGTGTGAAAAAGGTAATTTGTTGATTCGTATTTGTGTTTGCATGGCCATCTCAATGTTCTTGAGCTGTGTCCTGAACACAAAAATAAATACATGAAATGAAATAAAATGAATGAAACTTTGAGTAAGAATATTAAATCGAAGGAAAATTATTAAGGAAAATGCAACAGGAAGTCGGAAGAATGTATAGCGGATGTCAGTGAGGGTTTGTGCATGATGCAGAACGTATTTAGCATGTTGAACTATGGTACGCGTATGTGTCTCAATGAGAGGTGAATTGGCCAAGTTGAATGTTAAAGGAATATTCCAGGTTCAATACAAGTTAAGCTTAATTGGCAGCATTTGGACATTATGTTGATTACAACCAAAATGTATTTAAACTAGTTTTCTTTATAAAAAAGAAAAAAGGGGGTTACAGTGATGCACTCACAAGGGAAGTGAATACGGTTCATTTTTAAAGGTTTCATTGAAGTTTCATTGAAGTTCATATAGCTTTATACCAAGGGTTATTAGGCTTTTGTTTTAATGATGATGATGATGAAATCATGTTAACATGCAAATTTTTATGTGTTGTGGCTATTCTATTAAAACAGTGAGCATTTTAGCATTTCCGTTCATATGTACCCTTTACTTTCATTGTAAGTTTCATTGTAAGTGCCTCACTGTATTTTTGTGTTAATCAACATAATGCCACAAGTGCAGTTTAAATTGTTTTGAACCTTGAACATTCCTTTTAAAAGGAATTGTAATGTGTAGCAAGAGAACGTCTGGAGAAAGTTTGGTTATGCGACGATTCACTGGCTGCGAGAGACTCTGAAAGTCCTGAGGGCAGCTCAGTGATTGAAGTTAGCTGGTGGAAAGGAAGACGGCTTTAGAGGCATTAAATTATGAGGAGCAAAACCAGAAGATCATTAAGTTGGATTCTTGGAGGAGAGTGTGTGCTTTGGTGTTAATGATGAGAGCAAGATCCAGTTCTGTGAATTAGACACTGAATGAATTCTTGCTGATTGAGCGGAAGGCGAGGAACAAGGTCCTTTGAGGATGGGGGAGGGGAACGTTTATGCGCATTCGTGCGATGTAGTTACCTGGCCCGACGGAGACGCTGAGAACACAAGGACGAATGCGGCGCACACACGCCCCCTCATGTGTGCTCCAAAGTCACGCTCCATTTCCTGAGCAATCTCCCCAAACCCTCTCCTGTGTGTCCAGTGGCTATTAACCTTCCCTCCAGCTCTGTGTGTGTGAGCAAGAGTGAGAGAGAAAGAGAGAGAGAGAGAGAGATAGAGCGAAGTAACGATCGATTGACTCAATAAAAGCCAAACTGGAGAGCAATAGCCCAGCGCTGTGAGCAATAATTTCCCTGTGCAACCGAGGAACCCGAGGACATTAGCAGACGATGAACTGAGAGGGGTTTTTTTTGTGTGTGTGGGACTTTATCCAGTCGGCGAGAAAGCAGCAGAGGAGGAGACAACATGGAGATAAAGTGACATTCAGATCGTAAACCCAATTTTGGTATTGTCAAATGGGCCTTGCTCGCTTGATCTCGCTCTCTTTCTTCTGCCCAGACCTGGTTTTGCTGTGAAGTGGCTAGTATTATGGTCTCAGATCTCTCCTGATTCTCGCTCTCTCTTTTAAATCAGGGCAAGTTCTCAAGGACACATTGAGTCCACCCTCTGTTTCATTTGCCCTCAATTCAAGCATGCAAAAAGAGTGAGACGATCAAGGAAACACTTATAAAATTTTCATGCTGTATTTTTGTGACGAAAAATTGATTTCATACTATCTATCTCAGAGGAGTAAAAGAGAAAAATATGTGTAAATAAATCAAAGAATGATTAAAAAGTAATATTAAATGCAATCAAAAAATGATGATAGTACTGTAAATGGGTGCTTTTGGGGAGATGGACTGCCTGGTCTTGCCAAAACTGCTGTGAGCCATATGGACTGTGGACATGTACAGATTTGAGTTTCTTTTGTATTTGTTTTTATTAAATTGTGATATTATGTAGTTGTGAAGCAACTAAAGGCCATTTCACCCACAGTGAAAATGTCATTTTGAAGAACTGATGGGTACTTCCTTGAAATTTGCTTTTATATTTAATGGAAAATATGTATTAACCTCTTTTTGTTTCTCTGCCATATTTTCCCTTGTGCAAACTTGTTTTTATATATTCTTTTCCCCTTTTTAATTGTTTTTCTTAAAGCTGTGTCGTTAATGGACTAATTGGACTTTTCGAGACCTCCTCACCCACACATGATTTGCAAGTTAAGCAAAAAAAAAAAAAAAAAAAAAAATACTCAAACTGAAACCTGAAAGCCAACGCACCTTTTTCTAATCAGGTCTTCCAAATGAAAGAAGAAAACAAGCCAATCCTTTTCTCCCCATCTTCTCGTCTTCCAAAAAGCAAAGTCTTCCACTAGCCAGGGTTTGCCTGAGTGTGGCAGTAACTGCCAAACCAAACATGGCTTCCTGCATAAGCCCTGCCCTCAATCTTACAGTGAATGCAGGAAAAGACTGATTGGCTGACAGCCACTGGAGGCGGAGCTACACACACCTGCCCTATGAAACAGCATGGAGACCTACGCGGAGACTCAAAGGCGGCTGACCATAGACTTAACAGCCGGGGTCACCTGGCCATCCCCTGTGCCCCTAACCAGCATGGCGGACGTGCTGCTCTGAAAGCCGACACACCTGGGAGAGTACTAAGACTCTA
Organism: Coreius guichenoti; assembly: GCA_039654105.1. NCBI lineage: Eukaryota > Metazoa > Chordata > Actinopteri > Cypriniformes > Gobionidae > Coreius > Coreius guichenoti. The sequence continues at coordinate 9,761,376 of CM077190.1, forward strand.
TTGCATGCATCCCACTTCGGAAATACTAGGAAAAGACTCCCGTTACAGAGCACAGGATCTCCTTAGCACCCTCTCCTGACCCCCCGTACCATCCTGTGTACGTTTCTAGAGCAATTATACATCTCTGGGCTGGAAGGAGGGAGGGGTGTGTCTTATTATTACATATTATTGAATAAACAGTTATATTTGTATTATTGTAAGATGTGTGATGGACTATGTTGTGTAAAATGTGCATTTCCATGCATAACATAACAGGCATGTAGGAAACAGATGGCACAGACAGCTGCAGGTACTCATAGGTGAGCAGTCAGGTGACAGGTGACAGACAACCTCTGCTCCCTTCACTTAGCATTGGCACACTGCACACGGACAACATATTCACACACATGAAACACTCGCTCTGCGCAGTATTTATTAAACTTTTCTCCTTTTAATGTCACCAGACCTTGACTAATCCTCTCACTGGCCACCTACGAACATCTGCATTATGTCACTGCATTACAGCAAGTCTCGCTAATCAGATGAGGAACAGAATTAATACCGCAGGGTGAAATATAAACCACAGCCCACTCTCGCTCTTGTTATAAAATCGTAGATCATCTTCCAGACCTTTCAAGCAAGCAGAGATAATTGTCTTGAACGCCTTTACAGACCCAACAAACTCTTAAAACAAGCTTCTTCATTTGAGGATTAGCTGGCAGTTGATGGATTAATATGAGAAAATTACATGCAGAACAGGTTCTGAATTTCAGCGTGGGAGAGCGAAACGTAATTCAGATCCCTCTGCTGTTTAACTAAAAGTAATCCTAGAAACGAATTCTAGATCAGGACTCCTGCTGCGAGAATATTCAGAAATATTTTGAAGGCAGATTGCTTGTCTGGGATAATGACAGCATGTGGGTTAAACAATCAGAAAGTGAAGACTTCAAATGTATCGCATAAATCATAAAAGTGGTTGCACAGTGATCATTTCTCTGTAGGGTGAAGGGAGACACTAAAAGCTGTTGAAAGTTTTAGAAAACAAAATGGAAGTTTTTTTCTGTCTTGTTTTTTTGTGGTCACAAGTTAATTTTCACAATCTCAACAAAAGATCAAAACTGTCATCTATTAAACATAATTTTATAATCATTGTTTAATTTACAAAAATATTTTATATTTTATTAGTAAATAATTGTATCCCTTAAAACTCATCTTTGATCACCAAAATGAAATATTTAAACATTTTGTCCTGTGAAATTTTTTTTTGAAGATTTCTTCATGCCTTAAAATAGCTTGAATGTAACGCTCTTGCTTCATTTCGTACATGCGGAACCATGAATATGCATATTAGCCCCGCCTCCACTCACACCAGCTCGGACTACCTGATCCACTCTGTCAACTTTACTGCAGTAAACGCTACACAATGACAATTCGAAATACTAGTTCAATTTAGCCATATATGTTTAAAGCAGAAACTGATTCTGAAGAAGTGGAAGAGTGAATTATACAGGCTCGTCTACAAGTCCATGTATTAGAATGGTAAGTATTCAGAATGTATCGCTCTCTATGTCTGAAACATAACGGTAATTGATATGATCAGCCTTTGACTACGTTATCAAACAGATAAGAGACCTTATTTACAGCAGCACCATCTTTGATTTTCAACGGGACTGAAAGCAAGGCTGTGAGGGATAGACATAGGCCTACATCTCTCCAGTGGGTTATACTATTATTTAATGTGTTTTTGGATTGTTCTGCTGACGAAACACTGCAAAAATATCTTTCCAAGAAATTTCAGTAGGCAAAAATCTTGAGGTGTGGAAAATTATAAGTGATCTAGGAGCTTTAAGCCTATACAGCTTTTTACAGCGGATGCCATTAAAAACACGGCAAGTCTATCCTTCACATAGAGGATTCCCCCCTGCTTTGCAGCATGGCTAGTTAATAATATGCTAAAGCCCGCCTTTAAATAAATATATATATATATATATATATAAATAAATATACATAGACATATACATAGAAAAGCAAAAAAACTAAAATAAATAATTATTTATACATTTATTTCCTTATTTATGTATATATTTATTTTTTCCCACATTTATTTATTCTTTTATTTATTTCCACATTTATTCATTTCTACATTTATTTATTTCTAAATGTATTTATTTTTACATTTATTTATTTCTACATTTATGCATTTTTACATTTCTTTGTCCGTAGGGTAATGAGGAGGGCGTAGTTTACCTCAGACATAGCAATCGAGCTCAGAGTAGGCGAGGGCGAAGCGTTGAAGCCACAGTGACACCTTGTGGTGCAGCCGAAATACAGTAAGTATAGCCTACTGACATTGTTACTGTCTGTGATGAATGACTTGGATAGGTATATGGCGAAAATCTTATATCACGGGTTAAGTCATATCACCCTAACTGTACTGTGACATGGATAGACTACTCTTTATTCCGGACATGGCCGTAGAACATCGTCTGGTCTGGATTTGTAAAACGTCCTGGGCTAACAAAAATGAACAGTAACATCTTCAACAGATCTGATAACAGGGACTCTGAAATGGAATCGCTTGATATTTTCCATTACTGGTCAGAACACACGGAAAGGAAGCAGTGCACATAAACTACAGTGAAGTCGACGCAAGCATATTGATCAATGCATTTGAAACGAGACCACAAATTCACTTCACATTCATATTTCCTATTTGTACATGCACAACAAGTGACAAACGCTTAAAATACAGTGGAGAGAACAAGTATTTGATACACTGCTGATTTTGCAGGTTTTCCTACTTACAAAGCATGTAGAGGTCTGTAATTTTTATCATAGGTACACTTCAACTGTGAGAGACGGAATCTAAAACAAAAATCCAGAAAATCACATTGTATGATTTTTAAATAATTAATTTGCATTTTATTGCATGACATAAGTATTTGATCACCTACCAACCAGTAAGAATTCCGGCTCTCACAGACCTGTTAGTTTTTCTTTAAGAAGCCCTCCTGTTCTCCACTCATTACCTGTATTAACTGCACCTGTTTGAACTTGTTACCTGTATAAAAGACACCTGTCCACACACTCAGTCAAACAGACTCCAACCTCTCCACAATGGCCAAGACCAGAGATCTGTGTAAGGACATCAGGGATAAAATTGTAGACCTGCACAAGGCTGGGATGGGCTACAGGACAATAGGCAAGCAGCTTGGTGAGAAGGCAACAACTGTTAGCGCAATTATTAGAAAATGGAAGAAGTTCAAGATGACGGTCAATCTCCCTCGGTCTGGGGCACCATGCAAGATCTCACCTCGTGGGGCATCAATGATCATGAGGAAGGTGAGGGATCAGCCCAGAACTACACGGCAGGACCTGGTCAATGACCTGAAGAGAGCTGGGACCACAGTCTCAAAGAAAACCATTAGTAACACACTACGCCGTCATGGATTAAAATCCTGCAGTGCACGCAAGGTCCCCCTGCTCAAGCCAGCGCATGTCCAGGCCTGTCTGAAGTTTGCCAATGACCATCTGGATGATCCAGAGGAGGAATGGGAGAAGGTCATGTGGTCTGATGAGACAAAAATAGAGCTTTTTGGTCTAAACTACACTCGCCGTGTTTGGAGGAAGAAGAAGGATGAGTACAACCCCAAGAACACCATCCCAACCGTGAAGCATGGAGGTGGAAACATCATTCTTTGGGGATGCTTTTCTGCAAAGGGGACAGGACGACTGCACCGCATTGAGGGGAGGATGGATGGGGCCATGTATCGCGAGATCTTGGCCAACAACCTCCTTCCCTCAGTAAGAGCATTGAAGATGGGTCGTGGCTGGGTCTTCCAGCATGACAACGACCCGAAACACACAGCCAGGGCAACTAAGGAGTGGCTCCGTAAAAAGCATCTCAAGGTCCTGGAGTGGCCTAGCCAGTCTCCAGACCTGAACCCAATAGAAAATCTTTGGAGGGAGCTGAAAGTCCGTATTGCCCAGCGACAGCCCGAAACCTTAAGGATCTGGAGAAGGTCTGTATGGAGGAGTGGGCCAAAATCCCTGCTGCAGTGTGTGCAAACCTGGTCAAGAACTACAGGAAACGTATGATCTCTGTAATTGAGAACAAAGGTTTCGGTACCAAATATAAAGATCTGCTTTTCTGATGTATCAAATACTTATGTCGTGCAATAAAATGCAAATTAATTACTTAAAAATCATTCAATGTGATTTTCTGGATTTTTTTTTTAGATTCCGTCACTCACAGTTGAAGAGTACCTATGATAAAAATTACAGACTTCTACATGCTTTGTAAGTGGGCAAACCTGCAAAATCGGCAGTGTATCAAATACTTGTTCTCCCCACTGTACAACACATATTTAAAAGATCCAAAATAGAACGAGGCGTCGGTTACAGTAGAACATTTTGTCGCGTCGCGTCACTTCATGTGTGGACGGTCACAGCATCACTGAGTATAATGGGTTTTTCTTGGTGTGGTCTTATTATTAATCACACGTCTTAGGCTAAGTTATCAACTGGAAATATCCAGAATTAGATCAATCAAATGTGCCCATGGAAACGGAGCTGGTGAAACACACACGCCATGCATTAAACACACACAGATGCATCATCCTCTTTTAAAAAGCACCTGTCGCGTGCCCTCATATTTTTGAGCTAACTGCATTTTAATGTAACTTCCAAAAACAATACTGACAGCAACAGAAACAAACTTATTTTCTATTAAGCGGTGGTAGTATTTAGCCTACCCCCATAAACTGATGTCCAGGGGCAACCTTATTAAATGTATGAACGTCAAGTTAATCCCAATCGATAAATTCAGTTAGATGATAAGGCTGTAGGGCAGTTAGCCTACCAGTAAAATCCAATCAGAGCTTCATCAGAGCCATCAATACAGAAGAGATATTAATGCATTTACACAGCAATTAGCCTACAAGTGCATAAAAATATGAGGTGCTCCGGGAGTTTCTCCACAAGTCCGTGCTGGTATATATCGACGACATCCTGATATGGATGCATGGCCGAACATCGCCACCACGTTGCATCCGGATGGACGAGGGGAAGGTGAATGCCATCAGGAACTGGCCCACACCCACAACCGTCAAAGAACAAAGAAAGAAAGATTCCTAGGATTTGCCAATTTCTACCGCCGTTTCATCCAAGACTATAGTATCATCTCCTGTCCACTTATCCATCTCCTGCGTAACAAGCCCAAGTCTCTGTCCTGGACACCAGCTGCCACCCAAGCCTTCGAGACCCTAAAAGAAGCCTTCACCACCGCTCCCCTCCTTGTTCATCCAGATCCTGAGAAACCCTTCATCGTTGAGGTCGACGCTTCGACCACTGGAGTGGGAGCGGTTTTGTCCCAGCAGCAGGGGAACCCAAGTAGACTCCATCCATGTGCCTTCTTCTCCCGCAAACTCAACCCGGCGGAGGTCAACTACGACATCAGCAACAGGGAGCTTCTAGCCATCAAGTTGGCCCTTGAGGAGTGGAGGCATTGGTTGGAGGGTGCTCCACACCCGTTCCTGGTTTTAACTGACCACAAGAATCTGGAGTATCTCAGAGACGCTAAGCGACTAAACCCACGACAGGCGCGTTGGGCATTGTTCTTTACCTGCTTCAATTTCACCATATCCTACCGTCCTGGATCAAAGAATATTAAGGCGGACGCCTTATCCCGTCTCTACAGTCCTGAAGAAAAAGCTGAGGAATCTGAGCCCATTTTGCCTGAAAAACTCTTCGTGAATCCCATCGTCTGGTCCGAAGAAACCATGCCCTCCTCCAATGCCTCCACCAACACTCCGCCGGGTTGTCCGCCAGGTTTGCTCTACATCACCCGGACACAGCGCACTCCTCTTATCCACACATCCCACACGTCATTGGGCACTGGCCACCCTGGGGTCAATGAAACCCTCTTGCTGCTAAAGGAGCGCTTCTGGTGGCCGAACATGGCAACTGACGTCAGAAGGTACGTGCAAGGATGTAAGGAATGCGCCATCTCTAAGAGTCCTCGCCATCTTCCCTCCGGAAAACTCCATCCTCTGCCCGTTCCCAACAGACCCTGGTCACACCTAGGAGTAGACTTCATCACCGACCTCCCTGCTTCTGATAACCGTACCTGCATTTTAGTGATAATTGACAGATTCTCGAAGTCATGTCGTCTGATTCCTTTGGAGGGATTGCCCACAGCCATGGAGACTGCTGAACTTATGTTCAACCATATCTTCAGATATTACGGGATTCCCAAGGACATCGTGTCAGATAGAGGGCCGCAATTCATCTCCAGGGTATGGAAAGCCTTCTTCTCACTCCTAGGTGTGACCGTCAGCCTCTCCTCTGGATACCATCCACAGTCGAACGGTCAGACGGAGCGGAAGATCCAAGAGATTGGTCGCTTCCTCCGTACCTTCTGTCACGGCCACCAGGACTCTTGGAACCAGTTCCTGGGTTGGGCCGAGTACGCACAGAACTCCCTGCGGCAACCCACCACCGGACTCACACCCTTCCAGTGTGTACTCGGTTACCAACCCCCGTTGTTCCCCTGGTCAGGGGAACCGTCGAATGTGCCAGTGGTCGACTACTGGTTCCGAGAGAGCGAGAGGGTCTGGGACTCCGCACACCACCAGCTTCAGCGGGCCCTGCGCAGACGCAGAATGACAGCCGACCTTCGTCGCCCCAGCATACCAACCAGGACAGAAGGTCTGGCTGTCCACCAGGGACATCAGGCTGCGTCTGCCTTGCCGAAAACTAAGTCCCAGATTCATTGGCCCCTTTCCCATCGTCAAGCAGATCAACCCTGTCACCTATCAACTTCAGTTATCCCCTCAATACAGAATTCATCCCACCTTCCATGTCTCATTGTTGAAGCATCACCACCCCACCACGACGTCAGGGTCCTCGGCCCTCAGGAGCGGCCCGTGGAGGGGGGGGGGTAATGTTACAGACACGCCAGGCTCCACCATCACCCAATTACAGCGCACTCCTTCACCCGAATACTGATCACGCACACCTGCACCCCATCAGCACAGCAATCACCAGCAGCATAAAAGACACACTCACTCACAAAGTCATCGTCCGGTCTCGTTAGCATCAAGACGTACCTTTATGCTCACCTCTAGGACTGCTTCAAGCTACTTACCTGTCTCCAGTGTGTCTCCAAGTCTCCTTTGTTGTTCTTCGTCTCGTGTGAGTTCTCCTGTGTCTTCTCTGCTCCAGTCAGTCTCCAGCCCGCTATATCTGCAAAGGACAAGGACAGTATCACTCAGTTATCCATATCAGTTACCTGGCAATTCCACGTTCACTCACCTGCACTGCTATTTACTCTTCTGGTTGTTCAATAAACATCCGTTACCTGCATCCCTTTGTCTCTGTCCCTTCTGTATTGTAACAAATATAGCCTAGTGTCTTTTACAACTTACCAAAGATCCAGTGATCCATGGATATTGACATGCAGCCAGAAATCGTGTTTTCCTGACATTTATATGAGCCTGATTTCAATACAAATATTTATCATTGTCAGTCATCACAATTTCGAGAGTGAATCCCGCATGTATATGCGGATATGGGTCTATGTATTGAAGCGTGTATGTGGCCGCTTGTCAAGAATGGAAAACAGAAGTTTTATTCAAATTCTGAATATATTATAGACCTATTAATTATTTTTTTTATATCGCATAGACAGCACACAAAGAGCGCTCCCTTTATAATCACTAAAAGCTGTCACTCATTCAATGAACGCGATCTCACAAAGCCCCCCCCCAAACCAATGCTGCCTCTCTTGCCACTCAGTGGGCGTAACCGCAGTCACTCCAGCCGAGGGTGACGTCACGTGCATACCCTCTATTGTGAATCCGCTGGACATAGAATGTTTTTTTTCTGTGCTCATAACTATGCAAATTGTTTGAAATTGTTAGTAATTGAAGGTCACTCATCACTGACAGACATAATAGAGCCACTGATCAACGTAAAAACGAACGTAAATACAAAGTATAAATATTTTACTTAGAAATTGCTAACGAGAAAACTTTGTTCACAAGAGAACAGAAAGAAGGCTAGAAAACATCAATAATTCATGACCTCTTGGGCTTCCATAAGATACTGGCAGCAGAAAAAATACACTGAATTACGTCACAAATACGTGTGATATGACGGCATTTTACACACCCAATAACACAAGCGTGCTAGAACTTGGTTCTGAGTCCCCAGGCTGCTGAATTTGAAAGCATCAGAGGCTATGAGTCATGGTTGTATCAGACCCTCACCTGCGGCAAACCTCTGCAACTTTCGATAAAGGTAAACCACAACAGTAATGCACAAATCTGTCAAGGGTGTTAAATGTTCAGTAGAATTTTTTTTCCCATGGTTAAATTCTAATGGTAAGTCTTCCAAGTGACCACATAAAAGCAGATTGCTGGGCACCCCGCTGCAATCTCGCCTGTGTTCACAGTGCTCTGGAAGAAATACAGCAACATGTTAGAAGTAATAATTGATCCATGCATTATTCATGGACGTGTCCCTGGGGAGGAAATGAAGAGGATAGAGAGGGTGGCAGGGTCAGAGAACGCACCTCTGCATTGCTGCTCCTCATTACATTTGCCATCTGGGCAGACCTTTTAAACCGGGGCTTCCCTTCCTGATCTCACCCTACACACACACACACACATATATAGGCTGCAAGATTAATGCATGCAGAAACAAGTCTGTACATGCACACATACACACTGGCACACGCACACAGACACGCGTCACACTTGTGTTCTCTTACAAGCCTCTGTGATTTCTCGGGTGATGATTTTGATCCAACATGGCATCTTCTCAAATCTTCTCATTCTGTATGCTGTGTGCATCCAAACCTGACATCGTACACACTTTTTGAACTCTTCCCTGAGGCCTTTAGCTCTGCCCTGAGGCCTCCTGAGCACATTTACAGACTCTCCCCTGACTGTACCACCTAAACTGATCATCAAGGTCTTCGGCGTATGAGACTGCAACAATTTAAGACTTGTTTTATACTGCTCTCTAGTGGATGAAGGAGACGCTGTATGCACCATGCAAATGAAACCTGAGTCAGCAGCCTTGATTATGAGGATGTGGCCAATTACCTAAAATAGCCTACTTATTGTGTTACTTTAACCCTCATGCTCCTTTAATAGTTAACATAAGGTTGATACTTAATTTTGTTATAAGACCACAAAATTACAACTTCATAACATGCTTCAAACATCCTCAATGAAAAGTATTATTTTACCTCAAATATAAATATACACATAATAAAATTCTATTGTATTCTGCAGTGAAATCTCTCCAAAATGGTTATTAAATTATTATTATTATCCAGGGTAAAAATCACCTTTCTGAAAAAAAAACAAAAAAAACAAAAAACAATCCATACCTACTTTATGGTAAAATGGAGATTTAGATCTCAAGTAAAAAAAAACAAAAAAAAAAAACTACTGGGCTATGATTACACTGTAAACCCTAACGCTCAAAATAATTCATTGGTTTGAGTAGAGCTAACTCAAATTAAACAAATTAGTTCAAACAAATGAACTTTTATGAGTAGAACTTTCTTTTTCTTTTGAGCTTGTAAGGGAAATTTTGAACATAGCAAACTATATCAAACCATATAAGGCATATAAATATAAATAAATAAATATAAATAATTATATTATAATATATAAGATGTTTTTGTTAAATATAAGGGGAATTCTAGTTTTCTGTAGTAAACACATTTTTGTTTGATAAACTTTGATACTTTTCTTAATAGAACTAGTGTTCGTTGTCTGTAGCCTTGAACAAGTTCTCGGAAACTTCAAGGTGAGACAGCTGCAGATAATACCAACTAAGGAGTTTGTTATTGTGTTATTGTGTTATTAAAGTTGAAGCCCTCACCCACTGTATAAAAGAACGAGTGTGAGGCTTCCACTTTGTCTTTCCTGAATGCAGACAACCTGTATGTCCGAATTGACCTTCTTGGCAAGAATACAAGCTTTTAAAGACACTTGGCTTGTGTTTTTCAATTCCAGCTTCACCATGATAATTATTAAAGTTTCTTTTTTCCACGACAAGCTCTCAAAACTGACACATTTAAGTAATCTGAATTGTTTCATTGTTTGGAGTTGTATGAACTTGTTTCTTTTAATTTAGACTAACTTAAATTTAACCAAAACTGGGCTGGGATTTCTATTTCCCAGCATGCTTTGCCATGGCATTCAAAAGGGGCAGTACATGCCAAAATTAAGTGTTATATAATGTTGTTTGTGCAAGATTAACGTTAAGTGGGAGATTTAGTATAGTGTTTAATGTTTTGCTATGCTAATTTAGAAGAGTTTCTGTTATGTACCACTATGGTAACCCGGAATAATTTAAATGGTTCTAATAATTCCAACATAATTAAACATTAAACACTATTAAACAATATAAAGTCTCCCCCTTTTCTCATTTTGCCCAAAAACACATAAAATAACACTTCAGCAGTTCCACAATTTTACTCTTCTCGTCAAGTCCCAAGCAAAGCATGCTGGGAACTACTGTTTCAGCAAAAATCATTTTCGAGTACTTAATTGGTTTACATTCACCCCAAATAATGTAATCTAGTAGACTGCACATTTTAGAGAATTACATTAATCGAAAGCAAAGAAATCACGTTTAGAAGAGAAACACAATTTTGTTGCGTAGAACGCAAATAATATGATTAAGTAAATTGGACAATATGTGTTCTCTTTCAAACAATCGCTCGGTATCTCACATATGGGAACGCCCCCAGGCGTGATAGACTATGGAAGCAACAATTACACCACGTCTGTCTGAAGGACGGACCAATCACAGCTCATTACAAGGAGCCCACCCCCTCCCTATATATATGGCTGTGATCCCCGAAAAAGGCATTCTTGTTCTCTTCCCCGTGAAGATTTTCCTTCAGCACCTGTCCTGCTTCAGTTCAGAAACGTACCGTCAAGGTTGACGTTGCCGAACGCAGTGCAGTTTAAATCTGTTGTGGATTCTCTGCTCGTTATTGAGTTTTTCTACTCTGCTTTTGTTAGCAGTGTCTCTTATTCTAGCTAACGCGTTAAGGCGAGCTAAGATTACAGGATATTCTACTCACCATGTCGGCGTCCAAGGCCGCAGCGGAGAAAGGGAAAGATGCCTCTTCGCGCTCGTGTCCGGCAGCTTGTAGATTTATGATCTCGGGCAGGGATTCGCATCCGATGTGTATCGCGTGCATCGGTGTCAAGCACGCTCAGGCCGCGCTGGCGGATGCGGAGAGTTGCGCGCACTGTCGTGTAATGCCGGCCAGGATCTCGAAGAAGGCTTCGGGTGGCTACATCTTCTAAAGAGGATCCAGTTCTCTCTTCTGTCCCTCCTTCGACAAAGGCGGTCCAACCCTCTCCCCAGCAGGATCTTTCTTCGTGGGGGGAGATTATGGATGCAGAGTCACCTGAGTTTACGCCGCTTTTGACCAGCAGCTACTTGCGGAAAGCGACGAGGTGGAGGGAGACGAGGAGGAGGATGAGGAGATGTTAGCTCGACTCCTCCGAGATGAGCCGGATGATGAGGAGGATGACGCTATCCTGTCTGCAGCACAAGCATCCAGGCCCGTGAGCGCGCTAAGCGGTGACATGGCGTCAACGGTAGTGACCTAGTGGAAGTTTGTAAGCGTGCGGCAGCCAAGCGTGCGGCAGCCAAGCTTGGCATCGCTTGGCCCGTAACTCCTGGGGATCCGGGAGTTAAACGTGACATCTATGACGGGAAAAGGCTCCCTACTCGCCTTCCGCCGGCGAAACAACTGCTTCCCGCGTTGCCGGCATGTGTAGCAGAGATGAAGCGATCGTGGGACAAACCCTTTTCTCACCGTGTGCCCGTCAAGGGTTACTCGTCGCTCGATGTGACTGAAATGGAAGGGCTCGGGCTCTCTAACCCTCCCACGGTCGAGCAGTCAGTGGCTCACCACCTGCATCCGAACAGGCGGACCACTCTCTCATCTGCCAGTCCCTCCCTCCCGGGAAAAATGGAATGCTTCACTGCTTCCATGTATCAAAAAATATAAATCCTCAGGATTGGCGGTGAGGGCACTTAATGTCACTTCGCTGTTGGCGGCCTATCAAGCCGAGTTGTTGGAGGAGCTGGGCACTCAGCTGGACGCCAGCAATCCAAACCCGGGGGTCTGGGAGGAGATCTGCAACATAACAGATCTCAATTTACGCACCTCACGTGGCGCGGTGCAAAGCTACGGCTGTACCATGGCTCTTGCCGTTGCGGGCGAGAGGTCGCTGTGGCTAAATCTCTCGAGCATCGGAGACAAGAAGAAATTAGATTTTCTCGACGCTCCTGTGGATGCTAGTGGACTGTTTGGCCCGGCCGTTGCGGCGATGAAACAGAGGTGCGACCTCAAGAAGAAGGAAGGCGAGGCGTTTGACATATGTCTGCCACGTAAAAGAGCACCGCGTCCTCCTGTTCCCCTGCATCCTGTTCCTCCAATGCAGAACAGGTTTTTGAATACCCCAGAGCACGGAGCAGGCGGCTCAACCCCCCCCCCCCAAACGCTAAACTGTGGGGTAAGCAGTCATTGTTACTCTCCCGTTTGGGCTCAGCCTCGCTCCTTGCGTGTTCAGCAGGTGCATAGAGACAGCGTTATCACCGCTGAGACACAAGGGGCTCAGAATATCTGCTTATCTGGATGATTATCTGATATGCGCTCACTCGCGGGAGCGCGCGGAACGTGACACAGAGATGCTCACGTCTCATCTAACGAATCTGGGGTTCAGAATCAACGAGGCCATGCTCTCGGAAAGGAGGATAATGACATTTTATCAGTGCCTTGCCCAGTTTCACAAGGGAAACTTGGTATCGTTCAGGACCTGTCTCCGCCTTTTGGGCATGATGGCTTCGTCACTGTCCGTGACGAAAATGAGAAGACTTCCAGGGATGGGTAGCAGCGAGACGTCTGTGTCCTCATCGGCACCTCGCGCGCAGAGTGAGAATACACGTGGATTGCGTGACGGCTCTTCATCAGTGGAGAGATCCCTGTCTATTCCGGACAGGGGTTCGCTTAGGGAGCGTGTCGCTGAGAAAAGTAGTGACAACGGATGCATCCCTGTCGGGCTGGGGAGCTGTTCAGGGCAGATCGGTAAACGGTTGCTGGACTCCCCAGCTTCGCGAACTTCACATAAATATGTTGGAGTTGATGGCAGTCTTTCCAGCCCTGAAACATTTTCTCCCATTCTTGGAAGGGTTCTGGTCAGGACAGACAACACGACGGTGGTGGCATATATCAATCGCCAAGGGGGAACGCGTTTGTTGCGATTGCACAATCTTGCGCGCAAACTGATTGTCTGGGGTGCTGCGCACTTCAGCTTGCTGCGCGTGACGCACGTACCAGGAGTCCTGAATGTAGGGGCGGATCTCCTTTCAAGGGGCAACCTGTTGTACAGAGAATGGGTACTCCACCCGCAGGTGGTGGATCAGATTTAGGGGATGTACGGCAAGGCTGCCGTAGATCTCTTCGCCTCGCAGGCAAACGTAAAGTGTCCGCTGTATTTCTCTCTCAGGGACAGAAATACGCCTTTGGGTGTGGATGCGCTGGCACACCCGTGGCCGAATGTGTTGCTTTACGCCTTCCCACCGCTGAGTCTAATTTCTCCCACCCTAGAAAGAGTAAGAGAAAACGGATTATCTCTCCTTCTGATAGCCCCTCGTTGGCCGGGGAGGCTGTGGCTGACAGAGATTGTCCAGCTCCTTCAGGGAGAGCCCTGGCCGCTCCTATTGCGCCGCGACCTGCTGTCACAAGTGGGGGGCCAGATATTTCACCAAAATGTATGATTACAAAATAAAAATCTGCAAGTTCTGCTTACTTAAACTTTACATTTCTTATCTTAAAAATTTGAGGAAACTGATTGCCTCAATTTTTTTGAGTTTTACCAACTCATTCGGTTTTACAGTGTAGGTCATATTAAAAAAATCTGAATGAGAAATAATAGGATAATTTTGAGAATAATATTCAGCTCAAGTGCTGCTGTCAATAAAGCAAAAGAGAGACAAACAAAATGTAATTAAAATGGTTATGGTCATAACATATTTTGTAATGAAGTAGTGTAAATAGTAGCATTTCACTTTAGTGGTCTCAGACATGGACTATATGTAGCCTCTTACAAAAACACACATTCAGTATTTATCCTAATGTCCTCCATTATCCTTCCCTGTGAGGCCCTGGTAACATCACCATTGATTAAACTTTTATCTCATTCCCACACATTCTCTTCTGTCCTTTATTCCCTCATTCTCTCCATCTCACTTTCTTGTTCTCATTAGGATGTAAATGGGCATTGTTGTTATCAGAGCCAAAGAAGGAAGAACAAAGAGAAAAACAGAGAGAGTCTGCTGAGACATTTGGTGATATTAAGCATCCATTACACCGATAAAGGAAAGAACAAAACAAATGTCAGAGCTCTCAGACCCTTAACTGAAGCTACAATGAAAGGCCACGACTCCCCCTAGTGGCTGAACTGAACACTACCGGGATATTTCCAATAGAGGGCGGTAGAAAGTAGAAAGTGCGTGTATGAGCAGACAGAGAGAAAGAGTTTCCATGAAACTCGTCTCCATAGGAACCGTGGGTAAGATCAAATTGATAATAATGCCCCATGCTACAAGATATATATATATATATATATATATATATATATATATATATATATATATGCAAACACCCCAGAGCTAATTAAACTATATAAAGCAATACACGATAACAGTACCATGAAAACAAAACAGTAGTTGTCAGAATTACGAGCTTCTCTGATACTCGTCCCATTTACTCCCAGCTATGAATCACTATCAGTTGACAGTTTGAATTACTTGACTTGGAACTCCCAAACAATTATAGGGGTGGGTCTAATAAGACCCCCCTTAAACCTTTCCCCCCATCACCCAAAAACATAGAGGTGAAAAGTGATTATTCTTATACTGCCATGACAAAGATATTTATAGGAAGTTAGAATTTGCACACAACGTCAGAAATAAACTTCCGAGTTTCTGATGCTCTCTGAGACAGTGACTGGTAGGGTGTGTGAAATGTCTCACTAGAGCATAAGATAGTATGAAAGAATTGTGATACGTGGATGTGTGTATTGGATTGCGTGTGTGGAGGGGAATATAAAGCAGAGATCTTTATATGTATGAATATCTTCAGTTTAGATTCTAGGAAATGCCCAGCGTTGGTGTTTGTGGTTCACGGTAGAACCTGTTTGACCAGTACCGGTACGTTAACCCCTCCCCTCCCATAAGAGCTGCGGCAAATAATGCTTTAGTGAACAGTTTCACATACTCATAAACTAGGAAGTGAGTGTAGATCCATGAGTGCAACAGCATTAGTGTGTGAATCATATCAGAGATTTTTCTTTCTGACTGAAACCTGTGACATCATAATAAAGACACTCCCTTTTCTCTTTCTCTGTATGTTTGTGATAATGTGGCTAGACAAACAGCAATGAAAAGTTATCCTGACGTGCAATAACTCCACTGAAAAACTATTTTAAGAAGAATACATTTCTAAGGAACTACAGAGCAGTTACTAAGAACCTGAACAGTTTGGCTTTTTACAATACAGATACATGTTATCAGCATTTACTATCAGTTTCTAAAACAGAAAGACGTCAGAACAACACTGAAACAATCTGTTTATGAAACAACCGTTTTAAAAGTGTTTTGGGTAGACATTTGAGGGACTCCAGGACGGCCGCATAACATTTCATGCCAAAACAAATGTATAAATTAATTAATAAAAAATGATTATTATTGCTCTTTTATTCTGCTTAAATTTGAATTTCTCTTCATGTTTATACATTAACATTAGCCTACTCCGTTAGTGGGTATATGTTAACTTAGATAATATTTTAACTATTTGCTTTGGCTTAGCTAATACAAATATATATTTGCATTAGGTAAGCCAAAGCAAATAGTTCCTGTCTGTGGCTAATAATCATCACTCACTCATGTCAATTTAAGTCTAAAAATAATTCATCCATCTAATAACTGGCCTAAGATTGTCATGGCACTTCATTTGTAACAATGTCATCCTTCAGAATATGACTCAGTACCACAACAATTTGTTTGAACACTGAATCCCAAATAGAAAAAAATGTCAACAAAGTTACCATTCAAAATATCCAATAAATGCAGTCGTAGTGAGCATACGCAGTGTTGGAAAGGTTCCTTTGGAAATGTAACAGGTTACAGGTTACAAGTTACCCTATTTAAAATGTAATAAGCAGTGTAACTATTTCAATTATTTTATTTAAGTAATGTAACTGATTACATTTGATTACTTTTTTATCATTTTTTAAATTTCCAGCTGAAACGCCTTTTTATCACTTGCCATGGTGGCAACTCTCATACAGGTTGTAGCCTAAAGCTTTCAGCAGCAGTGTGGATTGATGTAGCTAATTGGCAGACATGGTGCGCTGCAAATTCAAACAAGAGAGCCAATCAAAAGCATCAGAATAGCATCGCTTTACTAAACAGCCTTTAAATGGCAGGAGGCATCGTGCACATCAAAAACAGGCAAAACAACAAATTAATATTATTCAACATATCCTAGCTTTTTACAGAAAATATTCAGATGTAACCCCCTTTGTAATGTTAACATTTTCATAAGTAACTGTAATTTAATTACACATATTTTCTCAGTAACTGTAACTGATTACAGTTACATTTATTTTATAATTAAATTGCATAATCTAGTTACATGTAACTAGTTACTCCCCAATGAGCATAAGAAACTTCATTCAAAAACATTAAAAAATCTTACCGACCCCAATCTTTTTAGTATATATATAAATATATATATATATATACTGTCCTCATATATATATATATATATATAGTATGTATGTATAGCCTATATATATATATATATATATATATATATATATATAATGTATGTATGTATGTATAGCCTATATACAGCTCTGGAAAAAATTAAGAGACCACTTAACATTGAGAAATCAATGTTAAGTGGTCTCTTAATTTTTTCCAGAGCTGTATATATATATATATATATATACACACACACACACAGACACGCACTGCATAATGTAGCCCATATTATATGGAGAAGGGTTTAGGCAACGTCTTATATTCCTTTGAACGAGGCATCTTGACATTCAGGTCAGAGACAAGATGCGATAAACATTCTATATCATCAAACGATGAAAGTATGACCAAGTTGTGATTTGTGATAACGCTACTCATTCTTCAATACTGTGTCGTCACGAAACCCCCAGGCCTTTACAAACAACATGGGCAAACTCAACCTAGGACGAAACTCAGAATGTCTCCGCCCATAAAGAGGAAGAGACTCTTAAAGCTCAAATCAGCAGCTCATTTCATATTCAAGGTGCGGCTTCACTCAACAGGTGTCTGAGTCAGGGCATCCACAACAGCTCTTTTTAGCGGATTTTTATTATATTTTTAAAAAACATTTTTGTGAATTTAACCCATTCAAAGTCAGAGGACTACAGAAACCGCGCTGAACTGTTGTTTCCAGATATCAAACAGATATAGTTTTAGACTAGTTAATCTTTTTAGATTCATTGTGAGAAGATGGCAAATAAAGGAATGCAGCTCTTGGGATTTACTCTATCGGTTCTGGGTTTGATTGGGCTCATTGTTGGCACAATCTTGCCTCAATGGAAGATGTCTGCCTACGTTGGAGATAATATAATCACAGCGGTGGCGATGTATCAAGGCCTTTGGATGTCGTGCGCATTTCAGAGCACCGGACAAATCCAGTGCAAGGTGTACGACTCCATTCTACAACTCGATAGTAAGTGCAAACCACATGTAAGGTTTTTCAAAAGCTATGTTAGGCTATTGATAACACTGCTGGATGTCTATTTTAGAACATCCTTCTAGTTATGATTTTTTAAACTAAGCATTTGCTTGGTGAAATGCTGTACCTGAGAGGGCGCATGCGCGCACTGTTCAGCATACTGGCATATGATCGCTTCTTCACACACTGATGATAATGATACGAGTGTTCTGGCGTCGAATGGTGCCAGCTTACTGATATAATTTATTTGTGTCGTGTCATACAGCTGTTAGCTGAGCAAATAATAAAATAAAAACTTTGTCGATAACATACAAAACTATTGGTAATTATTTTATTTTAATTTTTTTACCTGTCAAATATAAGGAGCAAGTTATATTTAAAACTGTTGTGATGTTTGTTTATCTTTATCCATACATGAAAGCTAGCACCCAAATTGTTTTTCGTTGCCACACCCTATAGCCTCTTAACGGCAACTCCTCTCGTGTTACCACAGCAAGGACACGCACCTGTTATTCTATGCGTTCCCTCAGAAATTCACGTATTTTTTCCTTGATTTATATACATTTTGGCGTTTGATGCCATAATCTATTTGACTAGTATCTATTACATTCTTGCACAGCTTGGTGTTAGATAATGATATTTGTTTTGATTTTTATCTTTGTTAAACAAGGATTTGTATGTATTCATTTGTTTTGGGTCAAAGGAAGCTCAAAGGTGGTAAAAAGGGCAGCCGTTCTTCAGGAATGTGTGAACAGTTAAAGTTCAAGCCAGAGTTTTCATTGTTAATAAACAAAAATGTGTATCGTTTTAAGGTTAGGGTGAACATTCAGACTGGGACAATGCTAGTTTAGTGTTTGGTGATACGGGCGGGTTACGCTTTTACTTAAAGTAATGATTATACGGGCGTGACTCCCACCCTTCCTCCACTCGCGGAAACTCAGTGCTCCTATATCGGGTGGGGGAGTCAGGCATTGTCTTTGAATCACTCGAGTATTTTCCCAACAGCTTATTAAAACAACCAAATGAGGACTCCTTTGTGAAAACACCTAAACACAGACAATGAAGCTATTTAAACTCAAAGAGTGTCTTTTTAGAATAACAGAGGCGTTTGCTCCTGTGATGTTTACCTTATTTCATCCCCTTACTCTCCACACCTGAGACTGATGGAAAGGAGTCATTTGGCTCACTTCTGCCATTTGTGTTTATATCTATATAGAGCTTTATATAGTTTATTTTGCATTTTATGTTATGCATACAAAAGTACAACACCTGTTACTGTATCTTACTGTAGTATTGCTGTTAGGGATGAATCATGAGATTTAACATGGCACAAGCAAAGTGAGAAGAAAACCTGGTAAGGTGACGTAATGGCCAGCAGCCATTTTGTACATCTTGTAAGATTTGAATATCTATTTTACTTCAGGTGACAAGTTCCTAATAAATTGAGTTCTTCCTAAGAATTCTTAATAATTTGGTTTTATACTAAAAATACTGCAATACTTTTGAAAGCCATGCCCACAAAGCAAAAGTAGATTGTTGCAGTGAAACCCAGGTTCCCATGACTGGTTAAACCTGTTCTTTCTCTATATCTAAAGGGCAAATCGCTGCCCACATATGTGTACAAACTTCTCTCAAAGGAGGCTTCCGGTTGGAACCGGTCTTTGTTGCACCTGACTGCAGGTGTAGTGGGGGAAGGGCTTTTTTTGTCCCTGCTGAGAATTAGGCCATTTCAAAACCCTTTAGTCTGTTCATAATCTTTTTCTTTCACTGTTGGTGCACTTACCCTTTTTGTGTGCTGAAATGTCTTAAACCATGCTCTGAATGTCACTGTCATGAATGTCGAGACCAAATTATTAACTTTTCTGTCTGTATCTCTTTCTTTCTCTACCCTCCCCCTTTCAGGTGCTCTCCAGGCAACTCGTGCCCTGATGATTGTATCGATCCTTTTCACAGTAGCGGGACTGGCTGTGGCCAGCATGGGCATGAAGTGCACTAACTGTGGTGGTGATGACAGGGTCAAAAAGTCCCGTATTGCCATGACAGGCGGTATAATCCTCATTGTTGCAGGTACATTCACTCTAATATAATTATATTAATGTTAGTTATGTAATTAAACTACAGCAGCATTTTCAAGGTTAAAGGAACTCTTGGCAGGTTTGGAATGTCTGTCTTCACTGTTTTGGTTTGTCATGTGTCAAAGTTACATTCTGTAATTCAGAACAATGACATGCAGAAAATGTTCACTCTCAGTCAGTGGGCAGATACTGTGTCAAAAACAGTTACTATGTCATTTGGAATTTTTTTCATAAGTAACTAATTTATCGCTTCTCTTACATTCCTCAGCCGTCTGTAGCATTGTTGCCTGTGGCTGGTTTACAAGTCAAATCGTCCGGGACTTCTACAACCCCTTCACACCTGTCAATACAAAGTACGTTCAAATGTGGCTGCAAACCATAAGAGTATAGGCATTTATCCATGTGCTTCACCTTATTTTATAGTTTCTCTTAAAGGAGTAGTTCACTTTAAAATGAAAATTACCCCATGATTTACTCACCCTCAAGCCATCCTAGGTGTATATGACTTTCTTCTTTCTGAAGAACACAGAGTTATATTAATAAATATCCTGACGCTTCCAAGCTTTATAATAGCAGTGATGGGGTCCATTGAGTTTTAAGCTCAAAAAAAGTGCATCCATCCATCATAAAAGTGCTCCACACGGCTCCGGGGGGTTAATAAAGGCCTTCTGAAGCGAATCAATCGAGTTTTGTAAGAAAAATATTTATATTTAAAACTATATAAAGTAAAATATCTAGCTTCCGCCAGACCGTATTCAACTTATGAAAAAAGCATAACTGGCGCGCCGTATGACATAGGACGTAGCGTAAGCGTTTTGAACCGTAAAAGGGGTGTTACACTTTCTACGTAAGTTGAATACGGAAGGTGGTCTGGAAGAAGCTAGATATTTTACTTTATAAAGTTTTAAATATGGATATTTTTCTTACAAAACTTGATCGATTCGCTTCAGAAGGCCTTTATTAACCCACCTGGAGCCATGTGGAGTACGTTTATGATGATGCATGCACTTTTTTTGAGCTTCAAACTCAATGGACCCCATCACTGCCATTATAAAGCTTGGAAGCGTCAGGATATTTATTAACATAACTCTATGTTCATCAGAAAGAAGAAAGTCATATACACCTAGGTTGGCTTAAGGGTGAGTAAATCATGGGGTAATTTTCATTTTAAAGTGAACAAATCCTTTGTCCTTCTCAGTATTGTTAGTCACAGCTCATAATATAATACTCTATTTCTGTAGGTATGAGTTTGGTGCAGCCATTTTCATCGCCTGGGCAGGTGCGTTCCTGGACATAATGGGTGGAGGCATGTTGGCTGCCTCCTGCCCAAAGGGTAAATCTACTCCCAAGTACCCCAAGTCCTCCAGACCACCCAGCAGCAGCAAGGAGTATGTTTGAGCCACATCAGTTGTTCACAAGCTGAAGAAGTCCATAATGAATCACAGAGCATGGGTAGAAGTTTCCAGAGTCAGCTGATCTGAGATCTGTTAAGATTGTAATTTCTTTTATTGTGGTTGACTTAGAATAGAACAAACTGCTCAGATCAGTGTTCTTGGGCAACTTTTACTTGTGCTCAATACAGCAGCCCACCTCAGAAAAAAGGTCACTTCTGTTTTCTTTCTTTTGTAAGCACCAAGTCTTTTTTTTTTCTTCCTATTATGAATCCTGTTGCTGATGTGAGTTTGGAAAGGGGGGGGGGTTCTTCCCCAGTGTGTTCCTCGTTTCATAAGACTGCCATGTTTAGCGACCATGAAAGAGGGAGGCATGCTCAGGGAAAAATCATCACTCGTACCACTGTTACACTTGCATCACTGATTACTGCTGTAAAGCCATGTCCTGACCTCATCATCTGCCTTGCTTGCTGTGTACGTCATCAAATGAATTGTGCCAGACACTGGGGTGCATGTGAAGAACAACTTGCATTTAATTTTTTATATATATATATAGAAGTAAGGCATAAATGTGCAAATTTCTAGTTCTCTTTGCTAAATGATTTTCAGTCTGGTCCCTGTGCCATCAGACTCTTTTCAAACAATACGTCATTTTATACAAATCAACATCCTCTAAGGGAAGTTTTGTATTGCATTTCTTTTTTTTGAAAGGAAGTAGAAAATTACTGAACTAGTCTGAGAACATGACCTTGTTTAGATGATGCTAAAGATAAAGGTACTAAACTTCAAATTTTGCAGAGTGGTTGGTTTCTTTTTCTGAGCAAACTGATCAATGCTTTTTTTTTAATTTTTTAATTTTGTATTTTTTATTAAATAAAAGAAATGGCTCTTATTTATGCAAAGTGAAACTTAACCTTAGCTTTTGTGCTTTTAGCTCCCCAGTGTCGTCCTCGTTGCATGTGCACATTTATAAAGCTAATGTTACAAAATGTTTTGATACTCCTTTCTTGTATTTATCCACACCACTTACTGGTCAGGAGAAAATGGCTGTAGATATTGGTTCAGTTCTATCACAGCTGGTTAGAAAGAGGTCACATGGATTATGTCTTTTTCTATCTGTCCACAACATGAAACCTTTTTTTTTTTTTTGGTCTTTATGCTTAGACCACTTGAGATGGGTTGCCCTCAAGTCTGTTTAGGAGTTTAGGTAAATATAGTTCACATCATATTTGTGACCAGCTTATGCAAATATTTAACTTTTTAAAATGTTTTTGACTGTTTAAGTTTGCAAATTACAAATTTTATGTAAATAAATTTTTTAAACAAGACCTGTCTGTCATGTTCCTTTTATATGTGCCTAATGATATTTGTGGCAGTCAGAGTTGGGGAGTAACATAAAGCATGTTACTTTTATTTAGTACTGTCCTGAATAAGCTATTTCACGTAATAGATGTTTACATACAGTCCACAAGACAAAATGACTGAGTTTATACAAATTGACACACCTTTGAATCTAAACTGTCTGTTGTTACCTGGATGATCCACTACTGTTTCATGTTAAGTAATTTGTTTAGGTAATTGCGACCTTTTTATCTCACAATTCTGACTTCTTTTCTGAGAATTGTGAGATATAAACTTGCAATTGTGAGTTATAATGTACAATTGTGAGGGGAAAAGAATTGTGGCTTTAATAAAAAAAAATGTAAAAAGGTAATTGTGACTTATCTCACAAATCTCATTTTATAACACACAATTGTGAGTTTAAATCTCGCAATTCTGAGGAAAAAAAAAAAGTGTCAGAATTGTGAGATAAAAAGTCGCAATTACCTTTTTAATTTTTATATGTAGTGGCGGAAACAAGCTTCCATAAAACAATTCATTAAGAGCAGGGGGTGAAAACTTTTGAACAGGATGTGTACATTTTTCTTATTTTGTTTAAAGATCATATTTTTTCATTTAGTGCTGCCTTTCAGATGCTAATAACTACATTTCCCAGAAGACAAAATAAGTACAATTTACCCTGTTCATCCAATTCAAAAAGATTACACACCCCAGATCTTAATGCATCGTGTTGCCTTCTTGAGCATCAGTATTTTTTTATTTTTTCTAAGATTGTCTGCATTTTTTATTTCATGAAATATTGTGGAAAACTGATGTTGTTTAAAATAATATGCAGAGGAAAACCAAGTCCTATGTTTGGTGGTCCCATATACCTTATTACTATTCCAAAGTATTTAGATTAAGTTACAAAACTTGTGTAATCTAACGAAATACATTACAAATTACTTTTAAAGCATGTATTTTGTAATCTGTAGTGAAATACATTATAAAAGTAACCCTGGTGGCAGTTTACCCATATGCGTGATTTGCAAATACCTCAGCCTTGGTGAGTCACGTGGTCCTCTGACTTTTGTTTCAGCATTATTTGCATGTTCTGGCTATCGCTGACGTGTGTTAATGGAAATAATCCTGTAATGGGAGAATAATATGAGTGAAGGGAAAATGGGTCATCAGGTAAAATTGGTGAATGTGATCAACCAGTTGTACTTCACAAATATGCTATAATTGGTTATAATAAGTAAGAACATGATTAATAAAACACTTATTTACAAAGGGAATGTGCGTTTCACCAGATAGAAATATGTGAGGCAAAATGTAAGGTACTTTTCCTCCTTGTTTAGGTGTTGTGCTCTCAACTGCCACTCTCCTCGTCGATCAAACGCGAGAAAAAAAGGTTGGTCCTGCTAATTCAGACTTCAGGCCCCCTAAAGAAAGTCAAAATATAAGGTTAGTAGTCTTAATCTTTATACATATAAATTGGTCTGTATATAGAAAATACGTCCCAACATGGTTTAATTTATAAACGAACCGGGAACTAGATTACAAATTATAGCCAGTGGTAGACGCCTGACAACACAAATCGTGTTTACCTGAGGGAATTACCATAGTAACATTACCATAGTTGACCACCTTTGGTTTGAAGGGGTAGCCTATAGGATAAAACATTTACATTTTACAAAACATAAATGCTGTCAAGATTTACATATCACAAAATATCAAAAAGTCTGTTTGATTGCAGACGTCTGGGTGATTTTGATAAAGGGCGCCAAGAACGATGGAACCTAAAAATATTACATCCAGTTGGAAATTCCTTAAAAACGTAACCCACCTCCTAATTCAGTTTTTCCCAGACATTTTCCAAACTAGATTTTGAGGCAATTCGCAAGTACGTAGTGTAAAAATGGTTGCAAAAAAGAGCTGAAGTAGGCAAAGCTAACAAAACCCAAACGTATAACTTTTTAGGGCTATTTCTTAGGGTTTGTTGCCATCTAGTGGCCAAAGATGGAACAGCTCGACACTTTGAGTCATAAAAAGGAGCTCAGCTTTACACTTGTCATTTATTGAGCATCACACTGATTTACACTTTTATTCTTTTTTGCATGTCCCTTTTTCCAGTGCTGAAATACAGAATACAAGCAACAAATAAAACAATATAAATTCTTCATACGTGCCACAGAATAATTCAGCCCACTGATCATATAAACTTAGTTGATCAAAAATGCATAAAAATAATTTATCATGGTAATAATCAAGCAAGTGCATAGCTTTTCAAAGTGATAACTAATGCAACGTGCAATGTTTCATAAGGCATAAAAGCATGTAAACTAGCTAAAGATGCAAAGCCTTTAGGAAAGTTAAAAAGTTAAAAGTAAACTAACTTAATTAAAATTGTAATAACAAACAAACATTCATCAAATAAGTTTAGTTCTGAAACCACTGGAAATTAATCATTATTTTAACCTGTAGATCCTCCTGGGACTAGAGTGGGACTAGGAATAGACAATTTAGTGAATTTCTCTGACAACATACAAACCCGATTCCAAAAAAGTTGGGACACTGTACAAATTGTGAATAAAAAAGGGATGCAATAATTTACAAATCTCATAAACTTATATTTTATTCACAATAGAATATAGATAACATATCAAATGTTGAAAGTGAGACATTTTGAAATGTCATGCCAAATATTGGCTCATTTTGGATTTCATGAGAGCTACACATTCCAAAAAAGTTGGGACAGGTAGCAATAAGAGGCCGGAAAAGTTAAATGTACATATAAGGAACAGCTGGAGGACCAATTTGCAACTTATTAGGTCAATTGGCAACATGATTGGGTATAAAAAGAGCCTCTCAGAGTGGCAGTGTCTCTCAGAAGTCAAGATGGGCAGAGGATCACCAATTCCCCCAATGCTGCGGCGAAAAATAGTGGAGCAATATCAGAAAGGAGTTTCTCAGAGAAAAATTGCAAAGAGTTTGATGTTATCATCATCTACAGTGCATAATATCATCCAAAGATTCAGAGAATCTGGAACAATCTCTGTGCATAAGGGTCAAGGCCGGAAAACCATACTGGATGCCCGTGATCTTCGGGCCCTTAGACGGCACTGCATCACATACAGGAATGCTACTGTAATGGAAATCACAACATGGGCTCAGGAATACTTCGAGAAAACATTGTCGGTGAACACAATCCACCGTGCCATTCGCCGTTGCCGGCTAAAACTCCATAGGTCAAAAAAGAAGCCATATCTAAACATGATCCAGAAGCGCAGGCATTTTCTCTGTGGCAAAGTGGAAAACTGTTCTGTGGTCAGACGAATCAAAATTTGAAGTTCTTTTTGGAAAACCGAGACGCCATGTCATCCGGACTAAAGAGGACAAGGACAACCCAAGTTATCAGCGCTCAGTTCAGAAGCCTGCATCTCTGATGGTATGGGGTTGCATGAGTGCGTGTGGCATGGGCAGCTTACACATCTGGAAAGGCACCATCAATGCTGAAAGGTATATCCAAGTTCTAGAACAACATATGCTCCCATCCAGACGTCGTCTCTTTCAGGGAAGACCTTGCATTTTCCAACATGACAATGCCAGACCACATACTGCATCAATTACAATATCATGGCTGCCTAGAAGAAGGATCCAGGTACTGAAATGGCCAGCCTGCAGTCTAGATCTTTCACCCATAGAAAACATTTGGCGCATCATAAAGAGGAAGATGCGACAAAGAAGACCTAAGACAGTTGAGCAACTAGAAGCCTGTATTAGACAAGAATGGGACAACATTCCTATTCCTAAACTTGAGCAACTTGTCTCCTCAGTCCCCAGACGTTTGCAGACTGTTATAAAAAGAAGAGGGGATGCCACACAGTGGTAAACATGGCCTTGTCCCAACTTTTTTGAGATGTGTTGATGCCATGAAATTTAAAATCAACTTATTTTTCCCTTAAAATGATACATTTTCTCAGTTTAAACATTTGATATATCATCTATGTTGTATTCTGAATAAAATATTGAAATTTGAAACTTCCACATCATTGCATTCTGTTTTTATTCACAATTTGTACAGTGTCCCAACTTTTTTGGAATCAGGTTTGTACATGTCACAGTTATGTCAGGATGTCCTGTAAAGAGCACATTCAGGGCTTTTCAGAGATACCAAATGTTTGGAAGTTTCAATGACAACTGCCACTCCTTGGACTTTAAAAATGGCTGACATTAATTTAGTGATCAAATTTAACACTCTTATGGAAATATGATAATATTTTGCAATTATCATTTAAATCTGACACATTTTTTTTAATTGTTTGCAATAAATAAACATCTCAGGAAAATCAAAATATGACTTTCTGTTACGAATCAGGACATCGATTTCATACCAGGACTTATATCATGGTTAATTATCAGGCATTTTGGGAGACACAAGTGAATATGGAAAGAAATTATATTTCAATATCCCTATGAAATATTCGATATTATGAAAATCTTGCCAATTACTACTCCCATTATTACACTTCTTTTTTCATTACATGTTGCCCCAAGAACACATTAATATGCAAATTAGATACAATGTATAGATACATTGTATAATGGGAAAACCTGCTTGTGGCCATTTTACACACATATTGCATAAAGCAAAATTATATATTAAATCATTCTGTTATATCTTTCATAACATAGCTGAGAATCATCTTTATACAAAGCCTGGTATAAAAAAATCGGGGGGGGGGCATGATTATCATCTTTAAACAAAAGGTTGAAAACCACAACTCTAGGAAGCAGCATATATTTCCAACATTACCTGGTTTTAAGAGACAAACTTGAGTACAAATAGAACACTGCTATTCGTCTCACCAAATGTTTAAATAAATAAAGTGAAAGACAACATACTTTTAACAGCACAAATCTGGACAGAGTGATCTACAGTGGCTGGTCTTTACCTTTGGTCTAAAATATGTTGATCAGCCTACATACGCACATTTCTCCCTCTGGGAGGCACGAGTGTCACACACAGAGCTCTGATCTAAGAAGCTACTATGCAACAAATCACCTGTGTGGCCTGTTGTAGGCTGACAACTGCTGCCATGCGACTAGTAAACTACAGCTGAAACGCATGCGGATCTCGTGAGAATCTGATACTGGGAGAAAGGTGTCTGTCTTTTCTCCTGCTGAAATTGTCCCGACTGTCCTGTGGCAGAAGGGAGCATTTCACGAATAGCTGGTCCAGAATATTAAGAATCTGGGAGGCTCAGGATGGCTCATTGCTGAGAGGGACAGGTAGTGGTCCGTTGTTGTTGTTGTTGTTGTTGTTCATAACGTCATCCAGATCTTCATCCTCTATAACCACTATAAAATAAAATTCACATCCTATTTTAAACAGGTGAAAATTCGCAGTTACAGTGTGTACAGTGTAATTAAATCAGTTGAGCCATTAAGGGAATAGTTCACCCAAAAATGAAATTAAGCCCATGATTTACTAACCCTCAAGTCATCCTAGGTGTATATGACATTCTTCTTTCAGACGAATACAATCGGAGTTATATTAAAAAATGTCCTGGCTCTTCCAAGCTTTATAATGGCAGTGAATGTCTGTTTCTGTTTTGAAGTCCATAAAAGTGCATCTATCCATCATATAACTGCTCCACACGGCTCCGGGGGTTTATAAAGGGCTTCTCAAGTGAAGCGATGTGTTTGTGTAAGAAAAATATCCATATTTAAAACTTTACAAACTGTAATCTCTAATTTCCGCTAACTGTCATACGAGAGACTGGCGTTCCAGCGTATGATGTAGGACGCAGGCGTAGCGTAAGTTCCGGTGCTGAATGCGGAAGCGCAGAGGATAGAGCAAAACAAAACTTGGTTGTTGCGAGAACTAGCATATTCTCACCGGAGCGTCCTACGTCATGCGCTGGAACAACAGTCTCTCGTGAACGCACGTACGACAGTGGAAGTTAGAGATTACAGTTTGTAAAGTTTTAAATATGGATATTTTTCTTACACAAACGCATCGCTTCGCTTCAGAAGGCCTAGATTGTATTTTGACTTGAGGGTGAGTAAATCATGGGCTAATTTTCATTTTTGGGTCAACTATCCCTTTAATATGTAAATATTCCATTAAATAGGCCTAGGTCATTAAATAAAAAGTGCCTTTTGTGTCTGAACCTGTGTAAACAATGATTTTTTAACAATGATTTAAACAAGTTTTCATCTTAATCTGTCAGTAAGAGGCAATCTTGAATTGTCATCTCTATGAATTTTAAATAAATTACTTTTGAAAATTGTATTTGTAGAAATCTCTACAATAAACTATCTTCCTAATAAACATCGTATAGTCAGTGGCATGACCTTTAGCATGACTGAAATATAAAACTGTTACCTTGATTTGTATAGTAAATAGCTGATTGTTTGTAGAAGTATCAGCATCACATTTTTTCCAATAAACACATTGTAATATTATGACCTTGAGCACAAGGCTAAATGAGCAATAAAACTGTCAACACTGTTATGAACCTATTTTTTTTTTTAAAGGTATGTAGCCTATATCCCAACAAAAAATTTAATTCAGCTTGCAGTCACAATGCAATTGACTTTACTTTTAACATTTCCTAAATCCTCATAAAATAAATCTCCATATATAAAAATCTAATTTTCAAAAGGAAAAAGGCACACATTTCGTGGAGTGACCGTCCTAAAGATGGGGTGAAAAATCATAAAGTATCCATATCTAAATAAATGAAACAAAAACATTATATACTCGCCTCTCTTTGACCGTCCAATCTGTCCGAGTTTGGGGGCCCTCTGGCCTAACCTAATCTGAGGGGATTCGGGGCTCAAGCAGTCACTGTTGAACTCAACCCGCAAATGCTTCATCTGACACACCGAGTCACGGGGACTCGGTTGAAGTTGCCCCGAGGGCGGCAGGAGCTCGGGCATATCCGCTGTGTCAAGCATCCCTGCAGCCGGAGTTTCTTCCCGGTTTCCAGCGGTGACGGTGTCCGCTTCCCCGCTGCTCATCAACGCCTCTTCCGCGCCCGTGTGCTCCTTCTCCTCCTTCTCCCTACCGCCGCAACAGTACAGCATTCAGAGTGTATAGGACGACTAAACGGACGTAGCGAGGATACGTTTGTCCTTGTCTCTGCAGTGAGCTCGTGTTTCATTCCACTTCGTTATTCAGGCGGAATACTGCAGAATTCAACTGCTCTTGACCAGCATCCCTCGGTAATGATCGTCTTTGTGTTCTGTGTGATCTTCCAGTCAAACGATGCAGTGGATGGCGTAAAGCTCCACTTTCTGAGAGTCACATTAGTCATTCACACACCAATAAATTTTAATGGAGTTAATAAGAAACCTCAATTATAATAACGCATCACTTTAGGTGTCTTTAAATTAATTTACCTAAAAAAAAAAAATTAAAAAAAAAAAGACAATTCTGTCATAATATGCCTTCATGTCTTTCCAAACTGTATTAGGCTACTTTCTTTCTGTTGAGTAAAATTATTTTCTTACATAGTCTTTTTAGTCTCTATAGACTATAGTCTTGTGTGTGTGTGTGTGTGTGTGTGTGTGTGTGTGTGTGTGTGTGTGTTTGACCATGCAAAAGGAAGTCAATGGGCCATATTGAAATCAATTTTGTTAACTAGCTAGTTTATTTAACTAACATATCACAAACCAAAGTTTTTTGTTTATGTTTTTTTAATGATGCTACAAAGACCATGGTACTTGGGATCATAACCACATAAACAGTAACAGAATATTGTGATTGTGAATCTCCCACTGTCCTACTCATCTCTCTGTTTTACTCCAAAATATAAACAGAAATCTCTTACCATATATGTTCTTACATTATAGTATACAAGCTGTGATTTTTATATTAAATACATATATTTAAATTAAATGAAAAATTTTATTAGGCAAATTCATAAAGTGCCATCCTTCCACTCGAAGACCTTTATCTAACATAACGTTGCTATATATATCAGAATGTTGATTCTATTTGAGTAATGTCTTGCTAAAAAAAAATCACGTTGTTACGTCCTGAGACGTATTGTGTATATGTGTTGCTGGTCCTGTGTCTCTCTCTCTTTCTTTTGTCCCTTTCTTTCACAGGGTTAGATCAGACCAGAGTAATTTCTTAGAACATCCTATTATTGATCCTATTAGGAATTACATTAGACCCTTTTGCTGTTAATGTTGGAATTCTATGAGAAATTGCACATTAGGATCCTTCAGGAATAAATTCAAGTATTCCAATTTTGACTATGTATGCCTTTGGAAGAGCATTTTGTGCATTTTTGTCCAACACCCCCTTATGTCATAACTCTAGTAATACTGCCCAGCTGTACTCCAGCTTACAATGTACCGACTTTAATCCTGGAACCAAACTAATAAATCCGTAGAGAAAGTTGTAGGCCTGCTCATCTTCAATCACAATCTGTCTCTAAGATTACTGAAGGGGACAGAGCTCATCCTGTGCATCATTAATTCATGCTTTCAGTAAATACATTCAAAACTCCCTGAAATATTACTCATTTATTGCCCTCCAGGTCAGCTGGGCAAGTTTCTAGAAGAGCTGGATGTGCTGCTGTCCTCATTCCCTGAGGATGGCAGCCCATAGTCTTTGGAGACTTCAACATCCACTTGGAGAAGCCTTATGCTGCAGATTTCCCTTCTCTCCATAGCCTCTTTCGATCTTCAATGGCTCACCACCAGGTACTCAGGCAACCAGCTTGACCTCATCTTTACACACAACTGTATCACAGAAAACATTTTGGTTAAACCTCTGCACATTTCTAATCATTTCCTTAACACTTTAAATTTACAACTTCCTTTTTTCGTACCACCAACCACCTGCCAGTCTCATTCAGACAAAACCTATG
The DNA here is from genome assembly GCA_039654105.1 of Coreius guichenoti. Taxonomy (NCBI): domain Eukaryota; kingdom Metazoa; phylum Chordata; class Actinopteri; order Cypriniformes; family Gobionidae; genus Coreius; species Coreius guichenoti. The sequence continues at coordinate 9,792,868 of CM077190.1, forward strand.
CTCCCTTTCTCCCTCCTACCTTTCTTCTGTTGCGTCATCCTCTCTTCCCTCCCCCACCCAATTCTCATCACTAGATGTTAATAACACCAAAGACACTTTATTTTCCACTCTAACATCCTTTCTAGACAAAATCTGTCCTCTCTTCTCCAGGCCAGCATGTGTTACTCTCTCTAATCCCGCGGTTATCCAATGTTCTCTGTGAGCACCGGACCAAGCTCAAGGCAGCTGAAAGAAAATGGCACAAATCAAAGATTAAGCTGACCTCAGTCTTTGCTTTCAGGTAGAGGTCTGCGCGGGACTGTTTTTTTCGTCCCGCTTAAAATTTACTCTGTATTCACCCGCTTACCACTTAGAATGATTTTCTTCCCGACCCGACCGATCCCGCTAAATTTAGACCTCGTTTCCAGATGTAGATTTCCCCTAAAGAAAGAGAGTGACTGGGATAACAAATATAAAATGTTGGCTATACAATAATTTTATTTGTTATTTTTGTCTTATCATGATATTGTCAACACCGTAAAAATGTCACAGAGAAAAATAGGCTAAATCAAATACGACATCTGTCACTCAAAATTATAAGCCAAAAATACAAATAATGAAAACTGTCGGCTTACTAGCTATAGCTACTGCTAAATGAAATATTTTTTTTAACATGCAAGAACAGAATGTCACTGACTGACGACCGAATGTCTCTCCTCCAAAATCCGACCACTAAGGCTGGACGTTCTCTCTGAAGGTGCTCTTGTGGACGGGATGCAAAGAACATATATTGCCAGGTTCAGGGCAGGGAACTGGGAACTGTGTGAATGCCACCATTGCAGAAAGTTTTGTTCACTTCAAGCTCAAGCACGGATACATTGTTGTCAAAGGATGTCGGGAGCGGCCGGGCTATTGTCAGACCGCCCATTCCCGTCCAAAGTACACCATAGTTACCGACCGCTACCGTCTTTGATTTGGAAATGTACTCCCGCGCCGCAAGAAAACTGAGAGAGGAGAGTAGGATGCGAGAAGGATGCGATGGGAAGCTTATATATAAGCTTCTCATCTCCAGCCACCCTACCCCCTGCCCCCTAGACCCCATCCCCTCACACCTTCTACAAGCAAACTCTCTCACACGTCTGCCATCACTTACACAGATCATCAACACACACAACTCAGGCATTTTCCCCACGGCATTCATCAGGCCCAGGTAACCCCACTGTTTAAAATTCCTACATTAAACACTTCACTTGTAGAAATTTACAGACCTGTCTCTCATAGCGAAAACACTTGAACAAGCTGTTTTCAACCAGTTATCATCTTTCCTTTCACAGAACAACAAGCTGGACGATTACCAGTCAGGTTTTAAAAGCGGCCACTCAACCGAGACTACCTTGCTGTTAGATACGGAAGTTCTGCGGATTGCAAGAGCTGATTCCAAATCATCAGTTTTTTATTTGAAATCATCAGTTCTAGATCTACCTGCAGCTTTCGACATGGTTAATCATCAGATCCTTCTGTCCAACCTCTCATCACTTGGCATCACTTGAACTCCACTTTTCTGGTTTGAATTTTATCTCACAGGTAGGTCGTTCACGCTTGCCTGGGGAGGGGAGGTAAACAAAACATCAGGTCATTCAATCATCAGGTCACTGGGGTACCCCTGGGATCAGTTCTTGGACCTCTCCTCTTCTCCATATGCACTACATCACTGGGACCCATTATACAGGCACACGATTTCTCCTACCATTGCTATGCTGATGACACACAGCTCTACTTTTCATTTCAATCAGATGATCTCACAGTAGCTTCACGCTTCAAAGACTACCTGGCGGACATCTCGGCATGGATGAAAGAACATCACCTACAAACTAGCAAAGACAGAGCTTCTCATTTTCACAGCCACCCTGTCAGTACAGTACAACTTTAGAATCCAGCTAGGTTCATCAACAATAATCCCATCAAGATCGGCCAGGAATTTTGGGGTAATCTTTGATGATCAGCTGACCTTCAAAGACCACATTGCTATAGCACGATCATGCAGGTTTGTACTGTATAACTTCAGGAAGATCAGGCCCTTTCTAACTGAGCATGCAACACATCTTCTCGTCCAGGCCCTTATCATTTATAGGCTGGACTACTGCAATGATCTTCTCGCAGGACTTCCATCATGTGCATTTCAAACCCCTACAAAATGATCCAGAATGCAGTGGCTCGACTGGTCTTCAACGAACCCAAAAGTTTATCTCTCTGCATTGGCTTCCAGTTACAGCTCACAAGTTCAAAATATTGGTGCTTGCCTACAGGCAGAGGCGGACATTAGTGAGGTATTTTTACTCTGCTTAAGTACATTTTTCAAGTGTTTGGTCTTCATTAGAGTTTTCTTTGGAAAACTTTTACTTCACAACATTCCAAAGCATGATGTTGTATATTTTACTGCACTACGTTTCATATTGAATTTCATTTAATACTTAATTACATTAGAAATCTAGTACTTTCTTACTTTTACTAAAGTAAAAGTAATTAAAAGTAAGAAAGTACTAAATTTATGTACTTAAGTATTAAAGGTAAAAAAATAAAAAAATAAATAAAAAAACTTCTATTTATGAAATGTAGTGCAGTAAAAAGTATGACATTATGCTTTGGAATGTAGTGAAGTAAAAGTTTTCCAAAGAAAAACACTGATAAAGTACAGATACTTGAAAAGTTTACTTGAGTAGAGTAAAAATTAGGGCTGTCAAGCGATTACAATTTTTAATCTAATTAATTACACAATGTGGCGATTAATTAATCTACTTAATCGCACATCAAATTTGGCTGAGAAATTTCTCCCAAAAGATAATTTAAAGCCATTATTGTGTAAAAAATCAAATAGACATTACGAAAAGTAGTTTCAGAAAGAAATATTTTTGGGTGAACTATACCTTTAATGTTTGTTTTTTTATTAATATGGAAATATGAAATTATACTCTAAATAAGAAACTAAAACTGCCAGTAGGTGGCGGTAAATGTCTAATGGAGTTACTTATTTAGAGTAGGCCTATAATTCATTGAGTCCTTCATTCATTCGATTCGTTCAAACGGCTGATTCTTTCAGGAGTGAAGTAAATGGTTCTCTTTATGAAAATGGGGATGGTAAATGGTTCTCTTTATGGTCCATTGAATCATGGGTTCACCCGATTCGTTCAAACCGCGGATTCAGAAATGAAACGCCACTGTCTATTGCTCTGAGTCCGAGACGAACAGTTCTGCTTTGTCTTTATATTTTCGTTGGCAAAACTGAGCAAAACAGACAATATTGTGTATAAAATAACACAGTATTAACTTATTTATTTTCTTAAACTGTTGTATAAGATCAGTATCGCATTTGCACTGGTCTCGTGCTATTCTGGACAGAAAAACATAACTCGTGGGATATTTCACTCGTTACTCGTGAAATATTGCTTAAATATCATGATGTAAATGTGAGGGCGTTTTCACACTGGCAGTTTAGTTCGAAACGGGGCACGGTTCACATGAAAAATTGGTAATATAAAAGCTGTTATGTGGACCCGGGTGAGCTGAGCTCAGGGGTACTCAACCCGAGACTCCCTGAAGGAGGTGGTATGAGTTCGTTTGCGCAACTTGCGCTCCAGCTGATTCATGTGAATGTGAAAGCAACACGGACTCGGGGGCACAAGACAAGTAACATGCGCATGCGTTTTTATCAGATTACGATGTATTTAGTTCAATAAAACACATGTAAGGGATGATGATGGTGTTGATGACCTTAGATACGAGCGAGAGTGACCCTGCAGTGTATTCGCGCATAGCACCGGCGGGAACAATCGCGCTCTAACGCGGACCACAACAAACGTGCCAAGTGTAAAAACACCTGATACTAAAACGAGCATTTTTGCCTCATATCTTGAATTTTAGGGACATTCTAACTGCATTCTATAGGCTTCATCACACAGTGAGTTGTTGCTCTGCATCATATTCTTCATCAATCAACTGTATGAAACGTAAGACGACCTACGTTGGTCTGGGGCGGGGCAAATGCGTTAATAATTTTAACGTGTTATTTTTTAACGTAACTAATTAATCTAATTAACGCGTTAAATAGACAGCCCGAGTAAAAATACTTCACTACTGTCAGCCTCTGCCTACAGGACGGCCACGGGCTCTGCACCCTCCTACCTCCACTCTCTCTTACGTGACCTCTCGGTGGAATAAGTGTGCAGCACCTCGTGTTACCATCAGGCACAAAATCACTCTCAAGAACATTTTTGTTCACTGTTCCTTGCTGGTGGAATGATCTTCCCAGCCCTGCACACAAAAAAATGTGGTTCTTCAGCGGTTCTTTGGGGTGGTTGAGGTGCTATATAGCACCACTGCCATACAAAGAACCCATTAAGCCCCTGTATAGATCTTTAAAGGTTCTCTAACTCTCTCTCAGTCTCTTAGTTTAGTTGGGGAAAGGATTAAAACCACATTAAATTACAGTGAATTTCCTGAAGATAACGTGGTTCTTAACATCTTGCCCCCAAGGCCCCTCTGTAAGGAAATATTCCAGGCCCCCCCACAAGACTTTTTGACCTCAGAAAAGCATAAAAGTGATTCAAAACTTTTGCCATTGTGGTAAATTCCCATTAATAACAAACATATGAGAATGGAGTAACAGATCTAAAATCTGAGGAGAATGGGGAGGTTCTATGGTTCTATATAGCACCATTTGACAAAGGTGCTGTATAGTACCTTTAAAGATAGGTGCTATATAGCACTTAAAGTGGTTCCCCTATGATTACGAGCCAATGAACCACTTTTAGTGCTATTTAGCACCATTTTTCTTTAGAGTATCCAGTAGGGCTGGGCCGATAAACGATATCATATCGAATCGCGATAAAATTGATGTCGATAACGATGATAAGCTCTGGACATTTTTACTCGATATGGATTACTCTAACACCCAATCACACAGCAGAAATAAACGCGACAACAGCCAGTCAGCGTGCAGCTATTAGCTTGCACGTCTAAGTACAAGCTCTACTGGCAAAGAAAACTCGACACGAGAAGGAAAAAATGATTGGAAGCGGCGACGAACGTTAAATGGAAAGTGAAACTAACCTTGATTTATCATCCAAAGACGACGAATTTGTCGATAAAAGGTAGTACGAATTGTTACTCATTTGAACCGCGTCACACAGACCATTTATCCGCTCGGGTCAAAGTCCAAACGGATCGGTCTCGGTGATGCGACACTAAACAGTGCTGTGAGATCCAGTGAGAAGCGCGTGCATTCAACGAAAAACACAAATGTCTCGGTGATTTAAACTAGTTTAAAACCAGATTAAACAGCGCTGAGAAACAGTTGAACCGATACAGTCAGAAGGCTTTTCGATCTACAAATCTCCATAATTTACCATGGATTTAACACTAACTGCACCATGGTACTGTGGCAGAAATGTGGGATATTCAATTCATATAGAATTTAATTATATTATTAATGTAGACATGTATTAAAAGGAGTAATGGAATATTATTACAGAATTTTTTTGTGATTGAGCTTTAGAATTTGTGCATTTATACTAAAATTTTTTAGGCTAGCCTACTGTTTTTCATACAAATACCATAGAAACCATATAGATATATTTTACCAAGGTAGTGAAGAGCTATATTCATGGTTTTAACTGTGGTTATCATGATCTAAATGTATGATACAATGGAAGACCAATGGTTAATTTTAATAAAACTCAGTCAGAATATTTAAATTTTACCATATAAAAATGAGGTTGTTACAATTTTTACAGATGTCCATGTTTTTTTTAATGAACATAAATTTACATCTGCATCCTCCTAACTCAAGCTACTACTACTACTGCCAACTCACTGTCAAATGTGCATTTCTAAGACAAAACATGTAATATTATTAATACTGCAGCCTGCACTGGAAACTGTGCCGAAGATATATGCCAAAGTCAGGCAACACAAACCTGTTTCATGACTAGAAACAATATCACCTATTAGAACATGCAGAAACTAAGACATTCATTTTTTTCTATTAAGAAATTTATTTTGTTAAGGAAAAATGACTGGAAAAGTGTAAGGAATTCAAAAACGTGAAGTTTGTCATATTCTGACAATAAAAAGTAGCTTAAAACCACAATTAACAGTCTGGTTTCTACAACTTTAACTTAGAAGCAAAAATCTGTCTTTAAATTTTAAAGAAATAAATATTTGACATTTATCATGATAATTATCGATATCGACTGATATGAAGAGATTTTATCGAGATCATTTTTTGGCCATATCGCCCAGCCCTAGTATCCTGGCCTGAATTTTTAAGAAACAGCTGAAAACTCATCTCTTCCGTGAGCACTTAACTGCAGTCAGCTGAATATATATATATATATTTTTTTTTTCACTATTCCTTCACTTATGCTCTCACCGTTCCTTAATCCCTCCTTATTCTAGCTTGTACTATCTGGAAACGAAGGCTGAAACTTTGTATTAATAGCACTTCTCGTGTTTATTGCCTCTTTAGATTAATCGCTTGTTGTATTCCTCAATTCAAGTTGCTTTGGATAAAAGTGTCTGCTAAATGAATAAATGTAAATGTAAAACAACTGAAGATGCTGCATCATGGGAAAGGAATGAAAAAGACAATAGGATCAAAACAAAACTTATAAGGAAGAAGATGAGCGAGGATTATATGTTGGCATACCTTGGCAAATCTCCATATAAACTATGTAACCTGCCAAATGCTTCAGATATTTCCTTATGACTCTATGGAAACTCTAAAAGTGCTGAAAACAAAAGCCACATCTTGCTGAAGGACAGTCTCTGTTAAAAGTTGTGCAATGACTCTCATCGTCATTTGAACATTTCTGCATGGTGTCAAGATATTTCAGCATGTTACCAGGTCCGTTCTTAATATATTGCATTTTTCATGAGTGAGAGGCACTTATGGGAAATGTTTAATGGATGCTACTGCTAACAGGATTCCTTTACCTCAGCAGAGACAGCTCAAAAGCCCTTCTAAAAAAATCGAACAGCTTTCATCGGACGAAAACTCTGAATGAGGAAGAATCTCAATGAGGAAGTCTTCAGGTTTTGTTCTGTTAGAGATGTAGCTTGGCTATTTCCCCCATGCAGTATTTGAATTGAACGTCATAACCATTTGAAAATAGTTTTAAAGATTCTTTTGTGTCTGGATATAATTCTGTCTTAATCTCTGAAGCTGTTTTTATTATGTGGTTTCAGTGATGATGTTGCCAGTTTCATTCCCTATGATATATTTACATGCATTAAGAATGTCTGGATTCTTCATATGCAATGGAGCAATGCAGTCTTGTTCTCCACCCTGATTTGTGTGCTTTTTAAGTGTAATGCTTAAAGGATGCTGCTGTGAACGGGTCTAACAGGTTAAGGAGGTTTGCCTTTAGAGCCAATGTGATGATCTTTTTTTTTCTTTGGACACCCACTCAGTAAAAAGACAAGATTGTGATCACAGATTTATAAACTGCAGATACTTTCCATTACGTTGGACCTGCCAACACTGAGGTGAGTGTAGATTTTCTACAGAAATATGAAGAATCATATCTGCATTTGCATTTTTAATCTGCATTTTTAAAATGATTATTTAACCCTTTTGTATTAGGACATGAATGTGACAAGTCCTTTATGAATGCCAAATAAAACTGTAATCACTTTTAATCATATCTCTTACATCAATAAAACATTATATCTGTTTAAAATCTCAAATATATACAAGTATTAAATTAAAATTAGGTCTACTTATGCAGAAAATTGATAAACATATTATGGAAACATTTGTTAACATTAGTTGACTGCATTAGTTAACATGAACTAACAAGGAACAAAACTTCTTAGTTAATGTTAAACTTAACATTTACTAATACACTTTTAAGCTCAAAAAGTATCTGTTAACATTAGTTAATGCACTGTGAACTAACATGAACATTTTTATTAACTATATATAACAAATCACTGGAGTGTGATGCTGAAATCATATCATACTTCTCTATCTGTTGTACATTTTTAGCTGTAAGCATGTCAAAATCAATGGTAGTCATGCAGCCACAGCCTGTTATGATCTCTAGTCATTCTGATCAGTGGGGATCAGGCGTCTTTGACTGCTGTGATGACATGCCTGAATGTAAGTAAAGTTTGGAATAAAATACAAAGGTTACACTTTATTTCTATGGTCCACTTTAGACATTCTACTAACTATAAGTAACTTTGCAACTACATGGCAACTAACTCTCATTAGAGTATTAGTAGACTGTAGTATACTGATACTGTTGGGCGAACATCAAAATAAAGTTAGCAGATATAAGCAGACTGTCTAACTCTAATGAAAGTTAGTTGACATGTAGTTGCAAAGTTACTTATAGTTAGTAATGTAGTGGAACTAAAGGGAAAGTTCGCCCCAAAATGAAAACACTCATTTCAAACCTGTGTGACTGACTTTCTGGCAACACTTTATTTTAAGGTGTACTAACTGTAGCAATAACTAACAGTAAATTATGCATAATTGCAAGTAACTTACCCCTAAACCAAACCCAACAATAACTCTAGTCTAAGTACATGTAGTTAATTAATATTACTCAGTACTTATTTGAGTAAGTATAATGTAACTATGTCAACTTAAAATAAATTGTAACCGACTTCCTTTTGTGGAACACTGATCAGAACCAGTTACAAAGTTACAGTGACAGTTCCCCTGAATTGCTGCAGAATGAACTTAGGCCTATATGTTTTGATTTATCTGCTTATATCTTTATCCTATAGACTACAACACCTCCAGAGCATTTAATTGTGTAGATTGTGTCATGATGTCATGTAATGTGTTATAATAAATATTATTATCTTCCTTTCTGTAAACAGGCTGCTTTGCTTATTGGTGTTTCTCGTGTTTCACGTGCATAAAAGCCAGGAATTACGGTGAGTGCTTATGTCTCCCCCTACTGGACTTCTGCGGGTGCGTCCCACCTATAACCATGTCCATAAGGGTGTCAATGCGCCAGCGTTATGGCATTAAGGTGAGTAAATCACTTTTCTATTGAATTTACTATACATTTAGGGGACACCAAGGCTAGTTATCACATCTCAGTAACTTAGAGGTTTTGAGCCAAAAGTGCAATCACACAAATGTTTATTTCCTATAGCTGTGCACATAGCCTAGTTTAAACTTGTCTTAAAATAGAATATTTTTTGTAAATTCCAAACTCAAATTTCAATACCATCATATTTTTTTCTATAGTTATTGTGTAACAAGTGAACAAATTAAAACCACACTGACAAAGCCTACATTCAGACAAGAGTCAATTAGTAATATATTTCAACTGAGAAATGAACCTTCTCAGGATATTTTTCATAAATATCAGGACAAAGAACGTTATCATTTTTATTGTGACAACTTGCCAAATGAGTTTTATAGTGATGGAGGCCTATTTGTAATATAGCCGTTATGTCTTTATGTTCATTTGCAGGGTGATATGTGTAATGACTGCCTGTTGGCCACATTCTGCAGAGCATGCGTTTGGTGTCAAATGTCACGAGAGATGAAGACACGAGATCTACAAATTGCTCTTGTTGGTGCCAGGAATTTATAAGTGAAGTTCCTAAATGTAATTTTGGGAAGAGTGAACCCATCTAATCTTCCAATTAACTGCCAGAGCATATGTAGCCACTCACTATAGAAGCTTGTTTCCACCACTGAATAAAAAATAAAAAAGGTAATTGTGCCTTTTTTCTCACAATTCAGACTTTTTTTCCGAATTGCGAATTGCGAGATAGTCAGTCTTTTTTCCCCCTCAAAATTGGACTTTGTAACTCGCAATTATGACTTTTTTTTCTTGCAATTGCAAGTTTATATTCCGCAATTCTGACTTTAGGCCTAATTGCGAGTTTTAGGCCTAAAGTCAGAATTGCTGAATCTAAACTCGAAATTGCGAGAAATAAAGTCAGAAATGCGAGATATAAACTCGCAATTAGGAGAAAAAAGTCAGAAATATCGAGAAAGTCAGAATTGCGAGTTTATATCTCGCAATTGCGAGTTTATATTCCGCAGTTCTAACATTATAACTCGCAATTGTTAATATCTCGCAATTGCGAGAACAAAAAGTCCGAATTGCAAGATGTAAACATGCAATTGCGAGAAAAAAAAGTTCAGAAGTGTGAGATAAAAAGTCGCAATTATGGTTTAAATTGTTTTAGTCCATGGGGGAAATAAGTTCCGGCATCAGCTGTTTTGGCATCCCTCTACCTCCCCAACGTCACCAACATAATTTAGGTATCTTGCTATCATATTCATCTTCCAAGCATTAGTAGTCTGACTGGGGCTACTAATCTAAGCTAGTTGAAGCTGCTACCTCAAGTCCCTCCACTGTGGACAGCAAGCCAAATATGTTTAACTAGCTTAAAAATTATAAGGGCAAACAAACTCGCAAAGGTCTTTTGAAGTAGCTATGCTGTGTGTGTATATACTAAAAATAATAAACAGAAGGATTTTCTTTTTCTAATGAAAAGAGTAAATGTTTGTATTGTCATATATCTTTAATGTCAGTTACTAAGTTTCTAATCTGCATAAAATCATGACAAGTGTGATCAGCTAGATTAGTCTATATGGAACCTTTATGGGAAAAAATATACTGTTGTATATTTGTGACAATAGTGAAAAGCAACAACATCATTGGTAAAAAAAAAAAAAAAGAAATGTCTTATAAAGCTTAATTTTATAAGACAATCTAAAAATTTTACTTTGAGCAGAACATAATGAAAAACAATTTGCATTTAGTCATCCCTTATGAAAAAGAAGTTTATTCAAGTGTTCTATTAGTATACTTCTTTTAAACTAAAAATAAGAAAGTATACTTTCAGTCTACTTTTTATATACATCTCAGAAATATACTTTATGTACTTCTCAGAAATATACTTAAAATTGCACTTAAGTGTACTTGACTTATACTGACAGAAAGGTCTAAGTATATTTGGCCTATACTCAATCTTTTGATCGAGATATACTTAAAAGTATAATTAAGTATTCAAAGTATAATTGGCTTGTAATTGTGTTTAATCTTTTGATTGAGTAGCCTATTAAATATATATTTTTTATATAGTTTTACATACAGTTTTATGAAACTTACATTGTTTGAAAATATTGATTCGTATATTGATAGAAAACAGATATGTTCCTAATTCTGCGAATGTTTGTGTAGGCTAGTCCACTGGTAGTGTACATAGGAATTTTCTTCAAATCTACTTTACTCTTTCCCCACCATTGACTGAATTTTCCAGCTAGGGGGCACTATGACACATACTTCTAGTACAGAATCTCCGGATCAAAATACAAGAGAAGAAAAAGCTGAAACAAGTGATAGAAGATTGCTCACGCAAATATAATATAACGCGATCATCAAACATTAAACAGCACGTAAATCAAAACTGCCTAATGTTACCAAATGAAATGTCGAACCCATGAAGAGGAAATGACTGTGAAGCTTAGGAGGTGTTGATGGACTCAATCTACTCCATCTGTGTTTTGATCATCGTTCTGAATCCAATTCAGGCAAAGTCTTTGACAAAAATGCGATTTTCTCAACTTTTTGTTTAAAATGTTGTCTTTCTTTATGAAACTTAACCACATTCAAGTGTTGATAAAAAAAAGGATGCAAGCTATAATAAAATGTTTTTAAAATTAGTTAAAGGTATATTTCAAGTACAAAAAATTTATATCTACATTTTAACAGTAGTATACTGAAAGTGCAAAAATAATATATAAATAGTAAACTATAAGTATAATGTTATGTTCACTTAAAGAAAACTTACAAATATAAAACTTATTTAGTATAACTTATTTAGTATAAAACTACTAAACTAGTAGTTTACTGAGAGTACACTTCAAAGTGTACTTTCATAAACTAAAAAAATTACTACTTGTATTAAAATAATATACTTATAAGTTCACTTGTAGTACAGATGCAGTACAAATGAGAAACATAGTTGTGCACTTAAAGTTTACTACTGTTACACTTAAACGTATACTAAAAGTGGGCCAATTTAGTCCCAAGCAGTATTGAAATAGTACACTTACAAGTTTACTACTAGGACACATTGATCTTAGTATACTTACTACATAAAGTATACTTAAAAATATACTTGAACATTGCTTAAGTATACTTCATAAAATGAACTTGAAGTATACTTCTTTTTCGTAAGGGATAGCATGATAAATGTGTATGAGAAAAGAAATGTGTATTGCTTCCCAACATGTTTGCTTTTCTCATTTGCCTTTATTGTGGGGCTGATAATCTTTGATATCTTTCACTTGATTTGTTATACAATAAATTATTGATCATTTTCTGGGACTCTTTCCATTTCATGTCTCTGGAAAGTTGTGTTTGTGTGTGTTAGGGACTTGCTCTGGAATGTAGTCATAGTTACCTCTACAGTGGACATCATCCTATACATTACCATATGGCATGGTATGTGGTATTTTTTTTCTTCCAAACCAAGTCAGAAACGCAGTCAGAAATGCCAAGTTGCTCCGGAATATCAGTCCATTACTTCTATCCTAGGAGACTCTTGCAGATAAAAAAATGTTGTAGCATAGTAACATCTAAGGAGTCATATCATTGTTACATTTTGCAAGTATTGATTTTAGATTGGAAGGAAATTCTGATGAATCATCTGTCATTGGACATCCTGCATTACTAGCTACATTTCAGCTACAATCCATACTATTACTGTGACTGTTGTTCTAGAAAATACTTCATCTGCAGTAATTTTTGCCTGTAAATAAATGTATTTGTGTTATTAAAATGTAATTTGCAGTTACATCAAAAATAAAAGAATGTGATTACATAACTCAGCAAGCAACAGCCATCATTTCGCCGTCTCGGTTAACTATAGACCCGATATAGTCCGGCTTTTGCATAACCCACTTTTAGCCAAAATAACCTTGAATTTGGATACATGTCGTTTTGGCCAGAATAACTTGCAAGATGTATGATATTCCATCATGTAAGCAAAGTCAACAGTGATTACAAGGTGTTTAGTTTATTTTCTTTCACATGTTCTATACGTAGGCTGTGCGTAGCCACGATTTAGCTCCTATACAGACCGGCTATTTGTAGCCCACTTACAGTCAAAACTGATTCATTGTAGTTTTTGGCCAGGCAGCGGATGAGATGGTTATATCCCATCATGCTCACAATGTCAATGATATCTACAAGTGTTATTTCATGACATGGTCGATTTGTCACGATTTAGCTCTGAATTGGATGGGCTGAATCTGCTTTTTGTCCAACCGGCGAAATTGAGGCACTCTATAGTCTAATTTTAATGGTTTGGCTATAGCTCTGATTCAGACAAGCGAGGAGTATAGCCAAAATAGTGTTAATGTAGTTTTCGCCCACGCAGCTTGTGGGATGCATTGTCATCAAACGCAAGTAAACATTTGAATTAGCATAATTTTTGTTGTCACACATAACATTCATACACATTATACGATATTATGTGACTGTCTTTCATTTTAAGTTAAATAAAAATGTAATTACAATTCTCAACCGCTAGATGGCAACTAGCCCTACTGAGACATGATTACTGGCAACGCGTGACTTTAAAAGTTAATAGAGATTCTTGCCAGATCTCGCGATAAACATTTCCGCCATTTTCAAAAAAAAAAAAAAAAAATTACACGAGAGAGAGCAATAGCAAACGTTAAAGCAAATTCCCACTTTGATCTTGTAAGTATGTGTGTTAATGTTCTTTTTCTAAATAAAATCTAATTATTCAATTTTTTGGATGGATTGTCATTTATGAGAACCTGTTATATTTGAGTGAAAAGAATCCTTTAGCCATCATTTTGTTGTCTATTAGATGTATATGTAGTCGTTCATTAGCCGTCTAATTGATGACTAGTCTATTCTTGGGCTATGGTTAGACGTCTATTAGATTTTCACTGACAGCCCAAATTTAGCCTTGTTTTAGCCTAGACACATATTCACTGTCTATTATACGTATATATGTAGTCGTTCAATAGCAGTCTAATTTATGACTGGTCTATTCTTGGGCTATGGTTAGACGTCTATTAGATTTTCACCGACAGCCCAAATTTTGCCTTGTTTTAGTCTTGACGTTTGGGCTGTGTTTTGACGGCTATTAGACGTCTTTTAGATGCAAAATTGCTTGCTGGGAATGTACATTGTAGCGAAGTCTCACTACAATCAAGATTTCAGCTGGTTGCTGCATATCTTGAATATACATCTGAGGTATGCAGCTGTGATATTGTATGGTATGTATTGCATGAACGCATTATACAAAACATAACCAGCAGGATTGACAAGGGCTGCATCCAAAAACCTAGGCAGCTGACTTGTTGCCTCGCTGCCTTATCAGGCAATGACTTGTAAGGCAGTGTAAGCACATGAAGGTACCTCTCGAAACTGATTTCAGAAAGACTTCTGAGGCAGCGTAACAGTTTAATGATCTACAGCAAAATAAAGTGAGCTTTGGTGAGAACTAAACAAATATTTAATTACTACAGTAGTAATTTCTCACTAGAAATGACATCAAAAGTTGAAAACGTTGGTCAAAAATGTACATTTACACACAAACTGACCAGCAACCGCAACTTTCAGACGCCATCTTTTTTTTTCTAGCTCAACTGTCACCGAATGGAACGCATAGGATTGTGGGATATCAAAGGCAGCGAAGGATACATCTATGCTGCCTTCAAAAATCGATCAGATGAAGGTCTCTCAGGAGGCAGGAAGTGAAGCTAACATTGGATTTGGACGTGCCTTGATGCCTTCCTACCTCGAAATGTGTCCTCCGAAGGCAGCATTTTCCAGTTTTCGGGCACAGCCAAGGATTGACAGCCATCTTCTACCGGTGTGCGTCGCTAATAACAGAACGTGCAGGAAACAATAAATAAACATTAGTTCCTAGGATCTGATTACGTTATGTATGTTACTTGGTTTTCTCAGAGAGGAAAGCTATGGTAGAAATGTGTCCATTTTGAGCAATCAGAATTATCAGCTAATCAGGGTAAATCGTCATACTCAACGTTTAGTCTGAGTTGGGTTTCCACAGAGTTGTACCTTCACCAGTTGTAGAGATCTTTGATGGAATCACGTCATGTTCTGATATCAAAGACATGCGAAGTTCAACAACGCTGGTCGAACGGGAACAAACTCAATTGTGTTTGCAATAATTGAAGCGGTATATTATAACTTTTGTATATATTTTATAGTTTTCACATAATTTTTATATAATTTTATTCAATGGTTTGTTAAATGCACACAGTATTGCTGTGTTATTACTGTATTATGTTTAATACGGTCTCTCTTCAGTTAAAACCAAAAAACGCACACTGTCCACTCAAGTGGACATCTGAAAATCTCTTTATATGGGAAGAAAAAAAAAAAGTTTCTACGTAAAGGATCAAATCAGTCGAGTGAAGTCTAGCAACTGGATGCAAACCATAGCTTGCAGAGCATAAATACCACTGTAACAGGGAAGGAGGACCCAAGCACAGAGTTGGCAATGGCAGATCCCACCCAGCTTTATAAACCGACAGTGGAGAGGACGATAGCGGGGCACAGACTGCAGGTGAAGTGGCCCGGGTTCGGTGGATAAGAAAGTGTGAGAAATGTTTAATATTGACTTGATCCAGATCTTGGAATAAGTGTAGGGGCCAGTGGAAAAAAAAATGGAGGTAATGGGTGATATCATCTATCAGTACGGAGTAGAGCGCATTGGTGTGCAAGAAAATAAAGGTAATCCTTTTAAGTTCCTAAAGGAGGTCTTTGAAGGGGAAAAAGTGGAGAGTTGAAAACAATTAAGAATGATTTGGAAGAACATCTGAAACACACCCAATCAGATCTAAGGCGTTATGAGCCTCTTACCATTCCATCGGACATTCCACCAATTAAACACCCAGAACATAATTTAGAGGACGGCCCTCCGAAATGGAAAGAGGTGGTGGATATTGTTCGACGGCCAAGAACGGCATCAGCTAGTGCCTAATGGAGTCCCATGTAAACTTTACAAGAATGCACCAGATGTCTTAAGGTTTTAATGGAAACTCTTGGGAACAGCATGGCAGAAGAGAATAGTACCCAAAGCATGGAGCAGCTTTGGACTTTGTCCTTGAGGCTTGTATCATACCACCTTCCAAGACTTTTGACTGGTTGCTCAGAAACTGTTGGAATGGGGTCATCCTCGATGAAAAACCTAAGGTCCACAAGCACCCCCTTGACAATAGAGATGCTACGTGACTTGGATGGTTTTATCCTCAAACAAGCCCACTTGATGGTCTCTTCCAATTTTCTAAGCAATCTCCTAGTACATGGAACAGTGATAGTCAGTGTTGAGATGTCATCCATGAAAACTCTGAGAGGAGGAAGACATTGCCTATCATCTACTCGTTGGCCTCCCACAACCCATTTTGAGGGTTGAAAAATAAATGCCAGAGGTGATATCGTACATCCTGCCATTATACTTACTTCCAGGTGCTGCCAAGTGGAAGTAAAATCTTTAGTGGTAAAACAGAACTTCACATCTTGGAAGTATGCCTTTACCAGGCCTGTGATGGTATCTGGAATGTGGAAGAAGCTGAAGGCAGCCCAGAGAAGGTTGTGAGGTACTGAGATCCAAAAAGACTACATGGAGATCCTTCTTCCCTGCTTTCACCACTTGGGTCTGGTGCCAAATCATGCTGGTATTTTCTAGGCATCCGGGAAGCCTGATATCCCTGCCTTCTGTACAGATGCATCAATGTACCCATTCCTCTGCATGTATTCAGACACCCTCCTTGCAATAACGGCAAAGAAGATTTTACCTTCCACATTCAGCAGAGAGATTGGTGTGACCTGACTGATGTTTACAGCATCCAGCAAAGACTACGCGCCCACGCACATGCCTATAGACTACACACGTAATATGCATGAGCATGCCATCCCCATTTTCATGGGTTACATGGAGAGGATAACAGTACTGTTTTCAGAACTCGTTTTCAAAAACTTGCACTTTGAAACCTATTTCAAACTTTGCGTTCTCAGGCCACCGAAACGCATTGTCGTGTTAATGAACTGACAGAACGCATAAAAAGTTTTCTGTCCAGAAAACGGAGTTGTGATAACGGCCCCTAAATTAATAACTAATGATTTTTACAACCTAAATGAACCAACGCTGAACTTACTTAAACTGGACAATGACTTTCTTCTAGAGCTGCTGTACTGCATTTTGTTGCATTAATTTCCTGTTATCACTGTAAAGCTGCTTTGAAACAACCTGTATTGTGAAAAACACTATATAAATAAAGGTGACTTGACAAAATTATTTGACAAAAAGGGGTATACTCACTGATATATGTAATTTATATAGATCAGTGGGTATTCAGCTACAGGTTGTTTTACTCTGCAAATAAATGCATAGAAAAACAAAAAGCTAACAGGAAAAAGCATACATTGCCTACTACATAATCAGTTATTAATATTTATTTGGTTGTCTCTTGTTTTTGCACATGTTAATCATTTCTATGTATGACAGCCTGGCCAAAAAGTATGCCCACACAATTTGGCATGTTTCATTGCGTTATCACAAATAAAACAATTGACTGTTTTGCACAACTATGCAATGTGCTTACAAAATCTTTTACAAATTTTTTATATATTTTTTTTTAAATGGTAAAGATGTCAGTTTTACTAGGCCAGTCATCACTTTTGAGCCACTACTATATATCCCTTAATAACACATTGACTGATGTATCATCATCCTGCACAGGCTGAACATTTATTGTTCTTAAAGGTGCAGTAAACTATTTCTGAGAAACGCTGTTGAAATCAGCACACTTGTAGCCAATCAGCAGTAGGGAACGTGATGAGTAACATTGGTTTAGTTATGTTTCAAAGAACCAAGATATGCGTCACGATTAGTTCGTTTTACTTTTGTTTTCATGGACTTTTAGTTTGCCTCTCTTTGCTGTTTCCTTTGTTCCATTATGTTACTAATTAGAGCAAACCTTATTTGCAAATGGAGTTCATCACCTTAGAGCTTTTCACACTTGAAATTGAAAGTTAACCCTGGGTTATTCTATAAACCCCAAGTAAACTGAATCCTGGGCAGGGCTGGACTGGGGCTAAAATTCGTCCCTGGACAAATCCAGCCCATCTGGCCCACGAGCTCCCTGTGATATTGATATATTGATAGATAAATTCAATATTGCATTTCTGTCACATAGAAATTTCACTTTCACTTTTAGTAAAGCACTGATTTTGAGCTTGGATGCCATACAGTAAATTTACTGCTATTAAATTCAGTCATCAATTACTCACCCTCGTGTCATTCCAAACCTGTATGCCTTTCTCTCTTATGTGAAACACAAAAGAAGACATTTTGAAGAATGTTGGCAACCAAACCACTTTGGTTAGGCTGCCTTTGACTTCTATCGTATGGATAAAAACACACACACACATTTCTCAAATGATGTTTCACAGAAAGAAAGTCATTCAGGTTTGGCAATGTCATTAGGATGAGTAAATGATGACATTTTGGAATGAACTATCAAAGAATAACATTTGTTAAAAACTAAAGTTAATTTACGTAAGACAATGACATCTATCTTTCATCAGGCTCTGATTGAACTGACATTTTACTGCAATTAAATTTCATTAGAACTATTAAAAAGTTCACAAATGATAGACTATTTAAAGAGAAAAAAAAAAAAAATGTAATGTTTAAATGTTTTGTTATTATTTTTAATTGCCCTAATGAAATTTACCATAGTTCTTTCATTGAATCCAGAGTTTAACTGTAGTTCTATTTAACTGTAAGATGGTAGTCACAGGTAAAACCATGCACCTCGTTAACATGGGTATATGGTTTCTAAAACAAATAATATTAATCAACTGTAAATAAAATAAAAAATATTGTAAACACATGTAGAAAATACAAAAACAACCTCTTTAAAAGTGATTTATATTCTGCAATATTTAATGTAAGTAACAATAGAAACGTTTTTAATAAAAACATTTCTGCCAAAACCATATTTCTTCAATATTAGTAGCTGCAACGTAAATTTCTATAAGGGTGGTGCTGGATTGACAATTTTATAGTTGTGTGTACTGCTGTTTTCCAATGTACCTTTTCATGCACTGTAGTTACGGAGCTTTTTCAGCTAGATTCACCACAGAACCTTTGGACGACGATATAAAACAAAATTCTGAGTCAATTCTGAATGGATCAAATGACTTGCGCTGTTTATCACTTGAGAAGCGCAGCACACGTTCATCAGCGGCAGCGCTGTGAGACTGATCCCGATCTGCTTTCACGCTGCGGGTTGCTCCATTTCGTCACACGAAATGTCTTTGCCTTTTGCAGTTTCCCATGCTCTCCGATTTAAAAACAACGCCTAATACGTGACTCTCGCTTCGGCCTGTCAATGCAGAAAACAAACCAATGGGGTTTCAAAAAAACAACAACAACAACAACAAAAAAAAAAACAAAAAAACATTGTATTAGCCCCAGAGTGTGTAGGCCCACCGGGAAAATGCCAGATTACTAATCCAGCCCTGATCCTGGGTTATTGTGCTTCACGTTTCACATTGCTCATAATTTACCCGGGGTTAACAATTAATCCTGGGTATTCATAAACTGACATTTCACATTGTACATTCCTAAACCCCGGGTTAACGATGTTATTTGCATATTTGCTGGGTCAGTGTCATTGATTGGATAAGCGACCACCTGTTTACGTACATAGGTACATAAAAGCTCTAGCATTGCGCATCTTCGTATTGTTGACTATACTATCGAGTTTATACTGAATGGATACTTCGGCCTATAAGGGTAAAAATGAAATTCTTCTCTCTACAAATTGTCACGTTTTCTGTCATCATTTGACATTTTTCCTCTCAAACGCTGAATTTACTGTTTATATCAACCCGATCTCACGGCAATTCGTACGAATTTTACGAGGTGGCTAATTTTTGCTAAATCGTACGTATTTGAGATTTGGCCAAATCATATGATTTAGTAAGAATGACCTCCCCCTAACCCCGCCCCTAAACCTACCCGTCACTGCGGTTTAGACAAATCGTACGAATTTGTACGAATTAGCCACCTCGTACAAATACATACGAATTGGTCGTGAGATAGCGTTGTTTACAATGTGCAGTGTTTCCGTGACTGTCCAAAGCATACAAATATAGGGCTTTTCACACTGTGCTTAACACCGGAATTATCGTCATTCTAAACGCCGCTTTTAACCCCGGGTAAAGGAGCGTTTCACACTTGTAATTTAGATGCGGGGTTAGCACCGCTTTTTACCCGGGGTTATGAAACACTGCTCCGGAGCAGGGTTAGCACCGCTTTTGCAGTGTTAACTCCGCTTTGCGGTGCCAAACTTGTACAGTGTGAAACGATGCGGTGTTAGAATGTTACAACTAGATGCTGCGCAACCGACAACCAATCGCGTGCCTTAAATTCATGCGCTTTGGGCAGTCATACCCAATTATATATGTGCTTTGGGAACCCTCATTCACTATTCCCTACGTTACTCCACTAATATAGTCCACTTGAGTAAGTGAATGAAAACGAGTGAGTGAATTCGGACACGTGAGTGCGCCAGAAAGGCTGCCGCTTTTGCGTAGTTTGTGCTTGCTGTTTAATAATTATTTGAAACATGGAAAACTGGCAGCTCCAGTAGTAATGACAATATTTATTCTGAACTCTGCCATGGAAACTAGCATGTATAAAGCGTAATTAAACAATTTAATAATTAATTCAAAAGGAATTTATACGTATATGATATTATGCTGAACCAGCATGGTTTGGAAAATGGATGGTTGATTGAGTCAGCTGCGGGCGCCATCTCCTGTCGAGACGCGGGAATTCATTCAGCGCGTGACTCTCACAGTGCATTATGGGTGTTCTGTAGCCGTTGAGCGTACATCAGTTGTACACTCGTTATTGCGGTGCATTGTGGGATTGAATGAGTGCACTCAATAACGTCCACTATGGTTTCGGACACCACAACAAATGGCTGTCCCCTCAAATAGTGCCCTATCTAAGGGTATAGGGGGCGATTTCAGACACAGCCATCGTTTCTGGGTATGATAGAAAAAAAAAAGTCAAACGGTGATGGAAAATGCGACAACTGGGTGAAGAAGAGACCGTTTCATTCCTACCTTTATAGCTCGAAAAGTTCACACAGAAAAAGCTTGATATTACAGTCAGCATGTGTAACAGGAGGACGCGCAATGCTAGAGCTTTTAGGTAAACAGGTCACGTGCTGCGTTTGTCCAGTCAGTGACACTGACACCGCAAATATGCAAATAAGGACTTTAACCCGGGGTTATGTGCAGTATTAAACGGCAGCTTATGAGTACCCAGGATTAACTGTTAACCACTGGTATAGTATGAGCAGTGTGAAACGTGAATAAAGATAACCCAGGATTCAGTTTACCCGGGGTTTAGAATGACCCAGGGTTAACTATTTCAAATGTGAAAAGCCCTTATGAGTATGCAATTGGTTGTCTGTTGCTAAGCATCTAGCTTTAACATTCTAACACTGCATTGTTTCCCACTGTACAAGTTTGGCACCGCAATGCAGGGTTAACACTGCAAAAGAACAGAGCAGGGTTTCATAACCCCGATGCTAACCCCGCTTCTAAAGTGTGAAATGTTCCTTTACTCTGGGTTAAAAGCGGTGTTTAGAATGACGAAAACCTGGGGTTAAGCACAGTGTGAAAAGCCCTCTTGTGTATTTAAGTGCCTCAGTTTCTTCAGCTCATTGTCCGGTATTGTCTGTGCATGGCACGCTGTTTCGTTTGTGCTTCCTCGTATTGGATTACCAGAGTTACTTGGTTTAATAAACAATGCTTTTATGTTTATCAACTCATCTTCTTCATCCTTGGACTAAACACTGCAGAATGCTGTTATTGTAATGTTAGCTATAGTAACAGGACAGTTTTGAGTGCCATTGTTTGCCTGGATCTGGTGTGCAGCTGGCAACTGCAGCTATACTCTTGTGTACTGTGTTCATTTTTTGTTCTTGTTGTTTATTCATATTTTTCGCAAAACATTATTTTGCTTCACTTCAGCTATGATAAAGAGACGTAGACTCTTGCGTTGCGTGTTTATGCATTTTGAGGGCAGAGTAATGAAGGGAGGAGTGTGTTTCTTTGATGATTTCTCAGAAATCGCTTACTGCACCTTTAAGGGTGCCCCCCTTAAAGGTGCAGTAAGCGATTTCTGATGAACTCTTGATTTTTATGTGTGATGAACTCTGTGATGAACTCTTGATTTTATGTCTCTCTTGTAAGAATTAAAAGTGTGAGAGGTGAAGATCCATAATATCCATTTGTGTTGAATCAATCAGACAACCATTTTTTTTTTTTTTTTTTTTTACTGGATATGTTTTCAGGTTTAGCTGCATTTTTTCTTTTGTTCAGTAAACATACCTATTTTTGTTTTGTTTTTCTTGCACATGAAATCTTGCACATATAAATACGCCCACTTTTATTTTCTTTAGACAGAAAAGGGAGCGGTTGCACTATAGAGTAAGGAAGACATTTCTTATCTTTTCTCATTTTTTCAGCAGTTAAACCAAATGTTTACACTGTTATAGTTACACAATGACTGTCTTTTAAAAAATTTACAAGGTGAGAATTTTCAGATATTCTTTTAGAATTTGTTTTTAGAATTTTAAATGTTTCCTATTTTAAAATGTTTTTCTTCTACTTGTATGCTAAATGTTATATTTATTTCATTTGTGTATTAATTAGTCTGTTTTCTTTTTGTAAATTACTTTACAAACCTAGATACAAAACCATGTCACTATTGATAAGGTTGCGCACTGATTATGGGTGAACTTTATAAGTCAATAAATCATCTGTACGTGTTGACACCTTACAATAAGGTCCCATTAGTCATCGTTAGTTAATGTATTACTAATGTGCAATTTTTTTTTTTTACAGTATTTATTAAACTTTGTTAATGTTAGTTAATACAAATACAACTGTTCATTGTTAGCTCTTGTGAGCTCAGGTCTATTAAATAATATTAACAGATACCACATTTGATTTTAGCTACGTATTAGTAAAAGTTTAAATGAACTGAGATTAATAAATTTAGAAGTATTTTTCATTGTTAGTTCATGTTCATTAATGTAGTTAACTGTATGCTAATTGTAAAGTGTTAACTGAATATGAAAGAAATGGTCTTATTATTACTAACAGAAATTTGATAATAAATGAAAATACATACATTCACTGTACTGACAAGCTTTAAAGAAGCAAACAACCCACAAACAAAACCCAGTGGAACCGGTGTCCTGACATTTCATCCTACCCGTCAGATTGTCCTACCAGGGCTTACTGCGCATGAGCACATCAATACTTAATATTTATTTTTAAAATATTTACATAGTTTTAAGGGTAGGTTTAGGGTAGGGGCAGGTATGGATATTAATAAAGCCTCAAATCACATGAACATGATGCTGGTAGCACAATCTGATAAGTAGCATTTTTTGCTGTCGAATTGTGCTACCTACTGTTTTAATGGGAGGTAGCAAAATCTGACAAGGTAGGACAAATCGACAGAACACCGGTTCAAGGGATAGTTCAAAATTTTGTCATTACTTACTCACCCTCATGATTTTTCCGAACGTGTCTGAGTTTCTTTCTTCTGTTGAACACAAAAGACATTTTAAGGAATGTTGGTAACCAGACAGTTGACGGCACCCATTGACTTCCACAGTTTTTTCTTTTTTCCTGGTTATCAGTATTCTTCAAAATATATTCTTTTGCTCTCAACAGGAGAAAGAAACGTATACAGGTTTGGAACAACTTGAGGGTGAGTAAGTAATGACAAAATTCTCATTTTTGTGTGAACTATCACTTTCATAGGCCAGACAGCTATGTAAATTATCATTTTTGATTATGAAATGAATCTGTACATAAATAGTTTGGTGAGACTTGCCATTTGAACAAACATTTTCATTCTGAACAGTGTTGTAAAAGGTGACCTGAAACAGGCACTGTAAAATAAAGTGTTGCCCAAAATTCTTAGCTTTCTTGGGTAAACTCATCAATTTGAGTTGGGTCTACTCCAAAAATTGCTCGTAATAAGTTATCTTTTTTTAAGTGAGGTCAGTGTAGGTTTTCAGTAAAACTCAGTTTGCAGGATAGTTTAAAATAACATATATCACTAGGATCAGTGAAAACCCTTCCTTTTTTGTCATTCTTCCATATCAGTAAGGTCAAATCACTATGGCGGCTGTAATTGTGCAGCAGCCTTACATAAAGACTCAGAATAACGCCTGGAGTTCAGGAATATGTGACTGTTGCCAGGACTTGAATTCTTGTAAGTATGCTCCACTTAAAGGCCTTATAATACATACACTATATTACCAAAAGTATTGGGACACCCCTCCAAATCATTGAATTCAGGTCTTCCAATCACTTCTATGGCCACAGGTGTATAAAATCAAGCACCTAGGCATTCAGACTGCTTCTACAAATATTTGTGAAAGAATGGGTCGCTCTCAGGAGCTCAGTGAATTCAAGCGCGGTACCGTGATAGGTTGCCACCTGTTAGTGGTATTATACCAACGTGGAAGCAATTGGGAACAACAAGCCACGTAAAATCACAGAGCGGGGTCAGCGCATGCTGAGGCGCACAGTGTGCAGAAGTCGCCAACTTTCTGCAGAGTCAATAGCTACAGACCTCCAAACTTCATGTGGCCTTCAGATTAGCTCAAGAACAGTGAGTAGAGAGCTTCATGGAATGGGTTTCCATGGCCGAGCAGCTGCATCCAAGCCTTACATCATCAAGTGCAATGTGAAGCGTCGGATGCAGTGGTGTAAAGCACACCGCCACTGGACTCTTGAGCAGTGGAGACGTGTTCTCTGGAGTGACGAATCACGCTTCTCTGTCTGGCAATCCGATGGATGAGTCTGGGTTTGGCGGTTGCCAGGAGAACGGCACTTGCCTGACTGCACTGTGACAAGTGTAAAGTTTTGTGGAGGGGGGATTATGGTGTGGGGTTGTTTTTCAGGGGTTGGGCTTGGCCCCTTAGTTCCAGTGAAAGGAACTCTTAATGCTTTAGCATACCAAGACATTTTGGACAATTTCATGCTCCCAACTTTGTGGGAACAGTTTGGGGATGGCCCCTTCCTGTTCCAACATGACTGCACATCAGTGCACAAAGCAAGGTCCATAAAGACATCAATGAGCGAGTTTGGTGTGGAGGAACATTACTGGCCTGCACAGTCCTGACCTCAACCCGATAGAACACCTTTTGGATGAATTAGAGCGGAGACTGCGAGCCAAGCCTTCTCGTCCAACATCAGTGCCTGACCTCACAAATGTGCTTCTAGAAGAATGGCCAAACATTCCCATAAACACTCTCCTAACCCTTGTGGAAAGTCTTCCCAGAAGAGTTGAAGCTGTTAGAGCTGCAAAGGGTGGGCCAACTCCATATTAAACCCTACGGATTAAGAATGGGATGTCATTAAAGTTCATGTGCATGTAAAGGCAGGCGTCCCAAAACTTTTGGCAATATAGTGTATTACAGCTCCATTTTTACTGTTCATTTAAAATGATAGAATTACGTACAATTATATCATGTTTTGTGCATTTTTTTGTCCTCAGGCTGCTATGCGTTCTGGTGTTTTCCTTGTTTTACCTGCTCCACCACTGGGGAGTTTGGGGAGAGCACCTGTCTGCCTCTCCTTGACATACTCGGCCCAGGTCTCTTGTCTTCTTTCGGGATTGCAACATGTGTGCCGCCTGTGACTCTGGGAATGAGGGTGGCAGTTCGCTACAAATATGATATTGGGGTGAGTTTTCCTTTGCCTCTACCAATAAAAGAAGGAGGGCCACAAACCAATAATTTGTTTGTGTTGCAACAGGGCAGTCTCTGCGAGGACATCTTGCTGTCTTGCTGTTGCATCTGGTGTTCGTGGTGTCAGATGAGTAGAGAAATCAAAGCCCACAAACAAACCGTCACAATATATCAAACTGCACCTACCATGTTTCAACCAATTCCCATGGCAACCACCACACAAGTTGTCTCTACACAGCAGTCGGTTGAAGTGGTTCGTGGTCCACCGGTAGCAGTTGCTTCTGCAATGCAGATGGCACCAATTCAGACTTATCCAGCTATGGTCATGACAGATAATATATAGAATATAGCCTTAGATGTTTGTGACACACACACATGTTGGGTTTCCATGTTTTATGGGGACTTTCCATAGACATAATGATTTTTATACTGTACAAACCTTCTATCCCCTAACCCCAACCCTACACCTAAACACAACCCTCACAAAAACCTTTCTGCATTTTTACATTTAAAAAAACATCATTCTGTATGATTTACAAGCTGTTTTCCTCATGGGGACCAAAAATGTCCCCACAAGGACAAGGATTTTGGATATTACCATCTCTGTGGGGATAACGCACACACACACACACACATAACCATTTTAGATTTATCTATTTTTGTAGGGACTTTCCATAGACATAATGATTTTTATACTGTACAAACTGTATATTCTATCCCCTTACACTAACCCTACCCCTAAACCCATCACAGAAAACTTTCTGCATTTTTACATTTTCAAATAAGCACAATTTAGTATTTTTATTAATCCACTTTCCTCGTGGGGACCACTGGCTGGTCCCCACAATGTAGGTTAAACATTCATGCACACGCACACACACACACACACACACACACACACACACACACACACACACACACACACACACACACACACACACACACACACACACACACACACACACACACACACACACACACACACACGCGCGCGTGCGTAGACAGAATACTAAAACTAATACTGTGAATGGCTTGGGTGCATTTGGAAAATACCTGTGTCTTTATTTGTTATTTCTTTGAATATACCCATGTAATCATACTTATTCAAATGATTCAATTATTCAAATAATAATAATAATAAAAACATCTGATTAAATGGTTATAGAAGTCTTGTTTTCTTAATCTGATGATTTTTGATTAAGTATTTCACAGTGATCTTGTCTTTGAATAACTTTGTCTCAAATCTGAAGAAAACTGATTGTTATAAACAGATTGTTATATGCTGTTTGCACATTTACAGTAGCCTAAACACAAAATTTTAAATATATTTGTGTGCAATTCAACAGTTAATAACATCATAACAGTTAATTTTGCATATCATGCTAGACAGGAAGAACTTGGGCTAAGAAACGTTTCACAACAAAATTCTTTTGCCAAATAAAGGAATTATGTTCAGTAGGGAAGCTAATCTCTCTTTCTCCAGAAACTGTGTGAACTGGCTTTTTCTTTTACGTGGCAACATTTTTGTATGACTGAAACTGTAAAAGGCTCAACTGAGGTATGTAACCTAAACAAACAATATGTACATGGTTATTTACAGTAGGTTCATATTTCTACAAGTTTAGCTTGTGTAGTTTTAATTTATACAACATATATATAAGCGAACTTGACAGTCTACATTTTAGTCCTTTTTTAAATGTTGTGTATACACATTTCTTGTATTAGAGAGAAATTTAAAGTAATGTTCATGCTGATTGTTCTTATTATTTTGAGAGAAGAAAAAGAGAAGAATGTGTGGATATGTGTTCTTCATTTTCCTTTGGACATCCATCCTCCTCTCTTTACCCTGTGGTTATAATGGCGACAAGATCCTGGTTTTCCCCATTGATGGCAGTCACTGGGTGAACATGGAGGTACTGATTTGAATAAGCAGGAAGTGTAGGTTTAAATGAGTGTCGAGTTCCAGCAATGTTCACTGTTCTTTGTATGACTTTGTGTAAGTTGCTGTTTTCCTATGTTCCCCTAAAAAACAAAACAGGCAATTTAAAATAAATAAAGAAGTGATTTAAAGAGGTGAAGAAGTGCATTGTGAAATATAAAATCACAATTATGAAAAATTGTGAGATGTAATGTCAATTACCTTTATTTTTTCAATAAAAAACATCACACACACACACAAAAATTTAAGATGGAATCTGGCTTCCATATGCTGGAGTTCCTCTGAAGATATAAAATTCAATTTAATTTTTAAAAAGAGACAAAAAAGAATATACTTGCAAAACAGAAAAGAAAGCAATATAACCTGTTTGCTATTATTAAAACCTAAGTGCACTCTTTTACTGCCCCCTAGGTGCTGGTGAAGAAGCTGCAGTCTCATGGACACCAGCTGAGTGTGATTCGCATGGAAGACAGCTGGTTCATCCAAGAGAATTCACCTTCTTACACCTCCATTACAGTGAAGCTTAAAAAGAAACATATACGTCTGGACCTGTTTGAGACCGCAGCACAAAGGATTCTTGAGGCCCGCAGGAAGGGCTCAATGATGGGAGCACTGGTC
The DNA here is from genome assembly GCA_039654105.1 of Coreius guichenoti. Taxonomy (NCBI): domain Eukaryota; kingdom Metazoa; phylum Chordata; class Actinopteri; order Cypriniformes; family Gobionidae; genus Coreius; species Coreius guichenoti. The sequence continues at coordinate 9,821,262 of CM077190.1, forward strand.
CAGATGTCTGAATTTATTGGGATCATGAATGTGGCTCACACCGCAACCTGTGCCATGCTGACCACCATGCTTGAGAACAAAGCTCTGATGAGACAAATAAAGATGGCAAACTATGACTTGATGCTCACTGACCCTGCTATGCCAGGTGGGATCATCCTGGCACATTACCTTCACCTTCCAATGGTCTATAACGTACGCTGGATGAGTTTTGGAGAGGGACACTTCTCCATCGCACCTTCTCCAATCTCCTACGTGCCTGTGCCCGGCTCAGGTCTGACGGACCGAATGGGCCTGTTAGAAAGATCCCGCAACCTTCTACATTATGGGTTGAACCTCATTCAAGAGCGCTGGCTGGTGATTCCCATGTATACCAGCTTATTGCTCAACTACTTCCCTCCGGACGCTGACCTCCTTGCCATGCAACTTTCAGCAGAGCTGTGGCTGATGCGAGTTGACTTTGTATTCGAGTTCCCACGACCCTCCATGCCAAACCTTGTCTACATTGGTGGCTTCCAGTGTCGTCCAGCCATGCCGCTTCCTGCTGAGCTGGAGGAGTTCATGCAGAGCTCAGGAGACCATGGGGTGGTTGTGATGTCTCTGGGAACGCTGATCGCAGGATTGCCCAGAGAGGTCATGGAGGCCATTGCCTCAGCTTTCGCCCGCATGCCACAGAAGGTGGTCTGGAGGTTTATTGGCGAGAGACCTTCATCGTTAGGCAATAACACCCTACTCCTTCAATGGATACCTCAGAACGACTTGCTGGGTCATCCGAAGACCCGTGCTTTCGTGGCTCATGGTGGCACCAATGGTCTGTATGAAGCCATCTACCATGGGGTGCCAGTTCTGGGACTCCCTTTGCTATTTGACCAGCTAGATAACATCGTACGTCTTCAGGCAAGGGGTGCGGCACGGATGCTGGATGCAGCTACTTGTACACCAGAAGAATTCCTTGAGGCTTTGAGCGATATCTTAGAGAACCCAACATATCGTCAGAACATGCAGAAGCTCTCCGGTTTACACCGAGACCGACCTCTGCATCCTCTCGACAAAGCAGTGTACTGGATCGAGTTTGTCCTGCGCAATAAAGGTGCGCGTCATCTGCATGCTGAGGCCTACAACATGTCCATGTACTCCTACTACTGCCTAGATGTGGCAACATTGGTTCTCCTCATGCTTCTGGTGACTCTGGGAAGTGTCTATACAATATGGATACGAAGATGGAAAAGAGAGACAAAAAAGGCTGCTAGAGATGGGAACAAAAAAGCTGTAAAGGAAAGCAGTAAGAGGCTGAAAGAGACCATTAATGCTCCAAAGGACAGCAATAATATTTCTATTCCAAAACTAAGAGCAAGCAAAACAAGAATTTAGTAAAAATCCAGAGAGCTACTTCATTCTTCTTCATTATATTTTTCTCACTTTCATTGTCTCCAGTGGTCTTTCTTACTTTTTTCTTTTTTTGCCTTTAATTCCCTCCCCCCGTTTCTTTCCTTGAGCTCCTGCAATTCCCTGCCAAGACTAAACTGTATGCTGGTGATTAGGTGCAGATCCCTTTCTGGAATCCTTCACATTTGTTGTAATCCCCCTGTTTGCACACAACGCATTTAAGGCCATTTGCAAAAGAAAACAGAAGGTGAGTCACCAGTGACACACAGCTGCTGGTCAATACTCTGGCATGATGTAACTCAGATGTGATCGAATGGTAAAGCCAGCTGCTCAGCCTGTTCAGGATATGACAAAGTGTACAAAACATCTAACCATTTGTAGCTTCATGAAACAATTTGATTGTAACCATTCACTTTGTCATTGTGTTAATTACTATGCATAGTAATGCATAACAAATGGTCAAAATAAACGCTCTTATCCGAATCCAGAACAGCAGGTTTCATTTTAACAAGCATTTATATTTTGCAGCAGATCACCAGCAGGTGGCGCTATGGATATATTCAAAGTATTGCTCGGAATAATTTCTGCAATACAAAATCAGATTATATACTATTTTACATGAGCATAATTCTTTATATATACCATACATCAAAATGCCATGTTTTCATTAAAGCAAAAATGATTTAAAGTTAGATGATCACAAACCTGACCAAAACGGTGCGTGTCACAGCACTTTCTCTTTACCACAGGAGGAGGCCATTCTTTTCTCCAGATATGAGACAGGAGATGGCTGGAAGCACATGCAGGGACAGAATGATAAAAAGAAGACAGGCAAGGATGAGAGAGCTCTAACTGATTGAGGGGACATTAGCCTGGGCTGTACTCGCTAATGTATGCTTCTAATGACTCGTTATCTCATTATCAATCTTATTCTCGCTCATCTTTTCTTTTCCTCACTCTCTCCCCTTCCTCTATCTCTCTATCTCCTCCCAATCGACCAGCAATGATGGGAATAGCAATTAGGACGCTAGGCTGCCAAATGGCTATTTTAATTAGCCTTTCTTAGCGAAAGAGAGAGAGAGAGGTAGGACTAGAGAGCGAGTGAAAGAGAGAGAGAGAGAGAGAGAGAGAGAGAGAGGGAAAGAGACTAATGTTCTTCATAAGTGCTACAGATTAGAAGGTCATTAGGCTTTTGCTTGAATTAATGATTAGGAATTCCTGCAGGTCATAGAAACTTATTACACAAGCCTACTTAACATTAATAGAACCATCCTATTTGTGTTAAACACAAAGAAATTAAAACTAAAAACCAATTACAGAGTGATGGCATTGTCTTTCTCCCTCCCCCTGGTCACCCATAACGGAGACACAGTGTAAAACTCTCTGGACAGTAGAGACTCTATAGTCACACGAGGATAAATGCTATCCCGTTTCATTCTTTCCCTTTACTCCATGGTCATTGTATGGTTTTTCTGTCTGCATTCAATATCTTCTGCTTTTCCACTATATGTTCCGTCATTCTCAGTAAACCGCGGTGTTGCTCCGCCGCTCCCCTCTCAATGTGGTACGTAATTTTCTTCAAGAACACAATGCAACATTCTTGTGTGTTATTTGTTCATTTGTGGCTTGTTTGGAACAAGGGCTGGTCTGACGAAAATCTCTTCAGAGGCACTTTCCATCCCAAAAGAGATAGACTACTTATTTCAGCCCTCTCTTAGATCCATCCCCCTGACGCATAAAACCAAGGCAAAACACACACACACATAAGACCTACTTTTATGTGCACACAGTGTACATACAGAACAGATACACATAGATCATATAGAAAAGTAATGCAGAGTATACATAACAAAATCATGATTAAAAATATCTACGATTGATTTGTGCGAGGAACAAACTGAAATTCACTATTCACTGATAATCTTCCCCCCCCAGTGAGCTGTTAACTGCTGCATTGAATCAGTGAGTCAGTGAGTTGAACCGAATAAATTTGATTCATTAACAGACCATTCAGTCTGTGTTTGTGAAAGGAATCTGAATTGATTCAATGAAAAGATCTGGCTCAAAGGAACAATATTATGAAGAATGGTTCTAAACAGTACCAAAGACTTTATTATACAGAAAGTCGGTGCACTTGTCTATGAATGGGAGAATGTGCAACGCGCAATATGGCGGAATAATGCTGCGTTCCAGACAGATCGAAATTTGAATTTTTCCCACCTCCTTTTAGGAAATAACATCTGCAACGCCACTCAAAGTCAGACATTCGGCGTGTGAACTCGGGGGACATCGATCAACCCCGACCTCAGCGAGACGTGTCATTTGACATCACTTTCAAGATGTCAGCAAGTCCTGCTTCCAATAGAGTGGTGCAGGTTTGACGTCACTTTGTAGGCCAAGCGGCAGTTAGCATCACAATGGTTCCCTCGATAAAAACCCATTAGGATTTTCCCATAGGCTTTTGGATTATCACAAAAAACAAGCTCTGTGATCAACAAAAGTTTATGATACTTGCATGTTTTGTCCATCAAGAAAATGATCACAGATGAACACAACTTTTATTAATTTTAAAGCCTAAATGCAGTCGCAAGAAGTAGAAAGCTAAAGGTAGGCTATAAACGGACTACACCACGGTCGCTCACCATCACTAAGCTTCCGACAACTCTTTCAGTTTTTATCTCAAAACATTTCCCAGAACGTATGAGTTAGACTAGTTTATAAGAGCACAATTATAAGCATAATGAGGCTGTAAAAGCGGACTGAGCTTACCTTTTCGGAGTGATGACGTTTAATCTCCTCAACAGCCTCTGTAGTCCCATTTAGCTACTTGTTAGCAACCGCCTTTTTCAAGACACGTAACCGCTTCAAAAAAAAATCGCAAGTGGGGTAATACGGATGTATTTAATGTCGTAGAATAAAACGTGAAAGTGTCTTGAGCTTGTGTTCACCACAGACCTTAATTTCAGCCATTTAAACAAAATCCCATTAAAAAAACTCTTTGACTTCGGGACGATGGAACCGGAAGTGCTAAAATGCTAACTCGTTTCCGCGTTTTGGCCTTACAAAGTGATGTCATGGCTGCACCACTCTATGAGCATAAACGTAAAAACAAACTTTAACATTAGACATTAAGTTGTATGTAATATGCCTTTCGTTTTTTTATTTTCGTCTGCTGTTTTCAAAGCGATTTTATGTTGTTTTTATTCTGCTTTTGCCATAGTTGACACAAAAACACGATATGCTCTCATTGTGATGAACAGTTGCGATACACAGTGTGGAAATCAATAATTTTAGAACAGATTCCAAATGGATATGCAAATAATCGGATTTGGACTGACAGTGTGAACGTAGCCTTAATTTGGGATATTCCTACATCCAACCTTGTCTGGAACACATCATAAGTCCCGCCTTCTAAAGAAAAGAGCCAATCGCTGATTGGTAAAGTCATTGCGTCACTACAGCTGCCTTTAGAAGCTCCAGTTCCTATAGAAACATTCAGTGTTCTGAGTCGCACGTTTAGGACTGCGCATGCAGGTCAAGCCTGAAAAATGCTGTTTTTTGTCATGATTTGAGCGTTTAGAAACAAAATTTATGAGACAGTTGAAGTAAGATTTCAAGATTTCATTTCAAATATGAAATTTAATCGTAAGCTTGGCGAACAGTTTTGGGAATTTGATGTTTCCCCATTCAAAGAGATAGGAGCTGCACTTGCATGGCCGAGAGGCGTTTCAAAGATGGTCGCCAAGTGAAATGACTTGTCTTATAGGGACTTTGACAGTACCAGACTAAAAAAGTCATGTCATGACTGGGAGCATATGTTTATACATAAATTATATAGTAATTGAAAACTCTAACAATATAGATAATTAATATATCTGTCACTTACATGCTTAGTGGAGAAGAGAAGTATCCTCAACTGAACAGTGCTGGACACACGTTCTGTTAAAAAAACAAACATTAAAAAAGGACAGTATAACTGGTAGGAAACCAATTACAATTTTAAAGTTAAAATTTATAAACATTTTAAGAAGGACATCAAGTACCTGTTGAGAGTGTGCTGACAGTCTGTGTAGTTGGATGTTGATGTTTGAGCTTGAGAAAATCAAAAAGGATATGGCTTTGAAAGAGTTAGTTTTTTTGACAGTTCCAGATTTAAAAAAAAACAAAAGGGCGGGAATAAGATTCAGCATCCTTCAGGATGATATGCTTCTAAATGTGCAAAGAACCTTTTAAGAACCATCTTTATTTAGAGTGAATGATTCATTTATGAATTTCTCTCATTAACTCTAATGTGGATGTAAAGATTTTTAGTGAATAATGACTTTTTTTCTCACGGTGTCGTATGAATTCAAAAGATTTATAGCACATGAATCATATGGACTATTTTTATTATATTTTTTTGGTCTTTTTGCATCCTTTTTGAAACTTGATTGCTCTAGTCCTGAATTATATTTGCATGAAAAAAATAAACAAACACACAAATTATTTAATTACATTTTTAATCACATTTGGGCCTTTACAATTCATATGTAATGTAAGCAACCTTCAACAATTAAACATCACAACAGTTCCTGTGGCTGTACATTGTGGTTGTATTTGTATAGTGTCCCTCACTTTTCTTTCTTTCTCTCTCTCTGTCTCTTTCCTTCTCTTCTTTATCATGACGTGCCCTGAGGTTATGATTGTTATGATTTATATCGGACTGTTTTGAGATCTCTCTCTTTCCCTGCCCTCTGTCTTCATCTCTCTTTAGCTTTCTCATTCCTCCTTTCTCCTTTCTAATCAGTTCTCCTTGCATCCCCCCAGGTCGATTTGGGGAGTAATAATGAAAGAGATTTAACCCTTTAATGTTCAACCGCTTTGACCCCGAACACCTTCCCTCCATCGCATTTCACACACACACCAACATGACCCTATTATAAATAAATACACACATATTTGGGTACAGATGACAGCAAATGTAGACACGGATTGCAATGGAAAACATACAATGATATATATTTTTTTTCTGTCCAAAAGAGTGACAGACAAATTGGAAAGCTTTATGAATCCACATATTTTTCTCCCACACACTATTCCTTGGATATGGTGTGATTTTCACCTGCTTATAGCATTGCTGTCTGCGACTGTACGACCATCTGCGATTCCGTCTACCTGCCCATCTGTCTGTCAGACTCTCAGCCTGTGCATTTAAACCCCTGATGACGTCATGCTTAAACAGGATATCTTCCCACCTAATTATGCGCTGTTAATTACAAATTTGGACTAATGTGCTTAATTAGACGAACATCATTTGCTCTCAGATACAGGACATCTTTTTTTGATTTAGAAAATTATCTCTTTAACAAACAATATGACTTAATTGCAGACATTTGCATAAACAAATGAGCTAATTAATTACAACCAAGCACTTCCTGATGAGTCGAAGGACAATGAGACTCCAAATGTTTTCCTCAGGGATACGAAAGGAAGGAGGGAGGAAGCGAGAGAGAGAGAGAGAGAGTTTAAATGAAAGTTTATGAGCTTGTGAGCATGCTAATATGACTCTCTGAGCATGAGGAATTATGTATGTGTGAGAATTTGCTATAAATGTCCAGATAAATAAGTTTAAGTAGCTTACTTATCGGCTGTGGTGGTTCGGCTCTGGCAATATATCTCCGGATGGTATCGGTGTAACACTTAAAATCCCTTATTCCCTCTCTACATTCATCTCTCTCGTTTTCCCCTCTATCTCTTTTTCTGGAGGGTTTGTAGATAGAAGGGCCTCTCCCCTCCTTTTCTGTGTTGGAATTTAATATGCAACTTTTTATTGGAAAACAATCGTGCGTGCCTGCGTGAATCCTGACCGCAATATATCTGTTAGTGCAACTAATCCGATCAGGCCAGAGAGGGCTATTTATCACTGCAAATCCAGGGCATTTCAGCCCACATTTTATTATTTTAATATATTTCTCAGCTATTAAATCACCAAAATGATGAATTAGAACTGTCTGCCACGCTTTCAGCTGCATGACAGAAAATGATGCACTACCCAATTTGAGTGGTCATTTGGACTTTTTAAAGACAAAAAATGATACAGGAAAAAGTCCAATATTTTTGTGTTGTTACGTCTCTGCCACCCCATCCCTCCGCCTCCCCCCTCTCGCTGGCTGTTTTTAATAAAACACTCTAAGTGAGCTTTATTGCTGTGTTAGAGAGGGCAGGATCACAACTATCTTTAATATACAGCCAATTACCAAACACACACAAACATACGCGCTCACACACATTCTTATGCGCACACAAAGACAGGTACGCCGACACACAACTTTGTCTCTTAATCATAGCGGGCAAACATTAACAAATATTCAATCTGTATACACCCACACTTCAAACGATTGAAGATGAGAATTTATGTTAGGTTGCCAGTTACCTGAGAGAGGTGAAAATATGATGGGAAACACATTTTCACTTTCTTTAGATACAACAATATTTACACTTGTTCAGCTCTTTATTTACAGTTTATATTCCTTTCTTTTCCTTCTTGTTTTTTGTTCTTTGCAAATGATGGGTTTATGCAAAATCGACCAGAATACACCTCATATATTAGATAAAAAATAAATAAAATAAAAAAATCAGTTTTTGATTCAGTGGTTTATCTAATATATTAGTCCTGGGTTGAAAATCATAATTAGTGCTGATTATCCACTGTAAAGCAGCAGGGTGAAAGAAGAATATACAATTGGGGCTCTGAATTCATAGCAGCTCTAGTAAGGAGGGGAAAAATATATTTTTTTGAAAAATCATCTTAAAATATTTAAGCATATCTAAAAAATATTGATACTATGGTCTGTCTGAATAATCGATTATGATTGGCTGGAGGGTGTGCAATAAAACCGTTTAATGCACAGGTAGTTCCAAGTCAGTTTAATCACGTTCTAAATTAAAGCTGCAGTCTGTAACTTTTTTTGGATAAAAATGATCCAAAATCAATTTTTGAGCAAGTACATAGCCTATCTCCTTACTCTAGCCCGATTCACAATGGTAAACCTGTAATAATACGTTATAATTTGAATGGTACTGGTGGATTTCCATGGGAAATTCGAGCATACTTTACGTCTGTATATGTAAAGAAGGAGTCCGGCTAGTATCGCATGTGAGGATGCTGCAGGTGGCGGATCATTTATAGCCTTTTCTCATAGCAGCTGGAATAATTAAATGTATCATTTTGATGGCGGATTGTAATCCAGAAAGGTCCAAACGACATCCTCAGTGACAACTGGAGATTCACCCGTAGTCAAAAGCAAAAGATTAGACTGTATGGAAATTGAAATCTACAGGTAATGCTAATACACACTAAATACACATAGTCACGCAATGCTGATGTTGTTAACATTAGCAGTTTGAGAACAAAGTATAACAATAATAATAATTTGCACGGTTTGATGTGATAAGAGCTAAGCGATTGTAAGATTTAATCACCGTTGTTAGCGCAGTTTATTGTAATGCTTTTTTTCTCAGTCGATCAGAGCAAAAGTGGCAAACGTGTTACTTGTTCAGATGACATTTTCTGGTGAAAATTCTTATTTTGGTTATACTTCAAGACGTAGAATCTGTGATTCCGATGTACAGTATCCACACCATGTGGTGAAGGCCTACACATACTCCTCAAAACATTAGATTCATCCGCGCTGAGGAGCTGTGACTATGCACAACCCACGTAAAGATAATACTTCCGCAACTAACTGCAATTGCAAGTTTCAAACAGAGATGGCGACAAAGAGGCAAGACTAACGGACTGCAGCTTTAATGCGCTACTTTAACTGAAGCATACACACGGCACTCGTCACTCACACAGAGAGCAGAGATCGCGCAGATATCAGAAACTTGTTATCAACGCTGCCCCACGACTTAACTGAATCGCTACATTATATTTCTCAGCAACGAAGGGGATACATAATTATTTTGAAGTAAAATACTCACAACTTCGTTGTTAATAGAGAGACGCTGCTGAACAGACGCAGGTATGCATCTTCACTCTCTCTCGATAATTAATTCAAATAAATGCTATAATTCATTAAAATAAAATTAATCTTAAGCATCAAACTAAATCAGTTAATACACAGCTAGCCATGGATTAGCTATTTCTTACATATACACACCACTAGCGTGGGCTTAGGCCCAACCAGATTGACAGCTTGTCCATCCTGTCAGATCCAGGGAAATATATATATATTTTAATAATACAATTTTATAACGTTTAACAATTCTTCAATAATTATTTTAAATGTGATTTTATTTGTCATGCATTAGAACTCTATTCTAATATTAATAAGAATATGCTAATTTGTCTCTTCAGTTAGGTCATGCCAGTAGCCTAGTAATGTTATGTTCTTCTTCACGCCAATATCCGGATTCGATTCCAAATAGCAGCGCCCTTTTTATGTTATTACAAAAAATGGCTAAACCGCCATTTATGACACATTTAAGAAAGAAACACGTCATAACGTCACAACACTTTTGTCGTTTGAAAGTGAACTAACAGATAATTAGGATTATGATGAAATTATCAACATCTTCAATTCAAAACCCAGCCAACTCCAACTTGTTTAGAACAGACATCAGCCATACAAGGTAAGCTATGGGTAGGTTTTTAGTCTGGCCCGCTGTGGCATGGCTATGTAATATTTGCATGTAATATTGGTGAGCAAGAAGTTTCTGAAATGTACATAAGCTGCTTGAACTGTATTAGCAATGGCAGGTTGACAGGACTCAGACATTGTGATTCTCTTCGTGATATAGTTGTTATCAGGACTCGGGTTGGCTCTCTCTCTGATGCTTTGTTTTTTTTTGTTGTTTTTTTACATTGCGGCCGTACACACTTGATCGCACGGAGCTTATTCAAAAATAAAGCAACCTTGCAAACGGTCCTTCCGTGCGTTGCGCTCAAACATCACAAACACAGCTCGTACGGGGGCTTGAGAAGGCATCAACATGTAGAAGTAGACTATATTAAAAGACAATAGACAATAAAAGGTCCAACATATGAGGAATACTTTTAGCTGTGTTGCTGTGTTTCAATCGGATTTTGGGATTTTTCTTCCAAATTAAGGGGTAATGCGAATTATTCCGGCCCACCCACACTATTAGAGGCCCACCCATCATCCACTTTCTGCCTACGCCACTGATATACACGTTTTAGCAGCGTTTTCAAACAACATTTCATACAAGTTAGTTTAAGCGCACTATTTTGATGAATACGATGACGTATTTTTGTTGGCCAACCCAGAAGTTAGCGTCACTCTGATTTCCTTGACAAAAGTCCAACAGGATTTTTCCATTGACTTTTGGTTTATTGCAGAAAATAAGGTCTGTGACTAACAAAAGCTTATGATTATTACACATTTTGTTCATCGTTATATTCTTCACAAGTGAACACAACTTTTTAAATTCAAAAGCAAAATGTAGGCTAGAAACGAACTAAAACGCAGTCGCATCACTTCAACGTCACCATCAATAAGCTTCCAACAACCCTTTCATTCTTTGTTTAAAAACATTTTCCCTGAAAGTTTGAGTTATAATAGTTTGCAAAAGCGTGATTATAAACACGTCTGAAGTGGCATACTGTCTGAGTAGGTACTGCATTTGAATTTGAACTTACTTAAAAAAGTACGCTCTATATAGTATGAATGTAATCCGGACGTACTACAAACCATGAATGTAATCCGGATGTAATCCATGCATCAGTTGCGTCGCTTCACCTCCATTCACAAATCCTCTCCCGTGGCCTCATGGGATAGTAAAGAGTCCATCGAATGTGCATTACAGAATCTCGCCAGAAGTAGTAGGACATCCGGGTACTTTTTGCCTACTGGTTTTTGAATACTATGTATTCGGACGTATTCGGACGGTAGGGAAGTATTCAATTTCGGAGGCAGCGTTTGACTTCACAGCGATTGAACCGGAAGTGCTAAATGCTAACTCGTTTTCCGGGTTTTGTAATCATCCCTGTTATCGCGTATGGGAGCAAAAGTAGGCTGCTTGAGTGCTTTCCATTAGAACGGTATATCGGCAAAACACTCGCATTGCAATAATTTATCACTTTACGTTTTACAAGTAGGCTATATCACAGAGATTTGTTTAAACACTGTTTATCCAAAAGACTGTGAGGCAGAATTATTCAGACAATTCCCGTTAAATGTCGTTCCCCTTTGAAACTCAGTGACGGAAAACCACACGGTGTAGCTACAAGCTACGGTCTGTTCAACACAGAAATTTGACTTCAGGATGTGTAGATATGGTGCTTCACCACCGAGACTCATCACATCAGCACATCGCAGCTTCAAGCACTTAATCTGCCAAGTACACAATAATTACTAATTACCTATTAACTAATTACTCTGCATCCAGCATCTGAAGGCAATCAAAATTACATTAAGAGTGTTGTATTGCTTGTCCACTCCCTGCCCGCCTCTCCTCTTTATACTGCGATAGTACACTGCCGCTCCAATAGGGGGCGTCAGTGCCGCAGGTGGGTGGTGGGGTACACACTGCTCTGGGACAGCTGGCTTAAGCCTTCAGACCCCATGAGTCCTCACACTAATCAGCTCAGAGCAGCCAGAATCAATTAGCACCAGGAGGGGGGGTGGGGGGGAGACCCACAGAGGACGACTGGCCCCACACCTGGCCTGTCTCTCTCTCTCTCGTCTAACGCACTGCTCTTGTCCATTCAGTCATCCATCTATCCATCCATCCATGCGGATCCTCTTCTAACAGAGTTGTTTTTTTTTGTCCATCTTCCTGACTCTCTCTTTGGCTCTACATTTTAAAGATGTGTGTTAATAACTTTTAAATAGTCTGGCAGCATAGGGCCGCAGGGCTGGTTACTCACCTTATTGCTCTCCTCTTCTCTCTCCTGCGTTCATAAAGTAGCTCTATCTCTCCCTCCTGTTCTCATTCACCTGTACACTCCTTCCCCCTGCCCACATCCATGTCCTTTTCTCGCTCTCTCCGTACAACAATAACAGTGAAAAGATGTTTTTTAAAAGCATTATGGGATTTGAGAATCTCCCTCTTTCAGCTAATCTATTCCTCAGAGCTGCTCAGAGAGTGTAAATGATATTTTAGCATGTTCATAAAATACCGTGATATATACACAGTACAGCACGCATTCCACTTTATGGTTCACACTGCCATCGTCTCTAACTCAAATAGAAACATTACATTAAAAAAAAATTATTGCGCTGGAATAACACACATTCACGCGGCAATGGGAATTTATTTTCCTCTCGCGCAGACTCTACACATCAAGCGAGGTACTGTATGATGCAGTGTGTATTATAAAAGCACATGTATCATCTCCTGCACTCTTGTTTGAACACACACATACACAAGCAAAGTGCAGTTGGCCCGAGAAGTGCTTTATAAACACATACAGTATAATGATAAATCAATAACGTCTGTGCCTTAGAGTCGACAGAGACGCTGACCAGCAGGTGTCAGTCTGCGTTCCAACTACCGACCGCATGGAGCAGATGGACTGAGAGGGCAACTTCTCAACTCCGAACGGCACGGACCTCGCAACCTCTCGCTCTCTCAGCTATGAGAGGGGGGAATAACGAAGCGGGAAAAGTTGAAGGAACAGAGGGATGGAGAAAGGGATGAATCGAGGAGAGGGAGTTGAAGATAGCCTTCTCCTACTCTCACACTAATTGCGTTTTCCCTGAGCAGAATTGAGTTCCAGAGAAAGAGAGAAAGGCCAGAGGCTTTTCATAATTGTATCGACAGGAAAATGAATATGATGAATGGCGTTCATTCAGCGCGGCCAGGATTTATTGTCTTATCCTCCGGGCGTTAATCGCTCTGAAAAGTGGGGAGGAGGGAGAGAGAGAGGCAGGAGGAGAGGGAGAAAGAGAGAGAATAACTAAATTCCAAACCCCTGTCCTGACAGTCCTCTCCCAAACTTATGTCAACTTGCAGAGCACCTTCATTACAAACTCTGCTGGCCACATGGAGCCCCGCCCACAAGCTTTGATTGACACCTGAGGCACGCCGGTCACCTGTGGGAAAATCTTCTAAATCGAATTAGTGGTTTATGTGTGTGTGTGTGTGTGGTTTTTTTTCATTTAAGATTCGCAATAATTCTGAATGAAATTTATATCTGAGATTTCAGACAAAAAAGACCGCAGAATGGATAAAAAGCACCCTATGCCATTTCCCCCCCGCACCTCACTCTGTTTCTCTGTCGCTACCCAATTTTTTTTTTACTTTCTCACATTCGGTTCACACATGCGCGTGCATACACACACACACTAACACACACATTCATACACGTCCCAGATAAATCTGGTTGTGGATGCTGTGAATCCAGATGAATGCTCAGCTCATAAAGTGTGTGTTTGAAAGCCATCCATCATGGAGATGTCAGAAAGAAAAGAGCAGAAAGAACCCTCTCTGAGTGTATGTGTGTCCATTGGTTTGGCTCATGAGTGCTGCTGGTTTGCATGAGCGTTTGTGGACATTGCTAAAACTTACTTAGCATACATTTTCAATTTGGTTGAAATATGTTGACGCTATTAAGATAGTAATGAAAAAATAACTTAATCAATTACTGTATTATAGCCTACTTCAGTTCACCGTATGTAGCCGTGGCTACGTTTTGACTTGTTATTAATAATAATAATAATAATAATAATAGGCTAATAATGATAATAATAAAAAATCTCACTGTTTTTTGTCCATATTAACATCAGAGTGGTCCAATTGTTTTGGACCCCCTGGCTTTTTTGTATGCGTAATATCGTTTTTTTATGTGTGTGTGTGTGTGAAACCCAGGTAAACCCTACATTATGAGGACAAAATGTCCCCACAAAGACAGCAATATCCTAAATCCTTGCCCATGTGGGGACATTTTTTGGTCCCCATGAGGAAAACATCTTATAAATCATACAGAATTATGTTTTTTGAAAATGTAAAAATGCAGAAAGTTTTCTGTGATGGGTAGGTTTAGGTGTAGGTCAGTGTAAGGGGATAGAATATACAGTTTGTACAGTATAAAAATCATTATGTCTGTGGAAAATCCCCATAAAACATGAAAACACAATGTGTGTGTGTGTGTGTGTCTTCCACAGAAGAAAGAAAGTCATATACAGTTTTGGAAGGACATGATGGTGAGTAAATGGATTTTCATTTTTGGGTAAACTATTGATACCATGAACTAACAATGAACAATACTTTTAAAGCATGTATCAGAGTAGATTAATGCAAATTTGAACATATTCTAATGCATTTTGTAGCATTTCAAGTTGTATAGGCTAAATTAAAATTAATGTAGTATGAACAAACATGAATAAACAATGATAAATAACATTAATCTAGATTAATAAATGTTGTAAAACATGTTTTTCATGGTTAGTCCATGATTGCTAATGCTAATGCTACCTAATTGAGTCTCACTGCAAAATGTTTCCATTGTTTTTCAATGTCCATACTAGCACTGTTATCTCTTAAATCCCCCAGTAGCCTCATGTTGGATGTCAGTATACACATACTCGAGACAGCAAACAACATTAATAGAAAATCCTATAAACACCCTCAAACCAGTAGAAGAGTCTATAAACTGCACTACAAGTATGTCACCACCTAATGTAACTTAAAACTGACAGTTAACTCTGTAAACAGACGGAAACAGCTTGGAGGGAAAAACAACTATTGCTACTAAAAGAAAATAGCACTAAAACTAAACCCCCAAAAAAGTGACAAAACATGAAATGAACGGACTGGAAGTGAGCGGAGATGGATGAGACATAGGAGGAGACAGCGAAGCCTCGGGCAATGCTGAGAGACGGTGTGTGTGTATGTATAAATGTGTGTAGGGCAGGTGGGACAGCAGGGAGACTGGTGGCTCAACAGCTTGCTCCACCCTGAGGGCCCAGCGTGCTGGGAGGAGCAGGGGCTGTAGCGGAGGCCTCTGCCAACGAGAGGGGCAGTAAGACTGGTGGCAGCTGGTCCACGCTCCCTCCCCTCCCGCCGGCAGGCAGCAGGCAGGGTGAGAAGGTCAAAAGCCAGTCGTTAGGAAGACAAAGAGAGGCACAGCGACACACTGCATAATCGCCTTTTATTGAGTGCCTCTGACACGATTCACGGCGAGGCTGACACCGACTCCACACACGTGCAAAACACACACACTCATGAGCCTGTACACAGATACAGACGCATATAAAGAGGAAAACACAATGCACATGTAGGAAGAAGCAAAATAAACACACTGAAGGGTGAATTCAGAGGCTATAGTGTACCATCAAGTGTCTCAACAAAAGTTGTTCTCCAGGCCAAAGAAGTCATCTCTTGCAATGGTTCCTGCAGCTGCCCCCTCAAACATGCACCCCCCTCCTCGTCTGTCCCGTCTCCTTTTCCATTAAAGCAAAACAGAGCCTCGCACTCAACCATCAGAGCAGCGGTTCTGCTCTCCACATGCCACAGATCCAGCATCCCCTCCGGCACACACAATGTTAATCTGCTTTCCATGTACAGCGATCACTTCTGCCCCGTTTGGATGATGACTTTACCTGCAAACCTGTTAGATCAATGCTTTCTGTATGATTTGCTAATATAGTGATCCTCAAATGACTGTCATTAATGTTTACTTTATTGATCCAGACGAGAGTATTATGTAATTTAAATGTAGAGTGAATTCAGGTTGGTTGGGACATTTTTTCCAAGTCATCTCAATGGCAAAAGTGTCCCAATCACCCTAAATTCTCCCTAAAATAAATGTAAAATAAAAAAAAAAATGATATAAAAATATTACATATTATAAAGCATATTAATCTTACAAATAATGTTTTATTTTATAATGTTTACTTTTAAAATAACGTTTTATAATAATAATAACAACAATACAATTATAAATATACATTTTAATATTAAATAATATTAAAACATTAAAAATTATAAAAGCATTACATACATACATACACACACACACACACACATACATATGTATATCCTTAAATCAATGTAAATAATAATAATACAGTATTTGATTATAATACTAAAACAAACACACTAAAAAAACTTCAGTTGGATTAGTTTTATTTTGTGGATACGTTTGGATTAGATGGGCAGTGCTGTTTTATGTTACTCATAAAGCTCATCAAGACAGACAGAATGTGGAAATACTAAATGGCCATAGTGAAGCATTTACAAAACCACAATCTTTGCATCACATCAAACAGGGTCCAGTCAAACACACACATCGAGAGGAGCACTTCCGATTGCGGCTCATTTCTACACAGCGTGGCGTGTTAAACTCTCTCCATCTCTTCACTCAATGGAGCGTGGCTCATCTGAACACTGAGCAATAATGAGGCACAGAGATGCACTTGTGTGTCTGTGTGAACCAAAGCGAGTGAGCGAGAGAGCTCTGGAAGAGGAGGGGGAGAGAGAGAGGCTATCCATTTCCTCCCTGGGGCAACTCCTCTTTGGCTCTTTGTTGCTGAAATGCTCCCAGTGAGCAGGTTACACTAAAGCCTGCTCTATTGTCTTAAACAGCTGTACGTTGCACACTCCCTCTCTCTCTCTCTCTCTCTCTCTTGCTCATTTTTTTTCAGGTTCCTCAATCAGGAGCAGTTTCTGAGATCTCTAAAAGCAAAAGCCTGTGGCAGTGCCCCCCCAAACACACACAGAGAGATCTGCTTCTGTTTACAGTGTCCCACGGTAGGGGGTCTTTCCTGATTCAGCTGCTTTCTGGTACTCCATATACAGATAAAGGTTCATATTACCATACATTGCAGATTACTAATAAAAGCAACAAGAAGAAGTCGAGAAAGGCAAAGAATAATAATTAGCCGATTGAAAGCTGAATAAGAACAATAGAAAAAAGATGAAACTCTGGCATCTTAAATAATCTGTCTTATATATTTCAACATACAGACTGCCACAATTATTCAGAAGAATTGATGTGTATTACAATAAATGGTCTTTGGTCTTAATTGATCAAGCAGTGCATCTTAGTTTGGCAGAATCTGCTTATTTAATTGTGTTGTGAAACTTGGAGAACTGTAAATCTGTCAGCTGGATATTCATTGGGACAAACAGAGTAAAATGTGTGTATCTGCATTCAGTAATAATATGAAGACTGGATGTGAATCAATTAGGGGAGACAGGAAAGTGTTACAGTCAAACTGCAAACTTTTTTGTGCTATATGTGTCTCAAACTTTTATATAATATTCCCATATTTATCCACTGCATATTTAAGCAGTTTAGAAAAGTGTGTGTCTAAACGGTGTAAATTAATGCCAGGTACAAAGAGTGCCGTTGTTACAACCTACCAGTGGATTGTATATAGAAACTGATTTTTTTTTGTGTGTGGATTAATTTATAATTTATTGTGGTGATCATATTTA